>CM060393.1:217127719-218617369 GCA_030545235.1 Helianthus tuberosus
AGGAACATTTATTGATGATGAAGATTTCTTTGATCTCTTGTTATTATTAGAAGACTGCAACGAACTTATGTTCTCAGGCAATATGTTTAGAACATTTGTTGATGATGACGAAGTCTTTGATCTCTTGTTATCAAGTATTATTTTTCGAAGCTTACGCCTTTCAACAGGTGAATTAACTTAAAAATAAAAAAGATAATATGTAAGGAACATTAGATTTAATAGCATTAGAAACATATAAAGTAAAAATTATAGTTTCAATTCGATTTAACAGCAATTACCATTTGAGATATCTGAAAGAGGAGTTCTAATAACAGGACCTACAAAACCACAAAGATGAATAGAAATTTAATATAAAATATTAATCATTTGTAATTAACGAAACAAAAACTGAATAAGTTAGAATGTCACTTACTCTTAAATATTTGTTGTAATGAATTCGGATCCTTTGAAGATGAACGCGAGTGATTTGATCTTTTTGACATAGTATAAGTGATTAATCACAACTTCATTAAAAAAAACAAAAAGAAACTTGTTAGAAAACATAATTGTTCATATTAAATTTGTAGAATAGGTAAAGGAAATGCTATCGGTGATAATTAAGTCTTGTTCATAACAGTAAGTAATGATGAATACATATACAATTACCTTCGGAAATTTAGATACGCATGCACTGGAACATACAGAATTGAAATGTGTGTCTGAATGTATTTGAAAGAGGGAACTTGTCTATTTGAATTTCATTAACTATTATGAATAACAAATATTCTAATGCAGGATGAGTGGGTTAAATAAGGTCTTCTTTATATAATGCAGTAATTGAGCTTTTCTATTAAATTTAGTTAATTGAATATCAGTTACATTTAGTTGCAAACTTTCTAAATTAAGTTTAAAGTTCCCATCTATATACTCAATATCACTATTCTATTTTATGAAAACTTTAAATTTTAAAATATTAAGTATAAATAAAACGATTATAAAAGAAAAAACAGGAATTTCAATTATCAAAATTAAAATAGAGTCTAATACATAAAACAAATATTGAAACAAAAAATCTTAAATTCTTATGACTAAAGAAAAAAAACATGATTTCTTCATCAGTAATTCTCTAGACTTCAATCAAAATCTTTCTCATCTTTTTCTTCATCGATCTTGCGCTTTGAAGAACAACTCGGAAATGCTGGATCAATGTCATACAGCTCATACAGATTACGTTTACCTTTTGCGATCTTCTCCTTCTGTAAATACAAATTATTTTTTGATTAGTTACTTAAATATTTAACAATTTAGAATATGTATTCCTCATAAGCAATATTATCACCTCTGCAGTCAAAATGCTCTTTTTAACATGGGAAATAATAGAATAATCGCTGCTTATGGCTGTGATATCATAAACTTCATCAAAATTTTCAATATTTTCATGTGTAACTTGGATCTTATACGCAAACAACTTCCCAACCAAAGACTTAATCTCCTTTGGAAACGTCGGATAAATATCAATCTGTTAATATTTTACAAATGTTAACAAAATTATTATAGAATAAAACTATTATAAACTGAAAATATACCGATTCATTCTCTTTAACCAATTCATCAGCAGATTTATTCAAAACCTGTATAGCTTGATCATGAAATAATATAAGATGAGTTGAATCAGTGTCATCCTCAACTTCAATTTTGATCTTCAATTTCGGCAGAGGTTTTATGATGTGTTCAAAACAGTCATAGTTAGAGCAGCGATAAACTTCATACTTCTTAAATTCACACGAACCATCAAGTGGAAGATATTGCTCAACGTCCATAGTAGCCTCATGTAAACACGTTGGACATGTCATGTAGTGCCAACCAAAACCGGTAAATATGTTCTTGATTATACCGAATATGATCAGAGACTTTGGCTAAAAGAAATTGCAAAATACAACAAAACAGTTAAAACAAATAATTGAAAACTTCAACGGAAAATTAATTACACGTACCTTAGTTGTTTCCCATAACACATCAATGCTACTGAAAGATGCATTGTTAAAAAACCCAGAAGAGACATCATGAGAGTTTGAAAACATGATTGTTTACAAATAAAAGGCAAAATTCAATTTGAGATAATAGGTGTAATATTAAACCGGTTGTATTTATAAGGTTAGAAATTTCAATAACTTTGAAAAAGATTAGGAAATAAGAAATCTATGATGTACACCAGATTTTTTAATTTTATAAAATATTAGAAAATATAGGAAATAAATTACATGAGATATACGAATAAAATAAAGAATAAATTTTTAGTATTTCTTTTAATATTATTGAATAATAACCGAAATCTTTAATTTTGAATTAAAATTTCAAATACCTAATATGTATTTCGTATTTGGAATGTAGAAAGTTGATATATTTTTTAAAATATTACTTGCTAATTATAATAAGTAATAATATTTGGTAAGATTTGAATGACTAAAATATAATGGAAAATTTAATGCTTGAATTTTATTAAACATTCTGAAAATTTACAAAGTCTTTTAATAAGGAAACCAAATAATTAACTTTATATTTAACATGCAAATAGCTCAATGGTTTAATTTTTGAAAATATTTTTATTTCACATTTTGTGTGTTAGATAAGGAGAATATATATGATCATTATTTTAAAATAATAGAACATATAAAAAAATTAAAAAAGCTAACATAGCCGTTGCTTTTCAAGAACCATCACCTCAATACCTTCTCCCAAAGATATACCATCATTACTTTTTATTAATTTCAATTATTAAAATATCTAAATATGTAAATATTAAAAACATAACAAAATCACTTCATCAACATCATAAAAGATTGAACGGTTAGGGCTTGAAGTAGCGTCATTATCTTGAAGAGAATCAAGTTGAAACGAAGAAACTTGCAGCCTAATTTCGAAGAAAAGGTAAGATCGGAATCATTATTTTTATTAATCGGTTACTATTTTTTGTATAATAACATCTGTTAAATAGAACTTCAAGCATAGATTTCATGTAGAAAAAAGAGGGAAATCGATTTACAAAACAAATCAGTAGTATTCTTAGATTGCATGTTAAGATTCTTAACGATTTAGAGTGATTACAAAGATAATGATTGCTATTAGTCATAAAAGGAATAAAATTGTGCTTAAAGAAAGAACTAAAGGATGAAATTAATTATTAATTTTTTTTTATAATTTTTGTAAAAATTATAAGTGTATGCTAAACAAATACTTTACAGGAAGAAGGAAATAACTAAATAGTGGGTAATAATGGTCTATGGTTGTATGGTTTCTTGAAATGAAAAAAAAAATGATTTCGAATTAATAAGTACTATCCATTGCAGTGTACAACATGGTTCTATGTTTTGTTCAACTGATGGAAGATCCTAAAGAGCTTTCGTTGGTATGTGTAATTCCCGTTTGTTCGTTGATCAAATATAACGTTGTCAGCATATGTTAAATGTGTTCTACTTCTAAAATGCATATAACAACGTTAATGTAGATGGTACCTGTTACATTTGTTACAAAAAAATGGGGCACTGACTGGCAGCATATGAACATAGAGGTTCGTCATGAAGACGGTAGACATTGGACAGTTAGACTTCGACACAAGGATCAGTTACCAGTATTAACAGATGGTTGGAGGGCTGTTGTTAATAATCTTCAGTTGGTAAAAAACACATGGCTGTTATTTAGAAGCATTGGGGACAAAGTGTTGGAGGTTTTTCCGTTCATAAACAATGTGCATGGTCAATCATACATAACAAAGAACAACTACGCAAAACTGGGTCTTACGGTAAGAGAACTTTTTAATAGTAAATTAAATGTCAACATTGTAGACAGGTGAAATGTAATACATTTTTAGTAGTTATAATTATAAATATGTTTTCATAACGTGCAGGTAATTCCAGATGAATTTATTAACATGTTTTACAGAAACCACGAGCTAAACGGCATTTACCAAGTATTTGCGGGTGGTAGGTACTGGGATGTAATGGCAGATAAACTTCATGTTACATATGCTTTTAAGGATGGATGGCCGAAACTGTGTGAAAGTTTGAACATATGTGATGGTGACACACTCATATTCGATAAGATTGGTAATGTGATATTTCACTTGAGGACATTCAGGAATGGAATTGAAGTTAAATTGGGTACTCAAAAAGAAGCAGAAGAGAGCGATTTCTGTGAAATAATATCTAAATCAACGTTCCAACAAAATGCTTATTATGTAAGTTTGTTCTTCTTTAAAAAACACTTATCGTGTAAATTGGATTATTAAATATATACATTTTTTATTTACAGAAGTTTGTTGAATCTGATAGTGGAACAGATACAAGTGGAGATACGTTGATGAATGAGGTAGTGTGGTATACTATGTATTTTTTTAAATATTAATTTCATTAATGAAGTAATCTAGTTTTCTATATTTTGTTATTTTATATATATTAAATTTGAATATCAAAATTTCATATCAGGTGAAAGACATTGGAAGTGAAACTGAGAAGATGTTGCATAAAAAAAAGGAGTTGTAAAAGTTGAGGATTTGACAACAAAAAAAAAAATACTTCATGTTCAGAGGTTAAAGGTAGTGATAAGGTAATAATCACTTAATATAAATACAAACAGCATTCCATATGATTAGTATGTATTTGATATAGAAATTTATATGTTTAACATATATACTAAATATATTGAAAACAAACGAAAAAAGATTGCACAAGTTGTTGTTTCAAGATCAAAAAAGGGAAAAGACATTGAAGAGTCTAAAGAAGTGCTCAAAGCAGATGTTTCAAGCTGTCTTAGATCATCAAAACAAAGAGAGGTAACAACTGATTTATTGAGTCATTGCTATAGAACCAAACTTAAAATTATTTATTTGTTATTATTGATTAATGATATTATACTTCAAATGTTGTTAACTACTATAATAAGGTATCGAAAGCTGGAGAAGAAAGCCAAACCAGACAACATAGTGGAAAAAAAAAGCAGGCTGAAATTGATCAAGAAAATTGTGAGTTTACAAAAAAAGGAGAAAATAGATTGGTATGATAATTTGTATAATGAGTTGTAGTAAAATAATGTATAAATTATAGGGTAAATTATAATAATATAATGTAACATTTTTTATGTAGCGACTTCCTGTTGAAGTAGCGAGGAGATCTGGTCTTACAAAGAAGCTTCATGCATTGAAGGTTAAATGTTTGGATGGAAAAATAATCGAGAACGAAGTGGAAACTGAAAAAAATGGTGACGTACCTCGTTACAAAATGGTGAATTGGGGTAACTTTATGTCAGCAAATAGTTTGAAGAATGGTGACATTCTTCACTTCAACTTTGTTACCTCAACACAGGTGATGGAGTTAACAAATGTGGATCGAATTTAAGGCATGTCGAAGGATGATAATAGACTTTTTTGTTAGTTTATGTGTGGTTAATGGTTAACATTTTTTTGGATACTTATATATTTGCATATGAACATGTGGTTGGTAGTTTATTTTCTAAAAGTTTAGCTAATATTTCAGTATATGTATTATGTGAAGTTTTTGAAACATTATATAACAATATGTATGAATGTTAACAATATGGTTTATATTAGGATTATATTGTATCATTTGTTCTCAACTGTGGTCGCACATTACTAATTACTAATACTAATAAGAACAATAGATATATATTATGAAGATTAAAACTGAAAACAAAATCTTACTTATTTGAAAAGAAGAAAAATCGAAATTTTTTATTTCAATGATACTGTTAGTTGTCATCATCATAAAGTTGGTACAGGGTACGTTGACCATTCTCGATTATCACCACCTAATTAGAAACCTTTAAATTTGTTCATACAACCAAAATTATAGCAAAACAGAATAAGTAACAAAATAACCTTATTCTTTTAGCATTTCCTAAAAAACCGATTTTACAAATATGGAATTGATTAGTTGACAAATATCCGAAAAAATAACAGTTAGAAACATCATCACAATGTTTAACATAAAATTCGTTTTTTTTTTTTTGGGTTTATTACATTAGGCCCAACTTATTATACTATATAAAGCATCAACATACATTCTTCAATTACATGTTTCAAAAACCATTGAATAATGGTTTATATTCTTTTCGATATTATATTGTTTGAAATATTAATTAGGCTCAATGGTAGAGACATTGAGAAGTACAAATGTGTATGCAAACAATGGAATGAAGGTCTATCATCATGGCCGTTTGAATGGTTACACGTCAACTATGGTAAAAAATATGCGGTAATATATTAAACTTATGTTGAACTTAGTTTCAAAATTTATATTACTTTTAACAACATTGTTTGTTTTTTCTTCAAAATCATTTGCGATTTATGGACGCAGGAAACTTTCTGGGAGGATTGTCCAACGCTATATAAAATCATTTATGATGAGTTTTTTCCTCCTGAATCGAAACGGATGAAGATAGAAGAATATGATGCGATGGAAGAAGATAACACGATTGGTGAAGAAAATCATTAGTCTTTTGGAACCTTTAACATATGGCTTGTTTGTTCGTTATAATAACTGTTTCGTACCTTATGAATAATATTTCAAGTATTAATTTCTTTTTTATTACAAAAAATTGTGATATGCAAATCAATTGTTTTTGCTTATTATAATTATAATATGGTATATAATATGTGTAATATGCATTCTTTACTTATGTTATTTATACAGAAACCTTCAACCTAAGAATTCATAACACATAAAAAATCAAAAATAAAAAAATTAATAAATAATGGATCAAAATACATTATCACGAAATATAAGTGATTTACTAAGAAAAAAAATAATAAATAAAGGAGCAAATAAACCATTGTAATAAAACTTGGAAATATGTAAAAATGATAGTAAATGGGTTATATGTAACTGGGTATAAAAATTGTTTTTATGGGCCTCATCCACTCCAATTATAAATAAGGATTCTTCTTTATTCATAATGATATGTTGTATAATATAAAATTTTTTTATAAATTAGTTTACGAAATATTAAAGTTTTAAAATATTTAACTTCAAATATAACAGAACTAAAATAATAATTAATTACTTATAACCTAAATTATATAAAATTTTAATGTTAACCTATTAAATGGCGATATCAAAATAAAGTCACAAGCATAGAATATAACATTTTTGATTCAATATTTCAAGCCTTGATATATTACCATACAAATATAATATTAATTGATATTTTTAATCAAACTTAATTACCATAAAATGAAAAAGTAACAACTGTAATCAAATTATACAATATTGATAAGTTAACTTGTCCATAATTGATGACTTAACAAAAATAGTTAAAAAAACCGTTTGACTAATTTCAGTTAGTATATCATCATTAAATAGACAACCAAGTACTTGTAAACGTTAAATAGCATAATAATTATAAAATGTTTTTGTTAATAAGGTTGTTAATTTTTCCAAATAAAGATTATGGTACGTTTTGTAATCACGTTTTTGAAAACATTTATTTACACATTTTCAATTTTATTTCAAAATCATTTATAGTTTATATATATTTTTAAAGTTTTTTTTCTCAATTTATGTAATTAACAATACCAATTTTAAACATTAAGTAACATGTGAACAATTCTTACGTATCTAAATTTCAAGGGAATTAAGGGCCGTGAATAATTCATTCATGTTTTGAAACAAAATAGCACAATCAAGGGAAACAGTAAAATTGTTTATTAAATTAAAAATTCACGGATTATCCCAAAAAAAAACTACCACCAACAAAAAATCCATAACAAAGACAAAACCATGTGTCCAAACAAAAAACCATAAACAAACAAAAAACCATAAACAAACCAAAAACTGAAATTGTTTATCAAATGCGGTAAATTATTTCTCAACCTTGGGAATCAATGTCTTCGAAGGATCAACAACTTCATCTTCAACGATTTCATCACTCATGCGGCGCTTTGTAGAAGAACAACGTAATTCATCATCTACTTCATAAACTTCACCAAGATTACGTTTTACTTCAACGGAAGACACCTTCTTGCTGGTTCCAGGTCCATTGGAAATAGGCGTAACATTATCACCGGTGATTGACACGTCATCCTAATAACAAACATTAAATATAAATATTACAAACAAATTAAATAAAATAATAATTTATTATATTACCTTAGTAACCTCACAGGCATTAGACACACTGGCGGACAACGGAACACCATACGATTCAGACTGTTCATGCTGTAAGAATAAAAGAAACAATAAATTGAAATACAACTGCTTATATTTATGTACAATGAAAATGAAAGAAATATGAAACAATACGAATATAATAATTAAGAATTATACCTGGTTAATATTGAATTTGGAGTAGAGAGCAGCAATGATGTCATCATCGTTCGTTGCCATTGCAATGCCATAATTCTCAACTTGATATTCAATGTTATATTCGCTAACATTTACGACAAAGGCATATTTCTTTCCAACCAATGTGTCAAATACCTCAGGATAGGGATTGGGGATCTCACCGGAATTAACAACCTTGTAATTAATAAAAATAAATCTTAAATTCGTAAGACTACAAAAAATAATAACGGGGTTAAATATTATGATTACCTGATCTTGAATAGCAAGTAAGTCTTTGGCCGATTTCTTAAAAAATTTTAAAGCTTCATAATCAAACAGGGTTAATGAAACTGTTCCAGATGAATCTTGGACCCTGATAGGTATCTTGTAACTATTGTATTGAAATTAAAAAAATATGAGAATGTTAATATTAGGTAAAAAAAATAAGTTAATTATACAATTGTATACTGAATTAAAAAATAATATCAAACCGCGGAATTGCATAAATGTCCACTCCTTGACATTCATTGTTGGTACACACCAAAGCCTTTGTTTCAGCTGCATCACATGAACCATCGTCACCTTCTTTAGTTACAAATCTATCCTCGACACGTGATTTGCAGTGGTTACAACCATTGTAATACCAAAGCTTATCAGTGCATATGGCAGTGACTGTGCCAATAACCAACACCTTCTTCTTCTTCATCATCAATTGACCAAAAATGTTAATCTTCCAATGTAAATATAAAAGATAGATCTATGTAATATATATGTTACAAAAACCAAAAAAAGTATACCTCTAATATGGTTCCAAGTAAACCAATGAGCATGAAATCTCCTTTGTTGAGGAACTCATCTTCCACAGTTGAAATAAGATAAGAACCAAGATTCTCATTAGATGACTTGGAAGCAGAAACTTTGGCAACATACCAAAACATAGTTGAAAGATACATGCATGGGTAATAACGAATAAAATTATAATTTTTATAAAAAAAAATATTGTTTAATGTTTGTCTCGGTAGTACTAAATATACCTCTCTCTAAAAGATGCAATTTCTTCAATGTCAGCAGTATCAATAAAAAGTCTACTTAGATCAAAACTGTTGGCCACTCCACGCTTGCCTGAAATTAAATATAACGCAGCAATAAATCAATATATAAATACCAAACTTATCTAAAATACAGCTAAATATCATACAAAAATTATAAGATACTAATAAAAAAAACATTGTATTTTATATTTGTAACGTACCCTTGTAAAGATTTACTGTACCAAAGTGGCAAATGATAACCACAAATTTCTCACGCTTCTTGTCATTCATGTACGTAAACATGTCGACAGCAAAAGAGTCCCACAACGTAACCGGACATTTTTGACCTCTAAAAATACGAAAATATATTGTAAAAAAATCAAAACAACATTAATACGTAAAAAAAGTTGAAATTCTTTTGCACTAAATAAAATACTCACTCAAGGTCTTCAATTTTCAGATTGAGTCTCTTTCCTTTGCTACCATCTTTCTTTGTTGTGTCTTCGATGTTGAAACACACTTCCACAAATCCAATAAAATCTACACAACAAAAATGTTAATTTAAAATAACTTAACATACAACAAAAACAAAACAATATGATGTAATACACATACCAACAGTAGTATTAACTTCTACTTTATTCTGAACAACATCTTTCAGATTGACGAAATTAAATTTGTATTTCGGACCAGACCAGTCAAGTACTTTCTCAACAGATGTATAAAAATACAAAGAAATTTTTTCATTCCTGTTGACCAATTTAGAAGATGACTTATTAGCAGCAAGAGAAGGTTTTGTAACCTGAAGACACTCATCAAGCTGCAGGAACTCTTCGAATCTTTCTAACAACTTATGAAGGCAGCTAGCTTGTATCATATTGCCCTAAAAACATAAAACAATGACATTAGACATATATATTTGATATAAATTTACTTTATTCACATATAACAAAATAATACATAAAGTTGCTTATAAAAAGTACCATCTCGTCCATAAAGATCATATCAAGTCGATAAGTTTCATTCTTATTCTGATTCATCATCTTCCTTGATGTGCTGACGATCTTGACTCTAATGGAATAGTTATTTGAATAACTGTTTAAATCATTCAGCATAGTAGCCTTTGCAACCTCCATTTTACAGCTGAAATTTAAAAAACTAACATTACGTCAAAATTCAATAAGCATTAACATAAATGTAAATTAACAAAAAATATAAAATGGAGTTCAACTTACCAATACACTATGAGATTTAAGATTGAATGAAATGAGAAAAGTGATTTCGTATTGTTGAACGAATTCGGGTTATATAGGAAGCCAATGAAGATGACAAATTTAGAAACGGAATTCGTACTAAGGGAAACTTTCCTATTAGAAATAATTAAAAAATAAAATATTTTTTTAGGCTGTATACACAAAATAACAGTTGTTTAGATTTTATTTTAATTGAATATTTTCCAAGAGACGAAATCTAATCTAATGTTAATTTAAGAAAACTGATTATTTATTACAAATGATTACCTAATTTATCGAAATTTGTGTTATAGGTTTGTATAAAAGCATGGACGGTTTAGACACAGTGCTAAATCTCAGACCAAATTTAAATTGAAAGTTTATTTTTAGAACTATATTGAATACTATTAATGTGTGATTATTATAATGCATTAATTACTAAATTATCTTTGATAATTAGAAAACATTTATTCTAAAAATAACATCAACATACGATTGTAAAAAAATAAGTTCGTAAAAAAATAAGATTTCCTAATCTATGGGTTAATCGAAAATTAATTTATTTTGTGACATTAAAATATATTCAGAAATTCCATGAAAATATCAATATAACGAAAAAACAAACATTCTCTTACAAAAAATTAAAAAAATACAAAACTGAAATGCATAAAATTGGCTGACATTGTATCTTGAACACATGAACCAAAAAATAAATAACCAAACATGTTGTTAAAAGCATAGATAGGCAAATGTATATAACAAAACCATTGTTCATAACATATTAACCAAACATGTTCTAAAAACAAACTAAAACCATAGAAAACCATAACATATTTTTAAAAAAAGTGGTTACTAAAACCATAATATGATCTACTTCGAAACTTTCTTCAAAATCAACGTATCTGCATCAGGAGAGTATACGAAAGTGCATCTCTGAGGTGCATTGATTCCATTGGGTTTAGTGAACTTGGTACGCCATCCATTCGCAACATATCTAAATCCTTCACCATGTTTCTCTGGTCGAAACGTAACAACGGTATCAACTCCAGCAAGATTTTGAACTGTCATCTTCCGATAGACATCAACACGAGCCATACTTGCAACTTTGCTGTTTAGTCGGTACAACAAAAAAGAAAATTAAAAAATTTAGAACAATAGTCATCAATTTTTTGATACAAATGTATAATTAATATAACTTACAAAATGGCGTGGATGATAATCCCATTCAAATTCTATGGGTTGATAATCAGGGTCCTTTTTCTCATCATCAGAATCACCAGTAGAATCTTCAACATCATCATCATCGAAATCATCATCAATTGATACATCACTGTCAGAAGTACCAAGAACGGATTGATCAGAATCAGAAGGTTCAAATAACGCAGCTACCTCAGGATCAAGATCAGAATTTATATCAACATCATGATGAACATCATCAACATTGTCTACCGAGTGAGTTGAAGTTGCCAAAGGAGGAGCAGGATTATGCTGTAAACCAACTCTAGGTAAAACAACCTCAGATCCATTGACATCAAACAAAGACAACTGAAAGTTGTAATCAAATATATAGCGTAAAACAACGACACATTGCTTACGAACACCTAGATGTTGTACAATGTTCTTCCAACCAAAGGTAAAAAAATAACATTTGCTATCTGAATCTTTCTCAACAGATACGTCTAAGGAGTCCCATGGGTTAACATGAACCTTCATTGGTCTTCCAAGTTTACCAACACCAATAGTGTTCTTAACAACATAAGTCGGTAGAAGCTACAATAAAAAACAATTACAATTAATATTGTAAAAATAAAACAAATATTACAGAATATATACTTGAACAAATAAATGTGTTAAAAATACCATTGTATTAAAACTTTGATCATTGAGAACATGGCAGAAAGACTCTATGTATTTCCTATTCGGCAAAGATGATATCGAAAGAAACAAACTGATGCCTGGATCACATAGTGGATACGGTGTTTCCTTGAAAAAAGGTGTGATTATATAATTGTACGGATTAACTTGCTTGAAAAGAAGCAAACAACCCTCAGATAAACAAAGTTCAGCCACAACCTTTGACCATCCTTCCGTAAAGGCAAAAGTACCATTGTTCTTGGAGAAATTAACATTCCAAACCTTTTCATTTGTGGACTTTATAACCACATTAGTATCACCAACAGCAGAGGATAACCAAATCTTAGAAAACTGAACAGGTATAACCTTAAAGTAAAAATAAAAACAAACAATGGTGAATAAAAAAATAAAAATATTATAAAAAAATATGGCCATGCAGTAGAAATAAGGGATAAAGAACAAAAGAGTACCAGGAATTCTTTAGTTAGTGCAGACATGAATTTGCAAAAAGACATCCTCTTGGTTGTAATGGGGATTCTGTCATCAAACAAAAAATTACTCAAAAAACTCTCATGTTTAGTTTAAGAAAAATAATAAATTACCATAAAAACAAAGATTCTTCCAAAATATTATTACAATACCGTTAACAATAAAAAACCCTAATTTACAGCAATTTCTAATAAAAATAAGGAAAACCTAACTGATATCTAATCATCAATAATAAATAAAAAGGTAAATCAAACCCTAATATCAACATGCAAACAAACCCTAATATCAACATCAACATACAATAAAAGTCAAAGAAGAAAAAACAGATCAACAATAAAACACATGAAATCTGAAAGATACTAAACGGAAAGAAAACAAAATAAAGAACTTCTGATGAACATCAAAATCAGAGTAACTAAAAAACTAAATATTCATCAACAAAACTGTACATATTCATCAACTGAAATAAAAGAAACATGGATTTTAACAAACTTAAAAGTAAAAAAAACGATATTAGTCGGAAATATAATACGAATCTTCTGTTGAACATCAAAATCAGAACATAAAGAGTTTAACATGGAAGAAGAAAACGATCAAACACAAAGAAAAGTATAAAGATTAAGATTGTTAGTATAATACCTACAATAGTGTGAATCGTTTTCTGATGAATGTACTGAAGATTGATAGTCTGGATTGGTAGTGAAAAGATTTGATCTTGATACAGGGATAGAACCGAGGAACTTAGAGAGAGGAAAAGGCAACTGGTAATGATGAAATAAGAAAAAGGTAAGACCAAAAAAGTTAATATAAATGATCCGAAATCAATGGGTCGGTTTACCAAAATCCATAGATCCGCGTGTAGTATTGCACTAAATTTCGTTTTCCCGCCAAAACCCACTCCTAGATGCTCTAATCTAATGACACATCAGCCCAAATCTTCTTGTTTATTATATATAATAGATTATATATTATATTTATTAAATATATATTATATTTATTAAATATAATAAACATGTAACATATCTAGCCCCTAGAATCATCATATCTTCATATCTTCAGTTCAAAAAAAAAAAAAAAAACCTAATCTCTGTAATTCAGTTAAAAAAAGAGAGGTGTTTATGGGTTTGAATTGATGTTACTGTATCAAATTTTATGTTTTGAATTCAATTTTTGTTTGAAGATGTCTGGAATGACTTCAACACCTGTTTTTGAAGTTATTTTGCATTTTAGATGTTCTTAAACATTAAACATTTGTGGGACTTTTTATGTTTCAATTTTGTTAATGTGTGTGAGAGACATATAAGTTGGTGAATTTTGGTGAATGAATGCCTGTGTAGGAATGCTAAATAAAACTGAGCAAAAGCGAACCGAACCGAGCGGCTCGGTTCTAAACCGAACCGAGCACGAGCATAAGATTTCCGCTCGATTTCCTAAATCCGAACCGAACCGAGCGGCTCGGTTTCAAACCGAACCGAGCACGAGCAGACCTCCGTTCGGTTCGGTTCGGCTCATGAACACCCCTAGTTGACACATATTTTTGGTACATGATTTCTAAAAACACAATCCCACATGTTAAGACTTAGAATGCGTTTTGATGAAAAAAAAACTAGCTTCTAAGTATATTGATTCTTTGCTATCCTTGTCATAACCTGAAGATCATGGGCGGCGGGGAGGATCACTGCACAGGGCCTGTGATTTCGAGGGGCACATGTTTTTTATAAAAAAAATCCGATATATATGTTATTTTTTTTTAAATAGTATATATATACCAACTCCAAGATAGACTCATTTACAAAACAATTTTTATAGTTTGGAAGTTAGCCCATTGGCATTAGCGTTAGTGAGCCCAATACCCATTTGATTTTAAAATTAAATAATAATAATAAAACATTACGGAATGACACATTTTTTTCGAGCTCGAACAGGGTACATGAATTCTCAGAGACGTCTCTGCTGAATATTAAAGTAAGTAAACACTAAATCACTAATTCTCAATCAATTTGTGAAAACAAAAAATAAAAGGCATAACGATAAATAGGAATTCCAACAAAAGTTCGAGAGAGTGAGAGTTGAGATCTTTGTGATCATACGGGACGAATCGAATGCGAGTCGACTGTGGTCAAATACTACTCCTTTAATTTGTAAGTTTTTTTTTTCCATTTACAAGAAACTTTAATTAAATATGTATTTGTTTAACACATCAAAGTTACTATAGTTGAGTGAGTTGAATCTATATGATTTTGATAATGTGAAAGAAAACTTAATTACAATACGCTAAAACATTTAAATTTTGCAAACTTAGAATCATATCTCCAAGTAACAAAAAAACATTATTTTTTTATATTTAGTGTATCCATTATTGAAGTTAGAGCATCAACAATGTTGGACTGATCCAAAATCCAGACTTACCTCGTCAGCATACTACATAATTCCATACCACAATCATTTCAAACCCTATTGTTTTCCACTAAACCATTTCAAACCTGCACCTTATTATGACCTCATCACCAACTTTTCCTTTTATTAAAACTATATCAAATCAATGAATCTATTTATAATATATTTACTAAATGATATTATTATTTTTATTAAAATATGGAAAAATAAAATTCATAACAAGATTATTTATTTATTAATTATTCTGTATTATTTTTATTATTTCGTTATCTTGTAAATTTATTTATATTTATTTAATAATAAATTCAAATAAATTACTAAAAAGGAATATTTGATTCTTACAACGGCTCTTTTTCAAATGGTTACTTTGGCAACGACTAGTTTTTTAAACGCATACTTTTGCAACTGCTATTTTTTACTGGCTATAAATTCAATTCGTATTTCAACCAACATGTGCACTTCTCAACTGACAATTCACTACAAAGATTCAATAAAAATGACAAGAAGACCTTAGACTGAAGATGAAGACATGACTTTGGTCAACTCTTAGATGGACACTTCGATGACAGACAATGAGTTGTTTCAATTAGAGCACCCTTATTTGAAGGATTCCATCAACGTGTAGGAGAAGCCAATCGCTCTGCGAATGCCACTTTGTCAACGTTTCATATTCTTCTCTTGAAGATTCACAAGTTTCATGCATTCTTCAATGTCATGATGGCTCACGATGACGACATAACAAAGGCACAAGCAATTGCCCAAGCATGTCGGAATACGAAAATATGTACAATAGAAGATTTGCTCACATCTCGGTCCAACAATTTGGATAAATTTAATTGTTTAACACCCCTTTTAACATAATGTCCCACAATGACAGGTTTGATGCTTTTTGTTTGCCCAATAATATTTTTTGGATGTTTTTTTTATTTAATTGTTTAACACCTCTTTTAATATAATGTCCCACAATGCACACATCCCCACTACACTCATTTTAGAAAAACGCCCAATAATGTCTCATTGCTGACTTGACTGCCACATGGCGCAAAACGCCCAAGAGTGGGGGCATTATTTGTGTCTTCCACTACACATGGTCTTACGGGCCTTCTTTTCGGTGGGATTCCGGCAGGTTTTCGGCAACCCTGGAGCCGCTAATCGGATTCGTTTTCATCTGCTTTTTTTACGTCAGCCTTTATCTACATCCTAAACTAATCTATAACCCAAACCATCCAGCCTGTCGCTTATTCAGTCACCATCCCCAACTATTCCGGCAACATTTACGTGCCCCCGAAATCAGAGGCCCTTACCAGTGGTCCTTCCCGTCCGCCCAGGGCCGCCCCTGCAAACAAATATAGGATGTTTCAGAATAACAACATTTGATGTGTGTTTTTTCCAATTAAAGAAGCGGGATATAGTAAACTATTCCTTTCTACATCCATGCAAGAACATATTTATCAATTAGACATTTTTGCCAATATTTTGAAGAGTGGCGGACCCAGGATTTTTTTCTAATGGGTTCATTTTTTGGTGTTAAAAATTTTCATAACAAAACGTTAAAATTTTCGGGTCGGGTTAGAGCGAGGTTTGAACTAGATTTAAAAAAAACAGAAAAAAACAAGCTATACAAGGATTGGACCCATGATATCTTGTTGTTAAAGAGGGAGGTTTAACACTAGACCAGTTTTTCTTTTCTTTCTATGGTGTCCACCTAATTGTATTTATGGGGTCCTTATAAAATTTAATATGCCGGATCTACTAATTCTTTTAAAAACATTGGAGTCGGGACCCCGACCCTTTTGAATTGTTATTTCTCTTCTTTTAGTGAGAACCGAGAGACACTTGACCCAAAAAGAAAGCTATGGTTGGATAAAGGAAAGAAGGCTAATAATACAAGTCAAAAGGAATGGGAACATCACTTGGTTAGTCTTGCATTCCAATTGATATTCAAAATAAACATCTCTTGGCCTACGAATTAAATAGTTGGATCCCACACATAAAAGCTCTTTGTTGTGAATGAGGACATGCCTCCACGTTCTCTTATCCAAATGTAATCCCAATATTGTGAATTTGTGATGTCTTGTATTGTATATTCATAAAATAACAAAAGCTATCCCTATAAGTTCTTCGATAATCACTGGTAATTCTGAAGGAGGTTTACAAATATCATAAGCTAAGATATTTTAATCATGAAAATATATTTGTATTATATTATAATGCATGAGGCAAGGGCATTTTAAGATACCCAAAAAATAAGAACTCCCCCCCCCCCCCCCCCCCCCCCCCATTATTTATAGAAAGACCCCTAAAATGAGGGTAGCTTGATCTTTTAAACACTATTTATGTTTTAGCTCCTAAACTTATTACACTTAAATCCCTAAGGTTTTAACAAAATTATAGATAATTAGTTACAATTCACTCCTACACAACAAACTTATATTTTTTACTTATTCTTGACATATTTTATAAACTATAGGTTTTAAAAAAAGTCCATATGCACCATGACGACCTCATTTTTTTCAACGTTTCAATACTTGTCTTGTTCAGTATTGACGTATGGATTAAAATGTACAACTAGATATGGCTTAGTGTACAAGTGATTAAAGCCCAACGTACTTGGTGATCATTAGGTAGTAGTTACATTTTCCTCTCTCTTAACAAACTTATATAATCCTTTTATGTATTTTCGTTGTATCTTTTAAACTATGGTATTTAAAAAAAACATTCGAAGGCACCGTGACACATGCTCATTTTTGTCGACGTTTCGATATTTGTTTTAGTCAATATTGATGTATGGATTAAAATATACAAGTAGATGATGCATTGATGTACAAGTGATTAAAGCAATCTCATAAAAACACATCTATATTATCTATTATTATTATAAAATATAAGTGAGGGAGATAGTTTAACTAAAAGCATAAGTACAACATATTGAACCTAAAACTCCGAAAACTATTTTAAGATTTGACTAATCTGGCACTTAATATTGCAACTGGCACTTGATTTTTTTTATCCTTTCAAAAAAAAAAAAGTAATATAGGTTTTTAAGCTCTAATATCAAATTTTGAAAATTCTCCAAATACACCTCACCTGCCACCTTTTTCTTCATTCGTTATGCACATAAATTTTGAAATTCCCCAAATACACCTCACCTGCCACATTTTTCTTCGTTCATTCTGCACATAGAGAGTAGCAAGCGATAGACCTTTGAAATCCTCGTGATCACCGGTGACCACCACTATCATCCCTGGCCTCCCTTGACCCTCATCGCCCAATAGACCTTTGAAATCCTCGTGATCACCGGTGACCTGCTTATTTTTTTAACAACACGTTTGAACGGTAATGAGGCTGGCAGTTGGCTATTAAAAAATAATTACACCATTGACATGTTTAAATCATATTTGGACTTTTCTAGTATTATGCTTGTGTGTGACCTTACATAATCATGTCACCTTAAATGTTGATACATGGCCATATAGGTAGGAGTGGTGTCCTTTTTCACGCTCGCTAAACAGTAAACATATGTTATGGTTTAGTGAGTAAAGAGAGATGAGTTGACTTTAAAAAAAATATATAGGCATTTTAATAACTACTTTTAAAAAAATACTTACTATTGGAAATGTCGATCCAAGCATGTCTCAAAACTGCTTACGAGACCAAAAATACATAAACAATACTTGTGTATCAATTAGAAAGAAAAAACTAACGCTCATAAGTTATTTTGAGGAAAAAAAATGAAAGGAAATGTGTGTGTGTCCGTGGTTGATAGGTTTGCTCTCATGAGTATGACCTGGCCCAAGCTGTCAGCTCTCACGGTCCGGTCACAGTTTTGGGAGCGCCGTGTTCCCACTGACCGTAAGCCGACGTAACACCCTCCTCTCCCAAGCTCATGGACCATGACGTATACTCTAGTCTAACTTGTGTCTTTGACAATTGACACACATATATCTAAAAAAACCTACTAGTCATAAACACAAATAAACAGAAGTTGACATTCCAAAGGTGAACTCCCGAGCTGACCTTCCAACCAAACTAATAAAAGTTTACAACCAGGGCCGACCCTAAGAATTCGTGTACCATGTTCGAGCTCGAAAAAAAACGTGCCCATAGGCCTTAACAAAATGGGTATTGAGCTTACTAAAGGTCTAAACCTAATGCGAATGAGCTAATAACTAATCTAAACCATGATAGTTTTGTAAGTGGACCTATGTTGGTGTTTGTATGGGTATTACCCTATTAATTTTTTTACATATACACATTGGTTTTTTTTTAAATAGTGTGCCATTCGAAATATCCAACCCTGGCCGGTGGTCCTCCCGCCCACCCTGGCCCTGTTTACAACACTAAATAAAAGATTGAATGATATAGCCTAAATGTTTATATAGGAAAGATTCCAACTATCAATTTTTTAGTGTTCCATAAATAATTGTCTTAAATCTATACTAATGTCCACTATGAAGCTAAACCATCAACCAATTGCCTAGGAATATCTTTACCATACATCATACATGTGGTATACATACCCTTTGGTACAAATACTTAAATGATTTATCTTGATACCTGTGGTATACAAACCCTTTGGTACAAATCCTTAAATGATTTGGAATCAAGTCACTGATAAAGAGACTTACCATATACATAGCCATAAGTACTCAACTAATCAATAAATGTTGAATCTTCAAAAGAAGAAAGGTTCACATGCTTATTAACAACAAACTTACCCACTCGAGATCGAGGTCCATCTACATGTGTGTTTTTATTGCAACTCTATAAATTCTCATCGACATTAAAGAGACGGGTTGGGCATTTGATTCACCGGTATGTAATCAATCTAACGATCACAATTTTTTCTACATTTCAAGGTTAAGAACCAAAGTGTGCCCCCATCTATTTGTTGCTTTGGTCTTTAGTTTGATTCCACCAAATAAATCCTAATTCTTTGATTCTATATCAGTAAAGACTTCTATATTTAAAACTTACACTGTGTGAAAATCCATGTTTAAAGTCTACTATAACAAAATTTTGTGACCAACAAGTAGTATCAGAAACTGATATAGATTATTCATATTTTCAAACCCAATTTATACCGAAAACTGGTATTAAAGCATGGTTGTATAATCTTCTACATATCTAGAAATGAAACTTCTCATATCGTCGAGAACAGTACCTGAACTACCCAACTTCCTAAACCGACTTGGTGAAAATTTATAAGCTAGCAAAGTCGTGGTTAACGTAAAGACGCTAAACTTTCACATGTATACACTACACTAACCAACATACGGATTGTATGTTGGTTAGTGTATACATGTGAAAGTTTAGCGTCTTTAAACGTTAACCACGAGTTTGATAAAAGAAGATTTAGCTCTAACATATGATTAGATATATAGATATAAAGTCGCAAATGATCGGTTTCATATGAACCATCATTACAATGAAAGTGAGCTAAAACAAAGTCATTAGCATTCAATTCCAAGATTTAAAGAAGTAAAAAAAAAACAAGACAATAAATACCCTTCCATTAGAAGTGAGAATAACAACAGAGTCAGATCACATCTTTTTACCTTGTATTTGTTTGCAGTAATAATCCTCAATACACTAAAAAAAGACAAGGGGTGGGGGATGGTGATCTTCCACCTTTCCCCTTCTACATTTCAATGGAAAAAAACAACATTGAAAAGGGTACCAATATCAATAAAACAAAACAATAACCGCACAATCTTCGGTCATTCTTCGCTTTCCGCGATCGCTTGAGACAAAGTTTGAGATAACTTCTGTTGCTCGGTGTATCGCGTTATCTTCTCCAACAACTGCGCCGCCTTTCTTTTCCCCCTATCGGTACCATGATGTAGCAAATCCACCAGAACCCCCATCACCCCGAGTTCTTGCGCTTCCACTAAATACTTATTATCACCCGAACAAAGATGAACCAAAACCGCAGCGGCGTTCTCTTTATTTCTCGGAGACCCAGACCCGATAAACTCCACCAAAACGCGAACCGCATCGGATTTACCGATAGCCACCTTTCCTTCTGGATGGCTCGAGAGTATGGCGAGAATGGCTAACGCCTCGTCTTTCATCCCGCCTTGCGGTTCGGTTAAAAGCTCCATTAACGTGGTGATCACACCCGCCCTCACGGCCCGACCCTTGTTACCTTGATAAATGCATAGGTTAAACAACGCGGTTGCAGCGTCTTTTTTCCCTCTTTGTGTACCTTCACTTAATAGTAATACGAGTGGCGGGATTGCTCCTAATGAACCGATCGTCACCTTGTTTTCGTCGATCACCGAGAGACTGAAAAGCGTGGCGGCTGCGTTTTCACGTGCTTCCATGCTACCCTTTTTTAACACTTGAACAATCCCGGGGACTGCGCCAGAAGAAACGATGCTTCCTTTGTTATCTTCGCAAATCGAAAGGTTTAAAAGTGCGGTGACTGCGTGTTCTTGCGTTCGCGAGTCCGGTGCGGTTAGTAGGTGTGTGAGGAGCGGGATCGCACCGGCTTCGGCTATGGCTACACGGTTATCAGCGTTTCGTTTTGCAAGAAGACGGATTTCACCGGCTGCAGTTCGTTGGTCATCTGGACTAACCGATTTGAGCTTAGTTAGCAGCACGTTTATCAGAGACCGTTCTGCGTGGGTACACGCAGAAGTTGGCCGCCCCGCCCGTTGTGGTGGGTCGATACCATTTGCCTCGCACCATTGAGCTATAAGACTTCGTAACACGTAGTTTGGTATGAGAACGGTACTCGTTAGGTTTTGCTGTGTTTTAGGGCATGTTTTGTGCCCGGCTTCTAACCATTTCTCTATACATGTTCGTTCATACGTCTACAGATATTGAAAAATATTTAACGAACATATAACTTAGATAAGATAATAAAGAAATAGAGAAACAACGGTGAGTTAGTAAATTACCTGCCCGGTTGAGACGATAACGGGATCTTTCATTAGCTCGAGCGATATAGGACAACGGAAATCATCAGGTATTAATATATTTTTATAACTCTTTGACGAAGTTTCTTGATTGTTTGACTTTGGTGGAGCAGAAGTTTCACCAGGAGGTGAATCTGCACTTGGATTATCGGTTTGCACAAAATCTTTGATCAGTTTCAACAACATTGACATTTTTTCTATATTTTCTCCAGGATCACCGTCACTGGCGGTAACCATTTCATGCAATGTTATTGATTCATGTGTGAGATCGTTAATTCTGGTTAATTGTAGTTTTTCAATCAATCGTTTTAAGACCAAAGGATCTGCTGCCACATCACTACCCTTATCGTAAAGGGATGAAAGATCTTCATTCAACTCAACATCTGGTGCGTCGGTTCTTCCTTTGGCTCTTCTGAATTGAGAGAGAACAAGTGCAACCTGATATAAAGATAAAACCATGTGCACAATACTAAGATTGTTGTAATTTATGTATTCTTTATATTTTATTATTATTTTTTTTTTTTTGTAACTTTGTAGTTACAACATAACAATGATGCTTTACCTGTTCTTTAACCTCATCTGATATGTCAAGTTTCTCAAATGAAATGCCTTCTAGATCTTTTTCCAAACGCTCCGTAACTTCTTGGTATTTTTTCATTATTTCTTCTTTCTCCAGGGCCTGTGTGCGTAGAAATACATTGTAAGTAATTATTTCTTTATTTAATAATCATACAAAATATCAAAATTAAAGAAAACCCATTCTTAGAATCTATGAAGTATGAATAGATATTGTGTAACGTAGCTCGTGTTCAAACAAAGAGCAGTAACATAACTAGGGTTAGGTTTAAATCCACAGATGACAGAACTATTTATAGAACACGTCTTTACCAAATATGATACCACAATGCAGAATAAATTGATCAGAATACCCATGTAAAATGATAAAACTTATACAAAGCTTTCGGCTAACACTTGCATATGATCCTCAGTTTAGAACATAAAGCGTGTGTGTATAATATTAATATGTATGCATGATTGGTCCTTAGATTTCTTATCCTTGATAGCTAAGTTGTAGCATAAGATGTAGCGGATATTAGTAATCATGCTTACCATAAAACGACAAGAATCAGCTTTATTGAAGTGCCAATGAGAGGGAAAGTAATAACAGAAGTAATAGCAACCAAATTACCAGACCTAGTGTAGCTAATACGTTTAATGTATATTTTCATATAGATGAATTTATGATGCGTAATGTCTCACGTGTGATTAAAATCCACGACTGCGAACTGTCTACAAATGGATGTGTAATACCAAACTAACTGCTATAACAAAACCAACTACTCTGCCCTAATATGCCACGCAAGCCAGACGTTCGCAGCAACATGTAGCTTGGACCGCAGAGTATCAAAACACGTGGAAGACAAACCTTTTGGCCAGGAGTTCAGCAGTCTGAGCAGCAATCCGAGCATATTGAACTTTGAGAACCTGTCCTAACACCATATCTCATATGAAATGCAGATTATAAACTAACTAAAGCAACCAATAACTTTCTAAACCAACAAAACTCGCATTGTTTATGCAGAAAATGCCAAAGTGGAAATATACTAATATAACTATGAAAGTGGATGCATCCATCAACTATTGGTTATATTATATCTCATACACACAAAGATCTAATTAGCAAACAGTATTCTTTGTTTTCTAAATCAAGTTAATCTTCACAAAGATCAGACAATTTCACACTAGATTTCAAACAATTTTAGCAGATATATGCTTTCTAGCTGATAGAAACAGGATAACAGTTACTAAACCCTAGAAGATAAATCAATCAGATCTTCTCTATAATAACACAACCAAATCTACACAAACACACAAATTCATCAACATTCAAAACCCTAACATTCCACACAATCAACAATTCACACCAAATCAATACTTCAAAAACACAATCAAACCTCCCAAATCCACACAAACAAAACCAAAACCCTAAAAAAAACAATCACCAGATTCAATTCCAAAAACCATACCAAATAAATCTTACTCCCTTCACTCCCCAATCTGAGCAACTCCTTAGCAGATTCCAACGCCTCCATCAACGAAACAAGAGATCGGAACGATTCATCGGAAACCGCCTCTTTAACATCGCGAATCTCTTCAAACAACGGATTCAACAGCTTCAACCTTCTAGATAAATTAAAAAACTGCTTCCTTACCGTGCTCCGGTAATCCGATATCACCGAAATCTCGTTCACGATATCAATCAGCTTCAATATCACTCCAATTTTTCCTACATCCGCCATAACAACAGAGAACAACAACAGATGCAAAATTGCTGTAAGATCTGTAAACAAACAGAGCCACTGAGCAGAGTGATAGGTAACGGGAGAAGAAAAGAGGTCAGAGTCGTTGCTCCATGAGAGAGAGAGAGAGAGAGAATATAGAGAGAGAGAGAGTGTGTGTGATGATGATGGTGTCACGGAGTAGGAGCAGAGAGAAGAAGAGAGGGGTAGGAATTGGCTTTTTGTGTGTGAGTGAGAGTGGCGCGGCTGGAGTAAGGTTAGCTTAACCAGGGGATTGACCGTGGTTGAGTTAAGTGGTTATGATGATGATGATTCTGTTATTGACTTTTTCGACAAGTGTTGTTAGCTGGAAGGGAGAAGGAAAGCATGATTCTGTGTTATTCAGCTTAAACGGCTTCGATTCGGCGTCTGAGTCGACTCGGGGTAGGGTGTGGAAAAAAGAAAATACAAATAAATGTGAAAAAAAAAAAAAAAAGTTAACTAAGGGTATGTTTGACAAAAGTAGTTGGTGGCTGGAAGCTGATAGTTGATAGCTGTTAGCTAGTAGCTGTGGCTTTTTAGATATATTTGGTGTTTGGCAGAGTATCTAAAGCTTTTAATAAAATGTATAAAATGACCAAAGTCGACATAACTAAATTTTTTTAAAAAGTTTGTGCATTAAAAAGTTCATTATCTTTAAAGGTAAAAATAGTCATTTTTCCCCAAAAGTTTCAAGCTCTTAACCTAAAAGCTTCAAGTTCCTTCAACCAAACAAGTTTTTTACTAAGTATTAGCTTTTTTTTAAAAGCTTACAGCTAGAAGCTCCTAAAAGTTTCATGTCAAACATACCCTAAATGTGACTTTTGGCTTTTGCTTTTTGTGGTTTTTGGTTCGGTTTCTAACAGTATTAGAATTATGAATTTAGTTTTCGGTTTGGTTATTGGTTTCAGAAATCTTGTCTGTTTCGAAAACCGAAGTGATATATGTAAGCGGAAGAACTGAACCAAAATGGGAATTGGGTTTTTGGTTTGGTTTATGATTGCATCCGAATTGTGAATTAGGTCCTCGGTCTTGTTATATTTTCACAAATCTTGCTTATTTGAATAGACGAACGTCACGAACCGAACCTAATTCAATTGAATAACCTGAATAATACCCAGTTTACTTCGAGAACAGAACTGAATAAATCAATTTAATCAGTTGAATTTCGGTTTGGATAAGAAGATTTCTAATTTGGATCGGTTCGGCTTCCCTTATGGCCAAAAAAATCAAAACCGAATAAATCGGTTGAATTTGGTTCAGTTAGACACATTGCTAATTCAGATCAGTTCACTTTTTTATTTGGGCCAAAAAAAATCAATACTGAATAATTCGGGTTGAATTCGGTTCGACTAGACACATTTCCATTCAGATCAGTTTGATTTTGCTGTTAGAGCCAAAAAAAAATTCAAAACTGATATCCGGACAGATGAACGACCCTATTTTTTTCAGTTATTTATCTTATTTTTTAATCTTAATTACGCACCAATATTATACGTTATTTTGAAAATTAAAGTTATATATGTGAAGAATGTAAGATTAAATATTTATTTATTTATATTTAATCTAGTAGCCATCATTATCATTTATATAATATAGATCAAAATATATTAATAACCTATTAATAATTAGTTGGTAATTGTTGATGGACCATATTACCCTTATTAACTAATTGGGTTTCCTCTTGGGTGTATAAATAAGGAGCTTATTAGAGAGTTAAAGGGTTAGACAATTATACAATACAGAACAACCCCATAACATCAAATTCGTCTCTCTCTCCCTAACCGAAATCAACCCTACTTTCGGTTTATCACCATCATCACTTTACACCCTAAGGAGGAACCAGATCAAGCTGACAACTATGTCGAACTCCGTGGCTGCGTCTCTGACTGGATTCTCTACTGATGCAATCAAAGGTATGTTATTCCTGTTTTCCTTTTGTTTTAAACAGAACTGATCAACATGTGGTATCAGAGCATATGTTGATAAATCAGTTCTAATTTTGTATCCATTATTCTGGGTTCAAAAATCTGGAAAACGAAATTTTAAAGCCCTTAAAAGTTCTCGGCTGTTTTCGAGTCCTTGTTGCCGAAATCACTGTTTTCGGAAGAAGTTGGTTAATATATTGATTCGAAATCATAATGGGTAAAACTAATATTCGAAATCTGAAAAAAGAACTATTAAAATCTAGATTTCGGAACCCAGAATTATGTTTTTTTTTATTTTTTAGGGTTCATCATAATGTTCTAAGAAAACTCGAAAATTCCCTTATTTTGGAATATAATTTGGATTAGTGGATGTTTTTCCAATGTTTGATCTAAATTTTATCTATTAAAATTTCGAAAACTGTTAAAGGATTTTCAGTTATTATTTTCGAAATCTTTTGATAAGTTTAGATCAGAAATAAAATAGGAAATACTATCCCAAAATCCCTTAAATTTCGAGTTTTAGTTATTATAAAAAATAACAGCTATTAACAGTGGGGGTTTCGAAATCATCAATGTTCTAATCGCACAAGTCCCTTAACATTCACACAAGATCAGATCACAAAAAAAAAATGATCTGATCGCACAAGGGAAATCGCACAAGATTTGTGGATCGCACAAGATTTGTGGATCGCACAAGACTTGTGGATCGCACAAGGCATTACTGATCACACAAGTTATTGGGCCTTACTGATCGTACAAATTATTTGGGCCTCACTGATCGCACAAGTCATTATTGATCGCACAAGTCCTTACTGATCGCACAAATTTGTTTTGGGCCTCATTGATCGCACAAGACTTGGGCCTCATTGATCGCACAAGACTTGGGCCTTATTGATCGCATAAGACTTGGGCATTACTGATCGCACAAGACTCGAAACCTCATTATTTTTTAAGCTGTTTAATGTGACCTAAAATTTTTTAAGCTGTTTAGTTCGATCTGCGCTAACAGGTGGTTTGCTATTAACTACTTGGTTTTGTTTATACTTAATTAATTAATAAGGATCAAATAATGTTTTACAAAACCAAACTAGCTTAACTTGAATGAGCTTCTGATGTATCATTTCTGGCCAAAGCTGATTTAATACATCTATTTATTGTTCAAGTATTATAAAAAGCTATGTTGAGTATGCATTACACACGTGAAATGTCTTAATTCTGGCCAAAGCTGGTTTAATTCATTTATGTTTAGCATGCTTGACAAGTGCATAACTAAAGTGATTGTCTCATTTCTGGCCAAAGCTGATTTGTCACGATTACTTTGCACACATACTTAAATGATTACACTTCTGGCCAAAGCTGATTTGTCTTTGTTTAAGTAGAATTTTACTAAGTCTATTATTTTGATGTTAGTAATAGACATATCACAATCTCTTCACATAATGATCCTTATATTAATGATCCTTAATTAATTTTATGATCATTTCGTCTGTCTTTTTCTTAGTACCCATAATTTTTCTCACTATAATTTACTTCTACACATATCTCATCCACTCTAATTCCTAAACCTAAAATGTTTGTTTTATTTAAAGTTTCTATTAGAATTAGCTCTTGAATTAAATCCTTGATTATTTCTTAAGACACGATAATCCTATTGCTCTCTTCTGATAAAGATTATAAAGAAGAAAATTAGAGCATGATGATTAGGACAAATCGAACATGATGTCTCTTGTGATAATCAAGAACTCTCTAACATAATGCTATCACTAAAGTTATTTCAGATTAAGTATTTCCTAAGGCTAATCTCTTATATATGGAAGAATCACTAGAACTCCTAAGATGCATGCCTTCTTTTAAAATTCTAAGCTATAAAGTTAAGTGGTATATGTGAATACATAATAATGTACAATACCATGACCCATAAAGTTAAGGGCTTACGCATGGAAATAAGTACATTTTCCAGTACATTACATATTAAGATTTTCACTTGTACAATTTGATGCCTTATAAATCAACTATAACACTCAAAAATACCAAAGTATAATGAGTGTGTTGATAAGCAACATATGTACAAAGAAATAAATGTTTGAAGCTGGAAAAATAAGTTGTTACTCACTTTACAACCACTTAAAACCTTAAAAGAGGATTGTTCTAAGGTCCATAGACAAATTACAACTGTTAATTCCACCTCTAAGGTTCTTAAAGGGAAAATCTCAATGCATCATTATGTCATTCGACTAGACATAAGCAACGAGACTATCCATTATTCTAAAGAACAGTTGGATGAATTAATTAGATAGTCATTTATTAAAGATATTTAAGTCTACTAATTATAATATTCCTATTAACACATGATTAGTTGACTCTAGTTTTTTAAATGTTTCCTTACCAGAAATCAACAAATAATTAACATAAGAGTTAGTGACAAAATTAAATGTTAAGGCTATAAAAACCATAATAAGCAGTCTTCTAACAAACGCCTTTCGATACCTTATATACTCTGACGATTAATCAGAATATAGTATCATAATTAAGCAATGTTATGAAGGTTGTGAGGTTTGCATAGTCAACATAAAGTCACACTTACCTTAAACTCTCATTTTATTTGTTCTAAACATCTGGATTGAAACATTATTAAGATAAAACTAGATGATACCTTACACTTTCACAACTTTTGTCATCATGAAAATGAGAATTTGACAAAAGGAAAATGAGACTTATAAATTTCATCCATCATAACAAAAATTCATGAGAAATCATGACATGGTTAATGAGGATGATTTCTTATCTAATCTCATTCTAAGTGATTTTTAAAACATGACGTTATAGCCCTAAATATTACTTGGCTCAAGGAATAAGTATGGGTCCATCATAAGTCATTCATTGACATTCGTGGAACTTATTCCAAATGAAATATTCAAACATAATTCATTTATCATTTAAAGACTATTTACTTGTATCTAAATTTTGTCGTATATGGCCTACGGTCTTATAAGAAATCTATTCATATATGTACTTAATAAGATTTCTATTAGAAATGTCCCTAAAGTTTCTTATGATATCTGGACATTAAAGAAATCAAATAAAGTCTAACATATATATGATAGGTTCCCACGTCACGTACCTCATTGAAACTTCTCTTGTAGCTTTTCTAGAGATATTAAAAGATCAGTGGGAGCATTAAGTGTTTTAGAACAACTTGCAATAGTTGCAAGAGGTGGGGAGTGAAAACTTTATATTACTTCAATTTACACCTCTTGTACAAGACACTGCTCCATCTTGACACTGTTCTATCATAACTTGTCTCCTTAAAATCTACAGCTACTCTTACAAAAGTTTCATTGTTGCTTAATTGTGGGCACACTTAGATTTCTTACCTAAACTAACATAATCCCCAACAAGAGAAACTACAATGACTAACGTCATTAATATGTTTTTCTCTATTAGAATTTGTTTGGTCGTTAAATATTGACCCTAAGCATGCTGAGTTCCTAAAGTTTTCTAAGGTCAGTGGGAGCAGTCAAAGTCCTTATCATGACTTGCAAGGAATACAAGAGGCGGGGGGAAGAGTGTCATTAAATTTCACTCCAAATTTAACTCCGATTACACCTCTTGTACACCATACTGCACCAACTCTTACAAACTTAGAATGAAAATGATAGCAACTTAACCAAGAGCTAATCCATAAAACTGAAACTTCTAACAAACCCAATAATCAACTCAGGAGGTCATCTAGGTTTAAAAGCCTACTAACTTTGATGATTACATAACCTCCCTAATTTGAAGTTGAAATGGATTTTGGAAAAGTTTACTGATCATATCTCTTCTAATTAAGCCATTAGTGTCAATCAATCTTCTGAATGGAATAAAACAGTTTTCTAGTAAAACTGATTTTATGTGTTCGCATAACGTTTGGGATTTGATTGAATAACCTAAGAGTGTTCATAACTAAACCAAATCCTGATATAAACGTTAAGACACAAAGAAGCATGATTGATTGTCAAAGGTTGTACTCAGGAAGAGATAAATTATTAAAGAATCTTTATTACATATCTAACAAAAGATTTCTTTTAGGATCATCACTGTTCTAGTAGCTTATAATAGTTTTGAGCTACATTAGATGAACATTAAAACAACTTTCCCTAACAACTGGCTGACATATTTACATGTTCATAAAACAACCTGAAAGTTCTAAACTTAAGGTTAAAGAACAGTTTGTCTATAAGCCAATAAAATCCATGTATGGTTTAATGCAAACATCATAATGTGATGAAATCTTAACGCAATTATTTTCATCAACAACCAAGTGGAATAATGTACCTACCTCAAGATGAGTGGGAGCAACTAAGATAAACTTGTCTATATAGATGATATTCTTTTGACAAGTAGATGTTACATAAGTCAAAGCATTGTTAACACAAACTTTGATATAATAGATCTCAGAGATATCTCTTACATAATAGATATCATGACATGTTGAGATAGACCAAATGGGACATTACTTCCGTTCCATAAGTTTAACCTTAAATGGGTCCTTACATATGTAACAAAATACTGCTCTCCTTTAGAGGATAATAGGATAAATGAGATTATTTCTTACGCTTCATTAATTAGAAGCCTTATGTAAGTTTAAGTCTATACTCGTTTAGATATTACTCACATTGCAACACACTAGATATGTCTAGATTAATGTGAAGCATCTAATAGAGTATTACAATATCTTTAAAAAAAACGAGAGGCTATGATTTAAAGAAGAAGTGAGAACTCAAACCGGTTTATTACTCTAACTTTGTAATATTCAAAGATGACAAAATGTAATTTTGGCTATATCTTTATGTCAGCAGACAAAACCTATCTCATGGAGGAGTCATAATAGACTGATATCAACAACCTAAGTTATAACGACATAATATAGTCACTAAATGTTGTTGGAAATTTATCAGTGGACTCATGAGTTTATTAACTCCATATAATTAATATATTGAAGACTTGTTGTGATAAAGTCAGCTACCATGTCTCCTTGAACAGTAACAGTTCGAGAGGTGCTGCATTAAATTTCGATACGCAATTAATTATTCGTTTATGAACGAATTTAGGAAACTAAATCTTTGTATCGAATGCATTCATGATATGCTTAAGGATCCTATAACTAAAAGTCTATCACCCATAACTATTATGTAAGCGCTTATAATAATCACGGGTATATTGATGACTATGTACAACTGCATATCGTACTATGAATGATTAACTTTTAATATTCCTCATCAGTTTGATTTTGTATGTCTCTTACATATGTTCTGCCGGTGTAATGACATATAGACAACTATAAATACAAATCAAACGTTAAAGGGCTTACTTATTTTGATCATAACTGTTAGGTTTTAAATTAAGGCTATAGTATGAGTAATGGGGGTCCTGAGTCGCATAATGATTCAACGACTGTATTTCTCTGCTATAGTACTTGTTTAAGGCTAAAATGAGTATTAACTTCTGATCAGACTAATCTAATACTCATGATAAATGATTATTCGGCTAAGTGGGAGAATGTAAGATTAAATATTTATTTATTTATATTTAATCTAGTAGCCATCATTATCATTTATATAATATAGATCAAAATATATTAATAACCTATTAATAATTAGTTGGTAATTGTTGATGGACCATATTACCCTTATTAACTAATTGGGTTTCCTCTTGGGTGTATAAATAAGGAGCTTATTAGAGAGTTAAAGGGTTAGACAATTATACAATACAGAACAACCCCATAACATCAAATTTGTCTCTCTCTCCCTAACCGAAATCAACCCTACTTTCGGTTTATCACCATCATCACTTTACACCCTAAGGAGGAACCAGATCAAGCTGACAACTATGTCGAACTCCGTGGCTGCGTCTCTGACTGGATTCTCTACTGATGCAATCAAAGGTATGTTATTCCTGTTTTCCTTTTGTTTTAAACAGAACTGATCAACAAAGAAAACGTGTAGATAGGTTTAGTTGATAAAATTGTTTCTGTTACAAGATTGGCATGGATAAGATTCAATGTTAGGGACATATTTGTCATCAGACATAGTTGGCTTTTGGTTTGTTATGTTGGAATCAATATATAGTGAAACAGAAAGAACATGATTCACAAAGTATCTTACCTTTTTTACTAACTTTGTTGTTCTTTGCTATTAACAAGCAACCTCAACTTTAGGCTAGCTTGATTTGTAATGTATAGATTGTGAGGAATGTTTTTTTACAACATAAGGGTATACGGGGCACCATGCGGGGAGTGGGGCGATGACCCAAGTCCCCGAGCGGGAACACCGCCGCCATCACCGCAGTGAGTGAATTCGGTGACCAAGATCGGTGTGTATTCACCGATGAGAGGAACGAGTTTAAACGGCTATATAGCCGTTACACATTTTAAAAAAAATAAATAAATTTCCTAACCCCTATAAATACTACCACTTTAACCATTTTATTTTTCAAACCCAAAACAACTCTCACCCATTCATATCATCTAATTTTTTTAACCAATCTTTAAAAAAAATGGATTCCAAGTTCCCGTTTTTTTCTCCCCTGCCCGACTTTCCCGACGATGAAGATTCATCGTCAAGCGATGGTAGTTTAATTTTCTTCCAAAATCTCATCCAACAAGCGGAGCTACTAGACACGGCATCGTCCCTAGTAAAAAAAATTGTCCGTCGAGATCGTGTGGGAGGCCACGAAACACTCATGGCCGATTATTTTGTCGAAAATCCAAAATTTAATGCCGATATTTTTCGTCATAGGTTTCGTATGTCCAAGTCTTTGTTCCTAAAAATTGTTAGTGACGTGGAAGCGAACAACGAGTGGTTTCAAGAGGGCTTGGACGGGAGAATGAAGAAAAGTTTCACGCCGTTGCAAAAGGTTACTTCTGCGATTAAACAACTTGCAACCGGTAACCCACCAGACGAAAACGACGAGTATTTAAATATGGCTGAAAGGACCTCTCGTGAGTGCCTTGAATATTTCTGCGAGACGGTCTGTAAACTGTATGCCGGTGAATTCTTACGTAGACCAACGAGCCACGACGTTGCGCTATTGTATCAGGCTCATGAGGAGAGACATCACCTACCTGGTATGTTGGGTAGTCTGGATTGTACACACTTCGTCTGGAGAATGTGCCCCACAGAATTGCGTGGACAATATATGAGAGGCGATCATCAATACCCGACAGTTATGTTAGAGGCAGTGGCGTCTCAAGATTTGTGGGTTTGGCATGCTTTTTGTGGCCCGGCGGGTTCACAAAACGACATCAACGTGCTCCAACAATCTCCGTTATTTCTTACTCAACGAAACGGAACAGCGCCAAATTGTCCATTTCAGGTGAACGACCACTAATACAAACGCGGGTATTATCTTACTGATGGGATCTACCCTAACTGGTCCGTGTTTGTGAAGTCTTTTCCATATCCTCACATCCCGAATGAAAAAAAGTTCAAGAGGCAACACGAGGCTGCAAGAAAAGATGTGGAACGGGCGTTTGGTGTGTTAAAGGCGAAGTGGGGAATACGAAATCGTCCAATGCGTTCCAAAACGGTGAAAAAGATAAGGTCCATCGTGTATACATGCATTATTTTACATAACATGATTATAAAAAGACGACGGAAGGGCGATAGCACCGGTACACATTCAAGATCCTCCAGTCGAACCTGTCTTCGATGATACAGCTTATAGCGAACTCATTGACGAAGAAACGCATTGGAGACTAAAACATGATCTCGTTGAGCATCTCGGACGTTTAGATCTACCTCACCTTGAAGTGAGTTCCGACGACGAGTAGTTTGTTTTTTTTTTTTTTTTCTAGTTTGAATGTAATTTTTATTTTTAATTTAATGAAATGTCTTTTATTAAATTTTATTTAATTTTTATTAATATTTGTTTAATTTATAAACATGCATAATTACAACAAATAAAAAAAAAGCAAGTCCCCTAAGAGAGGAGTGCCGCCATCAAATTGAGGGTGTGAGGGGAGTTAAGAGGGGAGTTGACGTGGCGTGTGCTGATTGACCGTGCGTACTGATTGGCCCCTCTCACCCTAAGGGCAATCATTGTTTAAGGTATACGCTACTAAAGCGTCCTTAAAATTAAGTTTTTTTTTTTTTTTGAACGGCAAAACTTGCTCCTACACCATTTATTTAAATACCCTTTGTCCAGATTTGAACCTGGACCTCTCCTTTAAAGGGTATGTGCCTTTATCAAGTGGGCTACCGCATATTTATGATAGTCAATTTAGATGGCAAGTTGTGTTGTACCTTTACATACATAGTATTATCTTGAAATATAATTTGTTTATTCATGTAATCTACATAATTGGTCACATGCCTATAAAGCTCGTCTTCTAACACATAAGATTATAAAGCTCGTCGCCTATAAAGCTCGTCTTCTAACACATAAGATTATAAAGCTCGTCTTCTAACACATAAGATTATGTAGTATACCATGCATGCATATATGTAGATTGTTTTAAGCTCGTATATCACTAAATAAAATCTTAATTGATGTAAGCTCGTATGTTAAACTTTGAACATCAGCTAGTGTGAAACTTTAATGAGTAAACTAGTATGGGAGAATTGCAATGTGGGCTTATATGATAAGGAAGAACATCCGAACATCTAGTGACCCGAGCCATGATAGGTTACTATTAATTAGGTTAAATAAATTATTATAGAAAAACATGTTATTAAATCATATTTGTTTAATGATGATATCTTGATTTTTTTTTGAACGGCAAATTTGGATCACTGACGGACCACTGGAGTATCATCGTGCCACCAGCAGAACCACCCGATCATATCCATCTCCACTAGGCAATAATGCCTATACACCAATTCAGGAGGAAACCCAATAAATCTGGGAAAACCCCCTTTGTGAGAATCGAACCCATGACCTAATGGTCACAAGCCTTATCCCACCCCAAGATACCACTAGGCTATAATGCCATTATCTTGATTTAATACTCTACAACCTATCCTTTGAAGATCAAGATGATAAGCTTTGTTGACATTATGTGCCAAATATTTTAAATCATTAAGAATGTCCTTAAATGCGTGCTAAAATTCACCAAAATCATATGTATGATTATTTTCTTGTATTATGAATGTAAAACATCTTGAATAAATGTATACGAGTTAAACAACTTAAATGTTTATTAATACTATATGCCATTATCTTGGTGTGTTTGTGGGGCGTGTCATGTGCGTGGGGGGGGGGGGGGGGGGGTTCAAGAGAGTGAGTCTGTTGACCCTCCAGTCAACAAAATTTATTGATTTTTTTATAAATAATTTTGAGTTTTTGAAAAAAAAACAAACTTGAGATGGACCTACCTAATTATAAACTGGTAGAGAAAATAAACTTATGATGACCTCCGACTTAGGCGTTCTTGTTCCACCACTATCTATGCATGCTATAAATTAATTAATTGATAATCAGATAAAAGTTAAACTCAAGCCACCACTCAGGGTGACATCCTGCACCTCGTCACCATCAGTTTCCATTGGTATAACCTCAATCGGCAACCGAAACTCTAGCCACCACTCGGGGTGCGTTGTTGAGTGCCACTCCGGTTACCGGAAAACCCCGGTACCACTGTCGTTTCCGCAGGTGGCTCGCCACCGTGTCACACACACACTCTCTCTCTCTTATCTTTCTCTCTCACATTTCCGGTTCACTCTAACTCTCTTGTGTCTGTACCACTGTCGTTTCCGAAGGTGGCTCGCCTCTCTCTCTCTCTCTCTCTCTCTCTTAAATGAGGTTTGGTGTTGATGAATGGATTTTTAGGTAAGAGGAAAAAACTCAAGAAGGCTTACAAGTGCTGTGGTTATGTTGTGAAATTCCTTACATGCCCTTAAAATACTGTTTCTAATATTGTGTTTTTAATAGTAAGGATAATTTCCTATATACCTGAGAAGGAATAACAAGAGGAGCAAGAAAAGTTGAGGTTATAAAAATAGGTAAAGGATCAAATAAAAATAAAATAAACGTACGAACTGTACGAATTGAAAGAAAAGTCAAAAAGTGGCGGTGGCAATATGGTAATTATCAGCAACTTCAAAAGTACTGTACTGGGGAAAAGCAAAAAGTGGCGGTGGCAATCTGGTAATTATCAAAAACTTCAAAATTACTCTAGTAGGGTAATTTTGAGCATCTGTAGAGTAATTTTGAGAAATGTAGGGTAATTATCAAATTACTCTAGTAGAGTAATTTTGACTTCTGTAGGGTAATTTTGGGAAATGTCTTGTAGAGTAATTTTGTTAGCATTTAGTTATGGGGTTTAGCTTTATGGTTTAGTTTTTAGCTTTTAGTTTGGGTTGGGGGGGGGGGGGGGGTTAGGTTTTTTTAGGTTTTTGGGGTGGGGGGGGGGGTTAGGTTTTTTTAGGTTTTGTGGGGGGGGGGGGGGGGTAGGTTTTTTTAGGTTTTTGGGGGGTGGGGGGGGGGGGGTTTAGGTTTTTTTTTTTTGGGGGGGGGGGGGGGTGGGGTTAGTGTAATTTTGATAATTACCCTACAATTTTGATAATTACCCTACACGACCAAAATTACTCTACTTGAACTTTTACAATGGTTTAGGTTTTTTTAGGTTTTTGGGGGGTGGGGGGGGGGGGGGTTTAGTGTAATTTTGATAATTACCCTACAATTTTGATAATTACCCTACACGACCAAAATTACTCTACTTGAACTTTTACAAAATTACCCTACAGAAGTTCAAAATTACTCTACTAGAGTAATTTTGAAGTTGCTGATAATTACAAAAATGCCACCGCCACTTTTTTTTGACTTTCTTTCACTTCGTACGTTTCGTACGATAATTTTATTTTCACAGGAACTTAACTCTATAAAAATATTAGATTTTAATTTGGTTTAAGATGTCACAATATCAACTATTGGTGAATGAACGGGTAGAATCAATTAGCGGTGAGTGAACATTAATATCCTATAATATGATGCATATATAAACATATAAATTATTTTTAAGAAACGGAGGTAAGTTTATTCGTATTGGCATTGTCTTTACGATGTGTTCACGAGTTTCATTTAAGGAATAAAGAAAATGGAAGTGGAAGATCATACATTTTGCACTTTTTATTTTGATGACAATAATATAATGACATGTGAAACAAATTATAAATACAATACTCATGTATTCAAATCCAGCTTTCTTGATCATTAATTATAAGTGTCCAAAAGATCAAACAAATTTAAGGGATGAGCAGAAGAAACTTGATCAATGCAAGGTTTGATTGTGGATGAATCATGGAAGCCTGGTGAACAAGTCGAAAGCTAAAGAACTGTAAAAACACAATTTAACTATGAATCAACGTTCCTTGAGTTGAAAATTTTAAAGTAACGTAAGAACCATGACCAACGTATAGCTCGATAAATAATCGACCGTGTCATTTCTAGACACAATTTAACATCTACGAAACTCAGCTTTCCCAGTCGAAAACAAGCATACATACCAATAAATATTCAAGTTACATTCAAGCAAAGTGTAAATGAATAATGTTAAATGTAACCTACAATCATTTAAAATGAACTTATCTTAAATTTGTTATATATTGAAAAATCAAACCAACCATCTAAAGAGGTATTGGTCTACTTTGACAAAGGACATACTCTTTTGGAATGATTCAACACTTATTTCATATCTTGACATCTATTGACCAAGCAGAAACACAGAAGATACACGACTCAATCATAGACTAGTCTTATAATCTTTGTCAACTTTTTAACCTTTTTTCCAATACTTATACCTCGTCTATTTCAAAACATGCTTGAGTGATATGTTTTCTTAACATCTTCATATCAAAGTTTAAGATCATTGAGTTGTAAGACAAGAAAGAGCTACTAAGTAACAATATACATATCTAATCAATGTTTATGATAATTTGAAGTTGGTAATCATTACCTATACAGAAATCTTTGGTGAGCCCTAACAAAGTATATTAGGAAGCATTATTGATGATCTAGAGACAACTTGGTAAACACTTATCTCTACAAAGAAGCTAGTGAAGAAAAATTCTTGGTTGAAGAGTAAAGAGTGGACTTAAGTTCTATTTGTTCACATCCATTAGAATCACTATAAAATCCCCCTTATATTTGTTATTTCCTTTACAAAATAAATTAATAATTTAGAGAAGTTGTTGATGGGTCAATCAAACCCAACATGTCTCAATTTAACTTGCTAAAAGATAAATTCATTTAATTCATCATCAAGTGATAGAATCCATTGTTTGCAACATTTATGTTAGAGTGAATTGCATGAATTGTCCTTTATCTTTATGCCTCTTTGCAGGCGGTGTCCTTTATGTTTAAAATTGACGAGTTTTGTCCTTTATGTTTAAAAATCAAACACGTTTTACCCTTTGGGCCTAACCCAGTTAGTTTTTTCGTTAAATCTTGTCTTGTGCCTTGCACATGAGGGCAATTTTGTCATTTTAATGAAGCAGGGACTAAATGTATAAATAACTTAAAAAATGTTTAGAAAAAAAATTATATATATAAACACAAAAAAAACCCTGTTCTTTCATTCATCCCACCATATCCATAACCACCGGCACCTTCACCTTCACCGGCGACCCCCATAACCACCGCCACCTGAAACCTACCGCCTCCATAACCACCGCCAACCCCATAACCACCGCCACCCCATAACCACCTGAAATCAATAACCACCTGTGACAACCCACACAATTACAGGTATCCGTACAATTAACTAATTTTAATTATGTGCTTAATGACTGTGCTTGATTACAACTGACAACTTGAACTGCTTTATGATTACATGCATCACATTTCAAACCGTCACTCCAATTATTACATACAAACTTTAGTGACATACTTGATGCACACATCATAGTTAGCACACTGAACGGATAATTCAGAAACATCCTGACAATGCCAGCAAATAGGCAGACAGTGTTTTTGAGGCCCAGTATGGGCCAGAGACAGGGCACTACACTAGTATGGAGTGTAGTGGTGATAGTTAAAATGCCGGGAAGTGCCTAAAACTCACTTTAAGTGCAGAATTCTGCATTTATTAACAAAATTCAGCATTTAACATGCTAGTAAGATGTCAAAAACATGGCAGAATGGTCATGTATGCTTTCCTAAGTGCCGGGAATTAATTGTGTTACAAAAATATATATAAAAGACACTTTACGGAATAATTAAACACTTTAATGGAACGGTATCTAACCGAACAACCGGACATTACCCGGAACACTAAATTTTTTGTCAAATACATTGTTTAATTATTTGTGAGCTAGTCGTGATTCCCGTACACCATAACACCCCCTAAAAATCAACTAACTAACACATATAAGTTTATACTTGAAACCTAACTACCATTTACCCTTTGTCATCAAAATTTTACATCAAACCCCCCGCCCCCCTAACCGAATTCGGTCACCAAGGATACCCCACCATACTTCATATCTTGTACTTAGATTTAATTCCATTATTTTATTAGATGTTGCTTGATCTTGTTACCAAAATATATGAAGACATATTTATAAAGCATGGTTGCCAAGATCATCACCATACTTCAAATATTCACACCATTCCCTCACTCCCTTCTCCCTTCCTCTCGGCTCACATAACCGCCGCCACCATCACCACTTTAACACCATCATCTTCTTCCATTTCAAGCTTGTTCAACCATTAGAAGGTGCTTTGTGAAGGTGGGAGCTTGAAGGACTTGAAGGAACTTCATTTCTTACTTTCTTTCACCACTTTCCTCATCATTTTTCATCATCCTTGCACTAGAGATCTTTCCTAGCCATTGTGCTAGTAGTTAGTTCTTGTTAAACTCTTGATTCATCTTGTTTCATGGTTAAAAATTGTAGTATGATGATTATGTTTAAAACACTAAAGAACAAGAACACTAAAAAGGTTAAACAAGAAACATGAACATAAAAGTTTACATGAAGATGAAATGATGTAGTAGGATGTTGTTAGTATGTTGTTGTAATGAATATGTTGTTGATTGAATGTTGATTCTTGGTTGTGTGATGTTAATCACCATATAGATCTTGTTAAATAATATTTAGAAATATAATTTAACAAGATTAGAAAGTGGTTATGTACTACATAAAATAACCACCTTCTAGTTAAACATGAACTTGAAAGAAATGATTTTCTTAAAATATAAATGAACAAGTAGATTAATGATCATGTAGATCCAGGTTTTACAAGAGGTTTTTCTAAATAAACCTAGTTTAAAAATCGGTTTTTAAAAGATCATGACTTACACATACACTTACATTATTTTTAGAAACAAAATAAGTGTAAGAACATTTATTTACAAGAAGAGTTCGAAAGATTTATTTTTAAAAATTGCTTACAAGTTGTAAACATTAAACTTTTGTAAGAAAATGATTTTTAAAGAAATAATTACGCTTTGGAAGGTAACTAAGTCCACTAAAAGCTTTACCAAGTTACTACGCCTATTCGGAATGTATCAAGTTCATGATTAATATGTATCACGCATAGTTTTCGCTCTCGGTGATGTAAAATTGTTTAAAGGATAATTGTTGATAATTATTGCGATTGTTTTGAAAAGAAAATGATATGCTTATTAGCATGGACACCTCCGTTTTTAGGGGAAACTCTGACGAAATTTTCTAAAAATCCCAAGACTTAGAAAATTATTTTCTAACAAGTATTTACAAATATGATTAACTTTGTTTTTCGCAAGTAAACTTCGCCATAAGTTTGGTTACAAAATTTCAAAGTATCGGAGGTGGGTTTTCGTAAATAAAAGCGGACAAATATATAATTAGAATATATATTTTATACTAATACGCTTATGTGAATAATTTGTTTGATTTGGGAACTAGTTATATTATTTAGAGAAAAATAATATAACTCAACTCAATACCGTTACTAGTATATTTGGATGGATAATATTTTGATAACGAAAAATATGATTTATCACAACGTATAACATATTTTTGAAACAAGTAGAAAATATATTATTTTGGGAAGTTATGATATATTTTCCTAGCATACTTGGAAAAATATATATTTTCGGGATATGTTATTTTTGATAAATAAGTTATTATATATTTTTCTAAAGTGAGACTTAGGAATATATAATGTCAATACTTTAATCACAAAATACATGTATACATACCCCCATCCTTGGGAAGGAAATACGCACATAAAATACTTGAGAAGTATGAATACGAAATAGTTGTCTAACTATTATTTCAAGACCTAAAAATATAATGCAAGTTAAAATAATTATTATTATGTTAACAAGAAAATTATAACATAGTAACGTAACTCAAACCCGTACATACTAAGCCAAGGCATGACCCGTTCGTCTAATAGACATTAGTACGTTGTAGGTCGTTGTATAGCTGACAAGGTTTGAGCACGAGCACAGGAGACGCACTACTGTGAGTTCATGTCCCCCTTTTCTCTTAATTGTTTTCGGTTTTATACTTCGGGGGTGAAATACATGTTACAATTATACAGACATTTTTATACATGGTATGGTTAGCTTAAGGAGGGACTTTTCATACATCGTTAGATCATGTGAGTGGGTAGGCGGCTACTAAAGGCCATTAATCCTCGTCGTAGGACCGAGGGACATGAGTGATAGATCTATTTGGGTGTAGCGAGCCCACACCCGTGAGGCCGGGGCGGTCCATAGTGGTGACTGTGTCTTACAGCCAGAAGCCCGGTATAAATTTGCTAAGTTTGAGTCTTCCTGCATCACTTCACACATATCAATGGCCTTGCAAACCATTGGTGATCTCTTTATTTTCCTTATTGCTACATACCAGGGACTTTCATACACCGTTTACAAAGGATTATTCATACACCGTTTACAAAGAATTATTCATACACCGTTTACAAAGGATTATACATACATCGTTCACAAGGGTTTATACATACTCACATACACATGAACTCGCTCAACTTTTTGTTGATTTTTCAAACTACATGTATTTCAGGGAATTGATCGGATCTGGCGGGTGATGCATGTTAAGCTGCGTATTAAATAAAAGATGTCATCCATGGGTGTAGGGTTTGGGAGGTGTAACCCTTGCCTGGACGGGTCACACGTCTCCAAACCTCGTTTTATTTAAGGTCTTTTGTTGAGTCCATTGGGAACTCATTTTTAAACAAGTCATGGTTGTAACTTATTTTGGGTTGATGATTCAAGACAATTATGTTATGGTATTTCCTAACTATATTAATGGATGAGCATCTTGTGTTTTTATCATATAGCATTGTTATGATTGTTGCTATGGTATTAAGAAGTCACACCAAATAAACCCATGTTTCCGCAAAAGCCAGGGTGTGACAGCTTGGTATCAGAGCCTCGATCATAGCGAACTAGGATTCATTCTCGAGTCTAGACTATGATCACTAGGGCTCTCACGAAAATGTTTTCAAACATTTTTACATTGCATACACTAAAAGTCCAGATCCGGGGCACAAACATTTTACAAACAAAAGGCACAAATACACCGTTCAAAATTTATATTTCAGTCTTAGAGACTGAGGGAGGATCAGTCTGAGAGACTGGGGAGTTAGTCTGAGAGACTAGCTAGGGAGTCAGTCTGAGAGACTGGGGAGTTGGTCTGAGAGACCAGCTGGGTAGTTCAGTCTGAGAGGCTGGGTAGTCTGATAGACTAGTCGGGGCAGTCTGAGAGACTGGGAGGTTTTAGCCTGAGAGGCTGGGTAAGTTCAGTTTGGGAAACTGGGAGGTTTGGTCTGAGAGACTAGGTAGTTCGGTCTGAGAGGCTGGGTGGGATAGTCTTGGGAAGACTAGGATGCATACATGATTACTTGGTTAGATTGCTATTTGCTTACATGCTTATCCGATATACGTGTATATGTGTAATTGTTTTGTTACAGACGTCATGTCCTCTTCGAGTGGAGTTTCTGACCCCGTGGCAGTAGATTCAGATGACCCGATGCACACAGATCCGGAGGTCTTTACATCTGATACGGACAGTAGTGACGACGACGACTTCCAGCCTTTCGCATTGCCGGATTTCGGTGACGATGTTCAGCTCGCTGATGGTATTCCTGATGGGGATCTACCCCTCATTCCGATTCCTGCGCCTGTTCTGTAACACCCCGTGTTTTCGGAAGTCAAAGTCAAGGTCAAAGTCAACGACCGATTTCGCGCAACCTGACTTGTAGTTAATGTCTTTTTTGTGTTTAATTTAGTTGTATTATGTGGAGTAAGTGTTAATAATTACTATAATCGACGTGTGGTATTCGCAATCTAATCGACTTACGACTGTGAACTATAGGAAGTAACAATGCGATAAAGATAACTAAACGATAATCAAACTATGCTAACCAAATCGACATCGAATCAAATTGCAACTCGAACTACGCATTTTTAGTTAATGTTATACGTGTGTGTGTGCCTTATGTGTTACTTGTGCATGTTCATTTATGTATGTTGTGGAAATCAATCGAAACTCGAAATGCAATCGAACTCGAATCACAATCGAACCATGATAATTAGTGGAGAAGGGATAGTGCGAGATATGAGTGGTTGTGATTAAAAGTAATTTGACTAGGAAACCCTATCGCATCGCATCGATCGCAATCGAAATCGAATCAGCAAAAATCATCGCGTCAAACACACAAACCAAGCGCCATCCGGCCAGATAGCCATCCGACCGGATAGCCACTTGGTCATGGGTGTCAGGTGCCATCTGACCGAGATGTCATCCAACCGGATAGTCATCCGAGCGGTGTGCCATCCAACCAGACAGCCCTTTCCTCTTTTGGAATCCTATAAATACCCATGTCACTCTCAAACTTTCTACTTTTGGAAACCTCTGTCCGACCAGTACGCTCAGCTCACCTTTTCTTCGATTTCTCTCAATCCAGGTAAGATCTCGTCCTAAACCTTGTACTTTCTTGATCTACACGCACTCCTACACCTTTCTATCTTTTGAATCTTAACTTTTAACCGTGAAATCACTAGATTTGAGGTGTTCTAGGATGATGTCATCATGAGTTCTTGAAGAACTTCTTGTTTTGGCCTCAATCCACCAAGAACAACTTAGATCTGATAGATTTCCACACAAATACACAAAGATCTCGCGTAGATCTAAGCTTAAACATAGTGAAAAAGGATTGAAAGATGGTTTCTAACTTTCTTTCAACTCTTTTACACTCAATGCACTCAAAACCGATAGAATCGGACCTTGTTCTAGTCTCCTACTCATTTTTAGTGTTGTACTAGTCCAAGATCTGGATTCTACTCACGAGACTACCGACTCCGGGATATACAAGAACAACCGTCTTGAACAGGCTAACAGGCCGAACTAGGGTGATTCCTGGTCGGTTTAGTCACTTGGGTCAAGAGGGGGTTCTGCTGGTTAAAGCGTGGTCAAAATGTCTCGATAAAACGACAAATAATCAAAACGACCAAGTGTAAGACGAACGGAACAACCGGAACGGAATGTTGTCCGACCGGATGTCCGAATGGATAGGTCACCCAAATGGATTGCTGTCCGAACGGATAACATCTTGGGTTCCACACTTAGTCAAATCTGAAGTTTGAGTATTGAACGAATCGCCATCCGATCGGACTCATCCGACCGGATTACTCTTCGGATCATGAGATACTAGGACTTTAAAGACTTAAACAATTTTCAACATGTTCATTAACAGGGTTGCCACCCGGTCGAATGGACATCCGACTGAGTGACTCTTCTGCTATGAATTGTTCCCACTAAGTAACCTCATCACTAAGGTCGCCGTCCGACCGGATGATAATCCGAATGGATTGTTGTCCGCACGATAGACCGTCCGATCGACCGACTTGAAGGATAGAGATACTTCATTGTTTTCAAAATGCTACAACGAAAAATTCAAAAGACAAGCCATCGTACACAAACACATCTTTCTTATAGGAAGAAACAATCCACTCGAATAGTCATCCGACCGGACTACCATCCGACCGGATGACCATCCGAACGAATTGTCATCTGCACGGATTGCTGTCCGATCGGATTACCATCCAACCGAACTGCTATCCGACCCACTCACACTTTGTATCGTTTTACGTGTCACTTATCGTTATGCTATCAAATCCATTCAGGCTAACTTTACTCGCTAAGCGCTCCCTTCAATCCATCAACCGTTGTGAGTATACTCGATCCCTTTTTGCTTTATGCACTTTTGGGTGTTACATACGTTACAACTATTCAAATCACATCAAACACACTACTCAATACTATTTGAACGCTAACCGTAATGCATGTTATACGTGGCTTATGAATGCTTGTTTGTTATGTTTACACATGGAATGTTGTCTACCTGCCTTAGCAACGATAGTACTATAGTTTGGACTCAGCACCCGTTCACACGGGGGTTGTTAAGGACAATTACTTACATGGATTACAGTGGTAATCATGTATTGCGATCTGCCCCGGGCAGTCAACCCGCAGTCATTGGTATTGATGGATCTATGTCGATAACTAACGTGCTTCATTTCACTATGTGTACGTGCTGGTTATGCGTAAACGAATTTGAACTCTATATGCTATTATCAAACTTGTATGCTCACCTTTACAATATATGTATTGACTTTATTTTAACGTATGTGACAGGTGCTTAGGTTGTTTCTATGCTTAGCTTGCTGGTGATGAAATTGAGTCTAGGGAAGGAGTCATAGAAACCAATAAACAATTTAACTATTTGTAAATCTGAGTTGTCGGAACAGAACTACTTGACTATATCTTATCTATAATAATTTGTTTACCGTTTGAGACATGGTATGGGATGTGTTAATTTAAATTGAATGGTAATGATAATTGTTATGGAAACTTCTGGACAATCTGTTTCGCTCAGTGCCGTGCCCTGATGTTTCCGCCATCGGTTGGGGTGGAACATGTTCCCCTTGCCGCATTTCCCATAGAGGATTTGCCACTCGATGTTGTGTCTGATGATGACATTGATCTTTTCAAGCGTCCCCCTGAGGACGACCATGAGGGTGGGGCCCCGATTGCTGATGATGTCGCCATTCCTTTGGTTGAGGTTCCGGTTGCGGATGCTGTCGTTTTACCACCTGTTGAGGATCCCGCTGAGGAGATTTTATCTGATAAGCCCGGTACTGATTCTTTTGAGTCAGTATCATCTTCCACTTTGCACGCCGTCGGATTGCAACGATATCCTGCTGACTCCGACTCCGATACAGCCATGTCAGCTGCACCTGGTTCACCCCACGAGTTTGAGTTTGATCTTGAGTTCGAGGTTGAGTTCGATCCAATTTTTCCTCATGATTTTGATCCCGATCACGAGATCGATTTTATTCCTGATGACCAGCCCTTGGAGGCACCAGTTGTTCCTATTGATCAGCTTCTTGATGTACCTCCCGACTTCGATATGGCCTTTGCTGACCCTGAGCCTGTCATGGTACCAGAGCCTGTTGTTGCTCATGACCCTGTACCTGTGCACGACCATGTTCTTGATGATGCTCCAGTCGTTGCACCGCCTGTTGTGGATGCACCAGCCATTGCACCACCCATTGTTGATATTCCCGTTATTGCACCGATATTACCTGATTCGGCCCCTGTGTATGCTGACCATGCACCTTTTGCCACTCACATTGATCCTCGTTATGCTGACACCCGTAATGGGTGGATCGAGGATGATGATGACTACCCTCCGTTTGTGCTACCAGTCACTCCTCCTGTGGCACCTGTTTCCACACCTGTTGATGTTCCATTGTTCCACCCACACATCTCTGATGTCATCGCACCGACCTTTCTATCACTTTTCTCCAGGACATTCCGCCACCTCGTCCTGGGGAGGGTTCGTCGAGACAGCAGTCTGCTTTTGTACCACCTGTATCGTCAGCCGTTCCATTCATGTCTCAGTTTCCTCACACTACACCATCTTTTGTACCTTCGGGCGAGCCGTTTCTGTGGTCTTCGCCCCATGTTATGCCGTTATCAGACCCGTATAACCCTTTTCATGTGGGGTACACGACGGACGATATACTCATCTCCCTACAGTTACAACAGGAGGCACTGAGTCGGAGAGTTCATGAGTTGGAGAGGATTCCACGTCCTCCCCCGTGCCATTGTCAGTCTCCTTTTTCTACACCACCACCTCCTCTTCCACTACACCCGGACTCTGATGTCCGCTTCCTCACACCTGAGCAGCAGATTGCCTATCTGCTGCGAGTTGTCCACGCACTTGAGGAGGATTGGGTGCTTATGCGCCGTTTGCTTTTCTCTTTTCCTCCTCCTCCTCCTCCTCCTCCTCCTCCGCCATCAGGGTAGCTATATTTTTGGTTTGATGCAGGTAGACTGTTTTGGTGAGAAAGTCGCAATTGAGCCAGCATATGAAGACTTTTGGAAGACCACGTTTTTGTATATGTTTTGTGTAGACTGACTTGTATTTTGGGGTGATGTAACCCAATGATCTTATTTTGATGTATGGTGTACTGTGAAACATGTAAAACTATATTGTGGTCATGATTAAATGAAAGCTCAATGGCAACGTTCTCACTACATGCATTGTTGAATTAATTGTTTTATATTATAACATGGGATGTTATGTGATACGAGGTTGATGGATGTGATTATATACGCAAATTACTTACTTACCATACTTACTATAACCTGACCAATATGATCTTCTTCTAGAAGATGCCTCCACGACGAAACACACGCTTGCCCACCACAGAAGCTGAATTACAAGAGCGGATTTCCACAGAGATAGCACGGTATGAGGCCTCCCGCACGGAGACCAGTGGGAATACCTCCAGAAACAACCAACCACCTAATGGTAATATTTATGTCGCTCGTAACACATTACGTTACATCTGGATATTCCATGAGCATTCCCTAATGTATTTACGAATATTGTTGCCTGTACAGGCTGCACCTACAAACAATTCCTCAACTGCAAACCCTTAAACTACGACGGTACCGGGGGTGCCGTGGCGTTTGTTAGGTGGATAGAAAAGACTGATTCAGTGCTCAGGATGAGCAAGTGTGCCCTTGAAAACCAGGTTACTTACATCTCAGGACTTTTCCTTGATGGTGCTTTATCCTGGTGGAACCTGCAAGTGCAAACCCTAGGGGAGGCGGCGACGTATGCACTAACATGGGCTGAGCTGAAAGAGCTCATGAGGAAGAAGTATTGTTCACGGGCAGAGATACAAAAGCTGGAGATGGAATTCTGGAACCTAAGAATGGATGGCCCAAAAATTGCTGAATATGTCCAAAGGTTCCACGACTTGTCACGCGTCGTGCCATATATGGTGGATCCCAAATTTAAACGCATTGAGCGTTTTATCTGGGGGTTGGCCCCATAAATCATGAGCATGGTGACAACTTCGAAGCCTCCGACAATTACCGAAGCCATTGATCTCAGCGTGGCACTTACGGAAGAAGCCATCCGGTTAGACAAGTTTTCCATTTCGGAGCCGAAAAAGAAAGAATCTCATGTTGAATCGTCAGGGGAGAACAAGAGGAAGTTCTCCAACTTCAAGAAAAGTACCGACAGTGCCAACAAGAGGAAGGATGTGAACCGACCAGCTGAAAGTAAGCGTGGTGCTGAAGCCAAAGGGAGAAGATACATGGGCACTTTGCCCAAGTGCGAATTATCCCGGTTTCATCATGCTGGCCGGTGCAGACTTAGCAAATGTGAATCCTGTGGAAGGATGGGTCACTCAAAAGACACTTGTTGGGTTGGTACTGGCCGTGGTGGCCAAAGGGGATTTGGTAACAACAACCGGGGAGGTAACGGGAATGGGAACCGCAACGGCGGAAATGGTAATCGCGGTAACTTTGGGAATCAAGCAGGAAATGGTAACCGCAATCAAAACAACAATCAAGGCGGTAATGGAGATGGTAACGGTCAAGGACCGGGATGTTTTAATTGCGGAGACATCGGGCACTTCAAGCGTGAATGCCCAAAACTCAATCAAGCTCGTGGAAGGGTATTCAACATTGGAGCTAGGGAAGCACGCCAGGACCCGAATGTTGTCACTGGTACGTTCCCTATAAATCAACGTTTTGCATCTGTTCTATTTGACACTGGTGCCGACTATAGCTTTGTATCGTTAGAATTTAAGAAAATAATTGGGTTAACTGCTAGTAAATTAGATATTCCTTACTCAATTGAACTGGCTAATGGAAAGCTAGTTGAAACAAATGAAGTCATCAGAGGATGCGTGATTGAATTGGGAGAGCACGAATTTACACTGGATTTACTGCCAGTCGAGTTGGGAAGCTTCAACGTGGTAGTAGGAATGGATTGGTTGTCAAGCAACAGAGCCGAAATTGTGTGTCACGAGAAGACCATTCGCATCCCAATGGCGACTGGAGAAACAATAGTAGTACATGGGGAGAAGCACGATACACCCTTAAGGATCATTAGTTGTTTGAATCCTAGTAAGTGTTTGAAGAAGGGATGTGTTGCCTTCTTGGCACACATCGTGGATAAAGAAGCCGCTGATGAAACAATGGTTAACCGGGTAGGTTAACTCACTGGTCTCGTCAAGAGGGTTAATCCCTTCATTCCGAGGATCGTCGGCTGGATCGTCTGGTGGTGGGTTTCCTGCACAAGGAAACAAACCGTGACTCGCAACAAGGAGGATGAGGTGGGGGGTGCTCCTTGTTACCACTCTCCGGCGTGAGAATCAGTAGTTTGCTTGGGAAGCAAAGTGTGATAGTAGTAGTATTGAGAGAGTTGAGAAGAGATACCTCAAACCTGGTTTGGGGTCAGTATTTATAGCCGAGGAGTGGAGGAGGGTAGTTGAGTAGCTAGCCTGACATCGCACAGCTATTTGTAGGTGTGTCAGACCTGTCGGACACTGTGGTGATGCCACGTCCTGCTGTGGTGTCAGACTGTTGTATACACGTGGGCCGGTAGGCGACCGTTCCCAGTGCCACTTGCATTGTGGTGTCAGACCCACTTGCCTTGTAGGCAGGATGCGGTGCCAAGCCGCATCGCTGCTTGCGGTCCTTGATGTTGTTCCCGCGTTGGTTGTTCCATCCATGATTTACGCGGGATGCGGTGTTATGCCGCATTGCCTGCTGAGTGACTGTTACTGTTATCCAGATCCCTTGTCGTGACGAAAATGTTCATAGGATGCGGTGCGGGGCCGCATCGCTACGTGTAACATTAGTTTACGTCCTTAAGGTAAGTCTTCTCATCATTGGACAGATTGGACCGCTGTGTCCGCATGTGCCCACGCGGACGCAGGTGAATTTATTGCTGTTGGAGGTTTTTGATGAGGGTAATGGTCCTTCGCGGTCATGCTGACGCGAGATCTGGGACCATACCCCTTCAAGTCCCCCCAGTCTAGTGTTCCTTCCGTATGCAAGTTGCATGTGGGAGGGATACTGGACTATGTTGTCTAGAAGGTTAAGTATGAGCCATGCAGATGGCTCCTTCTTTTAGTAAGTAGTAGGCCTTTCGAGTGGATTGTTTCTTCCTTCGAGAAGGGTGTCTGGTGAGCAAGTTCCGTCTGATGCGGAATTCTCAGCCAAGGACTTGACTCTTAGTCTACCTTTTCTTGATGTCATCAGCCACCTGTTGGTGTTTCGAACCAACCTTTGAGACGGTGACTGAAAGTGTTAGCAGGGTTCGAACCAACCTTTGAGATCGTGACTGAAGATGTACGTCTTCGTCAGTCTAGTTGTAACCTCTGCGTCAGCTAGTGCAAAGTTGTGAGTACTTTGCTCAAGCTCTATGTTTATCAACTGGACATGCAATGATGAACCCTGTTATGTGGGGTATTCGTGTTCTCCAGTTGAGTTTTCTAGTAACCGCACGTCCTCTGTGGTTTATCTCTCAAGTAACCGCACGTCCTCTGAGGCTTAGCTCTCTAGTAACCGCACGTTCTTTACGGTTACCTCGTTGCCGTACCTTATTGGTCATGTTCGTTTGAGGAACGTGGGGTAGTTGCGCCATTGTTGGCCGTGTTTGGTCGAACAATGTGAATCTGGACTATGGGCAGATAAACATGGTCATAGGCAGGGTTGTGCCCACCATTGTTTATTCTATGCGGTCCATAGGTGGGTAACTAGTCATAAGCAGACTTGTTACCATTGTTCTGGAGCTACTTTCCTTCACGCTTTTGTGGAAAGTAGCTTTTCTATAAGTGGTGTTGCCGGAGGAGATCACCTTGGATACTTGGGAAGTTGGTTGAAACTCTTCTGCATTCGTTTTGTAACCACTTTCCTTAATGCTTAGTTGAAAAGCAGTTTTCCTTGAAGTAGCTTTTCTCCTCCGCATGGTGCTTTAGTTGTGGCTCTTCCGTAGCTACCGTTCGCATAGTTGCGGTTCGTAGTAACTACTCACGAGTGGTTGCGGTTTGCAGCAAAGAACTCGCTTCTAGAAGTCTTGTAGCCTGGACGTATCTCTTTAAGGTTCAGGAGACAGGGTTGCTGATGTGCGGTTGCTCAGCATACTTGTCCTTTTCCTTAAGGAGAAGCTGTTTGCGTTCCCTCCGTGGCTGTGAACCGGAAATGAGGGTTTTGAAGCTTGAAGAAGCTTATATGGAGTGCGGTTTATCGCATCCTGAGAAGCGGTTTTCGCAGTCCAAAGAACCATGCTGGTTCTGAGTATCTGACACACCTGTGCGGGTTGGTGTGTGTCCTCTCCGCATATTCCACGTGTGCGCGTGGGTATGTGCGGTTATTGCTTATACCCCTTTATATAATTTAAAGATATATATTTTTTTTCCTTTTTTGAGGGGTATGTAAAAAACGACATACGGTATGGGTTATGGTGCGGTAAACCAGAGAAACCGCATGCCGCTTAAGTTTGGATAATGTTTGTCGCTTTTGTGTTGTCTACGTGGCTGATGGCACGTGTGGGTTGTTGAAAGTTGGTAGAATTCTGACATGTGATGTTCTGAAAGGACGTTTGCATTGACCGAGGTCATAACTGCACTGTAGCAAGTAGTGTAAAGGTCAATTCTGTCAGGCGCGTGGGCGGTCACGCGCGCGTGATAACCGTCAGCTGAAAAGTCTCTGAACACGTGGCGAAACGTAAGTGGCCCTTTTTTGAACTTTGTAAGTCGGTTACTCCATCGCATTAATTGCAATGAGTATATAAGGGGAAATCGTTTGGGTTCCCCTCACTTTGTTCAAAATTTGAAAAATTTCTCCGGTGAAAAGGGGTGTGCTCTCTTCGTCTTCTCCGGTGAATCTGTCTTCTTTCCGGCAACTTTCTGAGTTTTCTGAGTTTTTGTGTAACTCGATACTTCTCTTCTTCATATTTCTGATGGCTGAACCATCTAACCCACATAATGTGGAGGGTGAAAACCCTGAAACCTCTTCTCCGGTGGCCGGGGAAGAAGAAGATGATGGTGGTAGTGTTCCTGGTGGTGGCTTGCCACCTTTGAAGTGGTCGAAAGCGTCGTTCGACCAACTGATGATCAGTACACAAATGCCCTCCGAGTTTGGGGCTGTTCATCCCCAAGACGGTGACACCGGTGCTTGTGCTCCAGCCGGTCACGTGACCCTGTGGGCCGATTCTTTCATCGATGGTAATCTTCGTTTACCATTGACCGTTTTTGTTGCTGATTTGTTGGAGTATTACAAGGTCCACATCTCCCAAATGAGTCCTTTTGGGTTTATTCGTATTAGACACGTTGAATCAACTTTTCATGCCCTTGGTTTGCCGGTTACCGTTGACAATTTCCGGGGATTTTATCAGTTGACGGTGAACACAGGTTTCTTCTCTTTCCGAGAACGGTACGGAAGCATCAAGTTGATGACTCCTCCCAAGGGTATTACAAAGTGGAAAAGCAAGTTCTTCTATGTTAAAGCTGCCGCGGTTGTTCTCAACATGACTTTGCGGAATGTTAATGAGCCTATCCCTGCGGAGGACATTGCCATTCCTAATGCGGAGAATGCGGAGTGGTTCCCACGGTTGAAGACTATAGAGCATAGGCTGTTGAAGAACACCGAGTTGTGGATGCTGCGGATGTTATTGACTAGGGCCGATAAGCATGCAAGGCCCGTTGTGCGGGAGAAAACTGGTGGTAAGTGTTCTTACCCTTACGCGGTTTTATTATTCCCTTGTTTGCTTATTAATTTGAACGTGTATGATCAGAAGAAGTTGTTGAGCTGTGGAAGATATTTGATCCAACCTTAACTGGCAAGGTTGATATTGTCCAGACTGCTGAAGGTGCAGGGTTTAATTTGACCATTCTTCATAACTTCCGCGTTCCCACACGCGAGGCACTGAATGCACCCCTGCCGCAGGGCAAAGGTATAATTCATAGCCTACTTTTCTTGCCTTATAAGTTTCATGTTGCTGATATTCTTCATGCAGGTACTCTTGGGGCCCTTGGTAAGTTTGAGTCAAGGGGTGCCCCCAAAAAGCATGCAGAGAAGAAACAAGTTGATAAACCCGTGCGGGGTCGCGACAAGAAGAAAACTGAAGTTCCTGCGGTTCCGCCTTTGGTTCCGCAAGCAGCAGGTATCTCTCGATCTCATTTCCGCAGATATACCGATTACGTGGTAGTATCTGACACCCTTGAGGGCTTGGGTGTTCCAGGTGCTGGTGCGGCCACAGGTGGAACCACTGCGGGTTCAAAGGCTGCTGATGAGAAGAAGAGGAAAGCGGGGAAAGCTGTTGATGCTGGTGAGGGAAAGAAACCGAAGATTCAGACCAGACGCAGGGCTTTTGTGGGACAAAAGAAGCCTGCGGTTGTTCCTGGTACGTGATGTGTTACTTGGTCAAATAATTTGTACTTGTACATGTAGTTTAAAGTGTTTTTGCTTTGATTGCAGAACCCCAAGATGAAGGGTTCACCATGTTTGATGCTCCTCCTCCTCCCCCGCACGACACTGCTGCGGATGTGGGGGTTCATAAGGTTGTTACGCCTGAGCCCTCTGTGCGGGAGGAGGATACTGGGAAGGGGCCTGCGTCCCAGATCCATGACACGATGGATTCCCATGATAATGTCATTACCCCAAAGGATGCTGAAGGTCTGAATCTGAAATTTGCTTATACTGAAAGGCCAAAGTCTCCTGCTGCTGAGAAGACTTCTGGTTCCGGTTCCGGAGGTGCGGGTTTCGTAGAGACTCCCATTCAGCCTGAAGAGTCTGAATTGGAGTATTATTACCGCACCTATACGGAAGATCGGGCCATGGCTTACCACCGCCCTCCGTGGTCTGTGATGCAAGGGGATGACATTTCTGCTGATCCCTCCGCGTGTAGGGAGATTTTGGGTGGTCTGGGCACCCCATTTGAAGTCAACCGGGCCCGTGCCTTACCAACTGAAGCCCAGATTAACCAACTCTCCTCCCTGCTTGTTGGGAGTTCCGTAATGGCCAATGCCATTATGGAAAACTATAAGGTGTTGGGGCGCAGGGAGGAGGAGAATGTGCGCTTGCGTGCAGAGGCTGAGGAGTTGGTGAAGGCTGCACGTGAGGGTGCCGAGCAGCTTGAAAGGGATAAGGTTGCGTTTGAAAAGCGTAAGCAGACTGAAGAGTGGGCTGCAACTGCTGAGCTTAAACATGTTCGTACCCTTGCCAAACTGCTTTCCACTGAGCACCAGAGTTGGAAAGAATCTATTTCCAATGAGCGCGAGACACTTTCTAATGAGCGCAAGGCTTGGAAAGACTCTTGGGCCAAACAGAATGAAACTCTCTTTTGTGTTCGCCAGGAGCTCGTCAATGCTAAGGCAGCAAATGTCGCGCTGGCTAAAGAGAAAGCAGCAGCTGTTCCGGCTGCCCAAGAGGCCAAAGAGGCGGAAGCTCGCCTTGCCAAGGCTCTTGAAGAGGCCAAGGAGGCGGAGGCCCGCACTGCAAAGGCTCTTGAGGGGGCGAATGTTGACCGCACCAATTTAACCAAAACTATCTTGGGCCTCCAGGTATAAGTTTATTGCTTTTGAATTTGTACATCTCACAAGTATGTTTATTTTTGTATACTTGTTTTTGTTTTGTTAACAGGCTGAAGTGCGGACCCGGGGGGCCACTATTGAGGAGGTCTCTGCCCGCATTGATGAGGTTGAAGCGCGGGAAAGAGAGGCTGAGGAGGTTAGAGATAGCCTTGATTCGTCACTTAAGTTGCTCAAGGGTGACCATGAATGGATGCGTATGCGCGGGATCGGGCATGTAAGCATTCGTTGCTTTTGTTATTTTTGTTATATGTTTGCCTTTGATAACCTTTGTATTCTTGTATCGCAGATTGTTACTGCCATCCTTGACGCACCTGAGACTGTATCAGGTGTTAACGAGATCAAGGAGCGTGCCCGGGATGCTGGTTTTAAAGCTGGCTATAACCGCTGTATTGGTCATTTGAATGTTGCAGCCCAGGGCGGATATACTGATGAGCGATCCGGGTTCCACGGTGTGGATACTGAAGCGCTTCTTGATGCTGCGGTTGATGCGTATAACGAAACAACCCTTTCCGGTCTCGAGGATCTTGAAAAGTGTCTAGAAGCGGAGGACTATGTGGACCGCTTGCGAGTGTTATACGCTGATGAAGAAGATGAGGAAAAACCTTCTGTGGCAAGCAAGGACGGTGAGGGTTCCAGCGGCACAAAGAAAGATTAGCCTGGCCTGCGTGCCCTTTTTTTGTTTCCTCATAATTGTTTAAAAACTTTATGTAAATTCTCTGTGCACCGCGCGGGTGTAGGAATTTTTTGAATATAAAGAATTGTTCTGTTCAATTTGTACAAGTGTTTTTCCTACTTGCATGTTTGAATTTGTAAGAGTTTAATGTTACTGTGAGTAACACTAAACCTGTAATTGCCTTTTGCATATCTAGGTGATATGCAAGTATGAAGGCTTGTCTTTGGTCGGACAAACAGTGTTCCCATTGCTGGCCTATTATAATAGTTGCGTGTGTTTACCACTCTGTGTGGGTATCACGAATGAAGATTTTGCTAATCTGTTTTTGTGTATACCTCAGAGTGGAACACACATTTATAATAGAAATAAATAAACAATATTGCATTGAATCGTCTATTTATTTATTTGCAAATGGCCCGTGGCCTGATAGGTTACATGGTAAATGTAAAAACAAAACATGGCTTACATATAACAGCGTCGAAGCTGTTGTGCATTCCATGTGCGTGCGATAGTTTCGCCTTCCAATGTTTGAAGTTTATACGCGCCTTTGCCCAGGACCTCTTGGATGAGGTAGGGTCCTTCCCACTTGGGGGAAAGTTTCCCTGGGCGTTCCGCGTTAGATGCCTCATTGTCGCGAAGGACGTAGTCTCCCGGGTTGAAAGTACAAATGCGAACGCGTGCATTGTAGTACTTTTCAAGTTTGGTTTTGTATTTGGCCTCGTTGATGGTAGCGTTTTCGCGCCTTTCTTCCAAGAGGTCTAAGTCAATCCGGCGTTCCTCATTGTTGTCTATCTTGTTGATAGCCAACATTCTAGGTGAGGGGAGGCCTACTTCTGCGGGGATCATCGCTTCAGTGCCATAGACCAGGCTGAAGGGTGTCTCGCCGTTGCTTGTTTTTGGGCTTGTCCAGTGAGCCCATAGAATACTTGGGAGTTCATCAACCCAGCCGCGTCTGGCTGTTCCCAACCGTGCTTTGATGCCATCCACTAAGCTTTTATTGATACTCTCGACTTGGCCGTTCCCTTGCGGATGCGCCACTGAAGAGAATATGTGTTCAATGTTTAGCTCTTTTAGCCATTTTTGAAAGTCATCGGCGGCGAAGTTGGTACCGTTATCGGTGACGATGCACATTGGTAGACCGAAACGGCAGATGATATGTTCCCACACGAATTTCCTTGTTATCATAGCGGTGGTTGACGCAAGTGGCTTTGCCTCTACCCATTTTGTAAAGTAATTGACGTGTGCGTATATATACATAATTTTGCAATGAATTTACACACGATTGGGTTTAAAATTTATAAAAGTGATTATTACTTTTACATCAAAACACACACGAAAGAGGCAAGTGTACCCCGTCATATATGTAATAAAGTATCGGTAAGAACCAAGTATCGATCCAAGGAAATGGGCGGAGAAATAATACTAGACCTTTGTCACTAAACTACCGGTAAAAACATAGGTTTGTTTGATTTTAAACTAAACTAAAGTAAGCATAACCAAATACATAATAAAAACATAATAGATAGTAGATAAAAAGCCTTGCTAAATACACAACCACAGCATGTCAACTAAGTCAGTTTTGGCACTAGAAGCATTCGGTCAATTTTCCAATTTAAGACAATTAGTATCCCTTTCGGGAATCCTAACATGACAATCATTCGGAAAGCTAAAACGATAAACACACTTTAACCACCTAAAATTGTTCTTTAACGTGCAATTGATAAATGTCTATGAAAATCTCTTAAAAATAAGTTAGTCAGCCGTTAGGATTGTTCTAACTTCACTTAAACAAGGAAAGCGACACCGATAAACACAATGCAACCACCGAGAAAAGCATAAACTAGATTAAATCACAACCGAGTTCATTTTACAAATCTTGCACAATAATTCACTAAGATAGCAATTTTGGCCTAAACTACTAACTAAGCTAACAAATCATGGCAAGAATTTATAACGACACCATCTAACCCGTTAAGGTCCTTACGTGACGGCAAGCTCTCTTGATTAACAATAATTACATTTTATTAAATCACTAACCATTTCTAGTATCATGATGCATACATTTAAACCAAGCTAATCTAGTTAACCAAATTCAAAGTTTACTAATACAAGATTAATTAAGCTTCATTTTTCAACTATCTTAACTAACCAAGCATCAATCATCCGACATAATTACTTATAATCAAGAATTCAATATCAATAACAAGGTTGCAAACTAATCATCAAAGATAATCATAGAAAATACTTCAAGTGTCATTACAAACAAAGTTTAACACACTAATGGCAATAATCTAGCAAGGGATTGTTTGTGTTTTTGCCCAAAGGCTACAATAATACATAAACAATAATCTAAGTACTTGAAAGATTAACAAAAACATGGAAAGATTAGAAAATCAAACCATAAACAAGTACTAGACTAAGGATCCGGGTAGTAATCGAGCTAAACGGGACAATGTGGCTTGATTCTGGGTGAAAGCTAATGCCTCCGGAGCCTGAAAATCGCCTGAGAAGCTCTCCAAAAATCCAGAATATCGAACAGAAGGTTTATGTTCTGTTTTTATACTTTTCGCTGTTGCACGGTCGTTCTCCATATGGAACGACCGTGCACTTTATGCAATTATTAGGGATGGGTCACCATACTGCATACGTCATCAGATCGTTGACCAGATTCGAAATTGCACGACCGTTCTTTGTGTGGAACGGTCGTTCAGTTCCGGGCTACTTGTTGCACGCCGAGTCGCACAGGTCGTTCATCACCGAGACTCTGTTGGTTCATCGGATATGCACGGTCGTTCCTCAGATGGAACGTCCGTTCTTCACCGAGCCGTTGTTTTCCTAGAACGCCCAGTCGCACCTCTCGTTCATTTTCGGGTTGATCAGCTTTGTCGGAGATGCACGACCGTGCATCAGGTGGAACGGTCGTTCCACAGGCCCAGTTCAGAATCCTTAACAGAATGTCCGCAGCTTCGTCGTTTTGTCCGGAAAGTCCTCGTTTTTGCTATCATCTTGTCTGGTATGCTGTTTTAGGCCTGTAAACATAAATGTAGATAAATAAGTATCCGAATGACGGTTTTACGGCCAAAAACGCATAAAATAGGGGTAAAACGGGGGACTAAAATATGTGTAAATTAACGAATATCAAATCTCCCCACACTTGAACCTTGCTTGTCCTCAAGCAAGCTAAACTAAAAAGCAATAAAAGACATAAACAAACAAGAACGATAATTTACACACTATTTTATTGAAAACTAATATAAACGGTTAGCCGGTTTGTCGAAAGACAACATCAAAAGATTCAAACCCAACAAGCATATGCAATTTAAAAAGCGACAACCAAAAAGCCATGACTTCACATTTAATTGACCCACATGTTAATCTTCACACGACTCACAATGTTCACACACTCGGTTTTATTTATGAAACATACATAAAATGTGCATGCGTAAACACTCAACGCCTAGTCAATGAAATGTGCAATATCATAAGCTTGTTATAAGATCTCGTCTCCACCAACTAACATGCAAATAAGTGTAAATCAAGAGGTCTTTACGGGTTATAACATTAGGCTTGGGCGAAGGGTATGGAAGTGGACATTTAAAGTGGCGAAAATGGTTAAAACTCGGTAGTAGCGTTTAACTAGCAATAAACAACACAACTTTACATACAAACGCCTTAAAAAGGCGACTAAAACGCAATCGAGCTTATCAACGAAATTTTTAACATTTAAGCATTCAAAATTGCTCGATTTCTATCAACTTCACCCTATTTTAGGGTGTTTTATTTTCTGTTTTTTTTTTTTTTTTTTTTTTGCAAACTATACAATGAAATAAAAACAATAACAAGCTAGTTAAACTATTATTTTAACCGAGTTTCAACACTAAAAAGGTTTAAAAACATAAAAAGGCTAAATTTGGTTAAGTGGGCGATAATGTGGGTAAACAAAGGTGAACGGGAAGGCTCGACATGGTTAATCCTAAAGGGTAATATAAGGTGAACGGGAAGCACAACACAAAGAACAAGGTACACAACAAAGGGGTAATCTAAGTGCCTCTATCACGTTTACACAAATCCGCACGTTCATGGTTTTAACAAGCATACTAGTGACAAGTTCTAAATTGCACATAACATCCGGCTCACTCCTATATCCATAATGAACAAATATATAACAATCTAGGCTCAAATATGCTCACGTAACGGAAGGAATGGGTAAAAGTGTGAAAACTATCATGTAAGTCTTTCTTTGTTTGTCACGCTTTCCGGTTTCCTTTTTCAAAAATATTTTGCTTGTCGAGTTTTTATCAAGTCCGAAGTTTTCTAAAACATAACCAACCGGTTTATTTACCAACATATATACAAAACACAAGTATTTTTAAATGATTTTTCTGATTTTCTGTTTTTTTTTTTTTTTTTTTTTTTTATAAGAGGACAAACAAAGCTAAGTTAACAAAGTTAACCCCCTCCCCACACTTGAACTTCGCATTGTCCCCAATGCGAGACCCGAAATATAGAGAAAGGGATAAAAAATACTCCCCTCAAGATGATGTTGGTGCCACGAGACTTCCGAAGCTCTAACTGGTACGTGCTCCGGTCCAAGATCCGATAGATAAAACCTGCGAGTATGTCATGTGCACCCAAAATATAACAGAAAAAGAAAAATCACAAAACAACCATAATATACATAAGTACTAAAATCCAAACAAAATACAAAGGAAATTGTCTGAAAATACATAACCGGGGTGTTTTAAATAATAGTCAAAATAAACACCCAAATAAAAGTAAAGTACTGAAACATAAAACACCACCAAATGCTATCACCACCGCCAACTACTCATCATCATCATCATCATCATGTCTCGTGCCAGATGGGCCCTGATCGCCATAGCCAGGGCGTTCCACGGTGGGAACTCCGGCGGGTGCTGAAAATAGTCGGGGTATGCGTGATGCATCTCCCCGAAAAGATATGAGAATCCCGCACTGACCCCCTGATATAAAGTATCCTGGCGATGCTGAAGCTGGTCATGTGTGGCCCGAAGCTCTGCCTGACTGGCCCGAATCTCGTCCTGGCTAGCCCGGATCTGGTCCTGGCTAGATCTAATCTCGCTGAAGTAGGTACCATGCTGCTCCTGCGTCACACGCATATCCTGGAACTGCTGGTAGAAAGTGGGCCAATCCTCATGCTGATGAAATGCATGGTGTTGCGGCGAGTGTGGTGGTGTCGGTGGCTGGTGCTGCTCTCCCATCTCAACATCCTCCTCTTCCTCCTCATGTTCCTCCTCAGCTGGAGGCAACGGGTCCCAGACCTCGTTATTCAATCCCCTCAACCTATCTCCCCTATCAAGCTCAGCAATCACCCCCATGAACTTCAGAGACCGGATATCAACATGAACCCCCTCGGTAATCAAAGTGAGACCCCTAAGCACCCCCGGCATCATATAGCGCTCATTGTACGCTATCTCGGTCACATACGAACCGCCATGTATCTCACTGTTCGCATGTCGCGCTGAGCACTTGACGAGGTACTCAGCCATTCGCGCGGCTAAGTTGATTGGTGCTTTGTCAACCAACGCATAAAGAAAAAGCAAGTCAGGTGTGGGACAGTTACCGAGACTGTCCATGCGTCCGCATATCGAATGGCTGAATACATGGTGCATCACTCGCACCAGAGGGTCTCGGAGTCGCGAGGCCTTTGACATCATCGGGTTGTAGGGGTCCCCAACAACATTTTCTGCCCAGAATGCATCCCGCGCTGCATCATTAGGGAAGTTGAACTGATCGTTGAAGACGTCGGGATCATCCATGTCCTCCCGCGTATAAATCCCAAGCCTTCGTCCCAAACGACCAACCGACCATGTATGCCATCGCCTACATAACCTGAAGGTTACCCGCTCCCTGTAGCGGAAATCGGGCTGTGTATGTGCAACAGGCCTTTCATAGGCATACGATGCGAAGAATTCAATCGTCAACTCCCGGTACACGGGTCAGTTGCAACCGACCAAATTTGCAAGCGTGCGAGTCATCATGTCGTCCAGTCGATCATACTGATTGAGTTCACGCATGACCTCCCAGTCCAACCATCGGGGTACTCCAAACTGTCCCCGCCTCGCCCACAAGGCATCGCGCTTCGGTATGCACAAAGCTTCTTTCTCAATGTTGGGGTCAAACTGTAGGAAGGGATGGTTCATCTGTAATGGGGAAAATTGTTAGAAAGACAGGAACAGGAGAGAAATGAGTTGAAAACAAGCGAGCAGCCAATTATGAAGAAACTGTCTAACTGTACTGGGCAAATGGCACGGTCGTTCTTCGAGATGCACAGTCGTGCGTCACCGAGAACTAACAGACCAACCCAGGAGATATCGTGAACAAGCCGGTGAGGCACGACCGTTCCACACGAGGAACGACTGTGCGACTCCGTGTCTGCAGATTTTCGACCCCTGTACTTAGAACAACCAGATTTTTGCAAAATTTCAACAAGTATTGGGTTAACAGGGGTCTGAAAGTCAACCGGGTGTTCACGATACTTCGATTCAACAAGGGTTAGGGTTTCGATTTGTTTATGAAGAGAACCCTAAAAATTTCCTTGAAGAAACGGAAGAAATCTACACTAGAAAGAAAGAAAACAAGAAATCTACAACTAGGAACGTACCGTGCAAAGAAGGGTGTTAGATCGTACGAAAAACCGTGCGATATGGTGAAGAATCGCCCTGGAACGGTCTGCAGCGGCTAGGGTTCGCGAATGAGGGATTTTGCAGCAGATGATGGTATATATAGTGTGCAAAATGACAAAATTGCCCTCAGCCTGTGGCACGGTCGTTCCTGGTATGGAACGGTCGTGCGTTACCGACATCGTTCAAACCCAGCAGCTTCTTCTCGGAAATGCACCGAGGGTGCGATCCATCGTGCCGGCTTGCTTGGAATCGCACGGTCGTGCGACCCGAGGAACGGGCGTGCATCAGCTGCAGATACAGAATTTTCTGCAGAAGCTATTTCCAGCAACCGTTTCGGCCGTTTTTCGCCGTTTTTTCGACACACCAACTGTTCTAACAATATTGCAATACAGAACCTTCGCCCGGTACGTACGAAAACTAAACTAACTAACGTAAACTACCTCATCATCATCATCATCATACTCAGTAAATCCCACCAATAGCAAAGCAAAGGTAGGGTCTGAGGAGGGTAAGATGTAGACAGCCTTACATAACGTAAACTACCTAACTAACCTAAATTACGCTAAAACTACAAAAATACAAAAAAGGACTATTTTACCCTTACAGCGCCAAAGACGCTCCTGCTGCATTTTTGTCGGCGAGTCAGCAGCGTAGACTCATGCTAAATTTTTTTCGACGAGTCGATAGCAAGACTCAAAGCTAAACCTAGAAAAACTACTAAAAAGACTATACTACCCCTAAAGCGCAAATTACGCTCTTGCTACATTTTTTATCCGCGAGTCAGTAGCGTGGACTCTCTCCTCCCCACACTTATGATGTGTGCGGGGTTTGGAGTTCAATCACCTCCACCGCCGATTCTATCGGCCCGGCAACGTTCAACTTCAACCGGTGACCATTTACCTTAAATGTAACGCCATCCGCGTTCTCTACTGCAACAGTACCATACGGAAATACTTCCTTAACCGTGTATGGTCCTGTCCAGCGTGAATGAAGCTTCCCAGGAAATAAGCGCAGCCTAGAATTGTACAGAAGAACAAGATCACCCGCTTGGAATTCTTTATGGTCCTTCAAGCGTTTGTCGTGAAGTTTCTTCGTGCGCTCTTTGTAGAGTACGGAGCTTTCGTAGGCTTGGTGCCGCAATTCTTCCAATTCATGAATTTGGAGAAACCGGGCTTCACCTCCGGTTTTTAGGTCCAAATTCGCGGTTTTCAAAGCCCACATAGCCTTGTGCTCCAACTCAACCGGTAAATGGCATGCCTTTCCGTATACCAACCTAAAGGGGGTGGTCTCTATAGGGGTCTTATAAGCTGTACGGAATGCCCACAATGCATCATCAAGCTTGTCTGACCACTCCATGCGGTTCGCTCCAACAGACCGCTCAAGGATGCGCTTAAGCCCACGGTTCGTGACCTCCACCTGCCCGCTCGTCTGCGGATGATAGGGAGTGGACAAACGGTGATGCACACCATATCGGGACAAAGCCTTTTCAAGCTGTGTATTACAAAAATGAGTCCCTCGGTCACTAATGAGCGCTTTCGGAGCGCCAAATCGGGCGAACAAACTCTTAAGAAACCTCACAACTACTCTGGCGTCGTTAGTGGGTAAGGCTTGCGCCTCCGCCCACTTTGATACATAGTCAACAACCACGAGTATGTATTTGTTTCCACGTGAGGGGGGGAATGGTCCCATGAAGTCTATCCCCCAAACATCAAAGACTTCACAAACTTGTATCCAGTTCTGAGGCATTTCGTCGCGTGCAGATATGTTCGTCGCCCTCTGACAAGCATCGCACGCTCTTACCCAACTCTGCGCGTCACGGAAAATGGTCGGCCAGTAAAACCCGGAATCCAACACCTTCTTCGCGGTGAAGTTGGCTCCGTGGTGGCCTCCGGTAGGTCCCTCATGACACTGGCGCAGAATGTCGGTCGCCTCAGCCCCTGATACACATCTCCTAATCACCTGATCAGCACCCACCTTAAACAAGAAAGGGTCGTCCCATATGTAGTGCTTGAGATCCGAAAAGAATTTCCTCTTTTGCTGGTGAGTCAATCCTTTAATCAGAATTCTACAAGCAAGATAGTTCGCAAAGTCAGCGAACCATGGCGACTCATCACATATCTCAACACCCATCAAAGATTCGTGTGGGAACTTGTCATTGATTGAATCCCAATGCGAATCCTCGATGTCTCTGTGCTCTAACCAAGACAGATGGTCGGCAGCTACATTCAAAGCACCCTTTTTATCTTGTATCTCAATATCAAACTCTTGCAGCAACAGGATCCATCTGATTAGACGCGGTTTAGCATCCTGTTTGCTGAAGAGGTATCTAATGGCTGCATGATCAGTGTATACAACGGTTTTCGAAAGCACTAAATACGACCTAAATTTATCGAATGCGAAAACGACCGCCAAGAGCTCTTTTTCAGTCATGGTGTAATGCTCTTGAGCGTCGTGAAGAGTTTTGCTCGCATAATAGATCGGGTGGAAGTGCTTTTCCTTCTTTTGACCCAGAACGGCCCCTATAGCGTAATCACTCGCGTCGCACATGATTTCAAATGGCAGACTCCAGTCCGGTGCGACTAAAATAGGGGCCTCAATCAACTTCTGCTTGAGGAGGTCAAAAACCCTCAAGCAATCATCTCCAAACACGAACGGAGCATCTTTCTCCAACAAACGGGTCATGGGTCTGGCGATTTTTGAAAAATCTTTGATGAATCGCCGATAGAACCCGGCATGACCGAGAAAGCTCCGTATAGCACGAACAGAGGTGGGGGGCGGAAGTCGTGATATAACGTCGACTTTAGCTGGATCGACTTCCATGCCCGCGTGAGAAATTTTGTGTCCCAAAACTATGCCCTCCTTCACCATGAAGTGGCATTTCTCCCAGTTCAGGACCAGATTGGTCTCCTTACACCTCTTCAACATTCTTTTCAAATTTTCCAGACATTGATCAAAGGAATCCCCAAATACCGAAAAATCGTCCATGAACACCTCCATGGAATCCTCAATCATGTCGTGGAAAATTGCGACCATACATCGCTGGAAAGTAGCCGGCGCGTTACACAGCCCAAACGGCATACGCCGGTAGGCGAATGTACCGAAGGGACAGGTAAATGCGGTCTTCTCCTGGTCCTCATGAGCGATAGGAATTTGAAAGTAACCCGAGAACCCATCCAGAAAACAATAATATAACTTCCCCGACAGACGCTCCAACATTTGATCAATGAATGGAAGCGGGAAGTGGTCCTTGCGGGTGGCGTCGTTGAGTTTGCGATAATCAATGCAAACCCGCCATCCAGTGACCGTCCTGGTTGGAATGAGCTCATTCCTATCGTTTGTGACCACAGTCATGCCCCCCTTTTTGGGCACTACCTGCACAGGACTGACCCAAACAGAGTCGGAAATGGGATAGATCATACCAGCATCTAACAACTTAATCACTTCCTTTTTAACGACTTCTTGCATGTTCGGGTTCAGCCGTCTCTGGTGCTGCGCACACGGCTTGAACTGATCCTCCATAAGAATTTTATGTGTACAGAAGGAGGGATTTATTCCTTTTATGTCCATGATTTTCCAGGCGATTGCTTTCTTATGAAGTTTCAACACATTAAGCAGTCTGCTCTTCTCTTCTCCCGCCAATCCAGATGAAATAATGACAGGCAAATGACGCTCCTCATCAAGAAATGCGTACTCTAGGTGCGGTGGGAGCTCTTTAAGCTCCAAGGTAGGAGGATCTTCCACTGAAGGTTTCGACTTCACTTCACGCTCGCGATCAATTTCTGTGAAACGATCCGGACTCTGGGGACCATCATCACCAATCTGATAGACTGGCTGCTCTAAATAGTGGCCCTCCTGCGTAATGCCATCTAAGTCCCCACACAACAGATGTGTGTCCGAATCTATCTCCTCGATCGTACCCTGGAAATGCGTGCTCACATAAGTGTCGACGATGTCAACATAATAGAGCGCGTCGTCCTGACTCTGAGGATGCTGCATAGAACGTTTAATGTCAAACGTCACATGCTCATCATCTACTTGGAGTGTGATCTGGCCCGCCGCCACGTCCACAATTGTCCGGGCGGTATTCAAAAACGGGCGTCTGAGTATCAGAGGCACTCTCAAGTCCTCATCCATGTCCAGGATAACAAAATCCACGGGAAATACAAACTTGTCAATCTTAACAAGCATATTCTCTACAAACCCGCGTGGATACTTGACAGAACGATCCGCAAGTCGAATACTCATCCTCGTAGGTGACGGCTCACCTAGATCCAACTTTGTAAAAACCTTATAGGGCATAAAGTTTATACTCGCTCCTAGATCTGCTAACGCATTACTGACAGACAGATTGCCAATGAGGCAAGGAAGCGTGAAACTGCCTGGATCTCCCATTTTTGTAGGCAGGCAATTCTGGAGAATAGCAGAGCAGCTTTCATTCATAACCACACAAGACATGTCCTCGAGTTTTTGCTTGTTTGAGAGGATGTCTTTCAGAAACTTCGCATACTTTGGCATCTGTGCCAAAGCTTCAACAAACGGTATGTTTATATGCAATTGTTTAAACATTTCGAGAAACTTACCGTTTTGTTCATCCATCTTCTGCTTCTTCAACCTTCCTGGGTAAGGCACTGGAGGCGTGTAACCTGTGATCGGCTCCTGGACTTGTGCTGTACTTGCTGGGCGTAGCCTGGCATGCACCTAATCCGGTGTGTCGGTCGGGACCGCTTCAGTGATCGGTGGTGAGTCCGATATGACGGGTCCGGTAGGTTTTCCACTCCTGGTCATCACCGCATTCACATCTCTGTGCGGGCCCGGGTTTGTCTCAGTATTGCCCGGGAGACCACCCTGGGGTCTCTTTGACATCATCTGTGCCAGCTGACCAACCTGATTCTCTATGTTCTGAATCGAGGCCTTGTGGCTCCTCATTTCTCCCTCATGAGAGAGAAAACGATCCTCGCTCTGCTGGTAGCGTTTTTCAGCTAACTGATTCGCGCTCGAGGAGCTAGTAAGAAGCTGGGCCATCATATCCTCCAGCTTAGAACTAGACTGAGGGGCCTGCTGCTGGGAACTACTCCCAGAGCCCTGATTCTGATGCGGGTATGAACGCTGCTGATAGGATTGGTTGTACTGCTGGAACTGCTGACCCTGACCCTGACCCTGTTGCGCTGGAGCGCGCGGAGTGAATCCCAAAGGATTTTGATTGCCTGTGTTCGCACGCCACCCAAAATTTGGGTGATTTCTCCAACCGGGATTATAGGTGTTACTGTCAGGGTTGTTCTGCGGCCTAACTTGATTACTCACGAAATCTACCTCTTCGTGGCCCTCGTATCCGACTCCCTGAAAACATGCCCCAGGCTCGTGTGACACTCCACACTAGTCACAACCCGAGCCCGCATGCGCAATCATCTGGGACCTGTCGAATCTCGATGCGAGAGCCGAGATTTGTGCAGTAATGGCCGTATAATCGTCTACAGCATGAACTCCTGCGCGGGATCCTGGTGATGATGATGTAGCCCGACTTCTATCTCCTTCGCGGCGAGAGCTAGACTTCAACGCAGCCTTTTCAATGATATCGTAAGCCTCATTGGGCGTCTTTGTCCCCAAATCGCCTCCTGAATTCATATCTAATCGCTCCTGCGTATTGTAGCTAAGCCCCTGATAGAATGTCAAGACTAACTGTCTCTTGGTGAACCCATGATGTGGAACATCAAGTAACAGATCCTTGAATCTCTCCCACGCTGCATGCAACGACTCCCCCTCATCCTGACGAAAGGTCACCACTCGGTTCCTTAACTTGGTTGTCTTCTCGGGTGGAAAGTACTTCTTCATAAATAGCTCCGCCAACCCATTCCAGGTCCTGATGGACCCAGCTGGCAGTGACATAAGCCACGCTCTGGCTTTGTCACGCAGTGAGAAAGGAAACAACCTCAACCGAACGGCATCCTCCGAAACATCCCTCATTTTAAACGTGGAACAAACTTCGAGAAAAGCCGCAAGATGTCGTCCGGGATCCTCATGTTCGCGTCCGTCGAACTGCACCGAATTCTGCACCATATTAATTATACTAGATTTAATTTCAAAATTAGGTGCATCTATAATAGGTCTAAGGATACTCGGCTCCAGGCCTGTCGCTCCAGGCTGATTAGACTCATTCAACGGTCGCTCATCGTCTGCCATGATTATGTTTCCTCCTGAGCCCTCGGCTTCAGTAGGTACCACCGAATCCGGCCCACCACTGGCGAGCAGTAGCCCAACCGCACGCCCTTTCGCGCGAAGACGCCTCCGAAGATCACGTTCGGGTTCGTCTGACGGTTCAACAAGTTCTGGAGTGGGGGTCGAGAACATCAACCTGCAAACGAAAATTCGACACGGTGAATATTTTATTAATTAAATAATTCTGTTTTTTTTTCAGCTGAATAGAAGCAGAAAATTATTAGAAATGGGTTGAAAATTTTATAAAAATCCGAAAATGGGCCCGAAATTTTATAAAAATTCAACACAATAAATAAATGAATCGACTAATACAAAAATGGCTTTAGGGTGCCGAAAACCCAAAGAATAAATGAATAAATAAATCCGGATCAAATAAATAAATGAAACAAAAATAACGCAAAAATGAATAAATCGAATAAAACAAGAAACATTAACAAATAAATAAACAAATAAATAATCAAGAAATTATACACAAATATTAACAAGTGTTTACACCGATAACCAAATGACTCGGGTCGTTCCTAAAACTCGCCATGTCCCCGGCAACGGCGCCAAAAACTTGACGTGTGCGTATATATACATAATTTTGCAATGAATTTACACACGATTGGGTTTAAAATTTATAAAAGTGATTATTACTTTTACATCAAAATACACACGAAAGAGGCAAGTGTACCCCGTCATATATGTAATAAAGTATCGGTAAGAACCAAGTATCGATCCAAGGAAATGGGCGGAGAAATAATGCTAGACCTTTGTCACTAAACTACCGGTAAAAACATAGGTTTGTTTGATTTTAAACTAAACTAAAGTAAGCATAACCAAATACATAATAAAAACATAATAGATAGTAGATAAAAAGCCTTGCTAAATACACAACCACAACATGTCAACTAAGTCACTTTTGGCACTAGAAGCATTCGGTCAATTTTCCAATTTAAGACAATTAGTATCCCTTTCGGGAATCCTAACATGACAATCATTCGGAAAGCTAAAACAATAAACACGCTTTAACCACCTAAAATTGTTCTTTAACGTGCAATTGATAAATGTCTATGAAAATCTCTTAAAAATAAGTTAGTCAGCCGTTAGGATTGTTCTAACTTCACTTAAACAAGGAAAGCGACACCGATAAACACAATGCAACCACCGAGAAAAGCATAAACTAGATTAAATCACAACCGAGTTCATTTTACAAATCTTGCACAATAATTCACTAAGATAGCAATTTTGGCCTAAACTACTAACTAAGCTAACAAATCATGGCAAGAATTTATAACGACACCATCTAACCCGTTAAGGTCCTTACGTGACGGCAAGCTCTCTTGATTAACAATAATTACATTTTATTAAATCACTAACCATTTCTAGTATCATGATGCATACATTTAAACCAAGCTAATCTAGTTAACCAAATTCAAAGTTTACTAATACAAGATTAATTAAGCTTCATTTTTCAACTATCTTAACTAACCAAGCATCAATCATCCGACATAATTACTTATAATTAAGAATTCAATATCAATAATAAGGTTGCAAACTAATCATCAAAGATAATCATAGAAAATACTTCAAGTGTCATTACAAACAAAGTTTAACACACTAATGGCAATAATCTAGCAAGGGATTGTTTATGTTTTTACCCAAAGGCTACAATAATACATAAACAATAATCTAAGTACTTGAAAGATTAACAAAAACATGGAAAGATTAGAAAATCAAACCATAAACAAGTACTAGACTAAGGATCCGGGTAGTAATCGAGCTAAACGGGACAATGTGGCTTGATTCTGGGTGAAAGCTAATGCCTCCGGAGCCTGAAAATCGCCTGAGAAGCTCTCCAAAAATCCAGAATATCGAACAGAAGGTTTATGTTCTGTTTTTATACTTTTCGCTGTTGCACGGTCGTTCTCCATATGGAACGACCGTGCACTTTATGCAATTATTGGGGATGGGTCACCATACTGCATACGTCATCAGATCGTTGACCAGATTCGAAATGGCACGACCGTTCTTTGTGTGGAACGGTCGTTCAGTTCCGGGCTACTTGTTGCACGCCGAGTCGCACAGGTCGTTCATCACCGAGACTCTGTTGGTTCATCGGATATGCACGGTCATTCCTCAGATGGAACGTCCGTTCTTCACCGAGCCGCTGTTTTCCTAGAACGCCCAGTCGCACCTCTCGTTCATTTCCGGGTTGATCAGCTTTGTCGGAGATGCACGACCGTGCATCAGGTGGAACGGTCGTTCCACAGGCCCAGTTCAGAATCCTTAACAGAATGTCCGCAGCTTCGTCGTTTTGTCCGGAAAGTCCTCGTTTTTGCTATCATCTTGTCTGATATGCTATTTTAGGCCTGTAAACATAAATGTAGATAAATAAGTATCCGAATGACGGTTTTACGGCCAAAAACGCATAAAATAGGGGTAAAACGGGGGACTAAAATATGTGTAAATTAACGAATATCAGTAATCAACAGCCACTATGATAAATTTCACTACACCTGGTGCGTCTGGAAATGGTCCCACCACATCGATTGCCCATTTTTGGAATGGCCATGCGGTGGTGACGGGGATCAGGTTGTTCTTGGGATGCAAGGTCTTGGGAGCATGTCGCTGACAATTGAAACACTTGCGTAAGACTTTGACTGCGTCCAGGTGCATGCCGGGCCAATAGTACCCGGCGTTCATGATTTTGGCCACGACCATGCGTGGGCCTGCGTGTATGCCACATATTCCCTCGTGAATTTCTTTGATAAGGTATATGGCATCTTCGGGGTTGACGCATCGTAGGAGTGGCCCCAGGTATGATTTACGGTATAAGATACCGTCTCCCATTTGGTAATGACACGCTTTGTATTGTAGCTTGCGTGCTTCTGCCTTGCTTTCGGGAGTAACACCTGATTGTAAGTATGCAATTATCGGTGTCATCCAGGATGTTGTACCGTACTGGATGACATTGACTTGGCGCAGGGGTACTGAAGGATTTTGCAGAATCTCGATGCGTACCTCTTTTGCCAGGTGTTGGAAGTTGGTGGATGCAAGTTTTGATAGTGCATCTGCAGGTTTGTTGTCACTCCTGTTGATATGGCGAATATTGAAGGAGGTGAACCGTGATTTCAATTGCAAGGCTTGTTCGAGGTAGAGGATCATGATATCCCCTTTTGCGGCATAGTCACCGCGTATCTGCCCTGCAACCAGTAGTGAGTCGACATGTGCTTCCAAATGTTTAACGTCGAGTTTGACTGCCAAACGCAGCCCTGCCAGTAGAGCCTCATATTCTGCTTCGTTATTCGTACTTTTGAAATCGAGGCGGATTGCGTATGTTAGCTCTTGGCCATCGGGGCTGACAAGTCGTAGACCTGCACCAGCACCGTCTTCGTTGGACGCACCATCTGTATATAGTGCCCAGGTTTCTGCGGAGGATGGTGGTGATGTAGGATTTTTTTCTTCTTCGCATTCTTGAATGCGGTTTGCTGGTACTTCAGCAACGAAATCAGCCAAAACCTGGCCTTTGATTGCGGGGTGCGGCTTATAGTTCAGTGAAAGTGCGCCCAACTCAATTGCCCATTTTGCTAACCTCCCAGAGATTTCTGGTTTGGACAGGATCGGGCCGATTCTGTAGTTAGTTAACACTGTGATGACGTGGTTTGCGAAGTAACGTCGTAAACGTCTCGATGCGTGCACTAGTGCCAGTACCAATTTCTCCATGATGGAGTACCTTGTCTCTGGGTCGTTGAGCATTTTGCTGATGTAGTAGATGGGTGTTTGAACTCCTTCCCGCTCCACTATGAGTACCGCGCCTACCGCGTTGTCTGCGGCAGACAAGTATAGAATAAATGGCTCATCTTTTCGTGGTGCGGTTAAAGTTGGGAGCTGGATCAAACACTCTTTCATCTCCCGGAAAGCTTTTTCGGCCTCTGCGGTCCATTGGAATTGTTCCTTTTTTAGGTAGCTCCGCAGGGTCTTGATGAAAGGGTATGACTTAGCCGCGTGGTTGGCTAAGAATCTGTTTAGTGCGGCTAGCCTGCCGGCTAGTCGTTGCATTTCTTTCATCGTTGAGGGCGATGGCATGCGTTCGATCGCCTGAACTTTTTCCGGGTTTACCTTGAATCCATCTTTGGTTACGATGAATCCGAGGAATTTTCCTTCTTCCATTCCAAACGAGCATTTCCCTGGGTTAAGCTTCATGTTGACGCTTCGCAGAGTTTGGAATGTTCTTTCGATATCGTTGAGCATGGTGTCTTCCTCCATGCTCATGACGACCAGGTCGTCCATATAGATTTCGACACTTTTGCTGATTTGATCACGAAAAGTGTCGTTCATCAACTTTTGATAGGTTGCGCCAGCGTTGCGCAACCCGAACGGCATTTTGGTGTAGCAGTAGTTCCCGGTAGGAGTGCGGAATGCCGTTTTGTCTTCATCTTCGATTGCCATCTGTACCTGGTGGTAGCCCTTGTAACAATCGAGGAAACACTTCCATCTAAATGGTGCGAGGTTATCGACCTTCTCGTCGATCTCCGGAAGTGCGTAACAATCCTTGGGGCAGGCCTTATTGAGGTCTTTGTAATCGACACACATGCGCCAGCCCCCGCTTGGTTTTTCTACCATGACTGGGTTGGATAACCAAGTCTGGTATTTGACTTCCCACAGGATTCCTGCGGAGAGTAGCTCCTGCACCTGCTATTCCATCGTCGCGTTTTTTTGCTGATCCAAGGTGGCGTTGGCCTTGGATCACTGGCTTGATACCTGGCATGGTATTCAAGAAGTGTTGTGCTATGTCGCGTGGTACCCCTGTCATGTCTGCGGGTGTCCACGCAAAAATGTCTTGGTTCCTGAAGAGGAGTTGCTTCAGGCGTGCTCTGATGGTAGGTGTCAAGGCATGGCCCAACGTGACCGTTTGCTCTGGGTGCCTTGCGTTAAGCACCCATTTTTCTGGTTGCGTGTTGGGGGTGGGCCTTGCTACCTTGGCTGGACGCAGGTCGTCCGTAGACAAAACTTCCCTTCGGGCATATATTATCGCGACCCCCGTCTCGGTTGGGAAACCGATAGCAGAGTGAGGGACGGATGTGATCATGTTGAAATCGCCCTGGGATTCTCTCCCGAGAAGTACGTCGTATTTGGAGGTGTGCGGTAAAACCATGAAGTTTACCTCCTCCGTTCTTGTGTGCCTCCCGTTGGTGAGACGCACAGGAAAAGTAATCTGGCCCAGGGGGAATACGGTTTCCCCTGCAAACCCGGCCAACGGGTAATCCGCTGGTTGCAGTCGATCTTTGTCTTCTTGATCGAACTGGTTGAAGCATTGCTCGTATATAATATCGGATGTACTGCCCGGGTCGATGAACAATCGCTCGGTGCAGTAGTGAGCCAGGTGGCCTGTGATAACCACGGCGCGTCTATCGCGCGGGCCGCCGCGTACTTTTGGAAAGACGACTTGCTCGTCTTTCCAGTCATTCTCCGGTCTTCTTCCCGCCTTGCGCGGCCTTCCTTTTCCTCCGTTGATCATGTGGGTAGAGGCTACGTACATGGTCCTCTTTCCCGTGGAGGTTCCCTCGTTGTGGGGAATGATGCGCTTGGTAGCTTTTTGTGCGCCTGTCAACAGGTGTTGCAGTTTTCCCTCTTTTAGGGCTCGCTCAATCTCCAGTCGGAGACTGATGCAGCTATTTGTTGTGTGGCCATTGTCCTTGTGATAGTCGCAGTAGAGTGCAAGATCCTGGTTCTTTTTGGACTTCATCGGTTGGGCCGGTCGCAGGGCTTGTGCGTCCGTGAGAAGGACGTCGCTTGGCGACTGGTTAATCTCGGTCCAGCTGCGGTCCCGAGATTCCTTTTTTGACGCCCGATTTTCACGCTGGGCGTTGATTGTAGCCCTTGCGTCGGGCTGGTTGCTTCGTGGGACATATGGTCTGGAATCGCTGCCACGATTCCATGTGTCCCGGTTGCGCTTATTGCTGCGCTTCGGCTCTTGGCGGGAAGACTGGCCTTCCGCCTGGGGTTGTGCCTTTGACATGTGCGGTCTTAGGGACCGCTGAGTCTGGGCGTATGTCTTGACCGCAGCCATGACATCTTCCCACTTCTTAGGCAAACCATCTTTGCCAGAGATATTCATAACCATTTGCTCGTCTTTAACGGCAACAATGAAATGGTTACGCGCCATTTGGTCGGCAACATCGCCTATCTCTAGGCATTCTTTATTGTAACGGACAACGAATGCTTCAAGCGATTCGTTATCCCTGCGCCAGATGTTCATGACGTCCATGGAATCACGTTCATGGCGTCGTTGTTGGCTGAAGTGAGCGAGGAACTTTTCTTGTAAGTCCTCGAATGAGGTCAGTGATCCTGGTGGTAGGGAATTGAACCAGGCCCTGGCCAGACCTGTTAGGGTCTGTGGGAAAAAATGGCACCAGGTGGGTTCATCCCACCTACCGTTGCACCCGGCACCGACGTAGATGTTGTTGTGATCATCTGGGTCGGTCGAACCGTTGTATTTCCCAATGTTTAATGGGAATTTTGTGGTGGTGACATCGGCATGGGCGATTTCTGGGACAAACTTGGAGTTTTCGGCCGCCGATTTCGGCCTGTAGGGTTGTCCGCGGTGCTGCTTTGCAGCGCGGAGGTATGTAGTGCGGGGATGAGTGGGAGGAACGTAGTTGCGTCCTCCCGGTCTGCTGCTGGTGGCATGGGATTCCGCACGGTATGTACCATCGTCCGGATCGGTATAGCCTTGCCCTTCACGGTGGGACTGGGGTCCCAGTCGGCTGTGAATGCCTAGGCCGTGGTGGGCTGTAGACTGTCGCCTAGTTTCGCCATGTGGGCCTAGGCGACTCTGTATATGGCTCCTGTGGCGGGACCCATATGTGGAGTCGTCCTCATCAAGTGTGCGGACGTCGCAGTAAGAGGAACCGCGATCTTCATGCCTGCTTCTGGAGGCCGGATGTGTTGGGGCCCTGCCGTCGTACTGTAAAGTACGTCCCGCAGAGACTTGCGCTTCTGTGCAAGCACTGTTGTATGTTGCAGCCAGCATGGCTGCTTGTTGGTCGTACCAGGCATGAAGGTTCATGCCTGTAGGTATCACAGGAGCGTACTGTGATAAATCGTGTCCAAACGTAAGGGATGCGCCCCCTTGCGTTGATGTGCCAATGTGTTCAGCATTTGGGCCTAAGGGAATGGTTCCCGCAGGCCCTTGATTTGTGGGGTTTAAGTTATCCCCGGTAGTGTTGTTTTGACGATCAGACATGATCTTTGGAGAGAAAGGGATGGTCGGAAAAAAGTGCTAAGAGTAGCGGTGGGCGCCAATGATGAAACAATGGTTAACCGGGTAGGTTAACTCACTGGTCTCGTCAAGAGGGTTAATCCCTTCTTTCCGAGGATTGTCGGCTGGATCGTCTGGTGGTGGGTTTCCTGCACAAGAAAATAAACCGTGACTCGCAACAAGGAGGATGAGGTGGGGGTGCTCCTTGTTACCACTCTCCGGCGTGAGAATCAGTAGTTTGCTTGGGAAGCAAAGTGTGATAGTAGTAGTATTGAGAGAGTTGAGAAGAGATACCTCAAACCAGGTTTGGGGTCAGCATTTATAGCCGAGGAGTGGAGGAGGGTAGTTGAGTAGCTAGCCTGACATCGCACAGCTATTTGTAGGTGTGTCAGACCTGTCGGACACTGTGGTGATGCCACGTCCTGCTGTGGTGTCAGACTGTTGTATACACGTGGACCGGTAGGTGACCGTTCCCAGTGCCACTTGCACTGTGGTGTCAGACCCACTTGCCTTGTAGGCAGGATGCGGTGCCAAGCCGCATCGCTGCTTGCGGTCCTTGATATTGTTCCCGCGTTGGTTTTTCCATCCATGATTTACGCGGGATGCGGTGTTATGCCGCATTGCCTGCTGAGTGACTGTTACTGTTATCCAGGTCCCTTGTCGTGACGAAAATGTTCATAGGATGCGGTGCGGGGCCGCATCGCTACGTGTAACATTAGTTTACAGTCCTTAAGGTAAGTCTTCTCATAACTGGACAGATTGGACCGCTGTGTCCGCATGTGCCCACGCGGACGCAGGTGAATTTATTGCTGTTGGAGGTTTTTGATGAGGGTAATGGTCCTTCGCGGTCATGCTGACGCGAGATCTGGGACCATACCCCTTCAGCCGCTGAGCCGAAACTAGAAGATATTCCAGTCGTGAAGGAGTATCCTGAAGTCTTTCCAGAAGACTTGCTAGGATTGCCGCCACAAAGACAAGTCGAGTTCCATATTGACTTAGTTCCAGGCGCCGCGCCTGTAGCTAAGGCAACTTATCGACTTGCGCCTTCGGAAATGCAGGAGTTGTCGACGCAACTTCAGGAGTTGTTAGACAAGGGATTCATCAGGCCAAGCTTCTCGCCTTGGGGAGCTCCAGTTTTGTTTGTCAAGCAGAAGGATGGTAGTTTCCGCATGTGTATTGACTACCGGGAGCTGAACAAGTTGACAATCAAGAACATATATCCTTTGCCAAGGATTGACGACCTGTTCGATCAGTTACAAGGTTCAAGTTTCTATTCAAAGATCGATCTACGATCAGGTTATCACCAATTGAGGATTCAAGAAGAGAGTATTCCAAAGACGGCCTTTAGGACTCGCTATGGGCATTACGAGTTCCTGGTTATGCCGTTCGGGTTGACAAATGCACCAGCGGTATTCATGGATTTAATGAACAGGGTCTGCAAGCCCTACCTTGATAAGTTTGTGATCGTGTTCATTGACGACATCCTGATCTACTCAAAAACAAAAGAAGAACATGAGCATCATCTAAGAGCCATTTTGGAGCTGCTTAAAAAGGAAAAGTTGTACGCGAAGTTCTCAAAGTGCGAGTTCTGGTTACGCGAAGTTCAGTTTCTTGGTCATGTAGTGAATGGAAATGGAATTCATGTGGATCCCACAAAGATCGAGGCAATCAAAAACTAGGAAACTCCGAAAACGCCAACTGAGATTCGACAATTCTTGGGTTTGGCTGGGTATTATCGCAGATTCATTGAGGATTTCTCAAAAATTGCTCAACCTTTAACCACTCTCACTTAGAAAGACAAGAAGTTTGATTGGGGAGACAAACAAGAAGAAACATTTCAACTGTTGAAGAACAAACTTTGTGACGCACTGATCTTATCCCTACCCGAAGGCACGGACGACTTCGTGGTATATTGCGACGCCTCGCGTCAAGGTTTGGGATGTGTATTAATGCAACGACAGAAGGTTATAGCATATGCCTCACGTCAGTTTAAGGTCCACGAGAAGAATTATACCACGCATGATTTAGAATTGGGCGCAGTGGTATTTGCTTTGAAAATCTGGCGACATTACTTGTACGGTACGCGATGCACAATATTTACTGATCACAAGAGCTTGCAGCACATCTTTGATCAAAAAGAGCTTAACATGAGATAGAGACGCTGGGTTGAATTGTTGAACGACTACGATTGTGAGATCAAGTATCACCCACGGAAGGCGAATGTGGTCGCCGATGCCCTGAGTCGGAAAGAAAGGATTAAGCCCATAAGAGTTAGGGCTTTGGAAATGATTGTTCAGACAGACCTCACATTGCGCATTTGTACTGCGCAAAGGGAAGCTCTTAAAAGGGAAAATCTTGAGAACGAGTATCTCCGGGGGATGGAGAAGCAATTGGTACCAAAGGAGGATGGAACATTGTGTTTCTTGGGAAAAATTTGGGTTCCCCTCTTTGGTGGTTTGAGAGAAGTGATTTTCAATGAGGCTCATAAGTCACGATACTCGATCCATCCAGGATCGGATAAAATGTACCAAGATCTAAAGGATTTTTATTGGTGGTCAAGGATGAAAGGCGACGTTGCAATATATGTTGGCAAATGTTTGACTTGCGCCAAGGTTAAGGCCGAATACCAGAAGCCTTCAGGCCTCTTGCAACAACCAGAAACACCTCAGTGGAAATGGGAACAAATTTCCATGGATTTTATAACAAAATTGCCAAGAACGCCCAGAGGTCATGATACGATCTGGGTAATCGAATACCGCTTAACGAAATCAGCACACTTTTTACCAATCAGGGAAAAAGACAACACGAGCAAACTCGCTGAGATATACCTGAGAGAGATTGTTGCACGTCATGGAGTACCTCTCTCAATCATCTCTGATAGAGATGGAAGATTCGTGTCAAGGATTTGGCAATCCTTTCAAGAAGCCTTTGGTTCTCAGTTGAATCTGAGTACTGCTTTTCATCCGCAGACAGACGGACAGAGCGAACAGACGATACAAATGTTAGAAGACATGTTGCGCGCTTGCGTAATAGATTTTGGTGGAAGTTGGGATACTCACCTACCATTGGTCGAATTTTCATACAATAATAGTTAACATGTAAGCATTCAAGCCGCGCCGTTCGAAGCTCTCTATGGGCGTAAGTGTCGATCACCCCTATGCTGGGCAGACGCGGGTGATAGACAGCTTGTTGGCCCAGAACTGGTCCAGGAAACGACAGACAAGATTTTACAGATCTGAGAACGCATCAAAGCGGCTCGTGATCGACAAAAGTGTTATGCGGACCGCAGAAGAAAACCTCTGGAATTTGAGGTGGGAGATATGGTATTGTTGAAGGTTTCACCCTAGAAGGATGTGGCACGCTTTGGTAAGCGTGGGAAGTTGAACCCCAGATACATTGGTCCATTCAGAATCCTGGAACGGATTGGTCTCGTAGCATATAAGTTGGATTTACCTGTTGAACTAAACGGCGTTCACGATACATTTCATATATCCAACTTGAAAAAGAGTCCAACACAAGAAACCGTGGTCATTCCTACCGACGAAATTCATGTTGACGACACACTCCACTTTATTGAAGAACCGGTTGAGGTTACGTATTGGAAGGTTAACAAAACACGCAGGAGTAGTGTCAAGCTTGTCAAGGTTCGTTGGAATGCACGGCATGGCTCAGAATTCACGTGAGAACGAGAGGATCATATGAAGGCCAAGTACCCACATTTATTCCCCAAGACCCCTACAACTAGAAGCAGAACCTAAATTTCGGGATGAAATTTTCTTAACGGGGGGAGAATGTGACAACCCTCACAATTACAGGTATCCGTACAATTAATTAATTTTAATTATGTGCTTAATGACTGTGCTTGATTACAACTGACAACTTGAACTACTTTATGATTTTTGTATCATACATACACATGCATCACATTTCATACCGTCACTCCATTTATTACATACAAACTTTAGTGACATACTTGATGCACAAAGCACAGTTAACACACTGAACGGATAATTCAGAAACATGCTGACAATGCCAGCAAATAGACAGACAGTGTTTTTGAGGCCCAGTATGGGCCAGAGACAGGGCACTACACTAGTATGGAGTGTAGGGAATTGAGGACCATAATACTGCGTTACTAGGTGATAGTTAAAATGCCGTGAAATGCCTAAAACTCACTTTAAGTGCAAAATTCTGCATTTATTAACAAAATTCAGCATTTAACATGCTAGTAAGATGTAAAAAACATGGCAGAATGGTCATGTATGCTTTCCTAAGTGCCGGGAATTAATTGTGTTACAAAAATATATATAAAAGACACTTTACGGAATAATTAAACACTTTAACGGAAAGGTATCTAACCGAACAACCGGACATTACCCGGAACACTAAATTTTTTGTCAAATACATTGTTTAATTATTTGTGAGCTAGTCGTGATCCCCGTACACCATAACACCCCCTAAAAATCAACTAACTAACACATATAAGTTTATACTTGAAACCTAACTACCATTTACCCTTTATCATCAAAATTTTACATCAAACCCCCCCCCCCCTAACCGAATTCGGTCACCAAGGATACCCCACCATACTTCATATCTTGTACTTAGATTTAATTCCATTATTTTATTAGATATTGCTTGATCTTGTTACCAAAATATATGAAGACATGTTTATAAAGCATGGTTGCCAAGATCATCACCATACTTCAAATATTCACACCATTCCCTCACTCCCTTCTCCCTCCCTCTCGACTCACATAACCGCCACCACCATCACCACTTTAACACCATCATCTTCTTCCATTTCAAGCTTGTCCAACCATTAGAAGGTGCTTTGTGAAGGTGGGAGCTTGAAGGAACTTCATTTCTTACTTTCTTTCACCACTTTCCTCATCATTTTTCATCATCCTTGCACTTGAGATCTTTCCTAGCCATTGTGCTAGTAGTAAGTTCTTGTTAAACTCTTGATTCATCTTGTTTCATGGTTAAAAATTGTAGTATGATGATTATGTTTAAAACACTAAAGAACAAGAACACTAAAAAGGTTAAACAAGAAACATGAACATAAAAGTTTACATGAAGATGAAATGATGTAGTAGGATGTTGTTAGTATGTTGTTGTGATGAATATGTTGTTGATTGAATGTTGATTCTTGGTTGTGTGATGTTAATCACCATATAGATCTTGTTAAATAATATTTAGAAATATGATTTAACAAGATTAGAAAGTGGTTATGTACTACATAAAATAACCACCTTCTAATTAAACATGAACTTGAAAGAAATGATTTTCTTAAAATATAAATGAACAAGTAGATTAATGATCATGTAGATCCGGGTTTTACAAGAGGTTGTTCTAAATAAACCTAGTTTAAAAATCGGTTTTTAAAAGATCATGACTTACACATACACTTACATTATTTTTAGAAACAAAATAAGTGTAAGAACATTTATTTACAAGAAGAGTTCGAAAGATTTATTTTTAAAAATTGCTTACAAGTTGTAAACATTAAACTTTTGTAAGAAAATGATTTTTAAAGAAATAATTACGCTTTGGAAGGTAACTAAGTCCACTAAAAGCTTTACCAAGTTACTACGCGTATTCGGAATGTATCAAGTTCATGATTAATATGTATCACGCATAGTTTTCGCTCTCGGTGATGTAAAATTGTTTAAAGGCTAATTGTTGATAATTATTGCAATTGTTTTGAAAAGAAAATGATATGCTTATTAGCATGGACACCTCCGTTTTTAGGGGAAACTCTGACGAAATTTTCTAAAAATCCCAAGACTTAGAAAATTATTTTCTAACAAGTATTTACAAATATGATTAACTTTGTTTTTCGCAAGTAAACTTCGCCATAAGTTTGGTTACAAAATTTCAAAGTATCGGAGGTGGGTTTTCGTAAACAAAAACGGACAAATATATGATTAGAATATATATTTTATACTAATACGCTTATGTGAATAATTTGTTTGATTTGGGAACTAGTTATATTATTTAGAGAAAAATAATATAACTCAACACAATACCGTTACTCGTATATTTGGATGGATAATATTTTGATAACGAAAAATATGATTTAACACAACGTATAACATATTTTTGAAACAAGTAGAAAATATATTATTTTGGGAAGTTATGATATATTTTCCTAGCATACTTGGAAAAATATATATTTTCGGGATATGTTATTTTTGATAAATAAGTTATTATATATTTTTCTAAAGTGAGACTTAGGAATATATAATGTCAATACTTTAATCACAAAATACATGTATACATACCCCCTTCATTGGGAAGGAAATACGCACATAAAATACTTGAGAAGTATGAATACGAAATAGTTCTCTAACTATTATTTCAAGACCTAAAAATATAATGCAAGTTAAAATAATTATTATTATGTTAACAAGAAAATTATAACGTAGTAACGTAACTCAAACCCGTACATACTAAGCCAAGGCACGGCCCGTTCGTCTAATAGACATTAGTACGTTGTAGGTCGTTGTATAGCTGACAAGGTTTGAGCACGAGCACAGGAGACGCACTACTGTGAGTTCATGTCCCCCTTTTTCTCTTAACTGTTTTCGGTTTTATACTTCGGGGGTGAAATACATGTTACAATTATACATACATTTTTATACATGGTATGGTTAGCTTAATGAGGGACTTTTCATACATCGTTAGATCATGTGAGTGGGTAGGCGGCTACTAAAGGCCATTAATCCTCGTCGTAGGACCGAGGGACATGAGTGATAGATCTATTTGGGTGTAGCGAGCCCACACCCGTGAGGCCGGGGCGGTCCATAGTGGTGACTGTGTCTTACAGCTGGAAGCCCGGTATAAATTTGCTAGGTTTGAGTCTTCCTGCATCACTTCACACATATCAATGGCCTTGCAAACCATTGGTGATCTCTTTATTTTCCTTATTGCTACATACCAGGGACTTTCATACACCGTTTACAAAGGATTATTCATACACCGTTTACAAAGGATTATACATACATCGTTCACAAGGGTTTATACATACTCACATACACATGAACTCACTCAACTTTTTGTTGATTTTTCAAACTACATGTATTTCAGGGAATTGATCGGATCTGGCGGGTGATGCACGTTAAGCTGCGTATTAAATAAAAGATGTCATCCAGGGGTGTAGGGTTTGGGAGGTGTAACCCTTGCTTGGACGGGTCACACGTCTCCAAACCTCATTTTATTTAAGGTCTTTTGTTGAGTCCATTGGGAACTCATTTTTAAACAAGTCATGGTTGTAACTTATTTTGGGTTGATGATTCAAGACAATTATGTTATGGTATTTCCTAACTATATTAATGGATGAGCATCTTGTATTTTTATCATATAGCATTGTTATGATTGTTGCTATGGTATTAAGAAGTCACTCCAAATAAACCCACGCTTCCGCAAAAGCCAGGGTGTGACACCACCGCCCCCATAACCACCTGAAACCTGCTGCCCCATGGATATGAAAGAAAATTGTAAAAAAATTGAAAAGAAAAATATGAAAAGAGACCAAGACTTGAATCCCCAATTGTTAAAGAGCGTGTGCAAGAAGTCTTCTTCCTCAATTCATCATTCTTCATCATCCAAATTAGGGCTGATAACTTCAATCACAACAAACCTTCAATCAACCTCCACACCTAAAATCACACACACCACACCACAATACACTCGAACAACAACCACAAATCTCATCCGCACAAACCCTAGCCAACAATTTCGTTGAAGAAGACGATATTGTCAACGCGAACGATCAACACGCTCCGTACATCTTCAACTTCGACATGTTTCCACCATAACCACCACCACAACCTCCTTCCACCACCAACACTACCACCACAACCACAACCACAGCCTCCTTCCACCACCGCCACCTGTTTCCGCCATACCCACCACCGTTGCAACGACATCATCACCACCCATCCACCCCGCCACCACCACCAAAATTTCATCCAAACACAAACCCCCAAATTTTCATATTCAATACAAACCCCAATTTTTTTCAGATTCAACTTATTTCAACAAAAATCTCCTAAAACTAGGTTAAATCTAAACCTACCGATTTGATGATTTGCTGAACCTGATGTTGCACGAGTGTTTGGTGTAGATAATCGACTTGTTTCAAAAGTGCCATAATGAGCATCCTTATGGTTGTTGGTGGTGGTGGTGGTGGAGAGGTAGAGAGAGAGATGTAGAGAGGGGGGGGGGGGGGGAGAGAGATGTTTAGTAAGTGAAAAGTGAGGGATATTATATATTATTAAAAAAAATTATTTTTGTTTTATTTATTAAAACATTTTTATTTAAATGGGTAAAAAGACTAAAATACCCTTTTGTGTTCTAATTTAACTGAAAAAATTAACTAAGTTAGGCCCAAAGGATAAAACGTGTTTGATTTTTAAACATAAAGGACAAAACTCGTCAATTTTAAACATAAAGGACACCGCCTGCAAAGAGGCATAAAGATAAAGGACAATTCTTGCAATTCACTCTAATATAATATATATGTAACCAAGGTAACTTTGGGTCAATGGTAAGGAGTTGTATATCTTAAGTGTTTGTTCATCTCTTGAAATTTAAGAGTTCGAGTCTTATTTTAAAAGTAATAAAGGTCTCGTTTAGTTCATTTGAATTTAACTAATTCTATTAAATACCTTGGAATTGTTAAACATTCCAAGAAATTTGATTAGTGATTCCTAAAAATCCCTGATAGATAACCCTACGTTTTTCTTCTATAGGTGCATTAAATGTTAAAATCTTGATGGATTTTTTTAACGAATCTAATCCAATCCTACTATATTCCAACCTAAATCTACTTTACGTCTCAAATGAGGCTAGAACACAACACCTCTTGGGTGAGGGGCATATGCCTTTGCCACTAAACTACTATGAGTGTTTGTAAAATATTGATGAATTTTTAGAAATAGTGTAGGAAAGGGCATAACCAACCTATCGTGATTGTTATATATATAATATATCATTGCCTCTTCATCATATCAGCTCCCCATTTCGTCTCTTGAGTTCATCTATGATTCAAAGCCAAGGCTAGAACGATAGATATAGTTGTAGAACCATAACCAAAGACGAAAAAGATCAGCGATGGAGATGATGAAGTTTGTGGCCCTAAGTTAGTGTGTCAAGCTTTCTTGTTTGGGACAATAAGGTCATGGTGGGTTGAGTTTCATGAACTTTTCAAAAACTCAATGCCACATGGATTTGCTTGGTTCCTCGCAGTAAATAAATAAATAAATAATCATGGCTGAGTGCGTGATGGAGTATTGTATTAGAATAATTGGAATGAAGAGTTAACGGTAGGTCAAGGTATTTTATGTTATGTTCACATTGAAAATATTTAGCCATTATGATTTACAAATATTGGAATCAAAGTAAATAATTGTTTTAGTACTTGCAATTGTTTAACAAGAAAACACACGAAAGCATTGTAATGAGGCCTTGTGGGTTTTTGGCAATTGTATTTTATACAACCTTTCTTTAAAACTGTTTAAATTATTCACCAAATCTTCTTGGCACATATAATACATTTTTACACATAAGGAGAAAGGTGAAGATGAGTCCTATTTCTTTTGTTCTCTTTATTGTTTTTGGGTTGAACCACTTCACACGAGACTACCAGCTGGAATAGTCTTGTATTATCCAGTGTTTCATCAGATTCTTATCTTGGAAATTTATGTTATAAATTATATTTTATACTACATGTTATGTGTTAGATTTGATTTTTAATTTCAGTGTTAGTAAATTCAAAGAATCATGAATTGTTTGTCAATGGAGGGGGAAAAAGCCTTATCACTATGAAGAGCCAAAAGTGTTGGAGAAAAAGTAAATGTAGAAGAATAGAAGCAAGAAGGGATGATGATTTGGGTGAAGCTTAAGCTTATGTTTAGCAATTCTGTTTTTAATTTATGTTGATGCATATTTTCTTGATTTGTTGTTTGAATGATATACTTTTTTTAAGAGTTAAATGCCATTTTAGACCCTGTGGTTTGGGCCATTTTGCCAGTTTATTCCAAATGTTTCATTTTTAACCTATGGGTCCAAAAAGATTTCACAGTTGCCATTTTAGTCCACTTGGTTAACTTCATCCATTTTTTATGTTAACGAGAAGGCCAATTTGGTCATTTTGTATGTAATTCTGTTAACTAAAATGACAATTCAGCCATATAAAATGACCGAATTGGCCTTCTCGTTAACAGAAAAAATGAATGAAGTTAACCCAGTTGACTAAAATGACAACTGTGAAACCTTTTTGGACCCACAGGTTAAAAATGAAACCTTTGGACTAAACTGGCAAAATGATCCAAACCACAGGGACTAAAATGGCATTTAATTCTTTTTTTAAATTTATGGTTTTGACAATACGTTTGAGCAATTATAATTTTAATGACTATTGGCAGCATACTTTATAATTGTATAATTCATAAAATAGTTTGTAATTTATTGTAACGTGGCCACGAATTTCTTTAATCTTGTCACATATAAAATTTTCAATTTTTATAATTGTACATTAGTACTATAGTATTATGAATATTTGAATCGACTATTAAATTTGACAAGATCCTATCATTTCTATAAATATCGCTATTGATAAAATTAAGTTGTCTATTTTAAAAAATATATATTTAATTAAATCACACATATATTTTTTTTAGATTACACGTCAAATTCAGGGGTTGTTTTGACTTGTGCTTTTTAATAATTTAAAGGAATAGTCGCCTAATCATTTAACGAAGAGTATGCATGCCTATATAGTTTTACATTTATTCTAAGGGGTTAAGGGTGGAGGGTATAGTCAAACAACTTAGGGTGTTTGAGTGAAATTCTACCCAATAATATTATGTCATGTCAACTCCCCATTCTACTCCTCATTTTACACTCAATCACTAGATATAGTCAAACACCTCTCAATTTAAAAAAAAAAAAGACATGATTGGTCCATCCTATCTCTCTCCTCTCCTCTCCTCTCAAATCGGTGAACACTCACCGAAAATGGCAACCTCTCTCCAACTCAAACACCCAACTCAATCAAGTGGGGGTGGTCACCGATCGGTGACCCCCACTCACCGCACAACTCAAACACCCTTATACCCTCCACCCTAAGGGTTGTCATCACTCATCACTCACTCACAAATTTCAATCAAGTTTCGTCACGTCATCGAGCTTTATTCCATCACTGGTGATGGATTTTAGTGGAAAATGTTTATCACTCACAACACCCAACAATAAACCCTCACATTCCCTCGCATTCTTCCATTCTTCACGATTGATATTCTTAATGCGTTATCAAATTGACGTGTGAAAAATTGAGGGGGCGGCAGTGTGTTGTTATGTTTCACGCGTTATACATTTCCATCACGGGGGAAAATCCTTTCACCCCGGGTCCCCTAAGTAATCTAAATATCGCAACATCTATAACTTTTTTTTACAAAAGATTAAATACAAATAATTTTAACGTACAAAACGTACGAACTAAAGGTTTTAATGAAAAAACGCGGTGGCATTTCGTAATTATTAGTAATTATCAAAATTACTCTACAAATGATCCTGTAGAGTAATTTTGTAAAATATTATTGTAATTTTGATAATTACCCACAAAGTAATTTTGATCTTGTGGGTAATTATCAAAATTACTCTACAAGTGTATCAAAACTACTATACAAATGATCCTGTAGAGTAATTTTGATCTTGTAGAGCAATTTTGTAATTTTTTTAGCATTTAGTTATAGGGTTTAGGTTTATGGTTTAGTTTTCAGTATTTAGTTTGGGTGTGTGTGTGTGCGGGGGGGGGGGGGGGGGGTTAGTTTATTTTTTAGGGGGGGGGGGGGTAGGGTTTTTTTTTGGAGGGGGTGTTTAGGTTTTTTGGCGAGGTATAGTTTTTTTAATCAAAATTACTATACAAGAATATATTACAAAATTAATCTAAAAGATCAAAATTACTTTACAAGAACATTTTAAAATTTATTCTACAAGATGAAAACTACTCTACAGTATCATTTGTATTGTACTTTTGATAATTACCCTACAAGCAGATAATTACAAAAATACCACCGTGTGTTTTTGTCTTTTTCATGTTATTCGTACGTTTAGTACGATAAAATTATTTGTACAGCAACTTTACTCTAACTTTTTTTTTCTTCCAAAATCCAAATATTGTCATAAACAAAACAAAGTTTTAGAATTATAACCATAATTAGATTCTTGAAATTATTTATCACAAACTCAAATATGAAGATATTCTTGATTTCGGTTAGATATCAAATAATATTATAAAATGTAAAATAATGACAATTGGGTTTTATTTAAATCACCGATTGTAGTGGTTGGGGCCCATACCATGTGGGCGGGGCCCAAAACTACTTGGCCGATAGTTGCATGTGAGACGCCATTAACAACTCAGTCCAACCCAATTTTAAATTTTAAAAAGTAAAAATACATTGTTATATACGTATGTATATATTAGAATTAGAAAACACATTTAAAAGGAACGGCTCAAGTCGATTTTAGTTATGATTTTACCAGTTAAACAATATAAATCAAACTTTACGTATTATAGTTTAACTTTAGGGTTATTGGATTTTAATAATCTTTAATAATCCTAAGTTTCACCTGTTGGTCGATAATAATCTCAACTTTAAAAATTCCCTCCAACGATCCCTACTTGTAAGAATTTGCCCCCCCTCGATCATTTTCTAACTGAAGTGCACTTGAGTCTATTAAGGAGCCTACATGTGCACTTGAGTCTATTAAGGAGCCTACATGTGCACTTGAATCTATTGAGGAGATCAAATTCTTATATGTTAGAAAATGATTGATGAGAGCCAAATTCTTACAAGTTGTGATCGTTAAAGAGAATTTTTGAAATTGAGATTATTATCAACCAACCGGTGTAACTTGGGATTATTAAAATCCAGTAACTCTTAACTTTATGGAAAGTTCCTTGTCATATGGCCTACATAAACCTAGGTTGTGTTTGATTAGTAGTATGGAATCATTACGGCAATTCAAGTGCAATTGTAGCCTTTTTAATAGACTCATGTGCACTGCAGTTAGAAACGGATCGATGAGGGTGAAATTCTAACAATTGAGATCGTTAGAGGAAATTATTGAGATTATTATCGAACAACTGATGAAACTTTGGATTATTAAAATCCAGAAATTTCTGTCATATGCCCTACATAAACCTAGGTTGTGTTTGATTAGTAGTATGGAATCATTACGGCATGATTCAATCTGTGATAAGAAAAGAGATGGAAATAATAATAATAATAATAATTCCCGGTCCTTTTGATATTGCCTCGCTCCGCTCCGCCTGTTTTCCAGGATTATATTATACCTACATAACACATATTATCTCCAAAGAATTAGAGATAACATAGTGTTACACTTCCATGCAATGTCTTTGATAGTATAGTCGCCTTTCGACAGGCTATCTTGAGATTCCATTCCAACACCATAACACAACATTATCACCAAATCCCAATGAGATTTCTAGTTAATTGTGATTACAACTTCAATGTATTTATTCTAGTCATTTAAGCCTTGATTACGAAGCCAAACCAAGCCGTGAAGTGGGAAAATTATTGACCAGAGATATACTTGTTTCTAGACGATGGAGATTCTAAATACAAATCATCGAAACCTTATTAATTTTTTTTTTGGTTGAAAATTAAATCAAAGAGTCATATTTTATGTCACAATCAAACAAATGAAGCAACAAGTGGATACAACCTGACAAGAAGAATAGATTGATATTAGGGATGTTGAATTCGAAAAATTCGAAATTCGTTTAAATTCGATTCGATTATCAAGAATTCGTTTCGATTATAAGAATTCGAATTCGATTCAATTCGAGTCAAGTACATCGAATGCGAAATTATATTTTCAAATTCGATTCGAAATTCGAATAAAAATTATACATTTTATTTATTATTTTTGAGTAAAGTCCTATTTGAGTCCCTGTGGTTTATGCAGTTTAACCATTTGAATCCAAAAACCAAAACTGTCTTGATTTGAGTCCCTGTGGTCTCTAATTTTAACCATTTGAGTCCATATGGTCTCTAATTTTAACTATTTGAATCCAAAAACCAAATGTTTCTGATTTGGATGTTGTTTACTTTTGGATTCAAATGGTTAAAATTAGAAACAACATGGACTCAAATCAAGACAGTTTTGGTTTTTGGATTCAAATGGTTAAACTGCACAAACCACAAGGACTCAAATAAGACTTTACTCTATTTTTATATATAATAAATATGTAACTTTTATTTGGCTATACTATAAATTATTTTCAAGATTTATTTCAAGTATTAAAATTATCCATTACCAAACCCACTACATGACCCATAACTAAAACCTAAGTAACAAATCTATCAGTAGATTTATAATCCTAAAAATATTAGCTTGTAATGTGAAGTGGTTATTCCTGACTTCTCGTATTGAATTTTAGACTTATAGTACTTTATTTCGAACTTTTTAATGTGATATCATGCTTTACGGCTGCTTTAAAATTTATGTTTCATTTTGATAGTTATTTACATGTTTTTAAAGAATCTGAATCAAATAGAATACGAATCGAATACGAGTTGGGTTTTTTATTCGAATACGAATTCGAATCGAATTCGGTAAGTTTTAATCGAATACGAATTCAAGGGAAAATAAAAATTATTCGAATAATTCGAAAATTCGATATTCGATTCGATGAACACCCCTAATTGATATTACTAGTTCGATTACAAATTCTGGTGAATCATTGGGCTATAGTAAATCAAAACCCTCTAACAATAACATAAATTCCTTTATGTGTAAATAGGATTTTTAGAAAGCATGTTGCTTAGTAAAATCTATTTTGATTTGGTAAATCATTTTGTCTTTCGGTTAATCAATTTTAATTTGATGGAGTATTGAATAGTGATTAACCACAAAGCTCTTAATCATATATTTAAGCTCTGAATGTTAAGCATTATACTGAGTCCGAATGGTTAATACCTATTATCTGAATTGGTCAAACATTTGTCTCTAAATGGTTAAGCATTATTCTAGCTCCTAATGATTCAGACATGATGGTTCAGAGCTCTTACTGGTTCAACATTTACCCATTCAGAAGTTTTCAAACAACCCCTAAGTGTGTACAATGATCGACACATAATGAGTGTACCAAAGCGTTTATAAGTATGCACAACATATACGTAATTTGACTGAACAATTTCCGACTATATGAAGATGACAAGATAGTTCATATCAGGGGCGGACCCACATGGTCCGGGTCGGGGTCCACGGACCCCAATCTTTTTTTAGAAATAGTAGAACTGGCATGTTAAAATTTTCAAGCACCTCATAAAATAAATTAATTGGACCTCATAATATTAAAAGCAAAGATGGTGTGGTGGTAAAACCCCTTGTGTTTCAACAAATAGATCTCAAGTTCATGTCTTACATGTCTTGTTTTTTAGTTTATTTTTTTCCATCAAAATTAAATTAGTGTTTTAAAACAGCACAACGACCCATTGACACTCTAATTTGCTTCTTTAAAATGATAAATTGAATGTCGATTTTATTTAACACTTGATTACCAAATAAAATTTCCAACATATAATGTAGTGGGTTTCATGTCCACTAAATGCTTCTACATTATTTCCTAGCCCCGACCCGACTACGATGACCGACCCGAAAATTTTAATGTTTGGTTGTGAAAAATCCTTACACAAAAAATGGACCCCAATGCAAAAAAATCCTGAATCCGCCACTGGTTCATATACACCATACTTAAAAAATCATAAACAAACTTGCAACTCATATGGCACTCTGAATCTTGTGTCTTTGACTTCAACTTATAATGGTCCTCTTTGACTGCTCAACAAGTTCATATTTCCTTTGCTTCAGTGTATTACATTTTAAAGCACAAAAACTATATGGAAACTTTCCTTAACTCAAAACACCAAGTGACATACACTTAATACTCTTTGATCATTCTAAATTTATAATATTTTATCACCACCAAATCAATTATACTTAATTAACATAACAAGTGCTTGCTCCCCTATTTTATAATGATAATACAAAAATTTCTTTTCCTATTATTGTGTATTAAATAAGCCTACATCTTTTTTTTTTTTTTTTACAAACAAAGCAAAGAATATTTTACTAAAAAAACGAGGCCAACAAGTGACTGAAAATCCCTACAACCAACCAAACACGACACTTTCAAGATAAATAAGCCTATATCTTGGTATATTATTTATTAATCATATAATCATATTTAACCTAAATTGTATAAAAATGAAAAATACATTGTAAGTCAGTTCTAACAATAAAATAAAATAAATAAATAAATAAATAACACACTATGACACCATATTAAAAATACTGACTTTGGACAATGCATTATCCTCCTTAACAATCATCTATTGGTTTCACAAGACCCCCATGGTGTTGGGTTTTGTGGAGGCTTGATGGAGGCTTGATTTAAGCCTGAACTAGAAGATAAATTAAAGTGGCAGATCAATTAAATTGAAGGCTTGACCCGTTTTGTTTTATTTAGCCCATAATTGTTTTTTTTTTTTTTGAGAATTAAGTTGAGAACTCTAATATTTATTATATTTATATTGTTTCTTATGTTTGTAATTCCTCACGAGCGAGACACAACAATAAAAGAATTACCTTGATTACGGTCCATAAATATAAGTCAGCCGATCAAACCACGTAAATTTCCCATGTTCATATTGTTGTTTATTTTCTTGCAACCAATGCACTAGGATTATGTTTGGAATATTTTTATCTTTGGTTTTGATGCTAGTTGTCCCGTATTTTTATTCTAATGAACAAACTTGGGAAAGCGAAGTTTTGAATTTGAAATTTCAACTAAACAATAATTTTAATTCTTTATCGATAATTAGTCAAAGAACTATAGGTTGTTGATAGCATAAAATGGACACAATAAATAAACCACGTACATGACACATTTCGATCCAAACCTAGCAATGTAGAACAAACTAAATAACTAATATTAGTAGTTTGATTACATATATAAGCACAATAACATATTTTATCATTTGTGTCAATCTTAACATATTTACGATAGAAATTATTTATTGTTGTTTTCGCTTGTTGGGCTCAGGGAAACCTGTTTCGTGGCTGGTCGGGCTGTGTTGAAGGCAGAATTAGAGAAAATTGCTAAGCATGAAAAGCCGATCCGATGAATTATCCGATCCAAGGGTCACTCGATTAAAATTTATAAATGAAGTTGTATACGAGAGGAATAACAGACATTCTCGTTGTGTTTATAAATGTATCATTGTATCAATATTACATTCAAGTCTATTACTAATCAGAAGTGATATAGTAATTAATATTTGTATGTGTATGCACATATAAATATACAATATCATGTACACACGTACATATGATACATTATTCTATGCATGTATACACGTATATGGTATGTCTAATTATTAAAACACATTTATCATATAAGACCAGACCGGTTTGGTGAGACCAGTTCGGATCTGATCCAATCCAATTTTTCGTTTTGAAAGCAATTTAAATGCATGTGCTATGAATCCAATTTAAACCGGTTTAAGAGAGCCGCTAGTTAGATAATACGTTGAAACTAGACTAGGAGAACCGCTAGTTAAATAATACGTTGAATTTTCAACCCAGTTTTTTTATAAACCAGTTTTCAAACCGAGCCGAACTGGTTTTAAAACCAACCATGTTTGGCCCAAAACCGTTTTTGTGCACCTCTATTAAAAAATATATTGCTATATTTATCTATCAGAGCCCAAACATGTCACTAGTAGTCTAGTAAACCAGCCATTGAGGCCAAGCAGCCCAATAAAATATGTGTATATATTTTTGGCATGATTTAGATGTATCTAAAACTGGATTGAAACTTGGACCCAGCCCATAATTAAGTTCAACAAAGGTGAGTCCATATCAGTTAACTCGCCCTACAATAAAGAGAAATATGATGATTAAAATTTTATGGTGAGTCAATATCAGTTTTCTACAGAAATTTGCCTAACATTAGCCCTTAGAACAACTATAATAATTTATATCTATAACTATACTTCTATACTGTATAATAAAATAAAACAATATGTGACACATATTATCCATTGAAGACATCTATATTATTACATTTCCGTTTCTCTTTCATGTTTATCTTATATTAATTAATAAAATATATAAAACAAGAAATTTATGTGTTCGTTTAAATTTTAAAAGGATTATCTTAGAACCTCTTTTTAAGTAAAATAAAATTACGTGATATCCTTTTATATTAGATAAATAAATAAAGATTTAGTATTAAAAAAATAATAAGCATAAATGTATAATTCTGTTAAATCTATAAAATTATGTATAAATAAGACTTATCGAAATAACGTAGTAATAAAATATATATTATGAACAATATAAGTTACTTATATGATATATTTAACAAACCGAATCATTAATTTATTTGCTTTTAGCCAAACTAAATAATAATAATAATAACAATAATAATAAAATGAATGAGAAAGTGTTATACGACATTAATTGAAATCATTTATTAGAATTTTGATCATATAAGAGCATTCACACAAATGAATCTCCTATGATACACGTTGTTTTTTAAGATATTTTTTTTTTCATTTTAGTATATAGAATTACATTTATTCAACTCGTTTAATATACATGGATTTTAAAGATATATTTTTTTTATTTGGATTATAAAATTACATTTACTCAGTTCGTACAATAAACGGGTTCTTAAAGATATAACTTTTTTTTTTATCATTTAGTATACAAAATTACATTTATTCAACCCATGCAATATACATGGTTTTTAAAAATATATCACGGGGTTCTTAAAGAAATGTTTTTTTTTATCATTTAGTAAACAAGATTACATTTATTCAACACATGTAATACATATGGTTTTTAAAGATATTTTTTTTATTATTTTGTATATAAAATTACATTTACTCAACCCGTACAATACACGGAGTTTTTAAAGATATAATTTTTTTATTATTTAATATATAAAATTACATTTATTCAATCCGTGTACTAAACGAGGTTTTAAAGATATTGTTTTATTATTTAATATATAAAATAATATTTATTTAACTCGTGTAAATATACGGGATTCTAACCTAGTATACTTGTTAAAATACATATTTACATGATCTTTCGGTTAAAAGTGTGAATAAATACAAAGCCCTTGTAAAGCAGAAACAAAACCAATCAATAAACTGGGTCATCTTTCTTTCGGTTTTGGATAAAGCTAATTTTACTGTTTTAGTAACTATTATAAATGCCATCAAAAAAGTAACCATTATAAATTATAAATTATAAACTATAAACTAGCAACAAAACATTGCTTGATGGAGTTGTACCTCATGTATGGAGAGTTTAAAAAAAAATATTTTCATTTCTAACCCATTGGTTTTCATCTTTTCCAATTTAACCCTAACACTTTTTATATAACTTATTTCGAGTTCAATCGGATACGTCAAAACAGGCGTTTTCATACGGTTAACGCATCACACGTTGTTTGGACTAATCCATTCGATGTTTGGGATGTTCTCACGCCGCAATGTACGTGGGTCTTATTGCTAGTTATATATAAATAATATATTTAAAATTTTTAACATATGTTTTTTTTTAAGTACACATTGCAATTGACAAAAAAATATATATATATACGAAAATGGTTTCACAAAGTTCATTACTTTTTGAATTTGATATTTAATTATATATAACTAGTATTAAGGCCTCCCGCGTTGTGGTGGGGGTCGTAAACCGTGCCAAGTAGCACCAATGTTAGCGACCAGCAACACTGAAAAATTGGTAAAAACAAAATAACAAAAAAGGAAAAATAACCCTGAACGAAAAACATACGTAAAATCGTTGAACCGTGCATGTTCGTTGTGTCGTGTTAATGCGAAAAATTAGACTAAAACATAGAAAAGAATAACTAAGTCGATCTATGACCCCGCTTGTTGCGACGAACCTGTCAAACAGAGAAATAAATATGCATTGCGACAGGCCTATCAAATGGAAAAAAAAATGGACGAAAAACATTGAAAAAACCAATTTTTTTTAAAAAAAACCCCTATGCTTATAGTACAACTTCATGAAGCACCAACATGTTACTAATTTATAGTATGAGAATTTTTGTTAAGGATAAAAATAGGGAGTTAATAATCCCGCATGGTAAAATCTTATTCTCACGTGGTGTATACGGGTCGTATAAGGTTATACGGCCCGTATAGAATAAAGTCAACATGCACTCTTGAAGAAATACCTCGACGAACCCAACCACACGTTGGATAAGGTTGTACCGCTTATCGATCAGCTAATGAAAAACCAGGTCACTGAAATAAAAACCAGCATCAAAGCAAGCATGAGCCGAACAATGGGTCCACATAACGAACCTGTTTTTGATCTCATTCGAAAGAAGGTTTCACTTGCATGCCTGGACCTTTAATAAACGAAGTTCAAGTGATAGAGATCTTAAAAGCAGCTAACGGTACATGCGCGTGCCGATTGGTACCGTATATTACAAAATCGTAATACATTTTTTGACCAACCACGTCTTATAATAAGCGCATTTCATCAAGCAATGATTTTAACGTTTTCTCTTGTTTGTTGTTTTATTTTAATGTGGATCAAAGGATTTCGTTGGGCAAGTTTTTACAAGGAACGTATAACTCGATATCAGAATCTCGTTGATGAATACAAGACGCAGAAATTCGTGGATATAGGTTGGATGTAATGATGAAAAGTTTGAGTTATGGTGACCAGTTGATAAGAGTTGTTCGGTTTCTGTAGTCGTTGGTTATGATCTTATTTGATGTTTCGACAATTTGTAATAATTAAAAGTTTGAGATAATGAAAAGTTTTATCTTATTTGATGTTTCGACAATTTGTAATGATGAAAAGTTTGAGTTAAGATGACCAGTTGATAAACATAAAGCAAAAGCAAGATAAGGTTGATCTTATTTCATGTTCTGAACACATACCGACTGCGTTTTCGTCAAATCCAAACATACTAATTAAAAAAAAGTTGCTTAATTGTATACGGTTCGTATAAGGTTATACGGCCCGTATACAAGACATAAAACAGTGCTCGTATATTGAGTATACGAGCGAAAAAAATTAATAAAAGGTTGTATACGATCCGTATAACGTTATACGGGCCGTATACAATCAACAAATGATTGTATAATAAGTTATACGACCACATAACAACCATACGATCTAAAAATTCACTAAAATTCTCTCCGTTTTCTCTTGGATCGTTCTTGGATATCGTTCTTCGGCGTTCGTGACGTTTTCTTCTCGTTCTTATATTACGGTACGTTTCTAAGCGCGTTCATGGAATAGACTTTCAGATTACATAACATGTTAGATTATGGTGTCGTATATCATATCGAATAGCGTAGACTAGCATAACGAAATTGATTGTTTGATTGAATTTGAAAAAAACGGAACATTCAAGTGTAAACGACCGTATACAATATATACAATCGTATACAACCTGAACATTCAAGATGTATACGATCGTATACACTTGAATGTTCAGTGTGACAACTGGCACTTTTCCATGTATTCCGTACAATGATGAACAGTAAATTGTACCTTGATGACTGTGCATGATTGAATTAACAAGACGAATAATTTCCTGAATATTGTCATATACATACAAGTGCATTTCATGTTGCAAGATTGTTTATCATTATTACATGCAACACAGTGTGGTTCAATTAGTGCACAGAACAAAGTTAGCGCAGTTATCAGACAAACTAGAAGTACTGACGGGAGTTCAGTACTCAGACAGACATGATGTTAAGACACAGAATGAGCCCCGGAACCAAGAATTACACTAGAATAGTATGTAGGGAAGTAGGGATCATAAAACTGCCTTCCGAGTGATGAATTAAGTGCCGGAAAGTGCCCGAACACACACTAAAACTGCAGAATTCTGCAGAAAACAACAATTTTTAGCATTTTAACATCAAAATATAATGCGGAATTATGGTTTAATGGTCCAGAATACTTTCATAAGTGTCGGGAATCAAAACTGTCATAAAAGACATCATAAAGCACACTAAACTGCGAAATTTAGCACCTTAACGAACCGGTAACCAAACAAACAACCGGACATGACCCGAAACACCAAAATTTCACTAGAAGCATCGTTTTAATATTACAAAGTTAGTTATGATCACCAAACATCATATAACATCTTAAATCACCTAAACACATTAACACCTAACTTAAACACTTGAAATCTAACTAAACTTGTATCTTACCATTGAAAAGTAACTAATACCCCCCCCCCCCCTATGGACGGTTAGACATCGAGGCCCCATATTAGATTTTCTTTGATTAATTTAATGGATATGCATAAAGGATCTTGGACACATTAACCTTAAGTTAAGTAAATGTTGTAGCTTACTTTATAAAAAAACAAGAGTTCATGTTCTCATCATCTTCCACATTCCAGACTTCACAACATTTCTTTTCTCCTCCTTCAAAGGCTAAGACCCAAACAACCCCCCATCACCAACATTTTTCTAGCCAAATTCCATACAATCTAAGGTGATTCTAAGTTTATTCAAGCTCAACTAGGAAGGTGGGAAGCAAAGGAACGTGAAGGACCTTCTTGGATAGCTATTAACCACTCTATTTCTTCATCATCATCATTCTTGTTCTTCCCTAGCCATAGTGCTAGTAGTAAGCCCCTTTAACCATGTTTATACTTCTAATTTTAGTGGTTAAAGTGTTATGTAACTTGTTAAATTCAAGAATCTCAAAGAAACATAAACATGAACAATAACATAAAGCTTAAAAACAAGAAAATCAAAGTTGTTTTAGTGTATGTATGAAACTTGTTTGTTGATTTCTTGTGATTATGATGTTGATCATCATAAGAAGCTTGCTAGATGATGATTAAACACATGATCTAGCAAGTATAAGGATGGATCTTGTGAAATTTGTGATGATCATCCTTTATGTTAATCATGAACTTGAAGATGGATTTGTTTTAGTGAATGGTGATTATTTCTACAAGTTATATGTCTTGAGAATAGGAGATTTCAAAGATAATATTTTCAAGAAACCAAAGTTTACTACAATATTTAACATGAACTTGGTTTTTAAAGAAAGTAATCATGTTTTAAGTGTTAAAACAAAGCTAGAAAAGTGTTGGTAACAAGAAAAATACAAGAAGAATTATTCTTGAAAAATCATCACACAAGTTGTAAAGAACTAAAATTCACAAGAATGGGTTTAATAAACTAAAAACCATGTTTTTAGAGGTAACTAAGCTTACTAAACAACATGTGAAGTTACTACTCATTTTTGTTAAACTTCAAGTTCATGACATATTGTTAAAAATGCATGTTTTGGCTCATGGTAAGTTATGTGTAAATTGTTGATGATTGGTGATGAATTTCTAAAAGAAAATGATATGCTTTTAAGCATGGAAACCTCCATTTTTAAGGGGAAACTATGGCAAAATTTTTGTAGAAATTAAACACATAGAAAAATATTTTTAAACAAGTGTTTATAAGTAAATCTTGATCATGGTTTTCATATAAAAATTTGCCATAATTTTTATTACAAAAATTACAAATATTGGAGGTTGATTTTTGATAATAAAAATGACTAAGTATATATTTAGGAAAATATATATTTAGATGTCACAAATTGTGTGCTACTTGTATATTATGTATATTAGTTATATTATTTTAGGAACTTGAAAATAATGTAAGTCACCAAAATACCAAAATTGTAATATGAAAATATTACCAAAATCCCAAGAAAATAAATATATAAACTATACCCAAATATTGGACAAACCGGACAAGGACCTTGGACTATATATATATATTCCGGAAATAAATTCGTAACTCGAAAAGTATGACGAATGGTATTTTAAAACCAAGGAAATGACAAGATATGAATTTTTACAAGTATTACAAAATATATCATATTTTGTCAAATAGAAAATATGTTATTTTTGAGTGGAGAAAAATATGTATTTTCTTAAATAAGTTAAAAATATGTTATTTTGGGTGAAAGATAGAAATATATATTTTCTAAAGATAATCTTAAAAATATATATATCATTTTTGAGATATATATGAAGGTATATTTATTTTTGCCAAGTTAAGTTATAGGTATTTTTCTATAAAAATTCTCTTAAAACATGAATATTTTAAGAATACAAAGTTGGTGATTTTTAGTTGTCTAAAAAAAAATAATATTCCGGAATATTAAAAAAAGTTAAGTATAAAATACTTAATAAATACAAGAAAATACGTATTCTCATACGTACAACTATACACTGGAATACACCACAAATGCTTGGCAAAATACACAAGTACAAGTACACCCATACTTGGGAAAATACTTATGTGGAAATACATAATAAACCAAGTTAAAATATATTATTTTAACAATATTCCAAATAATTGGATAAATATAATTTAAGTTAAAATATTATTATTTTAACTAATAATTATATACTTTGGAATTATATAATGTACATCAAAGATGTAACTCAAAGTATACCAAGAATTCCGAAATAAGTCTTAATTAATGAATAAGACTGAGAGTCGTTACACGACCTAAACGTCTAATAAAACGCGGCACGTGTGTAGGTAGTTGTACGATTCGTAGAAGGACCTTTGAGTATACGAGACAGCAGGACGCGAACTTGTGAGTTCATCTCCCCCTTTTCTCTTAACTGTTTTCGGATTTATAACTCTCGGGGGTGAAATACATGTGATGCGTGTGTAGCGTTATATGTTTTTGATTATATTTTAAGCCCTTTTTAACACTTTAGTCAAGTTTTAAATTTATAAAACACGATATTCTACTAACACTAAACACACATATGGGCAAGTGCACCCATCGTGAGCGTAGTATAGCGTTGGTAAGATACCGAGGTCGTCCAAGGACACAAGAGCTTTTAATACCGGTTTATCCTCAATGTCTAATCAAATCAAAATTTTAGAAAAGGTTTTAAGCATGAAAATAAAAACTAAAAATGCTGAAAAATAAAATAAAAAATAAAAACAGATAGACAAGATGAATCACTTTGATCCGACTCGCTTTTAGTGTAACCTTTGATGATTTCCGCACTTTTGCACTTTTTAAGAGATTATCTTAGTTATAGTAGTAGGCCCATCTTTTGAAGGTGACGTTACCCTCAACCCAGTAGTTTGAGTCAGCAATGATACAATCCTAAAGGGTCGGAATATTAATTAATTAAGTTATTAATGCGTAATGTGGTAGGCCCCTCTTTTGAAGGTGACGTTGCCCTCGGCTAAGTGGTTTGAGTCAGCAGGGATACAATCCCAAGTAGCCGGGTTAATGTATTAATAGTAGTTTACATATGAGGGGATCAAGCCATTCGCACCCCCGCCATCCAATACCAGTGGGTATTGAAGGAGGTCCTAGTAAGCTTGACCCAGGTCCTTGCAGGATCTATACACTGAACAAGGCAAAAACCTTACCAAACAATTCCCTTAACCCCCGACCAGGTAGCCAACATATCTCTATATAGACCGTAGAGGTATGAATGGTGTAAATCTTTTATTTTATATAGACAGTAAAATAACGCCAAGACACCACAGACAAATGATAAGGAAGTTTCACCTTCAACATAAGAAACTAGTTATTAAAGTCATTAATACAAAACCAAATAAAAATTGCGAAAAGATTAAAAATCAAAAGTATTACACTAAATGTTTGTCTTCACCAAGTGATGTAAGAGACTTAGGCAAACATGACCTTTGATTGTCAAGAACTCTTACTATCAATCTTGGATCCCGAGACTACTACACACACTCTATGATGGATGATGGTGGTGGATGTGGGTTGTAGTGGTAGTGGAGTGTGGGTGAAGTGGGAGAGAGGTGGTTTGCCAAGGGATGCTTTTGAAGTGAACCAAGCACCTCTATTTATAGCCTGCACAGAAGCCCGGACACGGCCCCGTGTCCATCCTCTTTCTCTTTCTTCATTAATTGCAATTTGTCTGCATTAGCTCCACACGCCCCCGTGTCCGCTGGGCACGGCCCCGTGTGCAGAAGCATATCTGTACTATCAAGATTTGCTTGGATTCTACAAATCTTAGCGTTGACCACGGCCCGTGGTGAGCTGGGCACGCCCCCCGTGTCGGGAATAGAAGCTTCTATAGCTTTGTCCTTTCTGCAGACACCTGGCCACGCCCCCGTGTCCGCTGGGCATGGGGCCGTGGTCAGCCTTCTGTTTCTTTGTTTTTGCTTGGGAAGATGTTGTCGAGGGGTCGGGCATGCCACGTTTATTCCTTTTCTTGTATTTATGTTAGATTTTGCTGCATATTTGCTCCTTTTGTTCATTTACGCTCATTTAGTCCTGAAAATACAAAAGGAAGACAAAAGCACACTTTTTCCAACATTAGTACTAAAAAGGGTTAGTTTTATGCCTTAATTTATGTAATTTTTATGTTGCATTTTACACACATCAACATGTCAGCATGGGTATGATTTGGCTAAGAAATGAACTATTAGATTATGTGAGCATATGCTGAAACTGAAGTGCCATTAACTCTCTTAAGAACCATGGACAAGGGTTAGATCTAACGGGTACGACTGAGCCCCACTCATAGTCCTTGTGTGACCACTTAAAGTGCTGTTGTGTCCCAGTCGAGGTGATTCGAAAATGGTCAAGGTGATTTGACACAGTCAATGTGATTTGATACAGTCAAGGGGATTTGACACAGTCGAGGTGATTCGACACAGTCGAGGGGATTCGACACAGTCGAGGGGATTCGACACTAACAATAGTCTACTCGGGTTGAGTACTCCCTATGTCGTCACATATATTAATGTCCTTGGAAAACATTAATTGATCTGTTCATAGACGCTTTACATACCTGCTTTCAAAGGAATCTCTCAAATGTTTACAAGTTTATTGGAACTCATACAAAACACATGAACTCGCTCAACTTTTGTTGATGTTTTCAAAATTACATGTATTTCAGGAAACAAGATGGATCTTGGGCACTAGTGTTGTTTTCAGGATGTAAATTTCAAGTTTAGATGTCATCCACTTTTGTTGGTTTGTAACTTAATCAGAGGTTGTGTTGTTTGAAACTTAAACGACTAGTGTTTGTAACGTTTTAAACTCATGAATGGATGCACATCATTTTAATCATATAGTTGTTTATTATAATCGGATGCAATGAAAACTGATCAAGTCACACGCTTCCGCAAAAGTCAGGATGTGACATTCAGTTTTCTTTCTTCTTTTTTTCCTTGATTGTTTTTAGCGTATACGGGACGTATAATACATCCGTATACAAAGCATATACGCCCGTTGTACAGATCGTATACACCTTGTATAATACGTGAGCGTTAATCGTATAATCCTTACCGGCCTGTGATTGTTATTGTTTACAGACGATATGGCTGAGTCATCAGCGGCTGGAGCATGTCGACGAGGAGTAAGTCGGGGACGGGGACGAGGATGAGGATGGGGACGAGGTCAGGAAGAGGAGGAGGTTGTAGATGATTTTGAGGAGACGGCGCAGTTTGTTTGCGCGATCCCCCGAGGTACGGTTGCCCACAGGTGTTTGGGTAGATTACGAGAGATGGAGTTGGATGCGCCCCGAACCATTTATATAGGTTTTTTTGACCGAGATTGGATTGATCGACCGGGTCTGGGAGTTCATGCCAGCTACCTCCGCGTGGGCCCGTTTATTTGAGGCCTGCTGAGAGCGGGCCCATAGAGAGATTACACTAGAGTTTTTATGTACATTTGCGTTTACTGACACCCGGGGTAGCGGTTTACAACATTTTTTGGATACCCTGCGGTGTCGTTTACTCTTTGCGGGCAGTCTCGCCGGATGACGCTGCCCCAGGAGGCAGCATCCCAGGCATTTTTGGATGCGCCGACCACCACGTCCTTTGACGTGTTGTGGACCTGGTGGCGCACTATTGGTACCGGGAAGTTTGCGACACCGTGTTCGTGATCCCCGAAGGCGCAGGTGTCGCGCATTTACGACCCGTTGCACCGATACCAACATCGGTGTATCGTTGTGACAATTGCGGGTCGTCACGATAGTAGGGAGTGGGTCACCCAAAATGACCTGTTCTTCTTGCACGACCTACTTACCGGCGAGGGGGGCAACTTGGCATACAAGTTGGCCACATACTTCGCCGAGTACGCTTTTATGCGTACCTCGAGCCACATTAGCTGTGCGGCTTCGTCACCCATCTGGCGAAGCATTGGTCGTGCCTCTTGTCCCCGCAGGTGGCTCAGGATATGACCATCTCACGTCAGGTTGATCCGGTAGGCAGGGCCACAACAGTCTAGATGGGGATTGCTTACGAGGTGCCACCGGACAAGGTCCGGGTGTTTTGGTTTCTTGACAACGGTCATATCGAGTGGTACGTGGGGCAGCCACTGCAGATGGAGGGGGGCGAGGGAGGTGAGGGTGATGGTGAGGCTGAGGGTGACGAGGGAGAGAGAGGTGATGGAGTTGATGCTGTGGTGAACAAATCGTAGCAGGATGTGCATGATGCACGGGGTGATCGCCCGTACGAGCGACGGAGCGTGAGACCACGTGTGATACCTCCACAAGGGGTGGAGGAGAGACTCGCTCAGCTCGAGTCAGATGTAGCTGTTGTACGGGTGGACATGCAGTGGGTGGTGGAGGCGATTATTGCTATGCATTCTGGTGCGTCTCTACCTCCACAAGCTGGCGCTGCACCACCACCACTACCGTCGTCGTAACTGCTTATTTTATTTTGGTTTTGTTGTTTTACATTTGAAACATTGTAAATATTTATTTTTTGTTGTTTTAGATGCAAAACATTGTAAATATTAAACTTATGTTTACATTTTATCTTGTTTGTTTTATAATTGTTAACGTATTGTTTATTACCTTGTTTGTTTAATAATTGTTATTGTATTATTTATCATATGCACATGTTTGGTTATCTGATATATATATATATATAATACGGCAAATACTATTGTAACATAGACGTTTTACAAACTCGTAACATAATCTGATATATCTAAATAAAACGGCAAACACTATCTAAAGAATTACTAAAATTTATTAAACGGTTGTTCGGTTTTACAAAAAAATATATATACGGGTCGTATAACATTGTACGGCCCGTATACAGATCTTAAAAACAAAAAAAACTGAATAAACCTCACAAAAATAAACACATTTGACTGTATAACATTTTATTGCTTGTATACAATTGTGTACGACTCGTATAATGTTATACGACCCATATACATGTAAAAAAACATTTCAATATATTTATTTTTGTGCAACAACATTTTATACGGGCCGTATAAATTTATACGACACGTATACACTAGAGATATGAAAATAAAAGAATAAGGGTGTGAAAATAGAAAATCCCTACAAATATCAGGAGGTGTTACTAAAAATATCCGACTAAAAAACAAACACATTGGGGCATATTATCAGGAAGTGTCACAATCCGCATGAAGAGTATGTAGAATCACTTAAATTTGTTTTCGTTTTTTATATAGGCGTATTATTTCATAGTCATAGGGTCGTTTTTGTACAATATTTTATGTCGTTTTCCAAAGATAAAAAGATCTTTGTATATAAAGCAACACCTCACCTATACAAGATATTTTTCAATTTGGCTTTGTAAAAATATAAAATTTAAAATAACATTATTTGCTTTCGATTTTTATAAAGGTGTAGTATGAAAAGTTTTTTTCTTTTGGAAGGTGACTTTCTATATACTGATCATAGGTCACCGAAAGCTTGTCAAAGACAATCTCCCGTCAGCCTCGCCCCTGGGAACGCGATGTTCGATCGGGCCCCGGCCCCCGCGCAAGCTGACCTCCGCCCGGAAACCATACTGCCCGCACACGAGAGACTCGCTGGGGTAACAGCTGGGTAAAACCGGGTTGCCCTCCAGCCCGAACCATGCCTCGGTAGGAAACGAGCCATCATTGGGACCCTCCCCCCCCCCCCCCCCCTAATGCCACAGGTGTATAATTTAATCTGTATAATACATGAGTTCCAACAAAATATTTAATTAATAATAACTAAATATGTACAAACCATTAAACGTAAATGGTACTCTATCTTTCAATTTAGTTTTTTAAAAGGTAAATTATATTAACAAAAGGCCATGGCTCAACCGTTAGGGCTGTAAATGAAACGAACGTTTAGTGTATAATTCGTAAACCGTTCGAATGAAGTTTGTTTATATTGTTCGTTTAATAAATGAAAGAACACGTAAAAGAAATTTCATTCGTTAAGTTAAATGAACGAACATGAATAGAGGGTGTGGCCGTTCATTTATGTTCGTAAACGTTTGATAATGTGTTCATTTATGTTCACTCGTTTATGTTCATTTGTGTTTGTTCGTTTAAAAGTTTTTATATGTTGTATATTTGTTTTATTGTTTTTAGGTTTTTTTTTTTAATTTGAAATCTTAGTTATGTTTCTACAATTAAGTCAATTGTGTTTGAATAATTATGTTAAGTGGTTATATATTTTTTAGATGGATTCCGTCTAATCTTTGTGATGAAAAATGCAGATTTTGTTCTAAAATAAATGTATGTTCATGTGTATACATTTGTGTTAATAAACATTGTGTGTGCTCATCTTTTTAATTCATTTGCATTTGTAAGTGTTTGTAAATTCATTTCTTAATAAACAAACACAAACAAAAAATATGGTTCGACAAGCGTTCATGAAGAGGCTCATTTCTTAACGAACAAACACGAACAATACCTTGTTCATGTTCGTTCATTTCGTTTACAACCTTACTAACCGCCTAACCGGAAGGCCGACTCAACCAACCTCATGACAACATACACATAATTTACATCAACCTAAACTTACACCAACCCGACCATACAATAGACTGAAATGAAAACCTATTTTTAAAACATAGAAAACCCAACGCCTTCACATCACCTATAATGTCCACAATCTTGACCTTTTTTCTTGAGAATGGTTTTTCGTTTTTTGTTTTCCATATTCGTCAACACGTTATAACAATGATCCCATGTAAAGTCTCTTTCCAAATGACCGCTACCACCAAGCTTGCTGAAAATATGAGCTACTGATTTATTATATTCCAATTTTGTGTAAATATCTCTTTAACAGCAAAAGCACAATATAATTTAAAGAGTAAACTTTCGTTTTGCTCCTTGTGGTTTGGTCACTTTAACAGTTTTGCCCCAAATATTTAAAAATAGTCATTTTCCTCTAATAGTTTGCCATGGTTTTTTCATTTTGCTCCCAACCTCTAACTTCAACCAAATTGTCTGTTTTTTCATTTTGCTCCCTGCAGGGAGCAAAATGGAAAAATCATAGCAAACTATTGGAGAAAAATGACTATTGTTAAAAGTTTGAGGCAAAACCGTTAAAGTGACCAAACCACAAAAAACCAAAACGGAAGTTTACTCTAATTTAAAAGAAGAGTCCAAAACAACAAGCGAAGGTATAAAAACAAAAGTAAGAAAATAGCAATTCTGGTGCAAGTATCTTACGAGAAAAGAAGAGTCCAAAATAACAAACGAAGGTTGAAAAATAAAAATTTAAATTTAAATAAATAATATAAGTAAGAAAATAGCAATTATGCCTTGACGGCTTGACTAAGGATGAAAAACTAGCCATCTCGTCTAGAAAAATCATTTTCAAGGTTTTTGAAAAATAAGTTGATTTTGAAAGATAGCCGTCTTGAATTTAATGATATTTGGAAAAAAGAACTAAACCAGTAGGTTATAAAGTTATGTTCCGAAGGTTGGGTTTTGAACAAAAATTATATTAAAATTAAATAAAAAATTGCGTGATAACAATATATTCAAAATATTATAAAACATTATATTCAAAAGAAATAAAATATGTTACATTGATTGAAAACCATAAAAACGAAAAACAATACACGCACCGATGTTGTTTGGTTGGTATTGGTGTGGTTCATTTTGTTACCGGTGCGATATCGGCAAGTAGTATAGTTTACGACAAAAAAAACTACATTATTCTAAACATAACTAGGTTTGTTACGGTATCGGTAATCGTTATACTTTAGGATACAAATACAAGGTTTGTTTACAATGGTTTCATTACACAAAAGTTGTCTGATGAAACTCAAAATCTAAAGTCGTGTTTTACATCGATCGAAAACCACAAAAAAACAAATACCAAACTAGTACGTATATTCGATCGGCATCGGTTTCGTTCATTATGGTACCAGGTACAGCAGCACTCAATACAACCTACGACGCCAGAATAATACGATATTTCTAACACAATCGTGTTTTTAACGAAACTTATGCCGTAATGTCAAGAAGCAACAAAAAATCATAACAGTGTACTTAGTTGTTTTATAAAAAAGCTAACAAAGCAGGTTATCTGAGAAAAACCAAATTAATAAAAAAATAAATAGGATAATATTGCATGCGTGTGTATATATAAATAGATAGAGAGTTTAAAATACAAAATTCTCTTACCGTGCGAAGCGTACGCAACCAAAAAATAACATGCGCGATTAGGGTACTCATACGTGATTGCGTGTTTGTTCATGTGTGATTATGTGATGTTTGTTCATGCGTGATTATTGATTAGGGTTTGAGTTTTATAAAAATGCGTAATTTACTCGTGTACGCTTTGCACGTTAAGGGGCTATAATGGGCGAAAATGTAAATTTGAAAAAAAAAACATTACATAAACTAATGTCACACCCCAAACAAGAGCGAAAAATGCAAGGCATTTTAAAATGACGATTGATGATTATGCAAAATCATCAAGAACACTGTAAACAAGAATCGTGTTTGTGTCTAGCCAGGCGAGACTTTGTATAGTGTCACAATTCGTAGTAGCAAATCTCCTTCTTTTGAGAATAATAAGTTGAATCTTGCATCTCATAAAATAATTAGAGATAAAGACTTCTTTGAACTATTTGCTCGTTGTGGATTAGTCATAATTTTCTATAATTTTTAAGCTTCTTTTCAAGTTATTGAACTGGTTCACTATCTCGAGCTTAAAAACTTAATGCCACATGATTACTAGTTTAATTAGTTGTCATTAAGTATGTAATAAATATACATTCTTTTTGCACGGTATATCCTCCCATGAAAAACGAGGAATTATCTTACTTGCATCATGAGTAAGAAATAAAGAATCATTGTTTACGTAGATTGAGTGCATTAAAAATCGGTCCCTAATTTTAACTTTATTCTCTTCATTATCCTTGTGCCCCTTTCCGTCATCGAGATTTTTCATGTTTGAATATATGTGGACATGTGGTTCCCATGCATTAAGGGTATAACCAGATAAATAAATAAATAAATAAAGAAGTGTATATTGTTATCCAGATAAAATCAGATTAATTTTGTTTTTAGTTTTTACATTGTAGGGAACTCTTATTTGTACCCGCTTAGACTTTTGAAGAAACACGGAATCACCGCCTGGATGATTGGACCGATTTCTCTGAGTGGGTGAGAATCACGCCTTGTCTTCCTCTTGAACCTAGATCTGCAATGGAGAAGAGAAGAAAGTGGAGATGTAGAGATGACCGGTAGGGGAAAGAATCCCCTGTTTCCAGTAACAAAAGTGTGGCGGCTCCATATCTTCTACCCTAATAATGAGGTGAACACCTCTTTATAGAGGGGATATGGGCCTCCCCTAACCTCAATGGGCCAGGCCCAGTTAGGGGTTATCTCTACAAGCCTCAGCCCAAAGTAGTGTAAACTACATCGCGTTGGGCCTCGCGGTTAGGTTAGTAAGCAACAATAATAAATAAATATTATAATAAAAGCAATAAGTAACAGGAATATCCGACCGCTCGGGTCGGATCTAACACCATACCCCATCAAGTTCCCCAGTCTAGTGCTGCTCCCGCGTGCAAGCGTGGGAGGAGTACTAGACTTGTTAGGAGTGCTCGAAATTAAAGATTGGGTTATAGGCTTACCTGTCGCCCAGGTGCGGGAAAGTTGCTTCCCATGCTTGTGGCGTCTATCTTTAGATGTAAGTAGAGATAATGGAGCAGTGACTATCCCCCGATTGTTCATCGTGGAAATTGGTTAGGCAAACCTGGCGCACGCTGATTGAGTGCGGGCAGTTGCTAATTATACTGGCGCATTGCCATGAGCTTGTCAAGGTTGCGCGTACGTGGTTAGGTCTTATGTACGAGTCTTGGAACTGGCTGAGTTTTGACGGTTGAGTGTGGTTATGGCCCAACGTGCGTATGCCTGATGCAGTATTTGGGACCATACCCCTTCAAGTCCCCCTAGTCCAGTGTTGCTCCCAATGCGCGGAAGGCAAGTGGGTGGAATTCTAGACTGGATGAGTGTCTTCCCTTCAGATGATTTTCGAGTGTGGCCCAGCTTTGGCAGTGCGCACACAGTCGTGTGGCTACTCTAAAATATTCACCATTTGGTGACTTCGCATGGTGCGCGTGTCTTAGGCCTTGAAGCATACGTATATATAGTTTTTGAATCTGTGTAAATTGTTGTCTACAATATTTGCACGTGTTAATCCACTTTGAGTAGGTTATCGCGAATGAGAATTGGCATAAAGTTGCGTCAGGATAATGAAGTGGAAACCCGAGCCTGTACTAATCCTCTGTTGTGCCACAACAACAATGTGGCGTGAAGCAAGGAGATGTGGCTTGTCTTGAGGATTGTAGGTGTGAGCGAAACTTTATTTTAGCCAATGTGTTTTTGCGTATACCCAAAGTGGTGCGTGCATTTGTAGCACAGTTTACGTTTTGTAAGCGTTTTCATATATGGCTAAGCATGCGCGCGGGGGTGACACACACGATCGTATGTAAAGCAGCAGGGCCGCATGGAGATTAGCGTGCTTGCATGTGTAGTAGCGACTTACGTTCTCATATGTAGAGCAGCAGGCTCGCATGGAGGCTGAGATGCTCGTATGCAGAGCAGCAGACTCGTATGGAGATTGGCGTGCTCGTATGTAAATGAGCATGCGCGCGTGGCGACTTACGTGCTCGTATGTGGAGCATGCGTGCGTGGCGACTTACGTGCTCATAAGTAAAGGAGCATGCGCACGTGGCGACTTACGTTCTCATATGTAGAGCAGCAGGCTCGCATGGAGGCTGAGATGCTCGTATGCAGAGCAGCAGACTCGTATGGAGATTGGCGTGCTCGTATGTAAATGAGCATGCGCGCGTGGCGACTTACCTTCTCATATGTAGAGCAGCAGGCTTGCATGGAGGCTGAGATGCTCGTATGTAGAGCAACAGACTCGTATGGAGACCAGCGTGCTCGTATGTAAATGAGCATGCGCGCGTGGCGACTTACGTGCTCGTATGTAAAAAAGCATGCGTGCGTGGCGACTTACCTTCTCATATGTAGAGCAGCAGGCTTGCATGGAGGCTGAGATGCTCGTATGTAGAGCAACAGACTCGTATGGAGACCGGCGTGTTCGTATGTAAATGAGCATGCGCACGTGGTGACTTACGTGCTCGTATGTAAAAAAGCATGTGCGCGTGGCGACTTACCTTCTCATGTGTAGAGCAACAGGCTCGCATGGAGGCTGAGATGCTCGTATGTAGAGCAACAGACTCGTATGGAGACCGGCGTGCTCGTATGTAAATGAGCATGCGCGCGTGGCGACTAACGTGCTCGTATGTAAAAGAGCATGCGCGTATGGCGACTTACGTGCTCGTATGTGGAGCATGCGTGCGTGGCGACTTACGTGCTCGCTTGTAAGTAAATGAGCATGCGCGCGTGGCGACTTACGTGCTCGTAAGTAAAGGAGCATGCGCGTATGGCGTCTTACGTGCTCGTATGTGGAGCAGCAGACTCGTATGGAGACCGGCGTGCTCGTATGTAAATGAGACTGCGCGTATGGCGACTTACGTGCTCGTAGGTGGAGCAGTAGGCTCGCATGGAGGCTGAGATGCTCGTATGTAAAAGAGCGGCAGACTCGTATGGGGACCGGCGTGCTCGTATGTAAAGGATTGTATCAGAAGATAATACTGTAACACATGTCTATTTTTGAAACAGGCAACCATTCTTTGATTGTAGTGGGATTTATGCCATGGCGGGTTTATTGCTGCTAAATAAACGTTAGTAGCATTGAAAATATTGACTATAAATTACTAACAAGTGTATACTCTTGTATATAAATGCACAACATGTAAGAAGTTTATAAAGATGGAACATGTTCATATGTAGTCTTTCATTTAATCATAACACTTCAACTTTCATTTAACATAACAGTTAAATTGTGTTTTATTGTATAACATCATGGTGACCACCATGCTACCAAAGTCAAAACTTCATTTGGCGTGTATTCATTTTACTCATTATTGTAGCCATGTACATGCTAGTATATAAAATGTGGTGTGGAAAATACACAACTTTTAGCATGAAAGAAAAAGCTATCTCTTTAATACAGTGTTATTTCCGGTACGGAAATTAAAAAACCATGACTTCGGTCGGACCACTGTCATGCGCCGCCCACTTCTGGCGAACTAGCCACCCCTACTACGCTATCTCCGGTGGACCATCATCATGCTAATGACTTCAATGGCGTGGAGTAGGATATCACGCGTTGAACTGTCTTGCGCTACGCGGGAGCGGATGTCATCCTCCGGTAAAGCATGTCCGGCGCACGCGAGGTGGCAGAAGTCACCGCGTGCGAGGTTAAATCATGTCCGGCGCGCGGGCAGTGACGGAACTTGTTCACCGCGCGCAAGGTATAAAGCATGTACCCGCGCGCGAGGTGGTGAAGCTTGTTCACCATGCGCGAGGTGCAAAGCGCGTATGGCGGTGGACGTCTTTGTGTCGCGTGTGTTGGAGGTTGTCACGCGCAGGTGGGGGTTGCCCCCATTGTGTACAGGCGGTATCAGTGGACCTTATGAAATGAGCAGCGTGAGCGACTTACGTGCTCATAAGTAAAGGAGCATGCGCCAGCGGCGACTTACGTGCTCATATGGACATATGCATGTATGGCAATCATAAAATCCCGTTTACACTTTTTACTTGTGATAAATCCAAATATCAATATTTTGTTTGAAAAACGTTAGCGTGATGGCAAGGATAGTTCTGAACCTTGTTTTATATTATTTCTAGAAATCTCTTTATTGTAATGAGAATAACTATTTTCTCGAAATAAATTCTGTTGTACCCATTTCTGTCGGTTAATATTTTGATTTATGACAAGATAGTGGGTCCTCTAACTTGGTTAGAGTCAATTGCTAAAAGCATAAAAAATGTCCTTGTCTAATATTGAAGGGGTAATTTGTGTTCAAACTTGTAAGTTGTTGCGCAAGTTTGAAAAAAAAAACACATGTGAAAACAAAAATACATAAGTCACATGCATCTTTATTTCTTTCCCCAATATTAAAGACAAAGGCAGAGACTTTTAAACTCGACAGAGCTCATGTTGCCCACTTTTAAATATATATATTTTTATCATGAATGTTTATATGGGTTTAGAGTTTCCATGAGAGCATTTAGAGGAGATTTAGGACTTACAAGCATCTCCTGTGTATGTACGTCGCGCAGAAACTAGTGGCATGGGTGTTGGCTGCGTGAATCGGGTCACGCAGGCTAACGATGCTTCATTTCAAGTGTCAGCTAGTTGATGGCGGAATGAGATGGTTGCGCGTGGTGACGGAGTCGTGTCCCACCGCGCAAGGTAGCGGAGGCGTGACCAAGATGGTAGTCTGCCGGAGATGTGCGGAATAAGATTGGTCGCGCACGGTAGTTGGTTCATGATCAAATGTTGCGCATGGCTTCAGAGGCATAAGTTCGTCGTGCCGCATGGGGCGCGGGTTCAAAATCCGGCTCCCACAGTTTCCACATTTATTTGGCCGAAGGCGAGTCCCCGCGGCTCGTATTTAGAGAAGCTTGCGCATGGTTTATGTCTGCATGCGTGTGTAGCTATTCACCAGTGTGGTTGAGCCAGATGGTAGCGCACCGGAGACGACGAGTGAGATCAGTTGCAAGCGGCAGCCGGATGCGAGTCCCCGCGATAGTACTTAGAGAAGCTTGCGCATGGTTTGTGTCCGCATGCATGCGCGTGTAGGTGTTCACCGGTACGGTAAGCCATCGCGTGTGTGTTGTGTGCGGGTAAATCATGCGGCGGAGAGTTTGAACTAGTAATCACTGATAAAAACTGTGGTTGTTGGTTTCTTGTTTTTGAGCCAGCTACGTTAGTAAACTTGTATAAGATGATGGATATTACAGTGGAGTGGTCCCCTCATGTCCAACACCCCCTACTTTACAGCTGTATACATCTAAACTTGGATATTTGTGACTACCCAATGCAAAACATGATTGTACATTGCCCATCAACACTTGTACCTTTAGCTGGCAGGTACAGCACGCATCGTAACTTGTACCTTTCACCAACAGGTGTACATTTGTAATATCATGATGGGATTTAGGGCTTCGATGTAAGAAACAAAAGGGTTGTGCAACCCACACTTGTACGTCATGCCTTACTGTCACTCCCCGACCACGTAAAACAACAAATCGTGACGGAATCGTCGGGGAGTGTTGTAACAGAATCATTGTTTCATAACACATGGAAATTAAAATTTTGTTTAATTGAATCAAAAGAAGTTACAATGTCTTAACAACAAGGAAACATAACATAATTAACTAGTCTTGCATCTTTTATTGTCACTAAGGCCCAAGTCCGCCTAAGTGTATCTTGATTAATCCTATGCATCATTTCCTGAAACACATGTGAAAATAGGTACGTCAGCATAAAAATGCCTATGAGATACATAGGTTTTATTGATTTAGGATCCATGACTTATAAGTTTAGAAAAAGTTGTTTAACAAAAGTCAGTCATGATCCTTGTAAAAAGTTTTGTTTTATAAATCATTTGAAAAGTGATGATAAAGTAGATGATATGTAAAAGAGTAATGTAAGGTTAAATGAGTAAACAAGTAAAATGAGTTTGTGTAAAATAAGTTGTTTTGTAAAACAATTGTTTAGTGAAAATATGTCATTTGTGTAAAATGTAATATGTCAAATATTGAAATGGTTTAAATAACGCTACGATATGTAACACTATAAAAGCACTTATATATAGGAAGTACCAGCGGCGTATCCACCATGCTTTTATCACATTACACACGCCTCGTTATTTAAATCACTTACCCAAACAAAACAAACCACCAATGTAATAATGTTTATGTATAGTCAAATGTCAAATGTTTGTGTGAAAACCATCAAATGCAAATCATGTAATGTGTAAACAAAAGTTATGTATGGTAAGTAAAATGAGACTAGTTAAACCACAAGTAAAAAATGTATAAAACAAAGTATTTGAATAAATCAAAAGTTATGCTTTGTAGAATAATTCATGCTTTACTGATACAACATTTATGCGGTAATGTTAAATGCCTACATTCAAGCCTTGAGACAGACGGATAACCCTAAGTAAAGGTTATCAAAAGAAAATGTTTTCGGATTCGGTCATTCCATCCATCCAAACAAACCTAGGATTTTAGGAATGGGATTTGTCAAGTCCTATGGTACCACTACCTACTACCGAGCGGCATGATCGGTGTTAATGAATGTAATTTAGTCCCGTTAAACAAACCAAATGATATACCAAATGTAAGCACGTTTTATGAAAATAATGTACCTAGTATGCTAAGTGAACATACAAGGTAGAGATGTAAAACAATGTGTCCATATGTTATGAGAACATGTGCAACAGAGATGCAATGTAAAACAATGTACTAAGTATGCTAAGTTAACATACAAAGCAAAAAAGTCATGTAAATCAATGTGCTAGCATGTTAAGTAAACATACATAGCAAAAGAAGAGAATGTAAATCAATGTGCTAGCATGCTCAGTCAACATACATAGCAAAACATAATGAATTCATGTACTAATAGTGTACTAATGAACATAGCAAGTATATGATATGAAAACATGGAAAGCATGAAAATAACAAGTAGGCACATGTGTTTCACCCCAAAACGTTTGAAAAACAGTAAAAGAGGGGACTATGTACTCACTTGAGGGTGCTTAGAAGTCTTGAACAACAACCAAGCAAAGCTAGAGGGACCACGGAATCAAACGGCACCCTATATAGATAACTACATAAATAACCGGACCTAAATCGGGAGATTGGATAGTATGAGGTTCCGTAAGCCAAATGAGTATTGGAACTCATATGATATAGTTTAACAAAGCCTACATACTAAAATGAAACCCAACCTAAGTGCTTACGACCCATTATGATCCGTTTAGGTAGCTTATGCTACTTTAACGCGTCGTTCGCGCAAAACGCTTTCGGACCGCCTAACTAGCCCTATGACAAGTAAGATATGCCTTAACATGTTTAATATTGTTACTAAATCAGTTTAGATGTCAAAATTTAGGTTACATATGCTTAAAATGAATTTATGCGTAAAAAGGGCATTTTGGTAATTTTCCTAAGGCATATAAATTACCTATCATACAACTATTTAAACGACGTGACCATAAGGTATAACCTCGGAAGGTTATTCCCTATACAACTATGGTCACCTAATGTGTTTGGTCGGATCCTAATGATCGACCAAATGGGTCGGGTTCGAAAGTATAAGCGATTGATTAGATCGCTTACCTTTACGACCCTAGACAAGCACAAATCTAAAAGTGACGAGCTAAACATGTCAAAACATGTTTAACGAGGTTTTAAAAACAGGTTTGGTATCAAAACAAACGGTTTTGATACCTAAAAGTAGTTTGGTTACAAAATACGCAAGAATACGCATTTTGGCTGAAACTACGACTCGTCACCAAGCTTAGATAACGTGGTAATCAGTAGGTATAGTCACTAGGGACTATAACCATCGTGATTACGCTCACGTTATGAAGTTCAAACGAACTTCATGTTGACCATAAACTGGTCAATGCAGAAAGTCAAACACTGTTTGACTTTTGTGCTAAAACGCATAAAAGAATGAAAGAGGACTTACAAAAGGTCTAAGAATGGAAGTTTTGATTTAAACAACTTAGGTATGGAGCACAAGACCCCAACTTAGAGCTGAATAAATCAAAGGTGTGAGTTCAAGTGAAGTGGGGGTGGGCTATTTATAGTAATTTCACAACCATTAGGAACATTTCTTGGAGGAGAGGGAATGATCTTGGCCTTACATTTGGGCACAAGGTTTTGAATACCATGGGGACATCAAATACTAGCCCATAGTGTGTAATTCAAGGGGTAGAAACCATTTGAGCAAGTGGAATAGGCCAGATTCAATGTTTCTGCAATTCTGTGGTTCTGGGCAAGGCTTACGGACTGCAAGCAAGTCTCCATACGGTCCGTAAGGGACCTGCAGACCAGCAACTTTCAGAAATGACAGTTTTAGCCCCTGAAGCCCCAAACTTGGTTTTCGATGCATTTTTGACACGTTTAAGCCCCGTTAACCCCATTTCAAAGCTCTAAAATGAAGTTAAGGTACAGGGAACTTAAAATATGCTCAAAAATATGCTGGATGTCGGTTCGTTTGGCCGTACGGTTGCGTTGTTCGGTTAATTACGACGGAAGTCGTAACGGACGCAAAAACGGTCCAAATTGCGCGACGAATGGATTTTTCTTATGCCAAACACTAAAATAAAATATTTTAATGCTTACATAAATTTTTGGATGTCCGAATGTATTCAGAACGTAAGTTATGCGCGAAAATGCAAACTTATGCACTTTTTGACGCTTTTAGTCCCTGAATGAGCATAAAGTTTATTTTAGCACACCGAACCCCTCAAAGTCTATTTCTATGCTATGTAAAGGATATTTAGGGCGTGTTTAACTTATGATCCAGTTCTGGAATGTCCGTTACAGTTTAAATCGACATACTTTCGTAGTTTGTCGATTTTAGTCCTTGTAAGCGAATAAACTTGATTTCGGCACACCAAACCCTCCAAAACTTATTTCTAAGTTATGTAAAGGTTATTTAAGGTATGTTATGCCTATGTCACTATTCCGGAGTGTTTGTTGCATTAAACTGGTTATATTTACGCATCAGTGCGCGTATAACCTTCCAGAAAGCGATTTAGAGCCCGAAATCGAACAAGAATTTATATGTGCAAATGATACACATATTTATATAAATACCAAGTATGAAATGAAATATTTCATTGGTTTGGTATTTGTTTGATGGTTGAAGTGACACAGGTGTCACACTTACCACTTGTAAACTTGCTTTTACCTCATTAGAGATGAATGCTGTGAAAAATGATTTTAAAAACATAGTTCACATTACAGATCTCGATGTAAAAAACCTCTTTCCCAGATTCAAGGTCTTGATTTCACGAAAAACTATGGTGGCCATGGATCTCACGTTGTATGATAAAGAAGATAACAACATCATCTCATTAGATCTGAGTTTAAATCGTGAATAAAGATCGAGTTTCAGATCCAGATCTGAGTTTTTTTTTTTGCTAAAAAAGAGAGTTTCAGATCCAGATCTGAGACAAATTCGAGTGCAGATTTCTCAAAAACACAGATCCTAGATTTTACGGTAGAACGAAGGATGTGATTGTTGTGGAGAGTTTAGATCGGTGGGCGCCAATGAAGAAACACGGAATCACCGCCGGGATGATTGGACTGATTTCTCTGAGTGGGTGAGAATCACGCCTTGTCTTCCTCTTGAACCTAGATCTGCAATGGAGAAGAGAAGAAAGTGGAGCTGTAGAGATGACCGGTAGGGGAAAGAATCCCTTGTTTCCAGTAAGAAAAGTGTGGCGGCTCCATATCTTCTACCCTAATAATGAGGTGAACACCTCTTTATATAGGGGATATGGGCCTCCCCTAACCTCAATGGGCCAGGCCCAGTTAGGGGTTATCTCTACAAGCCCCAGCCCAAAGTAGTGTAAACTACATCGCGTTGGGCCTCGCGGTTGGGTTAGTAAGCAACAATAATAAATAAATATTATAATAAAAGCAATAAGTAACGGGAATATCCGACCGCTCGGGTCGGATCTAACACCATACCCCATCAACTTTAAACTTTGTTTAGAGTTAAATGACATTTTAGTCCCTATAGTTTGGGTCATTTTGATAGTTTAGTCCAAATGTTTCATTTTTCGTCTGTAAGTTCAAAAAGGTTTCACCGTCGTGTCCCACCGCGCAAAGTGGCGGAGGCGTGACCAAGATGGTAGTCTGCCGGAGATGTGCAGAATAAGATTGGTAGCGCATGGTAGTTGGTTCATGATCAAATGTTGCGCATGGCTTCAGAGGCATAAGATCGTCGTGCCGCATGGGGCGCGGGTTCAAAACCCGGCTCCCACAGTTTCCACATTTATTTGGCCGAAGGCGAGTCCCCGCGGCTCGTATTTAGAGAAGCTTGCGCATGGTTTATGTCCGCATGTGCGTGTAGCTATTCACCAGTGTGGTTGAGCCAGATGGTAGCGCACCGGAGACGACGAGTGAGATCAGTTGCAAGCGGCAGCCGGAGGCGAGTCCCCGCGATAGTACTTAGAGAAGCTTGCGCATGGTTTGTGTCCGCATGCATGCGCGTGTAGGTATTCACCGGTACGGTAAGCCATCGCGTGTGAGTTGTGCGCGGGTAAATCATGCGGCGGAGAGTTTGAACTAGTACTCACTGATAAAAACTGTGGTTGTTGGTTTCTTGTTTTTGAGCCAGCTACGTTAGTAAACTTGTATAAGATGATGGATATTACAGTGGAGTGGTCCCCTCATGTCCAACACCCCCTACTTTACAGCTGTATACATCTAAACTTGGATATTTGTGACTACCCAATGCAAAACATGATTGTACATTGCCCATCAACACTTGTACCTTTAGCTAGCAGGTACAACACGCATCGTAACTTGTACCTTTCACCAACAGGTGTACATTTGTAATATCATGATGGGATATAGGGCTTCGATGTAAGAAACAAAAGGGTTGTGCAACCCACACTTGTACGTCATGCCTTACTGTCACTCCCCGACCACGTAAAACAACAAATCGTGACGGAATCGTCGGGGAGTGTTGTAACAGAATCATTGTTTCATAACACATGGAAATTAAAGTTTTGTTTAATTGAATCAAAAGAAGTTACAATGTCTTAACAACAAGGAAACATAACATAATTAACTAGTCTTGCATCTTTTATTGTCACTAAGGCCCAAGTCCGCCTAAGTGTATCTTGATTAATCCTATGCATCATTTCCTGAAACACATGTGAAAATAGGTACGTCAGCATAAAAATGCCTATGAGATACATAGGTTTTATTGATTTAGGATCCATGACTTATAGGTACGTCAGCATAAAAATGCCTATGAGATACATACGGTAAGCCATCGCGTGTGAGTTGTGCGCGGGTAAATCATGCGCCGGAGAGTTTGAACTAGTAATCACTGATAAAAACTGTGGTTGTTGGTTTCTTGTTTTTGAGCCAGCTACGTTAGTAAACTTGTATAAGATGATGGATATTACAGTGGAGTGGTCCCCTCATGTCCAACACCCCCTACTTTACAGCTGTATACATCTAAACTTGGATATTTGTGACTACCCAATCCAAAACATGCTTGTACATTGCCCATCAACACTTGTACCTTTAGCTAGCAGGTACAGCACGCATCGTAACTTGTACCTTTCACCAACAGGTGTACATTTGTAATATCATGATGGGATTTAGGGCTTCGATGTAAGAAACAAAAGGGTTGTGCAACCCACACTTGTACGTCATGCCTTACCACTTGTAAACTTGCTTTTACCTCATTAGAGATGAATGCTGTGAAAAATGATTTTAAAAACATAGTTCACATTACAGATCTCGATGTAAAAAACCTCTTTCCCAGATTCGAGGTCTTGATTTCACGAAAAACTATGGTGGCCATGGATCTCACGTTGTATGATAAAGAAGATAACAACATCATCTCATTAGATCTTAGTTTAAATCGTGAATAAAGATCGAGTTCCAGATCCAGATCTAAGTTTTTTTTTTTGCTAAAAAAGAGAGTTTCAGATCCAGATCTGAGACAAATTCGAGTGCAGATTTCTCAAAAACACAGATCCTAGATTTTACGGTAGAACGAAGGATGTGATTGTTGTGGAGAGTTTAGATCGGTGGGCGCCAATGAAGAAACACGGAATCACCGCCGGGATGATTGGACCGATTTCTCTGAGTGGGTGAGAATCACGCCTTGTCTTCCTCTTGAACCTAGATCTGCAATGGAGAAGAGAAGAAAGTGGAGCTGTAGAGATGACCGGTAGGGGAAAGAATCCCCTATTTCCAGTAAGAAAAGTGTGGCGGCTCCATATCTTCTACCCTAATAATGAGGTGAACACCTCTTTATATAGGGGATATGGGCCTCCCCTAACCTCAATGGGCCAGGCCCAGTTAGGGGTTATCTCTACAAGCCCCAGCCCAAAGTAGTGTAAACTACATCGCGTTGGGCCTCGCAGTTGGGTTAGTAAGCCACAATAATAAATAAATATGATAATAAAAGCAATAAGTAACGGGAATATCCGACCGCTCGGGTCGGATCTAACACCATACCCCATCAACTTTAAACTTTGTTTAGAGTTAAATGACATTTTAGTCCCTATAGTTTGGGTCATTTTGATAGTTTAGTCCAAATGTTTCATTTTTCGTCTGTAAGGTCAAAAAGGTTTCACCGTTGCCAGTTTAGTCCACTGGGTTAACTTTATCCATTTTTTATGTTAACGAGAAGGGCAATTCAGTCATTTTATATGTAATTCTGTTAACTAGAAGGGCAATTCGGCCATATAAAATGACCGAATTGTCCTTCTTGTTAACTGAAAAATGGATGAAGTTAACCAAGTGGACTAAAATGGCAACAATGAAAAGTTTGTGGGTCCACATGTGAAAAATGAAACCTTTGGGCTAAACTGACAAAATGGTTCAAACCACAAAGACTAAAATGACATTTAACTCCTTTGTTTAAAGCCTTTTTTTTGGGTCTTAAATGATGTAAATGGGTTTGGGTATTAAATGATGTAAACTAGTCTTAGGCCTCCGCATTGCGGTGAGAGGGTGTAAAATCATGCTACCAGCGTTGCAAGTGAGGCGTAAAACCATGCTAAAACCATATGTAGTGGTAGGTGAACTTCAAGCCCCTCTCTAGGGCATTATCCGACATGTGACAGCCTAGTCAGCAAAGGGGCATTATAAGGCTTAAAGTTAAAAATGGTGTAGTGGTATAATGTCCCAGCAATAATTACCCAGTTATTATCTTTTTAGAAAAAATAAAACAAATGATATTATCATAAATGAGTTGGAAATTTCTTATTGGTCCACCAAACTTTCATCCGACGTTTTCAAGCCCACGCCCAAGCCAATTTTGACGAAAAGATGCCCCAGAGGGCGGAGGGAGGGGCGCGAAGGGGGTTATGGACGAAAAAAACCCAATTGAAGCCCCACTACGGGTGGTCTAAGTATCAACCGAAAGATGACTAAAATCCGGGAAAAACGTAAAATAAAAACACGAATTTCCAACACCAAATGACTCACGTGACATAAAACGTAGACAAAGCTGAATTTATGCCGACAAGCATTAGAAAGTCGAGGGGTAAAAAATATGAGAGACCAAATGAAACCACCAAACACCGTGCTAAGTAGCAATCGAAAGACGACTAAAACCAGGAAAACGCGTAAAACAAAAGAAACAAAATAATAAACTCATATAACTTTTGTGGAAAAACTATAAAAAAACCAAAGTTTTATTACAAAAATTAATTTCTTAAAAGTGTACTATGCAAAAAAAAAAAAAAAAGGGCAAACCCCACAAAACCACGAAAAGTCACTATTCCTCCTAATGTTATAAATTAACACATATACATAATAACCAATTACATCATTTATTAGTCAAACAAGAGGTCTTGGGTTCAATCTAAAAAAATAGGTTAATTTGATGTAAATTAGAAGTGAATAACCGCTTTCATTCAAGAAAGCGTGTCTTGACAACCAGCACATGTTTATCGCGTTTGCTTTTGATACTTTTAGTTTTCTGGCGTCAGAGGCCGTGGACCTACTCAGTCGAGTTCAAAGGGTCATGCATAGTAATGTTACGACCCCAAGATCTAGGGACGTAGTTTTTAAAAGACTTAGTGTTGCTATTAAAAAATGGGTAGCGGCACAGCTTGTTGCCCGTTTACCAACTATCTCGGTGTAAATTCATAAGTTTCATAGTTTAAGATACTAATTAGTTTGTATCTTTATAATTATAATCTAGTCATTCTAATCGAAGAAGTCGATTTTGATACAAATTAGTTTGTATCTTTATAATCTAGTCATTCTAAGGTTAGTGGGTGTGGTTTAAAGCCCCGGCTTTATAGTGCTATGTCAAAGCCATGTATGCACCACATAAATGAGTGCTTATTGTTAACTTGCACGGTGTGGTTTAAGGCCCATTTAAAGCCTCATATTAAACAAAATATAAAAAAAAATAAAGAGCAAAAAAAATTGATTGGTTGAAAACAATAGGACCCATTTGCACATGTCATTAGCGCTCGTTACTGGGATGAAGCCCTCTCCATGGCGCCCCCCTTTGGCGCCTAGGAAATGTGGGAGGGGCGTTATAGGGTGCCATTGATACTGATGTGGGGGGGGGGGGGGGGGGGGGGTATTCCACACCCACCAGCCTAATGGAAGAAGTCGATATGAATAAAAAAATCAGTTCAAACCGTTTGCCTGGCCGAGTTACCAAACTCTCTCTGTTTGGCTTATCATTTTCTGGATATCGTAGTTACCATTTGGTTCCAAACTTATTTAACAGAATTTGAGTGTAGAGTATAGACATCTTCTCCTTTGTTTTGTTCCATAAATAAATTAATATATATATGATATGACATAATGGAATGTATTTGCCTATTCAACTATTCTAGCATTTAGAGATTTAATGTTATAAATATTACAAAAGCAAATTGAAAAAGAAAATCACCTTTTATTCCATTAAGAAAGAATGAAAACCACATTTATTTTTTATATCTCTACATTCACGTTTTGTGCTAGGAAAAACAACCGTGATATAGGATATTAAAAGTAAAACATATAACATTTATTTGTTATATTTTGTCCCAGAAAGAAAAGTTTTATCTATAATTAAAATAATTATTATTGTTCAAAATATTAATTAATTCAGCCTGAAAATAAAATAACAATGCACAATACTAAAATAATCACCGTCGTCACTATCAAATAATTTAAAAATAAAATAATTGATTTTTTAATACATGAATTTAAACTAAGGCAATCACCTCCAATGAAGCATGATACACAATAATTTATTAGATTACGAGTACAATATATTCTCTGTATACGCGTGGTGCATAAGTCCAAGTTCATGGTGGGTTTAACACTTAAAACCTAACAATTTATTTTAAATTGAATATATATTATTTCTTCTTGCACTTATGATTCCTATATAAAACTAACATTCTTAGACGAAATTAAATTTTGTAGCTTTATATGTTTCCTATTTGCTCGAGTGATATTTGAAAGATACGTTATAAAAGAAGTCATTCATGTATTTATGGTTTGTATGAGGGAATGTTTATTAAATTATGTTGGTTAACTTTTTTTCTTCCTTGAAGGGTTTTTCTTAGGGATTTCATTACTCGGACTAGACCGAAAAAACCAAATTTGGATAATCACTTGAATCAAATTTCAAATTCGGTTTTCGAATGGAATATGATGATTTTCAAACCGACTCAACCCATATATTTGAAATTATATATATATATATATATATATATATATATATATATATAATTTTTAATATTTATATAACAACTGCATATATTAAAATTAATTTCTTATTGGTATTTCAAAGTGTGTATCACCTAACATACTCTTTTAATGAATTTTAATAAGCATATAATCTAATTATGCCAGTGAATTCCTCTCGATTCGTCGTCGATCGATGACCTCTTAGCCTAGTGACACCAGGTGTTCATCCATACCAAAGTGACGAATATTCAAGTTCCAGGAAGAGGACAATTGATTTTACGAGACTTTGTGTTTGTCCTTCAAATAAATAAATAAATAATTCTTCCAATTCGTTTCATGAAATCTTTATGCACCAATCGTTAATAAGTAGCATTTACATTATTGATAGGGGAGTCGATGAGAGGAATATTGGTAATCTCAGTCTCATACTCATTTATAAGATACTTTTTCATACTCGTCCCAATACTTGTGGGTGTGTATTACTATTAGGTAATTACCTATCAAGTATCAGGTATACTTTACTATTTTAAAGTTTATATAATTTTATTACCCAAGTTAACTATAAATATAATAACTAAAAGTTAATAAAGTACTAGATTATCTTATTACCAAGGAAAGAGGAAAACAAAATAAAAGAGAAATGTTTAGGGCTATGGTTTGGGTAGCCAACAATGTATACATGTCCCATGCCTAGAGGTGTACAAAAAAACGGTTTTAAAACTGAAACCGGGAAAAAAACCGAAACCGGTTTTTTTTTATAACCGAACTGGTTTTATAACTGAACCACCGATTATAGACTGGTTAGGATTCTTGGTATGAAAAACCAGTTAATAACCGAAACCGGTTTTAAAAAAACCGGTTAAACCGGTTAAAAACCGGATTTTTTTTTGTTGTTGCAAAAACCGGTTAAAAACCGATCCCAATTGGTTACACCGGTTATTGTTTTGGACTTGAAAAACCGGTTAGTAACCGAAACCGGTTATTAAAAAAACCGGTTTTCATTTTGGATGAAAAAAACCGGTTCGGTTAATAACCGAAACCGGTTTTTAAAAAAAAAAAACCCCGATTTGTACACCTCTACCCATGCCCATGACTTTTTAGTAAATTAATCTTACCTAGTCCTATACCTAAATACATGTCCCAGGTATTTTGAGTTTTATGTTTGCCCATTGATTTCAAGTTTGTTTCTCATCCGTAATTAACAGAGAGCATATGATAACTTTTTTCAATTACGAATAGCCAAGTATGACGTATAGATGCCAATGTATCCTCATCCTTTTTAGTCATGACGATCTCATGGCAACTTTTATACATGTCTGACAAACATTGTAGATGCAAAACTATATAATATTCTACTTTTTGATCAACCTCTATCAAAGATTTATTAGTTGTTAGAGGTCTTTGTTAACTAGTTTAATACATGTCTGGTCAACGGGTTGTGTTGATGTGTATCATATAGTAACAACATGAATGATCCTATCAACATTGTAAGGCCAAGAAAAAGATAAAGAAATGACCTTAAATAGTTAGATAGCCGCAAAGGCTCGTAAATTTGTCTGGAAAATGGTATCTCGTTCCCAGTTTCATAACTCTTGAACAATATTTTCATCCCAAAGGACTGTAACAACAAATGTTTTGCCTTGGATTTCAGGTGGTGATCCCCGCTCTTCATATCCCATTTCGGTAGGTGTCTTTAGCTTACGTTTCTCTCTAATACACATTTCCAACAATCCTTAGTCCTACCATGCAAACTTAATTTGTTAACTATGATTCACACATGAAATAGATGATAAATATATAAATAAACTTGTTGATGCAACAAATATAAGACCAACGGTAGTAGCTGGGCTGGTTAGGCAAAAGGGTTGAAGGGTTCAACTTTGCCTAACGCAGGTCGTGGGGTCCCCCCACGTTTGCAAGACGTGGAAGGAGGTTCACTAGTTAGTTTTTGTTATTTGCTAGAGATCCTTCTCTGAATTGTATCAAGATTCGGATGTGGGAGCAAATAGAATGTGTGTGGTGGATGTGAAAAGGAGTGACTCGCATGTAAGCAAGTACTCAATGTGAATGACCAGAGATTAGAGAATCAGAGCTGGCCAGGAGATGTTTTTTGAAGTAAATGAAGTGTCAATTTATAAGAGAAGACATCTCCCGAAGTAGAATGTATTAGACTAGTAACCTTGCTTGCAGTGAGGGGCTTACCTGTTTGGGGGTTAAAGCCTTTTGACCCCTGGATAATAGCATGTGCCCTGCGGACCTGTGCTGCTTTTGCGGCTGGTGGGTTGGTGGAGCTGTTCGGAGATGTGACTTGTTTACTGTTCTCGTATTTCTTTACTCCATCTCCTCAGCTTTTTCAACCGTTGAACCTTTTAACCTTTTGGACGTTCATATATTTAGTCATTTTATTTAGTCTTGGGCTACCCCCGTCATCAGCCCCCCAAGTCAGGGGTTTTTGAGGAAGGAGCTCAAAGACTTCTGACTTTTATACATGTTTTTTGTTGCCTAAAGGCTTCGAAGGTTCAAGGGTCGGAAGGTTGGAACGGTTTTTGAATTTCGGAATTTGACAAGACAGTTGACAAGACTTGTGGCAGTTTGTCAGGCGGCGGTTTTTAAATTCTTTGTCTCTTCATAATTATCCCTAATCTCATTTATTTTCTCATTTTCTTTTTGAAGAACATAACTTGTTCTTTTATTTATCTCAAGTTTCCCCTTTTCATTCGAAATCAGGTCAGTTCCATTTCTCTCATTTTCTCTTTAATTGTTCATAGTCATGGGTGCTCGGAAGGATATGGCAAAATCCTTCTCTCGACTGACCCAAGAGGAAGTCGATTTATTTTGTGTAGAATAGGGAATAGGGACAAAGTATAAACCGGTTGCACCGGCTTGCGATAAATCCATCAATGCATGTCCTTCTGGTATAATTGCCTTGTATTGCCGTCATTTTGAGTTTTTAAACCTTCGTTATCCGTTTTCAAACTTTGTCTTGAATGTATTGGAATATTATCGGGTATCTTTTGGTCAAGTTCATCCTTTAGGTATGGCTAGGGTTTTGCATTTTGAGATTCTGTGTCGGGCTTGTGGGTATGATCCATCTTTGTTGTCCTTCCGTCGCTTTTTCCGGCTTGCTAAGAATGGTGATTGGTTCACCTTTGAAACCAGTCAAGTTGACACTTGCTTAATCTCGTCCATGGTTTCTACACTTGGGGTGTGGAAAGATAGGTTTTTCTGGGTGTCGGAGGAAATTCTCCCTTTTAAGCCTGTTTGGAGACACCCAGATGCTGTTCTGAACGAGCCGGAGCCCTCTGATTCCGAGATAAACACTCGCTTCTTAGAAACTCTTAGGGAGTGTCCTTCTAGGCTTCGTCCTTTCCCTGAGCATTTGTTGGTGTTGTTGGGTTTAAGTAAGTTGTGGGAAAATGCTAACCGGGATCCGGTGCTTATTAGAGATGGGAAGGGTATGCCTTTATTCCTTTCTTGTTTTTTCATTCCTTTTTCTTTGTCCGTTTATGTGTTTTTATACTTTGTATTGCAGTTATGTCTGCCTTGGATTTTATTAAGAGCGATGATACCTCTGACGTTGTTTTTGATGATGCTGCTGCTACCCCTGGTGAAAATGCGGTTGTTAAGGGTGCCGATTATAGGTTTGAGGGTTCTGGTTATGTCAATGTTCCAAATGTCAAAGGCTTCACCAAGGTTACTGCGTCCAAGGGTTCCACTCGTCGTTCTCAACGTCATCTGAAGGGTGTTGATCAGCCTTCTGGCTCAGAGCCTATTGACGTTAGTGATGATATCGAGGCATCAGAGGATCAAGCTGTGGATGTTGGTAAAGGCAAAGAAAAGGAGTTGATTGTTTCGAGCAAGAAGAAAAAATTGGTTAAGAGGGGTACTATTTCTGCTATTGAAGGTTCGTCGGCCAAAAGTGTTGAAAGCTTCGAGGGTTCAGAGGACATTTATGTGCCCAATTGGAAGGTTAAGGTTGGTGACAATTTTAAGGATCCTGCTGTGTGTGCTGAAGCCTTGGCTCATTTTGCTCCTCCCGGTGTTCGAGATGCCATATCTGAGATGGAGGGTGATCATCTTATTTCTAGGATGATGCTCAGTTCCTGCAACCTTTCTGCCTTTTTGGCTGAAGGTGTCACTCGTTTTGCTAAGGGGATGCGGGAATATGAGGAGGCCTCCAAGAAGAAGGAGAAAATGAAGGCTTCAATTGCTGCTATGAAGAAGGAAATCGAGATTTTTTCTGAGAAAGAGTTGGCTTGGAACAAGAAGATTGAGGAGTTAACTAAGAGGCACAATATTGAGATGGGTGATCTTAGGAAGAGCTTTGAAGCTAACTTATTGAAACTGAAGGCTGACCGGGAGACCTTGGCTGTGCAAAAGAAAGCTTTTGATAAGGAGAAGGATGGTTTGAAAACTTTGGTTGCCCAAGCTACCGGAGATAACCAATGGCTCATTGAGCATGGTTTTCATCAGGTGGTTACCTATCTCTTGCACTCTAAGGAATTTAACTCCGCTCTTGGTGATGTCTACACTAAACTGCTCAATCTGGGAAAACACCAAGGTCTTGTTGCGGGTTATAAGCTTCACGAGTCTGGCAATCCTTTGGAGAAATCTCCTCTGTACCGTCCCGAGGCCTCTGACGTCTTTAAGAGTTCCGTGGAGCAAATGGAGAGGTTATCATACCCGTATGTAAGTCAAGTTGCCTCTTGTTATGGTAAGCCTCTCTCTGCTTTGCAGGAACTGAAGCCGGATGGTTTGAATGAAAAGTTATGCGCTGAACTGCTTGGCTCCCCTTCGAGGAAACGTTCCTTTTCGGGAGATAGTGAAGATACTTTTTCTGGGGAGGCCGATGTTTCGAAGGATGTCAGTTTGGAAGTTTCAGCTGTTGATAATCAAGGTCCGAAGGCTAAGACGGTTAAGAAGACGAAGAAGTCCAAAGGTAGCATTTCTGGGGCTACTAAGCCTTTTGTTGATGCCTAAAATTCGTAGCTTTCTTAGCACTTTGTTAAAACAATTCATGGTTTGTAATCTTTAAACAATATTAGGTTTTCAGGGACCCTTAAGGTTCCTTTTGGTTGTGTTGAAGGCCTGTATGGCCATTTGAACAATAGTTGAATTTGCAAGTTGCTAGGACTTGCCTTAACTTGTATTTGAAAGTCTTTTAGGGCTTTCTTTAATATGGTATGGTGCTTAACTATTTTCTGTGTGTTATATTTTTACATTTGTGCCTATTTCGTTAAGGCAGTCTGTTTGGCTTTTAACCGTCCAAGCTTGTTTGGCTGTCTGTAAGTGGGTTGAAGCCTTTAAGGTTTCGAGATATTACCCGGGTGGCTTGAAGCCTTGAAGGCTTCTTAGTTTTGTGACCTGACTTGGTTTATATCTTTGTGATTTTTGTCCAAGTGATTTTCTTTGTCTTTTTGTAACTTTGTCTTTGTCGAGTTTGTGCTGCCCTTATGTTTTTTATACCTTAAAGGGTTCAGTGCTGCAGACACTTAGCCTTGGTATTTTCAACAAGAAGGTATAGCACCTATCCTTTTTATCATATCATTGTTTTTCTCTTGACTTTATAAGCCTGTTTGTGTATAATATTTTAAATCTTAGGGAACATTTGGTGTAGGCTGTTCAAACCCGTCTATGAGACAATTTTATTTTTCTTAACAAGTCTCATGGAGTTGTATTGACTTAGGAACTCACCCCTTATATAGGTTCATTTAACCCTTGAACCTATTGAGCGATGTGGCCTGGGAGCTCATCCCCTTACATGGCCCTTGCCATGGAGTTTTTTGCTAGGTTCTCAACCTGATCTTAGGATAGAAAGACAAGTTTGATAAAACAACTTCATTCATTCAAGCAATACTTGTTTTTTACAAAAGGTATTCATAGTGTTGTTCAAAATACATTTTGATACAAACCAAACTTTTTAAACATGGAACCTTTTTAGGGTTTTGCCGTTCCAATGCCTTGGAAGCCTTTTGTCTTCTGAATCTGCCAACTTGTAGGATCCACCCTTGTGTGCTTCAAGGATGGTGTATGGACCCTCCCATTTTGGGCCAAGCTTTCCTTGATTTTCTTTCTTGCTGGCTTCATTGTTTCTGAGGACCAGGTCCCCTGGCTTGAAACGTTCGTTCTTGACTTTTTTGTTGTAGTAAGCCTCCATTTTTTGCTTGTATTTTGCCTCCTGAATTGCGGCTTGATCTCTTGCTTCCTCTAGGAGTTGTAAATTCAACATGGTCTCTTTTTGGTTTGTTTCGGGATCCATGTTGACAATTCTTTGGGTTACAACTCCTATCTCAGCGGGGATCACAGCTTCGGATCCGAATACCAGGCTATAAGGTGTTTTCTTATGGCTTGTTTTTTCGGTTGTTCTAATTGCCCATAGGACACTAGGCAATTCTTCAAGCCAGTTGCTTTCGTATCTTCCCAATCTTGTCTTGATGCCTTCTACTATGCTTCTATTTGTTCTTTCAACCTGACCGTTTGATTGCGGGTAAGCCACTGAGCTAAAAACCTGATCGATTTTGTATTCTTTGCACCAAACGCTGAAAGGCTTCTCAGCAAATTGCCTTCCGTTGTCGGTGACAAGTAGTCCCGGCAATCCATAACGGCAAATGATGTTTTCCCAAACAAAGTCAATGACCTGTTTTCCCGTGATCTTAGCAAGTGGCTTGACCTCAGGCCACTTGGTGAAATAATCTACTGCCACCAGTAAGAATTTCACTCCCCCTTTGCTTGGGGGAAATGGACCAACAATGTCCATCCCCCATTTATGGAACGGCCATGCCGAAGTTATCGGGACTAAGTCATGCTTGGGACTTTTTGGAATTGGTGCGTGGATTTGACAAGCATCACATTTCTTCAATTCTTCAGTTGTATCGCGATGCATTGAAGGCCAGAAATATCCGAGGTTCATGAGCTTTGCAACTACCGATCTAGCTCCAAAGTGAGCTCCGCATACACCTTCATGAATTTCCTTGATCAAATACTTACTTTGCTCGGGACCGACACATCTTAGCAAGGGAGCAAGGTAACCCTTTTTGTAAAGGGTTTCTCCTTGTAGTATGTATTGCCTTGCCTTGATTTCAACCCTTTTAGCTTCCACTTGATCATTGGGTAATTCACCATTTTTAAGGAACTTTTTTATGGGATTCATCCAGTTTGGACCTTCTTCGGTAACTACATCTTGAACTTCCAATTCATCGATTGATGGAGTCTTCAACACTTCTACCAGCACCTTCTTGGTAAGGTGGGCAAAAGTGAGAGATGCAAGTTTACTTAAGGCATCAGCCTTTTTGTTTTGAGACCTGGGGATCTGTTTGATGTTGCAAGCTTGGAAGGTACTCATCAGTTCCTTGGATTTTTCTCTGTATTTTTTCATGTTGGGCTCTTTAGCAATGTAGCTATCATTCACTTGGCTTGAGACCAGCAACGAATCTGTGAACACTTCAAGCTTTTCGATCTTCATCTCTTTAGCCAGCCTTAGGCCAGCTATTAGTGCCTCATATTCAGCCTCGTTATTGGTGGTCTGAAAATCAAAACGGAGAGCGTATGTGAATTCCAGCCCTTCTGGGTTGATCAAAATTAGCCCAACCCCTGACCCTTCAACACTTGAAGCCCCGTCGGTAAAAAGCTTCCAGGCTTCAGGGTTGGAAGGTTCAGTGGTGGTAGCGTTTACTTCAGTGATTGCCTGGTTTGGGACTTCCACAATGAAATCAGCCAAGACTTGTGCCTTGATAGCTTTTCTTGGGACATAGGTGATGTTATGTTCATCCAGTTCTATGGCCCATTTGGCTAATCGCCCCGAGTTTTCAGGTTTTTCAAGCACACTCTTAATAGGTTGGTCGGTGACCACTTGTATGGGGTGTGCTTGGAAATACCTTCGAAGCATTCTAGCTGTTTGAACTAGGGCTAGGGCAAGTTTTTCCAGGGGAGGGTATTTTGTGTCAGCTAATTTTAAAGTTTTGCTGAAAAAATAAACGGGTACCTGGGCCTTGTCTCGCTCAATAGTGAGGACTGCACTGATGGCCTCGTCAGCAATTGAGAGGTACACCGATATTAACTCCCCGGTTTCTGGTGCCGCAATATCTGGTAGGGAAGCTAGATGTTGCTTCATCTGGTTGAAAGCTTCTTCAGCTTCTTCAGTCCATTTGAAATCCTTCTTGTCTGAGCAGTTCTTGAGCGTTTTGTAGAAGGGCAGAGATCTTTCGGCCAACTTTGAGGTAAAACGCTTCAAGGCTGCAAGCTTCCCGTTTAAGCTTTCAACCTCCTTCTTGGTTTTTGGTGGTTTGGCTTCGAGGACGGCTTTCACTTTGTTTGGGTTGGCTTTGATGCTTTGTTTTCCAACAATGTGACCCAAGAATTTTCCCTCCTCAAATCCAAACGAGCATTTTTCCGGATTAAGCTTCATGTTAACCTTTCTGAGGTTCTTGAAAGTTTCTTGAATATCATCGAGCATTTGATATTCCGTCTTGCTTTTGATCACCAAGTCGTCGACATATGCCACCATGTTTTTGCCAATTTGGCTTTCAAAGGCTTTGTCAACGAGCCGTTGGTAGGTTGCTCCAGCATTTTTGAGGCCGAAAGGCATCTTTTGATAACAAAAGATCCCTTTGTCCGTGTGAAAGGCTGTTTTTTCCTCATCCTCTTCCTTCATGAGGATTTGGTGATAACCTTTGTATGCATCAAGAAAGCATTTGAACGAGTAACCTGTGAGGGAGTCAACCTTGAGATCAATTTCTGGTAGTGGATAGCAATCCTTAGGACAAGCCTTGTTAAGATCCTTGAAGTCTATGCACATCCTCCATGAGTTGTCGGGTTTCTTGATCATAACCGGGTTTGCAACCCATGATTGGTACTTGACTTCTCGGAGAATGCCGGCTAACACAAGCTTTTCAACTTCTTGGCAGGCTGCCAGACTCCTCTCGGGTGCTAGGCTTCTTTTCTTTTGGACCACAGGCTTGACATTCGGTGGTATTCTTAACTCATGCTCGGCAATGTTCCGAGGGATCCCGGTCATATCTTCTGGACACCAAGCGAATACATCGCTGTGATGTGTTAGCAACTTTTCAAGGTACGAAAGGGTCTCTTGAGAAAGGTTTGGATTGACCCTTATTCGTTGTTCGGGGTACTTAGGGTTTATGACCAACATTTGCTTGTCTTCTTCGCTGTTTGAGCTTTCACCCTCAACCATGTAAGCTTCTTGAGAAGGTCGAAGGGTTGCTATGCCCCTCTCGGTAGGAAACTTGACTGTGCCATGGCCAACAGACACGGCCATGTAGAATGCACATTGCCCCGGTCTTCCAATGATCACGTCATAGCTTGAGGGGATGTTGATAACTACAAAGGTGAGCTGTTGGGTTCTTTCCTTCAAACCTTCGCTGAAACGAACATTGAGTGTTAGTTGCCCTAAGGGCTTGAGGGGTATATCGGCGATACCTTTTATGGAGGTTCCAGAGGGTTGAAGCCTTGAACGTTCTTCATTACTCAAACGGTTGAAGAATTTCTCGAACATGATTTCAGTAGCTGCCCCAGTGTCTATGTAGGCCCTGCATGTTTGCAATGTCCCCAGGGTAGCTTCTACCACAAGAGGGCTAGAGAGAGGGTCTTTTTTCTGTTGGGGGGAAACAGACACACTGAAGCTCCCAAGCTTCCAATCGTTGTCTTTTATGAGGAACCTTTCCGTCAAAATCCACCATATTGACTTCCTTGCCCTTCACTTCAGCCATTTTATCCCGGACTCCCTTTACCAAATGAGCGAGTTCTCCGGATTTAACAGTTTCTTCAATCCTTTTCTTGAGTTGGAAGCAATCATTGGTGTGGTGACCTTTTTCTTCATGAAACTCACAGTATTGTGTGGAGTTCTCATTTTTTCTGCTTTTGGGGAGAGGCCTGGGAGGCCGAAAGTTTTGCTTGACTTCTTCCGTTGCAAGGATTTCTTGAGGGGTCTTTGTGAGGGGAGTGAAACTTATGCCTTTTTCTCTGCTTGAAGGGTTCCGACCTTCAGACCTTCGAAGGTCTGAACCCTTTGACCGCCTGTCATAGGAGTTAAAGTTTCCCCTTTTTCTAGCCGGGCTATTGCTTCGTCAGCCGGATCCCCTTTTTCTTTGCTCTTTAATGTCTACCGCCTCCTCTCCCCGAATGTGGGCTTCAGCCCTTTCGAGAGCTTCTTCCAAGGTCTTGGGCAAGGACTTGTTGAAATCCCTTGTGAGATATTTAGAGGTGATGGCATTCATGAAACCGGCCACTCTCATTTTCTCATCCGCCCCTACATAAGTCAGACCTTCCTTCTTGTATCGTTCAATGAATGCACGTAGACTTTCATCATCACGCTGTTTTATCTGGAAGATAACTGTTGCGTCTTTAACATACCGCCTTTGTTGGGAGAAATTGGCCAGAAAACCCTTGCTAAGGTCATCAAAGCTTCGAACGCTTTGAGCGGGCAAGTCGTTGAACCAAATTCTAGCGGATCCAACAAGAGTTTGCATGAACATTAGGCAACATTCAGCGTTTGACCATTTCTCTATCCTTGCTGCACCAGTGAAGATTTGAAGATGGTCTTCAGGATCTTCAGTCCCATCATACGTCCTGATGTGGGATGGCATCTTGATCTTTGCTTGGAAATCATAATCGGCTATTTGCTTTGAAAAGCATGAAAGGTTACTTGGCTTATATGGTTTAGCCAAGTCTTCTTCAGCCCTTGCATCCACGTTATTGCCGTTATTTCCCTGAGTGGCTAGCACCTGATTAATAAAGTGTTGCCACGGGAAGTTGGCCATCATCTGGGTCATCACGTTGGGCATGAGGTTGAAGCCTTGAAGGCTTCCTGGGGCAACTGAGCAGTTCATTCCAAGGGGAGTGCTCATAACAGCACTTCGTGCCAAAGGGAGTACTGACAGAGCTTGCTCCCACGTGGTTGTCGTGGATGCTGGGAAGCTTGTTGCTGGGGATTATAGGAGCTGGTCAAGAGTTAGCTCATGTCCCAAAGGAGCACTACTAGTAATTGGTTGGGAGGAGAAGATAGGATGCACCGTGGGATTTGTCATTGTGGACAGATAAGGGTGAGGGTTTGAAGGATTACTGGGACCAGCCTCATTTCTAGTTGTAAAAGGAAGGGGATGTGGTCCAGGAGACAACGTAGGTTCAGGTTCGTCATAGTCTAAACGAATCCTTACTCCTTTTTCTCTTTCTCTACTCACATGTTGGTTGAGAAGGGACCTCAACTCAAGGAAATTGTTGGCAACCCCCTCAGGGGTAAGTTCAACACGCACCGGGGTGTCAGAGACACCAACATTGGGAGACGGAACCCCGGATCTGGACGGGGTTGGTGTGTTGAAGGTGAGGAACTCGGGTGTGCTCCCCGGAGTTGAGAAAGAAGTTGGTATGGCCACGTGAGCTTGGCTGCTACCCGGGGTAGAAGTGTTTGGAACCTGATTTACTTCTCCCGGGGATCCACTTTCAGACATGGTGATTTTTAGTGAAAAGAGCTACACTACTAGGTCCTTATGAGAAGAAATAGCGGCGTAGCCCCACGGTGGGCGCCAACTTGTTGATGCAACAAATATAAGACCAACGGTAGTAGCTGGGCTGGTTAGGCAAAAGGGTTGAAAGGTTCAACTTTTCCTAACGCAGGTCGTGGGGTCCCCCCACGTTTGCAAGACGTGGAAGGAGGTTCACTAGTTAGTTTTTGTTATTTGCTAGAGATCCTTCTCTGAATTGTATCAAGATTCGGATGTGGGAGCAAATAGAATGTGTGTGGTGGATGTGAAAAGGAGTGACTCGCATGTAAGCAAGTACTCAATGTGAATGACCAGAGATTAGAGAATCAGAGCTGGCCAGGAGATGTTTTTTGAAGTAAATGAAGTGTCAATTTATAAGAGAAGACATCTCCCGAAGTAGAATGTATTAGACTAGTAACCTTGCTTGCAGTGAGGGGCTTACCCGTTTGGGGGTTAAAGCCTTTTGACCCCTGGATAATAGCATGTGCCCTGCGGACCTGTGCTGCTTTTGCGGCTGGTGGGTTGGTGGAGCTGTTCGGAGATGTGACTTGTTTACTGTTCTCGTATTTCTTTACTCCATCTCCTCAGCTTTTTCAACCGTTGAACCTTTTAACCTTTTGGACGTTCATATATTTAGTCATTTTATTTAGTCTTGGGCTACCCCCGTCATCAAAACTTATATAAATAGGTTTGATAACCATTGGATTACAAAAGACAACATAATATGGAACATGCTATGGTTAATTTAATCGGAGAAGAAATCATATTGCACATTAACTCACACTTGACTTTGACCAAGTAGATTTATATATGAAGATTGAGTCTTCATTTTCACATGAAACTACCAAAATTGAAGCACTTTTAAATACAAAAGTTTAAAGAGTAGACGACGTGTAACAGAATATGTCATTGTGTAACAGAATATGTCATAAAAGTAAAAAATTACCTGATACAAAAACTACACAATTTTTTTTGTCTTTTGAGGTGTGAAAAGTATAGGAAGTTAAAGGGTACCCTTTAGTAGCTTGGCCCTTTCTTCCTACTTAGCTATTAAATCCAACTTAAAAAACCATATTCTCTTTGCATCTTCAATTGCAGCATCACTACACTTGTCTAATTCGCTACAACACGGATGGTACTAAGATTCAAAATTCTCATGCTTTTTCTTCAAATGTGGCTATGACCGCTTGCGGTTTGGTGCGTCACATAACGCGTAATCGCCCCTTTATTTAAGTGAAAGAAGGCGTAACCATAGGGTTAGGTGCCCAACATGTTCCGCTAGCCTTCTCTATTCACTATCACATTCCTTTGGAATAAGGGGTCTCAATGTGTTGCTAATAAAATTTACAGGTTGGTTTCCATATTTTGATTAACACATTCTGCTCCTCAACGACGAAAGTGCTGAAATAAGAATTCGTAGGTTGATACAAATCGTTTACATTATATAACAATACATCCTCTCAAGTTATCCTATTTTGTAGGAGATTGAGTTGTGGAGAGAGGTAACCACTAGAGTTGTGGAGATAATGGGCAGGAAAATTAAGGGAAAACCACCAGCTAATGTAACTGTTCCAAACCTGAATTTTATGGTTGCATGTGTGTTTTATGATGATTTAAGAACACTATAGTGTCTAGGGGCAAACCCTAGACAAATACAAGTTGAAATCATATGAAATTTTAGTGAAACCTATGAACACCATTATAGGTGATTAGTGGGTTATGTGTAATTTGATGAACACTAGGAAATAGAGTGTTGTTCTAGTGTAATTTGACAATTTTGAAGTGATTTCAGAAATTTAGAAGTTAACAATCATGTAAAATGGTTGATTGGGGTGAAATTAAGGCTAAGTGATGAGCTAGAAATTTGCTATTTAACCATGTAAAAATCTGCCCCTAAAGTGTTTGTGAAAATGCCTCAAAGAAGGCTTAAAATTGAAATTTAAAGTTAAAATGCATGATTGTAACGATTTAGCGAATTATGCGATACATGATTGAAAAAGGGTTCTAAACGGATTGCGAATTGAACTCTTTAGGCGAGGAATCCGGATCGTCAAATGGACAAGCCGGTGGAAATACGCGTTTGGAAAGGATGCTTAAAAGGTACGTAACTACGGTTCCGTTACATTATGCTTGATTTCGTAATTTCGCTAGTAGACTTTAAATTAGCATAATACATGAAATTGACATTTACTTGAAGTGATGAAGATCACTAGGTAAATAAACGGGTCAAAAGGTGAAATTATCACCCTTTGACAATATTGTCTAATGGTTTGTCGAGTTACATGTTATAGGAATAAATAGCAAATGGATAAGTACATCGCTATTGCTTAGCGGTTACTAAGACAAGGTATTGAAGCGGGTCAATATATTGATCCGAGCCTGGTATGTATAATAACACAACTCATCATGTAGAATTTGGAGTTCTATAAGAGTTAGACAATGTTAAAGTGTAGATATTCGGTTATCTTTAAGGTAAACCGAATAAATTGAATTATGTTCATGGTGTTTTAGAAGCGAATGGGTTTATAAATAAGATTTTAGTTAAAAGGGGTGGTTTTTGGGTCAATCAAGTATTTAAAGGACCCTTGTAGTTAAAGAAGGATGAAGATTGACCAAATTGCCCTTGTAAGCTAATTCGGACGAACGACCCTTAAAGGTGGTTCGGAAATAAGTTTTGTGATTATATAAATGCTTAGGATAAGTTAGATAGTGAAAAACATAAATTTTTGGGTTAAAGGGCTTTATATGAGTCTTTGCCGTAAAATGGTAATCCGAGGGGTAAAACTCGGAACATATAGATATCTACATTAAACCCAATACATATATAGTTGTAGTGGGAGGTTACTAGATAAGAAATGTAGAACCACAATGCTAGAAGGGAATGAAAGCGATTTCAAGATTTAATGTGCTTAAAATACCCTTAACGGGTCAAAATAAGCATACGAGCGAAAATGAGTTTAAATTGTGTAATAAACCTGTAATTAGAACCTAACATGGTAGGTAACATTAATTTGAAGAAGTGTAGGTGATATAGGAATCAAACAAATATGTTTGTTTGATAAAATGCATAAATGGGTAAAATTCAATAAAAAGGTAACGAGTCGAAGGCTTGAAAGTCTCAAAAATTATTTATGTTGGATGTTGGATTTTAACTCCATATGATGGAGAATCAAATTACAAACACGTAGGAAGAAACGGTAGGTTAAACGGACAAGCGGATTGAAAGATACGAAAGTTTTCGTGTCAAAAACGGCAAAAAGGAAAGGAATGATGCAGGGGCCACCGTAACTTACGGTGCCACCGTAAGTTACGGTGGAGCTGAATTGGTTACGGTGCTAGCCTACTGATGTACGGTAGGGAAATGTTAACACAGGGGCCACCGTAACTTACGGTGCCACCGTAAGTTACGGTGGAGGCCAGAATTGAGTTATTGTTTTGGGGATCAAGATATCAATGTTGGATTTTCCTAATTACCTCGTTGTATTAGTTATTTAATTATCAAAACTGACCTTTAAGTTGGTTTTGATCACAGGTGAATGTCGAGAGTCCCGGGTGAAGATCAAGCATCGAGCAAGAACCGAACACACGTTAAACAAAGCTTCCGCATCGTTGTTTTGTCGTTATTCTAAACGGCGAATTAAATCGCTGTAGGATCGATATTGACGATCAAATGAGTCAATCTGAGTCAAAATACCACTGTTTATGTGGCGGAATCACACAAACAGGTTGAATCAAAGAGAATGGAGTAGAAAACAGAAGAATATCACTTTAAACACTGTTTCTCATTCATATATTGACTTGAAAATCCAGCAGCAGTTCGGCACCAGAACTATGGGAATGTTACAAATGAGAAACAACTAGCACCTATTTATAGGCCCTGGGTTTAGCTTGAACCAGTCTCAAGCTAACCCTAATCATCAGGTTTAGCTTGAACTTGACATGTACCACCTTCAAGCTAAACCCCTTCTACATAAACTTAAACTTACAATTTGACCACTGTACTATACAATCATGACATATTTAGACCCTAGACTTAAGACGAAGTCAACAGACAAATGAACCAACAGTCTCCCCCTTGGATGTTGACGGAGTCTTCAGTACGAGACGTTAGTATGTCAAAACTTCAGTCTTAATCAGTCTTCACACTCTCCAAAATATTTGACGCTAAGCATCCTTCAAGCTCTCTCTCTTTCTCTTCAATCACCATCATCAGCTAATCTTCAGACTCTGAGTCTGGCTCTTTCACTTTTCAAACTCCCCTTTGCTAACAGACTCCCCCTTAAGTTGTTCCGGGATCGCAATCTGTCATAGCACTTTCACAGGATCTGAAACGTCTCTTGGCTTTCCATAGCAACAGGATTAGAAACCTGGCTTTAACCTACACACTCTCTACCACTTTGTAAGATAAACAATTTTATCATGAATAAACTCTACTTAACCTCTTGAATTCATAACACTAAAAAAAATTTTGATTCAAATTAATGAACCATTTAAACATTTCAAAATCATTTCTCATCTCAAACAAACTCTCCCAAACCATTTGTTCATCATGTTTAGCACTTGGAATTTTGAATATCAGCTCTCCAGCATCAGTTGTCGAAAATCTTTTTGAATTTTTTCAAAATTTTATGCTAAAACACGCTAAAATCTTTTTGGATTTTTGATTATTAATGAAATGCAGTAAAGAAATATATACAGACAATATTTTTGTGAGTTTGTGTAAGAGGATCATATCAGTTTATGTGACCAGTCACAAGCACCGTTAAGCTTTAAACATTTTAAGTTCTAAACGATTCACATAGATTGACGATATAGTTGTCCTCTTAAACTCAATCTAAAAACTTTTGAAATGCTTACCGATACGTTAGAATATATTAATTTTGCACTAAGTTCTTATGGACCCCACGATCTCAGCATATCCCCTCATCATGCAATACACTAACTCAAGTAATGCCTTTAAACTTTTATCAACTGTGATATGTGCGAAAACAAAGCAGAATGTTTAAACATTAACAATCAGGTCGATACTTCCGTATACGCAGAGAAAGTCCAATGTTTAAACAAAATAAGAAAAATAAAACAAGTTGAAGTTGTTTAGGCTTTAACCACCAGGTCGATACTCCCGTATACGCAGAGGTGATCCAAAGCTTAAACGAAACACCAAAGAAAATAAAGCAGAACGTTTAGGCAATAACATCCAGGTCGATACTCACGTATACGCAGAGGATGTCCAATGCTTAAACAAAATAAAGAAATAAAACAAGTTTAAATCTTGGCAAAATGAAATGCACAATCACAGCGACTTTTTAGCAAAGTTGTGAAAGTTCACAGACTTAACCAGTTTTATGTCTTTCGACAATCAACGATTACTGAGTAGGTACACAATCAAGAAGGACAAAACTAAGTACTATGCTTTCAACCATGTTTCCCACAAGAACTAGGCTTTTTCATTTAAGTTTGTATCGTTATCGAAAATCTACTAGTCTAGCTGAGCCTATCGTCACATCTTTAGTAAGACTGTTTATCACATTTAGACTTTTCATTTCTTTAGTATGCTGTGATAGTCCAACTGATTTACTATCATTTCCTTTTTTTCACAGCAAAACTCATTTTTGTTTTTTTTCAATGTTTTTGGCATTTTCAAATTTTCTATTTTTTTAAAATTTTTCTCCCCCTAAAATTTTTCATTGTAGGATCGATATTGACGATCAAATGAGTCAATCTGAGTCAAAATACCACTGTTTATGTGGCGGAAACACACAAACAGGTTGAATCAAAGAGAATGGAGTAGAAAACAGAAGAATATCACTTTAAACACTGTTTCTCATTCATATATTAACTTGAAAATCCAGCAGCAGTTCGGCACCAGAACTATGGGAATGTTACAAATGAGAAACAACTAGCACCTATTTATAGGCCCTGGGTTTAGCTTGAACCAGTCTCAAGCTAACCCTAATCATCAGGTTTAGCTTGAACTTGACATGTACCACCATCAAGCTAAACCCCTTCTACATAAACTTAAACTTACAATTTGACCACTGTACTATACAATCATGACATATTTAGACCCTAGACTTAAGACGAAGTCAACAGACAAATGCACCAACAGTTTCCTCCTTGGATGTTAACGGAGTCTTCAGTACGAGACGTTAGTATGTCAAAACTTCAGTCTTAATCAGTCTTCACACTCTCCAAAATATTTGACGCTAAGCATCCTTCAAGCTCTCTCTCTTTCTCTTCAATCACCATCATCAGCTAATCTTCAGACTCTGAGTCTGGCTCTTTCACTTTTCAAACTCCCCTTTGCTAACAGACTCCCCCTTAAGTTGTTCCGGGATCGCAATCTGTCATAGCACTTTCACAGGATCTGAAACGTCTCTTGGCTTTCCATAGCAACAGGATCAGAAACCTGGCTTTAACCTACACACTCTCTACCACTTTGTAAGATAAACAATTTTATCATGAATAAACTCTACTTAACCTCTTGAATTCATAACACTAAAAAATTTTTTGATTCAAATTAATGAACCATTTAAACATTTCAAAATCATTTCTCATCTCAAACAAACTCTCCCAAACCATTTGTTCATCATGTTTAGCACTTGGAATTTTGAATATCAGCTCTCCAGCATCAGTTGTCGAAAATCTTTTTGAATTTTTTCAAAATTTTATGCTAAAACACGCTAAAATCTTTTTGGATTTTTGATTTTTTATGAAATGCAGTAAAGAAATATATACAGACAATATTTTTGTGAGTTTGTGTAAGAGGATCATATCAGTTTATGTGACCAGTCACAAGCACCGTTAAGCTTTAAACATTTTAAGTTCTAAACGATTCACATAGATTGACGATATAGTTGTCCTCTTAAACTCAATCTAAAAACTTTCAAAATGCTTACCGATACGTTAGAATAAATTAATTTTGCACTAAGTTCTTATGGACCCCACGATCTCAGCATATCCCCTCATCATGCAATACACTAACTCAAGTAATGCCTTTAAACTTTTATCAACTGTGATATGTGCGAAAACAAAGCAGAATGTTTAAACATTAACAATCAGGTCGATACTTCCGTATACGCAGAGAAAGTCCAATGTTTAAACAAAATAAGAAAAATAAAACAAGTTGAAGTTGTTTAGGCTTTAACCACCAGTCGATACTCCCGTATACGCCGAGGTGATCCAAAGCTTAAACGAAACACCAAAGAAAATAAAGCAGAACGTTTAGGCAATAACATCCAGGTCGATACTCACGTATACGCAGAGGATGTCCAATGCTTAAACAAAATAAAGAAATAAAACAAGTTTAAATCTTGGCAAAATGAAATGCACAATCACAGCGACTTTTTAGCAAAGTTGTGAAAGTTCACAGACTTAACCAGTTTTATGTCTTTCGACAATCAGCGATTACTGAGTAGGTACACAATCAAGAAGGACAAAACTAAGTACTGTGCTTTCAACCATGTTTCCCACTAGAACTAAGCTTTTTCATTTAAGTTTGTATCGTTATCGCAAATCTACTAGTCTAGCTGAGCCTATCGTCACATCTTTAGTAAGACCGTTTATCACATTTAGACTTTTCATTTCTTTAGCATGCTGTGATAGTCCAACTGATTTACTATCATTTCCTCTTTTTCACAGCAAAACTCATATTTGGTTTTTTCAATGTTTTTGGCATTTTCAAATTTTCTAATTTTTTTTAAATTTTTCTCCCCCTAAAATCAAAATATGTTTCAATTTTGATTTTCTGGGAAAATTTGAAAACAAACTATACAGATAAAGTGACAACATAATATCGAATTGCTTCAATTCGCCATCCACTTGGCATGAACAATCAGAACTCCCCCTGACAACAAACTATTTTCCCATTATGATTTCAAAACACTTAAGTTTGTTTTAATCAAAATGGTTTTACCGGAAAATTAGTTTTGTTTGTCGTTTCACAAACATGGGGTTTCATCACATTGTTATTCAATCCACTTGTAAAAAAAACTTGTAGGTTTATCACAAAACAATTTCCAACAATCATACCACTGGTAAGTTAGTTAAATCAAGTACAACTTAATGTCCTTGATTAACCACTTGAAAGTCGAAATATCACCGAAGTGAATTTCTCATGAAAGATGCCGATTCCTACTCCCCAATTACCAACCTGGGAGTTCCGGCAAGTCAGGTTTTTCAGTTAAATAGATTCACCCAAGCCTGACGGTCCTTGGGTGTTTTGAACATACCTTTTTTATTCATAAAATTCTTTAACTCCTTTTACCTTACCCTCAACCATTTTTCCAAAAATATTTTTTACTTTGCTATTAAAAGCCTTTTCAACATCAAATTCTTTCTTTTCAGAATAGAACTGATTCGAAATTTTCACTTTCCCATCTTTTTGTTTAAAATTTTCAGTCCGCAATGGTGGAAAGTTGATATCATCCATTGGCGGAACTGAATTTTCACTTTTGAGCTCAACTTGTGGCTCCTCTGATTTTGACGACTCAGAATCATTACCAGAATGTGGCTCTTCTGACTTTGACAAGTCAGATTCATTGCCAACACGAGGCTCCTTTATTTCCGAAGAAACAAATTCATCGCCAGGAACATTTCCTTTCTTCACACTCCATTCTGTCCTCAGATTTGCATCTGATGAATTCGTTTTGCTTGATTTGTCATTCTTTGAAGAGCAAGACGATTTATCAGAACTCTTCTCTGTTTTACTTGTTGTATCCGAGGACAAAATTTTCTCCAAGTATTCTTTTGCTTTCTTTCTCTTCTTCCTCAGTCTGTCTTTCTGCCCTTGTGAAAGCTTCACTTTCTGTTCTTTCACCTTCTGTTCTTTGGGCTTTTCTTCGACCTTGACTGATTTCTTCATCTTTTTCTAAGATTCAGCCCTCGATTTTTCCATTGATCTCATTGGGCAATCTCTTGCAATATGTCCTTTGATTTGGCAGTTATAGCATCTCCTCGTCTCAAACCACTGATTCTGGCAGTTAACAGCAATGTGTCCTTGAACACCACAAGTGTAACATACTCTGTTATCGTACCAATCACCACTTTTACACCAAACGCTCAGATCATAACATTGTCTGGCTTTGTGGTAATCATCACTCCTCCTGAAAACTGGATTTGGCTTTGAAGCACTGTGGTCATACATGCACCACATATTACCAACAGTTTTTGAGTTTTGATTTTTTGATTTTTGTGGTTTTTTATCATGATTGGATGATTGAACTAATGAGCTTTTATTTTCTTTTTGAAAATTTTTCAAATTTTTAACTTTTTGTTTCTGTTCTACAATCTTCTTAACAGGTTTTTGCTTTGAGCATTCACCTATTTCAGTAGATTGCAAAACAGTATTTTGAAATTTTTCTTGTAATTCTAAAAATATTTTTCTTTTCTTTTCTTTTTCTTTTTCATCATCAGCTTTGTCATCGCAATCTTCAATTTTGACTTTGTCAAAATTTGTGACATTGTCACTTATTGAAACAGAATTGATCGGTTTTGGACACGGATAATCTGATGTTGATGACGAAGTCTCAAAACCTTTCAATTTTTCTTCAAGTTCTTTGATTTTAATCCGAGATTTTTCAGCTTCATTTTCAAGCCGAATGATTTTCTGAAGATGAGAATTTATTTCAATCTGTTTTTCAAGATTATTTTTAAAAATAACAGATTTTTCATCTTCTAAAATCTTCATTTGACTTTGAAATTTTTTTTCAAATTTTAATTTTTCATTTTCAAAATCTTTTTCCTTTTCTTTCAAAATTTTGTTTTCCAATGTCAAACTGTCCAAACCACTCAACAGTTTGACATTTTCAGATTTCAAATTCTCAAAATTTTCCTGTATTTCAAGAATCTGTTTATCATCAGATTTTTTTTCGTCCTTCAAATTTTTGATTTCCAATGTCAAACTCTCCAAATCTTTTAAGAGTTTGGCATTGTCTGATTCAGATTTTCCACAGTTTAAGCATTTGTCGGACATCATTTCAGCTTCAGCTTTCTTCTCAATCTTGATAGCTGAAATTTCTTTAACCTGCTCCTCTACCACTTGAACATTTTTCTCAGGTTCGAATTTTTCATCAACAAACTTCATTTTTCTAATCTTTTGGGATTCAAGTTCTTGAGCTCCGATCTTCTCGATAAACAAGCTCAAATTCAAGTCTAAATATCTCTTCCTCAAAGCTAACACATACGTTCCCCACACATCACCCGGTAAAACATTTGCCAACTTGTCAACCCACTCCTCATTAGTTTTGGTTATCTTCAATCTCCCCATCTCCAAAACTAGATGGCAATATCGGTCAATCAATTCTTTTGTAGACTCTCCCTTGATACCCTTAAAACTATCAAATTTCTTCTGTGCAATATCTGCTGGATTCTGAACACGATACGACTCACAATCCATGTTTCGTTATTGAAAAAAAAAATTTAGATTTTCAAACACACACTTTTCACAAAATCAGACGATCGAACAATAACTCGAACACAATGGACTTTTGAGAAATCAGCAAAACTCAAGCTAAAGCAGTTTTCAAGATGAAAACAATTTTCAAGCTAAACTTGTGATTCAAGCTAAACGTCAGCAAAATTCAAGCTAAACCTGAAATTTTCAAGCTAAAGCTTGTGATTCAAGCTAAACCTCAGCAAAATTCAAGCTAAACCTGAAATTTTCAAGCTAAAGCTTGTGATTCAAGCTAAACCTCAGCAAAATTCAAGCTAAACCTGAAATTTTCAAGCTAAACCTAAAATTTTCAAGCTAAAGCCAACTGTACGTTCAAGCTAAACCAGGTTTTCAGGTCATTTTTACAGGTTTTACTTCGAATTTTAAGCTGATATTCTCAAGGGTTTATTAAAACTCAGTTTTACACACACTGTCCAAAATTCAGTCCATTTTGTCCGTGTAAAAGTCCAGAAATCAGATTTTGTGTAGAAAAATGCTTTGATTCAGGTATATTTGCTCATGACTAGCTCTGATACCAATTGTAGGAACGATATTGACGATCAAATGAGTCAATCTGAGTCAAAATACCACTGTTTATGTGGCGAAATCACACAAACAGGTTGAATCAAAGAGAATGGAGTAGAAAACAGAAGAATATCACTTTAAACACTGTTTCTCATTCATATATTGACTTGAAAATCCAGCAGCAGTTCGGCACCAGAACTATGGGAATGTTACAAATGAGAAACAACTAGCACCTATTTATAGGCCCTGGGTTTAGCTTGAACCAGTCTCAAGCTAACCCTAATCATCAGGTTTAGCTTGAACTTGACATGTACCACCTTCAAGCTAAACCCCTTCTACATAAACTTAAACTTACAATTTGACCACTGTACTATACAATCATGACATATTTAGACCCTAGACTTAAGACGAAGTCAACAGACAAATGCACCAACAATCGCATTATGTATATCACTTAAATTGTAAAAGTTTTTAACAAACCCGTATTTCCGATGTATATGTAATCATTAATTACATGATTATTGCGCAAAATATACGTTAAACCTTGATTTATAAGAACGGGTGTTACAAGTTGGTATCAGAGCCTTGGTTTAAGAGATTTAAGTATGGCGGGAAAAACTATGCTTGGACTTAAACCTTATGCTCTTAATAAAGATTGGTGTTCGGTTCGAGGCTTGATCGCAAATCCGGTAAGTATATGTATGTAATAGTTTAGCATGCTAAAGTATTGTAAACAACACATAGGGCTATCGTGTGATACACGTTACCCCAATTAAAATGACTGAGATAGTTGACAAAAATACGCGCGTTGACGCATATAGTAGAAAAAGCCTTGTATTATAATACGGGCGATTATTTAAAGTTGACGTTACTAACTTTTGTGAATGTTTTAATTGAAGGACACTCGCGTTTGAAGACGACGAGAGTCAAACGAATTTTGGGTATGATGATGGAACGGTCCGAGATATGACAAGAAGAGCATACTCATCAAGGACCTAAATCGCGTAACGATCGCAAATAAGTAATGGCAAGAAAGCCCGTTAAGGCAAGCATTACCAGGTGCACATTTTAAATATAATTGCACAAATAGTAATTTGCAACAAATATGTAGAAATTGAAAGTTGCATATGTAGATTAAAAACTTGGAAAAACCCGAATAGAAAATGTATTCGGGATATTGTTTCCAAGAAAAACAAATAGAGGCATTACTTACATAGGGTGTGATGTGAAAACTATAAAAAGGTCATGCGTGTCATGTGTTAGTCGCTTACTCTGGCCAAGTAAGTAGTTGCATATGATACCATGAACTTCTTATAGCGGACACATTTATGTCCGATGTAGTAAGGGTGGGGTGAATGGGACTAACTTAAATGGTACCCAAATGAATCAAATAAGTAAGATGTTTGATAGTAAACGTAAACGTAAGTCGGATGACGGAAGCGTATTACGTAAGAATAACGAGCCCGAGAGAAGGGATAAGGATCAAGTAAAAAGAAAAATACCGACCGACCAATAGGAATGCTAAGGCATAGGGATAAAAGTTTGACTGTCACAAGTGATGAAATTCACATGGACAAGTCAAACGAATCGAATAAAGAATAAAGGACTTGATTGAATAAAAGCGATGGATCTCGCTAAGACGACCAAATAAATTAAAATAAGGTCTAAAACCATATAAGAATGGTCACTTGAAAATGATTACGGTAAAAGATACCCGATGAATGGGTGGGATTTGGAAAGAATGCGTAAACCAAGAGACGGGAACGCGAGATAGAAAGTCAAAAGACTCGGAATATGAGTCATGAATAAAAGACAATGAGAATTTGCAAACAGAAATGTTAATAACTACGCTCAGCTATTTCAAAGCTGAACGGGTTAAACAAAGACTGAAGTTTGGCATTCATAAGTGATGAACGTTCACACGAACATGTCAAACAAATTTAATAAAGGATGACACTTGCTAAAGTAAGTAAGCGCGAATCGGATAAATAAAAGTGCGAAATATTAATAAACCTATGTAAAGGAGTTATAGACGTTAAAAACATTGAAATAAAAGAACCCGGGTAATGGGACGTAAAGAAGTACATGTAAGAATCGGGTAACGGTAAGTGTATGGAAAACCGACGTGTAAATTGACGTTAGAAGTCGAGAAGTTGGAAAGATGATTCGAAAGAAAACAATGTAGCCTTAGACTACGGTCAAGGTCAAATGAAATCCAAAAAGTAAAGGTGGATAATTATAAACATAAAAAGGGGTGCCTTAACGCCATATGCGTATATAAACGTATACACTTTTGAATAAAGACTAGAATAAAAGATGAACTACGGGGTCATCATAACCTACGGGATATTAAATAGTATAAAGGCTTACGGGGCCAAAATGACCCACGGGTCATGAATTGAAGCAAAGGGATCATAAGGGCCTCGTCTTAAAGAGATGAAAGCTTAAGGAAATAACCTACGAGGTTAAGTGAAGGAACCTACGGGTCCATAGTGTAAGGTGAGGGAACTTGTTACGATTCCCCGCGTAAAACGAGAACGGAAAACAATGAATTAGGGGTTGTTAATTTCCTTGATATGAGTAATTGACATAGTTAAAGAGAAAAACGTTAGACTAAAATTCAGTTTTAGTAAGAAATAACATTTTTACAAATATAAATTATGATAGGAAATTGAATAGTAAGCATGAAAGATTCAAGTCTTGTCGCTGATAGGCGCAAGACGATATATTCGAAAAGTGATCTTTTCGAAAATGAAAGGTTGATATAAATTAAACATGACGTGACACGATGACGGTCAAGAAATACAATGTGAAGTGGAATCACATTATAACCAAGCGAGCGGTAAAGAGTAACTGGACTAATAAGTCTAGTTAGCAGGACCGGTTAAGGTCATTTAAATAAATTTGGTTGCTTATAATCGGTGGATTCGGTATAACTGAACCGAATAAATGAACTTGGAAAACAAAAGAAATTGTTGTTAAAAGTGAAAGATTTCACTAAAGACCTTTAAACGGGTCAAAGTAACGGATTCATAAAGAATTCGATAGAATATGAAAGCGATGGATATCGCTAAGTTAACTAAACTAGTGGAAATAACGAGATTACGTTATTTCAAGTTGCACTATGTCGTATGAGATACGTAGACAATTAGTGACCCAAAAGATGTTACCATACTTATCTGGTAATACGAACAATTGGTTAAAAGTATAAGTAATGTTTAAAAGATATCTCGGATCAAATACATTGAGTTTAAACTCAATGAGTTATGTAAGAAAAGGTTTCGAGGACGAAACCTCTTTAAGGGGGGTAGACTTGTAACACCCCGAAAACGGGTTTGGTAATCAAACCACGTTTATACTAAAAGACGGGTAATTTACCTTTAGTGGTAAAAGTAACCCGGTGAATATTAGGATTCTTAAATAAACAAGAACTTACTAACTAGGAATTTTAACCTAGTTAGCTAATATTCTAGAAGTAACTTATGATAGGGTTAAAAACAACCAAACATTTAATAGAAACAAAAGATGAGGGGCCTATGTTGCTAAACTTGAAACTTAATTTCATAAAAACAAAAATTAAAACACACCAAACACACTTTGAGTGTGTCTGGTCGTACAAGAAGCAGGAGGGCGACAAGGGTTCTTCACCAAACCCTAACTCTCACAAAAATTGATCAATTGAAGGTTCAATTCAGCCCAAAATCGAGATCTGAACATAGAATTTTGATCCTCATCACAAGAGGATTACAAGGTATGTAAAATTTGATGAAAACTCTCAACTTGAAATTCTCATGAAATTGGGAAAACCTGAATTTTATGGTTGCATGTGTGTTTTATGATGATTTAAGAACACTATAGTGTCTAGGGGCAAACCCTAGACAAATACAAGTTGAAATCATATGAAATTTTAGTGAAACCTATGAACACCATTATAGGTGATTAGTGGGTTATGTGTAATTTGATGAACACTAGGAAATAGAGTGTTGTTCTAGTGTAATTTGACAATTTTGAAGTGATTTCAGAAATTTAGAAGTTAACAATCATGTAAAATGGTTGATTGGGGTGAAATTAGGGCTAAGTGATGAGCTAGAAATTTGCTATTTAACCATGTAAAAATCTGCCCCTAAAGTGTTTGTGAAAATGCCTCAAAGAAGGCTTAAAATTGAAATTTAAAGTTAAAATGCATGATTGTAACGATTTAGCGAATTATGCGATACATGATTGAAAAAGGGTTCTAAACGGATTGCGAATTGAACTCTTTAGGCGAGGAATCCGGATCGTCAAATGGACAAGCCGGTGGAAATACGCGTTTGGAAAGGATGCTTAAAAGGTACGTAACTACGGTTCCGTTACATTATGCTTGATTTCGTAATTTCGCTAGTAGACTTTAAATTAGCATAATACATGAAATTGACATTTACTTGAAGTGATGAAGATCACTAGGTAAATAAACGGGTCAAAAGGTGAAATTATCACCCTTTGACAATATTGTCTAATGGTTTGTCGAGTTACATGTTATAGGAATAAATAGCAAATGGATAAGTACATCGCTATTTTGCTTAGCGGTTACTAAGACAAGGTATTGAAGCGGGTCAATATATTGATCCGAGCCAGGTATGTATAATAACATAACTCATCATGTAGAATTTGGAGTTCTATAAGAGTTAGACAATGTTAAAGTGTAGATATTCGGTTATCTTTAAGGTAAACCGAATAAATTGAATTATGTTCATGGTGTTTTAGAAGCAAATGGGTTTATAAATAAGATTTTAGTTAAAAGGGGTGGTTTTTGGGTCAATCAAGTATTTAAAGGACCCTTGTAGTTAAAGAAGGATGAAGATTGACCAAATTGCCCTTGTAAGCTAATTCGGACGAACGACCCTTAAAGGTGGTTCGAAAAATAAGTTTTATGATTATATAAATGCTTAGGATAAGTTAGATAGTGAAACACATAAATTTTTTGGTCAAAGGGCTTTATATGAGTCTTTGCCGTAAAATGGTAATCCGAGGGGTAAAACTCGGAACATATAGATATCTACATTAAACCCAATACATATATAGTTGTAGTGGGAGGTTACTAGATAAGAAATGTAGAACCACAATGCTAGAAGGGAATGAAAGCGATTTCAAGCTTTAATGTGCTTAAAATACCCTTAACGGGTCAAAATAAGCATACGAGCAAAAATGGGTTTAAATTGTGTAATAAACCTGTAATTAGAACCTAAAATGGTAGGTAACATTAATTTGAAGAAGTGTAGGTGATATAGGAATCAAACAAATATGTTTGTTTGATAAAATGCATAAATGGGTAAAATTCAATAAAAAGGTAACGAGTCGAAGGCTTGAAAGTCTCAAAAATTATTTATGTTGGATGTTGGATTTTAACTCCATATGATGGAGAATCAAATTACAAACACGTAGGAAGAAACGGTAGGTTAAACGGACAAGCGGATTGAAAGATACGAAAGTTTTCATGTCAAAAACGGCAAAAAGGAAAGGAATGATGCAGGGGCCACCGTAACTTACGGTGGAGCTGAATTGGTTACGGTGCTAGCCTACTGATGTACGGTAGGGAAATGTTAACACAGGGGCCACCGTAACTTACGGTGCCACCGTAGGTTACGGTGGAGGCCAGAATTGAGTTATTGTTTTGGGGATCAAGATATCAATGTTGGATTTTCCTAATTACCTCGTTGTATTAGTTATTTAATTATCAAAACTGACCTTTAAGTTGGTTTTGATCACAGGTGAATGTCGAGAGTCCCGGATGAAGATCAAGCATCGAGCAAGAACCGAACACACGTTAAACAAAGCTTCCGCATCGTTGTTTTGTCGTTATTCTAAACGGCGAATTAAATCCCATTATGTATATCACTTAAATTGTAAAAGTTTTTAACAAACCCGTATTTCCGATGTATATGTAATCATTAATTACATGATTATTGCGCAAAATATAAGTTAAACCTTGATTTATAAGAACGGGTGTTACAGTTAGACTATGTGGGCTTAATTATATATATATATATATATATATATATATATGATGACTTCCACACAATGGTTATTTGGGGTTATCTTTGGACTTAGTCTGGATTTACATGCATATAGGGATAAGTTGGGATGATAATCAACCCTCGTTATCCATGTCTCTCTTGCATCATCATTATTGGTGTATACTCACATTTGGGTCCAATTTTGGTGTTAAGCATGTATAAAATTGTGTTTTATGTGATTTATGTTGAACACATTCACTACTTGTGAGTGTTTGTAATTTTCATGTCCAAGCACATGAACTGCGTGTATTAGAGGCCTTTAGGAAGAATATACATGGCCAGGAAGTGCCAAAGCAAAAAAAAAAAACATTTAAGACATTGTCCCCTTAAAACTTCCAGCATGCATATCTCGGGCTAGGAAAGGAGTTATGGGAGCCATAATATATGAAAGTGGGGTGTCTCTTCGATCTAAGCAGCTCATGTGATCAGAGTTGGGCTATGGGCATCTGGGATGCCGGGTTTGGGTGTCCGTGACAACGAAACCCAAAATCCAGCGTCTACAGAAATGTCCCAACGTCTTGCTTCTTCCTCTGGCGTACGAGATGCCCTTTTACCAGCGTCTAAGACGCCGGTACTGTAATTGATGCGCATAATTCTATTTTTTACTCATTCCATCCTGGTTTCTCATAATATTTTGGGTATTCTCAACTTGGCACTTCTAGGGGACGATTTGGTCCAATTCGTCCAATTTTGCATTCTATCACACACTTCAAGATTCAAGTCTCTAAAGATTAATCATCCGGATAATCTCTTCAAGGTTATCCCCAGGTGTATGGTTGTAAGTTTTTAGGGTTTCTTCTTGCACATCTAGTTTGAAACATTAAATTTTGTAATAATTTGATTGAAATTGCATAAATGAATTGTTAGCTTTGTTATGAACTTATGATTGTTAAGATTTCTTGCTTCATTGACACTGTGAGATGATAATTACTGTTAGTTTTGACTCAGGTTAGGGTTTGTTAATTGTTCTTGATTCATAAAACATATACATGTCCAGGATTCACATCGTGAAGGTTTTCTTTCACAGTTTACATATGTTAGATGAATGTTGATGTCTCCAAGTAGGTTTAAACTTAACAAATTCAAGAAATCAACCGTGTCTAAAAAAACAAACCATTCGTGTAACTTCGCCTTAGTTACTTATAAATATGAAACATGGGTGTGATATTTTTTACAAATCTATTTTAATTGCCTTTTTGGTAATTAATAGTTAAATTTTAAATCATTGTCTTGTTTTTACAAACCAATTAGAATCATGTTATTGATTCCCACTTTCAAACATACTTTTGACACAATAAGCAAACTTCATAAACATTTGTAATCAACAAAGTTTAACCCGTCGACCATAATTAAGCTCTTCGTGGTTCGATACCATTCTTACCCTAACTAGTTTAAGGTGATTAGGATGCATAATTCTTCTTATCTTTGGTCCGTCCCTTCCACAGCGATCACATACATGGTTACACATTGTCAAATGCACCCTTTGTTTTGATTATAAATAAGAATATAAACATGTTATAAAAATGCTATAATTATTCATATCTTATATTCCTTAAGCACAAGAAAGGATGTCCAGTTGATCAACCAAATGAGCAAATCAGTCAATAAGTTGGATATAAAGATCACAATCGATGTCGTAGGCAGATTGTTAAATGCTATAATTATTCATATCTTATATTCCTTATGCACAAGAAAGGATGTTCATTTGATCAACCATATGAATAAATCAGTCAATAAGTTGGATATAAACATCACAATCGATGTCATAGGCAAATTGTGCATCTGTCGTATAAGGAGACATAAAAATGTGAAAGTGTTGAACAAAACAATAGAACCATGGAACGCCAGCCATGGATGGACCTTTGTGTGCTTGGGCATTTAATCATCAACAAGTCAGGTTCATGAATCAAGTGATGAAATACAAGAGTTATGGATATTTATATATCAACAAAGTGAAGATTCAAGAATAACAAAAGATCAAGTGATGAAATGAGAAATGGTAAATGACCAAAAGATCATTTAAAAAACTTTTATAAAGTTTAAATAAAGTTCTACAAGCTCTATAGTTATTGTTTTGTACATGTGATATGTGTTGAAAAAGACTTCTAAATCATTTATACTAGTGATTTTCTTTCGCACTTCGCGGCGGGAATTCGGTTGGTATATGTTCAATTCGTTACGATACCGACACTCACTATAGTAATCAAAAGAGAAAACCTTACATCAATTGAAAACAACAAAAACGAATATCGATACCTGTACAAATGTTGAAAAGTTGATATTGGTTCACTTGGTTTGCGTTCTATGTTTATTTCAAGATTGTCATATAAACTTTATTGAAAACATCTATTGTGCCGCTATCGTACCAAATCAAACCGAAATCAACTGAACAACATTTGTATCGGTACCGGTATTTATTTTAATTGTTTTTGTTTTCGATAAACTAAGATCGTATCGCTACCATATCGTACCAAACTGGACAACATCGGTACCGATATGTAATAAGCTTATGGTTTCCTGGTTGATAACAGATATCATGTCGCCACCTTAGTGAACCGAATTAAAACCGAGCGAACAACGTTTGTTCATTATCGGTATTTATTTTTATTATTTTTACTTTCGATAAACTAACATTATACTCCTGTCGTGTTGTACCAAACAACATCGGTATCTATACATATACTCATTTTTATAGTTTCCAGTTTCAATAGTTTTTCATTTATACAACTCTGTCTGTGACGTTAATTGAATATCGGTACCAGTATCGTGACAATTCGGATAGAGCTATACCATTCAAACAACATCGGTATGGATACTGGTGTCCATCATTATTGTTTTCAGTCGATGTAAAACACGTGTTGATTTCTATACTGAGTGCATGAAACGTACCGATACTTTAACGAACCAAATTGATACTGATCCAATGCCTGCTTAACGTACCATCACGATACACAGACAAATAACTTGGAATGTTAAAAAAATTAATAAACATAGATGCAGATTTAAAACACTTTTAATAAAAATTAACGCACGTAAGTTATAATAAAAATTCAAATTGACAGCTAAATAAAATGCTACGAATAAAAAATAAAAAAAACAAATGCCTAAGAATTTTATCACTAAAAATATCAAATGAATAATAGATAAAATAGTAAAAAAAACAACTTTAAAAAAGAAATCAGTTACTATCATCACAATTGCTAAATAAAAGATTAATAAAAAAAAAAAAAAAAAAACAAATGCCTAATAATCACCAATTACTATTTATTAATAAAAAAGCAAATAAATAATAGATAAACTATTACTTATAAAACAAAAATAAATATTAAAAAATCTCTAATTACTAATCATCATAAGTTTGTATCGCATGTAAGTTATTATAAAAATTCAAATTGACAGCTAAATAAAATGCTACGAATAAAAAATAAAAAAACAAATGCCTAAGAATTTTATCACTAAAAATATCAAATGAATAATAGATAAAATATTATAAAAACAACTTTAAAAAAGAAATCAGTTACTATCATCACAATTGCTAAATAAAAGATTACTAAAAAATAAAAAAAAAACAAATGCCTAATAATTACCAATTACTATTTATTAATAAAAAAGCAAATAAATAATAGATAAACTATTACTTAAAAAACAAAAATAAATATTAAAAAATCTCTAATCTCTAATTACTATTCATCATAAGTGTGTATTAATATATATAATATAATAATAACTAGAGGTCATGATATTTCCCCTCAACCTAATACATGAGATTTTGCATGCTTTTGTTGAGCTGGAACCAATTCTGAAAGTTGTGTAAAACAATGGTTATATGCCATTTTAGAAGAACCTTCACTTTCAAAATATATATTTGAGATTTCTTAATCGTCAAGGACACTTGTGATGACCACATGATCAATATAAAGGCATGAGTTTTCAATCAAACTAAGCTATATGGTTTGGTGATATTTCAACATTATAAATAAACAACAAGTTTTAGCTTAGTTGTTTGTACTCTTAGCTTTGGGTGAGTTTAAAAAAAAAATGAATTATATGGTTTTAAATGTTTATAAATTAGAAAATGAAGTGCATTATTAATAATAAATAAAATGTAAAACAAAGAATTCTAAAATTCAACATATAACTTTATATTTTAGAAAATATTTATGTAATTATAATTAAATAAAATATGTCTACTTAATTGTAATTACCCAATAAATATTTTCCAATAAGTGGAGTGGTTGGAGAAAGAATTGGTATTCCTTGTGACTCAGGTTCGATTCCCACTCTCCTCATTATTTTGTGCGGCATCCAAGTGAAGAGCAAATACGGGTGGCGCCAGTTCGACTTGGATGAGAGGCGAGATTTTAGCGATTATTCCACTGTCGTGCTTTCGGGCGGGTGGAGGTCGGGTTTCCGCGCATCTGGGGAGAGCCAAGGGGCTGGCGGCGGTCGAGTAGTCCACCTTGGCCACAACGCCCGGTGTCACGGAAGAAATACAAGATGAGAGGAGCAGGAAATTGTCATGTACAGTTGTGAGCTGTGTGTGTCCGCCACTCTGCTCGCCTCCGCATCATTGTCTGATCTTGATAATGGGATCAAGACAAGACACTAGTCGTTATACAATGGGAGCTCACACTATGACACGGCCCAGTACAACAAAGACATGATCAAATTCAGAAAAATGGATTTTGGCATACAACACTAGACCGACAGTGAGAACAGCCGGCCCAGGAGTGAATACATATTGCACCCATCTGGGTTAGGTAGTGAAGGGCCGGATACTCGCAAAATGAAGACGGTTAGGTTGCGGTATGACAATCGTGGCTCGAGCGAGGGGTTCTAATGATAATTGTACAAAAAGTGTGCTAACTTTTTTTTGTTTATTTTTAAATTCGATTTAATGAGTTCATGTACGATTATTGAAGTTGAAAGATTCAAAGGGTTTTGGTTAAATTGGTGAGATTTATGGTCATTTGACAATTGGTTTGAAGGTTATTTTAAAGGTTTGACAAAATAACGTGTGTACACAATGGATTTGTTATAATCGGCACCACATTGGCACCAGGCTTGACAAAATAGTTGTCGTTTAGCATGAATGTTGTCACTGGCACCACATTTTTCGACTTCTAGATGATATGTAGAATATTATGCCACGAATAGTTATTCTTACTAATATATGTACACAATGGATTTGTTATAATCCACGCTAAATAAAAGCTAAGAGACGCAACGACTCGGCTCGATTTAGTGTGATGTTCGCGCACGCTTTAACGTGATGTCCGCACATGTTGTCCGCGGCGCAACGCCCGCGGAGTATTATCCTAGTTACATTCAAATTTAGGGTTCCCCGTACAACCATGGTTATGCAAGTAAAATAATACAAAGAAAAAAAAAAACATTTTTAGAGCTATCACACGAAATAAAAGGTTGTGAGTATCTTGTTTTCAAGCCATGTTAACATTATCTTATCATAGTGAATCAAAGAGATTCTCTCATATATGTTAGGGCTTATAGGCTCAACCGCTCAAGACCCCTACAAACCATTTTGACACTTAGTCATTTTAAATAAATCAGAACCTATAACTGTAAACTTTTAGGCATCATGTATCTAATTGAAATGTAGAGAGGTAAATTGGATTGGGTAAGTGGTTGGTCGGGTGTGAACAGTCTTTGACTTAGACCAATTAGATGCTTCCATGCAACATTATAACGTTTTTATCAAGCGTGCTCTCCCAAGTAGGACTGTAAACGATCTGAACATTTAGCGAATAGTTCGTGAATCGTTTGACAAGAAGTTCGTTTACGTTCGTTCTTTAGTTAATGAATGAACATGAAAAAGAAAATTCGTTTGATTAGTTAAATGAACGAACTCGAACAATTGTCTCATTCGTTCAGTTACGTTCGTGAACGCTCGGTAATGTTTTCGTGAACATTCGTTGATATTCATTTGTTTATGTTGTTTATTAGAGATTTTATAGCCTTTATTTATTTTATCTAAACGTTTTACATTTTTTAAATCTTATGTATCTCATTACCTAAACAAATAAAATAGGAAATCCTATCTCCACCTTGTTTATGCATCGCTCCACTTTCCTTCTCATTATTCACATCAAAAATATTATCGACCTTCGTTCAACGATTAGGGATAAAAGGTCCAGCGTCACTCCATCTCACCATCCACCTCTAGTCACCATCATCTTCGCCGATCTTATTTGTGTCCGTTTATGTTCGTGAGCCGTTCGTGAACACATTATATCTTTAACGGACGAACACGAACAAGACGTTGTTCGTGTTATTTTGATTCGTTTACCGCCTTACTCCCGAGTCAAGTCAAGGTGTGCTCTTGTACTTTAGACATTCAATATGCATTCAAATAATGGTAAATGAGTTGTGTTAAGTCTTTTATGATCACTTGAAAACTCATATTGTACTAGCATCTTAAATAAGGGTGGAGATACAATAGGAAGTTTATTTGGCTAGGAAGGCTAAGAAGTGATCTTGACCATCCATTAAGTTAATCAAGGGCTAAGATTAAATCAGGGAAATTGAAAGGAAGAAAAGAGGCGCGTGAGTTTGTTCAAGGGCATTCTAGTCAATCCAAGCCAATAGTTTCTCTCTCCTCCAATTCTCCCCCCCCCCCCAATTTTTTAAACGTTAATAACTCTCACACGACATTATTTTTTTATAAAAATTGCACCAAAAAACGAGCGTTTTTTTATCTTTAAAACGAGTATACTATTGCTATATTTAAAAAAAAAATTAAACCCAGTTGTGTAAAACGCAATAGAAAAACCACCAGTTACGTAAAACGCAATGAAAAAAAAACCTAAAAAATGACATTTTTCTAAAACGCAATGCACCAAAAACACAAAAAAATGACTTATTTGTAAAATGCAATGGCCAGAAAACACAAAGAAATGTCTTATTTCTAAAACGCAATGGACTGAAAACACATAAAAAGTGTTTTACCTAAAACGCAATGCACAAAAAACACAAAGAAATGTCTTATTTGTAAAACGCAATGGCCAGAAAACACAAAGAAATGTTTTATTTGTAAAACGCAATGGCCAGAAAACACTAAAAAATGTCTCATTTCTAAAACGCAATGACCTAAAAAAACAAAAGAAAGTGTTCTCTGTAAAACGCAATGGACTGAAAACACCTAAAAATGTGTTTTACCTAAAACGCAATGACTAAAAACACTTCAAAAATGTGTTTTACCTAAAACGCAATGACTAAAGATACTTAAAAATGTGTTTTTTCTAAAACGAAATTGTCACACCCCGACCACGTATAACATACAAAACGTGGCGGAAAACGTCGGGGAGTGTTGTAACAGAATTAATTGTTTCATAACCATGGCATACAAAGTTGTATTTTATTTATCAACATAAGAGTTACATTGTTTTAAACAGGAATCAAAGAGTTTATAACATAATTATACTAGTCTATCTTCATTTTTATTCTCTAAGGCACAGGTCCGCCCTAGTGTCACGATCGTCATCCTACGCAAAAGCTCCTGAAAACACATGTGAAAATAGGTACGTCAGCATAAAAATGCCTGTGAGATACATAGGATTTGTGAAAAGAGGATTCATGACTTATAAGTTTAGAAAAAGTTGTTTAACAAAAGTCAGTCATGAACCTTGTAAATTGTTTTGTTTTGTAAATCATTCAAAAAGTGATGATATGTATAAATAAGAGAATAATGTAAGGTTAAATGAATAACCAAGTAAAATGAGTTTGTATAAGATAAGTTGTTTTGTAAATCAATGTGTTGTGAAAATAAGTTGTTTATGTAAAACGTAATATGTCAAATATTGAAATGATTTAAGTAACGCTACGACATGTAATATCATACAAACACTTGTTTATAGGAAGTACCAGCGGCGTATCCACCATGCTTGTATCATATTACACACGCCTCGTTACTCAAATCACTTACTCAAACCAACCACCAATGTAAATTGTTTATGTATAAATGAATTGTCATGTGTTAATGTGTAAACCAAATCGAAATGTCTATGTCCAATGTAAACCCCTAATTGTGTATATCAATGTCAAAATGTTTATGTTTAATGTAGATCATGTAATGTATACCCAAAAATATCATGTATGGTAAGTGAAATATATCAACTAAACCATATGTGAAATGCACAAAAACAAGGTATTGAAGTAAAACATGGTTTAAATCAAAGTTATGTTTTGTGGAACAGATGCATGCTATACTGATACAAACATTTATGCAGTATTGTGAAAATGCATACATCCAAGCCTTGAGACTGTGGCGATAAACCCTTAAACAAATTAAAGGTTTATCTAAGTTATGTGTATCGAATTCGGTCATTCCTTCCAATCCAAACAAACCTAGGATTTCAAGAACGGGAGTTGTCAATTCCTATGGTACCACTACCTACTAACGAACGGCGTAGCTAATGTTAATGAATGTATTGTTCCATTGTAAACAACCCAAATGTCATAACAAAATGTAAGCATGTGATGAAAACAACTGTACTAAGTATGCACACAATGGACATACATAGCATGAAATGTAATGTAAAACAATGTACTAAGTATGCACACAATGGACATACATAGCATGAAATGTAATGTAAAACAATGTACTAAGTATGCACACAATGGACATACATAGCATGAAATGTAATGTAAAACAATGTACTAAGTATGCATACAATGGACATACATAGCATGAAATGTAATGTAAAAAAATGTACTAAGTATGCACACAATGGACATACATAGCATGAACATAATGAAATCATGTACTATAATTGTACTAATGAACATAGCAAGTATATGATGTGAAAGCAGGAAAGCACGAAAGTAACAAGTAGGCACATGTGTTTCACCCCAAAACAGTTTGGAAAACAGTAAAAGAGGGGTCTATGTACTCACTTTGAGATTGCTTAGTAGTCCTTGAGTAACAACCAAACAATGCTAGAGATCTCGAAATCAAACGGCACCTAATATAGGTAACTATGTTAATAAACCGGACCTAATTCGGAGGATTTAGATAGAATGAGGGTTCGTAAACCAAACGAGTATGGAAACTCGTGTAATATGGTTTCACAAAGCCTACATACTAATTGAAACCTAACATAAGTGCTTACGACCCATTACGACCCGTTTAGGTAGCTTATGCTACTTTAACGCGTCGTTCGCGTGAAACGCGTTCGGAACGTCTAACTAGTCTTATGACAAGTGTTATATGCCTAAATATGTTACATAATCAGTTATGTGACAAAAGTTTAGGTTACATATGCTTAATTACCAATTACATATGAAAAGGGTATTTAGGTAATTTACCTAAGGCATATAAACCACCTATCATACAACTACTTAACGAAGTGACCATAAGGTATAACCTCGGAAGGTTATTCCCTATATACTATGGTCACCTAAGGTATTTGGTCGGATCCTAATGATCGACCAAATGGGTCGGGTTCGAAGGTATAAGCGATTTATCAGATCGCTTACCCTTACGACCCTAGACAACGTGGTAATCAGTAGGCATAGTCCCAAGGGACTATAACCATCGTGATTACAATCACGTTGCGAAGTTCAAACGAACTTCGCATTGACCATAAACTGGTCAACGCAGAAAGTCAAACAACGACTCGAAAAGCAATAAAAGAACGAAGGAGTATTTACGAAGGGTCCCCGAATGCTAATCTTGATCCAAGTAGCTCAGGTATGAAACAAAGGTTCCAACTTAGAGCTTCTCAAATCAAAATTCTTGTGGGTTTTGCAATGGCATGAGGGGTATTTATAGGATTCGTAGAGCCGTTAAGATCGTTCCTTGTTAACCGTGCTTCAATCTCAACCCTCCACCTCAAAACCCTGGTTTTAGAAAACCATTTGAGCCCATGGTATTGCCCAAAACCGTGTGCGAAAGTGGAACGGACCAGATTCGATGTTTCTGCAAAGTTTCTTCCCAGATGAGGTGCTCGCGTAGCGCCACTGCATAGGAATGAGGTGCTCGCGCTACGCCACCATGTACCAGTTTCAGCAAAGTTTCAAAAATGGCAGAAATGGTCCCTGCAGCCTGTTTAAGCGATTTTCAATGCGTTTGAACCCCGTTAACCTCATTTCAAGGCTATAAAATGAAGTTAAAGTATAGGGAACTCAAAACATGCTCAAAAATATCTCAGATGTCGGTTCGTTTGGCCGTATGATCGCGATGTTCGCTTAATTACGACGGAATGCGCATAAGCGCGAAAAACGATCCAAATGACGCAACGAATGGATTTTTCTTATACCAAACACTAAAATAAAATATTTTAGTGCTTACATAAATTTTTGGATGTCCGGATGTATTCAGAACGTGAGTTATGCGCAAAAGTGCAAACTTGTGCACTTTTTGACACTTTTAGTCCCTGAATGACCCAAAAGTTTATTTTAGCACACCGAACCCCTCAAAGCCTATTTCTAAGATATCTAAAGGACATTTATGGTATGTTTAACTTATGGTCATGTTCCGGAATGTTCGTTACAGTTCAAATTGACATACTTTCGCAGTTTGTCAAGTTTAGTCCCTGTAAGCGAATTAACTTGTTTTTGCCATACCAAAGCCTTCAAAACTTATTTCTAAGTTATGTAAAGGTTATTTAAGGTATGTTAAGTATATGTTGATGTTCCAGAGTATTTGTCGCATTAAACTGATTACGTTTACGCACCAGTTTGCGTATAACTCTCCAGAAAGCGATATAGAGTTTGAAATTGAATAAAAGTCAAAACATGAAAAATGTAAAACACAACCAAACAAACATTGGGATCAAATAACATTGTTTTATTGATAACCGAACTGTTCACAATGATTACAAGCACAGATGTTACAGTCTCCCCTACTTGTGGAAATTTAGTCCCGAAATTTATTTAGAGGAAACTCGTGGGAAAAGATGCGGATATTTCGCCTTCATTTGATCTTCGCGTTCCCAAGTAAACTCGGGTCCACGTTTAGCTTCCCAGCGAACTTTGACCAAAGGAATGCGCTTGCGTTTAAGCCACTTGACTTCACGTTCCATGATTTCCACTGGCTTCTCAACAAATTTCAGTGTTTTATCAACACGAATTTCGTCAAGCGGTATGTGGAGGTTCTCATTAGCTAAACACCTCTTGAGATTGGACACGTGAAAAGTTGGATGAACTTTTCCAAGTTCAGGAGGTAACTCAAGTCTGTAGGCTACCTTTCCGATTCTTTCGACAATCTTGAATGGTCCAACGTATCTAGGTGCAAGTTTTCCTTTCTTTCCAAATCTGATCACACCTTTCCAAGGTGAGACCTTAAGTAATACTCGATCACCGACTTGAAATTCCAAGGGTTTGCGTTTTGGATCCGCGTAACTCTTTTGACGGCTTCTAGCTGTCTGAAGGTTATCACGAACTTTCTTGACCTTATCAGTTGTCTCTAAAATGAGGGCAGGTCCAGTAAGTTGTGCCTCGCCGATCTCATTCCAGCAGACTGGTGAACGACATTTTCGACCATAGAGAGCCTCGAAAGGAGCCATTTTGATGCTGGTGTGATAACTGTTGTTGTAGGAGAATTCAATTAACGGAAGATGTGAATCCCAACTACCACCAAAGTCGATCACACAAGCTCTAAGCATATCCTCCAGAGTCTGGATTGTTCTTTCAGATTGACCATCCGTTTGCGGATGATAAGCCGTGCTCAGATTAAGTTGGGTCCCCATAGCAGATTGCATGGTTCTCCAAAAATGAGAAGTGAAACGAGCATCTCTGTCAGAAATGATGTTCAAAGGAACACCATGTCGAGCTACAATTTCATCCACATAGATTTTTGCAAGTCTGTCAGCAGGAAAGTCCTCACGGATTGGCAAGAAATGTGCTGACTTAGTAAGACGATCAACAACTACCCAGATGGCATCATGACCTTTCTTTGTGCGTGGAAGTTTGGTAACGAGATCCATAGTAATGTTTTCCCATTTCCAAACTGGGATCTCTGGTTGCACTAATAAACCAGAAGGACACTGATGTTCAGCCTTAACCTTAAGACATGTAAGGCATTTTTATACATATAAGGCAATGTCTTTCTTCATACCAGGCCACCAATACTGAATACGAAGATCCTTATACATCTTATCTGAGCCCGGATGAATAGAATAACGAGACTTATGGGCTTCATCCATAAGCAAGGTACGAAGATCATCCTGGCTTGGGACCCACAAACGGTCCATGAAGTAATACGATCCATTATCCTTCAGTTCCAAATCAGGTGTTATGTAATAGGGAAATTCCTTATCCATCAAACCCTGTGAAACACAAGATTGTTGAGCCTGAGAAATGCGTGCCTGGATATCGGATCGAGCTTGAATAACATATTGAACACGTACACAATGAAGCTTAGTACGTTCCTTACGACTCAATGCATCAGCTACGACATTCGCCTTACCAGGATGGTAGCGAATTTCGCAGTCATAGTCGTTTAGAAGCTCAACCCAACGTCGTTGCCTCATGTTGAGTTCTTTCTGATTGAAGATATGTTGAAGACTTCTGTGGTCAGTGAAAACCACACATTTTGTTCCGTACAAATAGTGTCTCCAGATCTTGAGAGCGAAAACAACTGCACCCAACTCAAGATCATGAGTGGTGTAGTTTTTCTCATGTATCTTCAACTGCCTCGATGCATATGCTATGACTTTGTTCCTTTGCATTAGAACACAGCCAAGACCCAGTTTAGATGCATCACAATACACGACAAAATCATCATCACCCTCAGGCAATGATAGAACAGGCGCATCGCAAAGCTTCTGCTTCAAGTTTTGAAAAGCTTCCTCTTGTTTGAATCCCCAATCAAAGGGTTTGTTCTTCTGAGTTAGAGCAGTTAGAGGAACTGCAATCTTCGAGAAGTTTTCTATGAAGCGGGGATAATAACCCGCTAGACCAAGAAAAGAACGAACCTCAGTAGGAGTAGTAGGCGTATCCCAATCCTTAATCACACTGATCTTGGAGGGATCTACATGAATACCTTGTTCGTTGATAATATGTCCTAAGAATTGAACTTCTTTAAGCCAAAATTCGCACTTGGAGAATTTGGCGAAAAGTTGCTCTTTCTTTAGGAGTTCCAGAGTAAGACGAAGTTGTTGCTCGTGATCAGCTCACGTCTTAGAATAAATCAAGATGTCGTCAATAAAAACAATGACGAACTGATCCAAATAAGGCTTGCAGACCCTATTCATTAAGTCCATGAAAACAGCAGGAGCATTAGTCAAACCGAATGGCATGACTGTGAACTCGTAATGCCCTTAACGAGTGCGGAATGCTGTCTTGGGAATATCTTCTTCATGCACACGAAGTTGATGATACCCGGAACGCAGATCAATCTTCGAAAAATAAGAAGCGCCCAGTAACTGATCAAAGAGATCATCGATGCGAGGTAGGGGATATCGATTCTTGATGGTAAGCTTGTTAAGCTCACGATAATCGATACACATCCTAAAAGATCCATCCTTCTTCTTGACAAAAAGAACGGGAGCACCCCAAGGTGAAAAGCTAGGACGGATAAAACCTTTGTCAGAGAGCTCCTGAAGCTGCTTAGACAACTCTTGCATCTCAGACGGTGCAAGACGATATGGAGCTCTGGCAATGGGATTTGCACCAGGTAAATCTTCAGGGAATACTTCAGAATAATCCCGAACGACAGGAATATCTGAAATAGACTTACCCTTGCCTTTATCTGCTGTAACATGTGCTAAGAAGGCCACATAGTTCTTCCGCAGATATTTCCGAGCTTTAAAACAAAACAAGACATGAGCTTGAGACCACCAGACGGTTTCTCACCTTGAACCTGTAGGATCTCGCCTGTCGAAAGCGGCACACGAACGATCTTCTCGAAACAAACTACCTCTGCGTGATGCTTGGATAACCAATCCATACCCACTATAACGTCGAAGCTTCCAAGTTGCATTGGCGTGAGGTCGATAGGAAAAAGATGATCGTTAAGGTTCAATTGGCAGTTGCGAAGAACAGAATCAAGAATAATGGGTTCACCACTAGCAACCTCTACTGTCAAAGGTTTACCTAGTTTCGTTCTAGACACGCGAAGCATTGGCTCAAAAGACAATGACACAAAACTCTTGTCGGCACCCGAATCAAAAAGAACAGATGCAGGCTGATTATTAATAAAGAACGTACCGTTCACCACGTTATTGTCCGCCTGTGCCTCTTGGGCATTCATGTTGAAGACTCGCCCTCGAGCCTGATCCTGATTCTGGTTTGGATTCTGATTCTGGTTAGCTAGCCTTGGGCACCGGTTTCTGTAGTGGGTCAGATCCCCACAATTGTAGCACGAACCGGGAGGAAAATGAGGTCATGCAGCTTGTCCTTGTTGCTGAGCAACTTGTTGGGCTTGGTTCTGAACTGCCTGGTTCTGGTTAACAGGAATGCGACAAGTAGCGGCAAGATGACCCGACTTCCCACAGTTATTACAGAAACGGCACGGATGTTGCGGCTGATGGTGACTGCTGCATCTATTGCACAAAGGTTCATTCCCTGAGTAGGGTTTCTTCGCTGGAGGCTGTGTGGGTTGGTTGGGAGCTGCCTGGTTAGCTTGGGCAGTGACAGCAAAATTTTGGGAAGCCTTACGCTTCCTTGACCCTCTTGAAGAACCAGAATTCTTTCCATTCTTGTTTTGACCTTTCTTGCTATCTTCCTTGTCAGACGACTGTTTCTTGCCCTTGTCACCCTTCCTGTGTAACTTATTCTTCCGAATCTGCGACTCAGTCAATGTCGCTGCTAATTCAATAGCCTGACGGAGTGTGGCGGGGTTATTACCAGTAATGATGTCTTGCATAGAGTCAGGTAGGCCGTCGATGTACCTTTCGATAGCCTTGTCGAGTGGGGTAACCATCGTTGGGCATAGCAAACTCAGCTCCTCAAACCTATCAGTATATGCCCTGTGCTCACCACTGTCTTGTTTCAAGTCATCAAACTCCTTCTCCAAAGCTCGCTGCTCATGACGAGGACAGAATTCCCTCATCATAAGGGCTCTGAGTTCAGCCCAAGTTTGTGCTAGAGCAACTTCTGCACCACGGTCTCTCATAACTCCATTCCACCATGTGAGAGCCCTCTTCTGAAACACACTCGAAGAAAACTCGACCTTGCGATTGCCAGGACACTGCACGTGGCGAAAAGTATTCTCAATGCTCTCGAACCATTGAAGAAGCCCAGTCGCTCCTTCAGAACCACTAAACTTGAGTGGTTTAGCCGAGTTAAAATCCTTGTATTTGCATGGAGCATTGTTGTTGTTGTTGGCTTGGTTCCATTGAGCAAAGAGGTTTGGGAATTGAGAAGCCATCTGCTGCGCAATGATTTCTGCCAGTTCGGCAGTCGCTATCTGGTTTTCGCGTCGAGGAGGCATTCTAAAAGAGGAAAACATGAAAGGAAACGAGTGAGATGATTGGATGAAGAGAATGAGATGAAATAAAATTAACAAAAGAAAAGATGGTGGTCATTTGTCCGCATTACCAAGCAAACAAACGAAACACAGTGACTAATCAAAGTAAATGGATCAAAAATAATGTATCGCGAAGACATGCTCGCCTATAAGTGAACACTCATCCCAAGAATTCCCAGGTAAGCACAACTGGTCTCGCGTCTGATGAGATATATACGAAGTGCTTGCCTAGACAGAAAACCCAGAATACAGGCATTCACTCTTCCAGTTTGCACGTGTTCACATTATTTAAAACCCAAAACCTTGACGAGATTTTTGAAAATTCAAAGGCATAAAGCCAAAAATTCAGTCAAACTGGAAGGGTTCAAAACCTTACAAAAGAGGGTTCAAAACCTTACAATAGAGGGTTCAAAACCTTGTAATAAATCATCCAAAAACAGATGATTGTTTTTCAAAAATCGTTTTGGAAAATTTGGTTTTTGTTTTGATAATCACCTAAGGATAGGTGATGTGCATGTTTTAAGATCTAAACACAAGATAACTTGTGTTAGGGTCCTAGAAAGTTATAGTCTAGGTCAAAGCATTACTAATAACCTAATTCCCTATAACCATTGGCTCTGATACCAACTCTTCTGTCACACCCCGACCACGTATAACATACAAAACGTGGCGGAAAATGTCGAGGAGTGTTGTCACAGAATTAATTGTTTCATAACCATGGCATACAAAGTTGTATTTTATTTATCAACATAAGAGTTACATTGTTTTAAACAGGAATCAAAGAGTTTATAACATAATTATACTAGTCTATCTTCATTTTTATTCTCTAAGGCACAGGTCCGCCCTAGTGTCACGATCGTCATCCTACGCAAAAGCTCCTGAAAACACATGTGAAAATAGGTACGTCAGCATAAAAATTCCTGTGAGATACATAGGATTTGTGAAAAGAGGATTCATGACTTATAAGTTTAGAAAAAGTTGTTTAACAAAAGTCAGTCATGAACCTTGTAAATTGTTTTGTTTTGTAAATCATTCAAAAAGTGATGATATGTATAAATAAGAGAATAATGTAAGGTTAAATGAATAACCAAGTAAAATGAGTTTGTATAAGATAAGTTGTTTTGTAAATCAATGTGTTGTGAAAATAAGTTGTTTATGTAAAACGTAATATGTCAAATATTGAAATGATTTAAGTAACGCTACGACATGTAATATCATACAAACACTTGTTTATAGGAAGTACCAGCGGCGTATCCACCATGCTTGTATCATATTACACACGCCTCGTTACTCAAATCACTTTCTCAAACCAACCACCAATGTAAATTGTTTATGTATAAATGAATTGTCATGTGTTAATGTGTAAACCAAATCGAAATGTCTATGTCCAATGTAAACCCCTAATTGTGTATATCAATGTCAAAAAGTTTATGATTAATGTAGATCATGTAATGTATACCCAAAAATATCATGTATGGTAAGTGAAATATATCAACTAAACCATATGTGAAATGCACAAAAACAAGGTATTGAAGTAAAACATGGTTTAAATCAAAGTTATGTTTTGTGGAACAGATGCATGCTATACTGATACAAACATTTATGCGGTATTGTGAAAATGCATACATCCAAGCCTTGAGACTATGGCGATAAACCCTTAAACAAATTAAAGGTTTATCTAAGTTATGTGTATCGAATTCGGTCATTCCTTCCAATCCAAACAAACCTAGGATTTCAGGAACGGGAGTTGTCAATTCCTATGGTACCACTACCTACTAACGAACGGCGTAGCTAATGTTAATGAATGTATTGTTCCATTGTAAACAACCCAAATGTCATAACAAAATGTAAGCATGTGATGAAAACAACTGTACTAAGTATGCACACAATGGACATACATAGCATGAAATGTAATGTAAAACAATGTACTAAGTATGCACACAATGGACATACATAGCATGAAATGTAATGTAAAACAATGTACTAAGTATGCACACAATGGACATACATAGCATGAACATACTGAAATCATGTACTATAATTGTACTAATGAACATAGCAAGTGTGACAACTCGTATTTTCGAACCTATCTTTGTACCCTGATGAAACATAAACATTTTGTGACTATGTGAATTGAATGATTAAATGGAATGCTATGTCGTTGAATGTGATGTTAAATGTGAATTGTTGTGTTTGTTTATATGTATGTATTACCACACGAAAGAAACCGATCGCACAATAGACATCCGAACGCACAAACCAATGGGCTTTGACTCATGCAACTCTCGGCCCACTTCTCCTTGAACTCGGAACACATAGGCAGCCCATGATGGGTTCGGCCTACTCCTCATACGCATAGCCTAATGAGTAGGTGAATACTTTTCATTATTTACAACCACACATAGCAAAACCCTAGGGCTCTCTCTCTCTCTCCCTCACGAACTCGACGGCAGCCAAACACCCTTCTCAATCGAAGATCATTGTGTTCGGATCATTCCCTTGTTCGGATCCTTCTCGTTATACTCTCTTAACCGGTTAGTGTTTTGTTATTAGTTGATTTATGTTATGTGATTACACATGTCCTAGATGATACATGATTGTTGATGATGTAAACTGTTAATATTGGTGTCTTGAAAGTCGGCTCACATGAGTATGATTAGATCGAGATGTGTGGTAGTAATCGGTGGTATGTGATGGTGTTAATCAACCATCATGTCATGTTTCGGATTAGGTTGCATGATTCGATTTGTTTTAGAGTTGTTATAATTGACTTAGGTTATGGCATGATGACATGTGAATGGGTGTTGATGTGACTGTTGGAATGATTGTTGTTATTCGAATTGTGTGTATGTATGTTGATGAGCATGTGACTTGAATTGAGTGTATATTAAGAATCCTGTATGATTTTCAGTCATTGTTTTCATACCCACATGTGATTGCCAGCATGTCATGTGTTTGATTTATGTATTCTTTCTAAATTGCATGGATCTTAGTGCATATTCAATTTAATATATGATAACCATATTATTCCTGTGATTGTATGACATTGTTGTTGACTTGTATGGATGGAGAATCTTGTGAACAAATCTGATTATTATGTCGATTGTGGTTGAATTCTAGTGGACCGAGTAATTATCACATTCATACTTTATTTCGGTTAAAGTTATTTATTATTGATAAAATTCAATATTTGGAAACCATTGAATGATTATAACTGAATCGAATTCTTGGAAACAATGTAACTAATATGCATAATATTCGGATGTTTAAACTGATCGCACAAGTAGTCTATTCGCACAAGACTCCTGGTCGCACAAGATCAGAGTCCAGTCGTACAAGATGTTTCAATCGCACAAGGGCAACTCAGTCGCACAAGATTGTTTGTTATTTGGGCCGTATGTTTATATGTGTTGGGCCGGGTATATGTGTTGGGTTGGGCCAGGTCTGATCGCACAACCCAATCGGATTCGCACAAGGTTTAAGTTTATTTGTTGGGCCGTGGTTATGCTTATAGCTTTGTTTGGGCTTCTTGACTTTGGGCCGGGTAGTAATGGGATCCAACGGATGACTCGCACAAGGCCACAAAGCTTGTGCGAGCCCAATCTTGAATACGCTATTAATTGTTGAACGTGTTGATGTATGTTGCCATGATCCGTATGTGTTTCTTATTTGCTATCTATGTGATACTTATGTGCTTAACTCAAACGTGAACCTGACTTGTATAATAACCATGTTAGGACATGGTTGACTACTAGCATTTAGACTCGACCTTTTTGTGTATCTGCCGAGCAAACCAAGGTGAGTTCACACTCTACAAAGCATGGGATTCCCAGGGGTTGGGAATGGGGTTAAGGAATATGGATTCCTCGTCCTTTCTTGGGTAGGACAGTACTGGTTCAGGAATGTAATTCCTCGTCCTTACGGACAGATAACTTTTACTAGACCAAAACTCTATCACGAAGTCCCTCCTTTTTATATCGACTTAATCGCCGGGCCAATGGCGAGCGGGTCATTAGTTAGATAGCGCTATTTAGGTCTGACAAGCCTCACACCGTGCCGCAGAGGACGGGCGTGAACTAATGGATCTGGGGCACGTCAATGATGATAGACATTGACAGTTTCAGGGCACTTAAACATGACTTCAGTCAGTAGTCGATATGGTAACGAGTCTAGTGTATACATGGGGTAGCCCCCACGGCCGAGATGCCAGATAACTATCATGGGGTAGCCCCCACGGCTGGATTGCCAGAGTTAATGGGTTAAACAAATCACATTTTTCAACTATGGGGTAACCCCCACGACAGGATGCCAGTTAAAGGAAACTGTTTTTGGAACAACTAAAAATGAACACCCAACTGTGAACTCACTCAACTTGTTGTTGACCCGTTACTACATGCTTTGCAGGTCAATAGGTACTTAGCTGGAGCTTGCACAAGGGAGAGTCGTTGTGGGACATGGACAGCTGTGTGCCATGTTAAACCTTTGGATATTTAAACTTACGATTTGGGTTTTTAAACACTTATGCTTCCGCTCATAACTTAAACTATGTTTGATTTGGACACTAACTGTGTTGGTTGAACTTTTACATTTAATTACTTGCTTGTTCAATATGATTAGTGGTTTGATCCTGGTCAGTCACGCCTCCAAGCGGTGATACTCCGTGTGTGGATTTTGGGGGTGTGACAGATTGGTATCAGAGCCATTGGTTATAGAGAACTTGGTTTTAATAAAGGAAAACGTTTTTGTTAAAACCAGACTATAACCTGTACAGTGCTCTACGATCCACAACGACGCTTCACTCCACGTGCAAGGCTCGACATTCTAGGTGATATGGTTTACGTTTTATACTGCCTACTTGCTAGATTGCGTAGAACTTTGCTCATGATATGCTTAGTTAGTATAGCTACTGTTGCTTGAACACGGGTGTGCTTACTCTCCCCTGTCATCGCACTTTCGCGAACCCCTCTCACACATGCTTCTTTTGATATGAAGATCATGTCTGGACGCATTAACATAACACAAGCCCAGTTGATGGCTCTGATTAACGAACAGGTTGTTGCGGCAATTGCAGCCGCACAGGCAGGAGGTATACCCTGCAGTTTAAAAACTCATTCTAGGATCTTTAGATCCTACTCTCGTGAATCTATCCTTGTGTTAAACTTTGTCCTTTCTTACACCCACAACAGGTCAACATGCTCAGCCACCTGTGTGCACCTTCAAAACTTTCATGGACTGCCGACCCACTACTTTTAGTGGCACTGAAGGAGCAGTAGGTCTCCTCCACTGGTTTGAGAAACTAGAATCTGTGTTCGAAATGTGTGAATGCCCTGAGGCACGCAGGGTGAAGTATGCCACTGGTACTCTTGAGGGTTTAGCCCTCACATGGTGGAACGCCCATGTTCAAATGCTGGGGTTGGTTGCTGCTAACGCTACCCCATGGAACAATTTTAAAGAGATGATCAATGAGGAATACTGCAGTCGTGACGACATTCATAAGCTGGAAGTCGAGTTCTTCAACCTCAAGATGACGGGGTCAGAAATTGAGGCGTTTACAAAGAGATCTAATGAGCTTGCATTACTGTGTCCTACTATGGTGGACCCTCCAATTAAGCGTATTGAACTTTATCTCAAGGGTCTAGTGCCAGAGATCCAAAGTCATGTGACTTCCGCAAACCTCGCCACTTACCAGCAGGTTGTTCAGTTGGCTCACCGTCTCACTGATCAGGCAGTGGAACAGAACAGGTTACCAAAACGTATTAGTGCTACAGTTACCTCTGAACCTCCCAGTGACAACAAACGTAAATGGGATAGAGCTTCAAGCAGAGGTTCGACTTCTGTTCAACCCCAGTCGCAGCAAAGAAGAACTGAAGAGTATAAGAGTCCTAGTCAGCAATCGTCAGGTAGCCAAAGTCATGGTGTGTACAAGGGAAATCACCCAAAATGCAATCGTTGCAACTTACATCACTGCGGGCCATGCACCAGGGGTAACTGTCATCGGTGCAACAAGCCAGGCCATGCAGCAAAGGATTGCAAAAGTTTATACCCAGCAAACCAGAGTCGTCAGCAACAACAAGTTCAACAGAATCAACGCCAACAGCAGCAACAGCAAGGTAACAACAAAGGGTGCTTTCAGTGTGGAGCTGAAGGCCACTTCAAGAGAGATTGCCCCCAACTGAACAGGAACCAGAATAACAATAACAACAACAATCAGGGGAATGGGAACAATGGGGGTAACAATGGCAATGGTGCAAGGGGCCGTGCGTTCGTTATTGGCAATGGAGAAGCGAGGAATGATCCCAATGTTGTGACGGGTAAGTTACTACTCGACGACTTTTACGTTACTGTCTTATTTGATTTGGGTGCTGATACTAGTTATGTGTCCCTAAAAGTTAGTCAACTACTTAAGCGTACCCCAACACCTTTGAACCCCAAACATGCTGTAGAGTTAGCTAATGGTAAAAGTATAGAGGTCACACACGTAGTCAAAGGTTGTAATCTCGTTCTTGCTGATCACACTTTCTCGATCGACCTCCTTCCTATCACTCTGGGTAGTTTCGACGTTGTAATTGGGATGGACTGGTTATCCCAACATCAAGCAGAGATTCTTTGCAACGAAAAGATTGTCTGTATTCCTCGCCCAGGCGATGAACCTCTCATGATTTGTGGCGACAAGAGTGGTGCTGTTGTGAGCATCATTTCTTCCCTTAAGGCCCAAAGGTGTTTGCGTAAGGGCCACACTGCCTTTCTGGCTCTCGTTACTGACACCTCGAAGAAAGAGAAAAAGATAGAAGACTTTCCTATTGTACGCGATTATCCTGAGGTATTTCCTGAGGAACTACCTGGCCTCCCGCCTCATCGCCAGGTCGAGTTCCAGATCGAGCTAGCTCCCGGGGCAGCACCCATAGCTCGTGCCCCATATCGTTTAGCTCCATCAGAGTTGAAAGAGCTATCTACGCAACTGCAAGAACTCTTAGATAAGGGTTTTATTCGTCCTAGCTCTTCGCCCTGGGGAGCTCCAGTGCTATTTGTGAAGAAGAAAGACGGTACGTTCAGAATGTGCATCGACTACCGTGAACTGAACAAGGTGACTGTGAAGAATCGCTACCCTCTTCCACGCATTGACGACCTGTTCGACCAGCTGCAAGGGTCGAGCTACTATTCAAAGATCGATTTGAGATCGGGGTATCACCAGCTGAGAGTCCGAGAAGAGGATGTCTCTAAAACAGCCTTTAGAACCCGTTATGGACACTATGAGTTTTTGGTCATGCCTTTTGGGATGACAAACGCACTTGCGGTCTTCATGGACTTGATGAATCGAGTGTGCAAGCCTTACTTAGACAAGTTCGTTATTGTCTTCATCGATGACATCCTGATCTATTCGAAGAGTCAGGAGGAACACGAGCAACATTTACGACTTATTTTGGAACTCCTTCGAAAAGAACAGCTGTACGCCAAGTTTTCAAAATGTGACTTCTGGTTTCGTGAAGTCCGTTTTTTAGGCCATGTAGTGAACAAGGATGGGATTCACGTTGATCCATCCAAGGTAGAGTCAATCAAGAGCTGGCCTGCACCTCGTACGCCAACGGAAATTCGCCAATTCTTGGGATTGGCAGGTTACTACAGGAGGTTTATCAAGGATTTTTCCAAGATTGCACAACCTCTTACTTCACTAACGCAGAAGGGCGTTGTTTATCATTGGGGAAACGCACAGGAGTTAGCGTTTCAGCACTTAAAGGATAGACTTTGCAGTGCACCTATCCTTTCATTGCCAGAGGGCACAGACGACTTCGTGGTTTACTGCGACGCATCCATTCAGGGTCTTGGTTGCGTATTGATGCAGCGGGATAAAGTTATAGCCTACGCCTCACGCCAACTCAAAGTTCATGAAAAGAACTACACTACACACGATCTAGAGCTGGGAGCGGTTGTTTTTGCACTTAAGATATGGAGACACTACCTGTATGGTACCAAATGCGCTATCTACACTGATCACAGGAGCCTCGAGCATATCTTTAAACAGAAGGAACTCAATATGCGGCAACGACGATGGGTCGAACTGCTGAATGACTACGAATGCTCGATCAGGTACCACCCAGGCAAAGCCAATGTTGTGGCTGACGCCCTCAGTCGGAAGGACACTGCGCCTAAGCGCGTGCGAGCTTTACAACTCACCATACAGTCTAGTCTTCCTTCCCAAATACGAAATGCTCAGGTAGAAGCATTGAAACCAGAAAACGTCAGGGCTGAAGCCCTACGCGGCTCGAGGCAACGCTTAGAACAGAAGGAAGACGGTGCTTACTACGTCACAGGACGCATTTGGGTCCCACTGTATGGCAACCTACGAGAGCTGGTGATGGATGAGGCACACAAGTCTCGCTACTCGGTACATCCTGGTTCGGATAAAATGTACCACGATATCAAAACTACATATTGGTGGCCTAGCATGAAGGCCCACATAGCAACGTACGTTAGCAAGTGCTTGACTTGTGCGAGAGTCAAGGCGGAATACCAGAAACCTTCAGGCCCACTTCAACAACCAGAGATACCACAATGGAAATGGGAGCAAATTTCCATGGATTTTGTTACTGGCCTGCCTAGATCACAACGTGGTAACGATACTATTTGGGTGATCGTGGATCGACTCACAAAATCTGCTCACTTCTTGGCTATCAAGGAGACGGATAAGTTCTCCACACTAGCAGAAATATATCTTAAGGAAGTCGTTTCGAGGCACGGAGTGCCCACCTCTATTATCTTGGATCGAGATGCACGTTTTACATCAGAACTATGGCAAGCAATGCACAAGTCCTTTGGCTCAAGATTAGATATGAGCACAACTTATCACCCGCAAACGGATGGGCAGTCGGAACGTACCATCCAGACTCTAGAAGACATGCTTAGGGCATGTGTAATTAACTTTGGCAACGGCTGGGAAAAGCATCTGCCACTTGTGGAATTTTCGTACAACAATAGCTATCACACCAGCATTAAAGCTGCTCCGTTTGAGGCATTGTACGGGCGTAAATGCCGGTCACCTCTTTGTTGGGCAGAGGTGGGGGATAGTCAGATTACTGGTCCAGAACATGTGGTTGACACAACAGAGAAAATTGCTCAGATACGACAACGAATGGCGGCGGCTCGTGACCGTCAGAAAGTCTACGCCGATAAGGGCAGAAAACCACTAGAGCTCCAGGTTGGGGAGCGAGTACTACTCAAGGTTTCACCCTGGAAGGGTGTGGTTCGTTTTGGTAAACGAGGCAAACTTAACCCACGATACGTTGGACCTTTCGAAGTCATTGAGAAGATAGGCAAGGTGGCTTACAGACTGAACTTACCAGCGGAACTCAGTGCAGTTCACAACGTTTTCCATGTGTCAAATCTGAAGAAGTGTCTGTCAGATGAGACCCACGTAGTTCCTTTGAAGGAGCTCACTATCGACGAGCAGTTGCGATTCGTCGAGGAACCTGTTGAAATCACGGACCGGGATGTTAAGGTCCTCAAGCGTACTAGAATACCTCTCGTTCGAGTTCGTTGGAACTCACGTCGTGGCTCAGAGTTCACCTGGGAACGCGAAGATCAGGTGAAACAAAAGTATCCCCGACTGTTCGCAAACGGTACAACCACTACTGAGGCTGAAGCTACGGAATTTCGGGACGAAATTCCAGATCAACGGGGGGAGGATGTGACACCCCAGGAAAACCGGGGAAACCATGCAACTTAACTAGCTTCCTCAGCGAGTACGTGCTAAATTTCGGGACGAAATTTCTTACAACTTGGGGATAATGTGACAACTCGTATTTTCGAACCTATCTTTGTACCCTGATGAAACATAAACATTTTGTGACTATGTGAATTGAATGATTAAATGGAATGCTATGTCGTTGAATGTGATGTTAAATGTGAATTGTTGTGTTTGTTTATATGTATGTATTACCACACGAAAGAAACCGATCGCACAATAGACATCCGAACGCACAAACCAATGGGCTTTGACTCATGCAACTCTCGGCCCACTTCTCCTTGAACTCGGAACACATAGGCAGCCCATGATGGGTTCGGCCTACTCCTCATACGCATAGCCTAATGAGTAGGTGAATACTTTTCATTATTTACAACCACACATAGCAAAACCCTAGGGCTCTCTCTCTCTCCCTCACGAACTCGACGGCAGCCAAACACCATTCTCAATCGAAGATCATAGTGTTCGGATCATTCCCTTGTTCGGATCCTTCTCGTTATACTCTCTTAACCGGTTAGTGTTTTGTTATTAGTTGATTTATGTTATGTGATTACACATGTCCTAGATGATACATGATTGTTGATGATGTAAACTGTTAATATTGGTGTCTTGAAAGTCGGCTCACATGAGTATGATTAGATCGAGATGTGTGGTAGTAATCGGTGGTATGTGATGGTGTTAATCAACCATCATGTCATGTTTCGGATTAGGTTGCATGATTCGATTTGTTTTAGAGTTGTTATAATTGACTTAGGTTATGGCATGATGACATGTGAATGGGTGTTGATGTGACTGTTGGAATGATTGTTGTTATTCGAATTGTGTGTATGTATGTTGATGAGCATGTGACTTGAATTGAGTGTATATTAAGAATCCTGTATGATTTTCAGTCATTGTTTTCATACCCACATGTGATTGCCAGCATGTCATGTGTTTGATTTATGTATTCTTTCTAAATTGCATGGATCTTAGTGCATATTCAATTTAATATATGATAACCATATTATTCCTGTGATTGTATGACATTGTTGTTGACTTGTATGGATGGAGAATCTTGTGAACAAATCTGATTATTATGTCGATTGTGGTTGAATTCTAGTGGACCGAGTAATTATCACATTCATACTTTATTTCGGTTAAAGTTATTTATTATTGATAAAATTCAATATTTGGAAACCATTGAATGATTATAACTGAATCGAATTCTTGGAAACAATGTAACTAATATGCATAATATTCGGATGTTTAAACTGATCGCACAAGGAGTCTATTCGCACAAGACTCCTGGTCGCACAAGATCAGAGTCCAGTCGTACAAGATGTTTCAATCGCACAAGGGCAACTCAGTCGCACAAGATTGTTTGTTATTTGGGCCGTATGTTTATATGTGTTGGGCCGGGTATATGTGTTGGGTTGGGCCAGATCTGATCGCACAACCCAATCGGATTCGCACAAGGTTTAAGTTTATTTGTTGGGCCGTGGTTATGCTTATAGCTTTGTTTGGGCTTCTTGACTTTGGGCCGGGTAGTAATGGGATCCAACGGATGACTCGCACAAGGCCACAAAGCTTGTGCGAGCCCAATCTTGAATACGCTATTAATTGTTGAACGTGTTGATGTATGTTGCCATGATCCGTATGTGTTTCTTATTTGCTATCTATGTGATACTTATGTGCTTAACTCAAACGTGAACCTGACTTGTATAATAACCATGTTAGGACGTGGTTGACTACTAGCATTTAGACTCGACCTTTTTGTGTATCTGCCGAGCAAACCAAGGTGAGTTCACACTCTACAAAGCATGGGATTCCCAGGGGTTGGGAATGGGGTTAAGGAATATGGATTCCTCGTCCTTTCTTGGGTAGGACAGTACTGGTTCAGGAATGTAATTCCTCGTCCTTACGGACAGATAACTTTTACTAGACCAAAACTCTATCACGAAGTCCCTCCTTTTTATATCGACTTAATCGCCGGGCCAATGGCGAGCGGGTCATTAGTTAGATAGCGCTATTTAGGTCTGACAAGCCTCACACCGTGCCGCAGAGGACGGGCGTGAACTAATGGATCTGGGGCACGTCAATGATGATAGACATTGACAGTTTCAGGGCACTTAAACATGACTTCAGTCAGTAGTCGATATGGTAACGAGTCTAGTGTATACATGGGGTAGCCCCCACGGCCGAGATGCCAGATAACTATTATGGGGTAGCCCCCACGGCTGGATTGCCAGAGTTAATGGGTTAAACAAATCACATTTTTCAACTATGGGGTAACCCCCACGACAGGATGCCAGTTAAAGGAAACTGTTTTTGGAACAACTAAAAATGAACACCCAACCGTGAACTCACTCAACTTGTTGTTGACCCGTTACTACATGCTTTGCAGGTCAATAGGTACTTAGCTGGAGCTTGCATAAGGGAGAGTCGTTGTGGGACATGGACAACTGTGTGCCATGTTAAACCTTTGGATATTTAAACTTACGATTTGGGTTTTTAAACACTTATGCTTCCGCTCATAACTTAAACTATGTTTGATTTGGACACTAACTGTGTTGGTTGAACTTTTACATTTAATTACTTGCTTGTTCAATATGATTAGTGGTTTGATCCTGGTCAGTCACGCCTCCAAGCGGTGATACTCCGCGTGTGGATTTTGGGGGTGTGACAGCAAGTATATGATGTGAAAGCAGGAAAGCACGAAAGTAACAAGTAGGCACATGTGTTTCACCCCAAAACAGTTTGGAAAACAGTAAAAGAGGGGTCTATGTACTCACTTTGAGATTGCTTAGTAGTCCTTGAGTAACAACCAAACAATGCTAGAGATCTCGAAATCAAACGGCACCTAATATAGGTAACTATGTTAATAAACCGGACCTAATTCGGAGGATTTAGATAGAATGAGGGTTCGTAAACCAAACGAGTATGGAAACTCGTGTAATATGGTTTAACAAAGCCTACATACTAATTGAAACCTAACATAAGTGCTTACGACCCATTACGACCCGTTTAGGTAGCTTATGCTACTTTAACGCGTCGTTCGCGTGAAACGCGTTCGGAACGTCTAACTAGTCCTATGACAAGTGTTATATGCCTAAATATGTTACATAATCAGTTATGTGACAAAAGTTTAGGTTACATATGCTTAATTACCAATTACATATGAAAAGGGTATTTAGGTAATTTACCTAAGGCATATAAACCACCTATCATACAACTACTTAACGAAGCGACCATAAGGTATAACCTCGGAAGGTTATTCCCTATATACTATGGTCACCTAAGGTATTTGGTCGGATCCTAATGATCGACCAAATGGGTCGGGTTCGAAGGTATAAGCGATTTATCAGATCGCTTACCCTTACGACCCTAGACAACGTGGTAATCAGTAGGCATAGTCCCAAGGGACTATAACCATCGTGATTACAATCACGTTGCGAAGTTCAAACGAACTTCGCATTGACCATAAACTGGTCAACGCAGAAAGTCAAACAACGACTCGAAAAGCAATAAAAGAACGAAGGAATACTTACGAAGGGTCCCCGAATGCTAATCTTGATCCAAGTAGCTCAGGTATGAAACAAAGGTTCCAACTTAGAGCTTCTCAAATCAAAATTCTTGTGGGTTTTGCAATGGCATGGGGGGTATTTATAGGATTCGTAGAGCCGTTAAGATCGTTCCTTGTTAACCGTGCTTCAATCTCAACCTTCCACCTCAAAACCCTGGTTTTAGAAAACCATTTGAGCCCATGGTATTGCCCAAAACCGTGTGCGAAAGTGGAACGGACCAGATTCGATGTTTCTGCAAAGTTTCTGCCCAGATGAGGTGCTCGCGTAGCGCCACTGCATAGGCATGAGGTGCTCGCGCTACGCCACAATGTACCAGTTTCAACAAAGTTTCAAAAATGGCAGAAATGGTCCCTGCAGCCCGTTTAAGCGATTTTCGATGCGTTTGAACCCCGTTAACCTCATTTCAAGGCTCTAAAATGAAGTTAAAGTATAGGGAACTCAAAACATGCTCAAAAATATCTCATATGTCGGTTCGTTTGGCCGTATGATCGCCATGTTCGCTTAATTACGACGGAATGCGCATAAGCGCGAAAAACGATCCAAATGACGCAACGAATGGATTTTTCTTATGCCAAACACTAAAATAAAATATTTTAGTGCTTACATAAATTTTTGGATGTCTGGATGTATTCAGAACGTGAGTTATGCGCAAAAGTGCAAACTTGTGCACTTTTTGACACTTTTAGTCCCTGAATGACCCAAAAGTTTATTTTAGCACACCGAACCCCTCAAAGCCTATTTCTAAGCTATGTAAAGGACATTTATGGTATGTTTAACTTATGGTCATGTTCCGGAATGTTCGTTACAGTTCAAATTGACATACTTTCGCAGTTTGTCAAGTTTAGTCCCTGTAAGCGAATTAACTTGTTTTTGCCATACCAAAGCCTTCAAAACTTATTTCTAAGTTATGTAAAGGTTATTTAAGGTATGTTAAGTATATGTTGATGTTCCGGAGTATTTGTCGCATTAAACTGATTACGTTTATGCACCAGTTTGCGTATAACTCTCCAGAAAGCGATATAGAGTTTGAAATTGAATAAAAGTCAAAACATGAAAAATGTAAAACACAACCAAACAAACATTGGGATCAAATAACATTGTTTTATTGATAACCGAACTGTTCACAATGATTACAAGCACAGATGTTACAGCAATAGCCAGAAAACACATAAAACTCTCTTATTTCTAAAACGCAATGGACACATAAAACCTGGCAGCTCAACCCCAGCCAGGGGCTCTACCCCTTGGACCCCGCAAGGGGTTGCCGCCCCTGGGACCCCGCTACCAGGGGCTGCCGCCCCCGGACCCCTGCCAAGATCGTAAAACGCAATGACTAAATAAAAACCCAGATCGTGAAAATGAAATTAAAGAATTTCTTACATGGATCGAAGCCGGTTTCTTCATCAATTGACGAAATTTGAAATGATAGAAACACTTATCAGCGATTGAATCGTACAAATCGAGTAATTATCTTCAAAATCACCAGAAAAAACGAGATTTTGAATGAAATTAAACTGGGTTTTCTTCGAAAAAAGCTGAAGAACACGTTGATCGGGTGGTTGAATCATTGATTGATGACGAAAATCACACTATAATGTAGTGATTATTGAGATAGTAAGTGAAGAAAATGTTGGAGATGGTGGGTTATGAAAATAGTGGGTTTTGAAGTAACTGGGGAGAAGAAGGAAGAAAAAATGATGAGATTGACTAAAATACCCTTTCTCTTTATTTAAAAATTTGTCACATGTCATAATCATATGGCTTCCTATCCTTCCTAGCCAAAATTAACTTCCTATTTGATCTTTTCCCTCTTAAATAAAGCCTTAACTTTAGAAACAAACAAAGTTCGTTTAACCTCAAATAGTAATAAATGAAAATCATATGGACCAAAACCACAAAACTTAACTAAAAGGGAGATAATTTGACAAATCAAAAGGACTAAAATCATATAATTTCCTTAAACTAAACTTAAATCTGAACAAGAGTACATGAAGATACACCATACCAAACTTAGTTTTTTTAACTTAGGATACATGAAAAGAAAACAAGATTTAATAATCACCAAAATAATTAAAGCTAACACAAAGCACCATACTCAATTAAAGCTAATTATTTAAATTCACTATTCTAAAAAAAACAAACAAACAAAATTCGGTACCATTAAACACCCTTTTCCCTCGAAAATACATATTTAAAGTTAAGCAAGGTACCAAGGGACCCACTACTAAATTTTGGAATCTCCCGAACTGCCCGTAACCCACTAACACCTGCCCGTTGTCAGTCGTTTACTCTCTCTCACCTGCCCGTCCGCCACCTTCCTCCACCTCTGCCCGAAGTGTCCCCATTTATCTCCATTCTCACTTCTACTTATATCTAACCCATTTCACACTCTCATCTCACGGTTTTCACCACCACCGGTTTCTCTGTTTGGCGGTTTTTCCGGTGACCTTTTTCCGGTGACCAACATGGGGCAAGGTCTCAGTTGCAGAATACAAGATGAACACGGTTTGTTTACCGCCGTTCAGGTTGGTGATTTGCAGACCGTTAAGACTGTTTTGGAAAAAGATCCGAGTCTTTCTCAACAAACTACGGTTTATGATCGTCATTCTGCTATTCATATTGCAGCTGCCAATGGTCAGATCGAGGTTTGTGTTCCATTTTGGTGGTTTGGTTATAACATTTGACTACTCTTTGTCACCAATATTGTCTGTTTTGCTCACGTGAAGCTCACGGATTTGTTTTTGGTATAATTTGTTGTACCAATATTTTTTGGTTTGCAATATGCTTTTGTTTCTCGGGTGGATAATTCCCGCTTTCACCTAAGCATGTTTAACTGTGAAGTTTTCATTTTTTCACCGTTGGTCCGTCAAAAACGCGTTGGTGATATTTGAGTAAAATCATTTCTTATGTACCTAAGTTGGGATTTGTCTAGGGAGTTACATTATGTTTGTACTTTGATTGGGTTGATTGATTTGATTGATGTGTCGAGATTTCAGGGGGAAGGTTAGAAGGGGCAGGGGACGCCTGACCCCTGAACTTTTCGCTCAGTAGTGTTATTTTTTTTAAACGAAAACTTCATTAACAGAAACCAAACCCGAAGACCGGGATGGACAACAAACAACAAAACCGACTACATAAATACAAATTTACACCAATCCGACCAATCTAAATCGCTTAGTAGTGTTATATGTGTAGCTTTCATATAAAAATTTTTGGGTATATACGTTTAACGTTTTCAACCCCCGGTTCTATAGAAAGTTTTGGGTATATACGTTTTCGACCCCCCGTCGTCGGAAATCTCAAGCTTGGCCACTGGTCGATTTGATTTTGATTTGTTTGTTTGTTTGTTTGATCTAGATTCTTTCTATGCTTTTGGAGAATCGATCGGTTAATCCGGATTGTTTGAATCGTCAAAAACAGGTGTGTTCAGTTTTTTTCTTTATATGTATACACACATATTGTTTACTGAATTTGTGTAATTTGATTGATTTGTGTTAGACTCCATTGATGATGGCTGCAATGCACGGGAAAATCGCGTGTGTAGAGAAGCTAATTGAAGTCGGGGCTAATGTATGTCGATTTCCCCCTTTTCGAAATTAGTTGTGTAAAGTAGAAATCAATGATGATTTTATTCACAAATGCAGATTTTGATGTTCGATTCGCTAAATCGAAGAACATGCCTGCACTATGCTGCTTACTACGGCCACTCCGAGTGTCTGCAAACTATTCTTTCCGCTGCAAGAACCTCCCACGTTTCGGTTTCATGGTTGGTTTCTTCACTTTTGGTTTTAATATCCATTTCAAATCATCAAATTTATATAAAATTGAATTGGGGATTTCGAATTTCAGGGGATTTTCGCGATTTGTGAATATAAGAGACGGTAAAGGGGCGACACCGTTGCACTTAGCTGCCCGTCAAAGACGGCCCGAATGTGTTCATATACTTCTTGACAATGGCGCGCTTGTTTGTGCCTCCACCGGTGGATACGGGTACTAATTTTTTTTTTTTCAATAAGTTATCGTATAATTTCTATGTAAATTTTTTCTTTCTTGTTTGTTAAATTAATCTTGTTGTTTTGCAGTCTTCTTGGTAGTAGTCCACTTCATTTGGCTGCAAGAGGGGGTTCGATCGAATGCATCCGTGAGTTATTAGCATGGGGTGCTGATCGACTCCATAGAGATTCAGCCGGGTAAGATTTATTTCATAAAGATTCAATAATAATAATGTATGATAGTGTATAATCCAATTTTTTTAATAAACACAGGAGGATCCCGTATACGGTTGCTTTAAAACATAAATACGGAGCGTGTGCAGCTTTACTAAACCCTTCATCCGCTGAGCCATTAGTGTGGCCGTCACCGTTAAAATTCATTAGCGAGCTTAACCAAGATGCGAAAGCCTTGTTAGAGCAAGCTCTAATGGAGGTTAACAGAGAAAGGGAGAAAAATATTTTAAAGGGTTCGGGTTTCTCTGTGTCATCCCCGTCGCACTCTGATGCTACCGGCGTTGATGACGACATCTCAGAGGTAATTCTACTAGTTCACCTTCTTTTTGGACTTTAGGGTCGTTTGGATACGCGTTTTGTGACTCCTGTAATACCGCGACTATATTACTTTATTATAAGTTTCGGGACAAACCCCGTATTTTACATCTAAACACCTCCTATGTGGTCCAAAACAAGAGATTGTAAATAAATGCAGAAAGACAAAAAAGAATGGAAAGTTCGTAAACAAATCCAAAACTTTTTGGATTGTTATAGGTTGAAATGGTCATAGTTGATGACTTTTGACTTTGATCAGTAGATATTTATGTTGACTTTTCTCAACACATGTTTACATTAGGTTTAAATTAGTTTAATGAAAGCTAATCTTCCACAACTAACTTTAAACAATTCTTCTTTGTAGGCCAGTGATTCACAATTATGTTGCATATGTTTTGACCAACTATGCGCGATCGAGGTTCAAAATTGCGGTCACCAAATGTGTGCGCAATGCACACTTGCTTTGTGCTGCCACAACAAGCCCAACCCGACAACCTTAGCCCTACCCCAACCTATCTGCCCCTTTTGCCGTAGCAACATTGCACGGTTAACTGTAGTCAAAGTCAAAGTCAACTCCGTTGACCAAGACCTCGACATTTACTCTTCTCCTAAGCAGCGGAAGTCAAGAAAATCACAGAATTTAAGTGAGGGAAGCAGCAGCTTTAGAGGGTTATCGGCTGTTCCCTCGTTCGGGAGGATGGTGGGCCGTAGCTCGGGTCGGGTCTCCGTTGACCATGAATGTGATAAACCATGAAAACGAAGCGGGTGGAGATCGGCCCGGATCGTTTGGGCATTGTGTATAGAAAGATCAAGTCTTCAATTCTATTGTTGAATTGGATTTGTGGGGCAATAATTAAGCAAAGGAAATGGTGATGGTGAGTATTGTTTGTTGTGTTTACTTCAACTTGAAGTAAGAAGTAAAGCTTTTATGGGGGTCTTTGTTTAGTTACTTGTTTAAAAAGTTTTGTTTTTTGTTACCTAAGGCTAGAAATTCAAAATTCATCTATGTAATATGCTTTAGTGGAAAAATGGTGAGAGGTAAATTGATACCCCACCTTTTTGTTTTTATTATTTTAATGGTGTGACAGTTTATATAATAAAGTTATTTTATTTCAATATATGAGGGCCAAATCTTTTGGTAAAATGGTTTTCAAAGTACATTTATTTCTAAAAATGCAAATTTGGTGAAAGTTTAAAACGTTTACTTTTTTTTTAATCTAAGACTTCTAAAGAAAGTAAAAGGTTTGTTGTGAACCATGATGGAGATTAAATAATAAGCAAAACATCAAATTTAAAACGTTTAGAATAAACATGACTTAAGGAATACTACATGATAAAGAATTGGAACTATTAAACACATGAAAATTAACACCCAATGAAGACAAGTTATCTACAACTTCAAGATCATCAAGGCATCAAGAATATGGTAAAAAAAGATAATCAAACTCATGAATATATATTTTGTAAATAACTCAAAATTTGAAACCATACAAGATTTTATGAATAATGCTAAACCTTTTATAAAAAAGTGGTTTTGTAAAATTTGTTTGTTAAAGTGTTAGATGAGATCTTTCGTTAAGTTGATTGTTTCCAAAATTAGATGGACAAACAATGGTGGATTACACAAATGAGGGAGTCCCAACCAAATGGGAATGGAGACTTAATTAAAAGGACGGTCACTACCGATTTCAGTGAGACATTTGTAAAGACGATCAATACTTGATTACTAAGACATTGAATGGGCGATCATTGCTCGCTTAGCGAGATGTGACAAGGATGATGCATACCCATTTAATGAGAAGTTAAATTGGTGACCACTAACTGATAAGTGCATCCATGGTCGGACTAGTGAGATTTTACTAATTCGATAACTCAGGATTATATTGTAAAGTTTATCGTTATAATGAGATTTCTATTTATATTAGTCAGATATCCGTTGATAACTCATTCCTCAAGTTTACACAACCGACTAGCAAACCTAGCCTAAGATTAACAAGGATCAAGCACATAATTTTTTTCTTCATTTGTTAGTGCATGTTCATCGATATTTATCTGTTATCATAGAGAACATCATCTCTCAATACATATGTACTAGCTCATCAGGGGCGGACCTATGTGGTTACTCGGGGGAGCGCCCGCTACCGCTAGGCGGGGAAAAATTTGACCTTTTTAGTGTAAATTTTGGAAAAATTTGACGTTTTTTCGATTTCGTTACCGCTTTTCTTATAAAACGTTACTGCTTGGCGTGGATCCTAGATCCGCCACTGTAGCTCATCCAAAGTGACAATATTTAAAGTGGCTTAGTGACCATGAGTCGGCCTTGTGTCATAAATTAAGTTGGTGTGCAAATTTCTAACATGACTCAAAAACACAATACAACTTAACATTAAATTCAGAGGCTTTGGTTTAGTTTGCACAGGCTCATGTCGTGCTCATATTAAATCGACAGGCTCGTGAGTTGACCCGTTATTTTTATCTATGTTTATAAATATGTCTTTTATGTGATCAGTTAAACTCTTTACGTACCCTCTATACCAAATGGGTGTACCTATTTGCACACTCATTTGCCTATTGGCACACTAAAAATGTGTTTTTTGTCTTATATGCACACCCTGCAGTGTCGAGCTGTGGCCAAAGCACGGCTTTTTGGTCCGGTCAACCAGACAAAGACTGACGGGTGTCTGACGGGTCTGTTGACCGGACCAAAACACCGAGCTTTGGCCGCGTTTTGGTCCTGTCAACCAGACAAAAGACTGACCGGGTGTCTGGTTGACATGACCAAAACACGGCCAAATCTCGGCGTTTTGGTCCGGTCAGCAGACCCGTCAGACACCCGTCAGTCTTTGTCTGGTTGACCGGACCAAAATGTCGCGCTTTGGCCACAACTCGACACTGCAGGGTGTGCATATAGGACGAAAAAGAACTTTATGTGGTGGCTATCTACACACCAAGTGTGTAGATAGCTTGAGCCTAGTATAAACACAATTGCCTTTAAAATAACAAAAATATATAAGTTTGTAATTTTAAAGCATTAATATGCATAAATAAATAAATAAAAGACCTTTTTCTTCCTGTTAAACATGTTGTACTCGTGTCAACCTATGAATCAGGGGCGGACTTACCATATAGGTAGGGGTAGCCCCCGTTACCCCTTAATTTTTCGACGGTAGTGCAAATTGTTTCTTTTTTCTGACGTTTTTTGTATTTCGTTACCCCTAAAAAAATATTATGCTACCCCTTCTGAAAAAAGAGAATGAAAATAGCTTGATCGGAAAAAAAATCCGGTCAAATGAATGAAGGTGGCAAGCGTTAGTGGGGATGGTGTAAAGAGAAAAGGTAAAATAAAGAGATGAAAAGAGAGGGATATTGTTTCTAACAATAGTAATAGGCTTGAGATGTGTGGGAGATGATAGAGGCAATTTGTTGCAGAATTGAATATGACATAAAAGAGAGTTTATGAACCTATTTTTGAATGATAAACCAATGGTAATGACTAAATGAGGGTGCCGATCAATGATACAAAATAGGTAAAAACGAAAAAGGAAAGAAACAATTTTATCAAATTCATTCTTAAATTAAATATTCTAATTAGATAAATTACTAAAGTTTTCCTAATTAAAAAAAATCAATTAGCCAACTATTTTCTAAATGAAACTTCAATCACATAAATCATTCCTAGTTTCCTTTTTAAATTAAACAATCCTATTTAAAAACAAAATTTAGTATTCTTATTTTTTTAATATAAAAATCACTAAATCAAATCATATTTAGAAGATATTTTAGTCTCAAGTTTAATATTTTTATATTTTTAATAGTTAGATTATCTATGATAATTAAAATACAAAAATAACATTTCAGATCAAGTCATATAAAGAAGAGATTTTAAGTTCAAGTTTAGTATTTTTTTAGCGGCTGGTTTATATATAGTATAATAGTTAAAATGCAAAAACATCTAAATGTTTTTTATTGATCAGTTTTGAGTTGTTATTTTTATTTTATATGATACTTGATTAAAACAATTCTAATTTCTTAAGTTTTTTGATTGAATAAGAATACTTATGATGCGACGAGCTATAGAAACAAGAATAACAAGCAACAAAAAGTAAAAAAACTCTTCACACCAAATCCATTATGCATCTTAATATATTTCTAGGCTGTAATCGAGCCACGTCGAGTTGAGTCAGGTTGAGCTTGAGCTCATACTTAAACGAGCCATGGTTAGATTTAAAAACATGAAAGCCCGTATATAAAAACTTTAGATATGTTCGATTTCTATTGTGCATTTGTAATGACATTTGACGTATTTTGTTGGCTATATAAATTTTAGTTTAATTATATATTTTTCATATGATCCGACCCGAACCGGATTTAGGGCTTATGTGTAATTGATTTTAGAGTTTATGTGCAAATGTGCAATTGATTATGGGTTACTTTATAATTTTTTTACATTGTATGAAGTACAATAAAAAAAAATTGAACGTTACCCCTAAAAGTTTTGTCTAGATCCGCCACTGCTATGAATACACGTGTCTTGTTCAAGTTCATGCGCTTAATAAGATTTTCTGATTCGTTAAAATTTTGCAGTTCTACCTGCGAACCAGCAACACGTCACATTTAAAACTAATCTAACTTATCTTAGGTGAACCTTGCATAAGCTCCACAACATAAAAAAATTGAGAACAATAAAAGATTTTTCACCTAAAAAAATATAAAAATTAATGACATACGGCATCTAAGGTGTACATGCTATAGTGAAAGCCTTCATTTAATCAGAAAAGTATTGTATTTTATTTGGTTTTGATGGGTGAAAAAGTTATTGCCTATTAAATACTGACAATTGATATATAAATACACATACCACGAATATTTATACAGAGCTTGTAATAGGAAGTACATCCACTATATACTATGGAAAAAAATAATATTAAGACTTTAATAATGCATATCATGATGTGTATGTACAACTTTGACAGCACAATGTACATCTTGTGTGGTATGATTGTACAACCTTGATTACATAATGTTTTAGTTAAGGTACAAGTGTTAGGTTGCAGGTTGGTCATGTGATCACTGTCTGTTGGTTGGTTTCAATAATTTGTGGTACCATCAGACTAAAGGGTATGGAGAGGGTGGGCTCGGATGGGTTGAGCCTCCACGTAGGCGGCTCGTGGGGATGAGCCTCCATCATATTTGAGGGGGATGGAGGCTCGTGGGGGATGGGGCCCCACCTCATTATTTTATAATTTTCTAAGTTTTAATTTATTAACTTAATAAAAACTTTATAAAAATTAAAAAATACAACATAAAACAACATAAATAATTTCATTTCATAACATAAAAAAAAATTACATTTCTTAAAAAAAAAAAAATTACCGAAAAATAAAAATAAAAAATTACATTTCCTAAAAAAAAACTACTCTTCTTCGTCTTCGTCCTCGTCACCGTCCGCTACGTTAAAGTTGTTCCAAATATGTTCTACCAAATCCTGTTGAAGGTTTGCATGCGTGAAGTCGTTGGTTAGCGAGAACGAGTTTAAATCCTGTTGTGGCGGATCTACCGGGACAGTATTCCCGATAGAAGCATTCTCATCATACTCACAAATTGCCCGACCTTCGTCTTCAATAATCATGTTATGGAGCAAAATGCAAGCGTACATACACAGGCGCAACCTCTTCGGTGTGAACGCACGTGCCGGTTGTTCAAGGATGGCCCATTTTTTTCGTAAGACACCAAAAGCACGTTCGATGTCTTTTCTTGCAGCTTCTTGACGCTTGGCAAATTTTTTTCTTTTTTCGTCATCGGGATGTGGAATAGTCTTCACAATTGTAGACCAAGACGGATATATCCCGTCAGCAAGATAATACCCACGTCTATACTCAACCCCAGAAACTGTAAAACGGGTGTCCGGACCGGTTCCATTAACGACATCGGTAAAGATCGCCGATTGGTATAACACATTGAGGTCGTTGAGTGAACCAGGGAGACCAAAGAAAGAATGCCAGATCCACAAATCTTGTGATGCCACGGCTTCAAGTATCACGGTTGGATAGCCGTGATCACCGCGAGTATATTGGCCGCGCCACGCAGTCGGGCATCTATGCCACGCCCAATGCATACAATCAATACTACCGAGCATTCCCGGAAACCCGTGCCGTGCTTCATGAGCTTGGTACAACTGCTGAACATCATACACGTTTGGTTTACGCAAATATTTTTTGCTATATAGTTTCACCACATTACGGCAAAACCGATACAAACATTCCCGCGTAGTTCTTGCGGACATTTGTAAGTATTCGTCCAAAGCGTCGGCCACTGTCCCGTACGCCAGTTGGCGAATGGCCGCAGTACACTTTTGTAACGTGGTGAACCCTTCATAACCGCGAGCATCGGGTCGTTGCGTGAAAAACGGGTCTAGCCCCGCCAAATCATCAGCAATCCGTGTGAATAACCGACGACTCATTCGGAATCTGCGTCTGAATATCTCGGCATTGTAAAGGGGTGCATCCGAAAAATAATCGTTCACCAATTTCTCGTGCGCTCCTGTCGTAAAAAATATATAAATACGAGGAAATAAGGATAATAAAATTTATTAATGATAAACCTTGGCGGTCTCTGTTAACCCGTATTCGTGTGGTAATAACGCTTTCAGACGAGACGTCTTCCTCTTCGTCTTCCTCTTCCTCCTCGATAAGAATCTCCGCCGCCCGTAGCACAACGTTCGCGATAAACATCTCCTCTTCCTCATCCGAAGACGAGGACCACCAAGAATTAGATGGCATTGTGGATGAAAAGGTAATTTTTTTTTATAAAAGTGGAGAGAAAATGGTATAAAAATGAGAGGGTTGTGGGTTGAAAGTGAGGGAAAATGGTGAAAATGGGAGTGTTTTTATAGAAAAATAGAATTTTTTTTTTATTTTGAAAAATAGCCGTTCAACGTTCAAATTTTCGAAAATGGTGAAAGTGGGTCCGTCTCAATCGGCGCATGTGGGACGTTTGGGCCGAGCCGGGGCTAAGGGGGGCGGTGTGGGGGCTCGGCGCCGGACCTAGCCGGGGCTAGCCGACCCCCATACCCATTAGTCTCATATGTATTCATGCATATTATGTATGAAGACAAGTGAGATTGGGATTTGGGTCACATATTGTGGGGACCAAATTGCAACTTTCATCTGTCTGGTGGGGGTGGATTGCCAAGATTCGAAAGTTTTGTGGGGTTTTAAGTTTGATTGCCTTTTGACACCCCCTCAATTTCCATTATTTTTTCAAATGTGACACTCGTCATGAATCATGATGTTGTGGCCCATAGATGACTAGGTGCATTCTTAAGATGGTGTTATGATGTCAATTCTACTTCCATCAATGTTAATAATGTAGTCATTTCTTTAAGCAGGTGTACTATTTAATGTCTATATACATACGGGTCAGTTTTGTTTTATTTTGGATGTTATTTTCTATATCAATGACTCAACGAGTTAGAGGTACTTCATACTAAAAGACGATTTTTGTTTGGATGACTAGGGATTAGGCCAAAGGTGAAGATGGATACGCGTAAACTTTTGTTGAGTTACATATGAGCAACATATCACTAGAGTAATATATATATGTTCAGTTATAATTGTTTTTCATTTTTATTGAACACCTGGTAATCAAGCAAGCATCTGCTAAGCACATCAACAAGCGGAACCCACTAGCACATGGACCAACGATTATTACATGTGTGGGGGATAAGCTAAGTAGAATTGTCGAAACACTGCAACCCTATAAGTACTAATGCTAAGACTGAAGGGAGTGAGGCATCTTTTGAGGGGGCGACTTGCGCCATGTGTCGCCACGTCATCATAAAGGTAGTTGGGTAAAAAAATGGGGGTGGTGTTCATGGCAACTCAAGATGCCCAAGAAAGAGTTATGATTGGTTGTTATTAAAGTGAGGTTTTTTGATTGGTGGATGAGAAAGGAAAAGAAAAGGTTTGGGCGTCTTGTGGGAGACGCCTTGGAGGTGGTTGCCTCTTGGAACGCCTATGGGGGGCGGTGTGAGGGGCTTCTTGGGGCTTCTTGGGTAGGGGTGGACGCCCCACTCCCCATAGTCTAAGCTCCAACCTATATTACGAGAAATTTTGTAGCAACGAATTTCCTTTGAGATGCAAATGACTTGGACTTGTTTAGACTTATCAAGAGAAGATATAATAACAATTGCAAAATCTATAATATTTAATGAATATAGGTTAATAAACATTGAACAAAAATTCAATCTGATGAATATCCAAACGTTGCGTTCCAGATCTTTGTCCTCTATCCCCTGTCATGCTAATCGACTCTAATGACACACATATTCCTCCAATTGTTTCGTGTCACTTGACTTTAGTTCAACTCTTCGAGATTCAAAACCAATTTTATCATAATACTAGTTATAGTAATAGAGATGTTCATTACTTGAATCAGACTCATAAAACCCAAAATTCAATTCGAACTGAATTCTAATTCGATTTTGAATATTCGAATCATGCCCTTACCCGAACCGAATTTTAATCTAAGAATTTGAACTGACATGTCCCGATTATTCAAATTCAAATTATATAATTTTATGTTTTTCTTATAATGGTATATGTTTTTTTTTTTATATATTATTAAATTTTTATTTATAACCATTTTATTAGGGAGCACGGGCGCCTCACGGGTCTTTGACAGATCTTTGATATCTTCAGACAGATGCTCTATTAGTGTTCAAAATTCACTATCTTTGATAGGAGATGAATCATCATAACTTGCTTATTTCTTGATTAGGATAACATATTTTGGTTTTTGCAATAATTTGTTCATTTTTAGGTCCAACACTTAAACAAAGAGAGAGTGACGGGTCTAACCCATTAGTCAGAGGAGCTTAATTCTTACAAGGTAAACTATGATCTCCGGTAACCAACACGACACATAGCACTCCTAGCGTCCTAGCCAAGAAAATAACATTTAAGGGGTTTGATTTTACTCTGTAAATCACAGTATTCATATATCACGCCCAACTTAAAAAAAATCTCATAAAAAATCGTTAGTATACAAATTTTTATTCTTTTTTACTCAAATGAAAATAAATTGCCTTCGTTGAAACTGAAAGGTCCACCTTATCTTTGACGTGGGTTGGGTACGAAGGATGACTAGTTACGCAAGTCGGGTCATTTACATAAACAAGTCATCGTATCAACTATCAACAAGAGTCCATACTCCGTACATGAACCGGACCACATATGGACCCCATTTTCGGTGCAGGACTTTAGGTGGCAGAATTCAGAAAGGTAGAGGGTCATAATAGCGTATTAAAACAAGTTTAACTTGAAGTTGCTAACCCTTTATACGTGTCAAAAGATTCTGTTATTTCTTTTATTTTTTTTAATTTTCAAATAATTTCCTAACGGACCCGAAGGAGGGGAGGTCTTCCCTTCGACCAGCCGATGTGCTGGTTTTTGGATGGTCCGGGGGTAAGCATGCTTGCATTGATCTCACGGGGGTGTCGCCTCTTGCCGGTTTCAGGGGCAGTGGTTTTGTTTCAGGGCAAGCGACGCGGAAGGCTGAGGCGGGGAAAATATCCAAGCACGAGCAGGCCTGCATAGATAATCAACATGCCTTCCTTCCTTTCGCGTTCGATACATTTGGTTGTCTGGCCCCTGTGGCATCTGGTTTCTTGAAGCGGGTTCAAAAGGCAGCACTTGCGCATGCGACAGTGTCTGTAGGCCATAGTTATGTGTTTAGCCGAGTAGGATTTGCAATTCAAAAGGGGGTGGCGGCGCAGCTTGTTGCCCGTCTACCAACCCATGATTTGTAATTTGCTCTAACCTTCTAATAAAAAAATTTCGTTAATCAAAAAAAAAAATAGATATATATTATCATAGGAATAAAAAGTCATGAAATATTGTGTACTATTAATTAAGTATTTAAATTATATGAAGATAAAGAAAAGGAAAAATTACAAGTTTTGTCCTTTATTTTTATACCACTTTTCAGGCGGTGTTCTTTTTAACGAATGTTGACAGACGGTATACTTTTCTAGGTATTTTGTTGCAAGTTTAGTCCTTTACACCTAATCCAGTTAAAAAACCCTGTTAATTGTTGACAGGCGGTGTCCTTTTATTTATAGTAGAAAATTAAGCTAATATATATATATATTCTTATCAAATAGTTTATTCTTCGTTTTAGTTGTAGAATATTCAACAAAATATATAAAAACATAGTTTATTCTTCGTGTTAGTTGTAGAATATTCAGCAAAAATATATGAAAACATTAGATTAAAATACTAAAATATGTATTATATAGTAATTTAATCGTTTGAAAGTTATGGTGGGAGTCAAAAAAGGAAAATAAATAGAAGAAAAAAACAGTGAAAATGTGTTGAAGGGGTCAAAGGTTATGGGTATAAAGTAATAATTGTTTTTTAAACAAGCTCCTTAATATCTCTTTCCTGTCACATCATGTGGACTTGTAATCCTTATTCTTTGGAACGTGTGTAATTAGTACTCCCTTTACGAAACAAATAAATTTTTAGAATCATTTTTTTTATTATAATTAGAAACCAAGTTCTTAAAACACCCGAAACAAAAGAGAGCAAAGAATCGGTGCGGTTATTACGTTAATAAATTTCAAATAACTTAAAAGGGAAAAAACAAAGGAGAGTAAATAATAGATGTGTTATTAAGTTAAGAAAAAAGTTTTAGAAAAATAACTTAAAGAAAATCTACCGAGAAACCATTGACCAATGACCAATGGTGGTTACACATCTCTTGTATATGTGGTGTTAGATCATACGTAGTGAGACGTGTATTTTCAAAATTTAGCCCCAATAACGCTCAATATTGCCCTTCGACCATCCCCCGGGGCGTGTTTGGGCGTGATTTAGCAATAAAAGCCCCTCCAACGTGATTTAAAGCACGCCTTGCCCCTATTTCATTGTCCAATCACCTTCTATCTCCCTTTTTTGTTATCCAATAAGATTTTTTGAGGGTTTTTGTTTTAATTAATTATTTTACATCTCATTTAACATAATGCCTCACATCCTCACTACACCCATTTTGTAAAAACGCTCAATAATGCCCCATTACTGACTGGGCTACCATATGGCGCAAAACGCCCTAGGGTGGGACATTATTCACTCCAACGACTACGCATGGTCTTAGCTCACTTGGTAAAGACATATGCCTTTTAGAGAAGATGTATCAGCTTTAATCTTTGAGCTGAATAATTTAGAATTGTCGGTGTAATAGAGTAAGAGCAAACATTGTCATTAAAAAAATGAGTCATGTTTGTGGGTTGACGATTTGAACGTAACTCAAACCTGAAAATAGCATCCGACACAAAAGCATACACAACATGAGTTGTAGTGGGCTGATACGAACATGACTTATTTTAACTCAAAAACTTTTATTTTGTTACATATGAACACTCAAAAATTACAAGTTTACAACAAAAAACACACGTGTATAAAACAATTTATTTATATAGTATTATTTTGCAACAAGTCTGTGCATATATGAGTTGTACATGTTGTTTTAGTTGTTTTTTGTTCTAAACCAAGTTGTTCAAAAATTATAGAGTTAATTACGTTTTTCGTCTCTGTGGTTTGTCAAAAATTGTTATTTCAGTCCATTAGTTTAAAAATTGTCATTTCAGTCCTTGTGGTTTCACTTTCGTAACTATTTCAATCCACATTCTTTACCTCTATCCAATTATTCTGTTAGTTTTATATGAAATGACCATAATGCCGCTGTTATTAAAGTTAAAATATAAATAAAGGGCTAAATTGTCAAACCAAGAAGTTGAGGGGCTAAATTGTTAACATGTTGTTTAAAATCACTATACTTAATCTCTTTCTTTGTGTAAGACCACACAACAAACCGATATTACACCACCGCACTACTGCCACCACCGGTCAGATCCAGTTTGTTTGTTGAAAGCTGCTGTTGGTTTCCGGAGTCTTGGTAGCTTCTATTGCTTTTATCGACTCCGATTCTGGTGGCGTTTATCCTCTTGGAGGCTGTGGTCTTATTGAAGAATTAAAACCCTAATTTCAAAGGTTTTTACTTGTGCTGAGATGAGTTCTTGTTGGTCTCTTTTTTAAGGGCAAACCAACAGAATCTTGGATTTGGTCTTCTGATCAGTTGCTTGTAACCCTAAGTGAAGGTTACAGGCCTGATCCGCTGGATTTATACGCACCTGCTGTGAGAGTGTTCTAACCCTTTCCTGTTTTACTCTCTGTTGCATTCTTGTTGATTGTCTACTTTCGTTTTTTTATTATTTGTGATTGATCTTTGCTGTTTTGTGGCTCCCTTGACATAGTTTGCAGAGGCACCCTTTGAGTGACGAACCTCTGATCCTACTCCCTGTCTTGGCTGCGTCGTAGTTGTTACTATATTTATTTGTTTCTTGATTGTTTGTTATCATGCCTGATCAAGATAGTGATTCTCTTAGTGGCACTCTGGTTAGTAAAATTGATGCTGGTGACCCTCTTTACCTTCACCCTAGTGACTCGGCTAATCTGACCATTGTTAATATAAAACTGAAAGGCACCGATAATTACAATGTTTGGGCTAATGTTATGAATCTGACTTTACAAGTTAAAAATAAGTTAGGGTTTATTGATGGATCATGTGCTAGATCTACTACTGATGAAGTGTTAGGAAAACAGTGGGATCGTTGTAATTCTATTGTTCTTACCTGAATTTTGAATTATGTGTCTGAAGAATGATATTTGGGCCATGTTTATTCTAAGCTGTCACACCCCGATATTTCCACGTATTACCGGTGGGCTCAGTGGGGAGTATCGTGACGTAGTTGATATCATCATAGTCAAACAACACAATTTTAAATGCACAGCGGAAGCAAAAGAAATGAATCACATTACAAACCGAATAAATAGTAATATCAAAGTATTACAACGGACTGTAAAGGATCCACAGGCGGATCAAAAGATAAATAAGATCATTGTTCAACAGACTTTAGCATCTAGAGCTTGCGAGACTTAATTAATGATGCCAGGAGTAGCCAGCCTATTTCGTCTAGTACCTGCACTTAACCTTTTTGGAAAATACGTCATTTTACACTGGTAAATACAATTAACTGACTCATTTTGAAAATGTTTTAGAAAATTGATTTGAATGCACAAGTGAAAAAAATCTTTTATAACTTGGGACAATTATTTAAAAATAATCTTGTATACAGTTTTACTTATTTGTCGTCCGTCAGGGCCGGTTGGTAGAGCCGGTCAAGATTAACTGACACGCCACAGGTATAATGCCCACAAGGTTGATTCCTTTAAGTGGATTACCAGTTTTTACATAATGCAACTGTCAGGTGTACGCCTACACCCCGTGCTTAGGTCATGGCCATTTCTTTGAATGATGCCAAGGATATCCGGGACATGGTCATTTAACCCCCAAAGGCCATACACCAAATAATACAGAATAAAACGAGTTATGTAAATACAATAATCACAATCCGATTTAAATGACTACATACCCGACCAAGCGGTATTATTATAATACCGTATCCCAAGCCCATATAGGGAAAATAAGTTAAGAGTATTTACCTGAGCAATGTATAAATCAAAACAGCAAGTGCACGTAGCTTTTACCGGGCTCCTAATCTGGAACGAAGGTTTTTAATAACCTATTAGAATCCTAACGGGTCTTAATTAAGCCTAGACTTAGACCGGTTAGTTTTAAAGGAAGATACGGTCCAAAAACGCATGATTAAGCGAAGACCGGATTAGAATGTGGTTTAGACCCGACAAGCTTGGATACTTGTTTAATATGGGTAAACTAAACACATTCTGGATCTTGAGATGAAAATGATATGGTTTGACCCGTTTCGGCTAATATATGCAAACTAGTTACATAAGCCGATCCGAACGCGAAAAGTGCATAACGGGTAACCAAATGAGTCATATGCAAGTTTCCTAAGTTAATATGCCTTAAATATGTTGTGACATCAGTAAGATATCTTCTATTATGCCCAAAACGAATTTAAACTCAAATTACGCCCCGTAGGGGTATTTTGGTCATTTAAAAGGTTATAAAAGAGTTTAAATATTAATCTGAGTTACAGGTCTGAAATAATCAGTAAAAATACTTAATTTACTAAGTTATATCAGTAGGGTATTACCTATATGTGAAATTTATCATTTATAACCAAACTATGTACCGAAAGGGCATTTTGGTAATTTCACCTAAGGTTTAAAGGTCAAATCTGGAAATCTGAGTTTAAAACTTTTGCTTACTATTAAAGTATAAAAACTTACTTAAAACATCAGTAGGTATCAAGTCTTATATATCTAAATTGGTTTTAATACATACTATGCGTTTAAAACGCGTAAAAAGGCGGTTTTTAAGCGATTTCCGGGTATTATAAGAAAAGCTGATATTTTTATTATTCCAGAAGGCTTAAAATATTCTATTTATCATATTGGATTAGTAGAAAAAGGTTTGGTATCAAAAGGATTGGTAAAACTCATTTTATAGCCAAAAAGGGGCAAAACCGACAATTACCGGATCAAGCTTAGAACTCTATGTTATGCTCAGCCTAAAAATAAATAAAAATCTCCAATAATCCCAAAATATTATTTTACATCAGTGGGTAAAAAGTTTGGTATTAAAAATTGGGTTTAGATAGGCTATACGCTAATTATGCCGTTTAATTAATAAAAAAGCTTTATAATTACGCTATTGAGCATAACTCCTAATCTAGACCTCAAACTGATGTCAAATCTTAGGGACAAGTTTATAAATCAGTAACTAAGGTTTCCATTCTTTTACTTTTTCAAAAATCACCTTTTAAGGTCATATGGGCATAATAGTCAACATTTAAGCGTTTAACGGAAACATGCATATGAATCGGATAACTAATGAACCAAGTTGTATAATCACAGAGGGTTATACTAACATGTAACCTGATCCTAATAAAGCTCTAAGGCATTTCTAAACTATGCTCTAATGGGTCAGAACTGAAAGTCAAAGCAAAAGTCTACTTTTGCGACTTTCGGCTCCGAACCGAGCTTAAATTGAAAATTGTCGGGTTGAACATATTTAGACATGTTCTTACATTAATTACCAAGTTATATTAGTGATAAAATGGGTTGCATAGCTTTTACATTGCTAATTATGCATTAATTTGAAAATAAGCTTTCTGTTGACTTTTTAAGATTAGGTTTGACTCGACAATTGACCTAGTTAGAGTGGGAATCAGAGGGTGCCCTTTTAAGGGTTTATTGCCCACATAATTACCAACTCATAGGTACTTTCAATTTGAAATCTGACTGGACAAATTAAGGTTAATGACGAAGTCAAACCTTAATTATGACGGTTTGACTTTAGGCTAATTAACTAAGCAAAACTGAATTAAGGAAGGTTAATGACACTTACCAAGGTCCTATGCACGACTAAATATCACTAGGAAGGGGTCTTGAGCTCCAGGAACCTCCAGAAAGTGAGTTGTGAAAGTTTGCAAGTGAATGATCAAATGTTTGCAATAATGAGCTTCTTATATAGTGGGTTTGATGCAACTAGATCATGACAAATAAGTCTATGGGATAATTCCTGATCATCCCAAGTGTCCCTAGGCCCTTCTAAACTATCAAACAAGCCCCAGGTATAAAAAACAAGCTCCCTAAGTCGGTGTAACTTGCTGAAACAGGCATCTGCAGGTTTTTCTGATGCTGGCATGCCCTGGCGGCCCGTGTAAGGCTTGGGCCTCGTCTTACGCGGCCCGTGTCAAGGTTGGCTCCGGTCAACAAGTTTGCAAATATTGCATTTTAGGTCCCTGGTCCTTCTAAACGTGGTTTTTACTTCATTTCTTGCATTTTTAACCCTCTAACTTGACTTTTAAGGGCTCCATGACATATCCAAACACCGTTAAGTCCTCGGTTAACTTTGTGATCACCCGTAAGGCCTTAAATTTCAACGTTGATGCTTTTAACCCCTCGTATACGAATATTATCATAACTTTCTCATACTTTATCGAAACCTTGTGAAATTTTTATCACATATTCTAGTGAGTATAATTTATCGTTACAAAGCTTCAGGTTTGCTAAAAGGTCACTCAGAGGTATACTTTAAACATGTTGACACATTTAACCCCTGTAGTTTGTAATCTCTCACTTTCTTTCACAATTAGCTTCGTATGATCCATGATCCATTCGTTTAAGGGTATAAACATTGTGTAGGGTTGTTGAAAGATATATTTATCCATTGTTGACACTTTGAACCCTTTTATTCACATACTTTCTTTGTTTGTCAACTTTAGTCCTTCATAAGTGATATTTTACACGTTTAAAGCTCATGACACGTGTCGATATAATATTGGACATAAATTTTCGAGGTGTTACATCCTCACCCCCTTAAAAGAAATCTCGACCTTGAGATTTACTGAAATAATTGAGGGTAATTTTCTTTCATTGTGGATTCTACCTCCCATGTGTACTCGGGACCTCTACGGGCATCCCATTTAACCTTTACAATTGGCACTTGCTTCCTTCGAAGCTTCTTAACCTGTCGATCCTCGATCGACAATGGTTTTTACACAAATTTCAAGCTCTCATCTATGTGCACATCCGTATGTGGCATGACTAGTGACTCGTCAGCTAGACATTTCTTTAGATTGCAGATGTAGAATACATTGTGAATACCACTGAGCTCTTCAGGTAAGTTTAACTTATAAGCCACTGCTCCTACATATTCAATGATCTCGAATGGTCCTATATACCTTGGGCTTAACTTACCTTTCTTACCAAATCGCATCACTCCCTTCCAGGGTGATACTTTAAGCAAAACCTTATCACCAACCTCAAACTTTAGAGGTTTTCGCCTTTTATCAACATAACTCTTCTGCCTATCCCTGGCAGCTTTCAGGCGATCACAAATCTGGACAATCTTGTCCGTCGTTTCAAGGACTATATCTGATCCTGATAACTGAGCTTCTCCTACTTCTGCCCAACAAATAGGCGTTCTGCATTTCCTACCATATAACGCCTCAAAAGGCGCAGCCTGAATGCTTGTATGGTAGCTATTGTTATAGGAAAACTCAATCAATGGCATGTGGTTATCCCAACTACCACCTAAATCAATGACACATGCACGAAGCATGTCTTCCAAAGTTTGGATCGTACGCTCACTTTGTCCGTCCATCTGAGGAAGGTAAGTCGTACTAAAATTCAAGCGTGTGCCCAAAGACTGTTGGAAACTTTTCCAAAAATGAGATGTTTATCTAGTATCTATGTCCGAGATAATAGACACTGGTACACCATATAGAGATACAATCTTATCTACGTACAACTGGGCTAATATATCGGAGCTATGAGTCTCCTTGATGGGTAGGAAATGTGCTGACTTAGTCAGTCTATCTACTATCACCCAAATAGTATCATTTCCTTTCTTTGTCTTTGGCAATTTGGTGATAAAATCCATTGTCACCATTTCCCACTTCCAGGTGGGAAGTTCAGGTTGTTGTAGCAAACCTGACGGCTTTTGATGTTCAGCTTTGACTTGTGCGCACGTCAAACACTTGGCTACATAGGTAGCTATAGACTTCTTCAAGCCTATCCACCAATAATTCGTCTTTAGATCCTGGTACATCTTGTCAGCCCCAGGATGAACGGAGTACTTAGAACTGTGGGCTTCCTGAAGGATAACATCCCGAAGTCCTCCATAAACTGGAACCCATATTCGTCCATTTAACCTCAGAATTCTGTCCTTGCCATAGGATAACTGTTCTTCAGTTACTCCTAGCTTTTCATCAGGATAGTAAGATTCTAGCACAGTTTCCTTCTGTGCAGCTAACAACCTTTCATTCAAACTATTCTTTAATTCAATGCTCTTGGCATTGATTCTTATAGGCTTCACCCATTCCTTTCTACTTAAGGCATCAGTAACCATATTTGCCTTGCCTAGATGGTATCTTATTTCACAGTCATAATCATTTAAAGTTTCCATCCATCGCCACTGCCTCATATTTAAGTCCTTCTGATTAAACAGACGGTGAAGGCTCTTGTGATCAGAATAGATCACACACTTGGTTCCATACAAATAATGCCTCCACAGTTTTAGTGCAAATACAACGGCACCCAGCTCCAAGTCATGGGTGGTGTAGTTCTTCTCGTGCACCTTCAGCTGTCGAGAAGCATAGGCAATAACCTTGCCTTTCTGCATGAGCACACATACCATGCCTGTGTGCGATGCGTCACAGTATAATACAAATTCCTCTATTCCATCAGGCAATGTTAACACTGGTGCATTGCTCAACTTTTGCTTAAGAATGTCAAAGGATTACTGCTGCTTAGGAGCCCAGTCGAACTTAATATTCTTCCTAGTCAATGAAGTTAGGGGTGCAGCAATCCTTGAGAAGTTTTCGATAAATCGCCTATAATATCCTGCTAAACCTAGAAAGCTACGAATCTCTGTAGGCGTCTTTGGCTCTTGCCAATTCATGACAGCTTCAACCTTAGCGGGATCAACTTGAATACCACGCTCACTAACCACATGTCCAAGGAATTGGACTTCACGAAGCCAGAATTCACATTTTGAAAACTTGGCATAAAGCTTCTCTTGTTGAAGTAGTTCCAGAATACATCGAAGGTGCTTCTCGTGGTCAGCTTGATTCTTTGAATAAATCAGAATGTCGTCAATGAAGACGATAACAAATTTGTCCAAGTATGGCTTGCAGACACGATTCATGAGATCCATGAACGCTGCTGGTGCATTAGTGAGCCCAAAAGGCATCACTAAGAACTCGTAGTGACCATAACGGGTCCTAAATGCAGTCTTGTGTACATCTTCATCTTTAACCTTCAGCTGATGATAGCCTGACCTTAAGTCGATCATAGAGAAATAACTTGCTCCTTGCAACTGATCGAACAGATCGTCGATCCTGGGTAGTGGATATCTATTCTTGATAGTGACCTTGTTAAGCTTGTGATTATCGATACATAAACGCATCGATCCATCCTTCTTCTTGACAAACAGGATTGGCGCTCCCCAAGGAGACGAACTAGGTCTAATGAAACCTTTTGCCAATAAATCATCCAGCTGAGTCCTCAACTCTTTCATCTCAGTTGGTGCCAACCTGTAAGGCGCTCTTGCGACAGGCGCTGCTCCAGGGATGTCACACCCCAATATTTCCACGTATTACCGATGGGCCCGGTGGGGAGTATCGTGACGTAGTCGATATCATCATAGTCAAACAACACAATTTAAAATGCACAGCGGAAGCAAAAGATAAATATATTACAAACCGATTCAAAAGTAACATCAATTATTACAACCGGATTGTAAGATGGATCCACAGGCGGATCTTAAAACATAAACATTGTTCAACAGACTTTAGACGCCTAGAACTTGCAAGATTCCCTATTAACGCCCTGAGCTTCCAGCCAATTACGTTCAGTACCTGTCACTTAACCTTTTTGGAAAATACGTCAGTTTACACTGGTAAATACAATTAACCGACTCATTTTAAAAAGAGTTTAAGAAAATTGATTTAGATGCACCAGGCAAAAAATATCTTTTATAACTTGGGACAATTATATAAAATAATCTTGTATACAGATTTACATATTCGTTATACATTCAGGGCCCGATGTAGAAACCGAGTCAAGATTAACAGACATGCCACAAGTATAGGCCCACAAGAGAGTGAGATACCGTTTCCCTTATGCAACTGTCAGGTGTATGCCTACACCCCGTGCTTAAGACATGGCCATTTTATTATAATGATGCCAAGGATATCCGGGACATGGTCATTAACCCCTAAAGGCTTTTATTTCAAACAATACAGATTAAAACGGGTTACCTCAATAATTTAATCACAATACTATTAAACATTCAATACCCGACCAAACGGTATTATTATAATACCGTACCCCAAGCCCGTATAGGGAAAATAAGTTAAAAGTATTTACCTGAGCTAGCAATGCAATTTACTCAGCCGTATATTCTAATCAGCAAGCACAAGTACTTCTACTGGGGCTCTTAATCTGGAACGAAGGTTTTATTAACCTATTAGATTCCTAACGGGTCTTATTTCAGTCGTAACTTAGACCGGTTAGTTTTAAGGAAAGGTTTACGGTTCAAAACGCATGATTAAGCGAAGACCGGAATAGAATGTGATTTAGACCCGACAAGTTTGGAGACTTGTATAATATGGGTAAACTAAACACATTCTGGATTTTGAGATAAAAACGATAACGTTTGACCCGTTTCGGCTAATTTATGCAAACTAGTTACATAAACCGAACCGAACGCGAATAACGCATAACGGGTAACCAAATGACTCATGAACAGGTTTCCTAAGTTAATATGCTTTAAATATGTTATGATATCAGTAGGATACCTTCCATTATGCCCAAAACGAGTTTAATCTCAATATAAGCCCCGTAGGGGTATTTCGGTCATTTAAGAGATTATAAAAGAGATCAATTTTTAATTCTGAGACTCGGGTCTGAAATAATCAGTAAAACAATTTAATTTAATAGGTTATATCAGTTGGTGATAAGTCTTATATGCCAAAATGGTTTTAAACCCATACTAGGTGTTTAATACGCGTAAAAAGTCGTTTTAAGCGATTTCCGGGTTATACAGGAAATCTGAGTTTTCTGATCAGGTTCTAAAGTTCAAAATACTTCATTTATTATATAAAATCAGTAGCAATTGGATTGGTGTCAAAATACTATGTAGATCTCATTTTACAACCAAAAAGGGTATAATCGGTATTTACCGAATCAAGGCAACAACCTTAGGTTATGATCAGTTTAAAAATAATTAAAAATCTTCAAAAATCTCAAAATATTATATTACATCAGTGGGTAAAAGGTTTGGTGTCAAAAATTTGGGTTTAGATAGGCTTTACGCTAATTATGCCTTTTAATTAACAAAAAGCTTTCTAATTACGCTATTGAGCATAATTCCTAATCTAGACCTCCAACTAATGTGAAATTTTAGGGACATGTTTATAAATCAGTAACAAAGATTATTGTCCTCTCACATTTCCAAAATTCTCGTTTTAAGGTCAAATGGGCATTATGGTCAACATTAAGCAATTAACGGAAACGTGTAAACGAATCGGGCAAACAATGAACCAATCACAGAGGTTTATACCATCATGTAACCTGGTCCTAAGGAAGCTCTAAGGCATTTCTAAACCCATCTAAATCGGGTCAGAACTGAAGTCAAAGTTTTGCGACTTTCGGTTCCGAACCGAGCCTAAACAGAAAATTGTCAGATCAAACAAGCTTAGACCAGTTCTTATACTAATTACCAAGTTATATGAGTGACAAAATAGGTTACACGTCTTCTACATTGCTAATTATGTGTTAATTCGCAAATTAAGTTTCTGTTGACTTTTTATAACAACCTTTGACCCGACAAATGATCTAGTTAGAGTGGGAATCAGAGGGTGCCCTTTTAAGGATTTAAAGTCCACATAATTACCAACTTATAACAACTTTTAGTTTGACTAAACACTGAACCATTAGTGATTAATCGTTAAGTCAAACCTTAATTATGAAGGTTTGACTTTAAGCTAATTAACTAAGTAAAACATGATTAAGGAAGGTCAAGGATACTTACCAAGGTCCTATGCACGATCAGAGATGCTTAGGGAAAGGCCTTAAGCTCCAGAAATGATCAGAAGTTGAGTTGGGAATGAATGATCAAGAATTGAAACAATGTGGCCTTTATATAGTGATCTTGATTGCTCAAGATCATGCTAAACAATGCTATACATGTTCCCTGATGTTAAACATGTGTCCCTAGTGCCTAAGAACTTGTTTAGGCAGCCCTTGGTGGTGAAAAGGGGCAATATAAGGCGGTTACATTCGCTGAACAGCCACCTTACGAGTTTCTGCATCTGGGAGTCGCTTACGGACCATAAGGGTCCTAGAATACGGTCCGTAAGGACTAGGCCAGCATGACAGAACTTTCAAAATTGACAGTTTGGCCCCTGAACTTCCAAATCTTGATTTTTAAGGTGCTTTCTTGCACTTGTAACCCCCAAACTTGACTTTTAAGGACTCCAAGTCATAAACCAACTTTGTTAGGTCCCTGGTTATTCATACGATCACCGAAAAGTCTTAAATTTCGACGTTGACGCTTTTAACCCCTCGTATACGAATTTTATCATAACTTTCTCATACGATAACGAAACTTGGTGAAATTTTTATCATACATTCTAATGAGCATAATTAATCGTTACAAAGCTTCGGGTTTGCTAAAAGGTCACTCAGAGGTATACTTTAAACATGTCGACACATTTAACCCCTGTAGTTTGAAATCTCTCACTTTCTTTCACAATTAGCTTCGTATGATCCACGATTCATTCGTTTAAGGGTATAAACATCATGTAGGGTTATTGTAAAGTATATTTATCCATTGTTGACATTTTGAACCCTTATATCCACATACTTTCCTTGTTTGTCAACTTTAGTCCTTCTAAGGAAATCCTTTACACGTTTTAAGCCCGTGACACGTGTCGGTATAATATTGGACATGAAATTTCGAGGTGTCACATCCTCACCCCCTTAAAAGAAATCTCGACCTCGATATTTACTGAAATAAATGAGGGTATTTCTCTTTCATTGGGGACTCTACCTCCCACGTGTACTCGGGACCTCTACGGGCATCCCATTTCACTTTTACGATCGGCACGTGCTTCCTTCGAAGCTTCTTAACCTGTCGATTTTTAGTCTATACTGATTTCTCGTCCAACCATAAAGTTTCATTAATCTGCCTATTATTATGATAATGGGTCTCAACTTATTGGTGAAACATACCCTTAAATCATCAGTGTGGGTTGCCTCGTAAGCTCCACTAAACTCCTTATATAGGTTTTAGCTTATAGGCTATTGACCTTTGTTGCATTTGATTTCCCGAATGTTCCTATATATCCAGGGCTTAACTTACCCAGAGAAATTGAAATTTAGCACACCCTCCTTAGGGCGATACCTTCGATTGAACCTTATCCCTTATTAAGGACTTAAGAAGGTTGCGACTTTTATAAATCCTAAATTTTCTGCCGTTTACTGGAAACTTTAAGATGATTACGAATTCGAATGATCTTATTTGTTGTTTCCAATGCAACTTTCAGATCCTGATAATTGAGCTTACCCATCTGTTGTTCTAACAATGGATGTTTAACATTCCATCTATACAAGGTCCCCAAAGGAGTAGTCTTGATACTTACATAATAATTGTTATAGAAAAGACTTATTTTATGGTGAGATGGTTATTCCAACCACCGCTTAAAACTAATCTTGAGGAATAGCTAATCCTCACAGCTAGTCGAACAAATCGACGATCCTGGGTAGTTGATGGCAATTCTTAATCGTTGTCTAAATAGGGTTGTGGTAATGAATGCATAAGCAAAACGGACCGTCTTTCTTTAACAATATCAAACTCTCGGAATATTGAGTTAGGCTATATGAATCTTCTATCTTAAAATTCACTTAATCAGGGTTCCGATTCTTCCAATGATGGTACCAGTTATCATGGAGATTTCACTATAGTGCAGCTCTAAGCGGAATATTAATCTTATCTCTACTTGCCTCTTAGGAGGTAAACAGGGCAATCTTTGCAGAAGGTAATCAAGACACACGGAGATTACAGAGATTTTCCAAATCTCAGGCTCCAGTTCATCCACCATTGCTTGTGTCGAATAAGTGACACATTTATGTTACAATTCCACGAATTCCTTAATCGGGAACATTTACTTGGACAATTCTATTTTTAGATATCTTCTTTGAATACCATTAGCTGACTTTAGTACCATATGATCATTGGGATATCTTTGTGGTTCCATGCATTAAACCTCCATACTGATCAGGCATGGAAGCAATCTATGGAACATATTAAGATACACCAATCCTCATATGGCGCTTTTGTCAAACCATTTGGTATTCGTAATCAATAGAGATCAAAGAGATATCAGTTTCATATAATGATGTACTTTATCTGGAGAGAGGGTACATTAGGACTTCATGACTGAAGATTTTTTACAGGAGCAGAAGAAATGGTTCCTATGATTTTCGCCCGTAAGTTTTACTTTACACTTAATATCTAGGGTTCTCATGGAAGACTTTAAGGGTTTGTTATACCTACCATCTATGAAGGATTGATTGGTATCCGAATCAAAGCAGAACTCTTAGCGTTTATTCTACTTCATAATTTATGCTTAAGGTTCTAACAGGCAGGTTTAATAACTTACAAAATTTATTCCACAAATGACTTATCTGCACCTGAATCAAACAATACCCTTGCATATACATCATGGATAAGGACGTACCGGTTATAACATTGTCATCTTGTATGGCCTCTTTTGCATCCATCTGAGAGGCCTTAGCGTCAGTCTTCTTATCTCCTTCAAGCTTCTTAGCATACTTTGGGCAATTGGATTTGATATGCCCTTTCTCGTTACAGTTGTAACAAGTCGCATCTCCTATCTCCTGGCATTCCAATGTTTTATGCTCACTAGATTTGTAGATCCCACAAGCCCTAGGCTGTGATTGGGATTTTGATTCGAACCTGCATTTCCCAAAATGGCGCTTCTTGCAGGTCTTGCATACTAGTTTCTGGTTGGACTTTTGTTTGTTCTTCTTCTTAGAGCTCTGGGAGTTATCTTCCTCCCTTTTCCTTTTTAGCTCATCTTTTGCATTTGAGGCATGAACAAGATCCTCCTTATGAGTAAGGAAATGTGGTCCTAGATAAAATTTGGAGCGAGTAGCATGGGGCTCCTTGAACTTTTTCACAGCCTTCTTCACAGCCTTTCCAACAGCTGCGTCTATCATAGTTTGAAGAACATCTTCGGAAATTCTAAGGTTCACAATTGTAGCATCATTGGCATGTTTCGCATCATTCATAACACGATCAACGGCTGTCTTATCTGAGTTTGCCATACTCGATATTGGTTCCTAACACCAATAAAACAATTTCTTAGTTGCAATCCAACAACTGCTATTCTTCATCCCGATGGCCTTAACATATACTAACCATGGTATCAATAGACCATACAGGCTAATATAGTACTAATCATTCTTAATGAATGTTATTTAATATATATTCATTATGTTTAGCCTAGGTCACGAAAGACCATCAATGGCATTTAAGATTTGGACCTAATCCATCATCTTTTTGACATGGGATCAAAATGTCACATCTGTCTTTATTACATTGATGAATTTGGATAGCTTGAAAGCTTGTCATAAGGGTATCAGAAAAGAGTGATTCCTAATAGATATAAAATATCAATCTAAGATTTGTTGGAGCGTTTTCTCAAGTATCATCGGCCAATTTCTACCTCGCATTAAATGACTGGAGTCCTAATCAGGCGGAGGCAACAGTTCTCAACATTTATCGTTCATTATAGAATCATATGTGCCAACATCAAATAAATTTCTGCATAAACTGCTTGATAAGGAAAGATACCTGCTATATAGTTATCATTCTGCACCATCTCCTGGGCGTTCATCTGGAAGACTCATGCGTTTGTTTTCTTGGCTTCTTCGGGCTTCTTCTGATTCCTAGGGCAGTTGGTCTTGATATGCCCTTTCTCGTTACAACCATAACAGGTTGCGTCTTTCAACTTCTTGCAATCCAAGGTTTTATGTTCCTTAGACTTGCAAATCCCACAAGGTAGAGGCTGAGATTCTAATCTGCATTTCCCGAGGTGGTATTTCTGACAGGTTTTGCACCTGGTCTTCTCACCCGACTGCTGGCTGTCTTCCCTAAACCCGGAACTCTTCTTATCCTCAGAGTTCCTCTTTGTCTTCCTATCGGAGCGATGAGAATTCTCATCCTCCCTTTTACGCTTTCCATCTTCAGAGGCTTTGGCAGCCTTGTTTCTGACCACATCGAGTGTGAGAGATAGCGACAGATCTGCCACTGACCTGAATGTAGTAGGTTTCGATGCTTTTACACTTGCCTTTATTTCTGGGGCTAGACCCCCAATAAAGCGAGCTATACGCTTTGGTTCTGGTGTGATCAAGTAAGGAACCAATCGAGACATGGTATTGAAACTTGTAAGGTATGCTTGACAATCTAAGTTCTCCATGACTAATGTCAAGAATTCAGTCTCAATTTTCTCGACTTCATGTTGAGGACAGTAATTTTCTTTGATAAGGGCAACGAACTGATCCCAAGTCAAGTTGTACAAAGGGATCTTCCCTGTAGCTTGGATCAGTGACTTCCACCAAGCTAGGGCTTCTCCTTTAAAAGATTGTGAAACAAACTTCACAATTTCTTGCTCTGCACATCCACTAATATCTACAACGGTGTCCATCTCATCGAGCCACGTCATGCAATCGATGGCTCCTTTTTCTCCTGTAAAGTCTCTGGGCTTGCAGGAGACAAAATATTTATATGAGCAGGTCTTAACTGGTGCCTCTTGATGAAGCACCACCTGTCTAGACGGAACACTCCTTTGATTTGACGAGTTACGAACACCGTCTTCCCTTGACTCATGTGATTTAGAAAGGGGCTTACTACGAGCCACAGATAGAGTCTTAGAGTGTGTATCACTTGATTCATCATACTGTCTGTCGAGAGCTCGTGTAATGGCATTATCTATTAATGCCTGCAGTTTCGCACCAGTTATATTAACTCTGGGAGTATCATTATTCTCCCTCGGGTGGCTGTTGACCTCATCCGATCCAGCCATGTAGCTTGATTGCTACACAAATTTTTGACAAAGATTTATTCGGGAGTTTATTATGGAATCATCATTTAGATGATTCATTAACCATGGTAATATAAACCATATTGGTTAATTTGTTAATTATATTAGTATTTTCATTATAATTTATCCTAGTATATAAAACATTAAGGATAATAAAGTGGCACAACAGGCCTAATTACAAGGATAGTTTTGGATTTATAAGCCATGATCTTAGAGGATCGAGGCATTAAGGTTTGAACGTAACTCATTACCTTTCTTGACAGAGAGTCAAAGACTACAACTGTCTTTTATCTTTTAGGACAATTGATATGGCCCGTAGGCATTTCATCACTCTAGGGATGTTTATGATATGATCATCTTTTCTGATGATATTAGTCAAGATCGCATTGATCATACAGACTATTATGTTTGGACGTAGTCCAACATCTTTAGACAGGGGGTCAAAGACCACCACTGTCGTTGTCTTATCGGACAACTAGTTTAACCCGTAGGCACTTCGTCACTAATGGATGTTTATAATATGATTATCTTTATTTGATGGTTTAAGCCATGATTTCTAAATCACTAGGCTAAATAAAGGGGTTGGAAATTCCCAATATAAAGATGACAAGTGTGATTTTATCGCATCACTGTTGTCAGGAGTGTTAACATGTTTTCAGATGTTAACAAGAATCTGAATCTCTTTTAAACAGGTTTCACCATCATAGCTAGGTCTTTAATAACATTCAAGCTAGGTTATACCCCTTTAAGATTCTTTTTAACATATATTGGCAGATCAATTACGAAAAGGAATAAAAATTTGATTTATTTCATATATTATATTCATGTATAATGATAAAATGAAATTTGGATGAAATATTCCAATGATTTTAAAAGAAGTACATAATTTGCCCTAAGCAGGATTTAAAAGAAACAGTGTTGTCCATGAAGGGACTAGAAAATAAATATGTCCTTTTAAGGAAACGAATTTCAGCAAAAGGAGTTTTCTTCTTCACTTTATTTCTGAATGTTTTCTCCTTGGATGCATGTTTATCCTAGCCGCGGTACGAAGCTCGGCATTTCTAGGCTTCGGATGTGGAGAATTTTTCATTACGGCTTCTTTGCTTGGCAATATATCCAAAGTATATAAATCGGAAGCAATATTTACAAATTAGGGTTGAGAGTATTCCTATGTTAAGTCTAGACTCAGAAGGTCAAGGAATGTGCTACTGTGTCATTAAGATTAAACACTAAGGGCTAGTGTTTAATTCGCTCAATATTGGCTCTGATACCAACCTGTCACACCCCAATATTTCCACGTATTACCGATGGGCCCGGTGGGGAGTATCGTGACGTAGTCGATATCATCATAGTCAAACAACACAATTTAAAATACACAGCGAAAGCAAAAGATAAATATATTACAAACCGATTCAAAAGTAACATCAATTATTACAACCGGATTGTAAGATGGATCCACAGGCGGATCTTAAAACATAAACATTGTTCAACAAACTTTAGACGCCTAGAACTTGCAAGATTCCCTATTAACGCCCTGAGCTTCCAGCCAATTACGTTCAGTACCTGTCACTTAACCTTTTTGGAAAATACGTCAGTTTACACTGGTAAATACAATTAACCGACTCATTTTAAAAAGAGTTTAAGAAAATTGATTTAGATGCACCAGGCAAAAAATATCTTTTATAACTTGGGACAATTATATAAAATAATCTTGTATACAGATTTACATATTCGTTATACATTCAGGGCCCGATGTAGAAACCGAGTCAAGATTAACAGACACACCACAAGTATAGGCCCACAAGAGAGTGAGATACCGTTTCCCTTATGCAACTGTCAGGTGTATGCCTACACCCCGTGCTTAAGACGTGGCCATTTTATTATAATGATGCCAAGGATATCCGGGACATGGTCATTAACCCCTAAAGGCTTTTATTTCAAACAATACAAATTAAAACGGGTTACCTCAATAATTTATTCACAATACGATTAAACATTCAATACCCGACCAAGCGGTATTATTATAATACCGTACCCCAAGCCCGTATAGGGAAAATAAGTTAAAAGTATTTACCTGAGCTAGCAATGCAATTTATACTCAGCCGTATATTCTAATCAGCAAGCACAAGTACTTCTACTGGGGCTCTTAATCTGGAACAAAGGTTTTATTAACCTATTAGATTCTTAACGGGTCTTACTTAAGTCGTAACTTAAACCGGTTAGTTTTAATGAAAGGTTTACGGTTCAGAACACATGATTAAGCGAAGACCGGAATAGAATGTGATTTAGACCCGACAAGTTTGGAGACTTGTATAATATGGGTAAACTAAACACATTCTGGATTTTGAGATAAAAACGATAACGTTTGACCCGTTTCGGCTAATTTATGCAAACTAGTTACATAAACCGAACCGAACGCGAATAATGCATAACGGGTAACCGAATGAGTCATGAAAAGGTTTCCTAAGTTAATATGCTTTAAATATGTTGTGATATCAGTAGGATACCTTCCATTATGCCCAAAACGAGTTTAATCTCAATATAAGCCCCGTAGGGGTATTTCGGTCATTTAAAAGATTATAAAAGAGATCAATTTTTAATTCTGAGACTCGGGTCTGAAATAATCAGTAAAAAAATTTAATTTAATAGGTTATATCAGTTGGTGATAAGTCTTATATGCCAAAATGGTTTTAAACCCATACTAGGTGTTTAATGCGCGTAAATAGCCGTTTTAAGCGATTTCCGGGTTATACAGGAAATCTGAGTTTTCTGATCAGGTTCTAAAGTTCAAAATACTTCATTTATTATATAAAATCAGTAGCAATTGGATTGGTGTCAAAATACTATGTAGATCTCATTTTACAACCAAAAAGGGTATAATCGGTATTTACCGAATCAAGGCAATAACCTTAGGTTATGATCAGTTTAAAAATAATTAAAAATCTTCAAAAATCTTCAAAAATCTCAAAATATTATATTACATCAGTGGGTAAAAGGTTTGGTGTCAAAAATTTGGGTTTAGATAGGCTTTACGCTAATTATGCCTTTTAATTAACAAAAAGCTTTCTAATTACGCTATTGAGCATAATTCCTAATCTAGACCTCCAACTGATGTGAAATTTTAGGGACATGTTTATAAATCAGTAACAAATATTATTGTCCTCTCACATTTCCAAAATTCTCTTTTTAAGGTCAAATGGGGATTATGGTCAACATTAAGCAATTAACGGAAACGTGTAAACGAATCGGGCAAACAATGAACCAATCAAAGAGGTTTATACCATCATGTAACCTGGTCCTAAGGAAGCTCTAAGGCATTTCTAAACCCATCTAAATCGGGTCAGAACTGAAGTCAAAGCAAAAGTCAAAGTTTTGCGACTTTCGGTTCCGAACCGAGCCTAAACAGAAAATTGTCGGATCAAACAAGCTTAGACCAGTTCTTATACTAATTACCAAGTCATATGAGTGACAAAATAGGTTACACGTCTTCTACATTGCTAATTATGTGTTAATTCGCAAATTAAGTTTCTGTTGACTTTTTATAACAACCTTTGACCCGACAAATGATCTAGTTAGAGTGGGAATCATAGGGTGCCCTTTTAAGGATTTAAAGTCCACATAATTACCAACTTATAACAACTTTTAGTTTGACTAAACACTGAACCATTAGTGATTAATCGTTAAGTCAAACCTTAATTACGACGGTTTGACTTTAAGCTAATTAACTAAGTAAAACATGATTAAGGAAGGTCAAGGATACTTACCAAGGTCCTATGCACGATCAGAGATGCTTAGGGAAAGGCCTTGAGCTCCAGAAATGATCAGAAGTTGAGTTGGGAATGAATGATCAAGAATTGAAACAATGTGGCCTTTATATAGTGATCTTGATTGCTCAAGATCATGCCAAACAATGGTATACATGTTCCCTGATGTTAAACATGTGTCCCTAGTGCCTAAGAACTTGTTTAGGCAGCCCTTGGTGGTGAAAAAGGGCAATATAAGTCGGTTACATGGGCTGAACAGCCACCTTACGAGTTTCTGCATCTGGGAGTCGCTTACGGACCGTAAGGGTCCTAGAATACGGTCCGTAAGGACTAGGCCAGCATGACAGAACTTTCAAAAGTTGACAGTTTGGCCCCTGAACTTCCAAATCTTGATTTTTAAGGTGCTTTCTTGCACTTGTAACCCCCAAACTTGACTTTTAAGGACTCCAAGTCATAAACCAACTTTGTTAGGTCCCTGGTTATTCATACGATCACCGAAAAGTCTTAAATTTTGACGTTGACGCTTTTAACCCCTCGTATACGAATTTTATCATAACTTTCTCATACGATAACGAAACTTGGTGAAATTTTTATCATACATTCTAATGAGTATAATTAATCGTTACAAAGCTTCGGGTTTGCTAAAAGGTCACTCAGAGGTATACTTTAAACATGTCGACACATTTTACCCCTGTAGTTTGAAATCTCTCACTTTCTTTCACAATTAGCTTCGTATGATCCACGATTCATTCGTTTAAGGGTATAAACATCATGTAGGGTTATTGTAAAGTATATTTATCCATTGTTGACATTTTGAACCCTTATATCCACATACTTTCCTTGTTTGTCAACTTTAGTCCTTCTAAGGAAATCCTTTACACGTTTTAAGCCCGTGACACGTGTCGGTATAATATTGGACATGAATTTTCGAGGTGTCACAAGGGATGACGTCAATTCTGAATTCTACTTGCCTATCTGGTGGTAAACCAGGTAGTTCTTCCGTGAAAACTTCAGGGTACTCAGAAATGACGGGAATATCTTCAACCTTAGGCTTTTGCTCATCAATAGTTACTTGTGCCATATAAATGACACAACCCTTCTTCAAACACCTAGATGCCTTGAGCATAGACACTTGCTCAGGCAATCTACACTGGGTATCTCCCTGAATGGTAAGTGGCTCACCAGACGGAGTCTTGATCACCACTTGCTTCTTGTTGCACACAATCTGAGCTTGGTTATGAGATAACCAATCCATGCCTAACACTATATCGAAACCGGCTAACTTTAAAGGAAGTAAGGTTAATGGAAAAGAGTGGTTCCTAATGGATATAAAGCATCCATCTAACACGGTTGATGCGGTTTCTATGGTTCCATCGGCTAATTCAACCTCATATTTCACACTTAGGGTTTTAACAGGTAATTTCAACAACTTACAGAACTTATTATCTACAAATGATTTATCAGCTCCTGAATCAAATAGCACTCTTGCATAAACATCATTTATGAGGAAGGTACATGTTATCACATTATCGTCCTGAACAGCTTCTCGTGCATCCATACGGAAGACCCTCGCATTGGTCTTCTTTGCTTCCTCAGGCTTTTTGGCATATTTAGGGCAGTTGGTCTTAATGTGCCCTTTTTCATTACAGTTGTAGCACGTAGCATCCTTAATCTTCTGGTAGTCTACTGTCTTGTGCTCCTTAGACTTGCATAACCCACATGCAGGTCGTCCTGACTGAGACTTGGTCTCAAGCCTGCATTTCTCAAAGTGACGTTTCTGGCAAGTCTTGCACTTTGGCTTTTCCTCTGTCTGCTGATTACCTTTGTTGGACCCAGATTCCTTCTTGTGGTCCGCGTAACCCTTATGCTTCTTCTCAGATCGTCGTGAGTTATCGTCCTCGCGCTTTCTCTTACTTTCTTCCGAACTCTTAAGCGATCTCAGCCTGACCGCATCCAAAGTAAGAGACAGAGATAGATCAGCTGCTGACCTAAAAGTAGCAGGTATAGATGCCTTAACACTGGCCTTGATCTCTGGGGCTAAACCCCCAATGAAACGAGCAATTCGTTTGGGCTTCGGTGTTACCAGATACGGAACCAATCTAGACAGGGTATTGAAACTGGTGAGGTAAGCTTGACAATCTAAATTTTCCATTTCTAAAGATGAGAAATCTGACTCAATCCTCTCAACCTCGTGTTGAGGGCAGTAGTTCTCCTTAATAAGAGCAATAAACTGATCCCATGTCAGATTGTATAGTGGGATATTTCCAGCAGCTTGAATGAGAGACTTCCACCATGCTAGTGCCTCTCCCTTGAATGATTGGGATACATACTTCACTACATCCCTTTCAGCACAGCCGCTGATATCAACCACGGTGTCCATTTCATCCAACTAGGTCATACAATCAATCGCTCCTTTCTCCCCAGTAAAATCCCTGGGTTTGCAGGAGACAAAGTATTTATAAGTGCAGGACTTGGCACGTGGTTCCCTGTCAAATACTATTCTCTTAGATGGAACACTGTGTTGATTTGAGGAGTGTTGAACATCCTCTTTCTTTGGTTCATCTTCCTTAGAGGGTGGCTTGCTATGAGCCTCTGAATGAGTCTTAGGGACAGAGTTGGAGTGGGGTACTGATGAGGTTCTACTATGCGTCCCACTAGACTCCCTGAATTGCCTATCCACAGCTTTAGATACAGCTGTATCAATAAGTGTACGGAGCTCTTCCCTGGTTATATTAATCCTAGTATTCTCATTATTCTCCAGGGGATGACTGTTTACTTCTTCCGACCTAGCCATGTAGCTTTAATTGCTACCTAAAAGAAAATTAACGACAAGGTTTATTTAGAAGCCTATAAGTACTATCGTTCTTAACGATTTATTAACCATGGTTTTTAATAATTATTTTGGTTAATTTGTTAAGCATGCATATATTCAGGATCTTTATTATAATCCTTAGTTATAATTTAATAATAGCACAAAAGCCTAGTCACATGGACATATTTAATTTATAAACCAGGATTTTTACAGAATCGAGGTATTAAGGTTTGAATCAAAGTTCATTACCTTTTCTTGACAGGGGGTTGTAGGCCACCACCGTCTTTAGTCCCAAAGGACGTTAATTATAGCCCGTAGGCACTTCATCCTTAAGGGATGGTTATATAATTAAGGGAAATTGGAATAACCCAATTTAAGAATGACTTATGTGATTTTATCGAATCACATTTTGCCAAGAATGTTAACATATTTTTAGATGTTAACAAGGATTGGAATCTTTTGAACAGGTCTTACCATTTTGGCCATGTCTGCAACGACATATAGACTAGGCTTTACCTTTAAGATTCTCTTTAATATTTAATGCAGAACAATACTAAATTGAGATGTTAACAAAGATCTGAATCTAATTGAGAAACTGCCATCTTGGCCCTGTCTTAAGATGACACATGAGCTAGGTCTTGTCCTTTTTAGATTTTGTCATTTTATTATAATGGTAGATCTTATAAGAGGAATGAGAGTTTTTATTTACTTCATATTTTATGCTCATGCATATAATGAAATTTTAAATTCAACATTCCACTAAAATTTAGACAAGTACATGGTTGCCCTAAACGGGACTTCTATCTGAAAAGACTTGCCCATGCAGGGGCTAAACAGAAAATAACAAGGAAACAAATAACGGACAAAATAAAACAAATTAGGATTTGTCCCAAGTTCTTTGTCTAGACTCGAGAATCGAGGAATGTGCAACTGTGTAACTGAGATTAAACACAAAAGGCTAGTGTTTAATTCACTCAGTGTTGGCTCTGATACCAACCTGTCACACCCCGATATTTCCACGTATTACCGGTGGGCCCGGTGGGGAGTATCGTGACGTAGTTGATATCATCATAGTCAAACAACACAATTTTAAATGCACAGCGGAAGCAAAAGAAATGAATCACATTACAAACCGAAGAAATAGTAATATCAAAGTATTACAACAGATTGTAAAGGATCCACAGGCGGATCAAAAGATAAATAAGATCATTGTTCAACAGACTTTAGCATCTAGAGCTTGCGAGACTTAATTAATGATGCCAGGAGTAACCAGCCTATTTTGTCTAGTACCTGCACTTAACCTTTTTGGAAAATACGTCAGTTTCACTGGTAAATACAATTAACTGACTCATTTTGAAAATGTTTTAGAAAATTGATTTGAATGCACAAGGCAAAAATATCTTTTATAACTTAGGACAATTATTTAAAAATAATCTTGTATACAGTTTTACTTATTTGTCGTCCGTCAGGGCCGGTTGGTAGAGCCGGTCAAGATTAACTGACACGCCACAGGTATAATGCCCACAAGGTTGATTCCTTTAAGTGGATTACCAGTTTTTACATAATGCAACTGTCAGGTGTACGCCTACACCCCGTGCTTAGGTCATGGCCATTTCTTTGAATGATGCCAAGGATATCCGGGACATGGTCATTTAACCCCCAAAGGCCATACACCAAATAATACAGAATAAAACGAGTTATGTAAATACATTAATCACAATCTGATTTAAATGACTACATACCCGACCAAGCGGTATTATTATAATACCGTATCCCAAGCCTGTATAGGGAAAATAAGTTAAGAGTATTTACCTGAGCAATGTATAAATCAAAACAGCAAGTACACGTAGCTTTTACCGGGCTCCTAATCTGGAACGAAGGTTTTTAATAACCTATTAGAATCCTAACGGGTCTTAATTAAGCCTAGACTTAGACCGGTTAGTTTTAAAGGAAGATACGGTCCAAAAACGCATGATTAAGCGAAGACCGGATTAGAATGTGGTTTAGACCCGACAAGCTTGGATACTTGTTTAATATGGGTAAACTAAACACATTCTGGATCTTGAGATGAAAATGATATGGTTTGACCCGTTTCGGCTAATATATGCAAACTAGTTACATAAGCCGATCCGAACGCGAAAAGTGCGTAACGGGTAACCAAATGAGTCATATGCAAGTTTCCTAAGTTAATATGCCTTAAATATGTTGTGACATCAGTAAGATATCTTCTATTATGCCCAAAACGGATTTAAACTCAAATTACGCCCCGTAGGGGTATTTTGGTCATTTAAAAGGTTATAAAAGAGTTTAAATATTAATCTGAGTTACAGGTCTGATATAATCAGTAAAAATACTTAATTTACTAAGTTATATCAGTAGGGTATTACCTATATGTAACACCTCAAAAATGGGTTTGGTAATTTAAGCCCGGTTAATATAAGGGACCGGGTAAAATACCGTTAGGGGATAAAAGTGAACCCGTAAATGAATAATAACTAGGAATAATTAACCTAGTTGATTTTTAATATCGTTGGTATTAAACGAAGGGTTGTAGCCTTATTTAATTAAAACGAAACATGAGGGACCAAAGTGGGACAACTTGAAAGATGTTTAATTAAAAGAAAACACACACAAACACGCACACACTTGCGTGTGTTCTGGATCGATGCCCAGGAGAAAGAACCAAGGCTTCAAACCCTAGTTCTTGAAGAATCTTCAAGTTGAAGGGCCAAATGAAGTCTAAATTCACAACCGAACGTGAATTAATGATCACCCAAGCTAGGGGATCATAAGGTATGTCGAATTTTGATGTTTAATGAAGTTAAGAAATCTTGATAATCATCACTAGTGGTGAATTATGTATGAATCATGAAGGTTATGGCCAAATTAGTGATGTATGCACGTTTAGGAACAAACCCTAAGCGAAGACTCTGAGTAAATTGCTAGAATTTAGGTGTTTGGATGAATTACCACACTTAGTTAAGTGGGTTTATGTTTAATCCATGAAATGGTATGAACTTGATTAGGAATATGTGTAGTATGTGATGTGTATTTGTTTATAGATTGATTATGGTATGGAATTTGTATGATGTTTACGTGTGTTGATAAATGAAAGTGATAATTAGGAAGAAACACATGAAATACTTGTACTTTATGCTTAGAAAGTAGTACGCACACCAAGTGTTTGATGAAATGTCTAAATGACAATAATATGTGAAATTGTATGCAATTAATGGGTAAACATGTATAGAATGTGGTAATGATGAAATTGATAGTAAAGTAACATGAGGAATGCATTTTAGATATAGTTCATGTGAAGATTATGTTAGGTTGATGTTGAGTATGCTTTATGCTTGTTTGAATTGACTAATGAAAGTCATACGTGAGATATGAATTTGATATGATCGTTCATACGTACAATCATATATGCTAACAAGAATGTGAATGTGATGACATGTACGGATAGGAGCCATGTCAACGTGGACACAAGCATGGAAGGGCAACGGGCCAAGGATAAACACGGAAGCTATGCTTGAACTCGGACGCACGAGGTAAGTGAACTCCGAACTTACCCTATTGTTTGGTAATGTATTTATGATGTATGGTAATTATTGAATGTAATATAAGAAGATATGAATCGATGTTATTACTAAGATAAGTTTTAGTGGAAATGGGTCGGAAGTGGTTAAGAAAGAGATTCGATTAAGTTTGGGTAAGAAAGGGAACTTACATAATGAATTATGCATAAAGATGAATTGAGGAGTTATACATGTAGGATGTAAATTGTAAGTACGTGTATGAATAGAAAGTGAATACATGCTTGAGTGGGTATTTAATTATATGCTTGAATGAATAAGATGAGTTATGTGTATTCGAGGACATGTTCATATGAAGGGAAGCCAATGATACTAACCGTTTTTCTATTGAGAATTAATGTGAAGTATAGGCATGTTAACAATGGAAGTGCAGGTTGACCCCGCAGTCCGATGCGAGTGAACGAATGGATGGATGAAGGGGCTAGTATAAGAGAAAGCATGATACGTTGACGCCTTATTATGCATGTGTTAAGATTTTGTATTATGTCACTGGTTGCTAACAATGTGATTGAATGTGGTGACTGCAGGCTGTACAGGTTTATGGATGTTTCATCAAGAAGTGTACGCGGTTGAAGATCGAGTCAAGACATGGATTGTACGTGGAGGTGCGTGGTTACGCAATATGACATAACTATGTCAGGTTTTGCTTAAATTATAGAAGGGATTAAAGTATTTTAGGTGAATGAATGAAATCAATAAAAGAAATTTTAAATATGTAATTTCCGCTGCGATAAATTAGGTTAAAACGTGTTAGGGTCTTACACTATATGTGAAATTTATCATTTATAACCAAACTATGTACCGAAAGGGCATTTTGGTAATTTCACCTAAGGTTTAAAGGTCAAATCTGGAAATCTGAGTTTAAAATTTTTGCTTACTGTTAAAGTATAAAAAATTACTTAAAACATCAGTAGGTATCAAGTCTTATATATCTAAATTTGTTTTAATACATACTATGCGTTTAAAACGCGTAAAAATGCGGGTTTTAAGCGATTTCCGGGTATTATAAGAAAAGCTGATATTTTTATTATTCCAGAAGGCTTAAAATATTCTATTTATCATATTGGATTAGTAGAAAAAGGTTTGGTATCAAAAGAATTGGTAAAACTCATTTTATAGCCAAAAAGGGCAAAACCGACAATTACCGGATCAAGCTTAGAACTCTATGTTATGCTCAGCCTAAAAATAAATAAAAATCTCCAATAATCCCAAAATATTATTTTACATCAGTGGGTAAAAAGTTTGGTATTAAAAATTGGGTTTAGATAGGCTATACGCTAATTATGCCGTTTAATTAATAAAAAGTTTTCTAATTACGCTATTGAGCATAACTCCTAATCTAGACCTCAAACTGATGTCAAATCTTAGGGACAAGTTTATAAATCAGTAACTAAGGTTTCCATTCTTTTACTTTTTCAAAAATCACCTTTTAAGGTCATATGGGCATAATAGTCAACATTTAAGCGTTTAACGGAAACATGCATATGAATCGGATACCTAATGAACCAAGTTGTATAATCACAGAGGGTTATACTAACATGTAACCTGGTCCTAATAAAGCTCTAAGGCATTTCTAAACTATGCTCTAATGGGTCAGAACTGAAAGTCAAAGCAAAAGTCTACTTTTGCGACTTTCGGCTCCGAACCGAGCTTAAATTGGAAATTGTCGGGTTGAACATGTTTAGACATGTTCTTACATTAATTACCAAGTTATATTAGTGATAAAATAGGTTGCATAGCTTTTACATTGCTAATTATGCATTAATTTGAAAATAACCTTTCTGTTGACTTTTTAAGATTAGGTTTGACCCGACAATTGACCTAGTAAGAGTGGGAATCAGAGGGTGCCCTTTTAAGGGTTTATTGCCCACATAATTACCAACTCATAGGTACTTTCAATTTGAAATTTGACTGGACAAATTAAGGTTAATGACGAAGTCAAACCTTAATTACGACGGTTTGACTTTAGGCTAATTAACTAAGCAAAACTGAATTAAGGAAGGTTAATGACACTTACCAAGGTCCTATGCACGACTAAAGATCACCAGGAAGGGGTCTTGAGCTCCAGGAACCTCCAGAAAGTGAGTTGTGAAAGTTTGCAAGTGAATGATCAAATGTTTGCAACAATGAGCTTCTTATATAGTGGGTTTGATGCAACTAGATCATGACAAATAAGTCTATGGGATGATTCCTGATCATCCCAAGTGTCCCTAGGCCCTTCTAAACCATCAAACAAACCCCAGGTATAAAAAACAAGCTCCCTAAGTCGGTGTAACTTGCTGAAACAGGCATCTGCAGGTTTTTCTGATGCTGGCATGCCCTGGCGGCCCGTGTAAGGCTTGGGCCTGGTCTTACGCGGCCCGTGTCAAGGTTGGCTCCGGTCAACAAGTTTGCAAATATTGCATTTTAGGTCCCTGGTCCTTCTAAACGTGGTTTTTACTTCATTTCTTGCATTTTTAACCCTCTAACTTGACTTTTAAGGGCTCCATGACATATCCAAACACCGTTAAGTCCTCGGTTAACTTTGTGATCACCCGTAAGGCCTTAAATTTCAACGTTGACGCTTTTAACCCCTCGTATACGAATATTATCATAACTTTCTCATACTTTATCGAAACCTTGTGAAATTTTTATCACATATTCTAGTGAGTATAATTTATCGTTACAAAGCTTCGGGTTTGATAAAAGGTCACTCAAAGGTATTCTTTAAACATGTTGACACATTTAACCCCTGTAGTTTGTAATCTCTCACTTTCTTTCACAATTAGCTTCGTATGATCCATGATCCATTCATTTAAGGGTATAAACATTGTGTAGGGTTGTTGAAAGATATATTTATCCATTGTTGACACTTTGAACCCTTTTATTCACATACTTTCTTTGTTTGTCAACTTTAGTCCTTCATAAGTGATCTTTTACACGTTTAAAGCTCATGACACGTGTCGATATAATATTGGACATAAATTTTCGAGGTGTTACATCCTCACCCCCTTAAAAGAAATCTCGACCTCGAGATTTACTGAAATAATTGAGGGTACTTTTCTTTCATTGTGGATTCTACCTCCCATGTGTACTCGGGACCTCTACGGGCATCCCATTTAACCTTTACAATTGGCACTTACTTCCTTCGAAGCTTCTTAACCTGTCGATCCTCGATCGACAAAGGTTTTTACACAAATTTCAAGCTCTCATCTATGTGCACATCCGTATGTGGCATGACTAGCGACTCGTCAGCTAGACATTTCTTTAGATTGCAGATGTGGAATACATTGTGAATACCACTGAGCTCTTCAGGTAAGTTTAACTTATAAGCCACTGCTCCTACACATTCGATGATCTCGAATGGTCCTATATACCTTGGGCTTAACTTACCTTTCTTACCAAATCGCATCACTCCCTTCCAGGGTGATACTTTAAGCAAAACCTTATCACCAACCTCAAACTTTAGAGGTTTTCGCCTTTTATCAGCATAACTCTTCTGCCTATCCCTGGCAGCTTTCAGGCGATCACGAATCTGGACAATCTTGTCCGTCGTTTCAAGGACTATATCCGATCCTGATAACTGAGCTTCTCCTACTTCTGCCCAACAAATAGGCGTTCTGCATTTCCTACCATATAACGCCTCAAAAGGCGCAGCCTGAATGCTTGTATGGTAGCTATTGTTATAGGAGAACTCAATCAATGGCAGGTGGTTATCCCAACTACCACCTAAATCAATGACACATGCACGAAGCATGTCTTCCAAAGTTTGGATCGTACGCTCACTTTGTCCGTCCATCTGAGGATGGTAAGCCGTACTAAAATTCAAGCGTGTGCCCAAAGACTGTTGGAAACTTTTCCAAAAATGAGATGTGTATCTAGTATCTCTGTCCGAGATAATAGACACTGGTACACCATATAGAGATACAATCTTATCTACGTACAGCTGGGCTAATATATCGGAGCTATGAGTCTCCTTGATGGGTAGGAAATGTGCTGACTTAGTCAGTTTATCTACTATCACCCAAATAGTATCATTTCCTTTCTTTGTCTTTGGCAATTTGGTGATAAAATCCATTGTCACCATTTCCCACTTCCAGGTGGGAAGTTCAGGCTGTTGTAGCAAACCTGACGGCTTTTGATGTTCAGCTTTGACTTGTGCGCACGTCAAACACTTGGCTACATAGGTAGCTATAGACTTCTTCAAGCCTATCCACCAATAATTCGTCTTTAGATCCTGGTACATCTTGTCAGCCCCAGGATGAACGGAGTACTTAGAACTGTGGGCTTCCTGGAGGATAACATCCCGAAGTCCTCCATAAACTGGAACCCATATTCGTCCATTTAACCTCAGAATTCCGTCCTTGCCATAGGATAACTGTTCTTCAGTTACTCCTAGCTTTTCATCAGGATAGTTAGCTTCTAGCACAGCTTCCTTCTGTGCAGCTAACAACCTTTCATTCAAACTATTCTTTAATTCAATGCTCTTGGCATTGATTCTTATAGGCTTCACCCATTCCTTTCTACTTAAGGCATCAGCAACCACATTTGCCTTGCCTGGATGGTATCTTATTTCACAGTCATAATCATTTAAAGTTTCCATCCATCGCCGCTACCTCATATTTAAGTCCTTCTGATTAAACAGATGTTGAAGGCTCTTGTGATCAGAATAGATCACACACTTGGTTCCATACAAATAATGCCTCCACAGTTTTAGTGCAAATACAATGGCACCCAGCTCCAAGTCATGGGTGGTGTAGTTCTTCTCGTGCACCTTCAGCTGTCGAGAAGCATAGGCAATAACCTTGCCTTTCTGCATGAGCACACATACCATGCCTGTGTGCGATGCGTCACAGTATACTACAAATTCCTCTGTTCCATCAGGCAATGTTAACACTGGTGCATTGCTCAACTTTTGCTTAAGAATGTCAAAGGATTCCTGCTGCTTAGGAGCCCAGTCGAACTTAATATTCTTCCTAGTCAATGAAGTTAGGGGTGCAGCAATCCTTGAGAAGTTTTCGATAAATCGCCTATAATATCCTGCTAAACCTAGAAAGCTACGAATCTCTGTAGGCGTCTTTGGCTCTTGCCAATTCATGACAGCTTCAACCTTAGCGGGATCAACTTGAATACCACGCTCACTAACCACATGTCCAAGGAATTGGACTTCACGAAGCCAGAATTCACATTTTGAAAACTTGGCATAAAGCTTCTCTTGTTGAAGTAGTTCCAGAATACATCGAAGGTGCTTCTCGTGGTCAGCTTGATTCTTTGAATAAATTAGAATGTCGTCAATGAAGACGATAACAAATTTGTCCAAGTATGGCTTGCAGACACGATTCATGAGATCCATGAACGCTGCCGGTGCATTAATGAGCCCAAAAGTTATCACTAAGAACTCGTAGTGACCATAACGGGTCCTAAATGCAGTCTTGTGTACATCTTCATCTTTAACCTTCAGCTGATGATAGCCTGACCTTAAGTCGATCTTAGAGAAATAACTTGCTCCTTGCAACTGATCGAACAGATCGTCGATCCTGGGTAGTGGATATCTATTCTTGATAGTGACCTTGTTAAGCTCGCGATAATCGATACATAAACGCATCGATCCATCCTTTTTCTTGACAAACAGGATTGGCGCTCCCCAAGGAGACGAACTAGGTCTAATGAAACCTTTTGCCAATAAATCATCCAGCTGAGTCCTCAACTCTTTCATCTCAGTTGGTGCCAACCTGTAAGGTGCTCTTGCGACAGGCGCTGCTCCAGGGATGACGTCAATTCTGAATTCTACTTGCCTATCTGGTGGTAAACCAGGTAGTTCTTCCGGGAAAACTTCAGGGTACTCAGAAATGACGGGAATATCTTCAACCTTAGGCTTTTGCTCATCAATAGTTACTTGTGCCATATAAATGACACAACCCTTCTTCAAACACCTAGATGCCTTGAGCATAGACACTTGCTCAGGCAATCCACACTGGGTATCTCCCTGAATGGTAAGTGGCTCACCAGACGGAGTCTTGATCACCACTTGCTTCTTGTTGCACACAATCTGAGCTTGGTTATGAGATAACCAATCCATGCCTAACACTATATCGAAACCGGCTAACTTTAAAAGAAGTAAGGTTAATGGAAAAGAGTGGTTCCTAATGGATATAAAGCATCCATCTAACACGGTTGATGCGGTTTCTATGGTTCCATCGGCTAATTCAACCTCATATTTCACACTTAGGGTTTTAACAGGTAAATTCAATAACTTACAGAACTTATTATCTACAAATGATTTATTAGCTCCTGAATCAAATAGCACTCTTGCATAAACATCATTTATGAGGAAGGTACCTGTTATCACATTATCGTCCTGAGCAGCTTCTCGTGCATCCATAACGAGTGGTAACAAGGGAGGCAGGGTTAGTAATAATGTGGTTGTTGATACTTCTGAAACTGCTTCATCGTCTACTGTGAATGGTTTAACAAGTGAACAGATTGCGAAATTACTTAGCCTGTTGAATGATAAATCCCGAAGTGAAACTCAAGGCACTAACTTTGCTGGTAGGTCTAATTATGTTTGTTTTAACAGTTATGCTGATGTTTTCAAACCTACATCTGACTTTAAACCTGCTTACTGTTTTTCCAACTTTGGAAATAATGGGAAAAAAGGCTGGGTGGATAATTGATTCAGGGGCAAATCAACACATGATTACAGATGACACTAATCTTATAAATCAAATGGATGTCACAGAATATAATATCAAAGTTAAACATCCTAATGGGACAAGTGCTTTAGTAACTAAAATTGGTGAGGTTAAACTAAGTGATAAGGTCATCTTATATGATGTGTTTGTTATTCCTGATTATTGTGTCAACCTTGTTTTCGTTCATAAACTTGCCAAAGATTGCAATCTGACTGTTTCTTTTGATGAACATAATTGTTATATTCAGGACTCTCAAACAAAGAAAGTCTTGGTGTCTGGTAGTCAACTTGATGGTCTGTATTTCTGTGGTAGTTCTACTATGTCTGATAAGGTGTGTAATGCTAGTCTTGATGTTAATCTTTGGCATGCTAGATTAGGACACCCTGCTGAACCTGTGCTGCATGTTTTAAAAGACAAATTAGAAATTAAAAAAACTGCTAAACTTGAACCTTGTGAAACATGTCATAGGGCTAAGCAACATAGGGAATCGTTTCCTTTAAGTGATCATAAGTCTAAGTCTTTAGGAGATCTTGTTCACCTTGATGTATGGGGTCCCTATAGGGTTCAAAGTAGGGATGGCTCTAGATATTTCCTAACAGTGGTTGATGATTACACACGAGTTGTTTGGGTCTGTGTTATGAAAAATAAAGATGAAGTGTTTTACAATATAAAAGGGTTCTTCAACATGCTTAAAACCCAATTCAGTAAACACATTAAAATGTTCAGAAGTAATAATGGTACTGAGTTTATAAACAAACAAATGAAAGAGTTTTGCTACAATAATGGTATTGTTCATCAGACCTCGTGTGTTCATACTCCACAACAAAATGGAATAGTTGAAAGGAAACATAGGCACCTTTTAAATGTTGCTAGAGCGTTATTGTTCCAAGCTGGTTTTCCTCTTAAATTCTGGTCTGAGTGTATTCTAACTGCATCCAATTTGATTAACAGGACTTCGTCTTCTGTATTAAATGGTAGGTCTCCTTATGAGCTTGTGTTTGGTTTTGCTCCTATGTTGAGTCAGCTGAGGATTGTTGGGTGTCTTTGTTTTAGCACTGTTTTAAACAATTCTTATAAGTTTAATAGTCATGCTGAAAAATGTGTTCTAGTTGGATATTCAAATGAGAAAAAAGGGTATAAACTATGGAGTCTAGATCAAAGAATTATGTTTTATTCTAGGGATGTCAGATTTTATGAATCTGTTTTCCCGTTTAAAGAAAAGACAACCTCCCTTGATCAAGATCCTGAAGTTAATACTTTAAATTTTTTTGACTTATTTGATCAAAATGACACCCAAAACTCTAAAGCTGACTCTACTCCCTATGATGATAACACAAGCATGAATCCTACAGTTCTTAATCACTCTGAGTAACCTGTTAATAACCCTGACAATACTTTAGGAAGGGCTGATATACAACAACCAAGTGATGTTGAGTTAGAATCTGGTAGGGTTGAGACTGATTTAGACGTTGAGGAAAACATAAGAAATTATGAGGGAGATAACGTAAGGTAACCTAGCAGTGTTTTAAGGAAATCTTCTAGGAATGTAAAATTTCCATCTAAACTTGATGACTTTGTTATTGATGGTAAAGTTAAATATGCTCTTGAAAAAGTGTTAAATTATGCTAATCTTGATTCTGAAAGTATGTGTTTTGCTTCCATGCTTAATAAGAGTTGTGAACCAAGAAACTATTTTGAAGCTAAATCTGATAACAATTGGGTTACTGCCATGAATGATGAATTAGAAGCCTTACATAGGAATGATACTTGGGAAATAGTCGATTTGCCTCCCAATAGGAAAGCTATAGGCTGTAAATGGATTTACAAAATCAAATATAAAGCCTCAGGCGAAATAGAAAGGTACAAGGCTAGACTTGTTGCCAAAGGTTTTAGTCAAAAGGAGGGTATAGACTTCTTTGAAACATTTTCACCTATTGTGAAAATGGTTACAATTAGATGTGTTCTAACTATTGCTATTAACAAAGGTTGGGATATTGATGTGTACAAAATGCAACATATAAATTACATCAAATAAGGCATAAAACTAACCCTTTTTTAGTACTAATGTTGGAAAAAGTGTGATTTTGTCTTCCTTTTGTATTTCAGGGTTAAATGAGCTTAAATGAACAAAAGAAGCAAAAAGGCAGCCAAATCTAACAATAATACAAGAAAAGGAATAAACGTGGCATGCCCGACCCCTCGACAACATCTCCCCAAGCAAAAACAAGAGAACAGAAGGCTGAACATGCCCCGTGCTCGCTGAGCACGGGGGCGTGCCCAAGTGTCTGCAGAAAAGACAAAGCTGTAGAAGCTTCTATCACCCACCACGGGGGCGTGCCCAGCGGACACGGGGCCATGGTCAATGCAAAGATTCGCAGAATCTAGGCAAATCTTGATAGTACATATACGCTTCTGCACACAGGGTCGTGCCCAGCGGACACGGGGGCGTGGTCAACTAATGCAGACAAACTGCATTTAATGAAGAAAGAGAAGATGGGTGGACACGGGGCCGTGCCCAATGGACACGGGGCCGTGTCCGGGCTTCTGTGTAGGCTATAAATAGGGGTGCTTGGCTCATTTGCAAACCATCCCTTGGCAAACCACCTCTCTCCCACTTCACCCACACTCCACCACCACCATAACACCATCATCCACCACCATCATCCATCATAGAGTGTGTGTAGTAGTCTCGGGATCCAAGATTGATAGTAAGAGTTCTTGACAATCAAAGGCCATGTTTGCCTAAGTCTCTTACATCACTTGGTGAAGACAAGCATTTAGTGTAATACTTTTTATTTTTAATCTTTTCGCACTTTTTATTTGGTTATGTATTAATGACTTTAATAACTAGTTTCTTATGTTGAAGGTGAAACTTTCTTATCATTTGTCCGTGGTGTCTTGGCGTTATTTTACTATCTATATAAAATAAAAGATTTACACCATTCATATCTCCACGGTCTATATGGAGATATGTTGGCTACCTGGTCGGGGGTTAAGGGAATGGTTTGGTAAGCGTCTTGCCTTGTTCAGTGTATAGATCCTGCAAGGACCTGGGTCAAGTTTAGTAGGACCTCCTTCAATACCCACTGGTATTGGATGGTGGGGGTCCAAACTCCTTGATCCCCTCATATGTAAACTACTATTAAAACTTTAACCCGGCTATTTAGGATTGTATCCCTGCTGACTCAAACTACTTAGCCGAGGGTAACGTCACCTTCAAAAGAGGGGCCTACCACATCATGCATTAATAACTTAATTAATTATCTTTCAATAATCCAACCCTTTAGGATTGTATCCTTGCTGACTCAAACTACTGGGTTGAGGGTAACGTCACCTTCAAAAGAGGGGTCTACTACTATAACTAAGATAATCTCTTAAAAAGTGCAAAAGTGCGAAAATAATCAAAGGTTACACTAAAGGCGAGTTGGATCCAAGTGATTCATCTTGTCTATCTGTTTTTACTTTTATTTTTATTTTCAGCATTTTTAGTTAGTTTTATTTTTCTTGTTTAAAAACATTTTTCTAAACTTTTGATTTGATTAGACGTTGAGGATAAACCGGTACTAAAAGCTCTTGTGTCCTTGGACGACCTCGGTATCTTACCATTACTATACTACGCTCACGATGGGTGCGCTTGCCCATATGTGTGTTTGGTGTTAGTAAATATCGTGTTTTATAAATTTAAAACTTGACTAATATGTAAAAAGGGCTAAAAATATACTTAAATATATATAACACCGCACGCACATCAATATACATCAACTTGATGTCAATAACGCTTTCTTATATGGTAATTTAAATGAATAGGTTTATATGACCCTTCCTGATGGTTATAATCCCATTCATGTTAATAAAGTTTGTAAACTTAAAAAATCCCTTTATGGTCTTAAACAAGCTCCTCGGATGTGAAATGAGAAGCTTGTTGATGTTTTACTTGAACTTGGTTTTGAACAAAGTAAGTGTGACCACTCGATGTTTGTCAAAACAAGTAAATCTGTGTTTATTGTTTTACTTGTTTATGTGGATGATATAGTTATAACTGGTAGTTGTTCTGCTGAGATTTCTAAAATTAAATCCCTTCTTAAATCTAAATTCTTGATTAAGGATTTGGGAATGTTAAAATATTTCCTTGGGATTAAGGTTTTCAAAACCAAAGATGGCCTATGCTTATCGCAAAGGAAATATTGCCTTGACTTACTTGCTGAATTTGGTTTGACTGGGTGTAAACCATAACAGTCCCATTGAACCTAATCATATTTTAACCCATTTATGTGAAAAACAATCAAGCTTTACCTGATATTTCTGTTTATAAAAAATTAGTGGGAAAACTAATATACCTGTCACATACTAGACCGGATATTGCCTATTCGGTTCAATATCTAAGTCAATATATGCACAGTCCCACTAATGCTCATTTTAAAATTGCTTTAAGACTTTTAAGATATCTTAAGGGCTCTCCTGGAAAAGGTTTGTTATTTAAAAAAAGGGATTCCTTTGATCTTAAAGCCTTTGCTGATTCTGACTGGGGCAAATGTGTTAACTCTAGGAAGTCTATCACAGGTTTTTGTGTCTTCCTAGGTAACTCTCTTATTTCATGGAAAAGCAAAAAGCAGTCTACCATTTCTAGATCTTCTGCTGAGGCAGAATATCGTGCTATGTGTGCTGCGACAAGTTAAATCATGTGGCTTCTTAACATTTTAAATGAACTTAAAATTAATGCCAAACTTCCTGTTTCTCTTTTTTGTGATAATACCGCTGCTATTTCAATAGCTGCTAATCCTGTTTTTCACGATCGTACAAAGCACTTTGAAATTGATCTCTTTTTTCTAAGAGAAAAAAATTTAAAAGGTGTTATTAAAACTATTGGTGTCGCGTCTGAAGATCAAACAACAGATGTATTTACAAAAGTGCTGCTCGTTCAAACTCATGACAAGGTATGTGAACAACTTGGCTTGTTTAATTGCTTTGCATATTGAATTGAGGGGGGTGTTGAAATATCATTATATTCTCCTTTTTTACAATTCAATATTTTCCTTATTATGTGTATTCATTATAATCCTTTCCTTTCTTTTCTTTCATGTTTCCGTTGTGGCTGTTTGAGGGCTTTTTGTGCTTTGGTGTGCTGCTGTTCTTTGGGCCTTTTTCATTTAGGGCAGAAGCCCTTGCCCGTTATAAGAAGTCGCTGGCTTTGGGATCGACACAACACATCAACAAGAACAGCTTCTAATCTTCGCTGTTAAGTCTGTCTTTTTTATCGAACCATCAGCAAGAGGTTCTTTTCACTTTCTCAGTTTCGAGTGTCTTGGAGATATTGTTTTTATCTCAATTCTGTAACAGATCAGGAACTGCGTTGTCTGTCTTTGAGGTTATACCGGTATCTTTGTCGGAATTCAGTCTGTACTGTTGGGAAAAATCACGCCGACTAGTTGCTTAATAAAGCTCTTGTGTTCTTGATATCTTGTTGTTGACATTAATGTAGAATGATAAGAGAGATTTACAGGTTTGTCATTTGTCAATGTGCGAGTCTAGAACATGAGTTTAAGAGTTGCCTATAGTATATATTGACTTGTTAAACATGGGGACATGATATTTAGCAACCAATTTGAGAGGTTTTGGGCCCATATAACCTAACCAATCACATAAATATTCAATGGACTCATTATTAATAAAATTAAAATTACAACAAGTATCATGATGTAAAACTTGAATATATAATCTCATTAGTCATTCCCAAATAAAAATGCAACAATATTGTTTCAAACAAGAGAGAACAAAACTTCGGATGCTCACCATATCTCAATAAACAAAAGAAACTCATACAACGCTATTAATATCATAAGTGAGAGAGATAAGAACATAAAACAACTTTAAAAACATGGAGTTATGAACCCTCTATTCTTTCTTCTCTCATTAGCATCCAAACCGGGCCACGGGCTTGACCTAGTAGGCGGCATGATTTGACCATCCACAAATAACGTGTTTGACGAGTCCCTAATAGGCTGAGCCAGCGTGAGGTCATCGGCTCCATAAACAAGAGGACTATGTTGGCCTCGTCTATGATCTTGAGCCGCTCTTCTTTCCACTTCTAGAAAGTGACCAAGGGGTACGATGTTGTTTGTAGAGCCCTCAACTAAGTCGTCGTTGTCTCTATGGCATAAACATAAACAAAAACCAAAACACCAAGGTTTCGATTTAGGGTTAGGTTTTGTCTTGGTTTCTAAAGATAGTGTTTGGGTTAACATTTTGCCTCTTCTTAGGGATCTTCTTGAGAGCTCTACAATGCTTGAAACACCCATGAGGTTCCCTAGAGTGATGCTCCTATCATGAAAGAAAGATCCTGTCGACTGCATGCATGATATATGAATTATGATCTCATTACAAACGTTAAAGAATTTAAATTAATTATCAATTGTAATATCAAATGTAATATTGTATATTAGTGTATGATCTATACACACGCATCCTTCATATATATGACCAAAATGTAGTTTTTTTTAGATATAAAAACATCACAAAATGTCTAAATCTAATGACTAGTGGATTAATTGTCCATAACTAAGGGTGCTGATAAACTATATTCTTTTTCTTTTTAATTATGTGATTTAATATATTATATTTACTTTTCTCAAATATTGTGTAGTATATAATATTATTAATAAAAATCCATATATGTAGTTTGGTGTTTGGTTGTCAATATTTTGTATGTTTTATCGAAAACTGAGTTTATTTAAGATATATTTTGATATTACAAAACAAAAAGATAACCAATTATCAAAAAAAAAAATTATTTTAAATATAACTTGATTTTAACATAATTGATATCAAAATTTAGATCACAAAAATGAAAGAACTGTGTATTTAGAATTTGTTAATGTTAATAAAAAATTAGAGACAAATCATGTTACATATATATTAAATTAAAGTTAAAAAGGTAAACTTTATAAGAGAGAATCGTTTTATCAACTTCGAGACATATGAATTTCATAGTTTATGGGCATTAAACCTATCGATATTACAACAAAAAAGATATTACCAGCTTTACAAACCCTTTTCCATTAAAAAAATTACGAATCTTGATGGCCTGTTTCTCTTTGAAAATGGATGAAGATTAGATCTTTAAACCAAAAATAATATCATATAGATTATTCATATCTCACTTGAATTAATGACTTGTATATTATATAAATACTATTTCCAATACACATACAACAAAACCTTTTTTTAACAGCATATTTGGATTACTGACGGACCACTAGAGTATCATAGTGTCATCAACGGACCCCCGATCATATCCATCTTCACTAGTCAATAATGACTATACAGTTATTCAGGAGAAAACCCAATAAATCCAGGAAAATCCCTCTTATGAAAATCAAACCTAGAACCTAATTTTTATAAACCTTATCTCACCCTCAAAATACTATTCAACCAAGTTAGCCTTAATAAGCGCTAGCATCACCTCCTTTTCATAAAGTAAAAGAAAATTTAATTATTATTTTCTAAAAAGATAGACACGACTTCCCAAAAATGGTAATAATTTACTTCTCTCAATGTAGAAAAGTTTTTTAATCATCTACTTTAACTCGCTAATCTTGCACCAAAAGAAGACATGGCTAAATGATCCAAACTACTAAGAGACAATCTTATTCAAATGTTTAATAATACAAACTTAATTACACTTATTGTGTAAGCCATGCCCTACTCTTATCCCTTCTTATTTTTTAACAACAAATTTGAATCACTAACGGACCACTGTAGTATCATCGTGTCACCAACGGAACCGTCCGATTATATCCATCCTCACTAAGTAATAATGCATATACTCTTATCCCTTCTTATGAAATGTGTAATGGTATAGGATTATTGCAACTAGTACTCTATGCATTGATGGTTGTACCTCAACGTGAAAAGTAGAAATAGTTTTCACATCGGAATGATCGCATATAATACATTTTTCCATGAATCTAATCAAGTCTTTTTGAGTTGGGCCCTTTGAATTGGCAACTTTATCTTTGGACAATATCATTTTCCATAAGAAAAAAGACAATAATTCACCAAAATTACAAAACTAGTAGTGTGCCAAGGACCAAGGTGTAAAATAGGGGCGGACCTAGCATATAAGAAGGGGCAACCTCTGCTACGGCTTGGCGCTCCGGCGGTAGTGTAAAATTAGTGTAAATTTTAGAAAAATTTGACGTTTTTACGATTTCGTTACGGTTTTTTTATAAAACGTTACGGCTTGGCGGATTTTCTAGATCCGCCACTGGTGTAAAACATACCACAAACTTGTAGCAGGATAATAGTACGAACCCATGTTATATCAGTTTCAGCATATAATTGGTTTTTGGAAAATGCTTCCATACATATAAATCGACATGTAATGAGCGGATCACGCAAGATTTCTTAGACTTGCACCTCTCAAAAACATAACCAGGAATAGAAGCTTCTAGAGACGTAGAATAAATGTTATGAACTTTCAGGGGAGTGTGTAGATTTTCATCGGAAATTTGTCTTAGGGCTATAGTTTTGCCCTCACTTAGCTTTTGCCTAAGCTTTCGTTTGTCTTACCGTACCTTTGCCTTGGTTTTGTCTTGTCTTGTCATAGATATATTAGGGGAACCTAATTGGTAGTTATTACTATAACTATTAGCAATCTCTGTCTTGTTGTTGGCCCTGATGTTAATTTCTTAGCCACATTTGTGTTACTTGATTCACAATGTACATGAAAATCTTGGTTTCTAGAACCGGAGGTCTTAGTGGAGCAGCCTCCTAATACCTTGGGGTGGAGAAAATGTTTGCCCTCATCTTAATGGGAGCAGCCTCCCAATACCATGAGGTAAAGGAAAGGTTTGCCCTCATACAACCCTTCTGAGACCCCATTATTAACTTTGTTATGTATGAGATTTTATTGGATACGTTTCTAGCTATACTAAAAAAGTGTTTAAAACCTAAGAAGCGTGAAATTGATTGTGGATCGTTGATGAAGGGTAAACAAGATTTAAGATTTCAAATTGACGCAAGATTTCGCAAGAAATGACCAAAGGGTAATAGCAGTCGTTGCTCTCTTTTTTATCGTTCCACCAGTTTTAACATGCTTATTTTTTCATACTTAATTGTTCCTTTTTAAAGAATATATCATAAAATCGAACATCTTTTATATATGTTTTAAAAAGACCATTGCTATATTATAAAAAAAACAAACATTTATAAAACGTGTTTAGTTGGGTGCATATAAGTGATAATAGTGCATAACGATGTGTTAGCCTCATGTATTATTGTTGCCCAAAATTTCGGGTTTCGTTAGACAATTATAACGTGTTTAGTTGAGACACATAACGCCTCTGAAAATTATAACGTTTTGTAGCAAATCCGAACCTGATATACTTATATATTGAATTATTCTATAACTCTCTCTAAATAATTGTCCCCATTAACTTTACTATATATGTTTAAGAGCTCCATTACATCAGTGTTACCAGTTGCCTAAAATACCTCTGATTAGCACTAACTCACAAAACCAAATTTAGAGCATATTCCATCATCAAATTATACTTTCTTTCATGTATCAGGAAACATTCATCCATAAAAACATCCTATAACACATGTACATTTTTCTGACCTTAAGACCATGCGTAGTGGTTATGGTGAATAATGCCCTACCCTTGGGCGTTGTCCGCCACGTGTCGTCCTAGTCAGCAAAAGAGCGTTTTGAAGAAATGGGCGTAGTGGGATAATGCCCCACCCTTGGGCGTTGTTCGACACGTGGCACTCTCATAATTACCCAATTATTACTTTTTTAATTATTAAAACAAATAATATTCAATTAAAACAGCCATTGGCCAACACAAAGGGGGCACAAGCGTTGTTTTTAAAATGCCGGGACAAAAAATCCAAAAAAACGCCCACGGAGGCCATGACCGGGGCGTGCTTTGGCGTTTTCGAGCAAAAAAAATGCCCCAAACCAATACGACTAGAGGTGGTCTAATAAATTTACATTACAAAAGAATAACAAAATATTCTAGTTAACCAATTTTTTTTCTTTCTAAAATAGGTAATGAATTTTAGCCATACCTAAAAAACACGAGTTAAGCCTTAGCCGGCATCTAAAAGGGGAACTAAGCCTCTAAAAGCTAACGCTAAACCCTAACCCCTAAACCAGTGGAGCTAATATGGCTATGGCCCTAGGACCGTATTTTCGCATTTTCGCACGCTAAAATTCCGTGTCTATTTTAGGAAAAAAAATGTTTGGTTAACATGACTATTTTCGTAATTTTCCCGAATAAATTAATGTATGCCTAAACAATAATATCATTAAAAAAAACAAGTTTCTAGTGAGGCATACCTCAGTGTCTAAATCTGAAGAAGAATATGAGGAAGATGATGGAGAGCCACTAATCATAGTACTGAATGAGACAGCTCTTAGATTCAGAGGCTGCAACCCTAACGGCCATCCACCTTCTTCAACCTGCAGTCAAAACAATCAAATCAACAAACCAAACCAGACCAGACCCAGAAAAAGCTAGCTCACATGGGTTTAGTTTAGTACCTGTCTAGCCATGCATGCACCTGCACCTGCAAGAGGTGTACCGGTTGGTGTTGTTGGTGCAGTCTGTGTTTGTTTGAATGTGTTTAGTTGACAAGGGTCAAGTCATATGATGTTGGATGGGTTGTAGATTTTAATGGTGTTTTAAAGGGTAAAAAACAAAAGAGGCTCAAGTTTACAACACATGGTTTCCTGGCTTAAAGAGAACAAAACATGATGAGGGTCAAAAAGAGGGTCTCACTATCTATCATTATATACTACTACAAAAGACAATGTCGGCAGCCTGCTCCCATTGGCCAAAATGGGCGGCTGCCATATTTAGTTTTTTTTTTTTTTCCGTTTTGCCCCTAGCTCATACTAAAATTACGCTTTTGCCTCCATCTCAAAATTACGATTTTGCCCTCAAGTCAAAATTAAGATTTCGTCTGCCACTCTCCCATTGGACCAACCAGTTTATTATTTTATATCCATTTTAAAATGACGGTTTTGCCCCCCAGCTCAAAATAATATTACGCTTTTGTCCCAAATAAAAATATGTTTTTCCCCCAGCTAAAAAATACGATTTTGCCCTCTGTTAAAAAATGTTATTTTTCCCCGTTAAAAAAATTACGATTTCACTCTCAGTTGAAAATTACGTTTGTCCCCCCTTCAAAATAAAATGATGCTTTTGCCCCAAACTCAAAATTACGATTTTGCCCTCGGTTCAAAATAAAATTGTGCTTTTGCCTCCAGCTTAAAATTACGATTATGCCCGTAGTTCAAATTTATATTACGCTGTTACCCTAAATTTCAAATTCCCCCCCCCCCCCCTTCAAATTTACAGTACTGCCATGACTTTGGCTTTTGGCAATTTACGATTTTACTCCAGTCAAAAAATACAACTTTCCCTCAGTTAAAAATTACAATGTTGCCATTGTTTTAGTTTTTTTTTTCAAAAATATAAAAGTGTTTTTTTTATTGGTTGACTCGATTTAGTTGTTTTTCGTGTCAATGAGCTGCTGCCTAACACTCGCTCATTATTCGTCCACCGCCCCGCAACGCGGGCGGGGCATCTAACTAGTTACATATACATATACAAGCCCACTTTACCAAATCAAAAAGTTTGTATCATATTATACTTTTTTTCTTTCATTAAACGATATCAACACGCTATGAAAATAATCAGGTTTTGAGACGATCAGTATGTTATTACTTGTTTCACGAGTGTGCGAACGTGTTTTTATATATAAGCATGGTTGTAAAATCCCGATTCATCGCTTGTTTTTTGAGACGATCAGTATGTTATCACTTGTTTCACGCGATTAAAAATCCCGACTAGCCTTCGATTAGTCATCGATTAATCACTAATCGGAGGTTCACCGATTAATGATCGATTAATCGCAAGCCGGTCAACGGCGGTCCTATTCTGGCCAACTTTTGGACAGATCCCGGCAAAATTTCGACCAAATCTTATAAATCTCCGCAAATTACTTAAATAATGGGTCAATAAGGGGTTAAAACATGACTACTTAAAAAAACTATATATAGAAATGTGGGTATGTATATATAACTAAAAATTTCATATAAAAATCCCAATCAGATTAATTCCGATTAACCCTATTAATCCTGATTAATCCCGATTAATCGCTAGTCGGTACCCACCGACCGACTAACCCCGACCAACTAGCGCCTAGCGATTCTTACAACACTGCATAAGTTGCACGAATTTTGTACCTATTAACCTTGTCTTGTTCTTGAGAAGCATTTATGATAAAAGAATTAATTAAAATGTATTAAAAGTTTTAGGAGAATATTTTCTTCTCATTGAGGAGAGACATACTTGCAGATGTGTGTGGAGAGGAGAGAGACGTACAAAATCTTGTAGGGAACACCGCCACCGGTGGAGTAGTCTCCGGATTGTGGTATGCGGGTAGTTGAGGTGACGCAATTGGATTGGTTGATGAGAGGGTATCTTCGCTGAACGCCCCCTCCTTCCTTAAAGGTTAAAGATATCAACTAAAACACGGCCAACTTAGTAATGTATTAACCTATTAACTCATTTAATGGGTTTTTTAATGTTCCTAGTTAGCTTTTATATTGGGTTAATTAATTTTCTCTAACTATTACTTTTTGAAAGTGAAAATAACTTTTCGTCTCAGAAAAAACACCTTTTAATTTTCAAACAATTTATTTATTAGTTTTTATTAACCATTCTTTAATTATTTCTCTCCACCTCCTCTAATCTCGAGCTAGTTTCTTAGATTGAGAGAGAGAAAAAATCATTTAAAAGAAAATCAATTACAAAATGGTACATCTGAGCCGTAGTAAATAAAAGTTTTAATCAATTACAAATGAACATTAAATGGTAGAGATGAAATATTGACCCGAGCATGACACGATTTTAAGTGGGTTCAACACTGACACACATATATCTATACTATATTATAATGCATGAGACAAAGATACCCAAAAAATAAGAACTCCCCCCCCCCCCCCCCTTAATTTATAGATAGACCCCTACAACGAGGGTAACATGGTCTTTTAAACACTATTTATTTTTTAGCCCCTAAACTTATTACAATTTAATCCTTAATTTTAACAAAATTATATGAATAATTATAATTAGTTAGTTGCTACATTCATGCAAGCATCGCATTGGCGGGACAAACTAAAACTTAAATCTCATTTCAAAATTTAAACCCAGTATTTTCTTGCTATCATTTCTGTCTCTCTCTCTCTCTCAAAATTCTAGATCTGATTTCTCTCTAGGTTCAAATCCTCCCTTCTTCTTTAGGTTTTTTTTAATGATGCTGAGATTTTAGTATAGAGATGGAAAATCGGGTGGGATTATCGGCCGTCGATTTGAGCTTCAGCTGAGTACAAGACTAGACCAGTATTCAAGAAACCATCAATCTCCACTTTGTTATTTACTTTTGTTTTCTTTAATCTCACATCCATATTTGTCTCCAGGTAATATTCATTATATAGGCTTCAATCCCTCTGTCTTTGACGGCAATGATGCATCAGGTAAGTTTTAGACATCGATTTTGCTTTATGTTCTTTGATTGTTCAATCTGGAATGTTATGAATGAAGGATCTTTGTTAGATGATAGGATTGTTGAATGGAACCAAGAATATGTTGCTGTTTGTAAGTTATTAGGGTTGAAAGATGGGGTTTTCAAGGATGTTGCATTCATGGTGTTCGATGTAAGTCCTCAACCAAACAACATAATCATTTGTCATTGGGTTCAGTTAATTTATTCATTCCGACGGTAATTTTATCGCGTTTATGTTTGATTGTATGAAATTTTATGTGTGATTTGACAGCATAAAAGGCAAGGTTAGCGTCGGCACAATATCTGTCTCTGGCACCAAAATCTAAAAACTTGAGTACCACACCGCGCTTAACGAAGTGAGTTTTGCAGCAGAATCTTCAACGGAACCGATAGAACTTTTTGTAAGAATAGATATACATAGGTGGCTTTTAATTTCATAGTTGTTTTTTGAATTATGATTTATGCTCTATTGGGTGCTCAATCATTAAATTTTTTATGCTATGGACATGCTTTAAACCTGGAAAACATATAACTTTTAACTTTGTAATGTCTTGTAATATATCATTTTTGGGTGAATAAGAGATGATTGATCAAATGTTAATTTGTGTATGTGTGTATATTGAACGAGATAGTAAACTCTCACTAGGTTTGTTAGGGTTTTGGAGTCAAAATCTGTGTTGAAGTCTATTTAATTGGTTTAGATGGATTGATGTTTTTAACTTGCCAATAAGGTCTCTTAGTTTTCCCCGTGTAAATTGTGTATGTGTATATTCTGAAGCAGATAGCAAACTCTCATTAGCTTTTTTAGGGCTTTGAAGTCACAATATGCTTTTGAATATGTTTAATTCGCTTTCTTCATTGATTATTTAGATGCGTTAATGTTCTTAACTTGCCTATAGTGTCTCTTAGTTTTCCCTAATAAGTGGCATGGTGTTTTTGTGAAGTAGCAAGAATAGCTACACCAGAACCGCTTTATGGATGAAACTATGAAAGTATTTTAAGAACCAATATGTTTTTAACGAAGTATTTAGTTTGTTATAACTATTATTTATTCGTTTATTATTTCGTTTATCATAGGAAATATTTCAGCTGAATGTGCTCGCTTAACTCAAAAATTAAGCTAGCTTAATTATCCGGTCATTGGATTGTTTAATTTGTACAGTATAAGAGAAGCTCTGACTTTATAAAAGAGTACATAATTTTGGAATCTATGATTGTTATAGTACTTGTTAAGTTAAATATAATAAGAATTGGTTACTTCAGAAGCTTCCTTAGGGGTTTGCTTGATAAGGTTTAATTATAGATTTCTAAAATGATTATATTTTGTAGTTTGTATGCATTTTGGTTTGATCATGATCAACCTGCAACATTTATGAAAATCATGAGGGCAGGATCCTCAGATCAGGCTGGCATGGATAAAGCTTCATGATCATCTATTTGTTGCAGGTTCTCTTGAAGACGTTCAAGGATTTGGAGTTTCCAAACGGCCGGCTCATGTACCGATGCTTTCCTACCCTTTTTGGTGGTCTGCTTCAAGCACAAGGATCCATGAGAAACGTTGTTCAGTTTCTCATGCAAGGTGAGTTATTCTACACATGCCATTTAAAAAATTCAAATTTTCATACACATCTTTGATATAAAAATCCGTTGGTAGAATAAATGGGCAAGATGGATCACACCCCTGGTTCAAATTACTACGGATCCCAACTTTTTGGACTCCCAGCTTGAAGCCATATTCTTGAGCAGCATATATATTGGCTATATTCTTGAAAAATGTTGAAGTAAATTCATCGGTTTTTCTTAATATATTATTTGACCTCAAAGTTGGACCAGTAAGTTTATATTTTGGCTTATGTGCATCATCGAATTCTTTCCTGATAGCTGCAGTTGAATGATCACCTGTAAGCCTACATATACTGTGCATGCTACGCCATTGGCAAAGGCAGACTCACATGGTAAAGACTGTGTTCACGGAACCATTGAATTTAAATTTTTTACTAGACATGATGAATATTTTTTTGAGTGAACCAATAGTAATAGGTTCAAAAGTGTTGTAGTTGTAGCCCACTTTTCCATTGGTACAAAGGTCCCAGGTTTGATTGCTGCCCCCCCCCCCCCCCTATTAAACTTGGAGCCTGTTTGTCTAAACAAAAATGGGCATTTTTAAATGGGTTTATTAGTGTCGTCTTGCGATTTAATTTGTAGCAGGTAGTTTTCTTGGGCGATTGGTTAATCAGCAATAGTTTTCGTCTCGTTTGGCTCACTTCATTGGGTTTGGGAGGGCACAGGTCAGCAGTTTTTGGTGTGGGTGCGTTTGGGCCAGTTTTATACGCTTTGGGGATATTTGTGTGTGTTTGGCACGAGTTTAAATGGGAATATTGTTTGGTTTCAGTTTGCATCATATGCGGGTCAAGGGTGCTAAGCGGTATAAATCTGTTTGTTCTGATTGGTTTAATTTGCGTAGTGTTTTTGGATTTTTTTAATGTTCCACCTTTATAGTTCTCTGGCAGAGAGCTGGTTTGCTTTCTGTTTATCAGGTCTTCATTCTATTCAGTCTTTTGGCTCCATTGTTTTTGGCGGTACAAAGCAATTATATTCTTCAACCCATGTGATATTATGGTATTTTTTCTCAACAGTGGATGGGGCTTCGAATCAGTCTGTATTTTCTTAAAGTTCTCATTGCAGTCCACCAAATCAGGGAAGTTTTTATTGCTCTATGCTGCTCTTTAGTCTCAACTTGTAGATTTAATTTATTTCACAGAGTTCCCCAGTTCCATTACAATTCGGAATGGGGGTTTTTGGTTGTTTTCCTTCTCAGTTCACTTTCAGAAGTTTAGGCGATCAACAAGGTGCAATCAGAGTTTCAGATCGTAATCAGGTGCAATCAGAAGTTTAGCCAACCATCTTGATTGGTACCAGTTTTGGTCATTGTCGTTTCACAACAAATGTGTAGGCAAGTGATGATGATTGCAACTAAACATGGCAGATGGTGGTCGGGCTTCTAAAGTGGCCTCAAGGGACTCTTTGCATCCACTAATTTCCAGATAGTTATCTACTGTCCAGGTAATGGACGACAACTTCCCGAATCCAGATTGATAAGTAGCAGAGAGATTGTCAAATGGAATGGCTGCTACCTGGCTAGAATTAAGCATAATAATCATAGCACATCTAATATGATCAATTTTGAATCTATTATGTATAATCCGTAATCAAATTTAGGTTTTTTTGGACACGTTACAAATACAAGTGTGCACAATGTATACGAGTATAGTCAATTTTTGTGCACAATGCAAACTTTGTTATCCCTACTTTTCTGGAGACTTTTTTCTTCATAGAAAAACAGCAGGTCAATCCTAACCATTGTTACATTCACCTTTGACCTATATTTAAATGATCCACTTGATCCACTTTGCTTCGGATTCCTTTTAGGGCGTTTGAATATAATTCGTTTTGCACCAGTTGGTCTACCTAAGTTGGAAGATCTTATTCTTGTGTTCCAAGTTTTGAAGGTAATGTTAGTGGCTTCCAATTCCCTAGGTTCTGACCCTAGCCAGTTGAAGCAAGTTTTGAAAGTATTTTCTTGGGTTTAATGGTCAAAAAGAGCCGAAAGTTGTTGAAAGGAGCCAAAAGTATTAAGTGTTAACAAACAGAGTAACAAACTTATAAACATTAGATTTAAGTGCTAAACAATTGTTAAAAGGAGCGGAAAAAAGGTTTATCATATGACATTTGAAAAGGGGCCTGGTTTTTTAGTTCACTTTAAGCCTGCAAAGCTGTTAAGCTGCCCTGCATGTAATTGCTTTGATTTAATGAAGTTGGTTTTGGTAATAAAAAAAAAATAACCTCAATTTTGGCTCACCATACTATGGTCATGTAAAATTTCTTAGTGAGAGTCTAATTTGGTACTACAAGCATAACAACCAATTAGAAACCACGACAGAACCAATGGGTGGTGGTCTATTGGCAGAGGCAAAGCCTTTAAACACCTTGGGAGGGGGAGGTCTTGGGTTCAAGTCCCATAGGCGTCATGGAATAAAATAAATTTGCCGTTGAAAAAAAGAAACCACAACAGAAATAGGATTAATGTCATAATAATTACTTATATGCATCATGTATTCTACAGAAAGTGGTGCACTTTATCTGTGGAGAATTACTCCTCTCATTATCTAATAAAGTATTCTATTGTAAGTAATATCGAGTGGTTTGATATTATTTTTATTACTATTTGCTAATAAAAAGTAGCCAGTATAAACATGAAACTTTCAACCATTTTATTTTATTTTTTTTACTTTCTCACAAAAAGTTCTAATCATTTAAATTAGGGTGCTCATGATTCAAAATACCAAGTAATTCACTCCTTAAATACTTTAGGGTGGAGGAAGTGGTCTCGGTGAGTGGGGCGGGGAGGAGAGTTTACCGAGCGGGGAGGTGTTGCCAGGGGTGGAGCGGTGATCGGTGAGGGGCCAAGGCACCGAAAGAGAAGAGAAGTGATGGCGGAGAGAGAGAGGATTAATGGTGGGCCTCAACCTCTTTCAACCAATCACATTTTTTAAAAAATTCTTTACCATTCTCCATGTGTTTGACCATTGCCAGTGATTGAGTGCAAAATGGGAAGTTGAGTGGGGACTTGACATGGCATGATATTATTGGCTACAAAATAACTTAACACTTACCGTGATTGACCACTCCCTCCACCCTTAGATTAATCAAAATACCGAGTAATTCACTCCTTAGATACTTTAAATAATGTTCACACTATTGTTTAACTTCAAAAAGGGTCAAATATGTATAAAGGTAATTAAAGAAGTGTCTAATTACTTACATTGTGGAAACAATACCTCATTGATGTTAATAACTCCAAAACTTTAACAAAATAGAACAATAAATATAATAAATTTAACAAAAATAAAACGATAAATATAATAAACTTTTGTATTAGTTTCTCAATACCAATTCGAATGTTTGTTTTAGTCAAAGGTACCATGCAGACGTGCTCATTTTTTTAAAAAATTATGAAAAAGACTTATTTTCCTTATTTATGTTTTACAATTGAACTTTTATATTTTTACTAATTTTTCTTTATTAGTGTGTTACTTTTTCGTGCATGCTCTTTTGAAATATTTAATAAATTTAATGCTAAATTTATTAGTTACTAGACATGTGTAACACTTTTATTCGCCCACAATAATGCTACAATAAATATTATACGAATAAGAAAATTACTAGAAATGAGCGTCGCAATGTAAAGTGTCGCCCCCGCCGCATCGCGCGGGCACCCTACTAGTATGGTAATATGGGTTGTGTTCATGTTCAACAATTCAACTCACCAAGCCATCAATATTCAATACGATACCCGTCAACCCGCAAACCCAATACAACTTAAATATGTGGGTTAGATGTATTAAATTGGGGTCTCTTTGTTTCATAATTTTCTAATGGGATAATTTATTATTATTATTATTATTATTATTATGTTTTTACTTTGGACAAAGAAACACAAAACATCTATGCACAAAGTAAAAATAAAAAAACAAAACAAAAAAGTTAGTAATCAACAAAGGCCACATGGCTAGATGTGTGCCACTTTGAAACTATTCATGGTTCTTTAGTAATTAATGTAAAATGTAAAATGTAAAATAAAATGTAAAATAATAATGTGTATATATATGTATATATAATATACTCGATTATAGACTTCGTGTAATGCACGGATTTAAAGATAGAATTATATAATTCTTATGATGTTCTTGGGGATAAAGTTGCTTTTCAAAGGGATATCTAAAATGAAAAAAGAATTTAGTTCCTGCCTCTCAAATATCTCTGCATTTTTTGTGCTATCTTCATTGCAATTTAACTCAAATCCTCTTTATTAATGTTGAGACTTGTATCATATGTTTACACTATTTGTTAAAATAAGCATAGAGTTCTTGAATTTGTGTGAAAGATCTATGCCCAATTCATTGTTTTCATATTAAATCATTTTTTGATTGTTGATCAAAAAGTTATTTATGTTTAATCTTGGTTTTCTAGTGATTTTAGTGTTAACTTACTTCATAAACATATTACTAATAGACGGATTATGATCAAATACAAAGGACAACATAAATAAGAATGGTAATAAGGATTATAGTTCATTAATCTTAGATTTGAAGAGTTTAGAGTAATTTGAGGGAAAAGAAAATAATGGAAGGCATAAAAGAAATCCAATATTTATTGACTTTCTCTCTCTACATGCAAGACACATGTCAATTCCCCCCATCAATTTAAAACGTCCATAATTTTTTCATACGACATTTGTTTTTTAAAAAAAATTCACCATAATAACGAGCGTTTTTTTATCTTTAATATGAGTATGATATTGTTATATAAAAATAAAATAAAAAAATTCATTTTTACTGGGTTTTCTTTGTATTGTGTTAAAGGTTCTGGTCATTGTGTCTTTCAACTGAGTTTTGGTCTTTACGTTTTTATTAGGGTTTCTATACATTGTGTTATTATCAAAACTTATAGCACAATGCTAATTTGGGTTATGTGCATTGCGTTCTTATCAGAACCTATAACACCATGTATGACACAATGAAGATAATGTTATATTTGGGTTTTCTATACATTGTGTTATAGGTTATAGTCATTGTGTTATGCTATCGATTATGTTTTAATCTGTTGTTCATTGTGTTTTTTGTTTTGTTGCGCATTGTGTTGTAATCCGTTGTTCATTATGTTTTAGTCTGGTGTCCATTGTGTTTTTGTTTGTTGTCCATTGTGTTTTAGTTTACTGTCCATTGTGTCTTTTATCTGCTGTCATCAATTGTGTTTTTAGTTTGATACTCATTGTGTTTAGTCTGCTATCCATTGTGTCTTTTATCTGTTGTCATCGATTGTGTTTTTTGTCTACTTTCCATTGTGTTTTTAGTTTGATACTCATTGTGTTGTATGTTATGTACATTGTGTAATACGCAACTAGGTTTCTTCATTGTGTTATACGTTATGTCCATTGTGTAATATGCAACTGGGTTTGTGAATTTTCTTTCTAAATATAACAATATGGTACTCATATTAAAGATAAAAAGACGCTCGATTTTATGGTATATTTTTTTAAAAAAACAAATGCCGTATAAAAAAGTTACGAACGTTTAAAAAATATGAGGGAAATAGCCTGTGACTTGCATGTGCATAATCTTTTTATTCTCTTTAACAAAATTACCCTTCCCACTTGATTTCTTTTGGGACACTTGTCACTCTATAGTGACTTCTTACATTTCTTATTTTTATACTCCTTTATAGAATAACTCAACCCACTGATATACTACGTATCGGCTTATTGTCTTGTTATACATATGTTGGTTGTAATGATGTTACCTTTCTAGGACAAGTGAAATAAAATAAACGAAGTACAACTGTAATTGGGTTGTCGAAAAAGCTAGGCCCAATGAATGATAAAGCCCACAAGTTTTTCTAGTTGGGTCGTTTACATATGTTTACATTTATTTAGAGGTATATGGGTCTAGATAGTACACAAAAAAAACCGTATCTGGATCCAGACCTGGTAAAAAAAACCCGGAACTTATTTTTCTAATACCAAGGTATTCTATACTCGAAACCGGAACCGACCCTACCCGTATGGTATATAGATAAGGTATGCATTTTGATCTCAATACCCAGAACCGGAACCGATCAGACCCGATTAATACCCGAAATCGGAAAAGAACCAGAAGCGGAACCAATTATACCCGGCTATACCCGAAACATGATTCTAACAACTACCTAACTCAAAAGAGCAAGTGCCGACTCATCCTATTGGTTAAAGCTCTTAAGGTTAGTGTTTGAGGTTTGATGGCCTTGACTTTCCAGTTGAAAATTGTAAGCGGAAAGAGGCTAATCCTAATTAGGATAGGCTGAGCTTGACTAAAAGTACGATGAAGGGTCAGAGTTGCGGGAAAGAACTCGACTAAAAGAACTATTTCTTTTGAATCTATGTTAGTGCATTTGTATTAATTTTCTTACATTATTCAATGCATATTTAATAATAATAAACAAAAAATACAAGAGCATAGGGTAATAAAAACGCAATAGAATTTCATTCAAAGTTGTTCCACTTATAAAAATAGTGATGCCTTCTTAGATGATTAAAGTGTGTATAGCTAGCATCTACCGATCCCCGATCTTTGTATTCCAAGCGTTTAACTGCTGGAATGCATTAGAATTTGATTACACTCGGTCAAACCTTGCCTTTTATCATCAGCAAAGTTCGTCGGTTCAAACATCAACCTACTAATGATTTTTAGGGTAGTGAAATACATCCTTGAGAATCTTGGATAAACAATGTCACATAGGGATGTCAATCGAACCTGAACCCGATGGGTAAACCCTGAAACCCGACACATTTGGGACGGGTTTGAGGTTGGTTAATCAGGTTTGAGACGGATTTGGGATTATTTTTTATTTTTTTCGCAGGTTTGGGATTTGGTGGTATATCCGTTTACCCAACCCGATTACCCAATAAAGTATTCTCGTTTACCCGATTGTATACACGATATAATTTATTTTATTCGTAGACATTGTAGTTATTTAATATATTCTTGTAGTGATAATACTAAATGTAACTCATGAATAGTTATCCAGTAAATACCTGATGGGTTTTGCGTCGGGCATACCCAACGGGTAATTTTATTTAGATTAACGGGTTACCCAAAACCTGCTGGTATACCCGATACCCGATGGGTTACCCAAAACCTGCAGGTAATTTTGCGAGTACATGTGTGGGTTTTAAGTTTTAACTAGTTTGGTTTAATACCTCTTCAATTTTACGTGTACACATATGATATATACTCATAGTTTACATGCCAGATTAATGAAACGATATGTTTTTTTTTTTTCTTTTAATAGATGGATGAGTTTTATGATACTTAGAGGACTTATTTAAATTTTCAAGTGGGTAAAGTCTTAATTTTATTTAATTAAACAAAGTAGTTTTGTAGATTTGGATATTTGAATCTTATTTTGTTTGATTATGAACTAGTCTTCTGGTTGTCCCAACTTGCATCGGTCCCTAGGGTATAAGCATTTGATGAATGAGGAGGATGTTAAAAACTTGAAGTGGTGTCAAATCTTCAAGTAATCTTGATTAAGTTCTGATCACTAAACGGGTACTCATATTTACAAAGATAAGGATAAAACAGTTATTTTGTAATTTAATTTTAATAAAATAAATCAAAATGGGTAAATGTGTAATTGTTTTCAATTAAGAAGGAGATATATGCAATTTTAGTTTTTGATTGGGTAAATACGTAATTGAGGAATTAAAAAGGGCTGCTTGTTTACCTCTTAATGAGGTTTATAGTTCAGACCTCTTACTGGTTCAGCACTTAATGGTTCAGACTGTTTGCTTCACGAGCAGATATCTGAATGGTTCTGACATTTGCCTCTGAATGGTTAAGCATTATACATAGAGTCTGAATGGTTAAGACCTCATCTGTATTGATCAGACATTTGCCTCTGAACGATTAAGCATTATATTGGCTCTTAATGGTTCAGACCTCTTACTAGTTCAGCAAGGGGCGTCTCTGGGAATTCATGTACCTGTTCGAGCTCGAAAAAATGTGTCATTCCGTATGTTTTTTTATTATTATTATTATTATTATTATTATTTAATTTTAAAATCAAATGGGTATTAGGCTAACTAAAGCTAATGTCAATGTGCTAACTTCCAAACCATAAAAAATGTTTTGTAAATGAGCTTATCTTGGAGCTGGTATAGGTATACTATTTTAAAAAAATTAAGTAATTAACATATATATCGAATTTTTTTATAAAAAAAACATGTGCCCCTCAAAATTACGGGCCATTTGCGGTGGTCCTCCCCACACACCCTTATCACCGCCCATGAGTTCAGCACTTAATGATTCAGACCTCTTACTGGTTCAGCACTTAACCATTCAAATGTTGTCAAACAGTCTGTTAGAAAAACAGTCTCTATTTGCAAAAGAGAACTAAAAATACTTGCAAAACCAAAAAGGGCTCATATTAAAATCAATTGTGTAGATTGTAGCCCCATAGGCCCATATCGCAAAACCAAAAAGGGCCCATATTAAAATCAATTGTGTAGATTGTAGGCCCATATCATAGATGCGGAGCTGACGTTGGCCCAAAATAAAAAAAAGTAAACTGCAATTTTACCCCCTGAGGTTAGGGGCCATTGGTATGTCTACCCCCCTAAGGAAATAATTGCAATTTTTCCCCCCACTGTTTGCTGTTATGCCGCAACCTTACCCCCGGCGTCAAAGTCAATAACAGATCTGTTAACTCTAAGTTGAAATGACTATATTACCCTTCCATTTTACCCCCAACATTCGTGTTAAATCGCACAATTACCCCCCACTGGTAAATTACTAATTTGTCCTTTGTTATTACCCCCTGTACTTTGTGTTAAGACACAACATTACCCCCTGCAACCACTGCCACCGCCATTCACCACCACAACCACCACTGCCACCTCCAGCCACCACCCTCAACCACCTCCAGCCACCACCCTCCAACACTCTCAACCGGGTACCAGCACTGCCACCGCCATTAACCTCTCAAGATCCAAATCTCACCCTTCCACCTTTCATTACACATAAATCTAGTGAATCTGTTATTTTTCCACCCATGGATGAAAAACATAGAAATAAAGAAGATACATTAATGAAGGCCCTGCAACTTCACTGATAACACGATTAGTTATCATCTTTAGGTGTTGTCAGTGATTCTTTTCTTCGTTATTCAACTAAAGATACACAATTGAATGGTACTAAACAAACCTTTATATTCAGGGGTGTGTTGCTCGCCCTTCAAGATATCAATGGTGATTTCCTCAAAATCTATCCCATTCATCCTTTATATAAAACAAATAAAAAAGCAAATTAGAAAAAGATTCAGCTGGTTTTCTACTTGCAGATGTAAATACACAAATACAACACTTCAAATCACAGAAACTGAAGTGAAATTAAGAAATTTCTCTTAGCAAAAACAGTAACATATATAAAGTCACCCGTAAAATTTAGAAATATTTTTTCTGATAAATATGTTGCTGTAACTAATGTCACAAACACTAGAACACACCCCACAAAACCCCCAATTCAGTACATTACTGCAATCATTCCAGCAAACCACATCTTCTCTAACAGAAATTAAAACACACCCCCCCCCCACAAAACCCCCCAATTCAGTACATTACTTCAATGTCTCAATCAATCTACCCTTCTTCTTCTGTAACCCTAGCCTTCAAACCAATGGCCACCGAACCACCATTATCTTTCGTTTTTAGAAGAAGAACCACCACTACTAGCAGCTAGGGGTGTGCAGAATTCGTTTCGAATTTGAAAAATTCAAAATTCGTTTAAATTCGATTCGATTATCAACAATTCGTTTCGATTATAAGAATTCGAATTCGATTCAATTCGAGTCAAGTAAATCGAATACGAATAGAATACGAATTTATGATTTCAAACTCGACTCGATTCGAAATCCGAATAAAAATTATACATTTTATTTATTATTTTTATATATAATAGATATATAACTTTTATTAGGCTATACTATAAATTATGTTCAAATTTTTTTCCAAATATTAAAATTACCCATTACCAAACCCACTACATGGCCCATAACTAAAACCTAACTAACAAATCTATCAATAGATTTTTAAGCGTAAAAATATTAACTTGTAATGTGGAGCGGTTATTCCCGACTTCTCGTTTTGAATTTTAGACTTATGGTACTTTATTTTGAACTTTTTAATGTGATATCGTGCTTTATGGCTGCTTTAAAATTTATGTTTCAATTTGAAAGTTTTTTTACATGTTTTTAAAGAATCTGAATTAAATCGAATTTATTCGAATTCGATTCGAATTTGAATTTTTAATCAAATACGAATCGAATACGAACTGGGTTTTTTATTCGAATACGAATTCGAATCGAATTCGGTAGGTTTTAATCGAATTCGAATCGAATACGAATTCAAGGAAAAATAAAAATTATTCGAACAATTCGATTCGAATAATTCGAAAATTCGATATTCGATTCGATGAACACCCCTACTAGCAGCAATACATCCGCCATAGAAGCTCGTATATCTCTTGTATTCGCTCTCGTCTCTCAAACCTCTTCCGTCTCGCAACGACGTAAATGCCTTCACACTCACCATAACTTTTTATATTATTCTTCAATTTTCATGTCTAACATTATCTTTAACTTCATCTAGTGGTGGCGGTGGCAGGTGGGTTAACGGTGGTGGCGGTAGAGTGGTGGCGGTGGCGGGTTGATGGTGGTGGCGGTGGCAGGTTGATGGTGGCGGCGGTGGCAGGTGGGTTAATGGTGGTGATGGTCGGTTGATGGTGTTGAGAGATGGAGACGAAGATGAGATCTGTGTGTGTGTGTGAGAGAGAGTGTGGGAGAGAGAGAGGTATGGAGAGAGAAAGAAAGTTATATATAATAATAATAATAAATATAGGGCAAGATTACCAAAATACCCCTGCCTATAACAGTCAAATAACTGTTGACTGACGGCAGAGGGTAAACTTACAACATAACAGCAAACAGTGGGGGGTAAAATTGCAATTATTTCCTTAGGGGGTAGACATGTCAATGACCCCTAACCTCAGGGGTAAAATTACAATTTACTCTAAAAAAATAGTTGCATATTTACAAAGTTTAACGAAAAAGAAAGAACCAAACTCACCGTCCTCTGCTTGCCTGGACGATTACTGGCCATCGCTTCGTCTTCCACCTCCGTCCATAGGTCCGTCATCGTTCCAATTCTCTATCATATTCAACTTATGCTTTTTTTTTTTTTACTTTTTTTTTTATTAATTGCTACGCTTAATTCAACACATGAACGTTGAAACCCTAGATCCTTCATTCAATTTCAAATCGCAATTACTATATACTAAGCTCTTTCGTTACTACTCAACCTTCAAATTTAAATTTTTTTTTTCAGAATAATGTAAGTTAGGGCACAGTTTATTGAAAATAACTGCTGGTAGAACAACAATATTTGTATTAAATTTGATGTCAATCATGCATTAGAAAACTATTGATTATGTTTTAGCATGAGTGTAAACTATGTTAGATTCCATTGTATTTGAACTTTTTTTTAGGAATGCATCATATAACAATTAAAACCCCAAGTAACAAATTACAAACAAGTGGTAGGTAAACGGGCAACAAGCTGCGCCGCAACCCCCTTTTGAATTGCAAAACCAATCCTACTAAAGACGAAACGACCCTTAGAGTTCGAGAGATTACTGTTCACAACCCGTTGGACCCTGTTTAGGAATTCCACGGCCTCTGGGGCTAGGGAACCAAACGTATCAAAAGCGAATGGGATAAACACATGTTGATTTTCTAAACAAGCCTTCTCGTGTTTAGCGACCTTGCTTGATTCCGCCTGTGTGATGTAGGTTTTCAAGCAGCTGAAGATTTGAATTTTACTTTGATATCTGGATTTCACTTCTCATAAATCAATGGTATTCATGCCCTTAAACTGTACTGAATTTGAATTTGTTGTAGCAATTGCATTGATTATAATCCGTTTCTTGTTTTGTTGCGGAGTTGCGCAACGGTACTGAACATAAGCCTGTGGTTTGTTCAGGCAGGTCTTGAAGATTCGTTTCTGGCAGATCTCGAGGATCTTTCTGACAATGATAACGAGAATTTGGTGAGCATAGTGGATCATGTTATAAGTACTTGTATTTTGTAATGTTTTATAACCGAAATTGGAATTGGGATTCATGTTTTTCCATAATCTGTTTACAGAATTTGCTGACTTATGATTTTTTTTTATGTTTTCGGTTCACCAGGATGAAGACACTGGGGATGCAGAGCACATGGAAGAAGATGATAATGGAGACTTGGCCGATATAGAAGCTCTCAATTATGATGACCTCGACAGTGTCTCCAAGTTACAGAGGACACAACGATATACAGATATTATGAAGGTCAGTAGATTTTTTTATTTGGGCACTTTGTGGTTAGGACTTCAGTGGTACAGTGGAAACAACACACACACACAAAAGCACAGACGAATTGCACACAGAAATAACTGAAAGTATAAATTATAAAACGCACAACTTTTACGTGGTTCGGTCCTAGTAGGGGACATACGTTCACTAGCTGCAACTAGGGTTTTATTATTGCCTAGTACAAAGGTTACAGTTACTTCATGGGGGATTTATAAGATAATAACTAGGGTTTGTTGCTTGCTACACAAGAAAAACTTGGGTGGCCTCCATAGACATTTTCCTTTGAGAATTTGAACTAAAAAGGAACGGATTTAACTGGCCTTACAAAAGTCTATTTTAACTAATAATCATTTTGTAAATGGAAAATGATCCATTGTCCAATAGTCTGACCTACCCATATTCTAGATGCCAAACCGGTCGAGTGTAATGAAATCATCACACTTTTTGCTTTTTCAACCTCCCTGATCTAAGCTTCTTTTTTTGATGGACATTTAATGCACTTTTTTCTTCTTTCTTTTGTCAATTAATCGAGTAACATTTCATGTGGCAGAAAGTTGAGGATGCACTTGAGAAAGGGTCAGACATGTCAAACCAAGGCATGGTTTTGGAAGACGATCCGGAATACCAACTAATTGTGGACTGTAACACATTGTCTGTTGACATCGAAAACGAAATCGTTATCATCCACAATTTCATTCGCGATAAATACCGTCTAAAATTTCCCGAACTCGAGTCTCTTGTTCACCACCCGATTGATTATGCACGTGTGGTCAAAAAGATCGGGAATGAAGTTGACTTAACCCTAGTGGATTTAGAAGGTCTGTTACCATCAGCCGTTATCATGGTTGTTTCGGTTACCGCATCAACCACCAGTGGCAAACCGCTTCCGCAGGATGTCCTACAGAAGACCATCGAAGCATGTGACCGTGCACTCACACTTGACGAATCAAAAAAGAAGGTTCTAGATTTCGTTGAAAGTCGAATGGGCTATATTGCACCAAATCTATCCGCAATCGTCGGTAGTGCGGTTGCTGCAAAACTCATGGGGACAGCTGGCGGACTGACAGCACTTGCAAAGATGCCAGCTTGTAATGTTCAGCTTCTAGGCGCCAAAAAGAAAAATTTAGCTGGTTTTTCCACTGCAACGTCCCAGTTTCGTGTTGGTTACATTGAGCAAACAGAGGTTTTTCAAACTACACCACCTGCTCTCAAGATGCGTGCGTGTCGTCTTGTGGCGGCAAAGTCAACTCTTGCGGCACGTGTTGACTCGATCAGAGGTGATCCATCTGGCAAACAAGGAAGAGCATATCGTGAAGAAATTCGTAAGAAGATTGAAAAATGGCAAGAACCACCCCCCGCAAAGCAACCTAAACCACTTCCGGTCCCTGATTCTGAACCTAAGAAGAAACGAGGTGGTCGCCGCCTTAGGAAAATGAAGGAAAGGTGTGTAAATTAAAAAAAATAATGGTTTATTGCACAAACCGACTTACTTTTAGTTTTATCTTGTTTTAATTGTTTTATTTTTGTGTACGTTATAGTCATTATAGATGTTTTGGTCATCATAAAGTATTTTATTGATGACCCAAACGGAACAAAAGCTTTTACAGCAAGTTCACATGTTGACCAAAATGGGGAAAAAACTGTCTTATAATTACTTGAATGTAGAAAAGGTACAATGACTAAAACATGACAGAAGTGTAAGTATGTTAAACCACTAATTAAATACCATGTTAGAGTAGAAAAAAGTTACATATTTTGGGTCGTTAATTATATATTATGATATTTTCACTTTTTTTTATCAGATATGCTATTACCGATATGCGGAAACTGGCCAACAGAATGCAGTTTGGAGTGCCTGAAGAAAGTTCATTGGGTAAGTAATCTCTTAAACTACGTTGGATTTTAATCAACGTTTGGCTCATGGTTTTCTGTTGCATATTGTGTTTAATATGTGGCGTTTAAAATTAACCTCTCGTATGCTTAATAAATTTGTATCAGTTCTAATAACGGTGCTTCTTTAAAAAATAGGGGATGGGTTAGGAGAAGGATATGGTATGCTTGGTCAAGCTGGAAACGGGAAGTTGCGTGTGTCGGTTGGTCAAAGCAAGCTTGCTGCCAAAGTCGCCAAAAAGTATGCTTCTTTAAACATGACATTTTTTTTGGAAGTTTGATTTATCTGTGTTTTTATTGAATATGCTTGATTTTAAACCTTCAGGTTCAAGGATAAACAATATAGTAGTGGTGGGGCTACTTCTGGGCTGACTTCAAGTTTGGCCTTCACACCTGTCCAGGTTAGTTTTTTTTTCTATTGATTTTGAGTTTGTAAAATTATAATTTTGACTTGAAAACCGGTAACCTGATGTATGTTTGTGCAGGGGATTGATTTGATAGATCCGCAGGCAGATGCCAATAGACTTGGTAGTGGAACTCAGAGCACGTATTTCTCAGAAACAGGAACGTTTTCAAAGATCAGGAGGACCTGAGCCCAACCTAGACGCTTTTGCACCATGTTTTTTGGACAGTTTCATGTCGTATAATGTTAAATGTTAAATTTTGAATCTGATAGTTATCGAGAAAAAGGTGAAATTTGTGTTGTATTTTATTTCTGTTCCCATTACCCTTTTAGGCAAATATTGAATATGTGCTTTGAGTTTATAATATTTTTATTTTAAATCATCCAGGCAAAGTTCAAAACTAATACTTAAAAGGGCTCATACACCACTGCTCTGAAAACTGGAATGCACCTGGAACGCCTATTAATTTTGCATAATAGATGCCAGCAAAGGTTGAGACTTAGGGAGGTGGGTGTTTTGGCAACGGTGTGGATGGTGGTGGTGCCATCGATGATGAGTAGGTGAGATAAACCACGTTTATGGGTGGTGCCAACGATGATGAGTAGGTGGTGGAGATAAACCACGTTTATTGGTGGTGCCAACCCATTTGGACCCGTTTTAAGGTTTGTAAAACTCACCCGTCTTGACTCGTCTGGTTTTAGGAGGCCCAAAAAATGAAATGAACCCATGCACAAATTTTTGTATTGCCTGGTTCAACCTATTCTTTAAAGAACACGACCCGACTCCCGGGTATGGATGATGGTACGATCCGAAAAGGTATCAAATCACTTTCGAGCCATTTTTCGATCCATTAGTGTTGCTTTACCATTAGATTCACTCAAAATTTCAGTTGAATGGAAAGAATTTCAAGCTTCGAATTCAAACGTTGTGGTCCGACCCGAAGATCAGCTCATCTTGGATCATCTTAGATCTGTTTTGGATCAACTGGAGCTCCAAATGGCTCCGGATCCGAATAAACTGAAACGGGTTCTAGATTATTTGGGCATTTCTAGCTGGAGCGAGTGCAACAAAGAGATTAAGTTCTTGGAGTCCGAAATCGGGTCGGAAAGATCCGGTAACAAGAAATCGGATCTTGGTATCCTTTGTAGTTTGATGGGGGTGATGATTTACAGCCGGTGTACAGTTTTTACCGTTGTTGACTGTGACAAAACACCCATTTCTGGTGATAGTTACAGTTGCAATCACAATCAGTTTGTTAAGTCGCTTAATGTTGATGATTTTAGATGTCCCATTTCTTTGGAGATCATGTCGGATCCGGTGACTCTAACAACCGGACACACGTATGTATGATCGATCCTCGATCGAGAAATGGTTCGGGTCGGGTAATTTAACGTGTCCGAAAACGGGTGAGCAGTAGTCATTTAGTTTCAAACTTGTGTATAAGAAGCATTATTAAGCAATATTGTCTCGAGAAGGAGATTTCAATGGCGGGACCGTCTGGTGGCTGCCGTAATCGGGAGGTTACTCGTGCAATCACCGGCGGCAGTGTGGCTGCGGAGGCTGGGATAAAGATGGCGGTCGATTTTCTTGTGTTTGGCACAAAAGAAGCCAAATACAAAGCTTCTTATGAGGTTCGATTGCTTAGCAAAACGAGCACTTTTAATCGGGCTTGTTTGGTTGAGGCGGGTGTGGTCCCGAGTTTATTAGACCTGATCTGCTTTAGGAATCCGAAGATCCAAGAAAACGCGATGGCGTCTCTGTTGAATCTAACGAAGTACTCGGAGACGAAAAAGGTACTTGTGGAAAGGAGGCTTGGAACTAATTCTTGAAGTGGCACAAAATGGGTTTAAAATGGAGGCCCACCAACACGCGGCGGGGACTTTGTTTTATCTCGCTTCGGTGGATGAGTATTGGGACATCATAGTGAAAATCCCTAGATCAATTCCCGTTCTAATGGAGTTGGTACTAGATGGTACCGATCGATACAAGAAGAATGCGTTATGCGTTGGTGGCGATTTTGGGGTTGCTTATGTACCCTGAAAACCACTGGAAAGCGATTGCAGCCGGGATTGTCCCGTTGCTAATTGATTTGTTAGGGATTCTTTAGCGATTTTAGCCACTTTGGCTAACAATCCCGACGGAACAATGGGGATTTTAAGTTGTGGAGCTCCTTGATGTCGTTGGTTCAACGACGACATCAAAGGAGTCGAGAGAATATTGTGTGGCATTGCTGCTTGCAATGTGCACAAATGGTGGGGCCGACGTGGTTCGCGTTTTAGTATCGAACTCGTCTCTAATGGGTCCTTTATACCAACATTTACGTTGTTTCATCTCCATTAACCTTTTCTGTCATGATCATGTTCTTAGTTAATCGTAATCAGTAGACCAATACATACATGACGCCGGTGAAAGAAAATATTATTAAATAGTTTTTTTTTTTTTTTTTTTTAATATTACGATGTTTTTTTTCAACTTGTGTCAACTTCATTACATTAGTAGACCAATACATACATGACGCCTGTTAAAGAAAATTTATTTGTAATATTTATATCAGACCGTTAATTTCAAACCATGAGTGCATGATTTATACAACTTTTTTTGAGAACTTAAACCCAAAAACCAAAGTTTTGTTTAAAAATAAGCCCAAAATTTGAGAAGTATGGGGGCACAAAGAAGGGAGAGCAAGCCACTTCACATCACCGACACCACCTCACCATAAACGCAACAAGGACGTTGCCTCTCTGTAGAATTCCCACGGGCGTTTCACCGCCCCTTCCCTTTATGTAATGTGAAGAGCAAAGCCTTTTTGATAATGTGGCGTATACGTGACAAGCTCTTTTTCCTTTACCCTTATCCGCCACACCGTGTAGCCTAGGCTAAAAGTCAATCGACTAAAACTACTGATTAAAAATCTAAAGCTCATTTCATATTATGACAAAAAAAATACTTTGGACATGATAGTATTCTCTAGAAGAGAGTTATCAATAGTCGAATCTTTATTTATATTTAGAAAAGTGATTTCATAGAAGAAGAGTTCCTTGCAAGTTTCAACTTAATTGTAGTAACTCCACCCAATTTTCTTTTGAACAGCAAATTTGAATAAGTGACAAATCACTTGCAAAGGCGTAGCTTTCTGGGGGCAAGAGGGGGCGGCCGACCCCCGAAATTTTCGCTCAGTATTGGAGAGTATGTAGTTTTCGTATAGAATTTTTTTGGTATATACGTTTTTGACCCCCAGGTTTTATAGAAATTTTTAGTATATAAGTTTTCGACCCCCTGATCGGAAATCTCAAACTTCGCCACTGATCACTGAAGTATTATCGTGTCATCAGCAGAACCACCCGATCATTTCCATCTCCACTAGGCAATAGTGTTTATACATCAATTCGGAAAAAAAACTCAATAAACCTGGGAAAAACTTTATGATCCTTAAGTCTTATCTCACCATAAAGATGACAATAGGCTATAATACCAACAAATATTTGAAAATTTTGTCATCGTATTATTTAGCTCATAACACATCATCTTTATTTATGTATATATACGGATTATATAAGATTGACTTTTGTAAAGTAGTAATAAATAAAAGAACATGCTTCTTGGTTTTCACCCACCCTACTTACCCATACAAAGGGAGGGGATATTCTCTCATTTTATCAACATCTACGATCCACACTTTCTTAGATCGTAACATGCATGCACCAAACCATCTGCCTACTTAATTACAAATTAATTAAACAAGTTGAGACGCATGTAACAACTTGTACCTTTGGCTATAGATCTTGTACTTTAACAGCTACCTCACACTTATCAAATTAATTATACCTATTACGATTAGCCAAACCTATGCAACTTCCCTCTAATTGAGGGTAACATTTTTCTTATTAAGTTATTATTATTATATAAAAACGGCGCCGGTGGAGTTAAATTATTCACTAATTATTTAATATAAAGTATTAAAATTGTATTTAACATAAAACAACAAATGAAGAAATTAGTGAAGAGATTAAAGATGTTGCCATGATAATTAAGAAACTTTCTTTGGAAATTTAGTTCATAAAAATGGTTTTTTAAAAGAACGAAACCCTTAAAATCAATGGTTCTTCTTCTTTTTGTTTTTCTGAATAACATACAATTTTATAGTTTAATTTAAACTCTCAACAAGTTGAAATTGAGGCCCTACTAATCCTATGCCACACCCCGGAGCTCAAACGGTTTTTCGACGATTAAAATTATCTATCATTTATCAATTCTCTTTCTCGAAAAATATAGAAGAAAGGTGCCTCTACCCCAATATCGGACATAAAAGGCCAAGCCATAACAAATGCGAAGCTATACGATTTAATTCCAACATAATGACTCTGATATAACTAGCCCTTTTAGGGACTTGAATATTGCTTAATTGCTTTGGCGCATTTACAGTTATTGCTTCTGTGAACATAGTAGCAAAAATTTACATGTAGGGTTAGTAGCTAAAATTTACGCAAGTCCTAACCTTTAAATGGTCATCCAAGCAAACCTCAAACGACTGTTCAAGCACAATGTGTGAGTAGATTGTCATGAGCGTATGCAATATGTATAACAAGCCCCTAAAATTATAATTTTTTTAAATGTTTTATATCTAATATATAAGACGAATTTACATCGAGATAGTTGGTAAACAGGCAACAAACTGCAACGCTACCCCTTTTTGAATAGCAAAACTAAGTCTTTTATAATTAGTCGTAAATATCATGAAACTAAAAATTTGCAAACATGAACAATTGAACATAATCTAGGAATAATTCTCTTTGTTAACACCTTCAAATAATTCACATAGTTCACTTCACAATAAAATTAAAACTAAAATTAAAAAAAAAAATCAATAAAAAAAAAAGATAAGATGTTAGCACTAAGTTGATCATCATCAACCGATAGTGACATCGGCCTTCTTGACTTTCTTAACCCGTTCGCCGGCCCCAACATCTCCCGCCAAAACACCATTTCCGGCGACACTCACCGGAGGAACAAACATCGCATCGAAAATCACCATCAAATCGACCGAAATTCTCGAAACATTCGGCGTCTTTCTCTTATTCCCCACCGGGATCAATCTTGGTTTCCTCGGCGCCGGCGGACACGTGGCAGGCGCCGGAATTTTGTGATCTTGTGACGTCGGAGTTGTGGGCTCATCGCCGGTGTTAATTTCTTGATTGGAGGATGGTAATTGGATTGATAAAGGTGTAATATTGTTGTTGTTTTGATGATGTTGGGATTTTAATGTTGTTGAATTGTGGTCGTGTTGTTGTTTAAGGTTGTCGGAGTTGATCATCGTAGGATCTTTGCCGGAGACGGCGCTGACCGGAGTTGGGAAAAGGGGCTCTGAAAACAAGGTGGATTAAGAATGGAGATTGGATGTGAAAGATGGAAATAGAGGGTTGTGTCGTATATGAAATGAATGTGTGTGTTTGTTTGAGTGTCTTGCAATCTCATCATAACTCTTTTTTGCCTTCTTTGTGGATTTTTAAATGTTTTTTTAGATAAGCAAGTTTTCTTTTGTTATCTAATTGTTTAAAACTTATACAAATTTCAAATGTATTTGTGTCTATCTATAACATTCCTCTCTTTTTATGATGATAAAATGTTTTTTTTTTTGGTATCTTAGGGACGGTTTGATAACCTTGTGCCTGTGCTGAAACCAATAAGAGCGCTTACTGATTAACAGGCTGTCTCTGAATAGTCATTATGTTTCTGAAACTTACTCACTAAAAGGCTTTATGAATCATTTTTAATTGAATAAAACACAATTTACGTTAAGAGACTACCAAACAAACCCATTAGTTGTTAGTATTTAAGAAATTAATTTTTTTTTCACACAAACACTAAGGCCACCCGGGGCGGTGGATTTTTAGCCCGTGATGAGTATATTTAACGGGTGAAAATAAACAAAACACCGCCGCCACCATCGACTATCACGCGTGAAGAATGGTACGTGTTGTTTGATTTGTTGGGTTGTGAGGGTTTATTTGTTGGGTGTTGTGAGTGATGATCATTTCCACTAAAAAAAGTTGTGAGTGATGGAATAATGGTTGATGACATGGCAGAACTTGATTGGATGTTGTGAGTGATGAGTGGGTGATGATTGATGACCACTCCTACCCCCTAAACATATGATTAATTGTTTTTTTTTTTTATAATGGAAACAACATAACTAGGTTAACATATTAATTCATACAATATATGGTAACATGTTCTATATCTAGTTATAGATATAAATCACAGCTGGAATTTGACGCACACCATAGTATCAATAGTGTGTTTACCTATGTAATAGAGAATTGTGAAAAACACGTACACATTTTACATAGCTATATGTAATGTATTGAAGAAAAAGGGCTATACGTTTACATGACCATCTTATATATTTTTTAAATTTGTTTTGCTAATCAACTATCCTAAAGTAAACTATGAGGGGATCCAAGGTTATCCATGAACATTACATAGTTAAATTTGTTTACAAACTTAATTATTTGAAATATACAAGGGTTGGCTAACGTACAATTTGTGTTAACGTACGCAGCGTACGAGATTGAGATACAACATGCGAACTTCATTTTTCACCTTGCGATTTTTTTTATAACATGTTATTTTCTCATTTTTACAACATGCTATTTTTTCATCTTTCAACATGCGACTTTTTATATTTTACAACATGCGAGTTTTTTTATTATAAAGTTTATCACGTGAAAACTTCAAATCTCGTACGATAAGGCATATTGTACATTACACACACACACACACACACACACACACACACACACACACACACACATATATATATATATAGGTAGATGATCCTGTAAAAAGTGTTCAAAGTGTGAGAAGTGTATTATAACACTATATATAATACTATATACCACCATATAAACACCGTATAACAATATGTAAGACCATATAATACCATATAACACTATGTAACACTATATATCATTATATAACAAATATAACACTATAGGTTTGTCTGATAGCATGTCTATGATAGATGTATAGTGTTATATTTGTTATATAATGTTATATAGTGTTACATAGTGTTATATGGTATTATATGGTGTTACATATTGTTATAAGGTGTTTATATGATGTTATATAGTATTATATATAGTGTTATAATACACTTCTCACACTTTAGGCCTTTTTTACACTATTCTTACCCTATATATATATTGCCATTTAGTAACAGCTTTTTCAACTGATCCAACTAGAAACACAATGGCTTATGAATAAATTTTCGTTTTCTAAAGGTAATTGGAATATTAGAAGTTATGAATATTAGGTTTTGAAAAGAAGAAGGATTAGAAAACGAAGGAAAAAAGTGGCGTTAATACACCTGGCAAACCGTCTAATTCGGCGAAGGATCCAATGCAATACAATAAACACTAAAAACAAACACAAAGACACATGTACCCTCAAGTCAGACATTTTTAAACCTCTTTTACTTCTACATTACAAATACAATCCCTGTGGTTTGTTTAACTCAAAAATCCACCCCACATATTTCATTTCTTAAACAACGCTGCTACTTCAAATCACGACGTCAATAGGACGGGTATTGGTACTTTTAATCCTATACCAGATTGTAAAACAACATCCTAATACCCGTCCGATATTTATCCGGTAATTACTCGTCGGGTATATACCTGTTGTGTGCATTTCTTTTTCTTATTATATAAGAATGACAGACAAACGGGCAACAAAATAAAACTATTAGATAATGGTCAATGGATTATAAAAAAAAATATATATATAAACTTTTTGTTCAGATGAATCGAATAATGGGGTATGTAATTTCAGGTAATTGGGTCGTGTACCACCAAATATCATACCTGTACCCAAACCCGCAAATGTTTTTTTTCAATACAAATACTTGTCCCATTATCCGTCACGAATATATAAAAATCAAAATTCGTTGTAGCAATAATAGGGTTGGTACGGATTTGTTATTACTTCAAAACATCATTTACATAGTATGATGTATTTGTTATTTCGTATAACACGATTAGATCATGCAATGATCTTGTCCATTGTTTAACAAACGAGGTACTTTTGTGTGAGTTTGTAATAACTTGAGAATTGTCGCTTTTAAAAATACGATCCCATCGCGACTAGTCTTCTTAGTTCTATCGTCCACAACAGAAGAATGAGGGTAATTGATGTATTTCTGTCATATCAGGGGCGCAACTTAAGTAGGGCGGGAGGGGGCGGCCGACCCCCCGAACTTTTCGCTCAGTAGTGGAGAGTATGTAGTTTTCGTATATAAATTTTTGGTATATACATTTTCGACCTCCGGTTCTATATAAATTTTTGGGTATATATGTTTTCGAACCCCCGTCAGAAAATCTCAAGCTTCGCCACTGTGTCATATGCAAGAAGTAAGTGTACATTTCCTAATACCAGCCAAATGTAATTTTGGAGCTGAATGTCATCAACAAACATAAAGGTATGTGATTGTAAATTTGAAAAACATTAGGGGTGCACCGTTGCTTTCTAATATATTGGATGCATAATCTTTTTTATTATTATTTCTTTAGCCATTTTGTAGCTTTTTCGGTGATCTTTACACACTTTAATGAATCTTTTCACGTGCTTTTCCCATATATCATATGCCCGTTAGTTTTAGGACAATATTATTTCATAGATCTTGCTCATTCAACTAATTATTATAGTTAAAAAATTCGTTTATAATATCTGATATTTTTTAATACACATAACATATTTCATTAAAGAAGTTTAATCAGATTACCCTAAGATTTATTATTATGCAATTTAACGGTTATCATAAATTGGAAAAAAGGCAGGATAAATGATAATTTAATTAATAATTTTGATACCTATGTTTGTGTTATGCATGGCTACTTAAATCATTTTGTTAACATAATCATGTGGTGTGATAAATGGAGTAATTAACAGTTTGCTGTTGATATTGATGATGCTATAAATAAAGTTAACTTAAAACATAAACAAGATTTTGACTTTCTTCATCAAGCATGCTTGTCGTGATACTTCAAATTACTTTTATATCATATTAAATATTGTACAAGTTTTATTTACTTATTAATTATCATAACTTTTTCTGTACTTTCATTAATATGTGTTAGTCTTAATTTCCAGTGTTCAATATACCATTTAAACCTCAAATAGGTTACTAGTTTACTTTTGTAGACATTTTTTTATATATTTAAAATAGGTGTTTCTCTCTAAGTCGAACAAAAGGTTCTTTTTTTTTTAATGTGAGGCCGTCTTTTTTAATTCAAACTAGTGATTTTTCCCCTCGCTTCGCGGCGGGAATTCGCTTGATATCTGTTTGGTTCGTTACGATACCAACACTTGCTATAGTAAACGAAAAAAAACCTTACATCAATCGAAAACAATAAAAAAATTTATCGATACCGACACCGATGTTGTTTAGTTGATATTGGTTCGGTTGGTTTGCGTTCTATGTTTTTTGTTTCAAAGTTGCCATATAAACTTTATTGAAAACGACTATTGCGTTGCTATTGTACAAATCCGAACATAACCCGACTGAACAGCATTTGTATCGGTACCTGTATTTATTTTTATTATTTTAGCTTTCGATAAATTAAGATCGTATCGCTACCATACCGTACCGGAGTGGACAACTTCGGTACCGGTATGTATTAATTTTTATGGTTTTTTGTTTGATAACAAATATCCTGTCGCTACCGTAGTGAACAGAACCAAAACCAAACAAACAATGTAAGTTCAGTATTGGTATTTATTTTTATTGTTTTTTTTTCTTTCGATAAATTAACATCGAATCGCTAGGGTATTGTACCAAACAACATCGGTACCATTGTTATCCGTATTCATATTTATGGTTTCCGGTTTCAAAAAAAAATATTATACAACTTTGTCTGTGACGATAATTGAATATCGGTACCAGTACCATCATAATTTGAACCGATCAATAATGTTTGAACAACATCGGTGTCGGTACCGGCTACCGTTTTTATCGTTTCGGTCGATGTAAAACGCATGTTGATTTCTATAACGAGTGCATGAACATACCGGTACTGTAACAAACCAAATCGATACCCACCCAATGTTCATGCTAACTTACCATCACAATGCGCGAGTAAATAACTTGGAATGTTAAAAAAATAAATAAACATAAATGCAGATATAGAATATTTAAAAAAAAAGTTAAGGAACGTAAGTTATAATAATAAAAATCAAATTAAATGCTAAATATAATACTACTAATGAAAAATAACAAAACAATTACTTGAGAATTATTAGTTACTATTTATTATTGAAAAATCAAATAAATAATACATAAAATACTATTAAAAATAAAAACAAATGTATAAAAAAATTAAATGCCAAATATAATAAACAAATACCTAAGATTTTCAAATACTATTTATTAGTAAAAAATAAAATAAATAATAGATAAAATATTACTAAAAATAAAAATAAATACTTAAAAATTTTCAATTACTATTCATCACAACTTTCTATTAATATATATAATAACTAGTAATATTCCCGCGCTTCGCGGCGGAAGCGGATTTTTCCCATTTGTTATGCTATATGTTATGTATGGTTCTCTTTTGCGTCAATGTATGGTTCTATTTTAAAGAGTCTTACTTACCTAAACTCTAAACTCTACTGAGCTGTGTAGAGAGAGAACCATCACCAGAAACAAAACCAATGGATGGCATCGGCATCGGAAACTACCGGCCAAGGTCACTACGAAAAGACTTGATGAAGAAAACCATAGGGCCACTACCTAAGTATTGAAAGCCCCAAAACACAGGGTCCCACCCATCACTCTTGTGTTTCTCTGTCAAATGAACTGAGGATTGATGAGCGTTAATGGCCACGTCGTAGGGCCAAAATGAGAAGGCAATAAATTATGTGGCCAAACTAGGAAAAGAATAGACTTTTCTGGTGGAAACCCATGTTATAAATTGATATATATATATATATATATATAATAATGACATTCTAGTTACATAAATTCTAGAAGTTTTGTCATTACTTTATTGAAGCTTTATCTTTTTTTTTTCTTTACTTAGTTGTCTTTGATTCTAAGAATCCATACATGGCGTGTAATATTTTACAATGTTGTTTATAGCGTTCACAGTAGCTTTTTTATGCTTATGTATGAAAACACATTTACTCATTCTCTATTATCTTTACTTTTTTTTAACGCTAAAGGTTACATAATACTATTCCTAAACTACACCAAGTTTTACCTCATGTCAGGAATTGAACTAATTGAACTATGGTCTCTCCCTAAGGTGCTGTTTGTTTTTGCAGACATAAACTGTCTGCAAGTTGATTTCATCTGTTTTCATGTCTGCAACTGAAGATGTGGTCTGAAGCTCTGCAAGCTGAAAATATAAGACTGTTTTTTTTCAAAAAATAATGTCTGCACAAACTAAATCATCATACATTCATGAGCAACTACACCAGCCGTTTGGTGGCGGAAGAGAGGAGCCTGGGAGCCGTATTTCCAGCAAAAAGCCGACTTCCAGCCAAACTCTCTGCATTCTCTCTAAACACCAGCCGCCGGAGCCGTCCAGCCAAAAGCCGGCTTCCAACCGTTTTCTTTTTCCGGCAGAACCCCACATACGGCGACGTTGTGGGGGTGGCGTCGGGTGGTTGTTTCGAGCGAGAGAGAGGAAGTTGTCGAGGGAGAGAGAGACACAGAAGAGAGAGAGGACGGTAGGAGGGAGGAAGGGCCGACCACCGCTCGCGGCGACGGTGGCGGTGGCCATGGTGGTGCCAGTTGTGGTGGCGGTGGTGGAGGAAGAAGTTAAAGTGGGGGTTTGGAGATTTGTTGAGTTCTTATCTGTTTTAAGGGTATATGAGTTTTGTGAAGATGTTTGAAGAAAGGGTTCCATAGCTTTTTTTTAAAGATGAAAGAAGCCATTTTCAGATCTGTCTAAAAAAACAAACAGTCTTCAAGGGTAACGTCTGCGCGCCTGCAGACACCAGCTCCATGTTAGAAGAAAAAACAAACACCCCCTAAGACACAAAACCTCTACCACCCCACCAAAGTGGTGATGGCTCTATTATCTCTACTTCATTCGATAATACTTAGTTTATTTTTTTCTATTATCATTGTCTTTTCTCTTTCTTTCGCTCACGACCACTCACAAACATTAAAGAAAATAATTATAGATAATAATAGAGAATGATGATGAATCTTTATACTTAGATGATCACTTTTCATTCTTAATATTTATTTACTATTTTAGAACCTGATAAACATGGAAATAAAATAACCTAGGCCTATAAATTAACCGAATGAACACGAATATAATAGAGGCATGTCCGTGTTCGTTCACTTAACTTTAACTAAACACAATCACAAACATATAATATGACACTTTTTTGTTTATTAAAAACAAACACGAACATATTATCGAACACTTTTTTGTGCATGCTCGTTTATTAAGAAAATGAATATATTCATGTTCGTTCATTTAAAACCTAAACGGGCAGTTCATGAAAGTAAACATACATAAACAAACAAACATAAATGAACACAATTTAACAAAAAAAATAAACAACGCTAATAAACATAACTGGACAAACATAAATGAGCATAATTGAGTAAACATAAAGTAATTTTTATATAAATTAGTGATAAGTCACGATAAATTCTATTAGAAAACTCATTTTTATTACTAGAAAGCCTAAGGCAATGGGGTGTGGGTAGGGGAAACATTAGGGAAGCCTATGTGGCATATGTGTGGCATTTTCCCCCCAATGGGAACACCCCCCGGGTCATATTTTGGGGCCCTCGGTGAACAATTCCCGTTTTCCCCAAGCTCTTTTTTTGTGAATGGTTGATGATGATCGGTTGGAGGGGAAGGGGTACCACCCCCTTGATGGGGATAGAGGGGAAAGTGATGAGGTGGAGATGAAGAGGTTGATGTGGATGTTGATGTTGGAGGAAACATCTCCCACACTCCATAGCCTAATTACCAATTAGTTATAGTTATAAGTAAGAAAGTTCTTTTTATGATTACTTTTTATTTATAACTACTTATGTATTTATATTGAAAAGAACGTAAATGAACGAACATAACAAAATGTAAATAAACCAACATAAATGAAGAACTAAACGGACGTTTACAAACATATATGAACAAAGAAACGTGTGTTCATATTCGTTCGTTTAAACGAACAAAAAATTATGATCATGTTCGTTTGTTTATTAGGTAAACAAACTTCCCGTCGAACAAGTTTATGAACAGTTCATGAACGTTTAGTTCGTTTACAAGCCTACAAGAATCCACTATTTTTACCCTATATTATAGAGATAAAATGCGAACAAAGAAGCTAATGTAAATGCTCTTATATACCTCCAAAAGTTGCAGGTCAACAAGACCCATGTTCGAAAAAACTAGTTTGAGGGTTCAGTTGGACCAAACTATAAAATAAGATTGTATTGATAGACTAAAAATTTAACCATCAACCATACCCTAAACAACTTAGAGATTATTTGGCAACATTAGAATCAGTAAGAGGTTTTAAACTAGTAAGTGTTGAGCCAGTAAGCGTTGTTTGGCTAAAGCTCTGAGTAACTGTGCAAAATGACTATTTTACCCCTCCAAACTATTTTGTGCCGAATGAAATTTATCTGGTTATTGGCGGGTGATGATGGTGGTTGTTGGCCGGGGGGGTGGCGCTGGTGGTTGGCGATGTTATTTGTGGTTGGCGGTGATGGGTGGTGGTGATTGACGATAGTGGCAGATGGTGGTTGGTGGTGGCTAGGGATGAGCATGATACTGGACCGGTACCGATACCGAAAGTACTGGTTCCAAAAAAATGGGAGAAATGGGTGGTGATGGTTGTTGGTGGTGGCTGAAGTTTTAGGGTTAAGAAAGTTTATTAGAGCATTGGTAAATCTGTCTCTTAACAATTCAACATCATCTTAGCACTTAATCGTTAAGAGGTGTTATTTTTGTGAACCAAACACATTTACTTTTTACATAATTAGATGTAGCCTCTTAATACAAACAACCTCTGGATTATAATGTTCAATAAAACAACAAAATCTCCTATTTTTTATTTTTTTATTTAAATCTTTTTCTGAACAGTTAATTCACACACCCTAATTAAATCCACTCTTACATTCATATTAATATCCACAAAGAACTAAGGGTATAAGGAGTGGTTAATCACTTGAGAGTGGTAAACTTAAAAATCAACCAATGAGAGTGTGTCACGTCATTCAATCAAAAATGTTAAACTATGCTGAAAAGTTTTGGCAATGGTTAGACAATTCTTGAATTGGTAAACTTTTTTTTAAACTAGTATATTTAATATTTAACATAATAAATGTAGAATAAATTAAGAATAACATTACATTAAATTAAAAACATTAAAGTTACATTAAATTAAAAAACAATAAAATTACATTAAATTGAAATAAATTAAACTAGTCTTCGTCGGAATCGACCAAAAGGTGGGGTAAATCTTGACTTGCGAGATGATTCATGAGATCGTGTTTTAGTCTCCAATGCGTGTCTTCATCCATCAACTCGTCCAACACCGTATCGTCTAGAGCGGGCTCGACCGGAGGATCCCGAATGAGTACCGGTGCTATCACGTTTCCGTCGTCTTTCAAAATCATTTTGTGTAAAATAATACACGTGTACACAACACTCCTAATTTTTCTAACGGTTCTTGCTTGCATCGGCCGACTCAATACACCCCATTTCGCCTTCAAAATACCAAAAGCCCGTTCGACGTCTTTCCTTGCCACCTCGTGTTGCCTCTTGAATTTCTTTTCGTCTACTTCGTGAGGGTATGGGATCGACTTCACAAACACGGACCATGCAAGGTAGATCCATCCACGAACAAATAACCACGTCTGTATAAATGGTTGTTAACGTAAAATGGACATTTTGGCGTGGTTCCATTTCGTTCCGTTAAAAATAACGAAGATTGTTGTAGCACATTGATATCGTTTTGTGAACCCGGTGGACCGCAAAAAGCATGCCAAAACCATAAATCTTGAGATGCAACCGCTTCGAGCATAACAATCGGGTATCTGTGATCTCCTCGCATATATTGGCCTCGATACTCTGTGGGACAAAATCGCCAAACGAAATGGGTGCAATCAAGGCTACCGAACATACCTGGAAGGTGATGTTTTTCCTCATGAACTTCGTATAAAAGTGGCATGTCGTGGCTTGTCGGTCTACGTAAAAATATTCTAGGCACTCGCGGAAAGTTCTTTCGGCCATATGCAAGTACTCGTCGTTCTCGTCTGGAGTGTTACCAGTTGCGAGCTGTTTAATAGCCGATGTCACCTTTTGCAACGGCGTAAAGCCCTTCCTACCTCGTGCATCGAGGGCCTCTTGAAACCACGAGTCGTTCGCTTCCACGTCGCTCACAATTTTTAGAAAGAAACGTTTCGACATACGGAACCTATGACGAAAAATATCGTCATTTTATTTCGGGTCTTCGTCAAAATAATCCGCCATGAGTGTCTCATGCCCCACTTCACGTTGACGTTCAATATATCTCCTTCGGTTAGATGTGCCAGTGTCTTGAAGTTTGGCGTCTTCGATGAGATTTTGGAAAAAAAGAATGCTACTATCGGATGAATCGTCGCTACTATCGGGTGGGAAAAATAACGGGAGTTCATCTGCCATTTTGTTTTGTAATGATTGGGTAAATGTTTGGTATTTTTTGGTTTGATTGGGGTAAAAATTTAAATGTATTTGAGTCTGATTTATGTTAGGTATTTATAGTTTAATTTTAAAAAGAAAATATATATATTTTTTATTTTAAACGGCTATATAGCCGTTGCAAACTTCCAACGGTCAAAATTTTGGCCCTTTGTCGATCGGTAACCAAACACCGAATACCAAGCTTCACCGCGCGACAAAGATGGTTGGCGGTGGTGTTCCCGAGCGGCAAACTCATTTCGCCGAAGCACTTTGCCGCCCACACCGTATCCCCTAAAACCCTCAACAACCACATGAAAATAACACCTTTACTGAGTTACCTTAGTGAAGTCACTATCGAATGTTATGTATTTTTACGGTTAAACTTCTAGTAGAAAAAAAGGGGCAGGCCAAAAAATAGCCCAACCCATTTTCTAGCCCAAACACAAAACCCAAAAGTCACAAACAAATATCGTTCTGTACTTCAATGTTCGTCCCCATTGCTTGCGCGTTCACAGCCACCCCCATCAACCATTCAACTAGCACAATACGACGTCGTTCTTGCCTCTGATTCATCCGTAAGTATCTTTCCCCCAATTTACAAACCCTAAAACCATTTTTCAATCCAAAACCCTAATTTCAACCTCAAATCACCAATGGGAAAGAACGAATTCCTAACCCCAAAGGCAATCGCCAACCGAATCAAAGCAAAAGGCCTCCAAAAGCTCCGTTGGTACTGCCAAATGTGCCAGAAACAATGCCGTGACGAAAACGGATTCAAATGTCATTGTATGAGCGAATCTCACCAACGTCAAATGGAAGTCTTCGGTCAAAACCCTCACCGAATCGTCGACGGATACTCCGAAGAGTTCGAATCCACGTTTCTAGACCACATGAAACGCAGCCATAGGTTCAGTCGAATAGCTGCAACGGTTGTTTATAATGAGTATATTAATGATAGGCATCATGTGCATATGAATTCGACGAAATGGGCGACTTTGACTGAGTTTGTTAAGTATTTGGGGAAAACCGGGAAGTGTAAGGTTGACGAGACGCCGAAAGGGTGGTTTATTACGTATATTGATCGCGATTCGGAGACGATATTTAAGGAACGGTTGAAGAATAAGCGGGCGAAAGCGGATATTGTCGATGAGGAGAAGCAGGAGAGGGAGATTAAGCGGCAGATTGAACGGGCCGAACAGTTGGGGTTGGGGAACGTCGATGATAAGAGTTTCGAGAGTGAGGAGAAGAAGTTGTTGGTGCGAGGGGACGACGGTGGTGAGAAGAAGATCAAGCTTAGTATCGGTTCGGTTAAAAACGCGGGTAAAGAAAAAGGCGAGGGTAGCTCGAGGTTCGTTTTTGATGACTTGGATAACGTTAACGGTAATGGTAACAGGAAGGAGAAAACGGGGAAAACAGGTGGCGGGGCAGGGTCGGCATTGGATGAGTTGATAAAGGAGGAAGAGAAGGCAAAAGAGAGGATGAACCGGAAAGATTATTGGTTGTGTGAAGGGATAGTTGTGAAGGTTATGAGTAAAGTTTTGGCGGATAAAGGTTATTATAAGCAAAAGGGTGTGGTTCGGAAGGTGATTGATAAGTATGTAGGGGAAATTGAGATGCTTGAAAATAAGCATAAGTTGAGGGTGGATCAAGAAGAGCTTGAAACGGTTATTCCTCAAATTGGTGGGCTTGTGAGGGTTGTGAACGGTGCGTATCGTGGATCGAATGCACGATTGTTGTCTGTTAACACGGATAAGTTTTGTGCGAAGGTGCAGATTGAGAAGGGTGTGTATGATGGGAGAGTTATCCAAGCGATTGAATATGAAGACATATGCAAAGTTGTTCAGTAAATGTTTGGTAAGATCATTTGATGATGTTGCTCAATAGAGGTGTTTGTTTGCAGTTGCATATCTTGTGTAATAAACGTTTCAAGGATCGTATGTGTCAACATGTTCTAGTTACTGAATGATATTATTTTTTTTATATTGAGCTTTCTTAGTTTACGTGTTAGATTATTTGTACAACTGTGTTGGTGTGTTTGTGATACTTCTGCATGCATCAGTAAACTGATCTTAAGTTCTCAATTAACGGTCTGTCCCTAATTGCTCACAACAAACAGGTGCACATGTTTCACACGCACTATGCTAATGCGCAATTAGTTTTCACGATGCCTTTATACTTGTGTTCACAGTTATCGATTGCGCCCGTTGCGGGCGCTATTGTGAATAGCGATGCGAATAGGTATACCGGCGCTAAGTTGGTCCAGCGAGTGAAAAGCGGGAAAAATAGCGACAGTATCTTTTTTTTATTTTTTATTTGTTACCTTGTATATAGGCACGCATTAGGTTTTATTATATTCACGTAATACATTGACGTTTCAAACACCACGTCTCTTCAACTGCTGCTCTGCTGCCGACCTCTGCCTTCTGCCTCCATCAAGCAAAATTCTTCTCTCAAGTCTCAATTAAGTTTCAGCCTTAAAGGTATGATCTTTAATCTCGATTTTCCTTTGATTGTTGATTCTTTCTTCTTTCTTCAGCAAGCTTCTTAGTTCTTTCTTACTCGAGTGTGTGGATGGTCCGGCCCTTGTTTTGGCCCGTGAACATTACGATAAATGCGTGTCGACGCTTCCGGAAGATTTATTGACGCGGGTCCATCTTTGTTTGCGGCAGTTTAAAAACAACCGTGTGAAACCGTTTAAATTGAGTAAATTATGTGGATATTTCGATCAACCCGTTTTTTTGGTTCTCGATTCCGATTTTCTCGAAGATGAAGATAATAGCGGCGGAGATGTTGTTAAGGTGGGGGCTAAAAGGCCTAGGAGTGCTAGAGGGCGACAAGTGGCACCGTGTGATTCGTCCTGTGTGGATGTAAAATATGAGATTTTGAGAAGGAAGCTTATTCCGACATATGTGAAAAACCGAGATGCAAATGTATTGTCTTTTAAGATTAATGAAAAGATAGAATTGTTGAGCTTAGATAGTGGTATTAGGGGATGTTGGTTTAGATGCACTATAATGCAAGTTACTAGGAGACAGTTAAAAGTACAGTATGATGATTTGAAGGATGAAGATGGAAGCGGTAATCTTGAGGTATGATTTTGTTCTATCGTCTCAATTCACGCTGGTAGAAGGAACCAAGACCTCGGTAAGGTGCAATTTTTGTTCTATCGTCTCAACTGGCGGGATAACAAGGCATAAACATCACCTTGCTTGGGATTCCCCCGATGTGGCGAGATGTACCAAGGTTCCCGATGACGTGAAAATTCTATTCAAAGAACTTTTTGAGAAGAAGAAACGTGTAAAAGAGACGGCAAACAGCATACCACATTTTGATGAAGTGGTCGATTTAGAAGAAAATGATGAAGATGAAGAAGCGGCTCAACCTCAATCAAAGGGAAAGAGAGTTGCTTGATCAGCTGGTGCTAGTGATGCTAATAAAAAAGCAAAAGGCCCTTTGTATGCAATGTTCAAGCCATCGCTTACATCGGGGAAGAAAGGGGGAAACTTCATTACAAGGTATTTATAGGAAAACAAAATGTAATATAGCTATAAGCAACTTGGTAGCCACTTGGATGAAACTAGTTTGTAGAACTTCCAGGAAATCTTATTCTACTATTATTATATATTTATATCTATTTTAACACTAAGCGGTATGCGCATATAATGTATATATGTGTGGGCGCTCGGGGGGCAAAAGTGAAAGTGCACTAATTTTAACGTTATTTTACTAATTTCGTGAAAATAAGGTTAAAAGAGGGGGATGGTTAATCATGCATCATGTAGTGGCGTTGATAGCAAGGTTTAAAAGAACGGAAACGAGTTTTGAGGCGTTTTCCCTTCGCCTCACGAGGCGTAAGCCTCGAGGCGAAACGAGGCGTAAGGCCGAGGTGGTATTAATAAATAAATATAAAAATTATATATATTATAAAAATAATAATACTAACTAATTTCATCATCAGATTCATCAAAATCATCAAAAACATACATAAAAAAGACATGAAATGCTTGAAATTGACACAAAAAGTCAAAAACATCAAAAACAACTATGAAAATCCCATGAGGCGCAGCCTTTCTTAGCACCTCAGCCCCTCTGAGGCGCATATGCAGTAAAAACCCCATGAGGCGCGCCTCAGACTCGTTTTTTGGCCGCTTCGTCTCGAGGCGCGCCTTGAGGCGCACGCCTCAAGCGTTTTTTAAAACCATGTATTTAAAATGGAGATGTTATCTGTGCTAACATCTGCCGTAGATAACCTGGGGTATCTTTGCTCTATTTTTTAGTACCCATTGTTCTTTTACTGAAATCCTGATTATATGAAGGGAAGTGTTGTAATTTATATGTAGGCCTGTAAACGAACCGAACGTTCATGAAAAGTTCGTGAACTTGTTTGGTGGGAAGTTCGTTTATCTTCGTTTATTTATGAAATGAACAAACATGAACACAATTTTTTGTTCATTTAACTAAACAAACGAACATGAACACACATTTTGTTTGTTTATATATGTTCGTGAACATCCGTTTTTGTTCGTTCATTTATATTCATTATGTTCGTTTATGTTCATTCGTTTCAATTTCAATACATAAGTAGTTATATTAATATTAATATTTAACATAAAAGGAACTTTCTTCTACTTACATAAATCCAACTAATTGGTAATTGGGCTTACTAGTAATAACAATGGGTTTTCCAATGCATTTTATCGTAGTTAATCACTAATTTATATAAAAAAATTACTTTATGTACGTTTATGTTTAGTTAATTATGTTCGTTTGTGTTGTTTATTGTTTGTTAAATTATGTTTGTTTATGTTTTAAATGAACGAACATAAACGAACATGAACATGACCATTTTCTTAATAAACGAATGTGAACAAAAAAATGTGTTCGATTATATGTTCATGTTCGGTTAAAGTTAAACGAACGAACACGAACACGCCTCTGTTCGCGTTCGTTTGGTTCATTTACAGGCCTATTTATACATCTCGTAATGCAGCCATGGATGCCATAAACCTTGTATACCTGTGTTCAATGGTTTTTTTTTTTTTCCGGCTCATATTGTTCTATTAGTATTTATCGTTTGCCTCTTTTGTTGGCAGTTGTTGGATCTTCCTGGTATTATTGAAGGTGCTAAGGATGGAAAGGGTAGAGGAAGGCAGGTAATATGTGAACGCGATTCTTTAGCTTATTTGCAAATTATCAAATCAAACTCTATATTTATGCATGAACCCTGTTGCTAGGACGATTTTATTTAATTTCTGAAAGTTTTGGACTATCATTAACATATTGTTAGTAGTGTTTGGTTTTTTTATATTCTGTAACAAGGACTGTTCTTGCCCTTTAGGTTATCAGCACCGCCAGGACATGCAACTGTATCCTGATTGTACCGGACGCAATAAAGCCAATAACACACAAACGTCTGATCGAAAAAGAGCTTGAAGGGTTTGGCATTCGGTAAGTTCATAACCTAGAATATGCTCTTTTATTGTTTCTTTTCACATGATTTCCAAATTTTAAGAATGTTTGAAAACCTTATTTCTGTTTTTATATGGTTACAGGTTAAATAAGGAGCCCCCGAATCTAACATTCAGGAAAAAAGAAAAGGGTGGGATTAATTTCACATCAACGGTTGCGAACACACATTTGGATCTCGAAACAGTGAAGGCAATATGCAGTGAATATAAAATACATTATGCTAATGTCACTCTTAGGTTTGATGCAACTGCTGATGATCTCATAGATGTTATCGAAGGGAGCAGGATATATACCCCTTGTTGCATATATGTCGTCAACAAAATAGATCAGATAACACTTGAAGAGCTGGAAATATTGGATAAACTTCCTCACTACTGCCCTGTTAGGTACATATATGGATCACAATGCTATAATCTTTTTGTTCATTTCTTTTAGAGTAAAATGCCATTTTCGTCCCTGAGGTTACAAAAGTCATAGGGTTTGGTTTTCCACATGTGGATCCAAAAGGTTTGAAATCTTGCCATTTTCATCCGGCTTGTTAACTCCATTCATTTTCTCCGTTAAGTCAGGGGTATTTCCGTGTTTTTTTTTGTTTACTTAAAAGGGCAATTCGGTCTTTTTCACTTTATGTACACGCATTTAGCATAATGTACAAGAATTCACTTGAAGGGCAATTCGGTCTTTTTCACTTTATGTACGAAAAAACCCGACTTAATGGAAAAAAACAGATGGAGTTAATGAGCCGGATGAAATTGGCAAGATTTCAAATCTTTTGGATCCAGATGCGAAAAAACAAACCGTTGGACGGAAGTCGCAAAATTGGCCAAACCTCAGGGACGTAAATGGCATTTTACTCTTTCTTTTATTACTGTGGCATCTCGTTGTAATTTCTATGATGTGTTGCAGTGCTCACTTGGAATGGAACCTTGATGGTCTGCTAGAAATGATATGGGAATATCTCAATTTGACTCGTATTTACACAAAACCCAAAGGGATGAATCCGGACTACGAGGACCCTGTAAGGCTGTAATTCTTTCATCTAAATAGAAAACCGTTGAGGATTTCTGCTTTAGAATTCACAAGGACATGCTTAAGCAGTTTAAGTAGTGAGTGATTTTTCTGAAATAGTTTTCGTAAAACTAGAAAAGAATTTAGTTTTTGGTGATAAAAAGTAAAAACACAATATTTTATTCTAACAATTTGTCATTGATTGTATATTTTAATGCAGTGCATTGGTATGGGGTTCTAGTGCAAAACACAAGCCGCAAAGAGTCGGCAAGGTAAGCTGTTTTTCTTCATATTCCTTCATACTACAAAAGTTTACAATATTAGTATTTTTTTTTATGCATAAAGCTATTAAGGAGGTTGTATGCATTAAAAATACACAGATCTCGTGTTAGCCTCAAGGTTTAAAAGAACGGAAATGAGTTTCGAGGCGTTTTCCCTTCGAATATAAAAATTATATATATTATAAAAATAATAATACTAACTAATTTTATCATCAGATTCATCAAAATCATCAAAAACACACTTAAAAAAGACATGAAATGCTTGAAATTGACACAAAAAGTCAAAAACATAAAAAACAACTATCAAAATCCCCTGTCGGCGCAACTTTCTTAGCGCCTCAGCCCCTCTGAGGCGCATATACACTAAAAACACCATGAGGCGCGCCTCAGAGTCGTTTTTTGGCCGTTTCGCCTGGAGGCGCACTCCTCAAACGTTTTTTAAAACCATGGTTGATAGCCGAAAGACAAGGGGGTACATGCACTAATCGGCAGTTGTCTCCAAGGCTTGATGCAAAACTACTATCGAGCCGGGGGTCTCACTGGAAGCAGCCTCTCTATTCCTACGGGGTAGAGGTAAGGCTGTCTACATCTTACCCTTCTCAGACCTTACCTTTGCTTTGCTATTGGTGGGATTTACTGAGTATGATGATGATGATGATGACCTTGTAATTTCATTCAATATACATCAATTTACAATGTAGTCCTATAACTCTCTCTGTTTTCTCAGTGGGGTTTTCACCCTGTTGGTTTCGTGTTTTGGTTCTTCAGTTTATCGGTTTTCGTATTGTTTGTTCATGTTCATGATATCTAGTATGTGGGTTTCTATGTATTAAATCTAGGGCTGTAAACGAACCGAACGAACACGAACAAGGCCATGTTCGTGTTCGTTCGTTAAGAAAATTAACATGTTCGCGAACTTTTCACGAACGCATACCGAACATAAGTTTATGTTCGTGTTCGTTTGTTAAGGAAATTCATTGTTCATGAACAGTTCGTGAACACTGGTCTCGTACACAAATGAACACAAGCAAATAAAAACGAACGCAAACGGACATTTAACTTGAAAATAAAAAAAATAAAAACATTGTTATCCTTAAACATTGGATATAACTAGTTAAATACAACCATCAAATGATAAATCAAAACACAAAAAGTCTGCTACACCACCAAACGATGAATCGAGTTTAACTAACTTACACATAATTATCCCCAAAAATGTTTTAGAATGTCCAAATTTTAGCTAACAAAGAAACAAATAGGGTTTTAAGTTTTCAATATGTTTAGATAAATGGTTTATTATATATTATTTTTTTGATATAATCAAACGAACACGAACGAATGTAACCGAAACATATTACCGAACGTTCACGAACATAGTCGAACGAACGAGACCTGTGTTTGTGTTCGTTCGCTAAGCTAATCGAACGAAATTTTTTGTTCGTGTTCGTTCGTTAAGCTAATCGAACGAACATAAACGAACTTCCTGCCGAACGGTTTACGAACTGTTCGCTGAACGTTCGGTTCGTTTACAGCCCTAATTAAATCACTTTCTTACACTTGGTTATAAAAAAAAAATCATTGATTTTTTTAAAGTTATATCGATTTTGAAGTTGTCTGACCTTTAAACGTCAAAATATCACTTTTTCCTTGGTAGTAATTCATCTACTTTCGGAGTCTGAAAATTGGTCATCTTATGAATTATGTCATTACGAGTGAAATTCTTCAGCAACACTTTCTGGACCATGTGCCAACAAGTGTTCTATCCTATGGCATAGTAGCACGAGGTGTTTAACCCCACTAAAGTGGGTTCGAGTCCCACAAAGGGGGCATTAGGTGGATTTTAGGAGTAGATTTTAGGGGGCTGCGTGTTCGCCGTTCCAAAAATAAAAAAGAAAGAAACAGATGTTCTAATACTACCACCACAGCTTCCGTAGGTTGACTGTTGTGAAGAACGGGAACTATTCTCCAGTAATCATCAATTTTAAAAGCAGCGTTTTATATCATCAAGGTATGTGCGTCTTCTGCAATCATAGGCAGAAGTGCAATTTCCAGAGAGTATTGCCTCTTCTGCAATCGGGTTCTGCAATCATCGCCTGTTTCTTTCAGCAACTGTTTGAAACCGCTACAAATACTTTAATTCTAGAACTTTCAAGGTTTTGGAATTTGGATACATGTTACACTTCACAAAAACTATCGATTTACAGAATTAACGACACTAAAATGACTTGACTAGGGTGCTTTTTAGGTTGTTTAAGACTCTGTATTATTCAAAAGTGCGTGTGCAGAAAAGGGTGTGAGCCTTTGAGGTAGTGTATGGTTATTCTCAGTTACCTTATACTACTTTTAACTGTCGTTAAAACGCGTGAATCCAAACAAGTTTGTACCTTACTGCAACAGTTTCGATATAGAAGTAAAGCCAGCAGCTTGATGTCATATAGCAGGCTGCAACTATTTTAGATTGTGAAATATGCTAAGCTAAGATTCAAATAAATTAATATAAATATTTTTGCTTAAATTATTGGCAGTGACTCTTAAGAGTCAACAAAGGCATCTATCATCTTAGTATCACCAGCTGCAAAAAAAAAAAAAAAAAAAAAAAACTTTTGAATTGATAATAGTAAATGATTTTGTTGAGAAAGATATCCACTGTCACCCATTCCAAATCCTTAATTAACCTGAGGTTTGACTTTCTGAGTCAACATTGGTCTTTGGTTCACTCTCTTTATTTAGTGATTATTTTACACTTGATCAAAGTGTTTCAGGGGTCTAGCTCAACTGGATCCATTGAATTCCAATATTTGCTGATCATATATTGACTTTGATCATGCAAATTTTGCGCATCCTAACCAGACTAGATACAAACTATATCGGATATGTAAAAAATCATCAAAAGTTCAAAGAGTATTCATATTGATTTTGAAGTTGCTTGACCTGAAATTTCTTACTACTCAGTCTTCATCTATTTTCGGGTAACAGGATGAGGGTAAAAATATATCAATTTGGACGTCAACCGGCAATGTTATGTTTATACAATAGCAAGATATGGTTGGTTCTTTGTATGTGTTTTCCCGATGTGGGGGTTGCTTTGTTGACTCTGGTATGGCATGTCATACTTGAGAACTGAGGGGTTTTTTGCCTCACTTGTTTTATTGGTTTTGGTTGGTATAAAATTCACCGGGGTAACCCTTTACCAAAAAAAAAAAGACATGGTTGGTTTGTTTTTCACTGATTTTGCATCAAGGGACCTGACAAGAGTTGTGAATCCCTTATTAGTATATAAATTACTTGTTTTTTTTTTCATTTAGAGAGAAAAGTTGGTATATATTATATTTCCTCTGATCTTTTCATAAAAAAAGGATCTGATAAATATCAAATATTGCCCCATCTCATTTGAAAAATGGAACATGACTCATTCATTATCTTCCGAATGGTTTTATGATACTAAAAGGTCCATTTTTTAGTAATGAATGATGTCAAAAGGTAGGAGTGTCTATGTCAGTGTGTCACCCTCAATGGTTTCAACGGGGGGTCGAAAACGTATATACCCAAATTTTTCTATAGAGCTGGGAGGTTGAAAACGTATATACCCAAAATTTCTCTACGCCCCCCCCCCCCCCCCCCCCCCCCCCCCCCGGTCACCTTTTGCTACCTTACGGATTAATTTGGTTTTGTTTTATCTTTAACCGGTCAAATAGGTTAAGCAATACTTTTAACCGGTCAAACAGGTTAAACAAGTTGATCGAAGTATGAGGGATGTAGCTGTATCTCATAACCCGAAACACTTTTTTCTCAATGAATTTTAATATTTGAAATTAATTAGTTTGTTAAATATGATTATAAGTATTATTTTTTAGTTAATGATTTTGGAGGTGTATACTGTAATAAGTTATGTTGGCTTCTATATCTTGGAGAATCCATATTTGTATCTGCTCTCACTTTTGATTGTTTTTCAATATATTTGTTGTTACCTATAAATTTATAAAGGGGACAAAATATTTCTTTAATAAAGTTATTTAAGTTATGATTTTGTAATATATATTTTTAAGTTCTGAGTTAACTGCAAAATCTTTGATGGGTTGATGCACCAGCTAGCCCAGCTACTACTGCCCTTCACCAGGTTTTTTTTTTTTTTTTTCTTTTTTTTTTTTTATCTTGCTTTGTGTAATGTTTAAATAAGGGTTTTCATATAATTTTAGTGATTTAAAGTTACATTTATCCATAAAAATGAAACTACTCATCATTTCTAATTTCTAATTTTTCACTACACATTTTCAATGGAGGTGAATAGTTCTTATTCACCATTGATGAATTTTGTCTATCCTTTTATTTCAGCTTCTTTTTCTCCTCTTTCTCCCGGGTTTTAATTTGTTTTTTTTTCCTCTTATTTTAAGTTATACAAATTTTGAACACTTCCGCTATATCGACGTTTCAAGGCATACAGCCACGATTTGCAACTGTATGTACGAAAAAAAAAAGCTCGCCCCACCGCATAGCATGGGTACCGCCTATACATACGTACAAAAAAACCCTGCTTGCCCCGCCACTTAACGCAGGTACTAACACTAGTTTAAAGACAAAAAAGACGAACAAAAAATTTACCCACACCCATCCTGGAATTACTCATCCTCAAGAATACTCAACAATAGCGTTTTTCTCTCATCCACGTGTAATACACTTAAAAGCATGACATTTGAAATTACACATTGCTAATCACAGTGTTAACAGTTGATACGAACCGAATCATTAGTCAAATGGTCCAAGAAAATTGAGTGAAAAAAACAGAGGGAAAGTAGATTTTTATATTCATTTTATCATTCATGACTCAAACTAGAACAAGGTGGCTGTTTTATAGCCATTACAAGTGACAAATGGAAATAACTATTAAACCCACTAACTCACTATCCTAATGGACTAACTGGTGGAAACAAAGACCAAACAAGTACATGCATGAACTACTACAAAGAACGTGGTGGAAAAATGGAAGGTGGTCAATCTACTGCAATAGTGCACACTGGCGGAGCTCGGCCCCGTCGGTTTTTCGCTCGTGGTGTTAGATTTTACCGAAAATTTGCGGAAAAATTTTTATATTGTAAAATATGGGATTTTTAAGAGCCCGCCCCCACCAATCTGGATTTTAAAAGTCCGGCCTCCCGCCGAGTTTTCATTCAAGCTCCGCCATAGTGTACATAACAACTTTTTTTGTTCATCTCTAATCAGGACACATTTCTATGAAGAAATAACACATGTTTGTAGCAACATTGACATATGAAAACATTAACAATAGATTCACTTCCAATTGTTGTTTTTTATTTTGTCTTTCCCACCACATAATACTTTTATAAGAGCACATATATATGATCTCTCTCTCCAAAACACATTTGTATAACAAGAGGAATGTTACAACAACAAATAAAACAAACAAACTTTTTCTTCTTGCTCCATTTGATCAAATCAGAGACATTTTCGCTTCGTTATCTTCGTCATTAAACGGATGATTCGCTTCATCAACCATAACCCGTAAATCATTTTTCCGATCACCCAACAAAGGATTCGATTCCCCCGATGGAACAGGAACATGATCCTCTTTTGGAACCATATTTTCTTTCAAACTCCATTGACTTACCAACTTTTCGACTGTCACATTGTCACTCAATCCAGTACCAGAACCCGAATGCTCGTTTTTTAACTTGATGAGGTTTCTTGATTTGGAATTATCATCTTGGATCATGGGTAAGATCTGATTTTCTTTGATATTTTGTTGCTCAATAAATTGGGAATTAGACCTCTTGAATTTTTCATGAAAAAGTTGTTGTTGAACCCCATTTTCTGAAGAATTTCTTTGGTTAAAGCTACCAAAACCTTCAATTCCTCTGCTTAATTTTCTTGCTTTTGCTCTCTCTTCTTTCAAGATACTCAAATCATTCAGAAATTTCAAGATTCTTTCTGATTTCATTCTTACATTAAGTCCCCAATTGAATCTGCACCATAAAAAACAATAAAAATTGAAAAAAGTTGTTAAAAATCAAATCTTTACAGTAAAAAGATAGGACCCAGATCATAAAGAACCTAAATTTATCAATAAAGATTATTTTTATATCTCAAGAAATTACAAAAAAAAAAAAAAAAAAAAAAAAAAACACTCTTTGTCATCAATATATTGAAGCACTATAAAACATAACAAAATATGAAAAAAGTTATTAAAAATCAAAGCTTTATAGTAAAAAGATAGCACCCAGATCATAAAGAACCTAAATTTATCAACAAAGATTAAATTTTTAATCTCAAGAAATAAAAAAAAAAAAAAACCCTTTTTCATCAATATATTGAAAATTGGTCATCTCTAGAATAACATCTTTATGGGTCTGAAACTCTTCAGCAACACTTTCTGGGCCATGTGTCAACAAGTATTCTAACACCACCACAGCTTTATATGGTATCCTCCAGTTTTTAGCATCAAATCTCCCCAATCTGTACTTTGACTAAAAAAGTCAACACTCAAGAACTCAAAAAAATATATATATAAAAATCAAATCACATAAAAAAAAACCTGTTGTGAAGAACATTAACTATTCTCCAGTAATCATCAATTTCAAAAGCAGCTTTTGATATCATCTTCAAGGTTCTTGCATCTGGTGCCCATGGATTATCATTAGTTGACTCTTCAACCAATCTTCAATAAACCATAAAAAGTCAAAGATCATGAAAAACTAAAAAAAAAAAAACAAAACAAAAAAAACAATTGAAACTAAAAAAAAAATCAAAATAAAGATGGAGAATCTACAATTGTGCAGGGGTGACATCAGTCAAAGCTAATCTAGCAGTCTTGATCTTCTCCTTGAAGAAGAAAGAAGCTTGTTTTTTGAATTGATGAAAAGATGATGAGCCCAAATTTTCATTGTTGTTGCCTAAGATTGACATGTTTTCATAGGAGAAAAGTTTGAAAAAAAATTAGGAAGGTAGTGAAGAAATCTATGAAATTGTTGGAGTGGGTCAAATCTTGGAATTATTTATTTGATATTTGAATTCAAAATGGCGTCACGCTTAAATTATTTTAATTCATTTTTGAGTCCACAAAAGTGGTACATGTGTCATTGGACTTTTGTGTGTAGAAATATACTCTTTAGTGTTTATTGCATTTTATTATTTTGATTTGTGTTTAGAGAAAAACAAATTAATATGTTTGTGTAATCAAATTGTTATTTTTTATATTTATATAATTGTGTTTGTTAGTGAATTAGTTATTTAAATTGTTATTTTTTGGTTTTCATGGTGTTTAAAGCTATTTGGATAGTATATAATAGTTGCCGTATAAAATTATGAAAACAAACATTTATTTTAATATATATATTAGAGTAAAGTACATGCTATGGTTTATCAAAATTTTGGGTTTGGTCTCTAACTTTCCAAAAGAATACGTATGGTCCATGTGGTTTGCAGTCTAGTCTGTAACAATTTAGTCCCTAACTTTTGTCAAAAGTACATGGATGGTTCTTATAGTTTGCACTTTGTAATGCATTTAGCCCCTAACTTGGACATATTAAAACCTTTAGATTTGTTAATTGAGTACTAAATACGTTACTATATGCAAACCACAGGGACATTTCGTATACTTTTGAAAATTTAGAGACAAAATCCAAAATTTTGGTTAATCAAATGGATTATCCGTGTACATTACTCTATATATTAAATTAAAAACATGGGCTGAAGAAAAGCATGCTTTGCAAAACAAGCTAACAAATCAAGCAGGATTCAAATATTAGCATCTTCACATAAATATATAAATAAATACTATAGATACGTATATGTTGCTTACAATTGTGAAACATTGCATATATTTGGGGTTATAAATCTAGTAGCATACAAAATGCTTGTATGCCAAATAAAAATAGTAATATTTATATATTATAAAGACAATTTCTTTTATTGTCATAGGTTAAGTTCAATCAAAGTTAGAAGTGGTAATTCTAACACGATATGAATGTTAGAAGAAGTTAATCAGGTTTTAAGTTGTCGTTTCAACTCGTTTAATCAAGGGTTGTTCAATCTTTTGAGGGCCTAGAGCAAATTCAATAACCATATTGTTTAGTCCTTAAATACTTTTAAGAATGTGATCTGCAAAAGAAAGAATATATTTTTATTATTAAAAAAAACCATCATAATAACAAATTCAGATATAGGTAAATCATAAATGAATGGATATGACAATACATAGCATACCATCAGATATGAGATATCATATTAAAGTTTAATCATATCATACAGAATTCCATCTAATTCACAAAAAGTAAGAGTTGTTCACCCAAAATAAAATAGTCACTCAGACTAAAGGGTATGGAGAGGATGAGCTTGGAGGGGATGAGCCGCCACGTAGGAGTGGCTTGGATGGGATGAACCTAGGGGGGTGGGGGATGAACCCCTTTATATATATATATGTATGTATAGATGTATGTGTGTATAGAGAGAGGAGAGAGGATCGGCTAGATCGGCTGTGGGGGGCCGAATGAGCCGGGCCGGACATGAGGGGATGGTGTGGGGGACCGGCGCCGGTCCTAGCCGGGCCTCAGCCGGCCCCCATACCCATTAGTCTGATACCCCACAATAATCTTGGCTAGATGACAACATGAGTGGTTGGTTATGTGTAAATAAAAAGTTCAAAAGTTACATATGTTCTACAGTTATTTAAATATTACATCAACCCAAGCTTATGTGAAGCTCTCTACAATATACAACTGCATATCAAACTCTTAAAACCCCTAAAAACACTTGCAATGGTCAAAATCTAAAAAAATATGGGGCCATTTGAATTTCAGGATCTAAAGCAACCATCTTTTCTTTTCTATGCTATAGCCACACTTGCATTTAATAGCAACTAGTGTGATTCCCCTTAGCGATGCGGCAGGTATTCGATCTGTATCGGTTCGTTAGGCGGTGGGAACTTGGTCGGTATTGGTTGGGTTCCTTTTAGTATCGATTCAATTCATTGGGTTTTCGGTCAGTATCTATTCAGTGTGTTACGGTACCGACAAACGGTATAGCAACCGAAAGAGATACATATCAACACATATTTTATATCCATAAAAAAACTATAAAAAATGAATATCGGTACATGTACCAATGATATATCGTTACACCGTTTGTGTCTCCACAACACATGGAGTTTCTTCGTCACAACCACTGTTTACTTAAATCACCGTTGTCGCCTCACCACCACTTTACCCCTATAAACTTAACGCTTTAAGTTATATAAGATATATATTTGGTTTCAAAATCTAATTATTTTTGGAGAGTTTAAACCTAATTTGTCAAGCAATATGAATATGTCATATGATTGTAAAAATAAAATATTAATGAAACACCATAATAACTATCGTAGTTAATATTACATGGTCTATTTATAAATTAAAAGAAAACAATATGCATAGCTAGCAAACAAATATTTGTGATTATTCACCCTCTATCAATTTTATTATATACAAATAACAAATTAACAATAACAATAATAAATAATATATTAATGTTTCTTCTATTCATCCTAGCTACTTATTGAAAGAAACAACAATAATAAATCACTAAATAACATATCAATGTTTCTGCTATTAAGTTAGAGAACAACATATATCTCCTCTTTTTAAGGGCTATTTTGTAATTTGATATGTTAAAGTACTGTTCATCAGCAAATGCAATTCATATGCATAACTAGTGAGTTTTTCCCCGTGCTTCGCGGCGGGAATTCAGTGTTATCTGTTTGGATCGTTACGGTACCGACATTCGCTATAGTAATAGAAAGAGAAAACTTTACATTGATTAAAAAAAACAAACATGATGTTGTTTAGTTGATCGATTCAGTTTGTTTGTTTGCGTTCGATGTTTATTTTTTACAACATTGGGCATTAAATCTTATTGCAAACGAATATTGTGCCACTATCATACCAAACTTAACTGAAATCGTTTGAATAACATCTGTATTGTTTTCGGTATTTGTATTTATTGTTTTTGCTTTCGATAAACTTACACCGTATAAGTGAGATTCCCCGTGCTTCGCGGCGGGTGCTGCTATCGTATCGAACCGAACTGAAAGCGACTAAACAACATATGTGTCGCTGTGTGTACTTAAAATTATTGTTTTTGCTATTGATAAACAGGTATCGTATTGCTACCTTACCGTACCGGACAACATCAGTACCGGAATGTAATCATTTTTATGGTTTTCTATTTGATAACGGATACAGTGCCGCTACCATAGTGAACTGAACGAACAACATCGGTTTTGGTAATACTATTTTTTATTGTTTTCTTTTGATAAACTGACACCGTATCGCTATCGTATCCTACAAAACAACATCTGAAACGATACTTGTATTTATTTTTATGATTATCGATCTAAAGAAGTTTCGTTTATACAACTTTGATTACAATAATAAATGAATATCGGAAACAATATCAAGACAATCTGAACCGATCGATACCGTTCGAACATTGGTGTCGGTGCCAGTGTTCGACTTTATCATTTTCGGTCAATATAAATCACGTGTTGATTTCTATACCGAGTGCAGGTATTGTATCGGTATTGTAACTAACCGAACCTATACCGATCTGATGTCCGTCGTAACATACCGTCACAACGTGCGACCATATAACTTAGAATGTTAAAAAAATGTTAAGGATTTAGATTTTTAAAATGTTAACAAATGCGAGTTATTACTAAAAACAAAATATAATAATAAATAATAAAAGTTTAAAAAAAAACAAATACTTAAATTTGATCATTTATTGTTTATTATTAAAAATCACATAGGATTATAAATAAGTATTAATAAAAAACAAATACTTTTAAGTGATGAATGCTATTCATCAAAAGTTTAAATTCTTCACCTTCATTACATATGGTAGACAAGATCATCCGAATGTTTCCCATTGTAGATTCTAAAGAATCTGAATCTTGGTCGGTAATCTGATTTGTTTCAGATGACGTCGTCTTCGGTGTCCGGTTTCTTACGGTACGGTTGTTTGACATTGAAAGATTGTCAATGTGTTGATTTGGGTATGATCAAAGATTGTGTGATTTGGTGAATTCAATGAACAGGAAGTATTAGCGCGAAGAAATTACATCCCAATAACAAACAGTGGTAGTTTAAATAGGTGCGTTTGCAAAAAAAAAAAATTACCGTTACAAAAATTCAAAAACCTAAGATTCCAACATTATTTGCGTAAACATATTGTAATATCTTACATGTTTGGCCCTTCATGAATTTTCTTATTATTATTCTCCCTATTAGCATTGGCACTATTCATCAAGAGTTGTTATTCATATGTATAATTTGTGTTCGGGTTAACTAGTTTAGCTTTTTAAATTAAATCGGATTATGTTCTTGTTAATTTGTTTATCCCAGTTAATTAAACGGATTATGATCGATTGACTTGTTTAATTGTTTAGTTAAACATGTAGATCTGTCAACTTGTTCAAAGTTAAAATAAAAAATAAAAAAATTATAAAGTCATCACGTTTAACTCACTTATTACAACTCATTGAATCGTTTAACCTGTTAACAACTTGATTACAACGCATAAACCTGTTTGGCTTGTTTATATAAATGGGTTCCACGGGGTTGTGTTCAGGTGACACGCTTTTAAGTTCGAGTTATAGTTGGTATATTTTACACAAATAAATATATGGGTTGTATTAAGATTTATCTAAAGTTGAACTCGTCGACCTAATACGATTAACACCCTTACTTGAAATTCCATGTTATGCATAAACACTAAAGTGAAAATTATAAAATGTTGATTTTACAACTTTCAATCGATTGTTGTTTCAAGGTATGATTTCGATTCCGGTTATCTTTTTTGTTCTTAGAACGGGGTTTAAATTTTTCAAATTTAATTGAATCAATGGAATGATTTTGTTTGTGGGTTTTTGTATTTTGGTACTTAGAATATGTACGCACGCCAGGTGTTTGTTAAAATGCTTCTTTTAATTTTGATTGGGAAATCGAAATGGAATTTGATTTTTTTTTTTTTGTGGTCTGAATTTTGTGGAGCTTGATGCTGATTATAAAGAATGTTTTTAAACTTATTTATAAACTTCAAACAACTTCAAAGTTTTTGGGATGTTTGGGTGTGCATTTTGAATGTGATATGTGATATTGACCGTACAAGATAGTGTTTGTGTATGTTTTTACTGTTTGAAGTTGTAACAAAATTGTATACTGTTATTGGTTGGAACTAGGGGTGCACACGAGCCGAGCCGAGGCGAGCCCGAGCTCGACCAGGCTCGAGCTCGTTAACTTATGAAAGTTGGGGCTCAAGCTTGGCTCGTTTATTATCTCTTAATTAATATATTAAATAAAAATAATATAAATAATAGACTTTTTAGGCTCGCGAGCTCGATAAGTGAAGCTTGGGCTCGTTTACTAAATAAGCTTATTTTTAGGTTCGGGGTCAGCTTGTAAACAAATTTAAGATAATTTTATGGGTGAAACGAGTCAGCTTGAAAATCATTGATGGAGGGCAGCTCTAAGAGTCCTATTGTTAAGTTTAAACATCAGTTCCTTAAAATGGCATATTATAAAGCTTGCTTGGTGTCATTATGACAAAAGTAGGTCTGCCAAAATGATCAGGTTGGCTCCAGTAACAGGTTAAGTTGGGCTGGGCGGGTTCCGTTAAAAATGTCTTTGGGTTAACACAACCAGTTTAAGGGGAATACTATCAGCATGGGTCTTCCATCCATATTTGTTTGTATAGCAAACAATGACGACAACTGGTACATGCAGTAGTACGTTACAGTGGTGGAATGTTGCTTTAAAAAGGATCACGTGTGGCGATACACGAAAGGCTTTTACACTGCAATGCTCTTGAACCAGATATAAGGACCATGGTTCTGCAATCAAGGTAAGATGTTTAAATCCGACATATTTCATGATTAATTTTTGTATTTGACATTTATATACAGTTCATAAGTTAACCACTTTGTATTGTATTTTCCAGAAAAGTGAAGTGGCTAAACATATGGCACTGGAATTATAAAAAAAAATTGTATGCTCTTAATGATATTTCTTGCACCAATGGAACTCAAAACTTGAAGGCACATAATAAAAGGTCGTCTAGGCTGCTGGGGTGGAGAGCCTGAGTGATGCACTTTCAGAAGCAATCAAATGGCTCAAGAACGATGAGTTAATCAAAGACAATAAAAGGAACCAAAAGAAACATAATAAAAGTGCATGTTATGTTCCTTTACTGTTATACAGATACCCTAACATGATAGAAGTTATGTTTGCTGAGTATTGTCCTTTTTCTTGCGGAAATTGCAAATGTGAACCGTGCATGCTTAATGTACATCCTTGGGTTAGTACCAGTTGAGCTTCATTTGGTGCTTTTATTCTTTTCACTAGATTTTTGTGTTTGGTCATTTTTTAGATCAAGAAGAAAATTCTTTTGGAACCAAATGTTGATCAGTGGGTTCCAGGCTCCAAGATTATTCTATCGAACATGTTAACCATACTGACACCAAGCTCATTGATATATCTTGAAGATGGATTTGTATGTGCCTTTTAATCTTTTATTAGTTTTTTTTTTTTAAATTGCAGTTTTTAAACCTAAATCTTATCTATCAAACATGTTTTGGGGTGAGCGTTTTGGCAAACCGTTGGTGGGCATGAATGATTTATGGGTTAAACATAGTGGGATTAGTCATACTGGCGATATTTAAGATTTAGGTATGACTATGTTGGTTAATCAACTGAACCAGTTGCATAAAATGAACCAGTCGGTTGTCGGGGTGGGCTGCGCATCGACTGGGGACACGTTGGTTGCGTTATCGACTTACTGCGAGTATCCGCAACATTGTTTTTTTTGCCTGCTGATAAGATTTCGATGTCCCAATACAGCCGTATATGCCCATATAGTTAAACCCCAAGTTTAATTTCAGATAATTATTTGATGACTATATATCAACTGGATCTAAGCTTTTTGTGTTGAGTTCACTGTTGGCTACATTCTTATGTTAAAAGAAACCAGTTTCAATATGTAGTATATATTTTTTTGAATTACTTTTTAAGAGAGACCTGCATAAGGAGTTTTGAGAGCACCCTGCCTTCAAGCATTAGGGTAGGTATTGTTCATACAACTTTTTTTTATAGAGCTTAGACATCCTTAGATTTATACGTTGTAAATTTACTAAAGGTGTAAACGTTGACCCGTTAAGAACTGGTCAATCTGTGTTGTGTGTTATCTTAAGAATTTTCAAATTATTTCTTTTCATGTAAATGGGTTACAATGGATTGTATATTATGCAATTTGAATACACTATGGCGAACTTTGACCCGTTCAATAGATTTGGAAAACTTAAACTATACAGAAAGTTTACTAATGCTTTAGCTTTTTGAGTGTTGGTTTCTATTGCAATGATTGGATAGGAGGTAACTTTTTTTTACTATTTTTGAAATCTTTGATAAATACTTAATGAGTTAATTATATGTAGAAAAACAAGATTATTAGACTAATATCTAAACGATGTTGGATATTGTATGCACTAAAACGTGGAGTTTGTGAGAATATCAATCAACTCTACTTTTAGGGTTTTTTTTGTGTTCTTCCCTATTTCTGTTTAGCCTAATGCTCTTGGTTCCATGGTTTAGGTCTACAAATTTGAGGGTAGCATTTACTACGAAGGTATGTCTTCAAGATTCTAAGTTATGTTCGTAATCTACGTTTCTTTAGTATGCAAAACCTGTACCGTTTGACCTTTTGAAGGTTCCACAGAGGTTTTTTAATTAAAAAAAAAGTAAACTTCCGTTTTGCTCCCTGTGGTTTGGTCACTTTAACGGTTTTGCCCCAAACCTTTCAAAATAGCCATTTTACTCCCTGATCTATGAAGCTTATCTCTATTTCACTCCCCGCCCCTAACGCCATCCAATTCAACCGTTAAATCCTGGTCACATGCCCCTCACATGAGGGGCATTTTAGTCTTTTTCTATAATTAATTATTTATTAATTTATATGTATATATTTATATAAACTAGAAAAGCATTCAATATTTCAACCCAATTAATCACAATTGTCGTCTCTCTCTCTCCCTCTAACTTCTGTAATGTCCACCACCACCGCCCATCCCACCAGCCTGCTGGAATTGACGATTACAGAACATATCGAAGAAGTGTTGGTGGTATCCACCTGCTGCCACCGTAAACTCCGACTAATCTTGTCGCCGGTTCATAAAGTGCCTGTTGGACCATCACCATCCGCCGCTAATATAACCAAACTAGGTAAACTTCATCCTCAATCTTCAAACTGGAACATAAATCAGTTCAGATCTGACAAGGGGTAAGGGGTGGCGGCTAGGGTTTCCACGCGAACCACGTTGATGACGACGATGGGGATTTAGGTTCCGATGAGGTGGCCGGTTCTGATAACAAACTTGTGAGGTGGTTGTTAGAGAGATGAGAGATAAGAGTCATACAGAGGTCGGGGTTGTGTGGGGGGTGTTGGAAGTGAAGGTTGATGGTAGTGGTGTGGGGATTAGATCGGCAATGGTGGTGTGACACAATACCGAACGGAGACGGTCGTGATGGTGGTCGGCAGGTGATGGTGGTGTCAGCAGGTGGTGGTTAGTGGGATGGTGGGTAGTGTTGGTGTCGACAGGTGGTGGTTAGTGGGTGGTGTCGGCATGTAGTGGTTAGTGGGGTGGTTGGTGGTGTCGGCAGGTGGCGGTCAGCGGTGGTCGGTAGATGATGGTGGTAGTGCAGGATGGTGGTTGTTGGTGGGGAGGTGGTTGATAGTGAGACTGATTTACGGAGCAGAGCAGGGAAAGAAGATAGTGTATATGTGTTTTATATATGTATTATATTATATATAATAACAAAATATCTAAAATATGGGAAAAGACTAAAATGCCCCTCATGTGAGGGGCATATGACAAGGATTTAACGTTTGAATTGGATGGCGTTAGGGGCAGGGAGTGAAATAGAGATAAGCTTCATAGATCAGGGAGTAAAATGGCTATTTTGAAAGGTTTGGGGCAAAACTGTTAAAGTAACCAAACCACAGGGAGCAAAACAGAAGTTTACTCTTAAAAAAACGATATGTTACGTGATTAACATTGTCTAATGTGAGTAATAACTGATCGAACCGAAATCAATGAAAAACTGAATTAACTGAAAACTGATTAACCGAAATATCAATTAACCAGTAACGGTTATCGAATTTTTCGTTTAATTGAACCGAACCATTCGTATTTTCATATATTTCTAGCTTTTATACCTTTAGTTCATGTATTTCATATTTATACGTTATACCCCCATTTTATGTATTTATGCCTCCATTTCATGTACCTATACATCCATTTCATGTATTTATACCTAAATTTCATGTATTTCTAATAAAAAAAATTAGCCCAAGTTTGGTTTTGACTATTAACTGAAATTAAATGAATCAAACCAAAAATCGCCAGTCTAACTAAATAAACCAAACCAATTAACCGAAAACGGATTGGTTAATAAAATAGACTAATCGATGACATCCATTTCATGTACCTATACATCCATTTCATGTATTTATACCTAAATTTCATGTATTTCTAATAAAAAAAAATTAGCCCAAGTTTGGTTTTGACTATTAACTGAAATTAAATGAATCAAACCAAAAATCGTCAGTCTAACTAAATAAACCAAACCAATTAACCGAAAACGGATTGGTTAATAAAATAGACTAATCGATGACATCGATTTCGGTTGAGAATAATAATCTAACCAACTGAACAATGCACACTGTGGCAATGTCTGTGTTTCCTGCCGCATCGCGCGCGCACCTATCGGTCATTAACCAAAATCGGTTATCGGTGAGAAATAACTAAATCGTTAACCTAAACCAAACCGAAAACAAACGAAACCGAACCGAAATCAACCAAAAACCGAATTAACTAAAAGCCGAATTAACCAAAAACCGGTTATCAATTTTTTTGTACTCTCGTTTAACCAAAATTAGTTGAACTGAACCGAATCATTCATATTTTCATATATTTCTTGCTTTTATATCCACAGTTCATATATTTCGTATTTTATATCTTCATTTCATATATTTATATTTTCATTTCATGTATTTATACCTCAATTTCATATATTTCTAAGCTAGTTTTAGCCCAAGTTTGGTTTTTGCTATTAATTGAAATTAAATGAGCTAAACCAAAAACTGTCAATCTAATCGAATAAACCGAAATGATTAACCAAAAACCGATTGGTTAATAAAATAGACTAACCGATGACTTTGGTTTCGGCTTCGGTTGATGATAATAACCGAACCGACCGAACCATGCACTATACAATGAAATGGATTACCGGATTACCTCTCTTTTGATGTATATCTGTCACAATGATGTTACAATAAATATTATATGAATAAGAAAACTACAAAAAACGAGTATCACAATACGATGTGTCGCTCCTGCCGCATCGCGCGGGTATCCTGCTAGTTTAATTTAATGTATAAAGCACCATCATTCTTACAATTAAAATTTTAAAACAAATAAATATATGTAAATTAAGGTTAACTAAAGTCTAGATGTTGTTAGATAAGTCAAAATTAGGTAAAATAGTACAAGCTGAACTTTAACACTCTTTTTTACTCGGTTGAAAATGAAACGAGTTTTCAATGTTTATGGTATTTCAACGTGCTGGTTTCTTTCTCCATTCAGGGTCGGCCCATCTTTGTAGAAATAGATAAGCAATTGCTTAAGGCCGTTAAACTTTTGGGGCCCTCATTTTAAAGAAAAACTACATAATGTTATAACTTATAATTACATTAAATATGTCATTTTCTCCTATCAAGAGATAATGGTGTTGTAGTCATTGGCTAAGCTTTTAACGGCCTCAGTAGTGTAAATTTTCATGTATTTTGTTCAATAATTTAATATACGTATTGAGCCGGGACTTCCTGATTGATTTTCCATAAAAATTCCCGCCCCCTGATTTTCTTGAGTTCGGCCCCCTATATATATGTTCAAGCTCCGCCACTAAACTTGTAGTTTAGCGGTAAGGCGCCATGTCATGCACTAAGAGACCCGGGTTATTCGAGTGCAGGTATCGTCCTATTTTTAGTTTTTACATGTTTTCTAAAAGAATTTGCCACTCCAAATCTTGTATCTTTGATCTATTTTAAACATATAGCCCTTGGGTGGGTGGGTGTGTGTGTGGGGGGGGGGGGGGGGGGGGGGTAAGAGTGTCACTTAACAAATGTGTCATTGTAAGGTGCAATCACGTGTGATCCTATTACAGATTGTTCACAAAATAAGTGATTTTTGTGTTGAAGGTGTCATTGGTAACTGAATCTACAATCTTTCCTCGAATTTTATTAAGTTGAGGAGTTTATAAACCTAAAAATTGTTTCATGACATTAAGCTTGCATTTGAAATCTATAAGTTACCAAAAGTTACCAAAAAAAAAAACACCCATCAAATGTTTATAACATGTACCTTGATTCGGTTTAACTTTGACAACCTAGCCTAGTTGTGATTCGAGATTGGCGTTCTTAATAATTTTAACCAAGACCTAAAGCGTAATTTTATAAAAGAGTTTGTAATAAATATCAATTAATGATTGAAAATGGATTATAATCATTGGTACAAACACTTAATTGAAAAGCCAACGTTTGATTGTAACATATGTGATTCTTATTAAAATGATTATTTTGACTAGATCTGGCCTAAAGTGACAAAATCATGTGTTGATTGGCCAAATTTTCAACAAGGGTCTTAATACTTCCATAAGTGTTTTCCAAACTTGTAAAATGACATTGAAAAGGATCAAACTCATCTTGAACTTATGTAAATGCAATAATTAAAGCTCAAATCAACCAATATCATGACCACTTTGATTCTAACACATGCTTTTGTGTAAATATAGTTGAACTTTTTTTTTTGTTAAAAATTTTCACCTTTTTCATTCCAATCAACAGGGCAAATTACATAAGGATAGCTTTATTTTTTATTTTGTGATAACAAATCGTACTTCATTAAGCTAGATTCAGAGAGTGCAAGTTAGCCGCGAGTTTTACATGTTAAGGTGAGCATACAAGCTTCCCTAAACTGGGTATACACCGAAATGTCGGATGTGTGTATTTTATTTGCCCAATTTTTTTTAGTTTTAATGGAAGTGAACATTTGGATAGTTTGATAGTGTGATTAAGTAAGTTTTATGTGGCCATTTTGTATGTATAACATGCTAAATCAGTTATATATGACCTTGTATGCTAATCTTTTAAGTTGCAACTTGTAAGTAAAGTGTATACTCGGAATTTGATTATCATGTTTATGCTTTGAGGACAACAATCTCATTTAAGGCTACTAAGAACATCATAATCATTTCAAATAAACTAACAGAATAACTTGATGCCGTTAGTGAGAGTGGATTTTAATAGTTACGAAAGTGAAACTACAGGGACTGTTTTGGCAATTTTTAAACTAATGGACTGAAATGGTGACTTTTGACAAATCACAGGGACAAAAAATGTAATTAACTCTTAATCATTTTAGTAAACTGAAACACTAACACAAACAACAATTAACATATTTTTTTGACAAGTAATAGTTGCATATTTTCACAAGTGTGCCCTTATGTAAATACACTTATTTTCTTAGATGCAGTTATTTGATGTAATAGTAGTTGTTCTCCAACATTAAAAGGTTTTTGAACGATGACGACGACGACGACAACAACCAGAACAACAACAGTAGCGACAGCAACAAGAACAACGACAGTGGTTACTGCTTAGATGGTAATTTATTCATAAATCATGTTATTTCTATATTTTCTTGAAAGTGTTTAGTATAATTTTTATAAAAATTGAACTTTAATGGGCCATGTTCCTGATCTCACTTAACTGCAGCCCAGTGGCAGAATTAGAGTTGAAGTTGGCCCAAGATCAACAATTTACATGGGTCAAAGAATTTTAACCAGAAGGATCCATTTGAAAGTGTTGGTCATATACACTAAATTTTAGTTTGTGGGTTTTAAACAGCTAGAGTGACTGAACCTAATAAGATAGCAATTACATATTTACATTACAGCCCATTAAATTAAAATGTAACATAAAACATGTTTTCAACCGATCAAATCAAAATACATATGAATATGTACCAATAACCGTATTTTTTAGATGTTTTAATAAACAAGTACGAAATGATATGATAGGAGAATAATAGATGGTTAAATGTTAAGGGTAAAGATCAAGGGAATATGTGACAGAATAGTTACCAAGTTTTAAAAGTGTTCTAATTAGGTCACTTGTATCGTTTTTATCCCAATTAGATAACTTAAAATTCAAATCGAGTCATGTCCTTTTTTCTATGTGTCAAGAAAAAAATGAAGAATAAGATGTTGGGGTCGGACTATTTTAATATATGAAATTATATTTATTAAAAATAAAAACACTTTAATTACATTAAAAATTAAAAAAAACAAGTTACAATTCACGTCATCAATCGAAGTTAGCATCAAATAAAAGGGAAAAAAAAACAAAAATCCAAATCACCATGGTTACTTATGAAATGGATGAAAAAACCCTTAATTTTTTTGAAAAATGAATATTGAGTGACCTGATTGGAACACTTTTGAAACTTGAGTGACCTAATAGGAACATTTTTAAAACTTGGTTACTATTCTACAAAGAATGACTCTTAACATACAAAATACCCTTAACGTAAAAAGTGAATGCGGAATCTTTTTTTTCCTACTTCTTAATAATGACGTTTAATTGCAAAATGTAAAAACAAATCGTGATTTTACGATAGTATAGTAATTTGTAGAGTACTAGTGTAAAATCTTTTTTTTTTTTTTTGACTAAAATATGTGCTTAATAAGTAGGGGGAAAATATCCTCATTCACTTCTTACGTTAAAGATATTTTGTATATGAAAACCCATTTGTATAATAACTTAACTCTAAATGTTAAATAGCATAATTAATTTTTATTAACCTTTACTGAAGTTTAATAACTACAAATTTAAAAAAAAAAATCCTTACGTTTGAAGAAAAAAAAACAGTATAATAATATGATATTAGCTGGTTGTCAATTTGTCATTCTATATGATCTAGATTAAACTTTTGGCAAAACTCAATCATATTTTTGATCATTTTTAAATTGCATTAAGCACTAAAACAAAGTCGAATATTTGTTTTAATTGATTTATAACCATTTGTAAAATAAAATAATGCATAAGAGAAGTAGATATGAAGGTGTTGAAGAAGGGAGGTGTTATGTGGGGTTAGGTTTGTGGAGAAGGTGGGCCTAGAAGGTCTCCACTTACAAATATTAAAATGATATTGGCTTTGACATCTCCTCCAATATATTATGATTGGATAAGTGGAATATTTTGCTTCACTATTTGCATATTTTATTATCAATAATCAACTAATAACTAATGAAAAAGAGTGGCTTGAGAAGCAAATGAATCACACTTTCTCTCTAGAAACAAAGATTAGTCATATATATAGTAAACGTATGAAATGATATGTTTTCAAAGAACATTGTAACCTTCAACAAATCATGCTCAATTTGAACACCACCCCCAAATTAACAACAAATCATGAACACCTAAATCACGTAAACGAATGAAGTGTTGTTTGTGGAAATTTGAAGAAGATGATTTAGAACCAAAATAAGTGACCTTACACACCTCTAATGAGGATTTGATTCAAGAGCGACGTTGACACCGGAGAAATCAGTCATACATTGTTGATTCCGGCTCCGACGTCCCAACCGTTGGGTAACCGTTCCCAACCACCGTCCTCTGCCCGTTGGGTAACCGTTCTCCAGCGATTACGACTTTTTATGTACATAGAAAACATTGTGTTAAACGATTTTGGATGGAACTGTAATCCTCAGCCGCACATTGCCGAAACCTCAATATGGGTTTTTTCGGTGTCAAATCCATTGGTTTTATCGATGTGCTTATTGCATCTGAAGTGTTGTTTGTGGAAATTTACATCTGATGTGCTTATTGCATCTGAAGTGTTGTTTGTGGAAATTTACAAGTGGAGGTTGTTGATGGTGGTGGAGGTGGTGCGTGATCTTTGAAGAAGATGATGTGGGGATTAGGTTTGGTGTAACTGAAGAAGATGAATAGAGTGGTGGACCCCATTTTAATTAGTTTTATATGTGTTTATATTAGGGGCATTTTTGTCATTTCACACCCACTTAACTGAGAAAACTAACCTCCATCCGTTTTAGGGACTATCTGTGTAACAAACGAACAAACCACAGGGACTAAGAGTGTAATTTTGAAAAGTTAGGGACTAAATGTGAAATTTCACCAAACCACAGGGACTATTCGTGCATTTTACTCATAAGGTTTTCTTAACTTAAGTGGGTTTTCTCTCTATAATTCCCCTATATATACATACATATATATGTATAACTGAAAGGGTATAACCCCACTACACACTCAAGTTATATAACCCTCTATAACCCCTCTTTTTTACACAATTGCCACATGTGGTATAACCTCACATCTACGGGGGCTATAAGCCGGAGAATCAAATCTTCAACCAACGGACCCCATCTAAACTCTGACCTTAACATGACAGTCATCCCCTGACACCGATCTAGAGGGAAAATGATTGTTAACACTATATACACAAAGTCATATGGGTAAATAGCGTATAAATTACCCTCTCTTATTGAGACAATGCCATATTCAGTACTTTTTTAACTGCCTCGTATAAACACACAAGATCCCTCACGGATTAATTGCTCTAGTATTGACTTAGACTTGATGTTTTGGATTGTTTGGCATGGTATTATATAGAAAAACATCAAATGTAACAATTAGAAACACAAGCAATGTATTCTAGGCTTAAAACTTAAAACACCATGTCAAGAACATTAAGTAGTGTGTTTTAAGTGTTAAGTAATGTATTTTAGTTCTGTTTTGAATTTCATGCTTATAACACATTGCATTGTGTTTTAAATTGTTATATTTGATGTTTTTCTATATAATATTATTCCAAAACAACCCAAAATATCATTTTCTAAATCCAAAACAATGATGACTACATAGACTTCTTAGGAAAAAAAGTCCTTTGTATACTACCCAACCCTGATGTACAAAATTATTTTTCGAGTTTAATATTATTATATATATATATTATAAATATTTTTATGGTGATGATATATTTATGTTATTTATCATAATTAATATATTGTATAGATTTCAAAACATAAAATTGTAATGGAAAATATAAAATACATATACACTAAAATTCTAAGGGGTATTTTCTTAAAACACTAACGGGTATACCCGATACCCGCGGGTAAATATCAGACAAATACCCTATTGGTAATGGGTTAGGTTTAGGACAAATTTTACAACCACAGGTAAATATCCAACCCATTGTCATCCATATATACAAGCTAAATAATTCTACATTATAGTGTAGCCTACTATCAAGAGTGTCGAAGCACAAATAATGGCCGAGGGGTGAAATCGGTAGGCGAAGAGAATAATGAACTCGCTAGCCCTTATCGACCATCATTAACGATAACCTAGTCATGTTTCACACAAAGAATATTAAATGTCAAACCCCCTTTCGATTTAAATATCCCAAGTAGGATAGGATGATACGTTAGTTTAGGAGACCTTGATAATCTTATGGTTGTTTATAGTAGTGCTATCGATGTAGAGCATTAGTCGATGCACGTGTGGTGTCATATGTCCATACTGTGACAACCCTCAAAAATTTCATGTATCCGTACGATTTATTAATGACAATTAAAGTGCTTGATGACTGTACTGAATTACTTAACTGCTTTCTGATTACTGTGTCATACTTACATGTGCTTGTTAACATACTAGTCTTGTGCAGAAAAGTTACTAAATAGTCTTGTATGCTTTCCTGAGTATGGGGAATTAAAAATGTTACAAAAAGATATATAAAGAACACTATATGGAATAACTTAGCACTTTAATGGAACGGTACCTAACCGAACAACCGGACATTACCCGGAACACAAAAATATTGCAAGAAGCATTGTTTTTATTTTTCTGAACTAGTTATGGGTCCCGAACACCCTAACACACTATATATTATATAACACACATAAACCACTAACTAAATCACTTAATCTCCCAACTAGTTAAGCTAACTACCATTGCATCCCAACTAGACCCCCCCCCCCCCCAAACCGGTTCTAGAAGTGGGATCCCACTTTGATTTTCTTCATTTGTTTATTGGACTTGCCATGTACTAAAGGGGTATTAGGACTAATGGGTAAAGAAGTGTTGGAAGATTATTTATTTAACCTCTAGATCATCATCACTCTCATCTTCACACTTCAACAACACACAAAACTCTCCCTTCTCTCCTTCTTGCTCGGCCGAGAGCACCACCACCATCATCATCACCTTCAAGTCCAAATCATTCAATCTCTAGTGATCCAAAGGTGTTAAAGTGCATACAACGAAGCTCGGTGTTCTCGGAAGTGGAAGGACCTCTCTTATCTTCTTTTATCCACTCAATTTCTTCACTTGAACTTCCCTAGCCTTGAGCTAGTGGTAAGAACTTAGATCCTTTCATTTTTCATCTTGTTTAAGTGGTTAATGATGTATCATGATCAAAAACATTAAGAACATTAATGAATCATATGAAGAAAACATGAACATAAACTAACTTGATGATGAAATAAGAAGGAAACTTGATAAAATGAAGTTGTTGTAGTCATGTTGTTGATATTTTGATGATTACTAGCAATATGATGTTTGATCATCATATGAAGCTTGTTAAGTTATGATTAAAAACATGACTTAACCAGTTAGGGATGATTATGTGTACATAAAATAATCATCTTCTTGTTAAAGCATGAACTTGGGAATAAAAGTGATTTTCTTAGAAAATAATAAACCTAGTGGACTAGTAAACTTGTAAACTCAAAACTTGGGTATGATTTATTTTAGAAAACCAAGTTTAAAAGGCGGTTTTTGAAAAAGTATGATTCTTACATATGCTTACACCATCTTTGAAATAAACTAAGTATATGGATGCTAGTGAAGCATGGAAATATTGAAAATGGATATTTTTGTAAAATAAGTTCACTAGTTGTGAACATCTAAAAATCCCGAGAACGAGAGTCTTACATAAATAAACAAACTTTGGAGGGTAATTAAACCCACTAAACACCCCACTAAGTTACTACGCGTTTTTACGAAAAACCAAGTTCATGTTATTGTGTAAAGTGTATCGTTTTTTTTTTTGCACTTGGTTAGTGTGATGTTGTTTAATAATTTGTTGTTGATTGATTGAATGATTTCCGGAAAGAAAATGATATGCTAATAAGCATGGACACCTCCATTTACAAAGGAAACTCTGGCGAAATTTTCTAAAAATTCCAACACTTAGGAAAATTATTTTCTAAACAAGTGTTACAAGTATATTTTCTAACTTGCGTTTCAAATATAAACTTCGCCATAATTTTTGTAACAAAATACGAAGTGTCGGGGGTTGATTTTTGTAAATAAAAACGGGTAAATATATATTTTGAATATATATCTTATACTAGAACACTTGTGTGGATACTTGTTTATTTTGTGAGATAGTTATATTACTTTTGGGGTAAAATAATGTAACTTAACGATATAACTTGACATTTGAATTGTGTGGTATATGATAGAAGTAATGAGTGGATAAACCGTACGTAGGGTACGTGTTATGCATGAGAAACTGATTGTTATCTGTACCTTATTAGGACGTGCATGATTTCCTGATTATTTGAGTATTTAATCTAACCGAGCAAACCGAGGTGAGTTCACACACTTTCTAAGGCATGGGATTCCCGGTGGATTGGGAATGGGTTAAATAATTAAAACGGAACCTACATATCCTCCTTGGGTAGGATATGTACCGCCATCCTCCATAGGTAGGATGCCAATATTAATCCTGCGTATTCTCCTTGGGTAGAATACGTACGTTCGTCCTCCTTGGGTAGGACAACAACCTTAAAACTTACTAGACAAAACTCTATCATGAAGTCCCTCATTTTATATCGACTTAATCGCCGAGGCCAATGGCGAGCGGGTCATTAGTTAATAGCGCTATTAGGTTTAACAAACCTCACACCGTGCCGTTCGGACGGGCGTGTACTAATGGACTATGGCAAACTGTCAATGATGATAGACATTGACGTAGGGCACAACTATTGTTCGTCAGTTGTCGATATGGTACGGTCTAGTGGTTCACATGGGGAAGCCCCCACTGATTATGGATATGGTTTGGGTAATAAAGAAGGAACTGGTTAATCATACTTTCAACTATGGGGTAACCCCCACGGCAAATAAGCCAGCGAAAGACAAACCATGTTTTCGGAAACAACGTAAAACTAAACAACCAACCGTGAACTCACTCAACTTTGTTGTTGACTTGTTGTTACATGCCTTACAGGTCGTTAGCTGCTTATGGAGCTTGCACGAGGAGGAGGTCGTTGTGGGATGCGGACTGTTATGTCCCGTGCTTAATGATTAAACTTTATAAACTTATGGAACTTATGTCTTAGGTCTTTAAACTTATGAACTATGAAACTTATGTTTTAGCTTTACGTTTTATGCTTCCGCTGTTAACTTAAAGTTAGTTACTGTCTTAGGGTCACCAATTGTATTGTGGTTGGTTTTACTTACTTATTTACGTTGTTCAATATGATTGGTGGCTCGATCCTGGTCATGTCACGCCTCCAAGCGGTGATACTCCGCGTGGTGGATTTTGGGGGTGTGACAGATTGGTATCAGAGCCATTGGTTATAGTGAACTTCTTTTTAAAAAGGGAAAAGCTTTTTGACAAACCAGACTATAACCTGTACAGTGCTCAACGATCCACAACGACGCTTCGCTCCACGTGCAAGACTCGATACAATAGGTGGTATGATTTATGTTTATATTGTCGGTTAGATAGTTCACACTATGCATAAATTAACGTGATAATTACTATTTGAACCTCGTGTGCTTACTCTCTACTGTCGTCCCACGCTTACGCACTTCCGCGACACTTTTCTTACTTACGTTGCTTCGTTGTGAAGATCATGGGTGGACGTTTGAACATGACTCAAGCCCAGCTGACGGCTCTAATCAACGAACGAGTTGCTGAGGCACTCGCAACAGTTCCAACAGGAGGTATAACTTGCCATTTCGACCTATCCTAGGATGAATTGATCCTACTCTCGCAAACCAACCCTCGTGCTTAACCTTGTCTTTTATTCACGCGCAACAGGTCAACATGCTCAGCCTCCTGTATGCACGTTCAAAACATTCATGGATTGCCGACCTAGTACTTTCAGCGGCACAGAAGGAGCTGTAGGCCTTCTTCACTGGTTTGAGAAGCTTGAGTCCGTTTTTTGAGATGTGTGAATGCCCTGAAGATCGTAGGGTGAAATTTGCTACTGGAACACTTGAAGGTGATGCGTTAACCTGGTGGAAAGCACAGGTTCAACTGCTAAGGCTGGCGGTTGCTAATGCCACCCCATGGAATGACTTCAAAGAATTGATCAAAGAAGAGTATTGTAGTCGTGACGACATCCACAAGCTAGAGGTGGAATTTTTCAATCTGAAGATGACGGGGTCTGAGATTGAGGCGTATACGAAGAGGTCAAACGAGCTGGCCATCTTGTGTCCTACTATGGTGGACCCTCCCATCAAACGTATTGAGCTGTACCTCAAGGGTCTTGTACCAGAGATTCAGAGTCACGTGACTTCAGCTAACCTGGGTACCATTCAGCAAATCATCCGGTTGGCTCATCGTCTCACTGATCAGGCGGTTGAACAGAACAAGCTGCCCAACCGTATCAGCGCTACTACTACTGATGCTCCCAGTGATAACAAGCGCAAGTGGGATGGAAATTCGGGCAAGGGTTCTACTTCAGTTCAGACTCAGTCCCAGCAGCGAAAGACAGATGAGTACAGGAGCCCCGGTCAGCAGTCTTCTGGGGATCAAAGTCAGGGTGGGTACAAGGGAAATCACCCTAAGTGCAATCGATGTAATTTGCACCACAGCGGGCAGTGCCACAAGGGTCGTTGCCTGAGGTGTAACAAGTTTGGTCATGAAGCAAAGGATTGCAGGAGCGCACGGCCAGCAAATCAGAATCGCCAACAACCACAACAAGCTCCACAGAACCACCAGCAACAACAACAACAGGGCAATAAAGGATGCTTTCAGTGTGGCGCTGAAGGCCACTTTAAGAGGAACTGTCCTCAGCTGAACCAAAATCAGAACAACAACCACCAAGGAAACGGGAACAACAATGGAGGCAACAATGTAGGCAACAACGGGGGTAACAATAATGGCAATGGTGCCAGGGGACGTGTTTTCGTGCTAGGTCAGGGTGATGCAAGGAACGATCCCAACGTTATGATGGGTAAGTTTATTCTGGATGACTTCTTTGTTACTGTTTTATTTGATTCGGGTGCCGATACTAGTTATGTATTGATGCGTGTGAAGTGTTATATATATTAGGTGTATATTTTAAGCCCTTTAACACTTTTTAGCCAAGTTTTAAATTTATAAAACATGATATTTACTAACACTAAACACACATATGGGCAAGTGCACCGATCGTGAGCGTAGTATAGTGTTGGTAAGATACCGAGGTCGTCCAAGGACACAAGAGCTTTTAATACCGGTTTATCCTCAACGTCTAATCAAATCAAAAAGTTTAGAAAATGTTTTAAGCTAAGAAAAATAAAAACTAACTAAAATGCTGAAAAATAAAAATAAAAGAAAAACAGATAGACAAGATGAATCACTTGGTTCCGACTCGTGTATAGTGTAACCTTTGATTATTTCTGCACTTTTGCACTTATTTAAGAGATTATCTTAGTTATTGTAGTAGGCCCCTCTTTTGAAGGTGACGTTACCCTCAACCCAGTAGTTTGAGTCAGCAAGGATACAATCCTAAAGGGTCGGATTATTGAAAGATAATTAATTAAGTTATTAATGCAAATTGTGGTAGGCCCCTCTTTTGGAGGTGACGTTACCCTCGACTAAGTAGTCTGAGTCAGCAGGGATACAGTCCTAAATAGCCGAGTTATAGTATTAATAGTAGTTAACTTATGAGGGGATCAAAGAGTTTGGACCCCCGCCATCCAATATCGTTAAGTATTGAAGGAGGACCTACTAAATTTGACCCAGGTCCATTGCAGGACCTCTAAACGCTGAACAATGGCAAGACTCTTACCAAACCGTTCCCTTAACCCCCGACCAGGTAGCCAACATACCTCCATATAGACCGTGGAGATATGAATGGTGAAAATCTTTTATTTTATATAGACAGTAAAATAATGTCAAGACACCACGGACAAACGATAAGGAAGAATCACCATCAACATAAGAAACTAGTTATTAAAGTCATTAATACAAAACCAAATAAAAAGTGCGAAAAGATTAGAAATAAAAAGTATTACACTAGACACCTGTCTTCACCAAGTGATGTAAGAGACTTAGGGAAACATGGCCTTGATTGTCAAGAACTCTTACGATCAATCTTATTTCCCGAGACGACTCACACACTCTATGATGGACAATGGATGATGGTGGTGGATGATGGTGTTATGGTGGTGGTGGGTGGTGGGTGAAGTGTGAGAGAGGTGGTGTGCCAAGGGATGGTTTGAGCTTGAGCCAAGCACTCCTATTTATAGGCTGAACAGAAGCTCGGGCACGGCCCCGTGTCCAGTGGGCACGGCCCCGTGTCCACATCCTCTCTTTCTTCATTTAATGCAGTTGGCTGAGCACGGGGCGTGTTCAGTCTTCTGTCTTCTTGTTTTGCTTGGGAAGATGCCGTCGTGGGGTCGGGCATGTCACGTTTGTTCCTTTTCTTGTATTTATGTTAGATTTTGCTGTCTTTTTGCTTCTTTTGTTAATTTGAGCTCATTTAATCCTGAAAATACAAAAGGAAGACAAAAGCACACTTTTTCCAACATTAGTACTAAAAAAGGGTTAGTTTTATGCCACAATTGATGTAATTTATATGTTGCATTTTGCACACATCAAGTATCCTTAAAAGCTAGCCAAATTGTAACACCTCAAAAATTCACGTCCTATAATGTATTGACACGTGTCATAAGCTTGAACGTGTGAAAGAATACTCTAAAGGGGCTGAAGTTGACAAACAAGAAAAGTGTGTGAATTTAAGGGTTCAAAATGTCAACGATGGATAAATATACTTTACAATAATCCTACATAATGTTTATACCTTCAAACGAATAAATCATGGATCATACGAAGCTAAATATGAAAGAAACTGAGAGATTACAAACTACAGGGGTTAAATGTGTCAACATGTTTAAAGTATACCTCTGAGTGACCTTTTAGCAAACCCGAAGCTTTGTAACGATTAATTATGCTCACTAGAATACATGATAAAAATTTCATAAAGTTTCGTTATCGTATGAGAAAGTTATGATCAAATTCGTATACAAGGGGTTAAAGCGTCAACGTTGAAAATCATGGCCTTTCGGGTAAACATAAAGTGACCAAGGACTTAACAAAGTGGGTATAAGTCTTGAAGCCCTTATATGTCAATTTGGAGGGCTCAAAATGCAAGAAATAAAGGTTGGGTGACCTTTCGAAGGACCAAGAGCCAAAGTGCAAAAGCTAAAAAGTTTTAAACCTGAAGCCAGGCCTCAAGTGGGCTGCGTAAGCTCAGGAAGACCCTTACGCGGGCCGCCTGGCACGCCCAGATACAGAAAATTACAGGCAGCAGCCTGTTATGCCTTGTAACCGACTTAAAAACGATTTTCCTCTTCCATGGGCGACCCCTACATGCCTTTAGTCCTTAGGGACACTTGTTGGTGATCAGGGAACAATAGTAGAGTTGCTTGGCATGATCTAATGAGATCAAAAGCACTATATAAAGTCCCACAATGTTGCAACATTCTTGCATTCATTCCATCTGCACTTCTGATCATTCCTGGAGCATAAGAGCAGACCCAAGTCATCCCTAGTCATGCATAGGACTTTGGTAAGTACCCTTGGCCTTCCTTAATTGAGCTTTTACTTAGTTTTAGCTTAAAAGTCAAACCGTCGTAATTACCGTTTGACTTAGCGATTAATCATTAATGGTCCAGTGATTAGTCGAATTGAAGGTAGTTATAAGTTGGTAATTATGTGGGCATTAAACCCTTAAAAGGGCACCCTCTGATTCCCGCTCTAACTAGATCAAATGTCGGGTCAAAGTTGTTTATAAAAAGTCAACAGAACCTTAATTTGCGAATTAACATGTAATTAGCAATGTAGAAGTCATGTAACCTATTTTATCACTCATATAACTTGTTAATAAGTATAAGAACTGGTCTAAGCTTGTTTGATCCGACAATTTTCTGTTTAGACCCGGTTCGGAACCGAAAGTCGCAAAACTTTGACTTTTGCTTTGACTTCGGTTCTGACCCGATTTAGTATGATTTGAAAATTCCTTAGAGCTTCCTTAGGACCAGGCTACATGTTGGTATAACCCTCTGTGGTTGGTTCATTGATTACCCGAGTCGTTTACATGTTTCCGTTAAATTGCCTAATGTTGACCAATATGCCCTTTTGGCCATAAAACGAGAATTTTGGATATGTGAAAGGACAATAATCTTTATTACTGATTTATAAGCATGTCCCTAAAGTTTCATATCAGTTCATGGTCCAGAATTGGAGTTATGCTAAATAGCGCATTTAAGAAGCTTTTTGTTAATTAAACAGCGCAGTTAGCATAAAACCTATCTAAACCCAATTTTGATACCAAACCTTTTACTCACTGATGTAATATAATATTTTGGGATTTTTAAAGATTTTTAAAGATTTTTAATTATTTTTAACCTGCTCATAACCTAAGGTTATGGCATTGATTCGGTAAATACCGATTATACCCTTTTTTGTGTATAAAATGAGTTCTACATAGTATTTTGACACCAATCCAATTGCTACTGATTTTATATAATAAATGTAGTATTTTGAACTTTATAACCTGATCGGAAAACTCAGATTTCCTGTATAACCTGGAAATCGCTTAAAATGGCTTTTTAAGCGTATTAAACACATAGTTTATGTTTAGAACCATTTTGTCATATAAGACTTATTACCAACTGATATGACCTATTAAAATAAGTTATTTTACTGATGTATTCAGACCAGAATCTCAGAATTTCATTTAATCTCTTTTATAACCTTTAAAATGACCAAAATACCCCTACTGGGCTTAAATTAAGGTTAAACTCGTTTTGGGCATGATGGAAGATATCCTACTGATATCACAACATATTTAAGGCATATAAACTTAGTAAACCTGCTAGTGACTCTTTCGGGTACCCGTTATGCATTATTCGCGTTCGGTTCGGTTTATATAACTAGTTTGCATAAACTAGCCGAAACGGGTCAAACCTTATCGTTTTTATATCAAAATCCAGAATGTGTTTAGATTGCCCATATTATACAAGTCTTCAAACTTTTCGGGTCTAAATCACATTCTATTCCGGTCTTCGCTTAATCACGCGTTCGAACCGTATCTTTCTTTAAAACTAACCGGTCTAGGCTTAGGCTTAATTAAAGATCCGTTAGGATTCTAATAGGTTATTATAAACCTTCGTTCCAGAATAGGAGACCCGGTAATAGCTACACGCACTTGCTATTTGTGATTGATACTTGCAAAGGTAAATACTTTTAACTTATTTTCCCTATACGGGCTTGGGGTATGGTATATAAAATACCGCTTGGTTCGGGCATTGAATCTTTAATCGAATAGAGGTTAAACCATTGATATGCTCCATTTTGAAATGTTTTGTTTGCTTAAAGCCTTTGGGGGGTTAATGACCATGTCCCGGATATCCTTGGCATCATCTTACGAGATGGCCACGACCTAAGCACGGGGAGTAGGCGTACACCCGTCAGTGCCAAAATAAATAAATGTGGTGTGTTTATTGATCTTTAACCCGGTCTACGGATTGGGCTACTGAACGCATAAGGAACATGTAATTCTTTTACAAGATTGTATTCAAATAATTATCCCAAGTTATAAAGAGTTTGTGCCACGTGCATTCAAATCAATTTTATTAAACCTTTTCAAATGAGTCAGTTAATTGTATTTACCAGTGTAAACTGACGTATTTTCCCAAAAAGGTTAAGTGCAGGTACTACGCGAACTAGGCTGGCTTTCTCCTCGCGTCCACAATAAGTCTCGCAAGCTTGGATGTCAAAACTGTTGAACAATGTTTCCATTTTATTTTTGATCCACCTGTGGATTACTTTCAACTGTTTGTGATACTTGATATTACAATATTATTCGGTTGAAATATATCTATCTTTTGCTTCCGCTGTGCATAATAAATATTGTGTTGTTTGACTGTAATGTTACCAACCACGTCACGATACTCCCCCACCGGGCCCACCGGTAATACATGGAAATATCGGGGTGTGACAGGTTGGTATCAGAGCCAACATTGAGTGAATTAAACACTAGCCTTTTGTGTTTAATCTCAATGACACAATTGCACATTCTTAAATTTTCGAGTGTAGATAAAGAACTTAGGACAAATCCTAATTTGTTTTTTTTTTGTTTTATTTTATTTTAACTTTGTCCTTTATATTTCTTGTTGTGTCTTTTATTGTTAACAGGAAATATGCCACCCAGATTTAGAAGAGGAGGACGAGGCAAGGGGCCAATCACCGCCCCCAACGATCATGAGGCCGGGCCTTCACACCGGCAAACTCCTTCCACTACTATGAGTGCCGATCCGCAACGAAATTGGAGGACCCATCTGGAGCCCGCCAGACGATCTACTTCGCATAGTTCAATGCCTCCCTATCGTAACTCCTATGGGCCACAGTCAGAAAACGAGCCCGATAACCCACAACCTTCATATATACCTCTCCAGCGATCCCTTTCGCACCATTCCTTCTGCGACCCCACTCCTGTCTTTCAGGGCCGGTTTAACCCGGCAAACTATATTCAAGAACCAGCGGGTTTTAACCCATTGGGACCGGAGGATCGCTTTTCCAGCGATCACGCCATGGATATGGATGAGGACACCGACCCTATGGAGCCTGCAACCGGGACCCCCAACCATCCTATCGAGGTCTCTGATGGTTCATCCTTTCACGGATCACCCTACGGTGGTCCAGACAGTTTCCAGGCAAGGTTTAACCAGCATGAATGGTACTTCACACCTTCTCACCATTCATCGCCCCACCAGCAGCAGCAGCAGGATCCCTCCGGGGATTCGCGATTCGTGGCAGTCACGCCACCGCCTCCACCGCCGCCAGTTCATCAAGCACCTCCGGAACCACCGAGGCGTAGGAGGACTGGTGCGCGAATATCCGCACGAGGAGGGGATTTTCATTTTAGCACCCCTCATCACTCAAGTGGCAGTCACTATCCGCCACTTCATGAAGACCACAAATGGGTAGGCCTTCAAACCCAGTTCCAGAGGTGAGTTCTGCACCAGGTGCACCACCACCGCCACCGATGGGTTTTGATAACCCGATTCCTGCATACGCCGGTTCAATGGCATACAATCCGTTTGAGCAGCCGGTTCACACTCACTATAACTATGCCGAAGCCGACCCGTACCTAGTGGCGACAAACTACAACGCCCTTCATCCGGAAGGACCGTATGAAGCTCCTTGGGGAGTGGGATATCCAACTCATGGATATCAAGTACCTGCTCGACCACCGATTCGGCAACAGTCGCAGCTACCACGATTTTCCCCACCGAAACAGGAGGAAATCCTCCAAAGACTAAGTCGGGTGGAACATGAATTCCAAGAGGAACGTAGGAACAACAGGGGTTTCCTCAAGGGCCTAGCGAACTTGCTAAAGGGGAAGAAGAAGAAGATGGGTCATTAAATCCCTACATGTACTGTTGTATTTTCTATTACAATCAAGTCCTTGTGTGGACATTTATCTGTGTATTTAGTCCCTGCGTGGACTTGTCTTTTTAGTCCCTGCGTGGACTTGTCTTTTTAGTCCCTGCGTGGACATCTATTCTAGTATTTGGTCCCTGCGTGGACTTGTATTATCAGGTTTAGCCCCTGCGTGGGCAAATTGTTTCTGTTAAAAGTCCCGTTTAGGGCAATGTGTAATACTTTTAAAAAATTAATGGAATGTTAAGTTTATAAATTTCATTTTTTCCATTATATGCATAAATATATTATACATGAAATAAATAAATCAAAATCATTCTTCTAAAAAAATAATCTGCCTATTAAATATTAAATGAGAATCTTAAAGGTATAACCTAGCCTGCATGTCATTATAAGACCTGGCCAAGATAGTAAGACCTGTTTAAAAAGATTCAAATCCCTGTTAACATCTGAAAACATGTTAACGCTCCTGACAGACGTGATTCGTTAAAATCACACACGTCATTCTTATAATAGGATTCTACAAAAGATTCCTATCCTAACCTAAGGATCTATAAATCATGGGTTTAAATCATCAAGTATGATGATCATATGTTGACCATACATTGGAAATATAGTGCCTACGGGCCATACTTATTATCATATAAGACAAAAGACAGTAGTAGTCTACGACTCCCTGTCAGAAAAATGTAAAAGAACTATGTTCAAACTTTCATGCCTTGATTCTCTGAAATCATGGCTTATAAATTAAAAATGTCCCTGTGACTAGGCCTTTTGTGCTAATAATACTGTTATTATTTGATAATTAGGATAAATTATAATAAAAATCCTAAATAAATGTGAGTAACAAATTAACCAAATATGGTCTATGTTTACCATGGTTAATGAATTGCCCTAAAAGACAATTCTATAATAAACTCCCAAATAAATTATTGTCAACATTTTATGTAACAGTTCAAGATACAATGGCTGACTCGGATGAGATCAACAGTCATCCACGGGGAAATCAGGATGATGCCCGAATTAATATAGCGGGTGCTGAACTGCAAGCGTTAATAGACAACGATGTTACGAAAGCCATAGAGCGGCAGTATCAGGAATATAGCGAGACTCGGAGTAGGACCCTATCCGCACCGCATTCCAAGCCTAAGATTCATTCTGATGCTCACAGCAAGCCACCACCCTCTAAGAAAGACGAGCCAAAGAAAAACGATGACGATCGTCAATCTTCAAATCAGCAAAGTGTCCCATCTCAAAGGATCGTACTGAATCAAGGACCCCGTGATAAGGGTTGCTCCTACAAGTATTTTGTTTCATGCAAACCCAGGGATTTCACTGGGGAGAAAGGAGCTATAGACTGCATGACATGGTTGGATGAGATGGACACCGTGGTTGATATCAGCGGGTGCGCTGAAAAGGATGTGGTAAAGTTCGTGTCCCAATCATTCAAAGGTGAAGCCTTAGCCTGGTGGAAATCGTTGATTCAAGCTACTGGGAAGATTCCACTGTACAATATGACATGGGAACAATTTGTTACCCTCATCAAGGAGAACTACTGCCCTCAGCATGAGGTAGAGAAGATTGAATCGGATGTTCTGTCATTGGTTATGAAGAGTCTGGATTGCCAAGCTTACCTTACGAGCTTTAATACAATGTCAAGATTAGTTCCGTATCTGGTAACCCCGGAACCCAAAAGAATAGCTCGTTTCATTGGGGGCTTAACCCCAGAGATCAAGGCAAGTGTAAAAGCCTCTCGGCCAGCTACTTTCAGATCTGTAGCTGATATATCTTTGTCCCTCACACTGGACGCGGTCAGACAGAGATCGCTAAGGAACGCGGATGTCGAGAAAAGAAAGCGTGAAGATGACAATTCACGACAGTCAGATAAGAAGCACAGGGGAAACAATGACCACAGGAAGGGGTCTGGTTCTAAGAAGGAGGGGCATCAATCTGGAGATAAGCCAAAGTGTAAGATTTGTCAGAAGCACGACTTTGGGAGGTGCAGACTTGACACGAAATCCCAATCTCAGCCGAGGCCTTGTGGGATTTGCAAATCTTCGGAACATAAAACCCTAGAGTGCAAGAAGCTGAAGGACGCAACGTGCTACAGTTGCAATGAAAAAGGGCACATTAAGACAAATTGCCCAAAATATGCAAAGAAATCTGATGAAGGAAAGAAGACCAATGCTAGGGTCTTCAGGATGGATGCAAAGGAAGCTGTGCAGGACGACAATGTGATCACAGGTAACTTCCTTATAAATAATGTTTATGCGAGATTGCTATTTGATTCAGGAGCTGATAAATCATTTGTAGATAATAAGTTTTGCAAATTGCTGAATTTACCTGTTAAGACCTTAAGTGTGAAATATGAGGTGGAATTAGCAGATGGCACCTTAGAAACCGCCTCAACCATATTAGATGGATGTTTCATATCCATTAAGAACCACTCTTTTCCTTTGTCCCTACTTCCTTTGAAGTTAGCCGGTTTCGACATAGTTTTGGGTATGGACTGGTTATCTCATAACCAGGCCCATATTGTCTGCAATAAGAAGCATGTGGTGATCAAGACTCCGTCTGGTGAATCACTTACCATTCAGGGAGATACCCAGTATGGACTGCCTGAGCAAGTGACTATGCTCAAGGCCTCTAAGTGTTTAAAGAAGGGTTGTGTCATCTACATGGCACAAGTGACTATTGATGAGCCGAAGCCTAAGATTGAGGATATCCCTGTCATTTCTGAATACCCCGAAGTTTTTCCTGAAGAACTACCTGGTTTACCACCAGATAGGCAAGTGGAATTCAGAATTGACATCATCCTTGGAGCAGCACCTGTTGCTAGAGCACCTTATAGGTTGGCACCAACAGAGATGAAGGAATTGAGGACGCAACTAGATGAATTGCTAGCCAAGGGTTTCATTAGACCTAGTTCGTCTCCTTGGGGAGCACCGATCTTATTTGTCAAGAAGAAGGATGGATCGATGCGTCTGTGCATCGATTACCGTGAGCTTAATAAGGTCACTATCAAGAATAGGTATCCATTGCCCAGGATCGACGATCTGTTCGATCAACTTCAAGGGGCAAGTTACTTCTCTAAGATTGACTTAAGGTCAGGCTATCACCAACTGAAGATTAGAGATGAAGACGTACACAAGACTGCATTTAGGACTCGTTATGGTCACTACGAGTTCCTAGTGATGCCTTTTGGGCTCACTAATGCACCTGCCGCATTCATGGATCTCATGAATCGCGTCTGCAAGCCCTACTTGGACAAATTTGTCATCGTCTTCATTGACGACATTCTGATTTATTCAAAGAATCAGGCCGACCATGAGAAACATCTTCGATGTATCCTTTCACTACTTCAGCAGGAGAAGCTCTATGCCAAATTCTCTAAATGTGAATTTTGGCTTCGTGAAGTCCAATTCCTTGGACATATGGTTAGCGAACGCGGAATTCAAGTAGATCCCTCTAAAGTTGAAGCTGTCATGAATTGGCAAGAGCCAAAGACGCCCACAGAGATTCGCAGTTTCTTGGGATTGGCAGGATACTACAGGCGTTTCATTGAAAAATTTTCAAGGATTGCTGCACCCCTAACTTCTTTGACTAGGAAGGATATTAAGTTCAATTGGGGACCCAAGCAACAAGAATCCTTTGATATCCTTAAGCGGAAGCTAAGTAATGCACCTGTGTTGACATTGCCTGAAGGGACTGAAGAATTCGTGGTTTACTGTGACGCATCACACACTGGCATGGGGAGTCTGCTTATGCAGAAAGGCAAGGTTATTGCCTACGCTTCTCGACATTTAAAGGTGCATGAAAAGAATTACACCACCCATGACTTGGAGTTGGGTGCCGTTGTATTTGCACTGAAGCTATGGAGGCTCTATTTATACGGTATCAAGTGTGTGATCTACTCTGATCACAAGAGCCTCCAACACCTGTTTAACCAAAAGGATTTGAACATGAGGCAACGACGTTGGATGTAAACTTTGAATGATTATGATTGTGAGATAAGATACCATCCTGGCAAGGCGAATGTAGTCGCCGATGCCTTGAGTCGAAAGGAAAGGGTGAAGCCCATAAGAATCAATGCCAAGAGCATTGAGATAAAGAACAGTTTGAATGAAAGGTTGTTAGCTGCACAGAAGGAAGCTGTGTTAGAAGCTAACTATCCTAATGAGAAGCTAGGAGTACCTGAAGAACAGTTATCCTATGGCAAGGACGGAATCCTAAGGTTGAATGGACGAATATGGGTTCCAGTTTATGGAGGACTTCGAGATGTTATCCTCCAGGAAGCCCATAGTTCTAAATATTCCGTTCATCCTGGAGCTGATAAGATGTACCAGGATCTAAAGGCAAACTATTGGTGGATAGGCTTGAAGAAGTCTGTAGCTGCCTAAGTAGCTAAATGTTTGACGTGTGCGCAAGTCAAAGCAGAACATCAAAAGCCGTCAGGTATGCTACAACAACCTGAACTTCCCACGTGGAAGTGAGAAATCGTGACAATGGATTTCATCACCAAGTTGCCGAAGACAAGGAAAGGAAACGACACTATATGGGTGATAGTTGATAGGTTGACTAAGTCAGCACATTTCCTACCCATTAAGGAGACCTATAGCTCCGACATGTTAGCCCAATTATACGTAGATAAGATTGTATCTCTACATGGCGTGCCTGTGTCTATTATCTCTGATAGAGATACTAGATACACGTCACATTTTTGGAAGAGTTTCCAACAGTCTTTGGGCACGCGCTTAAATTTTAGTACGGCTTACCATCCCCAGACGGACGGCCAGAGTGAGCGTACAATCCAAACCTTGGAAGACATGCTTCGTGCATGTGTGATTGATTTAGGTGGTTGTTGGGATAACCACCTGCCATTAATCGAGTTCTCGTATAACAATAGCTATCATACGAGCACCAAGGCTGCGCCTTTCGAAGCCTTGTACGGTAGAAAGTGCAGAACTCCCGTTTGTTGGACGGAAGTTGGAGATATCCAACTGACAGGACCGGAAATAGTCTTTGAAACGACGGACAAGATTGTCCAGATTCGTGACCGCCTAAAAGCTGCCCTAGATAGGCAGAAAAGCTACGCAGATCTAAAGCGTAAACCTTTTAACTTCAAGGTAGGCGACAAAGTGTTGCTTAAAGTATCACCCAGGAAGGGAGTGATGCGATTTGGTAAGAAAGGCAACTTAAGCCTGAGATACATAGGACCATTTGAGGTCATCGAACGTGTCGGATCAGTTGCCTATAAGTTAAACTTACATGAAGAGCTCAGTGGTATTCACAATGTATTCCACATCTACAATCTGAAGAAGTGTTTCGCTGACAAATCACTAGTCATACCACATACAGATGTGCACATAGAAGAGAGCTTGAAGTTTGTCGAAAAACCTGTGTCGATCAAAGATCGACAGGTTAAGAAGCTTCGAAGGAAGCATGTACCGATTGTAAAGGTTAAATGGGATGCCCGTAGAGGTCCCGAGTACACATGGGAAGTTGAGTCCACAATGAAAGAAAAGTACCCTTATTTATTTCAGTAAATCTCGAGGTCGAGATTTATTTTAAGGGGGTGAGGATGTAACACCTCGAAAATTCACGTCCTATAATGTATTGACACGTGTCATAAGCTTGAACGTGTGAAAGAATACTCTAAAGGGGCTGAAGTTGACAAACAAGAAAAGTGTGTGAATTTAAGGGTTCAAAATGTCAACGATGGATAAATATACTTTACAATAACCCTACATAATGTTTATACCTTCAAACGAATAAATCATGGATCATACGAAGCTAAATATGAAAGAAAGTGAGAGATTACAAACTACAGGGGTTAAATGTGTCAACATGTTTAAAGTATACCTCTGAGTGACCTTTTAGCAAACCCGAAGCTTTGTAATGATTAATTATGCTCACTAGAATACATGATAAAAATTTCATAAAGTTTCGTTATCGTATGAGAAAGTTATGATCAAATTCGTATACGAGGGGTTAAAGTGTCAACGTTGAAAATCATGGCCTTTCGGGTAAACATAAAGTGACCAAGGACTTAACAAAGTGGGTATAAGTCTTGAAGCCCTTATATGTCAATTTGGAGGGCTCAAAATGCAAGAAATAAAGGTTGGGTGACCTTTCGAAGGACCAAGAGCCAAAGTACAAAAGTTAAAAAGTTTTAAACCTGAAGCCAGGCCTCAAGCGGGCCGCGTAAGCTCAGGAAGACCCTTACGCGGGCCGCCTGGCACGCCCAGATACAGAAAATTACAGGCAGCAGCCTGTTATGCCTTGTAACCGACTTAAAAACGATTTTCCTCTTCCATGGGCGACCCCTACATGCCTTTAGTCCTTAGGGACACTTGTTGGTGATCAGGGAACAATAGTAGAGTTGCTTGGCATGATCTAATGAGATCAAAAGCACTATATAAAGTCCCACAATGTTGCAACATTCTTGCATTCATTCCATCTGCACTTCTGATCATTCCTGGAGCATAAGAGCAGACCCAAGTCATCCCTAGTCGTGCATAGGACTTTGGTTAGTACCCTTGGCCTTCCTTAATTGAGTTTTTACTTAGTTTTAGCTTAAAAGTCAAACCGTCGTAATTACCGTTTGACTTAGCGACTAATCATTAATGGTCCACTGATTAGTCGAATTGAAGGTAGTTATAAGTTGGTAATTATGTGGGCATTAAACCCTTAAAAGGGCACCCTCTGATTCCCGCTCTAACTAGATCAAATGTCGGGTCAAAGCTGTTTATAAAAAGTCAACAGAACCTTAATTTGCGAATTAACATGTAATTAGCAATGTAGAAGGCATGTAACCTATTTTATCACTCATATAACTTGTTAATAAGCATAAGAACTGGTCTAAGCTTGTTTGATCCGACAATTTTCTGTTTAGACCCGGTTCGGAACCGAAAGTCGCAAAACTTTGACTTTTGCTTTGACTTCAGTTCTGACCAGATTTAGTATGATTTGAAAATGCCTTAGAGCTTCCTTAGGACCAGGCTACATGTTGGTATAACCCTCTGTGGTTGGTTCATTGATTACCCGAGTCGTTTACATGTTTCCGTTAAATTGCCTAATGTTGACCAATATGCCCTTTTGGCCATAAAACGAGAATTTTGGATATGTGAAAGGACAATAATCTTTATTACTGATTTATAAGCATGTCCCTAAAGTTTCATATCAGTTCATGGTCCAGAATTGGAGTTATGCTAAATAGCGCATTTAAGAAGCTTTTTGTTAATTAAAATGGCTTTTTAAGCGTATTAAACACATAGTTTATGTTTAAAACCATTTTGTCATATAAGACTTATTACCAACTGATATGACCTATTAAAATAAGTTATTTTACTGATGTATTCAGACCAGAATCTCAGAATTTCATTTAATCTCTTTTATAACCTTTAAAATGACCAAAATACCCCTACGGGGCTTAAATTAAGGTTAAACTCGTTTTGGGCATGATGGAAGATATCCTACTGATATCACAACATATTTAAGGCATATTAACTTAGGAAACCTGCTAGTGACTCTTTCGGGTACCCGTTATGCGTTATTCGCGTTCGGTTCGGTTTATATAACTAGTTTGCATAAACTAGCCGAAACGGGTCAAACCTTATCGTTTTTATCTCAAAATCCAGAATGTGTTTAGATTGACCATATTATACAAGTCTTCAAACTTTTCGGGTCTAAATCACATTCTATTCCGGTCTTCGCTTAATCACGCGTTCGAACCGTATCTTTCTTTAAAACTAACCGGTCTAGGCTTAGGCTTAATTAAAGATCCGTTAGGATTCTAATAGGTTATTATAAACCTTCGTTCTAGAATAGGAGACCCGGTAATAGCTACACGCACTTGCTATTTGTGATTGATACTTGCAAAGGTAAATACTTTTAACTTATTTTCCCTATACGGGCTTGGGGTATGGTATATAAAATACCGCTTGGTTCGGGCATTGAATCTTTAATCGAATAGAGGTTAAACCATTGATATGCTCCATTTTGAAATGTTTTGTTTGCTTAAAGCCTTTGGGGGGTTAATGACCATGTCCCGGATATCCTTGGCATCATCGTACGAGATGGCCACGACCTAAGCACGGGGTGTAGGCGTACACCCGTCAGTGCCAAAATAAATAAATGTGGTGTGTTTATTGATCTTTAACCCGGTCTACGGATCGGGCTACTGAACGCATAAGGAACATGTAATTCTTTTACAAGATTATATTCAAATAATTATCCCAAGTTATAAAGAGTTTGTGCCACGTGCATTCAAATCAATTTTATTAAACCTTTTCAAATGAGTCAGTTAATTGTATTTACCAGTGTAAACTGACGTATTTTCCCAAAAAGGTTAAGTGCATGTACTACGCGAACTAGGCTGGCTTTCTCCTAGCGTCCACAATAAGTCTCGCAAGCTTGGATGTCAAAACTGTTGAACAATGTTTCCATTTTATTTTTGATCCACCTGTGGATTACTTTCAACTGTTTGTGATACTTGATATTACAATATTATTCGGTTGAAATATATCTATCTTTTGCTTCCGTTGTGCATATTAAATATTGTGTTGTTTGACTGTAATGTTACCAACCACGTCACGATACTCCCCCACCGGGCCCACCGGTAATACGTGGAAATATCGGGGTGTGACACAAATGCTTAAGCGCACTCCAACACTTTTGAACACCAAACACACGGTAGAACTAGCAAACGGTAAAAGTCTTGAAGCCACACACATAGTTAAAGGTTGTAACCTCGTCTTAGCTGGTCAGACTTTCTCTATCGATCTTATTCCTATCACACTTGGTAGTTTTGACGTCGTTATTGGGATGGATTGGCTATCTCATCATCAAGCGGAGATTATTTGCAAGGAGAAAATCGTCCGCATTCCTCGTTCTGGTAAAGAACCCCTCGTGATTCATGGCGACAAGAGTGGTGCTGTCGTAGGCATTATCTCTTTCCTTGAGGCCCAGAAGTGTTTGCGAAAGGGCAACCCTGCTATTCTAGCTCTCGTTACTGACACATCAATGGAAGAGAAAAGAATTGAAGACATTCCTATTGTACGCGATTTTCCTGAGGTATTCCCCGAGGAATTACCTGGTCTTCCACCTCGTCGTCAAGTCAAATTTCAAATCGAGCTAGCTCGTGGAGCAGCACCAATAGCTCGTGCACCTTATCGACTAGCTCCGTCAGAACTTGAAGAACTGTCCACGCAATTACAAGAACTCTTGGAAAAGGGTTTCATACGTCCTAGCTCTTCGCCCTGGGGAGCTCTAGTCTTGTTTGTGAAGAAGAAAGATGGTACTTTCAGAATGTGTATTGACTATCGTGAACTTAACAAGGTGACCATGAAGAATCGTTATCCTCTTCCACGTATTGACGACTTGTTCGACCAGCTGCAAGGATCGAGCTTTTACTCCAAGATTGATTTGAGATCGGGATACCATCAGCTGAGAGTCCAAGAGGAGGACGTCTCCAAAACAACATTCAGAACTCGTTATGGCCATTACGAGTTTCTAGTTATGCCTTTCGGATTAACGAATGCACCTGCGGTCTTCATGGATCTCATGAACTGAGTGTGCAAACCTTACCTGGATAAATTTGTCATAGTCTTCATCGACTACATCCTGATTTATTCTAAGAGTCAGGAGGAACACGAGCAACACATTAGGCTTATTTTGGAACTTCTTCGAACAGAGCAGTTGTATGCCAAATTTTCAAAATGTGACTTCTGGCTTCGCGAAGTCCACTTTCTAGGCCACGTGGTAAACAAGGATGGTATTCATGTGGATCCATCCAAGGTTGACTCGATCAAAAACTGGCCTGCACCCCGTACACCAATAGAAATCCGCCAATTCTTGGGTTTGGCAGGATAGTACAGAAGGTTTATCAAGGATTTCTCAAAGATTGCGCAACCTCTCACTTCACTGACTCAGAAGGGTGTCACCTATCGTTGGGGTGATGCACAGGAATCTGCTTTTCAACACTTAAAAGATAGACTTTGTAGCGCGCCTATCCTCTCATTGCCTGAAGGCACAGATGATTTTGTGGTTTATTGCGACCTTCCATCCAAGGACTTGGTTGCGTGTTAATGCAACGTGACAAGGTCATTGCCTACGCATCACGACAACTTAAAGTTCACGAAAGGAACTACACTACGCACGACTTGGAGCTGGGAGCAGTTGTTTTCGCACTTAAGATATGGAGACATTACCTGTACGGTACCAAGTGCACCATTTACACCGATCACAGGAGTCTCGAGCATATCTTTAAGCAAAAGGAGTTAAACATGCGACAACGCCGATGGGTCGAGCTCTTGAATGATTACGAATGTGCGATCAAGTACCATCCGGGCAAAGCCAATGTTGTGGCCGACGCCCTCAGTCGAAAGGATACTATACCTAAGCCTGTACGTGCGTTACAGCTTACCATTCACTCTAGCCTTCCCGCTCAGATACGAGATGCCCAGGTTGAAGCGTTGAAAGCAGAGAACATCAGGGTTGAGTCCTTAAGAGGATCGAGGCATCGGCTAGAACAAAAGGAAGACGGTGCCTACTATGTAACAGGGCGCATCTGGGTTCCACTTTATGGAAACTTACGCGAGCTTGTGATGGATGAAGCACATAAGTCTCGTTATTCAGTACATCCTGGTTTGGATAAGGTGTACCATGATCTCAAGACTATATACTGGTGGCCTAGCATGAAAGCTCACATAGCAACCTACGTTAGCAAATGTTTGACTTGTGCGAGAGTCAAGACCGAATATCAGAAACCATCAGGCCTACTTCAACAACCAGAGATCCCGAAATGGAAGTGGGAGCAAATTTCCATGGATTTCGTTACTGGCCTACTTCAACAACCAGAGATCTCAACGCGGAAATGATACCATTTGGGTGATCGTGGATCGACTGACCAAGTCTGCACATTTTCTGGCTATCAAGGAAACGGATAAGTTTTCTACTCTAGCAGACATCTACCTAAAGGAAGTAGTATCAAGGCACGGAGTGCCAACCTCCATCATCTCTGATCGAGACTCACGTTTTACATCTGAATTGTGGCAAGCTATGCACAAGTCCTTTGGTTCTCGATTAGACATGAGCACAGCATATCATCCACAGACGGATGGGCAATCTGAACGCACCATCCAAACCCTTGAAGACATGCTTAGGGCATGTGTAATCGACTTTGGTAATGGCTGGGAAAAACACCTCCCGTTAGTGGAGTTTTCGTATAACAACAGTTACCACACCAGCATCTAGGCCGCTCCGTTCGAGGCATTGTACGGACAGAAGTGTCGATCACCTCTTTGTTGGGCAGAAGTTGGCGACAGTCAAATCACTGGCCCAGAACTCGTAGTAGATACAACCGAAAGGATTGCTCAGATACGACAACGAATGGCGGCAGCTCGGGACCGTCAGAAAAGCTATGTGGATAAGCGAAGGAAACCACTCGAGTTCCAGGTTGGGGATCGAGTGTTGCTTAAAGTCTCACCTTGGAAAGGTGTAGTTCGTTTTGGCAAACGAGGCAAACTCAATCCGCGGTATGTCGGACCTTTCGAAGTCATTGAAAATATTGGCAAGGTGGCATACAAGCTGAACCTACCGGCAGAACTCAGCGGAGTTCATAATGTTTTCCATGTGTCGAATCTGAAGAAGTGTCTGTCAGATGAGACCCTCATAGTTCCTCTCAAGGAGCTCACTATCGACGACCAGCTACGATTCATCGAGGAACCAGTAGAGATTACTGATCGAGATGTTAAGATTCTCAAGTGTACCAGGATACCTCTCGTCCGAGTTCGTTGGAATTCCCGTCGTGGCCCAGAGTATAGTTGGGAACGAGAAGACCAAATGAAACTCAAGTATCCCCAGTTATTTATGAAAGGTGCAACCACTACTGAGGCTGAAGCTACTGCAGATTTTTGGGACGAAACTCCAAACCAACGGGAGGATGATGTGACACCCCAGGAAAACCACGCAACTTAACTAGCTTCCTCAGTAACCACGTGCTAAATTTCGGGACGAAATTCTCTTAACAGGGGGAGAATGTGACAACCCTAAAAAATTTCAAGTATCCGTACGATTTATTAATGACAATTAAAGTGCTTGATGACTGTACTGAATTACTTAACTGCTTTCCGATTACTGTGTCATACTTACATGTGCTTGTTAACATACTAGTCTTGTGCAGAAAAGTTACTAAATAGTCATGTATGCTTTCCTGAGTATGGGGAATTAAAAATGTTACAAAAAGATATATAAAGAACACTATATGGAATAACTTAGCACTTTAACGGAACGGTACCTAACCGAAAAACCGGACATTACCCGGAACACTAAAATATTGCAAGAAGCATTGTTTTTATTTTTCTGAACTAGTTATGGGTCCCAAACACCCTAACACACTATATATTACATAACACACATAAACCACTAACTAAATCACTTAATCTCCTAACTAGTTAAGCTAACTACCATTGCATCCCAACTAGACCCCCCCCCCCAAAACCGGTTCTAGAAGTGGGATCCTCACTTTGATTTTCTTCATTTGTTTATTGGACTTGCCATGTACTAAAGGGACATTAGGACTAATGGGTAAAGAAGTGTTGGAAGATTATTTATTTAACCTCTAGATCATCATCACTCTCATCTTCACACTTCAACAACACACAAAACTATCCCTTCTCTCCCTCTTGCTCGGCCGAGAGCACCACCACCATCATCATCACCTTCAAGTCCAAATCATTCAATCTCTAGTGATCCAAAGGTGTTAAAGTGCATACAATGAAGCTCGGTGTTCTCGGAAGTGGAAGGACCTCTCTTATCTTCTTTTATCCACTCAATTTCTTCACTTGAACTTCCCTAGCCTTGAGCTAGTGGTAAGAACTTAGATCCTTTCATTTTTCATCTTGTTTAAGTGGTTAATGATGTATCATGATCAAAAACATTAAGAAAATTAATGAATCATATGAAGAAAACATGAACATAAACTAACTTGATGATGAAATAAGAAGGAAACTTGATAAAATGAAATTGTTGTAGTCATGTTGTTGATATTTTGATGATTACTAGCAATATGATGTTTGATCATCATATGAAGCTTGTTAAGTTATGATTAAAAACATGACTTAACCAGTTAGGGATGATTATGTGTACATAAAATAATCATCTTCTTGTTAAAGCATGAACTTGGGAATAAAAGTGATTTTCTTAGAAAATAATAAACCTAGTGGACTAGTAAACTTGTAAACTCAAAACTTGGGTATGAGTTATTTTAGAAAACCAAGTTTAAAAGGCGGTTTTTGAAAAAGTATGATTCTTACATATGCTTACACCATCTTTGAAATAAACTAAGTATATGGATGCTAGTGAAGCATGGAAATATTGAAAATGGATATTTTTGTAAAATAAGTTCACTAGTTGTGAACATCTAAAAATCCCGAGAACGAGAGTCTTACATAAATAAACACACTTTGGAGGGTAATTAAACCCACTAAACACCCCACTAAGTTACTACGCGTTTTTACGAAAAACCAAGTTCATGTTATTGTGTAAAGTGTATCGTTTTTTTTTTTTTGCACTTGGTTAGTGTGATGTTGTTTAATAATTTGTTGTTGATTGATTGAATGATTTCCGGAAAGAAAATGATATGCTAATAAGCATGGAGACCTACATTTACAAAGGAAACTCTGGCGAAATTTTCTAAAAATTCCAACACTTAGGAAAATTATTTTCTAAACAAGTGTTACAAGTATATTTTATAACTTGCGTTTCAAATATAAACTTCGCCATAATTTTTGTAACAAAATACGAAGTGTCGGGGGTTGATTTTTGTAAATAAAAACGGGTAAATATATATTTTGAATATATATCTTATACTAGAACACTTGTGTGGATACTTGTTTATTTTGTGAGATAGTTATATTACTTTAGGGTAAAATAATGTAACTTAACGATATAACTTGACATTTGAATTGTGTGGTATGTGATAGAAGTAATGAGTGGATAAACCGTACGTAGGGTACGTGTTATGCATGAGAAACTGATTGTTATTTGTACCTTATTAGGACGTGCTTGATTTCCTGATTATTTGAGTATTTAATCTAACCGAGCAAACCGAGGTGAGTTCACACACTTTCTAAGGCATGGGATTCCCGGTGGATTGGGAATGGGTTAAAGAATTAAAACGGAACCTACATATCCTCCTTGGGTAGGATATGTACCGCCATCCTCCATAGGTAGGATGCCAATATTAATCCTGCGTATTCTCCTTGGGTAGAATACGTACGTTCGTCCTCCTTGGGTAGGACAACAACCTTAAAACTTACTAGACAAAACTCTATCATGAAGTCCCTCATTTTATATCGACTTAATCGCTGAGGCCAATGGCAAGCGGGTCATTAGTTAATAGCGCTATTTGGTTTAACAAACCTCACACCGTACCGTTCGGACGGGCGTGTACTAATGGACTATGGCAAACTGTCAATGATGATAGACATTGACGTAGGGCACAACTATTGTTCGTCAGTTGTCGATATGGTACGGTCTAGTGGTTCACATGGGGAAGCCCCCACTGATTATGGATATGGTTTGGGTAATAAAGAGGGAACTGGTTAATCATACTTTCAACTATGGGGTAACCCCCACGGCAAATAAGCCAGCGAAAGACAAACCATGTTTTCGGAAACAACGTAAAACTAACAACCAACCGTGAACTCACTCAACTTTGTTGTTGACTTGTTGTTACATGCCTTACAGGTCGTTAGCTGCTTATGGAGCTTGCACGAGGAGGAGGTCGTTGTGGAATGCGGACTGTTATGTCCCGTGCTTAATAATTAAACTTTATAAACTTATGGAACTTATGTCTTGGGTCTTTAAACTTATGAACTATGAAACTTATGTTTTAGCTTTACGTTTTATGCTTCCGCTGTTAACTTAAAGTTGGTTACTGTCTTATGGTCACCAATTGTATTGTGGTTGGTTTTACTTACTTATTTACGTTGTTCAATATGATTGGTGGCTCGATCCTGTTCATGTCACGCCTCCAAGCGGTGATACTCCGCGTGGTGGATTTTGGGGGTGTGACAGATTGGTATCAGAGCCATTGGTTATAGTGAACTTGGTTTTAAAAAGGGAAAAGCTTTTTGACAAACCAGACTATAACCTGTACAGTGCTCAACGATCCACAACGACGCTTCGCTCCACGTGCAAGACTCGATACAATAGGTGGTATGATTTATGTTTATATTGTCGGTTAGAGAGTTCACACTATGCATAAATTAACGTGATAATTACTATTTGAACCTCGTGTGCTTACTCTCTACTGTCGTCCCACGCTTACGCACTTCCGCGACACTTTTCTTACTTACGTTGCTTCGTTGTGAGGATCATGGGTGGACGTTTGAACATGACTCAAGCCCAGCTGACGGCTCTAATCAACGAACGAGTTGCTGAGGCACTCGCAACAGTTCCAGCAGGAGGTATAACCTGCCATTTCGACCTATCCTAGGATGAATTGATCCTACTCTCGCAAACCAACCCTCGTGCTTAACCTTGTCTTTTATTCTCGCGCAACAGGTCAACATGCTCAGCCTCCTGTATGCACGTTCAAAACATTCATGGATTGCCGACCTAGCACAGAAGGAGCTGTAGGCCTTCTTTACTGGTTCGAGAAGCTTGAGTCCGTTTTTGAGATGTGCGAATGTCCTGAAGATCGTAGGGTGAAATTTGCTACTGGAACACTTGAAGGTGCTGCGTTAACCTGGTGGAAAGCACAGGTTCAACTGCTAAGGCTGGCGGTTGCTAATGCCACCCCATGGAATGACTTCAAAGAATTGATCAAAGAAGAGTACTGTAGTCGTGACGACATCCACAAGCTAAAGGTGGAATTTTTCAATCTGAAGATGACGGGGTCTGAGATTGAGGCGTATACGAAGAGGTCAAACGAGCTGGCCATCTTGTGTCCTACTATGGTGGACCCTCCCATCAAACGTATTGAGCTGTACCTCAAGGGTCTTGTACCAGAGATTCAGAGTCACGTGACTTCAGCTAACCTGGGTACCATTCAGCAAATCATCCGGTTGGCTCATCGTCTCACTGATCAGGCGGTTGAATAGAACAAGCTGCCCAAGCGTATCAGCGCTACTACTACTGATGCTCCCAGTGATAACAAGCGCAAGTGGGATGGAAATTCGGGCAAGGGTTCTACTTCAGTTCAGACTCAGTCCCAGCAGCGAAAGACAGATGAGTACAGGAGCCCCGGTCAGCAGTCTTCTGGGAATCAAAGTCAGGGTGGGTACAAGGGAAATCACCCTAACTTACCATAAGGTTCACACATATTCAACCATGTTCTAATGACTACAGATCTTAACTAGACCACATGGTATGGTGCAACACTTGTCCCAACCTGACCTACATGGTACATGTATTTAACTATCCATGTATATAGCGAAACACTAAGAGCATGGGATATCATCGGTGGCCCTACATTAACTTCGGATACCTATGTTCCTTATTTATTGCTTTGTGGTGACGTTCTTGATGCTCCATGATGACCATTTAAGTGGTGTAAGACGTGACTCATGCCAAAGGTATCCCAATACGATGTAGCTCCACTATTACAACACAAATGCCAAAAATGCACATCAACTGTAGAGATAAGTATAAATACTCTTCTCACCAACAAATAATTCTTGCCCATTCACACATAACATGTTCTTAGTCACACTCAAGTGCGAATACACATGTTTTTTAGGGGTTCCTAGGAACTCCCTCGGTTTGGAAAAAAAATGGAAAAATTAGTTGAAACCATGTATAATTTGGGGAGAAATAGTGAGAATTAATGACAATCAACCAAAAGTAACCCATGAAGAATTCTTGGATCGGTCATTGGTCACACTTCAGAGCTTGGTTGCACAGAGAACTCTCTTATCACTGTGGAAAGGCTAATGTTGATCTAGTTTAGTATACGGTCTTCATTTCTCTGGCCATGCATATTGAACGATATTCATATCATATTGCTGCCACATTGATATTGCTTGTATATATTAAAATGTGTAGATTGATGAATAGTATCCACACCTTTTACACTTTTACCCCCTTGTAGTTTGCTTCTTAGACTATAAATTTTAATAAATTATCAAAAAAAATCCTTAAAACTCAATAAACTTTTCTTTCACTTTATTTTGATGCTTTTCTCTTTCGAATAATTTACCGGGTATCAAACAACCCCTAAACTTCAATAAACTTTTCTTTCGACTTTATTTTTATGCTTTTCCACAATGCGTGGGTAATTTTACTATATATATAATTGGAAAGACTCTATGAATAGTACCTTTAATTTTTAATAATATATAGGTTTTTCAATATATTTATTATTTCATTTCAATATTATAACAAAGTTCATTATTATATTCACTTTTAACCTTAAATATGTTAAAAATATCGTTTTTATGATCGCAATGAACCGAACTGATATCAACTGAACATTACTAGTACCGCAATGTACCGAACCGATGTCAACTGAACAACACTGGTACCGGCATGAGTATTTGTTTTTATGGATTTCAATTGATGTAAACACGAGTTGATTGTTGTGCCGAGTGTCGGTATCGTTATGGTACTTTAATCAACCGAACCGATACTGACATAAAGTCGCCGCAACGCGTAGAGGAATCCAACTTGTATGTTTATATAATTGAAAAGTAATCATGAATAGTAATTTTATTTTTATAATAAGATATATAGTTTTTTCCATACTTTTATCATTTCAATATTGCAATAGATTATATTTACTTTTAGCCTTAAACATATATCTTTAATTTTAACTTTTAATAATTTTCTTTTACTAATATTATTGATACTGTTTGAACAACATCAGTATCGTACCGTATATCCGTATAGTTTTTTTATAATTAGCATCATCATGTGTTTATTAATATGTACGATTCCATAAAAGTTTTATTCGAACGGTCCATATATAGTTGATTTTTTATATCATCGCAAACTGAACATATGATATACCAACCAAACAACATTGGTAAGTGTACCGTATTCGTTTTTATAATTTTCTCGACGCGGCGGTATAAAATTCATTGAACACAACTTTATATTTGCAATAATGTATTTTTTGGTATCGTAAGCTGTATTGAGTGTTTATACGATACCGGTATCGTAACGAACCGATACGACTGAACACCACCGATACCAGTACAAGTATTCGTTTTTATTGTTTTTAGTTGATGTAAAACACGTGTCAACTGGCAACGATTGTTATACCAAGTGTCAGTATCGTATTGTATTGTATTTGTACTATAATGAACCAGACCGATCGATAATGACCAAAGGCCCGCAGCGAAGCGCGCGAAAATCCCACTAGTATATATAATTTGAAAGTCAATATGAATAGTGGTTTGATTTTTATAATAATATATAGTGTTTCTTTTTCCATGAATAGTAATTTTATAAAATATTACATTTACTTTTAAGCTTAAATATATTTCTTTAATTTGAACTTTTATTGATTTTTTTTATTATCACCGATACGTCCGAACAACATCGGTACCGGTATCATATAACATCGGTATAGTTTTTTATTATTAACGTCATCATCTGCCTATTATTATGTACGATTCGATAAAAATTCTACTTGAACGAGTCATATATAGTTTATTTTTTTTATCATCACAACCAAATATATACCGACCAAACAACATCGGTATTCAAACGGGTCATATATAGTTGATTTTATTTATCATCACAAATTGAACATATACTGACCAAACAACATCAGTATTCAAACGAGTTATATATAATTGATTTTTTTTCATCACAAACTGAACATATACCGACCAAACAACATCGGTAACGGTACCGTATTCGTTTTTATAGAATTCTCCACGTGGCGATATAAAATAATTGAACACAAAGTAATATTCGCAATAAAGTACATTTTTGGTATCATAAGTTATATCGAGTGTCTGTACCGGTATCGTAACGGACCGATACCGACCAAACAACAACGGTACCGGTACGGGTATTCGTTTTTATGGGTTCTCAATCGATTTAAAACACGTGTCGATTGGAAACGATTACTATTCCAAGTGTCGATATAGTACTGGTATTGTAATGAATCAGACCGATAATGTCCAAAAACCCGCAACTAAGCGTGCGAGAATATCATATACACATAGTGAATAGCGGGGGCCTTATAACTTGAAAGCGGACGAAAGCAAAGGGTTAGGATATAATAGGAAGTTTATTGGGGTAAGAAGCCTAGGAAGTAATCTTTACCATCCATTTATTTAATCAAGTGCTAAGATTAAATGAGTAAAATTGAAGGAAAAAAAGGAGTCGCGTGAGTTTGTCTAGGGGCATTCTAGTCAATTCAAGGCAATAGTTTATCTCTCCTCCAATTCACCCCAATTTTTTAGACGTTAATAACTCTTTCATACGACATTATTTTTTTATAAAAATTGCACAAAAAACGAGCGTTTTTTTATCTTTAAAACGAGTATACTATTGCTATATTTTCGAAAAAAATTTTCAAAAACCCAGTTGCATAAAACGCAATGGAAAAAATCTAGTTGCGTAAAATGCAATGAAAAAAAACCTAAAAAATGACATTTTTCTAAAACGCAATGCACCAAAGACACAAATAAATGTCTTATTTGTAAAACGCAATGGCCAGAAAACACAAAGAAATGTCTTATTTCTAAAACGCAATAGCCTAAAAACACAAAAAAAATGTACTTTCTAAAACGCTATGGACTGAAAACACATAAAAATGTGTTTTACCTAAAACGCAATGCACCAAAAACACATAGAAATGTCTTATTTCTAAAACGCAATGGCCAGAAAACACTTAAAATGTCTGTTTTCTAAAACGCAATTGACTGAAAACACATAAAAATGTGTTTTACCTAAAACGCAATGCACAAAAAACACAAAGAAATGTCTTATTTATAAAACGCAATGGCCAGAAAACACTTAAAAATGTCTCCTTTCTAAAACGCAATGGCCTAAAAAAACAAAAGAAAGTGTTCTATCTAAAACGCAATGGACTCAAAACACCTAAAAATGTGTTTTACCTAAAACGCAATGACTAAAAACACTTAAAAAATGTGTTTTTTCTAAAACGCAATGGTCAGAAAACACATAAAAATGTCTTAGTTCTAAAACGCAGTGGCCTAAAAACACTAAAGAAATTGTTCTCTCTGCCCCTTGGACCCCGCCAGGGGCTACTACCGCCCCTTGGACCCTACTACCAGGGGCGCTGCCCCCGGACCCCCGCCAATATCGTAAAACGCAATGACTAAATCAAAAACCCAGATCGTAAAAATGAAATTAAAGAATTTCTTACATGGATCGAAGCCGATTTTTTCAACGATTGACGAAATTTGAATGATAGAAACACTTATCAGCGATCGAATCGAAACGGATCGAGTGATTATCTTCAAAATCACGGGAAAAAACGAGATTTTGTATGAAATTAAACTGGGTTTTCTTCAAAAAAGCTGAAGAACACGTTGATCGGGTGTTTGAATTATTGATTGGTGATGAAAATCGCACTATAATGTAGTGATTATTGAGATAGTAAGTGAAGAAAAGGTTGAAGATGGTGGGTTTTGAAAATGATGGGTTTTGAAGTTACTGGGGAGAAGAAGGAAGAAGAAATGATACGATTGACTAAAATACTCTTTCTCTTTATTTTAAATTTTGTCACATGTTATAATCCTATTGTTTCATATGCTTCCTAGCCAAAATAAACTTTCTATTTAATCCTCACCCCGAAAGCAAAATATACAAAAAGATCTTATTTTGTATCATCCATCCCACGTATCATCCTCTTTTATCATAACGAATTAGAAAAAATAATAAAACTAAATAAGAATCGGGATTCTCTTATCCTTTCAAGTTTGGTCCTGATTATTTTAATTAGAAACAAGATTGACAAAATAAATGCCAAGAAATAATTCAAATTATTAACTCTTCATTTTGAAAAGTATGAGTTGATGTCAATCCATATATATTTCTTTGCTACAAGTAAATGTCCCATATTAAAGTATAAAAAAACTAAAATGATTGCTTGATACATATTAAAATATTGTCAGATGCAAGTAAACAAATTGATGATTAGTGTTAGTCTAAAACTTAATAATGATAAAAATATTGAAGAAATCAAAACATTTTTTTATTATAATAATGGGTGGAGATACAATAGGAAGTTTATTTGGCTAGGAAGGATAGGAAGTGATCTTGACCATCCATTAAGTTAATCAAGGGCTAAGATTAAATCAGGCAAATTGAAATGAAGAAAAGAGGCGCGTGAGTTTGTTCAAGGGCATTCTAGTCAATCCAAGCCAATAGTTTCTCTCTCCTCCAATTCCCCCCCCCCCCCCATTTTTTAAACGTTAATAACTCTTTCATACGACATTATTTTTTTATAAAAATTGCACAAAAAAACGAGCGTTTTTTTATCTTTAAAACGAGTATACTATTGCTATATTTATAAAAAAAAAAATTAAAACCCAGTTGCGTAAAACGCAATAGAAAAACCACCAGTTACGTAAAACGCAATGAAAAAAAAACCTAAAAATGACATTTTTCTAAAACGCAATGCACCAAAAACACAAAGAAATGACTTATTTGTAAAACGCAATGGCCAGAAAACACATAAAAATGTGTTTTACCTAAAACGCAATGCACAAAAAACACAAAGAAATGACTTATTTGTAAAACGCAATGGCCAGAATACACTTAAAATGTCTGTTTTCTAAAACGCAACGGACTGAAAACACATAAAAAAGTGTTTTACCTAAAACGCAATGCACCAAAAACACAAAGAAATGTCTTATATGTAAAACGCAATGGCCAGAAAACACTTAAAAATGACTAATTCTAAAACGCAATGGACTGAAAACACCTAAAAATGTGTTTTACCTAAAACACAATGACTAAAAACACTTAAAAATGTGTTTTTTTTTTTTTTTTTTCTAAAACGCAATAGCCAGAAACCACATAAAACTTTCTTATTTCTAAAACGCAATGGACACATAAAACTGTCTGTCACTGTGAACTGTCTGAATTGTCTACGAATTACTGTCTTCGAAATGAGCCAATTTATGGAAATTTAATTTTTCTGATGCGTTTTTAGTACAGCTCAACCCCAGCCAGGGGCTCTGCCCCTTGGACCCCGCCAGCGGCTGCCGCCCCTGGGACCCCGCTACCGGGGGCTGCCGCCCCCGGACCCCCGCAAAGATCGTAAAACGCAATGACTAAATCAAAAACCCAGATCATGAAAATGAAATTAAAGAATTTCTTACATGGATCGAAGCCGATTTCTTCATCAATTGACGAAATTTGAATGATAGAAACACTTATCAACGCTCGAATCGAACGAATCGAGTGATTATCTCCAAAATCACCGGAAAAAACGAGATTTTTTATGAAATTAAACTGGGTTTTCTTCAAAAAAAGCTGAAGAACACGTTGATCGGGTTCTGAATCATTGATTTGTGATGAAAATCGCACTATAATGTAGTGATTATTGAGATAGAAAGTGAAGAAATAGTTGAAGATGGTGGGTTTTGAAAATGATGGGTTTTTGAATTTACTGGGTTTTGAAAAAGCAAGAAGAAGGAGTTGGATTGACTAAAATACCCTTTCTCTTTATTTTAAAATTTGCCACATGTCATAATCCTATGGCTTCCTAGCGAAAATTAACTTCCTATTTGATCTTTACCCTTATAATAATCATTCGAGTAAACTGCAATTTTACCCCATAGGGTTTAAGCCAATTGGCACTCTGACCCCCTCCCTGAAAATAATTGCAATTTTACCCCCCAACGTTGTTGTTATGTCGTATAATTACCCCCTGCCGTCAACTTTTGTTAACAGTCTGTTAAATGGAATGTGAAATGACTATCTTAACCTTTCATATTACCCCATATGGTTTGTTCTAAACAAACGTATTACCCCCCACTCTTAAATTACCAAATTGTCATTTCTTATTACCCCTTATACTTTGTTGTAAGAAACAGTATTACCCCCCGTTTTAAGTATTTCATTGCTTCCTTACCCCCTGCAGTAACCAAAACCCTTCCCGCCAAAAAAGTTTAACCAACCAAAGTCAAAGGATGCGGAAACTTTGGAACTGGAAACATGTTTGGCACTGTAAAAAGCTTGCAACAATCAAACCTATATCAAACTATCCTATATCAAACTATCATGCTGCAATCATCTTTGGAACTTTGGAACTGTAAACAGCTTGCAACAATCATCTTAATATGAATTGGTCATATTTCATCCATCAATTTCATGTATCTACTTGTTTGGCTACAAGCATATATCATAAACTACTTAGTGGAGGTTCAAACATTAGCTGTATACATTAGCTGTTTGGCTACAAGCATATATCTATCAATCTCAAATATCCTGCAATATAAACTTGCTGCAGTATGCAAAACACATACCTGCTGCAAAGCACTTAACAGTATTTACTTGCTGCAAAACCTAAACACATATACTCAAACCTGCTGTAGCTGCAAATGGTCGTTTAACCTGTTCAAACATGCTCAAAACACATATACTCAAACCTGTTCAAACATGCCCAAAACACATATTGATGTGTGTAAAATGCAACATATAAATTACATCAAATGAGGCATAAAACTAACCCTTTTTTAGTACTAATATTGGAAAAAGAGTGTTTTTGTCTTCCTTTTGTATTTTCAGGATTAAATGAGCTCAAAAACACAAAAGAAGCAAAAAGACAGCTAAACCCAACATAAATACAAGAAAAGGAACATTAGTGGATTGCCCGAACCCTCAACGGCACCTTCCAAAGCAAAATAGAGAAAACAGAAGGCTGAACACGCCCCGTGCTCAGCCAGCACGGGGCCGTGCCCAAGAAGCAGCAGAAAAGACAAACCTATAGAAGCTTCTATTGCCCACCACGGGCCGTGCTCAGCGGACACGGGGGCGTGTCGAAAGTACAGCAGGCGCATTTATTGTAATTGCGAATTACAATTAATGAGGAGAGAGAGTGTCAGACGGGCACGGGGCCGTGTCCAGCGGACACGGGGCCGTGTCCAGCTCTCTGTTCAGCCTATAAATAGGAGTGCTTGGATTCATTTCATCTCATCCCTTGGCACACCACCTCTCTCACACTTCATCCACCACCCACCACCATCACAACACCATCATCCACCACCATCATCCATTGTCCATCATAGAGTGTGTGAGTCGTCTCGGGATCCAAGATTGATCGTAAGAGTTCTTGACAATCAAGGCCATGTTTGCCTAAGTCTCTTACATCACTTGGTGAAGACAAAGTGTCTAGTATAATACTTTTTATTTCTAATCTTTTGCACTTTTTATTTGGTTTTGTATTAATGACTTTAATAACTAGTTACTTATGTTGAAGGTGATCTTTCCTTATCGTTTGTCCGTGGTGTCTTGGCATTATTTTACTGTCTATATAAAATAAAGGATTTTCACCATTCATATCTCCACGGTCTATATGGAGGTGTTGATGCATATTTTGTCTATCGCCTTCGTCAATCTGAACTGTAGTGAAGAATTGAAGAAACCGAGTCGTAAATGTCTAATATTTAGTGAAATAGGCAAGGTGGCAAACTTGTAATTAATGAAGTTTCATTAAAATTGCCCTTGACCTATAAATAGGGAGTGTTAGTGTTATGTTTAAGACTTTTTGCTCATTTGTGACATTGGAGAAAATCTTGTAGAGAGAGAAAGTCTAGAGAGAGAAAACTCTCTCAAGTGTTTGTACACGTGTATTTTCAATAGAATCAAGGTTCTAGTACGTTCTCGTGTGTTCGGTCACACACGTTCACGGTTTCCGCACGTCGAACGTGTCGTTACGCAATCGAACGGTGTCAAAACCGATCCTACAAGTGGTATCAGAGCTAGGAGCTCGATTGCGCTGACCAAACACATTGATTCGTACCTGATTTCAGCGGATTCAGATCTGATTTTCACCGATTTCTTCAAATTTTTCATTTTTGTCACGTTTTTGTTGAAAATTGTAAAATTGAACGGGTTTTACTGGTCCAAATCTGCTGATTTTCAAGTATATTGTGCGAAAATACATGTTTTAAAACCCTACCAAGTTTCAAATCAAAACTCCAAGCCGTTTTGGAGTAATTCGATTTTTTGTGTCCGTTTTTCTGGAAAACAGCAAGATTTCGCTTGAAATCTCACCATTTGCACAGGTTTCGCTTGAAGATAATGAGTTTTTGAAGCGAAATCTAACATTCCGCTTGAAATTAGTGAGTGTTTGAAGCGAACTAATTGATTTCGCTTGAAAAATAGAGGTTGCTTGAAGCGAAACACACGATTTCGCTTGAATTAACGAGACTGATATCACTTGAAAAGACATCTGCTTGAATGATGACTGCTTGAAAACATTGGCTGCTTGAACTATCTTTAACGAGAAAATTTTATTGATTTGTGTGAAAACATTAAAAGATATCATGTGATACTGTGTCAGGTTGCATCGATTAAGCATTTTATGTGATATTGTTGGGAAGTGTGAACCGTTTGAACTGTCATTGTATTGTCTAAACATAAAACTTGTCGGGCATTCAATTAAAGTAATTGGGTTGTGTGAACTGTTTGAGTTACATGTGATAAGTTGTCTGATCAAAGTATGGAGGTCCAATCATAGTAATTGAATTGTGAATTGAACATTTAATGTTGGCGGTCACATTGGTCAAATAGGATTTTGTTGTGAGTTGTTGTTATCGACACAATTGATCAAGCCCATGTGCTGATTGTGTTGTCCAAAATTTTACGGCCCTATCATAGTTGTTGGATTTACATGTGAGGTCCAATTGAAGTTAGCTGTTATCTGGCCACGTTTAAAAAAAAAAACAAACAACTCAATCAGATTTCGAGGAGTGTTTACTTGTGTATTTGATCATACAAAAGTTTACAGTCCAATCAAGTGAATCTCGAAAATAGATGTGAGTTTGTATGTTTGAAAATTATCGAAAATTGAAGTAGCATGTGAATAGATATTAATTTTTGTCGGTTATTTGAAAATCAGTATACATGTGTTGATTTTAGTATTCAAAGACTAAAGGTCCAATCATATTGGATTGTATATTGATGTTGTCTGCCATTACAAATTATATGTGTTGATTTTGTGAATTGTGTTTGAAATTGAAACATTATATGTGAATTGTATTGAGATTAAAAATTCAAGGAACAATTAAAAGTTTGTGTGGGATTGTGAAAATTTGTCGTAGATTGTTTTAGAAAAATGGCAATGATATTTGATGAGAAAGAAAATGATTTTTTTGAAAATTTAAACAATTGGTATATAAGATCTATGGATAGCGGTTATAGAAGTGTAAGTGCGGACATTTGGGTTAAAAGTTTTGAGCATTTCATGTGCCAAAAGGATGAAACGTTGGAAGAGTTGGAGAGACGTTTTGAAATTTTAAGAAGCAATTTGAGTAAAAATGATATTCAAAATTCTAATGAAGAACAGATATCAAAATTGGAACGTGCATTACCTGCTAAATATGATAAATTCTTAATTGAACTAAAAAGAAAGGATTATTTCAAAGAACTTTATCCAAAACAATTTTTTAATGAGGTTAATGCAGAGTTTATTATGGAATGTAAGAAAAAAAATGAATTGGTGAATGAAATGGAAAAGAATTTACAAAAATTGGAATTGGATGTAATTGCTGAAATAGATAGAAGAATTCGTGTGTGTCTTGCAACAAAGAGTATTTTGAAATATGATATTAAAAGGAAATATTATATTGATGAAAATTTGAATCCTTTTGATTTCGTTAAACTCTTTTGTGCAGGAACATACAAGATGGAGACAGAACAAGTTCAAAAGAATGAAGAATCTGTGAAGCTTGGATCTTTAAGTTCAGAATCAGTGTGCTATAAATGTGACAACTTTAAGACTGACAATGACAAACTTTTGAAGGATGCGGAAAGTTTGAAATCGGAAGTCGAGAAGTTGAAAGATGAGAAGCAAACTGATGTAAAACAGATTCTGGAGTTGCAAGTGAATTGTGAAAAGCTGAAAGTTGAAAATGACAAACTGTTAAATGACATGAACAGTTTGACATTGGAAAACAAAATTTTGAAAGAAAAAGAAAAAGTTTTTGAAAATGAAAAATCAAAAATGGAAAAAGATTTTCAAAGACAAATCAAGATTTTGGAAGATGAGAGAGATATTTTTGGTAAAGATAATCTTGAAAAACAAATTGAAATCAATTCTCATCTTGCTAAAATCATTCAGCTTGAAAAAGAAGCTAAAAGTGATCGGATTAAAATTGCTGAGTTAGAAAGTAAGTTGAAAGGTTTTGTGACTTCTGCACCTTATGTGTGTCCAGAACCGATCAATTCAGATTGTGATGAGAAAACTGATGATGAAAATGAAAAAATTGAGAAAAAATTCCAAGGAACTGTTCTGCAATCGACTGAAAAGGGTGAATGCTCTATGCAAAAACCTTTGAAGAAGAAAGTGGAACAGAAACAAAAGGTTAAAAAATCAGAAAATGTTCAAAACCAGATTAAAAACTCATCAGTTCAGTCATCCAATCGTTATAAAAAACCACAAAAAGTTGAAAATTTAAACTCACAAAAAGTTGGTGATATGTGGTGCAGGTTTGACCACAGTGCTTCAAAGCCAAATCCAGCTTTCAGGAGGAGTGATGATTACCACAAAGCCAGACAATGCTATGATCTGAGTGTTTGGTGTGAAGGTGGTGAATGGTACGATAACAGAATGTGTTACTCTTGTGGTAGTCAAGGACACATTGCTGTTAACTGCCAGAATCAGTGGTTTGAGACGAGGAGATGCTATAACTGCCAAATCAAAGGACACATTGCAAGAGATTGCCCAATGAGATCAACTGAAAGATCGAGGGCTGCATCTCAGAAAAAGGTGATAGAATCAGTCAAAGTCAAAGAAAAGCCCAAGGAACTGAAAGTTTCAGAACAGAAAGTGAAAGAACAGAAAGTGAAGCTTTCACAAGGGCAGAAAGACCGACTGAGAAAGAAAAGGAAGAAAGCGAGAGAGTATCTCGAAAGGATTTTGTCCTCGGATACAACTGGTAAAACAGATAAAAGTTCTGATAAATCGTCTTGCTCTCCAAAGGATGACAAATCAAGCAAAACGAATTCATCAGATACAAATCTGAGGATAGAAGAGAGAGTGAAGAAAGAGAAAGTTGGTGGCGATGAATCTGTTTCTTTGGAAACAAAGGAGCCACATGTCGGCGATGAATCTGGCTCATCAAAGTCAGACAAGCCACATTCAGGCAATGATTCTGTTTTGGTAAAGATAGAGGAGCCATGTGTTGAGGTAAAAGTAGAGAATTCTGGTTTAACAATGGATGATGCAAACTATCCACCATTGTTGAACAAGAATTCTAAATCACCCAAGGACCGTCAGGCTTGGGTGAATCTGTTTAAATGAAAAACCTGACTTGCCGGAACTCCCAGGTAGGTAATTGTGGAGTAGGAATCGGCATATTTCTTGAGAAATTCACTCTGGTGATATTTCGACTTACAAGTGGTTAATCAAGGACATTAAGTTGTACTTGATTTAACTATCTTACAAATGGTATGATTATTGGAAATTGTTTTTGTGATAAACCTATAAGAGGTTGAAAAACAATGAATGAAACCCCATGTTTATGAAACGACACACAAAACTAATTTTCCGGAAAAACCATTTTGATTAAAACAAACTTAAGTGTTTTGAAATCATAATGGGAAAATAGTTTGTTGTTAGGGGGAGTTCTGATTGTTTATGCCAAGTGGATGGCGAATTGAGGCAATTCTCATCAGTTTGTCACTTTACTTTGTACAGTTTATTGCATTTACTTTCAAATTTTCCTAGAAAATCAAAATTGAAACATATTTTGATTTTAGGGGGAGTAAAAATTTAAAAAAAATTAGAAAAATTTGAAAAGTCAAAATCTTTGAAAAATTCAAAATTGAGTTTTGTTGAGAACAAGAGGAAATGATAGTAAATCAGTGGACTATCACAGCATGCTAAAGAAATGAAATGTTAAAATGTGATAAACGGTCTCACTAAAGATGTGACGATAGGCTCAGCTAGACTAGTAGATTTGCGATAACGATACAAACTTAAATGAAAAAGCCTAGTTCTAGTGGGAAACATGGTTGAAAGCATAGTACTTAGTTTTGTCCTTCGTGATTGTGTACCTACTCAGTAATCGCTGAATGCCAAAAAGCATAAAACTGGTTAAGTTTGTGAACTTTCACAACTTTGCTGAAAAGTCGCTGTGATTGTGCATTTTATTTTGCAAAAATTTAAACTTGTTTGATTTCTTTATTTTGTTTAAGCATCGGACATCCTCTGCGTATACGTGAGTATCGACCTGGATGTTGTTGCCTAAACGTTCTGCTTTATTTTCTTTGGTGTTTCGTTTAAGCTTTGGATCACCTCTGCGTATACGGGAGTATCGACCTGGTGGTTAAAGCCTAAACAACTTCAACTTATTTTTATTTTTCTTATTTTGTTTAAACATTGGACTTTCTCTGCGTATACGGAAGTATCGACCTGATTGTTAATGTTTAAACATTCTGCTTTATTTTCGCACATATCACAGTTGATGAAAGTTTAAAGGCATTACTTGAGTTAGTGTATTGCATGATGAGGGGATATGCTGAGATCGTGGGGTCCATAAGAATTTAGTGCTATCTTAATATACCTTAACGTATCGGTAAGCATTTCGAAAGTTTTTAGATTGAGCTTAAGAGGACAATTATATCGTCAATCAACGTGAATCGTTTAGAACTTAAAACGATTAAAAGCTTAACGGTGCTTGTGATGTGTCTCAAAAACTGATATGATCCTCTTTCGCAAACTCACAAAAATCTGTTTGTACATATTTCTTACTGCATTTCATTTCATTCAAAATCCAAAAAGATTTTAGTGTGTTTTAGCTTAATTTTTGAAAAATCCAAAAAGATTTTCGACAACTGATGTTGAAAAGTTGATATTCAAAATCTCAAAGGCTAAACAAGATGAACAATTGGTTTGGTTAAGATGATGAGAAGTTGAAAGATAATCCTCAAATGTTTAGATGATTCATTAACTTGAATCACAATATTGTGTGTTATATGATTGTCTTACAAGAGGTTGAGATGTGTAGGTTTTTGATTCTTTGGCTACGGAAAGCAAGGCGTCGATCCCAAAAGCACGGAAGCTTGACGAAAGGGGGAGCCAGAAAATACGGAAAGCCAGGTGTCGATCCCAAAAGCACGGAAGCTTGACGAAAGGGGGAGCCTGAAGAGACTACCGAAAGGGGGAGCTGAAGCTAAAAACAGATCCACCGGGATTCTGTTAAAGCAAGAGGAAGTCTGTGTTTGCTGAAGTAAAGAAGAATCAAGAGAGAGAGAAAGACAAGTCACTACAAGTTTGTCTAAGGATTGACTTCGGCAATATACAAGGGGGAGATTGTTGATGCATATTTTGTCTATCGCCTTCGTCAATCTGAACTGTAGTGAAGAATTGAAGAAACCGAGTCGTAAATGTCTAATATTTAGTGAAATAGGCAAGGTGGCAAACTTGTAATTAATGAAGTTTCATTAAAATTGCCCTTGACCTATAAATAGGGAGTGTTAGTGTTATGTTTAAGACTTTTTGCTCATTTGTGACATTGGAGAAAATCTTGTAGAGAGAGAAAGTCTAGAGAGAGAAAACTCTCTCAAGTGTTTGTACACGTGTATTTTCAATAGAATCAAGGTTCTAGTACGTTCTCGTGTGTTCGGTCACACACGTTCACGGTTTCCGCACGTCGAACGCGTCGTTACGCAATCGAACGGTGTCAAAACCGATCCTACAGGAGGTATGTTGGCTACCTGGTAGGGGGTTAAGGGAACGGTTTGGTAAAGGTCTTGCCATTGTTCAGCGTTTAGAGGTCCTGCAATGGACCTGGGTCAAATTTAGTAGGACCTCCTTCAATACTTCACGGTATTGGATGGCGGGGGTCCAAACTCTTTGATCCCCTCATAAGTTAACTACTATTAATACTATAACCCGGCTATTTAGGACTGTATCCCTGCTGACTCAGACTACTTAGTCGAGGGTAACGTCACCGCCAAAAGCGGGGCCTACCACAATACTGCATTAATAACTTAATTCATTATCTTCCAATAATCCACCCCTTTAGGATTGTATCCCTGCTGACTCAAACTACTGGGGTGAGGGTAACGTCACCTTCAAAAGAGGGGCCTACTACAATAACTAAGATAATCTCTTAATTATGTGCAAAAGTGCGGAAGTAATCAAAGGTTATACTAGATACGAGTCGGAACCAAGTGATTCATCTTGTCTATCTGTTTTTATTTTATTTTTATTTTCAGCATTTTAGTTAGTTTTTATTTTTCTTAGTTTAAAACATTTTTCTGAACTTTTATTTTGGTTAGACGTTGAGGATAAACCGGTATTAAAAGCTCTTGTGTCCTTGGACGACCTCGGTATCTTACCAACGCTATACTACGCTCAACGATGGGTGCACTTGCCCATATGTGTGTTTAGTGTTAGTGAAATATCGTGTTTTATAAATTTAAAACTTGGCTAAAATAAGTGTTAAAAAGGGCTTAAAATATACACCTAAAATATACGACACTTTACCGCACATCAAGTTTTTGGCGCCGCTGCCGGGGACACAAGGATTTTAAGAAAGTTAGGAATCAACGGCCTAATCATCTTTTATTTTTCTTTTTATTTTTTTTAGGATTTTCTTAGTTTTTCAGCTTCTGCAGAGCTCAGCACGGGTCGTGCCCGGTCAGACACGGGCCGTGCCCAGCAACCATCACTGGCAATTTTTGTTTTCTGAGTTACAGAGAGCTGAACACGGGGTCGTGTCGGTGCAACACGGGGTCGTGTCCAACTCCCAGTAACAGGGATCCAGAAATCAATTACTGCAACTCTGAACACGGGCCGTGTTCATTGAGCACGGGGCCGTGGTGAACATTCTGACCAGCGTTCTTTTCTGTTTTTATTGCAGGATTTGGAACCCAGGCGCCACATTTGAACCTCCTACGTAGTGCATGAGCTCCAGTTCTAGTAGAGACATAAAAGAACCCCTAGAAGAACCCGAGCGCTTTCTCAGAAAAAGGCTAAAAGCTAAAAATCAAGAGAAAGTTTCGGGGGACCCACTTCCAATGGCGGACCAACGTACCCTCATGGATTACCTACGGCCTACCGTAGGCAATCTTGGCGCCGCTATCAATGCCCCGAATGTCGAAGCCAACAACTTCGAACTTCGGCCGCATTTGATACAAATGCTCCAAAACTCCGCAACCTTCCACGGGCTTGCGGACGAGGATCCCCATCTACATATTACTAACTTCTTAGAAATATGTGATACCTTCCGGATCAATGGAGCATCAAATGACGCCATCCGCCTTCGAATGTTTCCTTTTTCATTAAAAGACCGAGCTAAGGCTTGGCTTAATACCCTCCCAGCTGGGTCGGTAACCACCTGGGATGAACTCGCCCAAAAGTTTTTATATAAGTATTTCCCTCCTGCTAAAACGGCTAAATTAATGACAGAAATTAATACATACTCACAAGAGGATGGGGAATCCTTATATGAAACTTGGGAAAGGTTCAAGGAGCTTCTAAGAAAGTGTCCTCACCATGGTCTAGCGATATGGCAACAAGTATCCACTTTCTATAATGGATTGTTGCCACACACAAGACAAACACTTGATTCAAGCTCCGGGGGACTCTTAGGTAATCGTCGCCCAAATGAAATATATAACCAAATTGAGGAAATTGCCCAAACCAATTTTCAATGGCACACTCCCCGAGGTAATAAATCTATTGCCCCGGGCGCCCATAAGGTTGATGAAAGCACTTCTTTACAATCCCAAATCGAGGCCCTCTCTTCAAAAATCAAAAGGCTTGAAATGACAAAAACGGCCTCGGTTATGGCTTGTGAAGGGTGTGGTGGGTCACATGAAAATTGGAGTTGTATGAAAGATTTAGATGAACAAACTGAAACGGTAAACTACATGGATAATAGACCTAGGCCGTCGGGTCCTCCAACGGGTACCTACAACCAAGGATGGCGTAACCACCCAAATCTTGGTTGGAGAAATCCCGGAAATAGTAGTAACCAACAAAACCAACGAACTAATTTTCAACAACCACAAAATTTTCCTCAACAACAAGGTGGAAGAGAAAGGCTTGAAGATACCATATCTCGCCTCATCTCTGACACTGAAAAGAAGAACTCGGATCGATTCCAACAAATGGAATCGAATTTCAGAAACCAACAAGCTAGTATTCAAAACGTTGAAAAACAATTAAATCAACTAGCTCAAAATTTCTCCGAGAGACCACAAGGCGCATTACCCAGTAATACCGAACCAAACCCAAAGGCACAATTCCATCTCATCACATTACGAAATCGAACCGTGGGTCCTGAGGATGCTCCATTGCCGCCAAATGGAAGAAGTCATTCTGGCCAGCCTATGACTCCTCCTGCACCAGAAAAGGCTTCTATACCGAATCAGGAGCCCACCAAGAATCCTCCAATCCCGTACCCCGGTAGGTTAAATCGTCAAAAGACCGATGAGCAATTCGCAAAGTTCGAAAGCTTACTAAAACAATTGCATGTTAATATTCCTTTTATTGAGGTCCTAACCCAAATGCCTAAATATGCAAAATTCATGAGGGATTTCCTCACTCACAAAAAGAAAATTGAATCGTTGCAATTAGTTAACCTAGGCGAAGAATGCTCAGCTCTAGTACTCAACAAACTTCCACAAAAGAAAATCGACCCCGGGAGCTTCACAATCCCTTGTTCGATTGGGAAGTCCCCCGTCCGAAATGCTTTAGCCGATCTTGGGGCTAGCATCAACCTCATGCCCACCTCAATGTTCAAGCGACTCGGCCTAGGAGTAACAAGCCCTACAAAGATGAGCATACAACTCGCCGACAGGTCCGTCAAGTTTCCACATGGGGTCATCGAAAATTTGCTAGTCAAGGTCGACAAATTCGTTTTTCCAACCGACTTTGTTATCCTAGACATGGAGGAAGACACCGAGGTCCCCCTCATCCTCGGGAGACCATTCTTAGCCACCGCTCAAGCAGTGGTGGATATGAATGACGGAACTCTAACATTGAAGTTTGGGGATGAGGAAGTGAAATTTGAATGTGGAAAGAGAGTAGAGGAAGAAGATCCGGTCAACTACATGAAGGTCATAGACTCAAGCTTGGATGACGCTCTCCGACGGTGTAACATGGGATGCAATACATCCCACTTGGGTAACATATGACCAGGCATTGGGTCTAGCCAAGGACCCTTATAAACGTGGCGCACCATGGAGGCATTCCACGGAACTATCCTTAGTTTAATTTAGATTAGTTTTTATGTTTTCTAGTTAGTTTAATTTTCAGGAATAAAACACACTCATGGTGGTAAATGATGAAAAGGGAAACGAGAAAAATGATCCCATGCACAAGGACGAGGCAACCCGACAATTTTCTCCCTTTCAGAAGGTTCAACACGGGCCGTGCCCAACCAACACGGCCCCGTGTCGAACCACCTGCAGAAAACGCCCAGTACAGGTAACTGGACACGGGCCGTGTTCACCTAACACGCCCCCGTGTCCAGACTTCAGTTTCTCTTATTTCAATTTTGTTACTGGCACTTGAACACGGGGCCGTGCCCGGATAACACGGGGCCGTGTTCAGTGCCCAGTAACACAAAATTTTGCTTTTTAAACACTAATTTACACATCTAATCAACCTAAAAATTTATTTTTGGGACACATTGAGGACAATGTGTAATTTAAGTGTGGGGGGGGATGCTAAAACCTTGAATTTTGCAAGTCCTAAATACAAGCCTTACACAAAACTCTATTGGAACCGCTAATCACCCCAAATTTTTTCAAAAATTTCAATTTTTTTTACTTGTCTAGGTTTAACTCGGGAAATTCAAGCTCTCAAAAAGGTTATATTTTTACAAATTTACAACCGATAGCGTAGTGATAAAAAGAACCAACATAAGAAAATTATGAAAAGGCATGACAAACTTATTTAAAATTTGATTATATATACTTGATCACATAAAAACCCATTTCCACAAAAGTGAGTTTTGAGCCTTTACTGAGCACACAATTTCATATCATTTGACTAAATGCTCATTTTTCGTTTCTTGTGTGAATAGCCGCTTGGTTCTTACGACTCTAGAACTTGCCATGACAATACATTCCCGGTCCTTATCAACTTAAACCCGAGTAAGTAAATGATAGAGGCATTAGGACTAACCCTTTTCATTTCTACACCATTATTTTTCTTTTTCTTTTACCACCTACCCAAAAATCCCCCTAGTTAGCCCCTTTGAGCCTAAACCTTTTCGTTTCATCACCCACCAAAACCTTTTTTATTTTTAACCCTTTATTTTAGTAACAAGTTCGGTTCTTCAAAAAAAAAAAAATGAAGGAAAAAGAAAATAAACAAACAAAGTAATCAAAAATAACTTTGTTTGAATAAAAGCTTCATCAAAAATAAAAAGTTGCAAAAATACGAAAACCGACACTTGTTACGCTTTTTAGCCCTTTTTCTACTAACCACTAACCCAACCACCTACCTTTAACCCTAGCCAACCCTTAACCCACAAAGTCCTCTTGATATCTACAAAGGTATAAAAGTTAAAAAGGAGGAGGATTGATTTCTTGGCAAGCCTATGGTAGGAATAAGTTCCAGGACCGCTCTCGAGTGATTCACTAAAAATACACCTTCGGCCGAGTGTGAGTGATTTCCCCGCGAGGTATGTGAACTTGTATATAAATAGAATTTAAAAAAAAAAGGCATGTTATGCCCAAATAAGTAATTTCTTTTATGAACAGTTCTAAATAAATCATTACGAATAGGAGTGTAAATAAATAAAAATAAAACCCAAAAAGATCTTGGAAATCCCGACACTCTATGACAAGCCCAAAACCTTCTCTTCTACCTATTCCATTTGGGAGTGTAAGCCAAATATTAAAGAGTTTTGCTTGAGGACAAGCAAAAGTTCAAGTGTGGGGGTATTTGATGTGTGTAAAATGCAACATATAAATTACATCAAATGAGGCATAAAACTAACCCTTTTTTAGTACTAATATTGGAAAAAGAGTGTTTTTGTCTTCCTTTTGTATTTTCAGGATTAAATGAGCTCAAAAACACAAAAGAAGCAAAAAGACAGCTAAACCCAACATAAATACAAGAAAAGGAACATTAGTGGATTGCCCGAACCCTCAACGGCACCTTCCAAAGCAAAATAGAGAAAACAGAAGGCTGAACACGCCCCGTGCTCAGCCAGCACGGGGCCGTGCCCAAGAAGCAGCAGAAAAGACAAACCTATAGAAGCTTCTATTGCCCACCACGGGCCGTGCTCAGCGGACACGGGGGCGTGTCGAAAGTACAGCAGGCGCATTTATTGTAATTGCGAATTACAATTAATGAGGAGAGAGAGTGTCAGACGGGCACGGGGCCGTGTCCAGCGGACACGGGGCCGTGTCCAGCTCTCTGTTCAGCCTATAAATAGGAGTGCTTGGATTCATTTCATCTCATCCCTTGGCACACCACCTCTCTCACACTTCATCCACCACCCACCACCATCACAACACCATCATCCACCACCATCATCCATTGTCCATCATAGAGTGTGTGAGTCGTCTCGGGATCCAAGATTGATCGTAAGAGTTCTTGACAATCAAGGCCATGTTTGCCTAAGTCTCTTACATCACTTGGTGAAGACAAAGTGTCTAGTATAATACTTTTTATTTCTAATCTTTTGCACTTTTTATTTGGTTTTGTATTAATGACTTTAATAACTAGTTACTTATGTTGAAGGTGATCTTTCCTTATCGTTTGTCCGTGGTGTCTTGGCATTATTTTACTGTCTATATAAAATAAAGGATTTTCACCATTCATATCTCCACGGTCTATATGGAGGTATGTTGGCTACCTGGTAGGGGGTTAAGGGAACGGTTTGGTAAAGGTCTTGCCATTGTTCAGCGTTTAGAGGTCCTGCAATGGACCTGAGTCAAATTTAGTAGGACCTCCTTCAATACTTCACGGTATTGGATGGCGGGGGTCCAAACTCTTTGATCCCCTCATAAGTTAACTACTATTAATACTATAACCCGGCTATTTAGGACTGTATCCCTGCTGACTCAGACTACTTAGTCGAGGGTAACGTCACCGCCAAAAGCGGGGCCTACCACAATACTGCATTAATAACTTAATTCATTATCTTCCAATAATCCACCCCTTTAGGATTGTATCCCTGCTGACTCAAACTACTGGGGTGAGGGTAACGTCACCTTCAAAAGAGGGGCCTACTACAATAACTAAGATAATCTCTTAATTATGTGCAAATGTGCGGAAGTAATCAAAGGTTATACTAGATACGAGTCGGAACCAAGTGATTCATCTTGTCTATCTGTTTTTATTTTATTTTTATTTTCAGCATTTTAGTTAGTTTTTATTTTTCTTAGTTTAAAACATTTTTCTAAACTTTTATTTTGGTTAGACGTTGAGGATAAACCGGTATTAAAAGCTCTTGTGTCCTTGGACGACCTCGGTATCTTACCAACGCTATACTACGCTCAACGATGGGTGCACTTGCCCATATGTGTGTTTAGTGTTAGTGAAATATCGTGTTTTATAAATTTAAAACTTGGCTAAAATAAGTGTTAAAAAGGGCTTAAAATATACACCTAAAATATACGACACTTTACCGCACATCACATATACTCAAACCTGTTCAAATATGCAAGATCTATTTTGTAGTCATTAATCTGAGAGGGGGTGTTAAAATTATACATCCTAGACATCTCAGTGAGTATACATTAGTTGTTGGCTTAACAAGTGAAATACAAACAGTTAAGATAAAAAAATGCATGTTTACCATAACCATCATTAATATCAAAAATGCATGTTTATCATAACCATGATTAACATCATCATCAGTCATCGTCATTAACATCTAATTTAACTTAAGTTAACCTACATATTACACAAAGCCTAAATAACTACTAGAGTAAACATCCGCTCAACTCTCCGGTGGATAATGGAAGTTGAGGACAGGCCTACCAAACATGGAGACCACCAGGTGGACCACCACTGATGAGCTTGATAGGCTCATCGTCAGGTCAATTGTAAAAAAACAAACATCACAAAATTAACATGGAAATCAGACTAATTGTTAATACCTTGTTTAACATGAGAGTCAATCAGACACAAATCCGACCCTAACCCTGTTTATAACATGATATTAACTAACACTGACACAAATCTGACCCTGATTAACTAACAATGGGCGATTGTACCTGCTGTGTGGCGGATCACGTATCGGATCAGCCAACAAAGTAGTGGCATTGTCGTCGGTGGTGTGATGATTGCCGGAGAAGGTGTCGCCGGAGCTCTGAAGATCGGTGGATGATTGTAGCTGAAGATCGCCGGAGAAGGTGATGGCCGGAGAAGAAGATGGCACTGACCAGGAGTGGAGGACCGGTGTGGGAAGGTGGGGGGTAATAGTGCTTTGATCGATTACTTATAGGGTGGTGTAATGTATAAGCTACAAAGGTATGTTGGAAATGACCTTTATACCCTTTGACCATTACTTAGTTATGTTGAATGTTAACAAAAGTTGACGGTAGGGGGTAATTATGCGACATAACAACAACGTTGGGGGGTAAAATTGCAATTATTTCTAGGGAGGGGGTCAGAGTGCCAATTGGCTTAAACCCCAGGGTGTAAAATTGCAGTTTACTCTAATCATTCTTAAACATTTAAAAGCAATATTGTCATAATCGGAATAACCCTGTCTAACTAGAGAATCCTCTTAACAATTAGTTTGATTCGGTACTCTTAAATCGTCTTTGTTTGTGTTGACAGGTAATGACGCTGATCAGTTGAACCAACGAACTATATGAATGGTTGGACCGATTTTCTATTCTTATTTATTTAATTTATTTTTCCGATTCTCATTATATTGATTTATTTAATATTCTAGACTTTGTTTTGTCTATTCAAGACTTCATAATTTGTTGTTGGAGTAAATTACCTAGATGCTCACCTGGGTTTCCATATTTACATACAATCTTCATTTTTCTAAAATTTCATGTTTTCACCCTATGATTCTCACAAACGTAACAATGGTGATCCTTGAGGTGAATGGCCGTTAGTTTTTAGAGTTGGATTTTCTAAAATGATCAAAATAACCTTCTTAAAATTAAGGAAGTTAAAAACACATAAACTTGTGGGACTCTTTTAAATACAAAAAAATAACAAAAACAAAAAACAAAATGATGTACGTCATCATAAGTCAACCGAACAACCCATCATCCCTTTCTTCTCCGGTATATCTTGTTTCTGTAGCCAACAATCGGTCTCATTCTAACCACGGTAACATTACTATCTGAAGCTAACTCTCCCAACAATTGTTTCATCGTTGAGGGGTTTCAACACCCATCATGAACGAATCAGTTGTTTGAGTTTCTTTTCATTCAACTCATCTAACCTAAGAATAATAATCACCGTGGTACTTTGAATCTTCAATTTTTTGTTTGTATGTATGTATATTATCCTTTTATTTTTGTTGGTTTTTTTATTACAAATCCTCGTGAATTGGTACTTAATTGATTATTTTGTGAAGTTGTAGTGATTGGTGAGAGATTGCAAAGATTCGGGTTGGAATTCGAGTCCAAAATGGAAGTTGGGAGAAAAAGATAGAAGACTTGAGGAATTTGTTAACTCCAGCTCTAGGAAGACCGCTTAGACACCTCAACACGGTCCGCCTACAACTCCCCTTCACTGTTTGCTTCAGCCAACTCTAGAATAACGTTTAGGCACTACAATAAAGTTCGTGCTCACCAAATTTTAACTCTGAATTCAAGGCGGATTCTAAGGCCTGTCGTGCCATTCTCTTTGCCGCATGTTGACAGCGGACCGCCTAGATAGCCAACACGGTCTGTTATCACCTTCATTCATCCACCGTCTTACTCTGGGGGGGCCGTGTAGGCACTTCAACACGGTCTGCCTAGAGCCCCCGAAGTAGTTTCATTTCCAAATTGCCTATTTAAGGAGTTTGGGTGTTTTGCCTTAAAAAACTCTTGGCTCAGGTGAGGCACATGGAGACTTTGGAGCAACTTGGAGGCGGACCTATAGATTGAAGACTAAATTCTTAAAGGTTGGAGGTTGTCTGTAGGTGTTTTCACCTCGTTTTTCTTGTTTTTATATATTTAGATCCATTTTAGAAAACTTTTTGATGATGTATGAGCCTAGATCTTATTCGTATTTGCATATTATGGCCATGGTTGGCTAGATATTTTTTAGGATTGTCCAACTTAGGGATGAATAATGAGAACTGTTGATAAATTATGGGATTTTAGATCTTTTTTTGGCAATTGTTTATGTAAAAACCGTATCTTTTTGGGTTTATTTTGCAACTTGTCACAATGATTATGTTTGATGTGCATTTCTCTATCCATGTGTGATCTCAGTTTATTTACTTTGTGTTTTTAGACTAAAAATGTGTGTTTTTGTCACACCCCTTTTAGAGGCAGAAGCACGAGCTGTGATCATGAAAGGTTCTCATTGCATACGATAAGTAAACATATGATATGATATAAAACAAACTCCAATTTGCCATTCAAGGTTAATCATTCAAAATACAAATTTAGTTTAAAGTTTATATCTTAACAAAAGATAATTGTTTGAAAGTTTACAACATCATTTCAAATCAAAGATCAAGGTATTGTTTCCTATATCACCGCAAGGAGGCGGGATATAACAAACAAATCCATCAAAAGGTGGCAGTGGAGCAAGGACACTAAACAACATCTTGAAACATGAAACTACATCTTGAACAAAAGAGGTCGTGCGCATCCACTTAGTTTCTTGAAATACATGTAAGTTTTGAAAATCATCAACAAAGGTTGGTGTGAATTCATGCAGTTTTGTATAGAATGTATGAGCATAGTTGTATGAAAACATGGTATGTACTTTGTAAAACGTATTTTTAAACTGTATTCAGTAAATGTAAGGAAATCGAGATCGCTAATGGTTTGCAAGGTCATTAACATATGTCACGACATAGGAAGCATCCAAACCTAGGCATTTTCCGCCGTTAGTCGACTGAGACCCAAAAGCACTCTTAGGAAAATAGAGGGCCAAGAGTGAGGTTGCCTTAAACCCATTAGATCTAACCTTTCACTCCCCGGTCTAAATGTATACGTTGATTAATGGTGCTTAAGTTTCACCCTATTCGTAACATGATCTATATGTCATTCTTTAGTTTTGTTCCTACATACCATATTACATGTATTTTCCCCAAAGTTTAGAAAACAAGAAAATGTTTAAAAGTGGGGACATGAACTCACTGTTTTGCGTCTTCAGCGTCTAAACTCCATCGATATCTTCTTCGTAAGCGACGTGACCTATAAAAGTTCTACGTATGTTAATCACCTAAACTTTTAACTTAATAAGTACAAGTTACCATCTTGTCTTATGTATTTGCTTTGTTTTAGTTGTGTATGCTCTTGAATCGTTATGATATATATATATATATATATATATATATATATGTCACAAAAATTATAATTTGCACATGTGCGAGTTGTGTTAACGAATTACGCCCTTATTGCGGCTTCGTGCCTCGCACGAGTAAGGTGTGCATGTCCGATACATGTGTAGGTCGTATTCGTAGTCGTCGGGTTTCGCCCGTTCGTCGCATTATTGTTAAATCTAAATTGTATCGTTCACTCGTGAATATATATATTTTATTCCCAAAAATATATATTTGTGTATGTAGTATTTAAAAATGATATATGTTAAAAAATAATATATTTTTAACTTATCCAATATATGATACTTATATTATTTTCCAAAAATAAATATAAGTAATTTGTTAAATAATATTTTCAATATTATTTTTGTATGAGTATACTTAGGAAAGTATACTTGTATTTAGGTGTAAATACTTGTGTATTTTACATTATTTGCCAAAAATCAATTCTTTGATTTTTAATACTTTCCGGAATTATATTTTTAAGGTTTGTTCATAATAAATAAATAAATAAATATATATATATATGGTAGGGTTCCAGCGTGAACAACCTCCCAAGAGTGAACTGCGTGAACAGATATGGACCCTGATTTCCTTTTTAGTTGTTAAGGGTAGGATTGTAATTATATAAAAAATTAGATTTAAATCATTATTTTAATAATTGAATTAAGTTACATCTTTTCTAATTTAAATTCATTATCCATATTATGTTTACTTATTAATAAGATAATTATCAAAACAAACAACAAATCACCAAATTTCAATTTTAATTTTTATTTCAGATTTCATCACCAGAATTCAAATTTTGATTTTTAAGATCCACGTAACCTTCATATTTCAACGGTATACACATGTGTACTTGGATATAAATAGAACAATACACATGTGTACTCAACATCGTACATATGTGTACAATAATTCACAGGTGCACATCAACATTCAATACCAAAAAAATTCTGAGATATCACAAAAACAGACGATATACACATGTGTACATCGCATTAAAAAGAGGGCAAAATCAGAATACACATGTGTACATCGCATTTAAACAAATAATTATTTTAATAATTGAATTAAGTTATATATTTCCTAATCCTTGATTTGATTTGTGAGAGATTTATGCAATCAATTTAAGAAGATAATTGATTACTTGATTTGTGAGAGATTTATGCAATCAATTTAAGATTGAAATTACACATATACCCTTTTTGTATTTAATTAAATGAAAAAAATTAACCAAATAATTACCATCATGTCACTCACTTTAATCTCAAGATCATAAAAATCAAGGGCCCAGATCAGTTCACGCAGTTCACTCTTGGGATTTTGTTCACGTTTGAACCTAATCCTATATATATATATATATATATATATATTGTCATACTTATCAAGTGTATGTATATATATTTAACTTTTGTCATTTATCTGATTTTGTATAACTTCCATTAAATGGTAGTAATTATATATATTTATCCAAATTTATATATATGTCCAATAATATCCAAATATTTGTCCAAGTCCTTGTATTTGTGAGGAATATATTTATATTAATATATATTTTGTATCTTGTCCAAATACCCATGTATGGGTAATTTTGTATACATATATTCTTAAGAATTCTTATATATTTGTATGTGTATTTTGGTAGTAATACTCCTTTGGAGTATTTAGTGTATTTTTATGTTCCTAATATACACTAATACATATAATACACATAATACACTTAGCACATAAGTTTTGTGACCACTAAATATACATATTTTCCTAAAAATATACATACTTAATCTTGATTTTATCCTTGAAGAGAACCTTATTTCTTGACTTGTAATTTTGTATAAAAATTAGGAAACCTTGGTAAATACTTTTGGATGAATTTTTGGGGAAAAAGTTTCACCAAAATTTATATTTTTCTAAGTGTCAAAATTTTATAAAAATTTTGACATAGTTTCCCCTAAAAATGGAGGTTTCCCATGTTTTTAAAACATGTGTTTATTTTCTTTAAATCGTCAAAATTCATGTTTCAACAATTTCACAAGTAACATACACTAAAATCATCATGTTTAACCATAGGATGAACTTGAATATTCTTAAAAATTATGTAGTCTTTTAGATCCATGTTTAAAACACTTAGATCTACTTGATTTCAAGCTTCTTTGTAACTTAGTAAACTTTGAAGAAACTTTATTTCACAAAACAAATCATCCACATGATTTAATGGTTTAAATATCATGAAAAACCTATTTTAAACCATTTTCATACTCACTTTAAGATCTTTCAAGTTCATCTTCAAGTTTCATCATGGATCTTTCAAGATCCATGCTTAAACTTGTTAGATCTAATCTTCTAACAAGCTTACACATGATAGATCTAACTAAAAACACAAGATTAACAACAACAACTTCATAACATACATCAAACAACACTAAAATTGCTTCTTTTTCTTTAAATTATGTTAAATCTTCATGTCTTCATCTTTTAAAGTTTATATTCTTGATGTTGTAACTTATACATATCACTAACATGAAGTAAAATGGAGTTTAAAAGGCTTACTACTAGCTCTTGTGGCTAGGGAAGTGGCAAAAGATACAAGATGATGAAGAGATGATGAATGAGGTGGTTAAAAGCTTCCAAGAGTGGTCCTTCAACTTCTAAGGCTTGATACCTTCCTTGATGATCTTCTTACACCTTAATACAAGCTTGGAATTGTTGTATGATGATTGAAAATGGATGATGATGTTGATGGAGGTGTGGCCGTGAGGTATGGGAGGAAGAAGAAGGAAAGAAAGTGTTTTGAAATGTGCAAAATGAAATGAAATGATAAGGTTAAGGGTTAAAAGGTTCATTCTTATAATCATCCACCTAAAATTTAACCAAGGGATTAAAGTGGCATCTTTGACCACACAACACTTTAGCCAACATGGGGGGACATGTGGGTCCCACATGGGCCGGTTTTGGATGAAGGGGGAGGGGGTAAAGTGTAAAATTTGGAAAGGTGAAGGTTTAAAGTGTAAGTTAGGGCATAATGTTAGGTTAAGTGTGTTTAAGTGTTTTTAGGGATTTTAATGTGTTTTATGATCATAATTAGTGTTAAAACACTAAAATAATGTCTCTAGTTCATTTTTGATGTTTCCGGTAGTGTCCGGTTAATTGTTCGGTTGTCGGTTCGTTAAAGTGTTTAAATGTGCAATTTAGAAGGTATGAAGTACCTTTTGTGTTATGATTTCAATCCTGACACTTTGCAAGTTATTCTGGATGTTTTCTATCACTTTCTGCATGTTATATTGATGTTTAAATGCTGATTTTTGCTGAATTCTCTAGAATTATGTGTTTAAAGTGCGTTTCGGACAGTTTTTAGTGCTTATTTTAGCTTCCGAAAAGTGTTAATACAAACCCTTGTTCACCTACTTGGGTTTTAATGTTGGACCTACATCTAAGTCCTAAATCTATCGTTTAGTTGAATACTGAGGCTATGCTGACACAGCTTGTCCAACCGGTGAGTTTTCTAATTGTTTCGATGCTACGCTTAATGCATTGCACAATGCGATAAATAAAGTATGAATCATGCATGAATTCAAGTGTATAACATGCAAACATATAATGTTGACGTTTAAACACATAAATGCAGGAATTAAATATTTATTAAAATAGTACGAAAATTACCGGTTTCGTGCCAGTTGTCACAGTTTTATTGTCAGTTTCTTGTTGTTGATTTGTTTGGTTGACTAGTCGAGTAAACTTGGGATTTAGAAATTGCATGTTGGAATTGATCTATAAATTTCATGTTGGACTTGTCCCGCTTTGTTGCCTACCTTGGGATCAAGAGGCGATAGGTTGTAGGTTTGTTTGGATTTATTGGTTTTTAGTTTAGAAATTGCACGAGAGTGAATTTCCTTCCCAATATCTTTTTTATCCATTTTCCCAAACATTTACCCACATGACTAGATTCTCCTTTTGATACCGTTAGGTATTTAGAGATTAGCGAGACCAAGAAGAGATCTTATCTTTGGGCGTGTAGACATTTATTGCAAGTGAGACCGAGAGGTGATACTTTCTTTATTCGGTGAGCTTCATACGACTAAGTAGGTTTTGCGTAGCTGTCTTAGTGAGATCGAGAGGAGATCTAGGGTACCTTTGTGATTCTTGAGTTACCATATATTTAAATGCCGGTGTCCTGTCAAGTATCCATTTTCCCTATCGAAATTACTTTTCTCATTAGGTTTCCCAATCTAGATAGTCGTTGTCTCCTTATCTGATTTCTCTTCGTGTAGTTGTTCTGAGCCTACTGTTTACGTTGACTATTCTGATTACTTGCTTATTGCTTTTCTTCAGTTGTTAGTTTAGTAGAAAATCATGCTTATTTACTTAGACTAGGATCCAACAAAGGTTTAGTACCAAGGGTTGCATATCAGTGTCCATGGATTGATACTCGCTCGGTCTTACCTTATGTACTACACTACAACCATTACACTTGCCATGTTGTATGGTTTAGCGTAGTGATTCCATTTTAAAACTTGATTGTGTAAGATACAATATTTCCTATATACCCGCACAAACATCAGTATGTATGTATGTATGTATGTGTGTGTGCGTGCGTGCGTGCATGTCTGTATGTATGTTCGTGATCTCATCTCCGATGGAAAACCCTGAAGGCGTCTCCGGTCGAGATGTGAACAAAAACTAATCGGTGTTCTTCTTAACCAGTGCAGCAGGTTCTGCTAAGATTCAACCATATGAAAACAACTTTTTGGTTGCTCTAGGAAATTTACCACCTGCAAATAGGTTTCTTATGAAAATGATTTTCTGAAAGCTCTCTTGAAAATAATTATTGCCCGAAAAACAAACAAGGAACGGAGTAGGATCTTCGCGAAACCAACAATCCTTTACTGAAAGCTTCCGAACCTAGTGTACAAGTCACTGAGAACTTCGTCCACAGTTGTTACAGGTCGCCGGAAAAAAAGAATTGGGAATGAAGAAGGCAAGAGTAGGGGTTGGGTTAGGATTTAATCATATAGCTTTTATATTATCTTTTTCTTCTTTTGACTTTTAACACTAAGGGTAAAGAGAAGACATTTTACACGGACTTAACATCAGAAACTAACGCACATCCATTTTAAGGGCTACTAGTTTTATGTTTGTGTGAACCATAGAAAGAAAACATATAATTATAAAAATGTAAGAACTATAGATGAAATATGAGAAAACCTCATATAACATTTGACATTGCAAATTTGCATAAAAAGACATGATAGTTCCATTAATTGGTTCCATAATTTACTTTGTACATATAAGTTTTTAAATTATTTATGATTCTGTTCAGTTATTTAAACAAGGTCTAAAAGTGAACAAGTTAGATGATTAATTCGATACCGGTTTGCTTATGAAAAAGACTATTTGAACATTTAGATATTTGAAAGTGATACATTTAAATGTTTCTCGTGCTATCAAGGGTAAAAAACAATTAGATAAAAGCCAATTTGAGAAGTTTCTTTTCTTGACTTTTGTTTTTTTTTTTTTTAATTTAATAAACAGATAAAAGCCAATTTGAGAAGTTTCTTTTCTTGACTTTTGTTTTTTTTTTTAATAAACAAAATCACAATTCAATGTGTTACTCAATCCACAACGTGGTGAAGGTAAAGGTTGAATTTTTCTTTCATAATATGAAAAACAGAAATTGTACACTAAGGTACAATTTGTTTTTTAAGAGGTAAAATATCTGAAGTCCACGGACCAAATCTGCAGACATCTGTAGAAGAAGAGTCGGACCAAGACTCTGCAATCTGCAAAAAAAAACTGTTTGTTTTTTTAACATATGTATACTTCAAAAATAAACTGGTGGTGGAGTACGTACGGTGGTGGTGCGTGGTGGTGGTGGACAGTGGTGGTGGGTGGTGGTGGACGGTGGTGGTGGATGGTGGACGTTGGTGTTGGGTGGTGGACGGTGGTGGTGATGGACGGTGGTGGGTGGTGGTGGTGTTCAACACTTTGCAAAACTTAAAAGATCTTAAAGCGGCTGGGCCAAGTCTGCACCAAAAAGAGTTTGCGCAAACGTTTTTTAATGAAATGTTTTCGAAAAAACAAACGGCCTGTAGATGACAATGTATGCGCGTGGTCTACGCGACGCAGACAGAAGAGCCTGCGCAGGTGTTTGTTTAGAAAAACAAACACTATCGAAAAAAACCTTTCAAAAGGATATTATAAAGTTTGAATTATTAATTAATTGAATATACATTTGTCATGTTTTTTGTTTTGTTTTTAGGGTTTTGGATTAAGTGCATGCATCAGACTTGTAAGAGTATATAGTGTTTTTAATATATAATTAAAATGACAAATTTAATAATAATAAAAGAGATATTACAGGACATTTGCTTAACTAACGCATGTTTACAATTTGACAAATAAATTGTCAAAATATGCTTCTAGAAATCACCCGCTAATACAAAAAAACATTATAATAATTTTCCGACACCCTAATATATTTTAAAATATCCCAATATGTCCAAAAATACACCCCATACGTGAAAACGGGCCCCGAATTCCTTAAATATTATTAAAAATAAGTAAAAAAATCAATTTTTGGGTTTGTCACGGGCCGCGTAGACCCCTTAAGGATCTTACGCGGGCCGCTAGAGATCAAAGGTGTGGCGCAGCCCGGTGATGACACGTGTCACCATCGTGGCGGGTCTAGTCGATGATTCGGACAAGCTAGGCCGCTGACCAGAGTTGACGCGGGCCGCGTAGGCCCTTGTCTTCTCTTACGAGGGCCGCGTAGAACCCGAAGTGAAGCCCTATATAAAGGAGGCATCGGCCTTCAGTCGAGAATCGTTCAAATTCGAAATCTTTCTCTTAATTCTGAATAATAGGCATAATATACGGGTATTATACCCCCCTAAATAGCGAAGTTATGCTCTGTTGTAAGTATTATAACCCCTGGATACGTATTAGATACGCTGCCCGATTGATCTAGGGTTCCGTAACGGCTGTCGTGGTTCTGCCCGACGTAGTCGTTGGAATGTCGTCTCGGGGAGGGTATTACTAATGTTAAAATGGGTTATTATACTAACACGTGTGCATTTGTGTAAATTATAGATTGTCACCAGGAAACCCTAAAGGATAATCTAAGATAGCAATGTGAGTTGATCCGCTTTTTGTGAACTTTTTGTAAATTGTTTTTACAAAACCCCACTTAATTAATTATATATTAAGCAGTTATTGAATATTTGTAAGAATACAATTATCATGAGTATGTTAGGGTTTTATATACAAAAATTTTTACCACCTGGTCAAGGAGTAACATTTCCATAAGTCGGGTCTGACAGTACCATGGATGTTAATTGATATAACTTGGAAACAAATGTAATTGCGAGATCGCCCTCAATACTGTACAATGGTTTTTATTTAAACTTGATTAAACTGGGATTCACTCATCAGTATTTCCCACTGACAAATGTTTTTAAAACGCGTTTCAGGTAACAAATTGTGAAAGCCAAATAGAAGCCAGCTGGACAGCACTGAAGGCTTGGAAAAGTGGCAATAAAGTTACCTAAGATAAAATAAATGTTTTTGTTAAATAAAATATCATTTATTCCTATGAAAACGTGTGTACTGCGAACTTGGGTTTATCCCATATGTTTAATATTATGAAAATGTGGTATTTTACTCTGATCAAATATTTCCTAACTACGGTCCTGATGAAAAATTCCGCTGCCAAATTAAACAATACGCGATACCACTGAAACTGGCTCGCAGCCGCCCTTTCCCGGGGATTTGGGATCGGGGGTTGTGACAGAAGGTGGTATCAGAGCTAAGCCACTGATTCAGGCACAGAAGTGTCTGCTGACATCAAAATTCAATCTGTTAGGAAATAAATTACGGGAATACGTCCATAATTTTATTTTATTGTTATGTGTTATTTGACTATTTGTTAGTTTACAGTATGAGCGACCAAGGACCATCTGACGCGTACCGTCAATTGTCTGGTTCGCCTAGAAGCGAAGGCACCTCCTCTTCTCAGCCTGCCCTCTCAGGGTACTCTGCTGATACGGAAGAAGGAATATTCGTGTTTAAGGCTCAGTCCGAGGAGCCATTCCCTCAGAAAAAGAGAGGATGGTTCAGTCGAGGGGCACACGAGCGTAGAAAACGTATGAAAAAGTTACAAGACCAGAGAGCACTAGCAGCAGCTAAGAGAGAGACAGATGCCTATGCCCAGGACATGATCAATAGGGGAATAACCAACATCCACATCCTAGCAACCACTGCAGCTGACCCTAATCTGGAACAAATAATAGCACCCCAACCACAACCACCAATTCCTGACCAACCAATGGAAATAGAAAACCCTGAAAATCAAGTAGAAATGCATGATTTTAATCCGGAGGAAATACCTAGGGTACCTGCACCAAACCCCTTAGACCCAAATTACGACCCTTGGTGGGATGACGTTAGGGACTATGTGCAACGTTACCCGATACACGAAGACATGCCCATGCCAAACATAGGAGCCTACCCAGGTTTGGATCCTTCAGATCCCTATTACCACGATGTATTCATTAGGGAGATTTTAGAGAATCCTTACCAATTCCAGGCCCCTACACTCCCATATCAAGAACCCGCACCCCAGATTCCGAACCCAGTCCTAGAACCTGCACCCCCAATGAGTGCAGAAAACGTACAAGAACTTAGGACATTTGGTGAGGAAATTTTAGAAAGTAGTGAACGGATGAGACAGGTGGGAGAGCGACTCGTCTGGAAGTATGACGAGCGCAATATGGATTTTTTGATGAATCTATATCCATGAATGTGATAGTAGAGACGGTAGTAATAGTAATAATAATAAAATAATATGATATGTGTGTGTATGAAAAAAAAAACTACGGATGCCTATTACTAGTAGTGTAACTTTAAATTTCAGTCGGTATTGTAATTTTTAATTTCAGTACTGGTGTGTAATAGATGCATAGTATATGAATAGAGTAAGTCGCAATGATCGACGCTTTTGACCAAAATGCGTGTCATGTGATTGACTATATTAAATATTATTTTGTGATATTAATACGTGGTAAATGTTTAAAATTCAGATGGCCGACGAAGGAAATCAAGGAAATCTGAATAACGATAACCAGAGTAACATTAACTTGGTTAATGAAAATTCGAGCATCAATAACAATGGAAACCAAATAGATAATAGTGCTATCCAACAGATAGTGGCACAAGGAATTATAGATGCAATGCCATTTATTCTTCAAATTGTTAAGGATGCTGATAATAAAAGTAAATATAGCAGTAAGCGACCAACTGAACCGGAAAACAGCGTAAACAAAGGACCTGTACTTCAAGTGCCCATTCCCAAAAGAAGAAGGACCGTGTCTTATGGTTGTTCTTACAAAGAATTATGGTCCTGCAAACCCATAGAATTCTCGGGCAATGAAGGACCCATTGCAGCTCTACGCTGGATAGAAAAGACTGAGGCTGTTTTAAAAATAAGCAAGTGTGCTGAAGAAGATAAAATAATGTTTGCTTCTAACCTGTTTAAGAACTCAGCCTTAGAATGGTGGAACACTATCCTCCAATCAAGAGGAAGTGATAAGGTATACAACATAGAATGGGAAGAATTTAAAAATATGGTAGAAAGGAAATTCTGCCCTCCCAATGAAAAGGAACAGATAGCGAATAAGTTTCTGAACTTAAGAATGACCGGGGTAGATAGTAAGGGTTATACTACCACATTCTTTGAATATGCTAGAATAGTACCAACCCTTGCATCACCTGAACCGGTATTAATCTCCCGTTACATCTGGGGATTAATTGGAGAGATTAGACATGTAGTCAAGGCAGCTAGACCTCAAACCATAGAAGAAGCTGTAGAACTAGCAAATACCTTGACAGATGAGCTAATCCGTACTAGAGAAGAAGACCAGGGGAGAAACCTAGCTCAAAGGTTTACCCAAGAATTTCGTTCTGGGAATTACAACCGTAGGAATATGGGTTATACCTCTGCACCATTCTGCAAGATCTGCAAGAAAAAGCATTCGGGAAAATGCTCCACTCTTTGCAATTTCTGCAAAGCACCTGGACACAAGGAAGAAGATTGCAGGAGAAAATCCAGTAATGGACTGTGCTTTAACTGTGGGGAAAAAGGCCACATCAAGCCAAATTGTCCGAAATTGGCTCCAGCTGTGAACAACAGGAACACTAAAAATACTAGAGCATTCGTTCTAACTGCAGATGAAGCCAAAATGATTCCGAATGTTATAGCGGGTACGTTTTTAGTTAATGATGTTTTTGCTAAGGTATTATTTGACTCTGGTGCAAACCAAAGTTTTATTAATACTTTGTTTTGCAAACTTCTTAATCAACCATTAACTAAACTCTCACAAGAATGTCTAGTCGAGACAGTAAATGGAGAAACGGTTAGGATTTCAGAAATCTTGCAGGGAGCAAGAATAGAATTTTTAAACCAAAAGTATATTGCAAATCCTTACCCAATGAATCTGACAGGATTTGATATCGTATTAGGAATGGATTGGTTAATAGCCAATAAAGCTAATATTTTATGTGATCAAAAATTAATTCAAGTAAATTCACCAAAGGGTGAAAAGATCACAATTAAAGGAGATAAGCCATCTATATCCACGAAATTCATCTCTGTGATGAAAACTGCAAGCTATATAAGAAAAGGATCTATAGTGTATTTGATTTCTATAATCACTGACACTAAAGGAAAAGAACTAAAAGACATTCCAGTAGTGTCTCAGTTTTCAGATGTATTTCCAGAAGAATTGCCAGGGCTACCGCCAGACAGAGAAGTCGAATTCAGAATCCATCTATTACCAGGAACAGCACCGATTGCCAAAGCACCTTACCGTTTGGCACCAGCCGAAATGCAGGAACTAAAGAAACAGTTAGACAAATTGTTGGAGAAAGGATTTATACAGCCAAGCTCATCGCCGTGGGGAGCACCGATTTTATTTGTTAAAAAGAAGGACAGATCAATGCGTATGTGCATTGACTACCGTGAATTAAACAAGGTCACGATTAAGAATCGGTACCCATTACCGAGAATCGATGATCTGTTTGATCAATTGCAAGGAGCTCGATTTTTCTCTAAAATCGATTTAAGGTCAGGATATCATCAATTAAAGGTACAGGAAGAGGACATTCCTAAAACCGCATTCAGAACAAGGTATGGCCATTATGAATTTACTGTCATGCCATTTGGTTTAACCAATGCCCCAGCTGCATTTATGGACATGATGAACCGAATATGTAAGCCATATTTGGATAAATTCATAATTGTTTTTATTGATGATATTCTCTTCTATTCTAAAAGTAAAGAGGAACATGCAAAGCATTTGCACGCACTTTTAAGTTTATTAAGAAATGAGAAGCTTTATGCTAAATTTTCAAAGTGCGAGTTTTGGTTAGAGCAAGTACAATTTCTTGGACACTTAGTTAATCATGAAGGAATTCATGTGGATCCAACAAAGATCGAGGCGATTACCAAATGGAAAACCCCTGAGTCACCAACCGAGGTTAGAAGTTTCTTAGGATTGGCCGGTTATTATAGAAGATTTATTCAAGATTTTTCTAGAATATCCATTCTTTTAACTAAGTTAACCTGTAAATCCATTAAGTTTGAATGGAGACCAAAACAAGAAGAAGCTTTTAGAATTCTTAAGCATAGACTAACTCATACACCCATATTAGCGTTACCAGAAGGAACTGAAGATTTTGTAGTATATTGTGACGCTTCTAAGTTAGGTTATGGATGTGTGTTGATGCAACGCCAAAAGGTTATAGCATATGCGTCTAGACAACTTAAGAATCATGAAGAGAATTATTCAACCCATGATCTAGAATTAGGAGCTATAATTTTTGCCCTTAAAATTTGGAGACATTATCTTTATGATAGTAAGTTTACCATATTCACAGATCATAAGAGTTTAAGGTATGTTTTCGGGCAAAAGGAATTGAATATGAGACAAAGACGCTGGATGGAGATGCTTAGTGATTATGATTGTGATATCCAGTATCATGAAGGAAAAGCAAATGTAGTGGCAGAAGCTTTAAGCCGAAAGTATCACGAAAAGCCAAAAAGGGTACGTTCTCTTAAATTAAATCTACAAGTAGATTTAAATGATCAGATAAGAGAATCACAAGAATCAGTAATCAAGGAGGATACTGAAAAATTAAAAGGTATGCTAAAGGAATTAGAACAAGGAACAGATGGAATTTGGATATTCCATAAGAAGAAAATGTGGATACCTAAATTAGGAAACCTACGTCATCGTATATTAGAAGAAGCCCATAAGTCTAAGTATACGATGCATCCAGGAAATGATAAGATGTACCAGGATTTAAGAAAGAATTTCTGGTGGATAGGAATGAAAAAGGACATAGCAGCCTATGTTTCTAAATGTTTAACTTGTTCATAAGTTAAAACTGAACATCAGAAACCCTCAGGATTGCTACAACAATTAGAAATGCCAGTATGGAAATGGGAATTGGTAACAATGGATTTTGTTACTAAATTACCTAAAACAAAGAAAGGTAATGATACAATCTGGGTGATTGTAGATAGGCTAACCAAGTCAGCTCATTTTCTACCAATGAAAGAAACTTTCAATATGGAACAGCTAGCTAAATTATATGTAAATGAAATAGTTTCATTACATGGAATACCTTTATCAATTGTTTCTGATAGAGATAGTCGTTTTACCTCTCATTTTTGTCAAGTTTCCAAAAAGCAATGGGAACCAAGTTAAATCTAAGCACAGCTTATCATCCTCAAACGGACCGACAAAGCGAAAGGACAATTCAGACGATGAAAGACATGCTTAGAGCTTGTGTAATTGATTTTGGAGGTAATTGGGATGATCACTTACCTTTAATAGAATTTTCTTATAATAATAGCTATCACACTTATATCAATGATGCACCATTCGAAGCACTTTATGGACGAAAGTGCCGAACCCCAGTCTGTTGGGCAGAAATTGGGGAGAAGCAACTATCTGGACCTGAGATAGTGCAAGAAACAACCGACAAGATTATCAAGTCAAGGAACGACTGAAAACAGCAGGTGATCGACAAAAGAGCTATGCTGATAACCGACGCAAACCATTGGAATTTCAAGTAGGAGATAAAGTATTGTTAAAGGTCTCTCCTTGGAAAGGAGTGGTAAGATTCATCAAACGGGGAAAGCTAAGTCCCAGGTATGTTGGACCTTTTAAGATTATTAGAAGAATAGGACATGTAGCCTATCAGCTACAACTGCCAGAGGAAATGGCAGGAATACATGATGTATTTCATGTATCTAATCTCAAGAAATGCTTAGCTAATGAATCACTGCTAATACCTCTTAAAGATATAGAGGTAAATGAACAACTCAAGTTTGTAGAAAGGCCTCTACAAATTGAAGACAGGAAAGTCAAAAATCTCAAGCACAAGGGACTAGTTCTGGTCAAAGTGAAGTGGGACTCCAAAAGAGGACATGAGTACACATGGGAGCTTGAATCAGAAATGCAAAGGAAATATCCACACTTGTTCCAGTAGATCTCGAGGACGAGCTCTAAAACAAGGTGGGGAGGATATATGATGTGCGTGAATTAAATACATTTTTAATTAAGTTTTTCTTCACACAAATTTAGTTTTAAAAATGGTTTTTCACCTAAAAACTAACTACACACACAAAAGGGCAAGTGTACCCGTCGGGTGGTAATATAGCCAATCGGTAAGAACCGGATATCAATCCGTGGATGCGGTGTCTCGATACTAAACTTTTGCTACTTTAAAGCCTTTTCAAATGATTGGGTTGATTTTTCTAACTTAGCATGCAAAGAAATAAACTACTAAAAATCTAACAAGAAACAATATCTAAGAAAGGGTTGCCTAAACTAAGTATCCACTAACTCACATGTGACAACAAAGGGGAAGGAGGTTGTGATGATGCAAGCTCTAAAATTAACTAAGTCCCCAATCAAGGTTTCCTAGTCTATAATTCTTAGGAAAACTAAAAATGAATTAACATTCTAATCACCTAAAAATTATTCTTTTAAGCTCACTTGCTAAGTTGGTGTTAATCTTTAATAATGAGTTAATTGTTTGTCAAAACTCCTAACTCTACAAATTAGGGAAAACTAATATGAAAAACACACTAATCACCCTAACTTGGTTTCAAGTAGTTGGCACTATCATCATGTTCTTGATATGAACCACAAGCATGGTCATGCTAGCTAACAATTTTGGCCTAAATCATCAAACTAACAAGAACACAAACTATAGAATCCACATAAACATACTTATGATCTTTCCAAATCTATATGCAAGAATTCACACATATGCTCAAATCATCATTCAATCACATTAGCAATTACCATTCCTAGTTTCATGCTATGAATCATACTAACAAGTTAACAAGATTCAATAATCATAATCTTTACATGGGCTTTCCAACACAACATATAAATACTTATGAGCAAACATTCAAGAACAAGAACTTTAAGCATACACATGAACTCCAAGAACAAGATTAAATACCAACATGAAGATTAACGAGAACAATCATCACATCTACTTCCATGTTATCACATATTCATTAGCTTCAACAAAGTTTAGACAACTCAAATGTTTAGCCCATAAGGCTCATGGCTACCAAATCAAGTGCAAAGAAACATAAATTGTTCATAATGTAATAAGCTAACCAAGTTAAAGACAAGATAAAAATGATGTTTGAGTAGATCTTCAAGTGATTAAGTCCTCTTCAAGGCTCCCTCTTGGCTCCAACAAGCTTCCAAGACCAGATTCTTGAGAGAAAAAGTCACCAAAATGCTCCAACTCCACTCCAAATGAGCTAGAAACTCGTATTTAAGCTGCTGGGAGAATGGCACGACCATGCCACCTTTTGGCACGGTCGTGCTTGGCAAGTGTCAGATCCACTTTCTTGAATGTTGACCAAGTATGCTAACATATTGGGAAAGATCGCGCTCAAAAGTTCCCGAGGTGGCACGGTCGTGCTCGGGCATGGTCTGGTCGTGCCAACCGATAGTGCTCGACCATGATTCACTTATTCTCGGAAACAAGTTGATTTGGGGCCAAAATTGACTTGGCACGGTCGTGCCATCATATGGCACGGTCGTGCTCCCTTGATTTTTGATGGTGCTGGTGCTGGATGATGGTGCTGATCGAGAGTGCCGATGTCGAAGTGTCTGGCACGGTCGTGCTCATGGGTGGCACGGTCGTGCCATATCTGGCAGTTTGCTGGAATGTTCCGTTTTTGTTCCATTTTGCTCCAAAAGCCTCCGTTTCATCACCGGGCCGAAGCTCGGACCTGTATTTTCACAAACAACTCAAATGAGTACCAAAATCAATGAAAATACAAAGAGTTTTCGCATAAACGGGGCGTATTTGACGTTTAAAAGATGTATAAATTCTTATACATCAATATAACAACCCTAAAGAAAACCGACACTCTCGTAATAATTTTCCGACACCCTAATATATTTTAAAATATCCCAGTATGTCCAAAAATACACCCCATACGTGAAAACGGGCCCCGAATACCTTAAATATTATTTAAAATAAATAAAAAAATCAATTTTTGGGTTTGTCGCGGGCCGCGTAGACCCCTTAAGGATCTTACGCGGGCCGCTAGAGATCAAAGGTGTGGCGCAGCCCGGTGATGACACGTGTCATCATCGTGGCGGGTCTATTCGATGATCCGGACAAGCTAGGCCGCTGACCAGAGTTGACGCGGGCCGCGTAGGCCCTTGTCTTCTCTTACGCGGGCCGCGTAGAACCCGAAGTGAAGCCCTATATAAAGGAGGCATCGGCCTTCAGTCGAGAATCGTTCAAATTCAAAATCTTTCTCTCAATTCTGAATAATAGGCATAATATACGGGTATTATACCCCCCTAAATAGCGAAGTTCTGCTCCGTTGTAAGTATTATAACCCCTGGATACATATTAGATACGCTACCCGATTGATCTAGGGTTCCGTAACGGCTGTCGTGGTTCTGCCCGACGTAGTCGTTGGAATGCCGTCTCGGGGAGGGTATTACTAATGTTAAAATGGGTTATTATACTAACACGTGTGCATTTGTGTAAATTATAGATTGTCACCAGGAAACCATAAAGGATAATCTAAGATAGCAATGTGAGTTGATCCGCTTTTTGTGAACTTTTTGTAAATTGTTTTTACAAAACCTCACTTAATTAATTATATATTAAGCAGTTATTGAGTATTTGTAAGAATACAATTATCATGAGTATGTTGGGGTTTTGTACACAAAATTTGTTACCACCTGGTCAAGGAGTAACATTTCCACAAGTCGAGTCTGACAGTACCATGGATGTTAATTGATATAACTTGGAAACAAATGTAATTGCGAGATCGCCCTCAATACTGTACAATGGTTTTTATTTAAACTTGATTAAACTGGGATTCACTCACCAGTATTTCCCACTGACAAATGTTTTTAAAACGCGTTTCAGGTAACAAATTGTGAAAGCCAAATAGAAGCCAGCTGGACAGCACTGAAGGCTTGAAAGAGTGGCAATAAAGTTACCTAAGATAAAATAGATGTTTTTATTAAATAAAATAGGATTTATTCCTTTGAAAACGTGTGTACTGCGAACTTGGGTTTATCCCATATGTTTAATATTATGAAAATGTGGTATTTTACTCTGATCAAATATTTCCTAACTACGGTCCTGATGAAAAATTCCGTTGCCAAATTAGACAATACGCGATACCACCGAAACTGGCTCGCGGCCGCCCTTTCCCGGGGATTTGGGATCGGGGTTTGCGATAAACAATGTGTTTATGATATATGGCAAAATTGAAAAACAAAGAAGAATGGTATTTTAGTAAATCTTATCTCATCTTCTTCCTCTTCCCCTGTAACTTCAAAACGCATTATTTTCAAAAACTCATCATCTTCAACCTTTTCTTCACTTTCTATTCAATAATCACTACATCATAGTACAATTTTCGTCATCAATCAGTGATTCAAAGACTCAATCCACGTGTTCTTCAACTTTTTTAAAGAAACTCAGTTTAATTTATACAATTTCTCATTTTTTTCTCGTGATTTTGAAGTGCATCACTCGATTCATTCGATTCGAACATTGATAAGTGTTTCTAGCATTCAAATTTTGTCAATCGTTGAAAAAAATTCGAAGAAATTAGCTTCGATCTGTGTAAGAAATATTTTAATTGTGTTTTACGATCTGAGTTTTTGAATTAAGTCATTGCGTTTTACCAAATAATGAAAAAAACACATTTTTTGTGTTTTTTGTCCATTGCGTTTTAGAAACAACACATTTCTTTGTTTTTAGTTCATTGTGTTTTAGAAGAAAAATACATTTCTTTGTGTTTTTAGCTTATTGCGTTTTAGAAAAAGAACATTTATTTGTGTTTTTACTCTATTGCGTTTTAGAATCAAAACATCTATTTGTGTTTTTAGTCCATTGCGTTTTATAACACAATAAAAAATAATTTTGTTTTATGCTTTTAATCCATTGTGTTTTATAACACAATGAAAAAAATCACATCTTTTTTATGTTTTTAGCCTATCGCATTTTAGACCTGGAGTGTACAGGAGTGGTGTTGAAACAGAGACATGACCATTTTAAAACAGAAACATGACCATCTGAAACATCATTGCGTTTTAGACCTGGAAGGTGAGGTACAGTAAACTGACATGATCATGTTAAAACAAAACATGCTATGTTGTTGTGAAAGCCAACCCAACCCATTGCGTTTTAGACCTGGAAGTGAGGTACAGAACTAAACTAACATGATCACGTTAAAACAGAAACATGATCATGTTGTTAAACCCAACCCATTGCATTTTAGACCTCAGACTGAAAGAACATGATTATGTTAAAACATGAAACTGGAAGGTGTACATTAAACTCACATGATCATGTTAAAACAAAACATGATCATGCTGTTGTGAAAGCCAACCATTGCATTTTAGATTTATTGCGTTTTAGACCTGGAAAGTTGAGGTAACTGACGTGATCATGTTAAAACAGAAACATAATCATGTTGTGAAACCCAACATTGCGTTTTAGACATGCAGTAACATGATCATGTTAAAACAGAAACATGGCCATGTGAAACCCAATTGCGTTTTAGACCTGGAAGAGGTGAGGTAAGTTCTGTTAAAGAACCTGATCATGATCATGCTAAAATAGAAACATGATCATGTTGGAATAGAAACATGACCGTGTTAAAACTTTGACTATGTTAAATAAAATTCAAACCCTATTACGTTTTAGGCCTAGAGTGTACGTTTTAGAGACCTGAGGTGCAAAATGTTGAAACAAAAACATGACCATGTTAAAACCCATTGCGTTTTATAACATGCAACTTCAAAATATTTATTTTAGGTTTCATTGCGTTTTACGTATCTGGGTTTTTGAATTTTTTTTTCAAAAGTATAACAATAGTAGACTCGTTTTAAAGATAAAAACGCTCGTTTTTATGGTGTAATCTTTATAAAAAAATAGCGTCGTATGAAAGAGTTATTGACGTTTAAAAAACGGGGGTGAATCGGAGAAAATATTGTTTTTGATTGTCTACAATACCCCTACACAAACTCAAACGCCTTCAATTTCACTCATTTAATCTTAACCCTTGATTATTAAATAGATGGACAATATTACTTCTATCATTCCTACGCAAATAAACTTCCTATTATGTCCTAACTTTTTAAATGATACTTAGAAGATTATTTATTTTGTTGACGAGATTTAGAACATTATTTTTTAATAATTCATTGGATATCTGTTTAAAATTTTATAATAACTTTTGTTAAAAATAAGGTGTTATTTACACTTTAAAACATTAAAAGCATGAAGTAAATTATTTTACGTGAGTAGAGATAAAGTTTGTCTTTTTCAATTATATGGGTGGAGATATAATAGGAAGTTAATTTCGCTAGGAAGCATAGGAAGTAATCATAACCGTCCAATTCCACAATCTACGGTCTAGATCAAAATCAAATTAAAAACTGTCATTTAAACACGGTCTCCGGGCTTTCAGGGGTATTATCGTCAAAATCCAAAATAACCGCCGTTGAATATACACAGAAAGGCTTCGAAAAAAACTGCATTACGTTTTACACTTCCATTGAACGATCACACACATACAGAAATTTGAGAAAATCATACTCCATTGAAGTTCATGGCGTCGTCGAGAGATAATTTGAAGGTTTACATTCGAGTTACTCAAAAAAAAATCCGTCTCTGAAAACCCTAAATCATCAAAGAAGCAAAAAACATCATCAGCTGAAGAGAACATAGAACAACAAGTAAATATTAGCCGAAAATCAACAATGAAACAACAAAGTAGTAGAAAACGCAAAGAGATTTCAGACAATGGTAATTTTATGTATTTTTTTCTTTTTAACTGAATTCAAGTTACGTTTTATAAAGTGCAATAGACCTAATATATCATATCCCTTCCCTAAAATTGTTAACGAGTGATATCTTATACCTATGTTAACATTTTTGTTATTAGAGACTACATTGCGTTTTATGTTAAAACTATGACCTAGGGTGCTTATGCTTTTTATGGGATTTATATATTGTGAACTAATGCGTTTTATCTTAATAAATTTGAAGAAACAAAGAGATTATTATTATGATAATTGTAATCGAATTTATGATATAGTATCTGTATGAATCATTGCGTTTTATCTTTGAATTTGCTGAGAAACATGTGTTGTTAACTATTGCGTTTTATCATAATACTATCAAATGCTTTTTTTTTTACTTGACTAATGCGTTTTATATTAAAATATCATAAAAAACAAAATGAGATTATGTAATGTTAATTTGGTGTGTTAAATAATATGATGTAAAGTATTGCGTTTTATCTTAAAACTATGAATTACTGCTTTTTATCTTTATAGTGTTAGCTAATGCGTTTTATCATAAATTTGTTAATTGACATTGTTTCATTATTCTGTTTAAAGTTAAAAAACAAGAGGAAAAACAAAAAAGGAGAAGAAAGAAAGTGGTGACAGAATCTTCAGAAGATACAGTTTCTGATCCAAAGGATGAAAATTCTAGTCGAGCTATAGTTCTGCATACTTCCAAACAACAACAAGTAAATTCAGGTAACATAAAATGCATTTAACAAATTTCATAAAAAAATATATGTTTCTAAAACACTTCAATGTATCAGATGATGATTTTGTTGATCCACCACCAAGACTGAAACAGACAAAAGATCAAAAGAAGGAAAAGGCAGAATCAAAACCAAAAAGATCATTGAGGAAAAATAAAACAGAATAACAACCAGAACCACAACCATATTATGATTACGACGGAAAAAAATAAACATAAGATGTGCAGTCAATAATCTAAAAGATTATATTGAAAGTTTGTCAAAAGAGCAAAGGAAAGTTGTTAGAGAAATAGGGTTTGAGAGCATACTATCATTCAAGCTGCATTCAGTTCCACGCAAATTCGGATATTGGCTGGTAAAAAACTTTGATGCTGAAAATGATCAGATAAATACAGGAGATGAGAAGATTAAGATCACAGCTGAATTGATTCAAAAGGTATTTCAAATACCAAATGGAAAAACAGAGATTAAGGAAAATTTGAGGCCAAATGAAACTGATCTTATAATTAAATTCTGGCGCGGTCAACTCAGCAAAGATATGTTGAAGAGAATGTATGCGGCCAACTTGATTAAATATTTAAAATCAAGAAATGAGCTTGGAAGAATGTTCAAACTAAACTTCTTGGTTATATTTTTTACGGTCATGGCAGAGACAATGCAAAGTAGTAACGTTAATCAAAGATTCTTGCCATCAATGAAAAGTGACAAAAAAAAACCCAGGATTTTAATTGGTGTGAATATATTCTGACTGTTTTAAGGCGAACAAGAAGACAATGGCCTGGAAATGACAAGCTCTTCAATGGACCTATTGCATTGTTAGCGGTATGAAATCTGATCTTTCATTATTTCTACATATTTGTTGAATGCTTGTTTAGGTTGCTTGTTTATATTATTTGTTTGTTTGTTTAAAACTATGCTTTATTAAAACACAATGCTTGTGTAAAACGCAATGTTTTTGTAAAACGCAATGTATTTAAAGTTACAAAAAAATAGTCGTGTAAGTTGTTTACAATGATTTATATTTTAAAACGCAACAAAATTTGAATTGATTATTTTTCTAAAACGCAATGATTCATACAGATACTATATGCTTACAAAAAACAAGGATTTGACGATGCTGAAAACACTGAAGAGTTCTCTCTTGATAAAATAAACTCTACAACATTACAAGAATTTGAAGATGAATTGGAAATTGCTGCGCAAAATGAGGGGAGATGTCTTGTAATGGATAAAAAGAAAAAAGAGAAAAAAGTCAAAAAGAATAAACAAAAAAAGAAAGATGAGGATGATGGATTTTATGTTTATCCATCTGAATCCGAGAATGAAAACGAAGAAATTTGTCAAGATGAATCTGAAGAAAAAGATGAAGAAGATGCTGAAGAACACCAAAACATCAATATAAAAGATGGAAACACCTTACTTAAAGCTGCAACAGACTGGATTGAACAAGAGAATCAAGAGAATGTTCAAAACAGCCCACTTAAAACCAATAAAACTGAGAAAACACATACAGAAAGTGGAGGATCATGGGGGCAATTCTTCATTAAACCATCAATAGGAAATAAAGATAAACTGTGGGTAGACAGTCAATGCCGACTGCGTAATTTCATGCCATCTCAAAATCAAAGTGAAGGTCTTTCTGACATTCATTCAACAAAAAGTGGCGATGAAAACATGAAGAACATTGAAGATAAAAAATCACATGAAGAATATCTTGTGAATGCCTTGGATGATCATTTTAAAGGGTTTGAAGAAATTTTCGAAAGCATCCAATCACGCATAGATGAGATCGTTGAAGAATATCCAAACAGTGAAGTTGTTCAAAACAAAGTAAACGAATGGGAGTCATTGATTGAAAAATTCAACCATCAAGCTAAAAAGCACAAGAAATTTAATATTGATTCAACTCTGATGGAAACACCATCAAGATTTCTAAATTTGAGCCAAAATGAAGACACCGAAAATCAAATCATTTCAACTCCATTGATTGTAAAACGCAATGATCATGATGCAAAACGCAATGAGGATAACACAGCTGTAGTCCAGTCCTCCAATCCAGAAAAAATCAGTGACAATGAACCTGCATCTATTCTGCAAACACACATTGAAAAACCTTCAATGGAACAATCATCATTTAGCGAAGAAACTCCATCATTAATGTTGGAGATAATCAAAAAGACAGATGAAGAAGAAAAAAATCAAATCAAAAGAAAATTCATGATGATGAGGTACCATCCTTTGATTTGAAAATTTCTCAGTTGTCTTCAAATGTTGATGAAAATGAAGTTGAAGTTGATGCTACTCGCCACGCTGCACAAACCGAAATTCAAGCGGAATCTGAAAATAAAACAATCGAAAAAGAAGTTCAAATTACTGGAATACAAACAATGTTTGATAGAATTGAAGAACAGAATACTGAAAAGGAAATCAGTGATCTAATTCAAAACACATCATTCCTCAACCCACAAGAAGATCCGTATAAAACACTTGCAAAATCAGTTCATCAAGAACAACCAACAAGTGATATAACCAAAACAGAAGAAATAATCACAAGGATGGGACGACCAGATCGACAGAAAAATGTACCAGAAGTATTTTGTTCACCATACTATCTAAGACAAGTAGCAATGAAGGAAGCAAGAACGGCACACGAAAACAACATATCGGGATATGCTTTCCATGCAGAAGGAGAAATGATGTAAAAAATCATTTATATACACTAACACAAAACAAAAATCAAAAAATTATAATTTAATTTTTTTTTTTTGCAGGGACACTCTCTTTGAAATTTAAGATCATGTATTTCTCTATAGATATGCTGCTGAAACAATGAGGCCAGGATTGGAAATCACCGGAGAAGTAATCAATTGTTGGACATATATTTTGAATGAAGAAGAAAAAAGAAGATCAAAAGACAACAAAACTCCAAGATTTTTCTGTATTATTCGAATGCTGGTAAGATATATAAAACGCAATTTTTCTGTATTATATAAATAATATTCGTATAATGAAGTATTTTGAAGTTTGATTGGATGAAGTTTTATAAAACGCAATTGCCAGTTTTATTTCTTTCATAAAACACAATGCTTACTTTGTTTGAATGAAGTTCTATAAAACGCAGCTGTATGTTTTATTGCCTTCATAAAACGCAATAATATGTTAATTTGTTTAATGTTATGCAGGCTTTAACATCGAGTGATAAGGAAGAATCTGAAAATGAAGAAAAGATGATAGAAGCATTCACAAAGAACATTGAAAAAATTCTTCAAGGTGCAAAGCTAAAAAGCATAAAGGATTTTAAAATTATCCTTGTCCCGATTCTCCTTTCAGAGCATTTCTTTGTGATCTCATTCAATCTTGAACAGAAACAAATATTCATCATTGACAACAGTGCGAAAGAAGAAACAAATAAAAATAAATATGGTGATGTGCCTGAAAATACAGTAAGTATTCTTACTTATGCTTTTAAAACACAAATATAAACCACCTAATCTTTTTGTTTTTTTTTTTACTGTAGAGGAATGCTTTGGCAGCTTACCTTAAATCTGTTGGACATGAAAAAGCAGATGAAATAAAGGGAATAACCCCTGTTAGAATGGAGATGAAATGGAGGACAAAAGATAACGGCATTGACTGTGGTATATTCTGTATGCGTCATATGGAATGTCATAATGGTGAAGCAGTCGAGAAATGGGATTGTGGGTTTAATGAGGAATATGAAGAACCTGCAAATATCAAGAAGGGTAAAAACAAAAAACCAGTCAACAAGCAGACAACTCAACTTGATGATTTAAGAAGAAAGTTAATCGCAAAGATATTATTGCACGAAATCAACGAACAAAAAGATTTTGTTATTGAAGACTCAAAGAAGTTTCGAGACCTCAGTGCGAAACTTAAAAAAGAATCTTATGACACTAGTTTAGAAAGGATTAAAGACAGACTTGCTCTTGCTGGTTTACTTTGATTTTGAAATGCTACTTATTATAAAACGCAATGTTTTTTCTTTTAGCATAATTTTAATATAACGCAGTATTTTCTTGACTTGCTGGTTACTTTGATTTAGAAATGCTACTTATTATAAAACGCAATGTTTTTTTCTTTTTGGATAATTTTCATATAACGCAATATTTTGTTGATATATTTAAAATGCTCTTATTGCTTGTTATTTTAAAACGCAATATGTATCATTTCTTTTAAACATATTATTTAAACATTATTTTGATAAAAAATTTATATAATATATTTATAATTTATAAAAAGGATACATATATAGTGAAATGTTATCAATATAAAACGCAACATTTTAATAGTATGCTATAACTCAACATTGTCTATTTATTTGTTGTTTGACATAAGTTATTTAATCTAAAACGCATTACAAAGTGTTTCCTAATTATTCATTTCCAAACATATAACGCAATATACCTTTATAACGCAATGAATTTTTTTTTTTTACTATTTTTATAACACAAATTAAAAGCTAAATTACAATAATGACAATCATAAAACTGATATATTATAATCTTCTACAACGCAATGTTATAAAAAAATAATAATAAATGAATAGTAGATAAAACAAAGAAAAAACTGATAGCTTAATGACAAGGAAATTGATTAGACAAAAAGCCTTAAAAAGCCTTTTGGATTCCTGATAAAATACTATATGATTGAACAATCAATTCAAAGAAAAAAATAAAATATAATCATTTTTATTATTAACACACATGATTCAAATCCCTCTACCAATCCATTATATAAGAACAAAAACCCTAAACTATTTTCACATTCCTCTCATCATACACCAAATACCCAAACACACACAAACCCTAAAATGGCTAATCAACAACTATCAGTTTGGTGGGTTAAAGAGAAAATTTCGTTCTTCAATTCCTTGATGGAAAAAAAATACCATTCCGTTGCTTCTGTTCTTCAAAACTGCAATGATAATGTTTTGAGAAGGATGAATAAAATAGGTATACCACCTGCTTGTTACACAGATCAGACAGCCGCACTATTCAGAATTCTACACAAAAGATTTGGAAATCCGAATCAAACTGCAACTGAAGATTCCCAGGTTACATCTTGGGAGTTCATTGAGGAAACTTTCAAAGTTTCAGTGACTTGGGACGATGGTGATGTGGAGATGTATGACCCAAAGGACATATCTACCAGTGAGGATATAAATTTTTTGAAGCAATTATCTGAAATACCAATCATCAACAACTCTGCTAGCAAATTTGCAGAGAAGCTTCAAAAGGCAGTAGTCTCACAGGTTGAACTTTGGGTTGAATCTGAAAGTGATGAGGAAATCCCTGATGGAAGCTTAGGGTTCTCATCCGAAGAAGAAACAAACTTTGATACATGATGCTGATCATGCTAGTAATTTTTATTTTATTTTGTAGTATGAAAACATCATCTTTGTTTTAAACTATCATCATCTATATAACGCAATGTTTATGATATCTACTTGCATTTCTTGTTTAATTTGATCTATTATCTGTGTTATAATAAAACGCAATAATCAAAAAATTCCATTTAAAGTATATTGGTCTATGTATAAAACGCAATAACAATATACTGTTGTTATTATAAAACGCAATTAACCAAAAAAAGCTGATATTTATGAAGGATATCACAAATAGCAGTTACAAAAAGAGATGAAACCTATACATCATAAAACGCAATGACAAAAATTTTTTTTCTTATTGATATCAGAATTTGACAGAATTTGTATACATACTTACATTGCATTGCTAGAACCTATAGCATTAGAAGAAACCTTATCTTTACATGTCCGACTGTTATGTCCTTTTCCACCACATACACGGCACGATTTCTGGATCTTTGTTGATTTCTGAATTGCAATCTCACGATTAGACTTGATCCTTTTTTGTACACCGCATCCTTTGGTCCTTATTTTGATCGGGACAGGAATCATAGAATCTGATTTTTCTAAGTTCCCTCCAATATCAGCAAATCTTTCTTTGCGACTAGGAGGCGGCGCAGCAACCATAACCTCATCCGCTTTATCAATATAACTTTTAATATGATCCCTGTAACGACACAGCTCATCTAAATCCCCAACCAGCCTATTAACCACATACTCATTTGCAACAACGATTTCTCTATAAACTTTATCAATTTCACTATTCCTACCAATTTCATCAAACCGAATATTGCAATGATTTGATCCATTTGAAACAACATCTCTAATCCATCTTCTATGAACATATCTTCTAGGAAACTCAGTTATATCATCATACCGTAGAACATAAAATATATGGCGGCACAATACACCAAATTGTTCAAACCGTTTGCAAGAGCAACTTATACTTAAACCATCTTCTTGTTTGCTGTATTGCACCTGTAAATAAGATTAAAAAGCTATATAAAATTAGTGAAATGTAATATAAAACGCAATGAATATTAAATATAATACAGAAATAAGTATATGATCATATAATGACAAAACGCAACAAAAGATGGAAAAAATAAAACGCAATAGATATTTTAAACAATATAAATTTAAAAAATACCTTGAATAAAGATGTGCATGGCTGTTTGAAATCCTTTATTTCATAATATTGAACTTCACCCACAGTATCAAGAGACTTTGACATACACTTTGTAATGGCAGCATCAATTTCAATCTGAATATCCTTAAAAATTGTTTTGGTATATATTTCTGATGCTTGTTTCTCCAATACAAAGTCACTCCAGGTCTTACACTGAATATACCTTGTATCATGATCATTCCTCCTATGCACATGCCTTTGAATATCCATTGCAGTCTCAAAATGAGTGAAAAATTCAGCAAGTGTACATCTTGGATTGCAAATCTGACCAAAGAAGTAATTCTCGCTTTCACATCTAGACGTAGTACGCATAAGACCAGCCAAATCCTCTCCATGGTAATAAGCGGGAATCCAATCAAATCGAAGATCATACATATCTTTTAACCACTCATGATTTTCCAATCCAAAAGTAGACATTATTGAATGCCACTCAGTTTCAAAATCTTCAGGAATAATAGTATCATTCCAAACAACATGAGTCATCCTTGTATTAAAATCAATGTTTGCTGACAAAACAGGACCAACCTGTATAAAAAGTAATAAAATTATTAAACATAAAACGCAATAATTTAAAAAGCAATATATTGAAAATGATAAACATAATGCATTGATGGTAAAACGCAATTGTTTTGTAATTCTATTGATAAAAGTGTTTGGGGATCTTATTGTAAAATAAATAAAACGCAATAATAAAACTACATAAAATTGCAGTTTGTTATATCATAAAACGCAGTTAATACCTTTGTCTTCAATTTCTCCCATATATGCCACATACATAACCTATGCCTACTTCTTGAAAGTACATCCTTAATAGCTCTCTTCATTGCAGCATCTTGATCAGTAACAACAACTTTAGGCTCACTTCCAAAAGCATTAACAAAGCACCTTAAAAGCCATCTATAAGAATCTGCAGTCTCCGAACCAAGTAATGCACCACCAAATGTGACATTCCTAAAATGATTATCAATACCAGTAAATGGTACAAAAACCAAATCATACCTACATAAAAAAAAGGGTAAATTACTTTTTGAGTCCCTGTGTTTTATGGGTTTTAACTAGTTGAGTCCAAAAGCAAAAAGTTTAACGACCTGAGTCCCCATAAGCATTTTCTTTAACCATTTGAGTCCAAATTTCTAATTTTGTTTGAATTTTCTGTTACTTTTTCATTAAAAGACTAAAATGCCCCTACATATTATTATTATTAATTGTTAATAATACATAAATCCATTACACAACCAAAAAAGAAAAGAAACCTACAAAATCTAAACAATCCATTTTCCAAATTTGGGCACAATCACCCTAATTCAAATCCGTCTCTGTCTCTGTTCTTCTGTCCCGATCTCTCACTCTTCTTCTTCAATTCACTTCCATTTCTACCATTTTCCTCTGTTTTTCACCGATTAAAACTTCCTGCGAACGAATCAGCCGTCGATTTGTTCATTCCTTTGTTCAATTTCATCACTGAAGCAAAGGTTTCAGCTGTAGTTCATCACTGACAGACATTACATCTTCCTTCTCTGCAACGGAATCCTTGCTATCATTGGTGCAGCGGCAACGGCGAGTTCCCAAGATTCTCCGGTATCGCAAACCGAAACCGGTTATCGTTTAAAAAAACCGCATCAAGATCTTTATCAAACAACTTACTCGAAACTGACCCTTCAAACTCATTGAAAAACTGATTATACCCTAATTACAATAAAATTAAACCCCAGAATCAAGATGAAATGATCATAAAATAACAAACACAAAAGCTTCAATCTTTTAATCTTTCACTCTTTACAGCTTCAAAGCATCAAAAATCATTTTTTTCCTTTCATGGTCAAGAAAATTAAAGATTTGAAGTTATCACACATACCCACAATCAAAAACAAATCCTGAAGAAACCCATCTACACAAAAAATTGGCTGAAAAAAAAAATAAAGTTTGAGCAAGAATAGACCCACAAGAAGCAAAGATTCACACACAGAACCCTAATGATCAAAAAAATAGAAATCAATAAATTATGAAGCAAACTTATCTTTATGAACTTGTGTTTCTGGGTAAGTTGGGAAAATGAGAGAGAATATAAAGCGCATACACACCATCACCTCACCCTCCTCATCTGACTTTATGTCGCCGGAGTTGTCGGCGGCGGGTGTTGTGGAGGTGCAGCGGTGGTGGGTGTTGTGGTGGAGGTGCGGTGGCGACGGTGGTGTTGATGGTGGAGGTGTGGTGGTGGGATGAAGATGGTTTATAGGTAGAGAGAGTGAATTTCTCCATGACTTATGATCTGATCTAGAGAAGATACATATATATTTTATATTTAATAATAAAATGGTTTTTTTAATTAAAAGGGTAATGTGGTCATTTAACCAAAGTTAACAGAATAATTTTAACAGTGTTAGAAATTTGGACTCAAATGGTTAAAGAAAATGCTTATAGGGACTCAGGTCGTTAAACTTTTTGTTTTTGGACTCAACTAGTTAAAACACATAAAACACAGAGACTCAAAAAGTAATTTACCCTAAAAAAAATTAAAAAAGCATTAGAAAAAATAGAACAGGATACATAACACAATAGAATATATAACGCAATAAATGAAAAAAACTTACTTGTTTGATTTATAAGTAGCATCAAAACCAACTATGTCACCAAACACTGTATAATTTGTTTTTGATTGCTCATCAGCCCAGAAAAGCCCTTTCAATCTTCACCAATAACATAATCACATGTGAAACCAGGAGAACATTCTTTCTTCCTAATAAGACGCCTAACTACCATTTCTGCATCATACTCTCCTATGTAAAGATTCAAATCCCTTCTATAATTCTTACAATCAACTTTACTAGCACCAACTTCACCAAAACCACCATACATTATTTTCATAATATTGAATGCTTTAACAGGTCCAATATTGATTGCAGACAATCCAGATATAAAACTTTCTTTAACATAATCAATACTTCTGGCAGCCGGCAAGAAATGAATATCTTCATCTTCAACAAAGATATGTTTATGTTCTTCTTCAAAGTAGTAAATTTTAAACATATTATTGTTCTCTAATATTAATTTCACATGAGCATTGCATCCAACTCTTTTTGAACCTCTATTACGTCTAACAATCTTTTTACTATTCTCATCAACTGAACCAGAATCTATTTCTTTGCTAACATGAAATCCTTCTTTTGAGCAGACAATATATCTTATTTTCACTAAACCACCACCATTTTTCCAAGAGGTATTTTTTCTTGCAGAAAAACCTGCAGCAAGTGCATATCTCTGATAAAATGCAAAAGCCTCATCAAATGATTTAAAAAACATTCCAACAGCAGGTGTAATGGATCCACTGACTTTAGGTTTGAAAAACTTTCTTCCACTGTTTATGCATATACGTTCCTCCCACTTGGAAATGTTATCTGAAACAATTAACAAATAACTATAAAACGCAATACCTCTAATATAATAATGTTTTAAGTGATAAATCTAAAAATATGTTAATAAAAATTTAAAAATACAGACCTTTAAAATTTGTATATGAACTAATATGGATAAAATCATATAACGCAATACATTCAGTAAAACGCATCATGTGATCTGAAACACTTAACAAATAACCTTAAAACGCAATACAACTTATATAATAATGTTTTTAGTGTTAAATCTCAAAATATGTGAATAAAAATTTAGAAATACAGACATTTAAAGTTTATATATGAACTATTATGGATAAAAACATAAAACGCAATACGTTCAGTAAAACGCATCAAATGATGAACAACCAAAACAATGTATGAAACGAACAAAACTCTAAAATTGTACAACAATGACAGTTATAGTTTTATATTACATAAATCTTAAATTAAAAGTTTGTTTGCATATAATTTGATTAATATCATAAAACGCAACTCTTCAATAGAACGCAATAAATGACGAAGAAACAAAATGAACAAATTATGTTAAATTATACAACAATAACAATTAAACTTATGAAAATCAAATATTAATAACAGAAACACGAATTATAAAACGTAAAACAATGAAATTCAGAAAAAATAACAAAAATTTACTCAAAATTGAAGCTAAACATATCAGCAGAGTCTGAAGAAGACATTGAGGTAATCGAATTGACGAACGAAACAAGATTAATGTTTGAAAAGAGATGAATTTGCGATCGACGGCGATTTAGGGTTATAGAATCTTCAATTCTGTTATGAGAGTGATGAACTAAGAACAGAGGTAACAGAATCTATAATCAAATTAGAACGAAGATATGATAATGTAAAAAGACGAAAAAGCCCACGCGTCCAAAATTTTAAAAAAGAAGATGAACGGCTAAGATTGCTTCCTATACTTCCTAGCCAAAATAAATTTCCTATTTGATCTTTTCCCTCAATTATATTTGTTTAAATGTGTGTTGGTATTTTTAATTCAGAGATAAGTAAAAGAATGTGTTGTGTTTTGGTGTTTACCTCTATAATTCAAATGTGAATTTGATGCATATTTCATATTTGTAATAAGGCATTATAAGCTTAGAACATACGTAGTGGTGAGTAATACAAATGTCTCATCCTTCGTGTTGTAAAAATCGTGACTATGTGGCAATTAGTCGGCGATTAATCGCTAATCAGTCAGTAACTGGGTATTTTTTGTTAATCAGTCCAATAATCACTAGTCGGACCTAGTCGGGTCTAGTCGGACCTAGTCGGGTCTAGTCGGACCTAGAAGGTCAGCCAAAAATCAGCGATTCCGGACAGATTCCGGCCAAAAACATGTATATTCCGGCCTAAACCTCTAAATTCCGGTCAGTTTCCAACCAAACCATATGAATTCCAACAATTAATCTTGTATACTTAAAAAATGAGCCGAGTAAAAGTTAAAACCTAGCTACTTAAAATGTTTACCTATAAAAATGTGTATATGTATACATAAAACTGAAAATTACATATAAAAAACTCGATCCGATTAATGCCGATTAATCCCAAGTACTCCCGAGTAGTTGCTAGTCCCCACCTCACCGGCCGACTAGCGAGTTCTCAAACCTTGCCCATCCTTGGGCATGAAGCGACATGTGCCTCCTAGACAGCAAAAGGGCTCGAAGTTAAAAATGGGTGTCTTGGTGAGTGAAACAAATGCTTGTTGCAATGATTACGCGTTGAAATTGAATTTAAATAAAAAAACCCATCAAAAAATTATTGGCCAAAAGTTTAACATTCTGGCGTTTTTTGTCCACGCCCAACAAAAAAATATCGAAGTTTTTGGGCGTGGATTAAGGCAAAAAAAGGCCCAATTCCATCCTCACTACACATGGTCTTATGCATGAATCTATAGTATACTAGTATCATATAATGTACTGATTTGCATTATAGAATAGATTGTTGTTTAAAAAAAACTAACGTGCATTTTTATAACATCACATCAAACTACATAGTTTGATAATCAATATAATATAGTCAAATCCATTGTTATAAATATTTGCATCAAACTATATTTAACAATGTAGTAAATTTTATTAAAATGATGTACATCGAGTTGTCATTGGTCTAACTTTGGTGTTATTTGTATCAACTCTTTTTTTTTTATTGTTTTGGTTCAAATGCATGAATCAGACTTGTAATAGTTTCCCTTTTCAAATATAATAATAAGTTTACTTGTCAATTTTAGAGGACGTTTGCTTAATCACATACTAATTACTATACTAGTTTATTTAATGATTTGATATTCGTCAAAACATTGTTCTAGAAATCACATGCTACTTTAACAAACTACTATATATTATGATTTTTAAGTAGTAATAAAATTTTAACAAGTCTCTTAAAATAAAATTATAAAGTTCCACATGTCAACATGGTATTGGGCGACGATGAGTTGAAAATTAAAATCATTAGATATATCCCATTAGCTAGTACGATGATAAAAAGTCATTAACTTTGTTTAAACACCAATGGTTGGGTCTATTATTAATAATTTCTATAGTTAATAGTTAATTTCCAAAATTTAAAATTGACGCATGGTATGTTATTATTATATAGAAAAAAGTTGTAGAAAATAAAGATATATTAATTAAAAAGTGAATTAATTTTTCGGTTGAGAAATAAATAATGTAAAATATTGGTAAGCATGAGGAATGTTGGAGGAGGAAGATGGTCCTACAAAATCCGTGGTGGAAATAGTCCATATTTCACCAATTCAAATTGTAATTAAATAAAAGTGAAAAATAATAAAAGTCAAACATAAAGACATGCATATAATGGTGAAGCTGCCTAAAACACTCTAGCTGTATTTAATAGTCTTTTTTATTTTTTGGCAAGTTGCAACCACCCCACCTTGCCGAATTTAATATTCTCTATATTTTTACTTGTCAATATAAACTTCTATGCAAAGTATTTAACTCAACCCATGAGCCAAAAAGATATTTATCAAATATGTAAAGTTTTGATTTTTTTTAACAAAACATTACACTTATTTATTTTTTTAATTTTTTTAATGGCTAATGTTACTCTCCCAAACTCCTATATTTACAAATAAATCACCATTGTTTGAGATTGAACCCAATACCACCCACTAAGAGCCAAAAGCCTCTACCAAGTGAGCTAGCCCCACTTGCCCTTTATTTTTTTTTTTAATTCAATCAAGCTAGGGTTGTTCACGAGCCGAACCGAACCGATAAGACCTTTGCTCCTACACGGTTTGTTTAGAAACTGGTCCGAACCGAGCCTTTTTCCAACCGAGCCAAAGTCGAGCGAGCGTCTTTCGATCCGAGCATTTTTCGAACGAACGTTGAGCAAGTATCGAACGTCACGGATGAAACAAGGAAAGTGACGATGGAGGTGCTAGTTATTAGAATAAAGTGCAGCTTTCGATGTTTCGCCCAATAGAACACAAGTAAAAATTTAACAAATAACAAGGAGTACAAAAACACTCAACTAGTTTTATCGAGATCAACTAAGCTAGAAGATAAATCGTCGACCGATTGAAACATATCCTTGTTCTATCGGAAGTATGAAATTGAATGAACCGATGGAAGCAAAACTCTGGCGAGTTGGCATCTTGGTGAGTGGCGATGGAGAAATCAAACAATGATGGTCAATGGGGGGGTTTTGATTTGGGTCTTGTACTTCTGAATCGAATGGCAGGTTGAGATTTGAGTATTGGACATTTAAGTATTGGACAATGGATTATTGATAATGGACTTCAATTATAATTAGTTAAATGAGCTCTATTTGGATTTTGGATCAAACATTGTTTATGTGGGTCTCTAGTCATTTCATTTCATTAAAAAAGACACACACACACACACATATATATTAAAAAATAAATCGAGCCAACCGAGCCGAACCGAACTGATCGGACCTTTGCTCGTGCTCGGTTCGTTTACAAACCAAACCGATCTGAACCGAGCGTTTTTTCAATCGAGCTAAATCGAACGAGCAAATTCCGAGCATTTTTCGAACGTGTGACAACCCGAACTTTTAAGGTTAGCGTTACCTAATTCCATGATCGTCTAACTAGCGTTGCTACGCTTAATCACGTGCACGCCATATTAAATTTATTGAATCATATTTGATAGTTATCGTTTGTGCAAGAGTTATTTGGATGATAGTGTTTAGTTGCATATGATCCCTAGGTCGCACATTTCGTATACGGGCCGAACACCTCCTTTGTATTGTTTGTTTGCCCTCGGTCCAACTCTTTTTGGAGCCCAAAACGAAAATAAAACTCAAGTGGGTTCGGCCCACTTGTTCCGAATATACACAAGTTTGTATATGGTTCTCCTGCATCTCTCATAATCACATTGAAACAAAACCCTAGTGCTCTATCCTCTCTCTATTCGACGGCAGCCTATCTATTCGGAGTTTTGATTCCCTCGAAGCTTGTCCCTCGTGTCTAACGACAACCACTTCTCGGTTAGTATGAATATGTTTATTTTAATATTTGTTTGATAATGCTCGGCTATGTGTAACTGCTTTGATGTGTTACAAGAATGATCATGATTTTGTTGATCTAGGATTATTGCTAGAAAAATCGGTTGATAATATGAATAGTTTTAATACTTAGGGATGCATGATTGTTGCATTTGAATGTGATCTTGTATAATGATTGAGATGTAGGATTGGATGCTAACAAAACACTAGATTTGATTTAGAACAATGTGTGATGCTGATTAACACTAGGGTTGATAAGGTTGGTTGTTCATAGATCTGATCCGAATAGTTAGTCATGATGTTAATGTTTATAAGATAGAGTGTTCGATGATGACGATGATGATTGTTCAAAGAAACAGTTTCGTATTTTGTGTAATATGATTGATCCGATTTGAATAATTGGTGAAAGATTGACTGGAAAGATTAACGAGCCCAAATGCACACTCTTGTAGTATAATTTCGGAGGTCCGTTGGGCCGCACAGTGGTATCGAGTCGGCGAGTCGCACACTCCAGTCGCACACATGAGTGTGGACCGTACTCTCGAATGGGCTCATGTTAATGGGCCGCACACGTTTGGTTCGGACTATATGTTCTTGGATCGCACAGTAGAGTGTGCGACCGAAATACTGTTTGTCTAGGTGAATGCTATATGGAACTTGAAACATGTCTACTTGGTTATAATGCTAGAATACGTGCATGGATAAGTGACTTGTATACAAACGGATTGAGTGGGTGTAAACATCATAGGCTCTGATTAATCAACTTGAACACATAACTTGAATTACCGAGCAAACCTAAGGTGAGTTCACTACTCGTTTTCAAGCATGCGTCCCGGGGAGGGACAACTAGTAAATATTTTGGGGAGGAATATTGGTTTTATGGGGTTAAATTCAACGTTGGATAATACACTCAAACCTACCACCTTAAGTCCCATCTATTACTGAACTAGTTGCCGGGGAGGCAACGGGGTTATTAGTTTATAGCGTTATTAGGTTTGGCACCCTCACACCGTACCGGGGAGGACGGGCATGAAGTAATTACCTTAACCACTCGACCAATGTTGATAGGCATTGGGGAAGGGCAAACAAACTGACGTCATCTTGCGGTACTCGAGTTATTATCAATATGCTTTTAAACTGATACTTGGCAATTAAACGTTTTACAAAACTGTGAACTCACCAGCGTTATGCTGATACACTTGTTTGCATGCTTGCAGGTCGTTAGATTCTTAGATGTGGAACGTGCTGTCTGGGATTGCTGGAGTGGTCATGGGTCGAGATGCATGGAAATACGAGACAAGACTATATGTTTTTCATACATTCGGATTTTGAAATACTTAAACGGTGATTTATGCTTCCGCTGAACTTGTTGGGTTTTATACTTATGTTTTGGAATACATTATCTTAATAAATGAGAAACCTTTTTCTAATATTTCGTTATTAGTTCAATGTGATTGGTGGCTGGATTCTGGTATGTCACACGCCTTGCGGGGGATTCTGCATGTGGTATTTTGGGGGTGTGACAGATCGAGCGTCAAGCGCCGAGCAATTTGAACAGCCCTAAATCAAGCTATTATACTTTTGGGTAAATTACTTTTTGAGTCCCTGTGTTTTAGAGGTTTTAACCAGTTGTGTCCAAAATCAAAATGTTTAACGCTCTGAGTTCCTATAGCCACTTTTATTAACCATTTGAGTCCAATTTTCTAACACAGTTAGAATTCTGTTGTTAAGTTTTGTTAAATGACCAAATTACCCCTGTAATTAAAAAATAAAAAAAAAACTAATTTATTTAGATTTCTCTCTCCCTCCCTCTCTCCCTTATACCTCTCTCTCCTTATCTCTATCTCTCTCAAATGATAGCATCTCCCAATGACAGGAACTTGACTACCACTCTGTACCAGATCCCTTTTTCATCGTCTTCACAACCCTCCAGCTTCAACTACATGTGATCTTCATAACACAATTCTTCTACCCCCAACATGTCTGTAGTTTGTAGAGCCGAGTGCTTCCTCGTCATCGGATCTGTGATTTTTGCCGGAGGCGCTGTGGAAAGGGTATGGGGGTGGTACGGTGATGGGGATGACGGTGGGGAGGGTGGTAATAATGGTGGAGGTGAGCTCAGACTACTTGATTTGTTTGATTTTTAGTTAGAATTTGGGTAATTTTTGGTTTTATCTACTGGACAACTTGGTGGGGATGATGGCAGTGCAGTAGTGGGGATGGTGGTGATGAAGCCGTTGGGGATGGTGGTTGTTGGGGTTTTGAGAGGGTGGTGGTGTTGGTAGTTGTTCAGTGGTGGCGACAGTTGGATGGTGGTGTTGGGGTTTCAGTGGGATGGTGGTGTTGGCGGCAGTGGGATGGTGGTGGTGGGGATGATGCGGTGGTGGAGGTGGTGGTTGTGGTAGGATGTGTAGAGAGAGATAGGTGTGTGCAGTTTGTGAAATTGATTTTATATATAATATTAAAATTATTATGCATCAAAGACTTGTTTATTATACTCTTGTGCATATAAGAGGTGTACTTTATGTCTAAGTAGCTAAATTACCGTTATAGTTAACAGATTTTGTGGATGAAGTTAAAAATTTGAATATAGGTTTTCGACAAGGTTGTTTCATGTTATGATAGGAATGGGATGAAAAAGTGATTCTAATGGAAGCTATCAAATTGATTTATTTAGTGTCTTTAGTGATTTTTTTTTTTAAATTGACTTACTGAAAATTCAAGTAAGTGTAAAGGGATTAGCGACCACGGAGGTAATAAGAGGGTCACAAGTCAATGTGAGATAACACACTTGGTAGAGGCACTTGTCTTTTAAAGGAAATATCTCAGGTTTAAAACTGAGCAAGTGGGATGCTTAAGGAGTAACATTTGCCGATATAAAAAAATAAGGTCACACGTGTCACTTGACTATGAATTTTATGATTATTATGGCACGTATTAGTTTTTTTTTTTTTTGAACGACAATAAACGACATGTCAATCATCGTAACACCGGGCGTTGTGGCCAAGGTCGACTACTCGACAGCTGTTAGCCCCTTGACTCTCCCAGATGCGCGGAAACCCGATCTCCACCCGCCTGAAGACACGACAGTGGAATAATCAGTAAAACCTCATCTCCCATCCAACACGAACCGGCGCCACCCATATTCGCCGTTCACCTGAATGTCGCAGAAAAATAATTGGAAGAGTGGGAGTCGAACATAGGTCACAAGGAACACCAAGTTTTTCCCTAACCACTCCACCACTACATCATTGTAGCACGTATCAGCTATGCTAATAAAGTAAATCAATAATTAATTATGAAGTACCCATGGCTAGGAATGGCAATGGCCAGGCTTGGGCCAGGTATTGGTAATCCCAGGCCTGTACCCGGTTGTAATTCTTTGTCCCATACCCGGCCTGTTATCCGTCGGGTATTTTTCGGTAATTACCCGTCGGGTATCGGGCATACCTGCGGGTATCGGGTATACCCGTTAATTTCTTAAAAATACTCGTTTGGACAAATGTGCAATTTTTACTTTGATGTTTACATAATTTATTTTTTCAATGACTATAACGAATGAAAACATGATTAATAACTTACATATCATATTCAGGCCACATATACCAAACTAAATCAAAACGATTACTTAATTAAGTAGTTGTATCATGACCACCTAATTGCATAAACATCCACATAATAAACGGTGATAGCTTCTATATCCAATATACATGCTCAAAAATAAGTTATATGTTCAGTAAATACTTGTCAAATACATATTCACATATTACTATAGAGAAGGTAATAAGTACATATACTAAGTTTATATATATGAAAATCTATAATATGATACTTTCTGGTATTATTCGGGTAAATGGGCCGGGTATCGGGTGGGTATCATTAAATCTCATACCCGTACCCGTACCCGAATATTTTTCTTTTTTTTAATCCCGTACCCGACCCATACCCATTGGGCTTCAGGTATACCCGGCCCGTGTTTTTCGGGTTTCGGGTATATCCGTCGGGCTTGGGTTTTTTTGCCATCCCTACCCATGGTTTTATAGCCTAGTAAACCTTGGGGGTGAGATAAAGCTTTGGGACCAATAGGTACTTGGTTCAATTCCCACAAGGGGGGTTTTTCTCATATTTATTGGATTTTCTCCTGATTTGGTGTATAGGCGTTGCCTAGTGGAGATGGATATGATCGGAGGGTTCTGCTGGTGACATGATGATACTCCAATGATCCATCAAGTGATTCAAATTTATCGTTCAAACAAAAAAAATTAAGAGTAAATTTCCGTTTTACTCCCTGTGGTTTGGTTACTTTAACGATTTTGCCCAAACCTTTAAAAATAGTCATTTTCCCTCAATAGTTTGCTATGGTTTTTCCATTTTGCTCCCGGCCTCTAGCTCAATTCAAATTGTCTATTTTTTTCATTTTGCTCCCCACATAGAGCAAAATGGAAAACCATAGCAAACTATTGAAGGAAAATGACTATTTTTAAAGATTTTAGGTAAAACCATTAAAGTAAGCAAAATAGAAGTTTACTCAAAAATTAATTATGAAGTGAATGTATGCATTTTGACATTTTAATAAGTAAACCCGAAAGTCTTCAATTTTGGTTCAAAATTCATTCAACTGTTCACGCGCTTCTTTAAGAAAACTACCGTTAGACCCTTGAAAAACGGCCTAATTGAACTTCAGTCCAAGTCATGTTAGTTAGGGTTTTTGGCCACTTTCATTTGCTTGAAAAATAGGAAAACATTGATTCTTTTTTGGTACTATTTATTTATTTATTGATGATTTAGGATATTTGATAACTTTGTGATTTTTCACCAAAGTGCTCTAGTGATACCCCAATAACTTTCTCTAAGGGAGGTTATTGGTTAGAGTCTTGTTTGTGATAAAAATGTCATGTGCGAGTAAGGGGTTTTAACACAGTGGGCTTTTGAGCGGTGGGTTTCCTTTGGAATTAGGGACTGATCGAGTCACATGCGCTGTCTGCAATCACAGGCGTGTATAGCCTTTTACTAATGAGTGTACCTGAGTGATCGGGCTTTATTGAACATTGAAAAAGTTTGTGATTATTCTATCAAAAAAATCCAACTTGTACACTAAATATCCAACATCAAGTGAACTTGAATTCACCCGAAAAGCACGAGATTATGACTTGACTTTTATTTATGGTCCTATGCTAACGAAGAATAACATAAAAAGATGAATATAAGAATATGCTAACAAAGCCTATGAATTCACTTGAGGTTTACAAAATGAATTAACATTCCACATCACTATCAAAATACGACTTTTATTTAGGCACATTTTTCGTTCAACAAAATTGAAAATGTGCATAGTTTTAGATGTACCATTGTTTGTTTTATATCACAATCATGGTTTTGAAATTGTCTCAAATGTTGAATTTGTTAGTTTGGTTTGAATCTCTAGTCAATAGTTCATAGCATCGTAATTCATCATTTATAATCTTTGAAAAACATACATCTAAATGTATATCTTTTTTACCACATAAATATATTATGTACTGAAATTTAAGAGTAAATTACAAAATCGTCATTTATTTATGTCACTTATTGCAAATTACGGTTGAAGGACATAACTTGTAAGGGTTTGGAAACATCGAGTACATTTTCTGTAATTATTGAAGACAAGGGACACAATTTGCAATAAGTAACATACATAAAGGACGATTTTTGTAATTTACTCAAAATTTAAATAGCTTCCAGCAAGGAGCCAGAAACATGTACATTAAACTTTTGAAGGTTATAGCAGGTCGGTTAACCGTGAATTTGCCCATAGCTAAAAATAGTTCAAAACAATATAATTATGTGTTATCTAGGTTTGAAGTTTGGACTTGAATTTTTTTACGATAGAATACATTGTTATTACACATTTCTATATATTAGTATATTACATAGCATTAAAAATATACATATCATCTATAATATTAATGTGATTATTAATGAATATGTATACAAAACGATATGATATAATCCATAAATTCAAAATAACGTTCAACCAAAATGATATGATATATTCCATAAATTCAAACATATGTTCAACCAAACATCAAATATTGAAAAAATGGTGAAAACTCCGAAATCCAACAAAGATATTACTACATGTTGGTTCATTTCGATTCGATTATGATGGGTATGCAAACATTGATAACCATAACCGACTTAATACTTTTACTTTTCAAAAAACAAATAACCGACCCACTAGTTTTAAATTCGGTTCAATTTTTTCGTTTCGATTTTAGCGATTAATTCATTTATGGGTCGGTCAATTTATTTTTCTGCACACCCCTAATTATCCACTTATTGTCCACATTATACAACTTGAAACCATACCACTTTAATGAAAACAAACATCTGGTACCACTAAATCAAGTGGTCATTAAGGTATAAGTGATTGTCTAATAGTACTAATCCTTGAAGTTTCTAGAAGAGTAAAATGCATGGATAGTCCATTTGGTTTTGCAAAATAACACATATAGTCCCCAACTTTTGAAAATTACATCGGTGCTCTGTAACACCTCGAAAATTCACGTCCTATAATGTGTTGACACGTGTCATAAAGTTTGAACGTGTGAAAGAATGTTATAAAAGGTCTAAAGTTGACAGACATGGAAAGTATATGATTATACGGGTTCTAAATGTCAACAGTGAATAAATATACTTCATAATAACCCTACATGATGTTTATAACATCAAACGAATAAATCATGGATCATGCAAAGCTAAAAGTGAGAGATTTCAAACTACAGGGGTTAAATGTGTCAACATATTTAAAGATATACCTCTGAGTGACCTTTTGACAAACCCGAAGCTTTGTAACTGTTAATTATGCTCACTAGAATGCGTGATATGAATTTCATAAAGTTTCGTTATCGTATGAGAAAGTTATGATCAAATTCGTGTGCGACGGGTTAAAGCGTAAACATTGAAAGTTAAGACTTTTCGGGTTAACCGGAAGTGTCCAGGGACTTGGCAAAGTGGGTACAAGTCCTAAAGCCCTTGTGGGTAAATAATAAGGGGTCAAAATGCAAGAATTAGGCTTAGTTGCCCTTTCGTGAAGCCAAGGGACACTTATGTGGAAAATAGAAAATTTAAAATCTGATATCAGGGTCCAGGCGGGCCGCGTTAAGGTTAAGAGAACCTTACGCGGGCCGCGTCAGGACGTCAGATGCAGAAACTTCGACCAGCAGCCTGTTTACGCGAAAACTCGACCCAAAACGGATGTTTCACTTCATGTGCGACCCCTAAGTGCCTCCTAGAACACTAGGGACATGTGTTGATCAATTGTGGTCACTAGTAGAACCATGTGTCAACAATTTGTGGTGGGAAATTCACTATAAAAGGACCAAGGTTGCAACCATTGTTGATCACACCTTCATCTGCATTTGTGGAGCATTTCTGGAGCTTAGGAGCAGATCCAAGACATCCTAGGACCCTTGTAAGTACCCTTGACCTTCCTCGATTAAGTTTAGCTTAGTTATTTAGCTAAAAGTCAAACCGTCGTAATTACGGTTTGACTTCGAGATTAGTCAACAATGGCTCAGTCATATCTCGAATTAAAAGTATTTATAAGTTGGTAATTATGTGGGTAATAAACCCTCAAAAGGGTTCCCCCTGATTCCCACTCTAACTAGGTCAAATGTCGGGTCAAACTTGTATTTAAAAAGTCAACAGAATGTGTAAATTACAATTTATGCATAATTAACAATGTAGAACACTTATAACCTGTTTGATCATTGATATAACTTGGTAATGAATGTAAGAACATGTCTAAACATGTTCAACCCGACAATTTCCTGTTTAGACCCGGTTCGGAACCGAAAGTCGCATAGTTTGACTTAGGGGTGTGAATTTCTGATACGACCCGAAAACCCGACACGAACCTAACACAAAATTCGCGGGTTTAGGTTTAGCCTAAACGGGTTCGGGTCAGTTTCAGGTTGAACCAGCGAACCCGTTTAGGTTAACGGGTCAGGTTCGGGCCAACCTTGTCGGGTTGGCGGGTTGACCCGTTTAACACATTTATACTATATTCTATTTTTTATAATATATTTTATGATAAATTAATTAGGGTCTGTATTTTATGCCATGCTTATAACTTAAAAAGATAAATTAACATATATTTTATAATTTAAATATGATATTATTCTATATATTTGTGTTTTTTAAGTAAATTTTAATTTTAATATAATAATTTCAGAAAAAAAATAAAAAAAATCGGGTTAAACGGGTCGTGTTCGGGTCAACCCACGAAACTTCGGGTCGTGTTCGGGTTCTTATGTATGATACGATTTTCGGGTTCGGGTTTGTGTAAAATTTTCGGGTTCGGGTCGGGTTAAACCTGCCAACCCACGAACACGACCCGTTTAGCACCCCTAGTTTGACTTATACTTTGACTTTCAGTTCTGACCCGTTTTGGTATGATTTAGAAATACCTAAGAGCTTCATTTGGACCAGGTTACATGATAGTATAACCCTCTGTGATTATACACCTCGGATCATTAGTTATCAAATTAATACGCATGATTCCGTTAATTGCCCATATGTTGACCATTATGCCCTTTTCACTTTAAAATGTGATTTTTGAAAATGTAAAAGAGTAGAAACTTTATTTACTGATATATAAACTTGTATGCAAAGTTTGACATCAGTTTGAGGTATAGAATAAGGGTTATGCTCATTAGCGTAAATCGAAGACCTTATGTTAATTAAACGGCGTAATTAGCGTATAGCCTAGTTAAGCCTACTTTTTGATATCAAACTTATTACCCACTGATATAATATATTATTTTGGGATTTTTGAAGATTTTTAATTAATTTTAGGCTGAGCATAACTCATAGTCGTAGGCTTAATCCGGTAATTGTCGGTTTTGCCCTTACGGGCCATAAAATGAGTTTTACATATCTAATTGACTCCAAATATTTTGCTACTGATCACAAATGATAAATAGATAAATAAAGTATTTTAAGCCTTCTGGAATAATAAAAATATCAGCTTTATGTATCGAACCCGTAAACGGCTTTTAATCGCCTTATTAAGCGTTTTTAACGCATAGTATGTAGTAAAATTATATTGAACATACCCGGGTTGATACCTACTAATAATTGAGGCAAATTATGATATTTTAACAGTAAGCAAAGGTTGTTAAACTCAGACTTCAGTTTTGAGCTTTTCGGCTTATGTGAAATTACCAAAATACCCCTACGGGGCATAGTTTGCGATTAAATTCATTTCGGGCATAATAAAAGACATCTTACTGATGTCACAACATATATGAAGCATATTGATATAGAGTGGGTAATATGGGTGTTTAAAGGTTGATTTTGTGTGGTGTAGCTTGTTTTATATGATTATATAATTGAAATTAGATTATTGCGAGAGTTTGTATGTTTTCAGGTAAGAACGCGTAAGAGTTTCAGGGTTTACAAAGGATGAGGTGAAGCTGATGCTGTTTCAGTTCACCTTGAAAGATAAAGCTCGACAGTGGTTCGCGACATTACCTCCAGGTAGTATATACACTTGGCAAGAGATGCAGCAGGTGTTTTTGGAGGAATACTACACCATGAATAGAACCAGTGAAGCTCGGGATGCAATCAGAGCGTTCCAGCAACATTCAGGGGAACAGTTCCATGAGGCGTTCACAAGGTTTAAGGAGTTGCTTAGGAAATGCCCACATCATGAAATTCAGACATGGGAATTAATTAAGGCGTTTTATGATGGGCTACTTCCTGATGATGTAAGAGATCTTATCGCCATCAGTAATGGTACGTTTCTCACAAACACCGAAGCTGCAGATTGGGCATACTTGGAGAGACAAAGTGCCACTTCGAAGAGACAGGCACAATCTAGCAGGAGGGCAAGATCGAGTTCAGCGAAGTCGGTTGATTATGAAGCTGAAGAACGGATTGAGAAATTAAAACAGCAGAATTTGCTATTAGAGCGACAGGTAGCTCAGATGAAGTTGGGAAAGGGAGCTGAAGTTAGGGCAGCTAATGCATTCGCAGTATGTACAGATTGTGGTGAGTTAGGACACCAGGTTGGAGAGTGTCTCGCAAGGATGGGTCCGAATGAAGAAGTGAACCAAGTATTCGGTGAACGAAAGCAGTATGATATGAAATCGAATACATATCATCCAGGTTTGCGAAACCACCCCAATTTTAGTTACGGTAATTCTACTAATCAAATGAACTCTAATTTTCAGGTACCCATGCAAGGAGGCCAGCAGTATCAGAGTCGTCAAGGTAACTACTCGCAAGGTAATTACCAAACTCAGGGCCAATATAATCAGGGTAATCAGCAGGGGAACTCCTCAAGTGCTAGTGGTGGAACAAGTGATGACAAGTTGGATGCTATTATGAAGTTTATGAAGGACATCCAAAAGGATAATGAAGTTCGAGACAAAACTTCGAAAGCAATGGAGAAACAGTTGGGGCAGCTAGCAGAAGATCTAGCTCAGCTGAGAAGAGATCCAGGTAAGTTGCCAAGCACTACCACAGTTAATCCAGCACATCAGTCATCTAGCTCAAAGAATGGAAGAAATGTGCACATCAATGCGGTAAGTGTTCGTCCAACTTTTGACGCTGGTAGCGTTGAGGTAGCTCCACCATCACAAGTAGTTGAGGAGGTGGTAGAGGATGTTGATACTGAATCGGATTCTCAACATGATCAGGAAAGCACTAAGTTGAAAAAATCTTTTTGTGAAAAGGAAATGTTTAGGGAAGTTGATGGTAAGAAAGTGAAGGTTCCATATCCTATGGCTTTATTAGAACCATCTGAAACATTTGTTTTAAGTAAACGGGGCCCACCAAGGGATAAAAGGTGGGAGAATTTTAAACAAGTTAAAATTAATCTACCCTTACTCGATGTGATTAAAGAGAATCCCGATCAAGTTGAGTTTCTGAAAGAGTTAAGTACCCAAAAACGGCTTCACAAGTTTCCTAAAAAACTTGATTTGACTGCAAATGTGAATGTCGTTTTGTTGGGTACCCTTCCCCCGAAACTCCAAGATCCAGGAGCACCCATTATTTCTGTACAAGTGGGTGAATTTAAAATAGAAAGGGCACTATTGGATCTTGGAGCGTGTGTTAGTATTCTACCAGGTAGTCTTTATGACCAATATGATTTTGGTCTGCTACAAAAAGTCAACACCACCGTGGTGTTGGCTGATCAGACTCCCATGTGTCCGAGGGGGATTGTAAGGGATGTAATTGTGAAGGTAGAAGATTGTTATTACCCAGTTGACTTCTTAGTGCTGGATTGTGCCACAAGTTCAAAGAACACGCACTCTCCAGTCATTTTGGGTAGACCGTTCTTAGCGACTGCTCATGCCATTATCAAGTGTGTTGATGGAACGGTAAGTATGAGGTTTGGTGACCGTGAATTGCGGTTAAATGTGTTTTCAGATGCGACTAATCCTTCCATTTCAGGTGAACACTCAAAAGCTGAAAGTGGTGAAGAGAATGTATCTCCTGCAAAGGAGATTCAAACAAAATATGAGTGCTTTTTGGTTGACAGGTTTGAAGTGGCAGGGAGCAAAGTAGTAAGGAAAAAGGAAAGAGTGGCGCATGAGGAGTTTAAAACAGACAAAGGGAAGCCACGAGGGAAGAAGAAGAAGAAACCGCCTGAGTGCGATAATGCAAAACGAAGGTTAAAGTTATTCGGTCCAATGTGGAATACAGTGGATGACTTACTAGAGCATTGGCGGGGTACATACTTAGAGACCTTGGGATGCAAGCATCCCACTCGACCACCATAAGGGAACATCAGGTACGGTCTGGCTGAAGACCTATAAATTTAGCGCTCTCGGGAGGCAGCCTGAGGATGTAGATTAGTGTACATTTGTTTGCTTGATTGGTGTGGGTTTGTACGTGATTCTTGCAGAATTTAACTCGGTGTCATTTTCCACGGATACAATTACTCAAGTGTGGGGAAGTTGGAACTGCCCAGGTATGTTGTTCTGATTAAATTAAGTGTCGCGGACGACACGTTTTTTTAGGGGGGTGGAGCGGGCGAGTAAACCGAATAGTAGAAATTATGTGGTACAAATTCAAACTCTGTCCAAACCTTTCCCTTCTCGGGTTTCCCACATATTAACTTAGGAAACCTGTAAATGGCTCATATGAATACCCGTTACGCTTATTACGCGTTCGGTTCGGTTTATGTAACTAGTTTACATAAACTAGCCTAAACGGGCCAAACCTTATCGGTTTTATCTCAAAATCCAGAGTGTGTATGAAAACCCCATATTAAGCAAGTCTCCGAACTTGTCGGGTCTAAATCACATTCTATCCGGTCTTCGCTTGATAGTGCATACGAACCGGATCATTGAAACTAACCGGTCTAAGCTAAGGCTTAATTAAGGACCCGTTAGAAATCTAATAGGTTATTATAAACCTTCGTTCCAGATTAGAAGCCCAGTAAAAGTACTTGCATTTGCTGTATTTGGTTGATACTTTGCTCAGGTAAATACTCTTAACTTATTTTCCCTATACGGGCTTGGGGTACGGTACTATAAAAGTACCACTTGGTCTGGTATGTAGTCATTTAAATCGGATTGTGATTAATGTATTTACATAACCCGCTTTATTCTGTATTATTTGATGTATGGCCCTTGGGGGTTAAATGACCATGTCCCGGATATCCTTGGCATCATTTTACGAAATGGCCACGACCTAAGCACGGGGTGTAGGCGTACACCTGACAGATGCATTATGTAAAAACTGGTAATCCACTAAAGGAATCAACCTTGTGGGCACTATACCTATGGCGTGTCAGTTAACTTAAACCGGCTCTTCTAACCGGTGCTAATGGACGGCAAATAAGTAAATCTGTATACAAGATTATATACAAATAATTGTCCCAAGTTATAAAGATATTTTGTGCCGAAGTGCATTCAAATCAATTTACAAACTCTTTTCAAAACGAGTCAGTTGAGTTGTATTTACCAATGTAAACTGACGTATTTTCCAAAAAGGCTAAGTGCAGGTGCTAGACGAAATAGGCTGGCTACTCCAGGCATCATTACTCAAGTCTCGCAAGCTCTAGATGTCAAAATCTGTTGAACTATTGTTTCTATTTTATTTTCGATCCGTCTGTGGATAAACAATCGACTATTGTGATACTTGATATTACAACATTTTATTCGGTTGAATTATATCTTTAAATTTGATTCCGCTGTGCATTTATATAATTGTGTTGTTTGACTATTATGTTGCCAACCACGTCACGATACTCCCCACCGGGCCCACCGGTGACACGTGGAAAGTCAGGGTGTAACATGCTCCCTGTGGTTTGACAGTTTGTTACTCGGATAGTCCCTGGAGTGGATGACGGTTAGTTTTATCCGTTAAGTGGATGTGAAATGACAAATTTACCCCTCATCTTCTCCACTCTATAAAAACCAAAAAAACCCCACCCCACCCCAACCCCAACCCCACCCACCCCCACCTCTCTGTTTTCCCCTACCATTAACCACCACCCACCTTGTTTCTTTATCGACAATCTTGGCTGCTTTAGTAAAAGATAAGACGTTGGATAAATGGGATTGCGATTCAGCCGGGCTCTGCCCCAAATTAATCCATAACGAATTGTCGGATGATTCGTCTTCACTAAAAACCAGACTTTTCATAACCTCCCCAACTGAAAAACTGCTCGTTTCTTCGAAAATGGAGCTACTGGCGTCTTTATCTGACCCGTTACCATGATCCAATTTGGTATCAAATACATCCCTTACCTGAGAAGCAGAAAACACCGGCAACTGAGCTCCGGGTTGGTTTTTCTATAGTGGAGAAGATGAAGGGTAAATTTGTCATTTCACATCCACTTAACTGAGAAAACTAGCTGTCATCCACTTCAGGGACTATCCGAGTAACAAATTGTCAAACCACAGGAAGCACCGATATAATTTACAAAAGTTGAAGACTATACCTGTTATTTTGCAAAACCACAAGGACTATCCGTGTATTTTTCTCTTTCTAGAAACCTAAGGTTTAAAAGTAAAGGTCACGCGCCATGGTTGCAACTGGGGTTGGAAAGTAGAGTTAAAAACTTGACGTACTCTAACTTCACCTAAACCCCAAACAAAGTCACCCATCCATTAGTCAACGATCTCTTGTACACACACCACCCACAGTAGTAGTGAATGAATGATAATATTGAAAGTTGAGCAGACAGACTTTAATTTTGTTTTTATGATTTCAAAATCTTCCACCTAAAGTCAACGCTTTCTCTATCATCCACCACCATCTTCAACTCCCCCCCTAACTCTCTCTCTCTCTCTCTCTCTCTCTCTCCATTTCTTCAAAACAATATTCTCTCTCTCTCTCTCCTCTTTTGACTTCCACAAACAATTTCATCTGATCATCTGATCTTGTTGTTGTTTGTTCAATGAATAGGTGGTGATCACATCGGAAAACAAACAAACAAACAATTATGGGAAACAAAGTAGGTAAATGTTTCACCGGAAGCAACGACGTCGTTCAACGCCCAACAAAAGATTCATCGAACGACCCGTTAGACGATCTGGGTCACTCTTTTTGCTACGTTAGACCCGACCCATCTCGTCTCACGTCCTCCAAAGTCCACTGCTCTGAAGAAACGACGACGTTCCGATTAATCTCCGGCGCTTCCGTTTCCGCAAACACTTCAACTCCGTTATCAACATCTCTAATCGACTATTCATACAACTTCTTCGATAAAGCTTCCACTTTCGAAGGCTCTACATCGTTCACATCGTTTCCTCTTCAACCTTTACCCAGAAATTCAACGAATTCGATTCATTCGGGACCGTTACCGTTTGGTACGGTCCCGTATTCGGGCCCGATCGAACACGGGTTCTTATCGGGTCCGATTGAGCGGGGGTTTCAATCGGGTCCGATTGAGCGGGGGTTTCAATCGGGTCCGATCTTTTCAGGCCCGATTAGTCAAGATCAGCTCCAAAGAAGCTACTCCCAAGGTGGGTTCAAGTTTAAGCATAGATCAAGAAAAGGGTTGTCGAGATCATCGTTGATTCGGGTCATCCAACGGGCGATTTCGAGAAGTTTTGTGACCCGTGGGCAGAACTCGGTTGTTGCCCCGGTTAGTAAACCATTGGGTGGGTCTTTGAAGGTTCCGGATTGGGTTGTGGAGAAGAATAATGAGTTGACTATAAGTAGTGCTAATTTGAGTAGTGAGTGTAGTTTTCTTGATGATGATGAGAGTTTGCATAATCAGAATCAGAGTCAGAATCTTCAATGGGCTCAAGGGAAAGCGGGTGAGGATCGGGTACATGTTGTTGTTTCGGAGGAGCACGGGTGGGTTTTCGTGGGGATTTATGATGGGTTTAACGGTCCGGATGCACCGGATTATCTGTTGTCGAATTTGTATCCTGCTGTGCATAAAGAGTTGAAGGGGTTGTTGTGGGATGATGAGAATGATGGTTCCAATTCGAACAAGTGTTCGGTTGATGTTCAACCGGTGGATGAGATAGATTCGCGTGTTAACGATCAACAGTGTGTTGTTGATCAGCAGGAACGGTATCCAGTTGAGGAGTTTGAAACGAGTGGGAATAAGAAGAGGAGTAAGAGTTCGAGGGGTAGGAGCCGAGGGGCGTCGAAGAAATGGGAAGATAATCATAGGAGATGGAAGTGTGATTTTGATCGCGAGCGGTTAGAATTGGATCGGCGGTTAAAAGAGCAGTTAAACTCAAACGGGTCGAATTCAATTAACCATTCGGATGTTTTGAAAGCGCTATCTCAAGGGTTGAAGAAGACGGAAGAGGCTTATTTTAACGTTGCAGACCAGATGCTAGATGAAAATCCTGAACTGGCGTTGATGGGTTCGTGTGTTCTCGTTATGTTGATGAAAGAAGAAGATGTTTATGTGATGAGTGTAGGAGATAGTCGAGCGGTTTTAGCCCAAAAGCCCGAGCCTGATCTATGGAGACATGATCTAGAAAGAATTAAAGAGGAAACATTGTATGATCTCGAGGTTTTCGATACTGATGTTCCTAACCCGAATCCAACATTAACCGCTTGTCAGCTTACAACAGATCATAGTACCTCCATTGAAGAGGTAAAAGTCGTTATAATGTTATTAACTTATTGACTTTAATAGTTGAAATAATTGTTTTCTTAAACTTATGTTTTATGTTTTTGCAGGAAATTCAAAGAATAAAGAGTGAGCACCCTGATGATGCTTGTGCAGTTATGAACGATCGCGTTAAAGGCTCGCTTAAGGTCACTCGTGCTTTCGGTGCTGGCTTCCTCAAACAGGTATTTGACTATTCACCAATTGTTAATAAATAATGTTCAACTTGATAAATCTTTTCTATAAAAGCAATGTGGATTCAATTCCTTATGGGTGCTTTAAAAAGTTATATTCTCATAAATAGTGGCAAAAATCCTTTTGGATTAAGAAACCAAATTGGTATATCCATCAACATTGACCCTTTTAAAAGTATAGTCAATATCACATTGACTTTTAAAAGTCTCATTCAAAAAAATTTATATTCATTTGTTTCTTGATTTGCCGCAGCCTAAATGGAATGATGCACTTCTAGAGGCGTTTAGGATCGATTACGTTGGAAAATCTCCGTACATAAACTGTATCCCGAGCCTTTACCATCACAAACTAGGCCCGAGAGATAGATTCTTGATATTATCTTCAGACGGGCTTTATCAGTATTTCACTAACGAGGAGGCCGTTTCTGAAGTCGAGCTCTTTATTCAGTGGTCGCCAGAAGGCGATCCAGCTCAGCATTTAATCGAAGAAGTTCTGTTTCGTGCAGCCAAGAAAGCCGGTAATAGTTCATCCGAATCACTTTAACTTTTTTGTGTTTGTTCGCTTTATATTTTATTTCTAATAGTTCATACCGGTAAAATAAAAAAAAGCTTGATATTGATACAAAGTTTTTACAACAAGGTTATGATATGGAATTTGTTTGGTTTTATAGGGATGGATTTTCATGAGTTGTTAGAAATACCGCAAGGGGACAGAAGGCGATACCATGATGATGTTTCAATAATCGTCATTTCACTTGAAGGAAGGATATGGAGATCATGTGTGTGAGCGAGAACCAAAAACCCGACGATATGTCACTAGAAAATCCAAGCGGGTAAATGAAAATCCATTTTTTGATTATCTTTTTTCGTTTTCTGTAAAAAATCTTGGTCACCTTATGTAACATGGCAATGAAGCTCAAGAACTTAAAAAGAGACTTGGTTGTGAAATGTAAGTTGGGTGGTTAGGAAATGTAAAGGTGTGAAAACTTTACTCAATGTTTATGAAATATAATTTTGTCATGGATATTCTAATAAATGAGGTCATTTAGTTTTATTTTATGTATATATTTTAGGTGAGTAAATGTTTTTCATTAAGACATAAAATCCAACTTTAGATTGGGTTACTTGCTTTAGAGTGAATACTACATTTAAGTACAAAGATTTTTCTGAAAGCAAACATGTCTTAAAAGGATAAACACATGTTATTACTATCATTATTTTGACCAGCAAAAACAAACATTATTAAACAAGAGCACACTAATATGACACCTAAATACCATCAAAATACAAGCAGCAAGTACACAGTTGAACAAATATGACTGAAATAGAAACACACCAGCCTTGGGCATCTATTAGATTGAAAGCGCGCGTAGTGAACGAGTGATTGAAAACAAAATTAAGCGACCCTCATTCGATTAGATTGTGCGCCTTATCTTCATGTCTCGGCCTTGGATTATCTTTAGCTCACTGACCTTTCTATCCTCAAGTCCACTCTGCCAATGACCTCGTACTCAATTAGTTGTGCGCCCAATTTTGTCGAAGAAACGCACACCACCCGAAACAAAACATGAAATCAGCATACCACTCCGCAACCCACATGCCACAATGCCTCCAAAACTTACCAAGAGACACATTATGGAACACCTACCCTGTTACAGAATGGTACTTCACCAAAACTCACCCACACCAATATATAATGCTCCCCAAATCCCCCACCTCTCCAAGAGAAACAGAACTCAAATCAGGAAACTTCGAACCAGCTGCACACACTTAAAGTACCCCCCCCCCCCAATTTACCCTTCACCAAACGCAGAACGCACGCCAAACTCGCACAAGGAAGGCCACCCTTATGGCTCATACTGCCACCAAAAATCACGCCCCATAATGCCCCGTACACCGCCCCTGGGCGTGATCTTCAGAAAATTTGTATTGGCGTGATTGTGGAAGAAAATTGAAGGGCTTGATCTTGAAGGGAATGCCTTGATGCCACATAACCCCATAGGAGAGGCATTGTCATAATGTCCCACTTCACATGGTCTTAAATAGTTAAATTCACTAAAGTTCAATGGAGAACCTCTAAAATTCGGTTAAAACTTATATAACATTGAAACCGAATATAATTCAACTTAAGCTTCAATTACACTAACACATCATCAGAAACCTAAACACCAAACCCGTTAACCACCGAAACGATAAAACCAGGAAATGGCGGAGCGAGTTCGAGCTATTGTTCCTTAAAACACTGAGACCGGAGATAGCAAGGAGCCTAGACAGCCTAAAGGCTGGTCTCTCACTCATAAAAAATACAGGAAGCAAGCTCTTTCGGTGCCGAAATTAGTCATTGTTATAGAACCGGTGTTTATGGTTGTCTACATGAATTATTTGTTACACCCCACCTGGGGCTAAGGCTGTTGAACGCAAGTCAGTAAAGATAGATTACCAAGTTAAGGATGGGATAAGTGCCATAGAAAGCTGAGTTTTGGTTAACTACAAGAATCAAACACAAACAAAAGCCTGGTTTTGCATACCAAAACCAGACTTTTTGAGATCTCTAATCCCCCAAATCACATATGTTAACTTCGAGCCCCGTCAAATCCGATGACTCATTGCATCTTATTTTCACCCTTTTCTGGATCAAGAAAACAAATACATGACACTCCATGGCAGCTACAAAATTTGGCCAGGTGATTACTTAAAAATCTGTCAACTAATGGTTTAAAACATGTGTACTTAAAAAAATATATTACATATAAAAAACTTTTATCTAATCAAATGCATGTAATATACCAGAATAATGATTTAATTTTCATTCCAATCACCATGGCAAATTACATAATAATAGCAAGTAGACAAACAACAAACTGCGCCGTCATCCCCTTCTGAATAGAAAACACTAATCTATAAAAACAAAGCCTCGCCCCTGAGGGGTGCTGTCGACCACACACACTCTAGCCAAGAATCGAACCGCTTCCGGCGCCAAGGAGCCGAACGTGTCAAACGCCAGGGGACAAAGACATGCCGATTATCCTAACAAACTTTCACATGCTTTTCCACCTTCTTTGACTCTGCTTTCAGTACCAATTGCCCCGCCAAAACCCATTTTCCCAAAACCCAGCTAGAGAGATACACCTGTGAGATCAACACAAGTATGTTTCTCGCCCTCCCAACCAAAAACTTTCAATTCATTACTATTATTAGACCCTATTGAAAACTATCAAACATTAATATCAGAATGGATCACAAATTCAGTTAAACCCAAAATGTAACACAGAAACATAATATATTTCAACTTAATCATCAAATAAGCTTGAATTCCACTAACACATCAAAAAAGATACTACACAATAACAAAACAATAATAAACCCATTAACCACCAAAACCATAAAGCGTACGGCCCTGCCTCTTCAACGCATAGACAACATCCATAGCAGTAACCGTCTTCCTCCTCGCATGTTCCGTGTACGTAACCGCATCTCTTATCACATTCTCCAAGAATATCTTCAACACGCCACGTGTCTCCTCATATATCAACCCACTGATACGCTTCACCCCACCACGTCTCGCTAGACGACGGATCGCCGGTTTGGTTATACCCTGAATGTTGTCACGGAGAACTTTACGGTGTCGTTTTGCACCGCCTTTGCCTAGCCCCTTGCCTCCTTTTCCTCTTCCTGACATTTTGTTTTTTGTGTGTTTGAGAAGAGGGTAGGGTGAGTGGTGTGGTATATGTAGTGGAGTTTGTGGGGGTGTGTGAAGGATGATTGGCCGTTGGATTGAGGGGATGTGGTGGGTGTATGACCGTAGGATTGTGATCCGTGTGGTGATGATAAATGGGTTTTGATTGGTTGGTAAATGAAGAGGTGGATCTTATGGTGTTAAGGCATGTGAGATACGCGAATGAAATATTGAAATGAACTATGGTTTTTTTCTTAATGAAATGGACCTTAATTAGCAATAACATTAAAATTTACAAATTTACAAAGGAATATATTATTGAAAGTTTATCGTTTATATTTGAGTTAATTACGTTTTTCGTCTCTATGTTTTGTCAAAAATCAATTTTTTCAGTACATTAGTTTAAAAATTGTTAAAATGGTCTTTTTGGTTTCACTTTCGTAACTATTTCAATCCACTTTCACTAACGTCGTCCAGTTATTCTGTTAGTTTATTTGAAATGACCATAATGCACCTTTTATTAAAATTAAAATAAATAAAGAGTTAGTTACGTTTTTCGTCATGTGGTTTGTTAAAAATAACCATTACAGTCCATTAGTTTAAAAAACTGCAAAAACAGTACCAATACTTTCACAAGTTTCGCCTTCAACTCACCAACAATGGTGGTTAACAACTTCATTTATCTAATATCCTTTACACTACTCTTTACTTTATCTGTTTCCTCAAATCCAACCGAAAGATCACCTGCTCCAGCTCCACACCTTCTCCACTTCATCCATCTTCAACATCTTCCCTCACAACACACATATACCTGAAGGATGACACCTCCACAGCCCATTATGCCCACCACTGTCATCAAACTACCACCCACCCCTACCTCCACACCCCATGGCCATTCTCTTCAACCAAATCATCAGATGTAACACCTCGAAAATTCACGTCCTATAATGTGTTGACACGTGTCATAAAGTCTGAACGTGTGAAGGAAATATTATAGAAGGACTAAAGTTGACAAACATGGAAAGTATGTGGAAATACGTATTCTAAGTGTCAACTGTGAATAAATATAATGTACATTAACCCTACACAATGCTCACACCTTCAAACGAATAAATCATGGATCATACGAAGCTAAAAGTGAGAGATTACAAACTACAGGGGTTAAATGTGTCAACATGTCTAAAGATATACCTCTGAGTGGCCTTTTGACAAACCCGAAGCTTTGTAAATGTTAATTATGCTCACTAGAATGCACGATTTAAATTTCGTAAAGTTTCGTTAACGTATGAGAAAGTTATGATCGAATTCGTGTGCGAGGGGTTAAAGCGTCAACGTTGAAAATTAGGCCTTTTCGGGTAACAATAAAGTTACCCGGGGACTTAACGAAGTGGGTATATATCTTGAGGCCCTTATAGATCAACATTGAGGGTCCATATCGCAATAAACAAGTGTCTGTACAAAGTTTGAAGAGCCAGGGACTGAAACTGCAATTTAACAAAAATATGTTGGAGAACCCGGAGGGCTCGCGTAGCGCGAGCACATGATGTACATGCAGTGGCGCTACGCCACTGCCACATCTGGACAGAATGTGATTTTGTTTGATTCTTTGTCTGCCAATTCACTTGGATGCAACTTTGATCGATCTTGCTCTTTCATTTGGCCCCTAAAACACCCCCTAGAACATGTAGGACACTTGTGGGATTGTTGTGGTGTGTGCTAGACTTATTTGTCAATCAATTGTGGTGCTTGATTCACTATAAAAGGCCACCTTCAAGTCACAACAATTCCACACATCTTCATCTGGCCATTTAGAGCTTTTGTGGAACTTCCAAACAGCCCCCAAGCCTTCCTAAGCATCCATTAAGCACTTGTAAGTATGCCTAACCTTCTCTAATTCAGTTTTGCTTTGTAATTAGCTTAAAAGTCAACATATCGTAATTAACGATTGACTTTGAGATTAGTTATAAACGGCTCAGTCTTATCTCGAATTGAAAGTTGTTATGAGTTGGTAATTATGTGGGTAATAAACCCTCAAAAGGGTTCCCCCTGATTTCCACTCTAACTAGGTCGTTTGTCGAGTCAAAGATGATTAGAAAAAGTCAACAGAAATGTAATCTTTCGTTTAACGCATAATTAACAAGGTAAAAGGCGAGTAACCTATTTTATCATTCATATAACTTGATAATAAGCATAAGAACTTGTCTAAGCTTGTTTGATTCGACAACTTTCCATTGTGAACCGATTCGGAATCGAAAGTCGCAAAGCTTTGACTTTTGCTTTGACTTCAGTTCTGACCCGCTTTAGTATGATTTGGAAATGCCTTAGGGTTTCCTTAGGACCAGGCTACATGTTAGCATAACCCTCTGTGGTTGGTTCATTGATTGACCCATTCGTTTACGCGTTTCCGTTAATTGCTCATATGTTGACCATTATGCCCTTATTACCTTAGAACGTGATTTATGAAAATGTAAAAGTGTAGAAACCTTAATTACTAATATATAAACTTGTATGCAAAGTTTGACATCAGTTTGACTTGTAGATTAAGAGTTATGCTCATTTTCGCAAAACTAATGCTTTATGTTAATAAAATGTCGTAATTAGCGTATAGCCTCGTTAAACATACTTTTTGGTATCAAATCTTTTACCCACTGATGTAATATATTATTTTGGGATTTTTAAAGATTTTTAATTAATTTTAGGCTGAGCATAACTCATAGTCGTATGCTTAATTCGGTAATTGTCGGTTTTGCCCTTACGGGCCATAAAATGAGTTTTACATATCTAAAAGACCTCAAACCTTTTGCCACTGAATAGTTATGATAAATAAATTATTTTAAGCCTTCTGGAAATATAAAAATATCAGATTTAAGTATCGAACCCGGTAATGGCCTTTAATCGCCTTATTTAGCGTTTTTAGCGCATAGTACGTTTTAAAATCATATTGGACATACCCGGGTTGATACCTACTGATATAAGAGGCAAATTATCATATTTCAACAGTAAGCAAAGGTTGATTGACTCAGACTTCGGTTTTGAGCTTTTTGGCTTATGTGAAATGACCAAACTACCCCTACGGGGCATAGTTTGTGTTTAATTTCATTTCGGGCATAATGAAAGACATCCTACTGATGTCACAACATATTTGAAGCATATTAACTTAGGAAACCTGTATATGGCTCTTACGGATACCCGTTATGCTTATTACGCGTTCGGTTCGGTTTATGTAACAAGTTTACATAAATTAGCCGAAACGGGTCAAACCTTATCGGTTTTATCTCAAAATCCAGAATGTGTTTAGTTTACCCATATTATACAAGTCTCCAGACTTGTAGGGTCTAAATCACATCCTATTCCGGTCTTCGCTTAATCATGCGTTTTGAACCGTAAACCTTTCCTTAAAACTAACCGGTCTAAGTTACGACTTAAATAAGACCCGTTAGGAATTTAATAGGTTAATAAAACCTTCGTTCCAGATTAAGAGCCCCAGTAGAAGTACTTGTGCTTGCTGATTAAGATATACGGCTGAGTGTAAGTTGCATTGCTAGCTCAGGTAAATACTTTTAACTTATTTTCCCTTATACGGGCTTGGGATACGGTATTATAAAAATACCGCTTGGTCGGGTGTAGAAACCTTTTAATCGGAGATGATTAAATTGCATAATCCCGTTTTAATATGTATTGATTGATAACAAATAACATTGGGGGTTAATGACCGTGTCCTGGATATCCTTGGCTCATTTTAAAAAGTGAATGGCCACGACGTAAGCACAAGGTGTAGGCAAAACACCTCCTGTTGCATATGTATAACGTATACTCACTCGTAAGGGTATCTTCTTGTGAGATTATATTTGTGGTGTGTCGATTAATCTTGTCCGGCTTGTATTGCATAATCACCGGCCCTAAATGTTGGACAACCATGTAAATCGGATACAAGATTTTTATTAATAGAATTGTCCCAAGTATAAAAGATTAATTTTGCCTCTGTGCATTTTAATCAATGTGTCAAGATATTTTGTGCCGTTTGCACTCGAATCATTTTTCAAACTCTTTTTCCAAAATGAGTCAGTTAATTGTATTTACCAGTGTAAACTGACGTATTTTCCAAAAAGGTTAAGTGACAGGTACTATGCGTAATTGGCTGGGAGCTCAGGGCGTCACTAGGGAATCTTGCAAGTTCTAGATGCCTAAAGTCTGTTGAACTATTGTTTCCATTTTATGTTCGATCCTTCTGTGGATAAACTTCCGAATATTGTAACAGTTGATATTACAATAATAAATTCGGTTGTATTATATTTTCAATTGCTTCCGCTGTGCTTAAGAATATTGTGTTGTTTGACTATTATGTTGCCAACCATGACGTCACGATACTCCCCACCGGGCCCACCGGTGACACGTGGAAAATTTGGGGTGTGACATCAGACAACTCCTTCTCTACTGCTGAATTTGGCCCTGGGTTTTGTTAAAAATAACCATTAGAGTCTATTAGTTTTAAAAATTGTCAGAACAGTGCTAATACTTTTACAAGTTCCACCTTCAACTCACCAATAATGGCGGTTAACAACTTCATTTATCTAATATTCTTTACACTACTCTTTAATCTCTCTGTTTCCTCAAATCCAGCCGGAAGATCACCTGCTCGAGCTCCACACCCTCCCCGCTTCATCCATTTTCAACATCTTCCCCCACCACACACATATACCTGAAGGATGACCACCTCGACCACCCATTATGCCCACCACCATCATCAAACTACCACCCACCCCAACCTCCACACCCCACGGTCGTTCTCTTCAACCAAATCATCGGACAACTCCTTTTCTACTACTGAATTCTACCAATTCCGACCACCACACAGGACACTAGGGGTGTGCATGGGTCGGTTTGGTTTTGTTTTGTTTTTACTATTAACCATAGCCATAATCGCTAGTTCGGTTATGGAGTTTTGGTAACCATAACCATAACCAAACTTCGATTACGGTTAATCGGTTATGAAGTCGGTTATGGTTCGGTTTTGGTTAATTTCGGTTAAGTAACCAAGCAAGGTTTGAAATAAATAGGGCTGTGCAAGATTTGAACTTAGCTTGAGCCTATTTTATAAGATAACGGAGACTAAACTTTTTGGTTAAACTACCGATTTTGGGTTCTTTTTAGTAAGGTAATTCTCAAACAAAAACAATTATGGCCATAACACCTTAGTTCTTTATCAAAATAAATGACATCTACATCAAGACATTTTGTTACTAACATACTTTTATCTTAGTAAAAACCCTTTATATGGTTTTGTAAAACACAAATCCATTATATAAAGTTAACAGCACAAGTTCGGTTCGATTCGGTTATATCGGTTAACCAAAGCTTCATAACCATAACCATAACCGATTGAGCGGTTATACAAAGTTTCATGACCATAACCATTGGTTATATTGGTTATCGGTTATTAGTGGTTCGCTTATGTCGGTTATGGTTCGGTTATCGGTTATGGTGGTTAATTTGCTTACCCCTACAGGACACCACCCATGCTTCATCCCCACCCCTCAAGTTTTTCTACTGCCATCGATTGTGATGGGGAAAATTAGGTGGCCGGATCTAAAGACACGATGAGAGTGAAAAGTAAAGTGAAGGATAATGGTACTGTTTTGGCAATTTTTAGAACTTATGGACTGTAATGGTTATTTTTAACAAACCACAAAGACGAAAAATGTAATTGGTTCTTTATTTATTGTAATTTTAATAACAGGGGCATTATGGACATTTCAAATAAACTAACATAATAACTGGATGAGTGGATGGTGTTAGTGTGGACGGACTGTAATAGTTAGGAATATGAAATTACATGGACTGTTTTAGCAATTTTTAAATTAATAGACTGAAATAGTGATTTTTTGACAAACCACAAGGACGAAAAACGTAATTAACTTAGGGGCTGTTTAACTACTTTTGAATGGTTAACTGCAGAACCAATAAGAGGTCTGAACCATTAAGTACTGAATCTGTGAATCAGTAAAAGGTCTAAACCATTAAGAGCCAGTATAATGCTTAACCGTTTAGAGGCAAATGTATGACCAATTCAGATTAGAGGTCTTAACCATTCAGACTTAGTACAATGCTTAACCATTCAGAGGCAAATGTCTGAACCATTCAGACATATGCTCATGTAACAAACAGTTTGAACCATTAAGTGTTGAACCAGTAAGAGGTCTGAACAATTAAAAGTCTTATTAAGATGTAAACAAACGACCCTTAATGTTTAATGTTTGAACTTTTTGAACATAACTAGATAAACTTCTAGACTAGAAATACGACAAATAAACAAAATTCATTGTTCAAATTCAAATAAGAACATTGATTCAAGATACATTTGTTTTAGAGTAAACTACAAAAATTGTCCTTATATATTTAAAAAATCATTTCCCTCTAAACTCTCTCTCTCTCTCTCTCTCTCTTTATTTATTTATTTTTTAAAATATTTTTAAATTTTAACTTAATGGGTAAAAAGACGAAACTATCACTGTATGATCTAATTTAACAAGAAAAATTAATTGGGTTAGTGTCAAATGACCTAAGATGCAAGATTTACAAAAACAAAGTACAAATCTCATTAATTTTGAAAACAAAAAATATGCATTAAATTTTCGTGTATGCATAAAGGACAAATTTTGTAATTCGGTACTTGTTTTAAATAATTGAATCTCCTTCATTTGCATGCATATTAGTAGGGCTGGCATATCGTGTATACCCGTACACGATAAGACACGACACGATAAGACACGATACACGAAATCCTATACACGAACACGACACGATAACTTATCGTGTCCATTTTTTCAAACACGAACACGACACGATATACACGAAAATTACCTGTTAATACCTGTTAACACAACTGGTCGACTATTATACACGAAAATTACCTGTTAATACCTGTTAACACGAACAAAAACACGAACACGACATACTATCTGAGAGTTACAGAGGGAGTTTAGGGTTTTATTTTTTTTAATTGAATGAGGAATGAAAATAGAAAGGAATTAAGGAACCCACACGCACATGGTGGATGAGTTTTATTTAATTTAATTTCTTATCGTGCACTAACGGGTATTAACAGGTAAACAGGTATTTAACCTGTTTATACACGAAAATTAACAGGTAATCTCGTGTCTACCTGTTTGGTACACGATACCTGTTAAGGCCATACACGATACCTGTTAACTTCGTGTAGGTTCGTGTCGTGTATTCGTGTAAAATTGCCAGCCCTACATATTAGGTAGATTTGTTTTGAAAAAGAAAACCAAGCCATTATCTGTGTTTATAATCTAAATTCATTTGTTAGAAAAGATGACCTTTTCCTATAACATAAATAAAATCTAAAAATGCTAACTTAATTAACACTATTATAACTTTTTAAGTGTTTTGTTAAAGTCACTCCCATAAGTTCTATTTGACAACATTGGATAATTTTAGATTTGGTGTGGGTCGCTTCAAAAAAACTGGGCCTTATGATTTAATTTCCGAAACCCAACATATGAACATTAGGCTTTACTTTGGATCTCAAACAACCAAACGGGCCGAACATGTGCGGCTTATGGGTAGTGGGCTTGTAGCCGGATTTTGGCGAGATATTGCAACGGTGTATCACTGACGCAATTTTAAGGGTGCACGGGGCACATGCGGTGACCCCATGCGGTGACCCCATTTGCCGTGCGGGTACACCGCCACTATCCAAAGTTTACCGAGCGGGGAGTGGGAAGTTCGGTGTGTGTTCACCGATTGAGAGAGAGAGGAGAGAGAGGGGGTGATTGGTTGTTAATGTGGGTCCACCCTTTTTTCCACCAATCATATTTTTCTCTTCTTTTTTTATAAAAAAATAATTGTGTGAGTGAAGTGCCGCCATCAAATTGAGGGTGTGAGGGGTGTTGACGTGGCGCGTGCTGATTGGCCGTGCGTAAGAGAGGGGACTCCCCTAAGAGAGGAGTGCCCCTCTCACCCTAATCGCAGTGTATGGCCGTAGGGATTGTGATCTGTGTGGTGATGATAAATGGTTTTGATTGGTTGGTAAATGAAGAGGTGGATCTTATGGTATTAAGGCATGTGGTGAATGAAATATTGAAATGAACTATGTTTTTTTTTAATGAAATGAACCTTAATTAGCAATAACATTAAAATTTACATTTATATAGAATATATTATTGAAAGTTTATTGTTTATATTTGAGTTAATTACGTTTTCCGTCCCTGAGATTTTTCAAAAATCACTATTTCAGTCCATTAGTTTAAAAAATTGTTAAAACGGTCCATTTGGTTTTACTTTCGTAACTATTACAATCCACTTTCATTAACGTCATCCAGTTATTATTGAAAGTTAATTGTTTATATTTGAGTTAATTACGTTTTTCGTCCATGAGATTTTTCAAAAATCACTATTTCAGTCCATTAGTTTAAAAAATGTTAAAATGGTCCCTTTGGTTTTACTTTCGTAACTATTACAATCCACTTTCATTAAGGCCGTGGGGTATGGGGCGGGGGTTTGGGCGTGGGTTGGGGTAAAACGCCCAAGTGACCACCCCGGGTGGGCTTGGGTTTGGGCGTGGCCCCTTGGGGCATGGGTTTCAAGCCGGGCGTGGGGCGGAATGGCGAAGCGAGGTGGCATCTTCTCATTGGGTCACCCGCCACGTGGGCAGGCGGGTGTTTAAAATTTTGAAATTCAAACCGGTCCCCCATCCCCCCATCTTCTATAACCGCCACCCGGGTCCCCAAAAAGTCCTATATATTGGAACCCCAACCCACCGGTCCCCCCATCCCCCATCCCACGAACCAAAACCCCACCGGCTACACCCACTGTCTTGAACCCGCTACCCCGCTGGTCCCCCCCATCCCACGAACCCAACACCACTATGGCATCCTGGACCCGTCAAGAAGAAATGACACTCGTAACTAGCGAGTTAAGCCACGAGGACCGGGTGGCGGTGGCAAACATAGAGTTTCGAAGCGTGGAAAAGAAGGAGTTCGACAAGATCGAACTTTTTGAAATGTTTTTAACGCTTTAGGTTTTTTTATTTTGTAATTTTTAGAAGTTATGTAATTTTTAGGATTATGTAATTTTTAAAATTTTAATGAAGTTGTATGTTTTTTATAAAATGTTGTGTGATTTTTTATAAATTTTTTGTATTTTTTTTTAACATTTGCCACGCGGTGCACCCAACCCAAGCCCAACCCACGCCCCGCCATACCCCGCGGACACGTAACCTGGCAGTGGGCGGCCTCCCTTTACACGTGTCACCAAATGCCCAACCCAAGCCCCACCATACCCCACGGTCTAACGTCATCCAGTTATTCTGCTGGTTTATTTGAAATGACCATAATGCTCCTTTTATTAAAATAAAAAATAAAATAAATAAAGAGTTTGTTACGTTTTTTGTTCCTGTGGTTTGTTAAAAATAACAATTAAAGTCCATTAGTTTTAAAAATTGCCAAAACAGTACCAATAATTTCACAACTTCCACCTTCAACTCACCAACAATGGTGTTTAACAACTTCATTTGTCTAATATCCTTCACACTACTATCTACTCTCTCTGTTTCCTCGAATCCAGCCGGAAGATTATCTGCTCTAGCTCCACACCCTCTCCACTTCATCCATCTTCAACATCTCCCCTCACCACACACATATACCTGAACGATGACCACCTCCTCCACCGTCATCAAACTACCACCCACCCCTACCCCTACCCCCACACCCCATGACCATTTTCTTCAACCAAATCATCGGACAACTCCTTTTCTACTGCTGAATTCTACCAATTCCAACCACTACATAGGGCACCGCCCATACTTCATCTTCACCCCTTAAGTTTTTCAGGTAGGCCTCAAGTTTTTCCCACTGACATTGATTGTGATGGAGAAAATTAGGTGGCCGGATCCGAAGAAACCTACACAGGGCCAAATGACCAAACATGCAATTTTCGTATATGCATAAAGGACAAATTTTGTAACTCGGTACTTGTTTTAGATACTTGAATCTCCTTCATTTGCATGCATATTAGGTAGATTTGTTTTGGAAAAATAAAACCAAGCCTTATCTGTGTTTATAATCTAAATTAATTTGTTAGAAAAGATGACCTTTTCCTATAACATAAATAAAATCTAAAAATGCTAACTTAATTAACACTATGATAAAAAAACTTTTTAAGTGTTTTGTCAAAGTCACTCCCATAAGTTTTATTTGACAACATTGGATAATTTTAGATTTGGTGTGGGTCGCTTAAAAAAAAAAAAAAACATTGGGCCTTATGATTTAATTTCTGAAACCCAACATATGAACATAGGCTTTACTTTGGATCTCAAACAGCCAAACGGGCCGAATATGTGCGGCTTAGGCTAGAGAGTATGGTGATGGTCCTCCAAGGGAGGATGATCCACCATGTAGGCGCCACGTCATAGTCCTCCCAAGGATGGTCCATTCCACAAAACTAGAGGGTATGGAGGATGGTCCTAGATGATCCTACCCCACCACTTTTATGTTTTTTTTTTAATCTTCTACTTTTTTTTAACATTTAACAAATAAACTAACAAAATATTTTCATTAATATTAAAAACCATTACATAAACTTAAAAAAAAACATAAACTTAAAAAAAAATCCTAATATATTAAAATAAGCTACTAGTCTTCGTCTTCCATGTCGTCGCCGGGTTCGTTTTGAGCGTTATTCCAAATGTACTCCACCAAGTCCGCTTGTAGGTTATGATGTGTGTACTCGTTACGTAGAGCGAACATGTTCAAATCTTGTTGTTCCCCGCTAACTGGAACAAAATTTCCAGTAGACGCGTTTTCGTCGTACTCGCATATCGCTCTACCTTCGTCTTCAATGATCATGTTATGAAGGATGATACAAGCGTACATAATGTGTCGTAACCTCTTTGGTGTAGCCGAACGTGCTGGATGTTCAATGATTTGCCATTTTTTTTGTAGAACACCAAAAGCCCGTTCAATATCTTTTCTCGCACCCTCTTGATACTTCGCAATTTTTTTTTTCTTTTTTCGTCTGTCGGGTGCGGAATAGTTTTAACGATTGTCGAGTACGTTGGGTATATTCCATCAGCTAGGTAGTAACCTCGCCTGTATTTCACCCCCGAAACCGTAAAACTTGTGTCTGGACCTGTACCCGCCACTACATCCTCAAATATCTGTGACTGGTATATGATGTTAAGGTCATTGAGCGAACCAGGTAGACCAAAAAAAACATGCCAGATCCAGAGATCCTGTGACGCTACAGCCTCTAGAATAATAGTCGGATGTCCATGATCTCCCCTAGTATACTGACCTTGCCAGGCAACTGGACAGTTCTGCCACGGCCAGTGCATGCAATCAATGCTCCCAAGCATTCCTGGGAAACCATGTCTCTGTTCGTGTGCTTGATATAATTTTTGAACGTCGTTTGCGTTCGGTTTCCGTAGGTATCTCTTGCTATACAATTTGACAACCCATTCGCAAAACTTGTGCAAACATAGACGTGCGGTTCTTTCAGACATCCTTATATACTCGTCTAACGCATCGGGCGCGTAACCGTATGCCAGTTGGAGAATGGCCGACGTACATTTTTGTAAATTATTGAAACCCCTTTGCCCCCTAGCGTTGTTTCGCAGTGTAAAAAACGGATCAGACTGGGCCATGTCGCTTGCGATACGTAAAAAAAGTGGACGACTCATGCGGAACCGACGTCGAAAAATCTCGGCTGGGTACACGGGTTCGTCGGCAAAATAATTGGCTACTAGTTTATCATGGACGGCTATAAATTTAGAACGAAACATAAATGAAATTAATTATAAAATACATTTTCAAATCTATATAAAACACAAGGAAAAAATAGTAAAGTACCTTCTTGGTCTCCGTTTAATTTTGCTCGTCTAGTTAGCCGTTGGGACGACGCTTCATCACCCGCCATGAAAACCTGAGCCGCGTTCATAATCATGTTGTGCATAATTGCATCCTCTTCCGACGATGATGAATACCACGTAGACGAAGAAGATGAAGAAATGGAAGAAGGTGAAGCCATGGTAATTTTTGAGAGTGAGATGGGGTGGTAGTGGGTAAAAAATGATATAAAAATTGATGAGTTTTTATAAAAAGGGAAGAGGGGTTATAAAATGTGCGAGAGATATGAGATTGTAGTGGGTGAAAAGTTGTGAAAAAAAATGTAAAAGAGGTGAGTATTTATAAAAGTGGGAGTGAAATGGGTATAAATTTGAAATATAGCCTTTCTTTTAATAAATGAAAATTGTGAATTTGAATTTTTTTTAAACGGTAACATTTTACATTGGTCCCCACATTTTTTTGGCATTTAGTGCCCGTCGCAAACGTCTAGTGCTTGCCGGAGAGGACGGGGGACGTGGGGGGCGGGATGGTGTAGAAGCCGGCGCCGGACCTCGACGGTATGGGGACGTCCCCCATACCCTGTAGCCTTATGGGTAGTAGGCTTGTAGCCAGATTTTGGCGAGATATTGCAACGACGGTGTATCACTGACACAATTTTAATCGCAGTGTACACGCTTACGCCGTCAATTAATATGAGATATTAACTAAATAAATAAAAGAGTAAATTGCCAAAATTGTCCCTGAGGTTTGATTATATTTACTAGTTTCATCCAAAATAACTTTTTTTACCATATTGTCATTCACTTTTAGAATGGCAAACCTCGGGTACGATTTTGGATGAAAATGACAAAAAATCTCAAAAGTAAAGAACAATATAATAAATTTGAATTAAAAATGCATATATATTAATATTTTACGAGACTTTTAGGTACGATAACAAAATCATATTGTATTAGGCGTGAATGAAGGCTTGGGAGGGCGCCGCCTTAGCCCTTTTGTGTGGCACACCGCCCCCTCAAGGGCGTGGCCGGGGAGTGGGGCGCCGACGGGAGTGTGGCCACGAAGATAATACCAAGTAATGTGTGTGAGGCACAGATTCCAGACAAAATAAAAACCTCTTTACACTCGCATTCCCTTTTTTTTTTTTTTTTTCAAACTCACTTAACCACTGCATATGTTCTAAAGAAGGGGCTAAACAAAACATACCTCTAAAATAAGAAGCTAGAAGTAACTTGCTCCTTCTATTAAAACCTATATAAATTAGCAAAGTTTTTGTGCACAAGGACTTGTAAGTTGTGCTTTGGGTGTTTTCCAAAAAAAAAAAACTTGATTTTTAGTTTTAACCCAAAAGTTTGTACATTTTCCAATTTTAACCCTCATAATTTTTTTTTAACTTTAACCCAAAACTTTTCATTATTTGCAATTTAACTTTACAACTTTTGTTTCTTATACTTTTCATCTTTCGCAAATTTTCGTTTTACGTATACTTCTAAAATTTTCGAGTTAATACGACGCAACGTGCATGTGTGGTTCAACGTTTTTACCTCTATTTTTCCATGTTTGACAGGTTCGTCGCAATACGCATATTATAGGTCGAGTCAGTGTTGGTTGTCGATGACGGTTGTGTGACATTAGTACTATTTGACACCGTTTTACGCCCCGCCGCAACGTGGGGTGTGCTTTGGGGATTTTTCAAAGAAAAAATTGTTATACATATGGTTGTCGTAACGTTGCCTTTGGGGGTTTTCCAAAAAAAATTGATTTTTTTTTACTTTTCACCCAAAAGTATTTCATAAATTACTTTTAACCCAAAACTATTTGTTTTTTACTTTTAACCCAAAACTTTTTATCTTTTACAATCTATCCTCATAACTTTTTTTACTTTCAACTTTGGTCCTTTATAGTTTTCATTTTCCACAAATTTTGCGCTCTATGTTTGGTTCTAAATTTTGTGACTTAACACATCACAACATGCGTCTTTGGCTTAACGTTTTTATGTTTCGTTCTAAATTTTGCGAGTTAACACGACGCAACGTGCGTGTGTGGGTGAACGTTTTTACATCGTCTATTTTTACCCCGTTTGACAGGTTTAACATAACGTGTGGGTCGTAGATCGACTTAGTTATAAATAAAGAATCTCTGCCGCATTGCGGCGGGTCATAATCCTAGTTACTATAAATAAGCAACAAAAATATGCATTGGAACTTGTACATTGTGCTTTGGGGTTTTCTAAAAAAAAAACTTGATATTTTTACTTTTAACCCAAATGTTTTTACTTTTTGCAATTTTAACCCTACATAATTTGTTTTTTTTAACTTTAACCCAAAACTTTTCATTACTTTTAACCCAAAGGTTTTTACCTTTTGCAATTTTAACCCTACATATTTTTTTTTAACTTTTACCCCAAACTTTTCATTATTTGCAATTTTACTTCACAACTTTTGTCACTTATACTTTTCATCTTTGGCAATTTTTCGGTTTATGTATAGTTCTAAATTTTTCGAGTTAATACGACGCAACGTACAAGTGTGGTTCAATTTTTTTATGTTTTGTTTTAAATTTTGCAAGTTAACACGGCGTGCATGTGTGGTTCAAATTTTTTACCTATATTTTTTCATTTTTGACAGGTTCGTCGCAACACGCAGATCCTAGGTCAAGTCAGTGTTGGTGGTCGATAACGGTTGTGTGACATTAGTACTATTTGACAACGTTTTACGTCCCGCCGCAACACGGGGTGTGCTTTGGGGGTTTTCCAAAGAACAAAATGGTTATGCATATAGTTGTCGTAACCTTGGCTTTGCGGGTTTTCCAAAAAAAAATGATTTTTTTTTACTTTTCACCCAAAAGTATTTCATAAATTACTTTTAACCCAAAACTATTTGTTTTTTTTACTTTTAACCCAAAACTTTTTTTCTTTTGCAATCTATCCTCACAACTTTTTTTACTTTCAACTTTGTTCCTTTATAGTTTTCATTTTTCGCAATTTTTTCAATTTATGCTTGGTTCTAAATTTTGTGACTTAACACATCGCAACGTGCGTCTTTAGTTTAACGTTTTTACGTTTCGTTCTAAATTTTGCGACTTAACACGACGCAACGTGCGTGTGTGGGTGAACGTTTTTACATCGTCTATTTTTCCCCGTTTGACAGGTTTAACATAACGTGCGGGTCCTAGATCGACTGCGTCTTTAGTTTAACGTTTTTACGTTTCATTCTAAATTTTGCGAGTTAACACGACGCAACGTGCGTCTGTGGGTGAACGTTTTTACATCGTCTATTTCTTTCCCGTTTGACAGGTTTAACATAACGTGTGGGTCCTATATCGACTTAGTTATAACTAAAGAATTCCCGCCGCATTGCGGCGGGTCTCAATCCTAGTTAAAAGAAAAAAAGTAAAAGAAGAAAGAAGCTAAACTTACTTGTGAGTAGCAGTTGGCTTGTGCACCAATCACTTTAACCTTAAAATAACAAATTATAAAGTAGTTATTTAGTTTAAGCAACCTACATGTCGCGGTCCATGGAGGACTCTTCAACTTCTTTATCATTCATAAACTTTTTTATCTTAATGTCTTTTGTTAATAGTATTTTTTACAAGGGGTTTGGGAGGGGAGGGGAGGGGAGGGTGGTGGGGGGACACGGGACACCATTGACTACACCGGGCGCGGGGTTAAGGCTTCTTAGCAACCTCTCTTTTTCTTGAAGCACTTAGTAAGTGATTCAAACTCACCCTAAGAATGGATTGGATCGAAACGTCTTTTTTGAGATTTTTAAGTTACAATATGTTGTTTTAAAACTTACATTTTACCCTAAAATTTTTCAAGTTACAATATAGATCTCATTAAACTTACGTTTATACTTTAAACTTTTTTCTTTCTTTATTTTTTTTACCCAACCAAGTTATGACACACGTTTTTTTTCCCCTTCGCCTTCGACATCTTTGGCTCCCTAGCTCCAGAAGCTATCCGTTTGTTGACTAGGGTCCAAAAGGTTGTCCACAGCAGTTGCTCATCAACAGGGGGGCAGGGGTTTGTCTTTAATAGGCTAGGGTTTGCTATTCAGAAAGGGTTAGCGGCGCAGCTTTTTGCTCGCTTACCTGCAATATTGATGTAACTCGGCCAATATTTTATATAATAGATTGTTTTATTATTATAAAATAAAGAAAGAAAAAGTTTATGGGCTATATATTGAAGCACTAGTAAGTGATTCAAACTTACCCTAAGAATGGATTGGATCGAAACGTTTTTTTCCAAGATTTTTAAGTTACAATATGTTGTTTTAAACTTACAGTTTACCCTAAATTTTTTTAAAGTTACAATATAGATCCAATTAAACTTACGTTTATACCATAACCTTTTTTTTTTCTACCGAACTAAGTTATGACACATGTTATTTTTCTCTCTTTAATTTTCTAAAGTATGATTTTTATAAAATTCCAAATGTACATTGATGAGATGTGTATTTTTATCTACGGTTCAGTGTCAATTTTATTCAATATACACCGCGCCGAGTATTGCAGCTTATATTGTCTTGTTTGGGGAGAGCTATTATAATAAAAATAAATTTATCATACAATTGTAAATTATTGTGAGTCTAAAGAAATATAAGTAACATTTTTTAATATAACTAGTTGATTTTCCGCCCGCGAGTTGCGGCGAGGACCCAAATGACTACAAAAGACGTGTCAGCAACGGCAAGTAGATACCGAATATTAAAACATAAATAAAAAAGGCGTGGTAAGGATAGTCACTCCGTAAAAAAAACGATTTTAATAACCTAATATATAATAATAGGTCCCACACGTTGTAAATTCGGTTGTTTTCAGTTCAGTTATTACGGTGCTAACACGTTAAAATATGGATGAGCTCGGTACCGGTAACGGCACCGAAAGTACCGATCCGGAAAATAATCGAAATTAGGTACCGGCACAAAAAATGCTCGGTACAATACGGTATGGTATTTGGAGGTAAAAATCAATAAATAAAGGTATGGTGCTAGATCAGTGTCGAACCAAAAGTAACGATTCTGAAGACGCCAAAAGGTGGGTACCAAATTGGTACCGGAAATGATTTGGCATAGCAAATTTGGTACCGATACGATACCGGTTTGATTACAGGATTTGATACGATTTGCTCATCAATATTCTAAATATCCACGTTAATTTTACATGCTATAATTCATTCATTACAGAAAAAGACAAAAAAAAAAAACAAAATAAATTGTTGTGTATATAAAACCTCAGTCAAACGAAATACAGTTTACTTACTCTGTGTATGAAAATTAATCTAAACGGTGCAATTACTTGCATTGCTGCGTTGCTACAGAATTGATGAGCTCGGTACCAACCGGTACCGAAAATACTGTTACCGAAATCTCCAAAAGTGGGTACCGGTACCGAATATACCTGGTATGGCACTGTTCGGTACTGGTACGACACCGGTATTTGAGGGTAAAAACCGGTGAATAGCGGTGACGAACCGATACCGAAAATACACCGGTTTGGTAAATCGGGTACCGGTACCAGTACAGAATATAACTGGTACGGTACCGTTCGGTACTGGTACGACACCGGTATTTGAGGGTAAAAAACGGTGAATACCGGTGCCGAACCGGTACCGAAAATACACCGGTTTGGTAAATCGGGTACCGATACCAGTACCCGATACCATTTGCCCATCTGTTAAATACCTTTGGTAAATCGGGTACCGGTACCCGATACCCTTTGCCCATCGGTTAAATACCTTAAATGCCCTAATCTAAAAATCACTGTTCATCCAGTTTGTTTTTTAATATAAGGATAATATAAGGATAATTATAAAACTATATTATTATCTATAATACATTATGAATAGAGTAAAATGCATGGATAGTCCCTGTGGTTTGTTGAAATTTCATCTTTAGTCCTCAACTTTTCAAAATTACACTGTTAGTCCTTGTGGTTTGACAAGTTGTTACTCGGATAGTCCCCAAAGCGGATGGAGGTTAGTTTTCTCAGTTAAGTGGGTGTAAAATGACAAAATTGCCCTTAGTAATAATAATTAAATCAATAAAAGGTAAAAAAAAATCCATTTTCTATTTCGAGACATTAAATGCACAAAGATCCATTTTCTATTTTGAAGGGGTTTGTTCATCTTCCTCAACAATAACCACTGTTAATCTTCTTCTTTGCACAAAACATAAATATCTTTTCACAAAACAAATAAAAAACTAAACAACAACCATTATCCTAACCGAATAAAAAATTATGCTTCATCGATTCAAGTTAAAGGTTTATCTTGATTAGATGTGATAATGATAAGTTTTCGAAGAGAATTATACATATATTAAAAAAGAAACCTTGTGAATAGTAACTCCAGCCACCCGACGATGTTATTGTATATATATACATGGTTTCCCGAAATCACATCTGTGTTGCCATTTGGTAAAGTGGTTGATATGTCGTGTTTCTTAATAAAAGACTCCGGTTCGAGCCTCTTCTTTTTTTTTTCCCACTTTATTTTCCCTTTCTCAAAAGCTAATTGCAGAGACAAAGAAAGAGAGAGAACGAGACAGCGAGCAGAGCAGTAAGAGAGAGAAATCGAGATCCGGGAGCCGGCGAGTCCCCGGCAACCGGCCTTCGACGCGTGCTCGCCTCCCACAAACAGAACCAAGGTCGTCGACTCTAGGGCTTTCCGGTGAAGATTAGAGCGATCAGAGGTGATAGTGGCGAGTTCCGACCAGTCTAGGGTTCCGCCGTGACCCATGATGACAGCGGCGATGTGGTGAATCTGCTTCCAAAACCACTTCTTACTTTACCGTTCACCACCTCTTACTTTACCGTTCCAGATTTCACGACAACCTGTGTGATTGAAGTAATTTACTGAAATTCGGGTTTGATAATTTCTTATTATTGTTCTTATTATAGGATTTGAAAATGTTAAACTAACAGTGGTTGCTAAAAATGTGAACCTTAGAGATCCATATTCACTGTTTGGTCAAACTGATCATAATTGAAATTGTCTTAAATCACAATAATCAGCAGAGTAAGAAATTTTAACTAGAAAATTTTTAGCATATTTTGAAATTAAAATCTTGGTAATGTTTGATGCACATATTGTCTTGAAGAAACTCTTCTTTGGCACTGTTTTCTTTATTTAGGTCACTTCCAGACATATTTTATATTTTTATTATTCTATTCATATATGACTGCAGACCGATCATCAAACTTTCTGCTGTGGTTGTATGGAGCAAGGTGCGCCCGCCTCAACGCGCGAGTTGAATACTAAGCCAAACCGACGCGCAGGTCAAACCGATATCTCATGAAATCGAATAAGTGGATCAGTTGCGATCATTATACCTGATCAGGTATTTACTATCATAGTTAATGATTCAACCCTGGTAATAATTAGTTATACCACCAGATTGAATAGAATGCGTTCCTGTGGATGGAAGTTTGATTTGAATGCATAAGTCTAAGGAAGCCTACTGTTTCCGCTTATCACCTTATTTCAGTGCATTATGTTTATGAAGGTCTAGAAAGCTCAGTATGGCTCATTGAGTCCGATTTTGTTTAATTGTCTAATTTAATCTGTGTTTTAGGTCGTTATGATCGGTTTTGAGGAAAATTCTATCATCAAAGTAAGCCCCTACCCAGACTTGGCAAAGCAACATCATGGTTTCACGTCGTATATTATCGTCACAATTCATTATTATACAATTCATAGGTCTGAAGTGATAAACCCCTTCCTAACTTTTCTTTCAATTACCATTATGTCATTTAATTGTAAGGGTCAAATTGCAGTTTAAGTTTTGCTGCTTGCAGCTACTATTTTACAACAAACTGACTTCAATATTGTCAACACATGATTAAGGTAACCACCTATATGTGTCCTTCATTTAACATTGCTGATTTGAGCCATGATGTAGAGTGCTTTTTTGTGAATGATGCCACATCTTGAACAACATTTTCTCATGACTTTTAAGTTTTTTGATTAGTTTTATATGTTTTTGGGTGAAAGATCTGGTCTCTTTGGTGAATTGTTGCCAGTTGTTAAATCCATTTAATTGCCTGTTTGTATTGTTTCGCTTCTTAAATTAAACAGTTGCTTTATTTTCTTTGATGAATGTGTGCAGAGTGTCAAAAGTGCTTATGGTAGCCTTTCTTCTATGGTGTCTAGAATTTGGATTTAAAAATCGAACTAGGGTGGGCACAGGCTCGGCTGGTACATATTAATAAATGAAGTGAATGAACAGTGTTAAACAATGGTTAACACCGTTTAAAAGTTTTTGGATGCGACATGTATAGAGAAGAGAGATGAAAAGAGATCTGGCCACGTACCATTTCACTTTCCACCTCTTGCTATCTTTCCTTCATCTCACATATGCGATACAGAGAGAGATAGACGTTAGAGCAGGGAGGACTCCACCGCCTTAGAGCGAGAGAAAGATGCAAACGACGGCCGGAGGAAAGAGAGAGATCGGAGAAGAGAAGTAAGGAAGACAAACGACGCCGGAGGAGAGAGATCGGAGGAGAGACAACGTGGTTTAAACGTTTTTAGGGTTCAGGGGGTTAGAAACTCCGATGATGGTGGATCTGGAATCATCTGCACCACCATTGCAGATTTACCCTGAAAACCCTAGATTGGCGATGGTTAATGGAGATCGAAACCGCGATTGTGTTGTTGAACACCAAAAATCCTAAATGAAAGGGGGAGAAGAGATCGATGTGGTTGTCACGTTGCCGGAAGAACGATGGGGTTGATGATGGCGTTTGCAGCCAATGAGTTCATCAAGGGGTCCGGCGAAGTTCCGGTCAAGCTCCGGTAAGTCAATCCGTCGTAAATTAAAATGCTTTTGTTTGTATTTCTGCAGTTTTCATACAATTTTTTTTTAATTTTGGTTACGGACAGGGTTTTAATTCTGAGTGTGTTGGTGCCTCTGAAAATTTCATGTTGTCTTTCACCAGGCTCTCTTACTGAAGGGTTAAAGCGTTATGAGTCTTATAATATTCAGGTTAGTACGTTATATTTGTACAGATGTCCGTATCTGTTCTATCATTATAAACTAATTATCAGCAACAAAACCTTTATTAAAATCAGAACTAAAAGTATAGTTATACTCTGTAATTTTTTTAGTAATGGGTATACGGGCATCCTATGTCTCTAAAGGATGGGGAGGTTTCGGGTCTAATGTGTGGATTCAGTGCCGTTCAGATTATCATGTTCTTTTCGATGCAAGGTCCTTTTGTTTTATGTTCATTCATACTAAACTTTAAGATATAAAGATTCATGTGTTAAATGTAAAACATTTGAAAAGTCGACAAATAAATTTATGACCTCAAATATGAAAATATAAATTTAAAGTGAACTTATACGAATTTTATACAGGTGTAGAAACGTAAACTATTATAAAACTTAAAAACTCAATCTAAAAAGTTTGAAGTTATTTCAAATTATAAGTTTGAATTCCTTTGGGTGGTTTCAGCCGGCGAGAAAGCCTAACATTACACTCTGTTCCCGAGTCTCATTTAACAGGGGGAGGGGAGAGAAAAGAGATGAAAATATGAAAAACCATGTTCCCGAGTTTCATTTAACAGGGGGAGGGGAAGGAAAAGGGAAGAAAATATGACCAAATATGACCATATATTCATCCTCCCAAATTGGAGAGATTAGGAGAGAATTTTCCTTTCTATCCCCTTGTTAAATGAGACTCGGGAACATAGTGTAAATGATTTTCTTAGGAAAATGGTTGAAGAAAAAAATGTAGTGGAAATAAATAAATCAATCAATCATACCCAGTAAAATCCCACAAATAGCAGAGCTATTGGTAGGGTCTGGGGAGGGTGGGATGTAGGCACACCTTACCCCTATCCCTAGGGATAGAGAGGCTGCTTCCAGTGAGACCCTCGGCTCCAAAACACCCAGGAAAGAAAGAGAATATATAGAACATGAGGTGTATGTGTGTGTGTGTGTGTATGGAGCTACCAATATAACATGAGTGGTAAAAGAGTGCATGGTAAACAAGACAAATATAACAACACAAACAGCCTATACAAATAGATACATATCTACGACTATACACTACCCCTAAAAACACAATTGAACCCACTCCTAGAAATCTTTAACCTTAATCCTCCGTCTCCACGAGCTCCTATCATGGACCATGTTCTCAGAGAGGTGCAATTTTTGCAAATCCTGCCTAATCCGCTCATGTAGTGGAAATAAAGCTTAATCTAAAACCTAAAAAAGTCAGGTGAAAGATATGAATGCACAGTTGAAAGCCTCCAACAATGCGGAAGAGTGTGGAAACCGGGCCTCGGCGGAGGAGGCACCAGAAGAAGAGTCGGTTGTCTTCGTAGGAGAAATGTTTGTCATTAAAAGGACTGTGGCTTTAATGATCATATATTATTAAAACATATGTTCTTATCTTCTGTTTGTGATTTTTGTTACTTGCAAGATAGTTTTAGTTTCTATGCTTTGAAAACAAGTTTGTAATATTGCTTTTGCATAATTAGGACAGCCTTTACAGCGGTTGCGCGACAAACGAATTAGAGTTCCAGTGATGGTGGGCTAGAGTATGAATGGTGGTCAGTTTTGACGACGTAGGGGTGTTTCGGCGACTCCTAATCCCTTTCCCGACATTCAGGTGAGTTTGATTTAGGTGTTTTTCGTTTCCAGTCAGATTTGGTTTTCAATGTTGCTGTTTTAAAGCTTGAAAGTTGTGATTTAAGGTATTGCATGGTGGATTCGAGACTATGGTGGTGTTTGGTAACGGTAGTTCTTCGTCGTCGTTTAAACTTTAAAGCTTCGTCATGGAAAGATCTTGTAAATATTTATGTTGTGCAGATTAATTCCAAGAAAAAAGCCGCAAGCATGAACTAAATTGAAAACACGCACTGTTGGTAGTCGCGCAACGCGCGACGGCGAATACTCCTAGTAGTGTTTTAAAGATGAAGATGATTCCAGTTGTTAATGTATTTCGATGATTCCAGTTGATTCACGTGTTTCGACGATTCGCATCTTCTTGAGATGTTTCGATGCATATTGAAGTTGAAGATGAAGACGAATCATTTGGCCGATGACGTTTTCAAAACACAACATAAAATCAACTACCACCTCCTAAAAAAACCCAAATCTGCAGTAGACCATGGATATCATCAAGTCACCCACAAAATTTAATCTTTTCACATCAAAACCAAAACCCCCCATCGGAGCAAAATCGGTCCAAAACGAAACTAGATCGGAGCAAAATCGGGCCAAAATGAAACTGAAGCCTGCAAATTCAGGCCAAATCAGACCAGTCGATGACCTTCACCTGGTTCGGATTCAACTTTCAGGTTGTTGCAGTTGCAGGTTTCAAATTCGACTAGTTTTTCCCACGACCTCACATGGAGATGACGACCTCACGTGGGCGGTGGTGCTGGTGCTGGTGGTGTGGTCGTTGCCGGAGATGATACCGGCGGTGGAGACGACAGTGGGAAGATGAAGATGAAGAAGTGTGTGGTGGGGTTGTTGTGTATTTAAATTAAAAAGTGGGTCTCACGTAAATTATAAATATTAATTGTATTTCATTTTTGTGTTTTAAGTATTACATTTAAATAATAAGGGTAGTTTCGTCATTTTACATGGACTTAACCAGAAAAACTAACATCTATTCGCTTTGGGGACTATCCGAGTAACAACTTGTCAAACCACAGGGACTAAGAGTGTAATTTTGAAAAGTTAGGGACTAAAGTTGAAATTTAACCAAACCACAGGGACTATCCGTGCATTTTACTCTTATGAATATGAATATGAATGAGCTCTATGGGAAAAAAATGTAATTTTTCCACAATTTTAAGACACTTAAGGCTGGAGGGTGTGGGAGGGGCTTTATCAACGCCACGTCACACAGGGGCTTTAAGGCCACTCCCCTTAACTTGAAGGGTGTGAGATAAAACCCCTTCAAGCTATAGCGCCCCCCAATTTAACCAATCATTCCTCGTTCTTTGCGATTGCTGCTCATTACCATGGTGGAGCCAAGGCTATAGTGCCTCGAGTTAAATTGCTGGGTGTGAGACGATGGCGCCGGGTGGCTCTATAGGGGCTGAGGTGGCCCTGGTGGCTCCTCCACATCCTCCGGCCTAAGGGAGTTTAGTGTCTTAAGATGAGGATGAAATTACCTTTCCGTTCTACTTAACCTATATATTAGAATTTGAATTTATATAAAGCTTGAACTCTTTGTCCCATGTTGCTTGTCTAAATAAACATTGCCTTAGTGGCTTTTTTTAGTTGCATCGATGGACACTTTTGCATGTTTGGTTTTAATTATTTCTTGGTTCATGGCGTATTATCAATAATCAGTAGGCCAGTTCAATTCCAGTTCAAAATTGAACTGAATCTAAAATTTTGGTTTTGGTTATGGCTCAAAACCTAATCGAGCTAAATCAAACCGAGCTTAGCTAACTCGGATTTCATTAGAGTTGAGCTTAAGCCTTAAAATAACTCGATTTCAAGCTCGGGCTCGAGCTAAGCCAACTCGGTTTGAATTTGAGTTAAGAGGTCTATAAAGGCCGATCACAATCCCCGTACAACTAAAATTTGAGTTTAGTTGCAACTAGAATAAAATCCAAGTCATTTAAATTAAAATCACCAACCTAATTATTGTTTTTTTTGCTGCATCACGTGAGTTCTCTCTAATGAAATTAAAAGAATAAATTAACCATTTAAAATTCATTTTAGAGTAAATTTACTATCAGTATTTTTAAAGATATGCATGTGCACCTTATAATGTTAAAAAACAAATTTATCATTTAAATATTTTTTAATAACAGATATTACTCATGCTCTATTTACAAAAATAATCCTCAAATAGTCCCACTTATTTATATTTGAATCTGAGAACTTCCTCTTTGTAAAAGGGAAATGTCTACTAATATAGTAATCAGCTTAAATTTGTAACTATAGTATACTACAAAATTTATCATGAAACTGAGTCCAACTTTGATTCAATGTAGAGATAAACTGAAAATAATATTCAGTCGAAGTAATTATAAACTAATTTAAGTTGGATTTTGGTTTTAATAATAATAATAATAATAATAATAATAATAAGGTGGAGATACAATAGGAAGTTTATTTGGTTAGGAAGTGATCTTGACCATCCATTTAGTTAATCAAGTGCTAAGATTAAATCAGGGAAATTGAAAGAAAGAAAAGATGCGCGCGAGTTTGTTTAGGGGCATTCTAGTCAATCCAATCCAATAGTTTATCTCTCCTACAATTCCCCCCGTTTTTTAAACGTTAATAACTCTTTCATACGACATTATTTTTTTTATAAAAATTGCACCAAAAAACCGAGCGTTTTTTATCTTTAAAACGAGTATACTATTGCTATATTTAAAAAAAAAATAATTTAAAACCCAATTGCGTAAAACGCAATAGAAAAACCCCCAGTATCGTAAAACGCAATGAAAAAAAACCCCTAAAAAATGACATTTTTCTAAAACGCAATGCACAAAAAACACAAAGAAATTACTTATTTGTAAAACGCAATGGCCAGAAAATACAAAGAAATGTCTTATTTCTAAAACGCAATAGCCTAAAAACTCAAAAGAAAATGTACTTTCTAAAACACAATGGACTAAAAACACATAAAAATGTGTTTTACCTAAAATCAATGCATCAAAAACACAAACAAATGTCTTATTTCTAAAATGCAATGGTCAGAAAACACTTAAAATGTCGGTTTTCTAAAACGCAATGGACTGAAAACACATAAAAAAGTGTTTTACCTAAAACGCAATGCACAAAAAACACAAACAAATGTCTTATTTGTAAAACGCAATGGCCATAAAACACTTAAAATGTCTGTTTTCTAAAACGCAATGGACTGAAAACACATAAAAAAGTGTTTTACCTAAAACGCAATGCACCAAAAACATTTCAAGAATGTGTTTTTCTAAAACGCAATGGCCAAAAAACACCAAAGAAAGTGTTATCTCTAAAACGCGTTGAACCATGACAATAGTTTTGTCTGTGCTTTGAACTGTCTGAACCAATGCAGTTTCCAGAGGCAATTTACAGAAAATTAATTTTTCTGATGCATTTTTATCAACCTCAGCCAGGGGCTCTGCCCCATGGACCCCGCCAGGGGCTGCCGCCCCTGGGACCCCGCTACCAGGGGCGCTACCCCCAGACCCCCGCCAAGATCGTAAAACGCAATGACTAAATCAAAAACCCAGATCGTAAAAATGAAATTAAAGAATTTCTTAAATGGATCGAAGTGATTTCTTCAACAATTGGCGAATTTTGAATGATTGAAACACTTATCAGGGCTCGAATCGAACGGATCGAGTGATTATCTTCAAAATCACCGGAAAAAACGCGATTTTGTATGAAATTAAACTGGGTTTTCTTCAAAAAAAAAAAGCTGAAGAACACGTTGATCGGGTGTTTGAATCATTGATTGGTGATGAAAATCGCATTATAATGTAGTGATCATTGAGATAGAAAGTGAAGAAATGGTTGAAGATGATGGGTTTTGAAAATGGTGGGTTTTGAAGTTACTGGGTTTTGAAAAAGAAGAAGAAAGGGTTGGGTTGGATTGACTAAAATACCCTTTTTCTTTATTTTAAATGTTGTCACATGTTCTAATCCTATTGATTCCTACAATTCCTAGCCAAAATAAACTTTCTATTTGATCTTTTCCTATAATAATAAATGTGATGGTTTTTGGAAAAAAAAAAGAAGTGTTTATTTAAACCATAAAACAGACCACGTTTCACATTCACAAATTAACAACTATTTTACGCAACATATGCAACTTTTTAAACCCCTTTTGGCTAAAAATAACCACTAAATGAAACACGTGTTCGTGCCATATCTAAATTCAATCAATTATACAAAACGCTAAAAAGCGAAAAATAATGGTTATTACTTATTAATAGACAAACTTATATTATTGATCTAGAGAAAAGGACATCCTATTATAAATGACAAGTAGGAATGGCAATTGGCCGGCGGGTATTGATAATCCCAGGCCCGTACCTGGTTGTAATTCTTTGTCCCATACCCGGCCCGTTTCCCGTCGGGTATTTTTCGGGTAATTACCCGTCGGGTATCGGACATACTCACGGGTATCGGGTATACCCGTTAATTTCTTAAAAATACCCGTTGGGACAAATGTGTAATTTTTACTTTGATGTTTACATAATTTACTATTTTAATGATTATAACAAATGAAAATATGATTAATAACTTACATATCATATTCAGACCACATATGCTAAACTAAATTAAAACGATTACTTAATTAAGTAATTGTATTAGGACCACCTAATTGCATAAAACACCCACATAATAAAGGGTGATAGCTTCCATATCCAATATACATGCTCAAAAATAAGTTATATGTTCATTAAACACTTGCCAAATATATATCCACATATGATTATAGAGAAGGTAATAAGTACATGTACTAAGTTAATATATATGGAAATCTATAATATGATACTTTTGGGTATTATTCGGGTAAATGGGTCGGGTATCGGGCGGGTATCACTAAATCCCATACCCGTACCCATACCCGAATTTTTTCTATTTTCAAGCCCGTACCCGACCCATACCCATTGGGCTTCGGGTATACCCGGCCCGTATGTTTTGGGTTTCGGGTATACCCGTCGGGCTTGGGCTTTTTTGCCATCCCTAATGACAAGACTAATATTTGATATTTATATAGATATTGTCATTTTTCTTCTGATAACATTTTTTGGTAATTCTTGTAATACAATTTGGTAACAACACTTACTTTCAAATGACACCAAATGTTTGATTTTTGAATCGTTATTTTGAGACAGATATAATGTTGATCAATTCTTTAGAGAAACAAGATAGAAAGAAGATGGTAGAACATGTGCGCAATGTTTTAAAAACAAGTTTTTAAATCAAATCGGATTAGGCTAAAAAATTGTGTTGATCAGTTCTGTTTAAACATAATGGAAAACATGAATAACATACCTATTACAGCAGACAGACCAACAAAGAATCCAGTCAGAGATGCAGCCATTGAGTTTGACATACTTATCAGGATGATCTGGTTCATCCTTAGGGTGTAAGATTATGATGGTGATGAAACCGAAACAAGGGAAGGATTCAGTTAGGAGAGAGAGCCGATTATTGATGTTATGAGGATTGTGTAAATTGTGTAATTGTCTAACCCTTAAACTTTCTAATAATCTCGTTATATATACACCCAAGAGGAAACCTAATTAGTTAATAAGGGTAATATGGTCCATCAACAATTACCAACTAATTATTAATAGGTTATTAATATATTTTGATCTATATAATATAAATGATTATAATGGCTACAAGATTAAATATTATAACAATAATATATTTAATCTTACATTCTCCCACTTAGCCGAGTAATCATTTATCATGAGTATTCGATGAGCCTGGCCAGGAGTTAACACTCATTTTAGCCTTAAACCAAGAACTATAGCAGAGAAATACAACCGTTGAATCATCATTCGACTCAGGACCCCCATTAGTCATACTATAGCCTCAATTTAAAACCTAACAGTTATGATCAAAATACACATAAGCCCTTTTAGCGTCTGAGGAAATTTCATTAATTAAAACATAAGCTAGTACAATATGCCATTAAATAAGGTCTTTAGTAAGTCCCATAATCGATACATGTTCTTCGAAAACTTTAGGTGGGAGACCTTTAGTCATCGGACCCGCAAGCATATCTTTAGTACTAATATACTCAATACAAAGATTATTTTCCTCAACTCGTTCACGTACGAAAAAAATATTTTGTATCGAGATATAAACCAGCTCCAGTCGAACTGTTACTGTTCGAGAAACTAACGGCAGCTGAGTTATCATAGTAAAGCTTCAATGGTCTAGAAATGGAATTAACAATTTTGAGTCCAGTGATCAAATTTCTAAGCAACATTCCATGACAGGTTGCGTTGCGTTGCGTTGCGTTGCGTTGTAAACATCAATATATTCTGCCATCATTGTGGAAGTTGTGGTTAACTGTTGTTTATGACTCTTCCATGAGATAGGTCCACCTGCTAACATAAAGATATAGCCTGAAGTGGATTTCTTGTCATCTTTGCATTTGGAAAAGTCAGAATCAGAATAACCTACCACTTCTAAGTGATCACTTCTTCTATAAGTCAGTTTATAGTCTTTCGTCCCTTGCAGATATCTAAGGACCTTCTTAGCTGCTTTCCAGTGATCTAGGCCAGGATTAGTCTGATAACGACCTAGCATTCCAGCAATATAAGCGATATCTGGGCGAGTACAGACTTGAGCATACATCAAGCTCCCGACTACTGACACGTAAGGTATCTGGCTCATTTGCTCCTTTTCAACCTCTGTTGTCGGACACTGGAATGAACCGAAAACATCTCCCTTAACTACTGGTGTGACTGAGGGCTTGCACTGTTGCATGTTGTAACGTGTAAGGACACGATCTATGTAAGTCTTCTGAGACAATCCTAAGATCCCTTTGTGTCTACCTAGGTGAATTTCGATGCCAATGACGTAAGAAGCATCTCTGAGATCCTTCATGTCGAAGTTATGCGAGAGTAACCGCTTCGACTCATGCAACATGCCTAAACTATTACTTGCCAATAGAATATCATCTACGTAAATGACAAGTATAGTAAAGTTACTTCCACTTATCTTGAGGTAGGTGCATTGATCCACTTGATTCTTCATAAAACCTTGTCTTTTCATGACTTCATCAAACTTAAGGTACCATTGACGTGATGCTTGTTTTAACCCATAAATGGATTTCTTCAACTTACAGATTAGATGCTCCTGACCTTCAGGTTTAAAGCCTTCAGGTTGTTTCATGTAAACATCCTCGTCTAAGTCTCCGTTAAGGAAAGCAGTTTTGACGTCCATCTGATGCAGCTCCAAATCAAAATGAGCTACTAGGGCCATGACGATCCTTAATGAATCTTTATGAGAGAGAGGTGAAAACGTCTCTTGATAATCCGTTCCCTCTTTCTGAGTGTAGCCCTTTGCAACGAATCTCGCTTTATAGCGTTCAACGTTCCCATTCAGATCCTGTTTTGTTTTGAACACCCATTTACATCCTACAGGTTTGACACCATTGGGTAATTCGACCAAATCCCAAACGTCATTTTTCTTCATGGATTCAAGCTCATCAATCATCGCTTTGTTCCATTCAGAAGACTGATCACTGCTAATGGCTTCATTATAAGAGATAGGATCATTGAGCTTTCCAGCATCCATTTCAGTTAGGTAGGTAACACAATCATCCCAATTAGTAGGCCTTCTTTTCCTAGATGACCTCCTGAGTTGATTATCAGGTTCAGCGTTGTCTTGGTTTTGAGCGTTTGATGTGCCTTTGTTATGAGGTATTATGGGTTCTGATTGTGGAGATGGAATTTGTGCAGTAGCTTCAGGTGCAGTTGTTGCATTGGGTACAAGAGGAGTAAACGGAGTAATGGTAAGCGACGAGTCTCTCCCCCCGCGTCTTGTACTTCGTTCAATTCTTCGTAAGGGTTGGTACTGCTCCCACTGACCTTGAAATCCTCCAGGAACGCAACATGCTTGGTTTCAACAATACGGGTGACATGGGAAGGACAATAGAAACGATAACCCTTTGAATGATCAGGATACCCGATAAAGAAAAAGGTAACTGTTTTAGGGTCAAGTTTCCTTAGGAAAGGATTATAGAGTTTTGCTTCGGCAATGCAGCCCCATACTTTCATATATTTAAGACTCGGTTTCCTTCCTGTCCAAAGTTCATAAGGAGTTTTAGGGACAGACTTAGAAGGAACTCTATTGAGTATATGAACAACTGCTTTTAACGCTTCAGTCCAGAGGAATAATGGTAAATTAGTGTTGGCTAACATATTGCACACCATGTTTGATGTGTGCAAAGTGCAACATATAAATTACATCAAACAAGGCATAAAACTAACCCTTTTTAAGTACTAATATTGGAAAAAGAGTGTTTTTGTCTTCCTTTTGTATTTTCAGGATTAAATGAGCTCAAAAACACAAAAGAAGCAAAAAGACAGCTAAATCCAACATAAATACAAGGAAAGGAACATTAGTGGACTGCCCGACCCCTCAACGGCACCTTCCAAAGCAAATTAGAGAAGTCAGAAGACTGAACACGCCCCGTGCTCAGCCAGCACGGGGCCGTGCCCAAGAAGCAGCAGAAAAGACAAACCTATAGAAGCTTCTATTGCCCACCACGGGGCCGTGCCCAGCGGACACGGGGGCGTGTCGAAAGTACAGCAGACGCATTTATTGTAATTGCGAATTACAATTAATGAGGAGAGAGAGTGTCAGACAGGCACGGGGCCGTGTCCAGCGGACACGGGGCCGTGTCCAGCTCTCTGTTCAGCCTATAAATAGGAGTGCTTGGATTCATTTCATCTCATCCCTTGGCACACCACCTCTCTCACACCTCATCCACCACCCACCACCATCACAACACCATCATCCACCACCATCATCCATTGTCCATCGTAGAGTGTGTGAGTCGTCTCGGGATCCAAGATTGATCGTAAGAGTTCTTGACAATCAAGGCCATGTTTGCCTAAGTCTCTTACATCACTTGGTGAAGACAAAGTGTCTAGTATAATACTTTTTATTTCTAATCTTTTGCACTTTTTATTTGGTTTTGTATTAATGACTTTAATAACTAGTTACTTATGTTGAAGGTGATCTTTCCTTATCATTTGTCCGTGGTGTCTTGGCATTATTTTACCGTCTATATAAAATAAAGGATTTTCACCATTCATATCTCCACGGTCTATATGGAGGTATGTTGGCTACCTGGTCGGGGGTTAAGGGAATGGTTTGGTAAAGGTCTTGCCATTGTTCAGCGTTTAGAGGTCATGCAATGGACCTGAGTCAAATTTAGTAGGACCTCCTTCAATACTTCACGGTATTGGATGGCGGGGGTCCAAACTCTTTGACCCCCTCATAAGTTAACTATTATTAATACTATAACCTGGCTATTTAGGACTGTATCCCTGCTGACTCAGACTACTTAGCCGAGGGTAACGTCACCGCCAAAAGCGGGGCCTACCACAATACTGCATTAATAACTTAATTCATTATCTTCCAATAATCCACCCTTTTAGGATTGTATCCTTGCTGACTCAAACTACTGGGGTGAGGGTAACGTCACCTTCAAAAGAGGGGCCTACTACAATAACTAAGATAATCTCTTAATTATGTGCAAAAGTGCGGAAATAATCAAAGGTTATACTAGATACGAGTCGGAACCAAGTGATTCATCTTGTCTATCTGTTTTTATTTTATTTTTATTTTCAGCATTTTAGTTAGTTTTTATTTTTCTTAGCTTAAAACATTTTTTCTAAACTTTTATTTTGGTTAGACGTTGAGGATAAACCGGTATTAAAAGCTCTTGTGTCCTTGGACGACCTCGGTATCTTACCAACGCTATACTACACTCAACGATGGGTGCACTTGTCCATATGTGTGTTTAGTGTTAGTGAAATATCGTGTTTTATAAATTTAAAACTTGGCTAAAATAAGTGTTAAAAAGGGCTTAAAATATACACCTAATATAAGTAACACTTCACACGCATCAAGTTTTTGGCGCCGCTGCCGGGGACACAAGGATTTTAAGAAAGTTAGGAATCAACGGCCTAATCATCTTTTATTTTTCTTTTTAATTTTTTAGGATTTTTCTTAGTTTTTCAGCTTCTGCAGAGCTCAGCACGGGCCGTGCCCGCTGAACACGCCCCCGTGCTCAATCATTGGAACTGGCAATCCTGTTTTACGTCAGACAGTAAGCTGAACACGGGGCCGTGCCCACTCAACACGCCCCTGTGCCCAAGTTTCAGTTACTGAAAACAGAACCGTTAGATCCCGGCGGTTGGTAATTTCTGACAAAAACATGAGTGATAGTAATTGTTTTTACTTTCGGCACTCTTATGGTACGTGGTGTCAATTATGTGGTGGCAAACATAAAGAAGTAGAATGCTACTTTCTAAATTATAGGCCCCACTACATAGACCCACCGACTTCTTACAACCTTAAGAGGGGCGAAAGTAAAAATAAGCACTATTTCTCCCTCGAATGCGCCCAACCAGATATTCTAGGGGAAATGCTCCTTGATGAGTTATTTCAACTAGAAAAGCTAATTCAGAATTGGTTAGAAGAGCTTAGGAAGGATTTTATTGATCCACCCCAAGACGATAACCATGAAGAATTGTTGGAACCGCATTCCGACAACCTCGTTGCTCCCGAAAATACCTTCATTCCTAGCAAAGACTTGGACGATAGTCGTCCCTGTGTCGATTGTGCCGTGAAGGACTCTCCATCGACTTCGTTCGGTGCATACATAGACCTGAGCGATTCGGCATACACCTTCTTTAACAAGAGCCCGGGAAAGGGTTGGACTTGTCCACCTAGAATGAAAATAGGAATTACCCTCACCGACAACCTCTTGCGTTCTCGCCTTAGTCTAGGACAATTAAGGTATCTTAGGCACTTTGGGGTTGTTCCAACCAGTCAGGAACCACCCGATACTAACAAGTTCCTTAAAAACTAGACAACTTCATAAACCAGTCCCTCGACACGGGGCCGTGTCCAGCCAACACGCCCCCGTGTCCATCAAAAGATTCCATTCTGATCAGTACGTCAGAATGCGGACAAACTGTGTCAGAACTCCACCTGCACACGGGGCCGTGTCCACTGGGCACGGGGCCGTGTCCAGGATGCTGTCGTTTTCTATAAATGCAGCCAAGAATTCTGCACATTTGGACCAACTTGGGCCAGAGATTTGCAGGAATCTTCTCTCAAACTATCCTAGGTAAGTCTAAAAGAAGGTTCCAACAACCCATCTTGTCCCTTCCTCTTTTAGCCATTTCCTTCTTCTCCATCTTTCTCCAAGAACTACCATTGAAAGTTTGAATTCTTCAAACTTTGTGATATGGATTAATGAGTTTTGTTCAAGGAATCTTGGTTATGTAACATTGTTTTAAGTTATTAGCAACTAAAAAGACCTCACAAGTTCAGAAAATAACTTAAAAATCCAAGTTTCATTGCTCCAAAATTCTGCAGAAAGATGAACACGGGGCCGTGCTCATTGAGCACGGGGCCGTGTCCGGTAACTGTTTCATTTAAATAAACTTTTTCAGTTTATTTTTCGTAGAATGTCGAGTGAAAACAGCGAAACATCTTCTGTGCATTCGTCAAACAGCCGAAGAGGAAGAAGACCCTCCATTGAAGCTACACTTGTGCACTATGTGGTAGCATTAAGGGAGGCTCTCGACGAAATGACTTCAGTAGAGGAGGTCCTAATCGACCGTATTAACGATCTTACGATGGGACTTGAAAGCAACTTCCAAGAAATTAACCTCTTGCACCAGAGGTTGAATATTCTTGTAGCACCCCCAATGGAACCAGTCCTTCCTCAGCAGGATTGGAACCTGGCACTCGGAATTAACAACCCTACCGGGTGGGAAGACTTTCCAGCGGAACCTCCCGTGGAACACCAACAAGAGATCCCGGTGGAAGTTGAAACTCCTCGAACTAATGCCAATGAGCCTTCTTTTCTCCTTCCAAGGGAAGTGGAAGAATGGCTCGCCGACATTTGAGGAGAACCGCACACGGAAGATGGAGTTCAAAAAGGCCTTGTTTAACCAAGATTAATTACTTCTTGGAAATTTTGCTAATTAAAATAAAGGCTAGGACTCCATGGTTTATTATTTCCTTGTTTTATCTAATTTTAATTTAGGATTATGTAAGTTCTCTCTATGATGAAATGAAATGATGGTTTTAAGGTTTGGATGGTTTGTAATGAATAAAACACACTCATGGTGGTAAAGGATGAAAAGGGGAACGAGAAAAATGAACTCATGCACAAGAACAAGACAACCCGACAATTCTCTCCATTTCAGAAGGTTCAACACGGGCCGTGCCCAACCAACACGGCCCCGTGCCGAACCACCTGCAGAAAAACGCCCAGTTCAGGTACCTGGACACGGGCCGTGTTCACCCAACACGCCCTCGTGTCCAGACTTCTGTCTCTCTTATTTTAATTTTGTTACTGGCACTTGAACACGGGGCCGTGCCCGGATAACACGGGGCCGTGTTCAGTGCCCAGTAACACAAATTTTTGCTTTTTAAACACTATTTTACACATCTAATCAACCTAAAAATTTATTTTTGGGACACATTGAGGACAATGTGTAATTTAAGTGTGGGGGGGATGCTAAAACCTTGAATTTTGCAAGTCCTAAATACAAGCCTTACACAAAACTCTATTGGAACCGCTAATCACCCCAATTTTTTTCAAAAATTTCATTTTTTTACTTGTCTAGGTTTAACTCGGGAAATTCAAGATCTCAAAAAGGTTATATTTTTACAAATTTACAACCAATAGCGTAGTGATAAAAAGAACCAACATAAGAAAATTATGAAAAGGCATGGCAAACTTAGTTAAAATTTGATTATATATACTTGATCACATAAAAACCCATTCCCACAAAAGTGAGTTTTGAGCCTTTATTGAGCATACAAGTTTACATCTTTAGACTAAATGCTCACTTTTCATTTCTTGTGTGAATAGCCGCTTGGTTCTTACGACTCTAGAACTTGCCATGACGATACATTCCCGGTCCTTATCAACTTAAACCCGAGTAAGTAAATGATGGAGGCATTAGGACTAAGCCTTTTTATTTCTACACCTTTATTTTTCTTTTACCACCTACCCAAAAATCCCCCTAGTTAACCCCTTTGAGCCTAAACCTTTTCATTTCATCACCCAAACCAAAAACCCTTTTACCCACCAAAACCTTTTTCATTTTTAACCCTTTGTTTTAGTCACAAGTTCGGTTTTTCGTATGATCAAAAAAAAAAAAAAAATGTGTGTGTTATTGATAAAGCAAAAAAAAAAAAAAAAAAGAGAATAAACAAACAAAGTTATAAAAAATAACTTTGTTTGAATAAAAGCTTCATCAAAATAAAAAGTTACAAAAATAGAAAGTCCTACGAAAACCGACACTTGTTACGCCTTTTCGCCCTTTTTCTACTAACCACTATCCCAACCACCTACCTTTAACCCAAGCCTAACCCTTAACCCATAAAGTCCTCTTGATATTTACAACGGTATAAAAGTTAAAAAGGAGGAGGATTGATTGCTTGGCAAGCCTATGGTAGAAATAAGTTCCATGCCGCTCTCGAGTGATTCACTAAAAATACACCTTCGGCCGAGTGTGAGTGATTTTTCCCGTGAGGTATGTGAACTTGTATATAAATGGAATTTTAAAAAGGCATGTTATGCCCAAATAAGTAATTTCTCATATGAAACGTTCTAAATAAATCATTACGAATAGGATTGTAAATAAATAAAAATAAAACCCAAAAAGATCTTGGATATCCCGACACTCTACGACAAGCCCAAAAACCTTCTCTTCTACCTATTCCATTTGGGAGTGTAAGCCACATATTAAAGAGTTTTGCTTGAGGACAAGCAAAAGTTCAAGTGTGGGGGTATTTGATGTGTGCAAAATGCAACATATAAATTACATCAAACAAGGCATAAAACTAACCCTTTTTAAGTACTAATATTGGAAAAAAGAGTGTTTTTGTCTTCCTTTTGTATTTTCAGGATTAAATGAGCTCAAAAACACAAAAGAAGCAAAAAGACAGCTAAATCCAACATAAATACAAGGAAAGGAACATTAGTGGACTGCCCGACCCCTCAACGGCACCTTCCAAAGCAAATTAGAGAAGTCAGAAGACTGAACACGCCCCGTGCTCAGCCAGCACGGGGCCGTGCCCAAGAAGCAGCAGAAAAGACAAACCTATAGAAGCTTCTATTGCCCACCACGGGGCCGTGCCCAGCGGACACGGGGGCGTGTCGAAAGTACAGCAGGCGCATTTATTGTTATTGCGAATTACAATTAATGAGGAGAGAGAGTGTCAGACAGGCACGGGGCCGTGTCCAGCGGACATGGGGCCGTGTCCAGCTCTCTGTTCAGCCTATAAATAGGAGTGCTTGGATTCATTTCATCTCATCCCTTGGCACACCACCTCTCTCACACCTCATCCACCACCCACCACCATCACAACACCATCATCAACCACCATCATCCATTGTCCATCGTAGAGTGTGTGAGTCGTCTCGGGATCCAAGATTGATCGTAAGAGTTCTTGACAATCAATGCCATGTTTGCCTAAGTCTCTTACATCACTTGGTGAAGACAAAGTGTCTAGTATAATACTTTTTATTTCTAATCTTTTGCACTTTTTATTTGGTTTTGTATTAATGACTTTAATAACTAGTTACTTATGTTGAAGGTGATCTTTCCTTATCATTTGTCCGTGGTGTCTTGACATTATTTTACTGTCTATATAAAATAAAGGATTTTCACCATTCATATCTCCACGGTCTATATGGAGGTATGTTGGCTACCTGGTCGGGGGTTAAGGGAATGGTTTGGTAAAGGTCTTGCCATTGTTCAGCGTTTAGAGGTCCTGCAATGGACCTGGGTCAAATTTAGTAGGACCTCCTTCAATACTTCACGGTATTGGATGGCGGGGGTCCAAACTCTTTGACCCCCTCATAAGTTAACTATTATTAATACTATAACCCGGCTATTTAGGACTGTATCCCTGCTGACTCAGACTACTTAGCCGAGGGTAACGTCACCGCCAAAAGCGGGGCCTACCACAATACTGCATTAATAACTTAATTCATTATCTTCCAATAATCTACCCTTTTAGGATTGTATCCTTGCTGACTCAAACTACTGGGGTGAGGGTAACGTCACCTTCAAAAGAGGGGCCTACTACAATAACTAAGATAATCTCTTAATTATGTGCAAAAGTGCGGAAATAATCAAAGGTTATACTAGATACGAGTCGGAACCAAGTGATTCATCTTGTCTATCTGTTTTTATTTTATTTTTATTTTCAGCATTTTAGTTAGTTTTTATTTTTCTTAGCTTAAAACATTTTTTCTAAACTTTTATTTTGGTTAGACGTTGAGGATAAACCGGTATTAAAAGCTCTTGTGTCCTTGGACGACCTCGGTATCTTACCAACGCTATACTACACTCAACGATGGGTGCACTTGCCCATATGTGTGTTTAGTGTTAGTGAAATATCGTGTTTTATAAATTTAAAACTTGGCTAAAATAAGTGTTAAAAAGGGCTTAAAATATACACCTAATATAAGTAACACTTCACACGCATCAATGTTCATAAGGGTACGATTTCTTCGTTCAGCGACGGCGTTCTATTGAGGTGTACCAGGCATGGTGTATTGGTTTACTTACTGTGACACTCTAGGTTTTCCCGAGCAACCTTATTCTTGTATTAGCGTTATGTGTGCGTATGTTATTAAATGAGAAATTGTTAATTACTTGTATGCATTGCGTGACACTCTTGTTGTGTTATGTGTTATTATATACGTATGATTATGAGTATGTGAGAACCGAGACTGCAAGGTCTTGACTCGAGACCACTAGGTCTCGAGTGAACCCGAAACAGTTGGGCCACACACCCGTAAAGCCCACTCGGAAGCCCTTTTGGGGTGCACCGCCTTTGGAAGGATATAAAACCCCTACCCAAGCCGACATTTCCCTATTTGGGCACTCAATCATTAGCTCAAATCCATAAAAACATTCCATTCTCTCCCTCTCACTAGAAAACCCTAAAACCAAACATCCTCCTCCTTTCTCCTCGGAGCAACCGGCGGCTATAGAAGGAGCTCTCGGATCAGCTCGTGTTCATCTCTCGTTGATTCCCTACACACCTCCACACTCTTGAACCGGTTAGTGCCTCCTTGCATATAGATGGAGACTTTTGATATAGGTTCTTGTTTGTGATACCCCAGGAAAACCAGTGAACGATACAACTTACCTAGCTTCCTCAGTAACCGCATGCTAAATTTCGGGATGAAATTTCTTTCAAGTTGGGGATAATGTGACAACTCGAGTTTCCGACTTTCACTTTCGCATTAAATGCACGTTGACTTTGACTGTGTAGTTGTTTGACTTGTAATGTACACATTGTGTTACGATGAAACAAATTGTGTTTGCTTGATTTTGTGTTTGGTTGTATATGTATAACATGTGACTTATCAGAAAACTTAAACTTAAACGGTTAGAACCCATTAAGGACTCGACGAAACAAGAGTGTGTTTTGCCAATAACCATCCGACGAAACAAGATGTGTTCCGTCACCTGCCTCTCGACGAAACAGGCTGTTTCGCCGGCCCGTCAGTTTCGCCAAGCCCATTAAGGGCCCAAAACACTTAGACGCGTATATGTTATACGGAACCACTCCATTCGTCACACTTTAGCAAAAACAGAAACCCTAGAGCTCCCTCTTCTGTGTGACGGCATCTTGGAACCCTCGAAGCCTTTCTTAGTTTTCAATACATCTCTCCTTTCATCTCGGTTAGTCGTTTGTAGTTAACTTGGTTTCATGATTCTTTGGCTACTTGATCCATGTTTGTGTTTACACTGATTTCTGGAATAGATGTGATTATGCATGATGAATCGGTTATACAACCTTATGTGAAACATGATGTGATTAGGGTTTCATGAGTATTACGTATTAACATCCATTGCACACCTGATTAAACTGTTTAGAATGTAACCATGTGATGGTTCTTTGAATCAACAAACCTGAACTGGTAGTAATTGTGTGAACGCTTAATAATGTTACGGATTTCGTATTGATTCGGTAATTGTTATGTAGAGGGTACGGGTTTCTAGTATGTTACTCAATGATTTGGTTGAATGTTTGCTGAACAATGATGATTGCATGATTCTGTATGACGGCTATTAGGGTTTTCTATGATGATTGTGTAACTGTTAGATCATGCTACGTAACTGACATGATGACGAACCGCTACTCCCGGCGAAACAGAATATGACGAAACTGAGTGTGTTTCGCCGAGAGAAGCCATGACGAATCGGATATGGCGAAACGAATTGTGTTTCGCCATGGTGAAATACGACAAAAGGGATGGGTTTCGTCGAAGGGAATGTACGGCGAAACAGGGGTGTTTCGCCGAATATGAAATCTGCACTGTACCTTAGTTTAATTCTGTTAAAGTTAACGGAGTTAGTTAACTGCTGATAAGAGATATGCATGACTTGTATGGTTTTGATTACGTGATCTGTGTTACTTGGTGATTGAATATGCATGCATGAACTTCGTGAATACAAACTGATTATGTATACGTGCGTACTTTAGGACGTGATTGATTTACTTTGAGCACATACTTAGCATACCGAGCAAACCAAGGTGAGTTCACACAGCCAAGGCATGGGGTTCCTAGGGTGGGAATGGGTTTGGATTATTTACTTGTACTTACCTAGCTTATGGAACTTAGTTATATGGTCCTCGGGTGAGGAAGGGTTATTGATAAGATACGACTAGACTAGTGATACTAATAGAACTGATCTTCGCACACACGCCGGGGTTGGCTGCGATAATATGACTGATCTTCGCACACACGCCGGGGTTGGCTGCGATAATATGACTAATCTTCGCACACATGCCTAGGAAGGCTGCGAACTATACACTAAACTTCGCACACATGCCGGGTGGCCGCGATACAAATATACCTAGTCTAGAACACTCGGGAAACTTTCCCTAATCTTCGCATACATGCCTAGAGGGCCGCGATACGAACTAAACGATACATGACTTAATGAACGAACACAAGGCTTACTATACTATTACAATTACTGAACTATTAACTGTGAACTCGCTCAACTAGTTGTTGACTCTCTGCTGCATGCCTTGCAGGACCTTAGGTACTTATGGAGCTTGCACAGGGAGGAGCAGGTCGTTGTGGGACATGGATCGAGGATGCCGTGTTAAATATTTGAACATTTGAACTTATGATTTACATTGGGTTTACATACTTATGCTTCCGCTAAACATTGATACTATACTTTGGTTTTTGGAACACCTTTCATATTGTTTGGTTGAATTACACTTACTATTTACATTGTTCAATATGATTGGTGGCTTGATCCTGGTCAGTCACGCCTCCAAGCGGTGATACTCCGCGTGTGGATTTTGGGGGTGTGACATTGTTGATGCTTGGTTCCAATGTCTAAAATGAACAATATCTCTCTTGTGAAAAATGTGAACTTTTGCATGATAATGTTTGCTAAGATGTTTTGAATGGTAAATGATTGATAGTTTAGGGTGTTTATTGATGCGTGTGAAGTGTTACTTATATTAGGTGTATATTTTAAGCCCTTTTTAACACATATTTTAGCCAAGTTTTAAATTTATAAAACATGATATTTCACTAACACTAAACACACATATGGGCAAGTGCACCCATCGTTGAGTGTAGTATAGCGTTGGTAAGATACCGAGGTCGTCCAAGGACACAAGAGCTTTTAGTACTGGTTTATCCTCAACGTCTAATCAAAATAAAAGTTTAGAAAAATGTTTTAAACTAAGAAAAATAAAAACTAACTAAAATGCTGAAAATAAAAATAAAATAAAAACAGATAGACAAGATGAATCACTTGGTTCCGACTCGTATCTAGTATAACCTTTGATTATTTCCGCACTTTTGCACATAATTAAGAGATTATCTTAGTTATTGTAGTAGGCCCCTCTTTTGAAGGTGACGTTACCCTCACCCCAGTAGTTTGAGTCAGCAAGGATACAATCCTAAAAGGGTGGATTATTGGAAGATAATGAATTAAGTTATTAATGCAGTATTGTGGTAGGCCCCGCTTTTGGCGGTGACGTTACCCTCGGCTAAGTAGTCTGAGTCAGCAGGGATACAGTCCTAAATAGCCGGGTTATAGTATTAATAGTAGTTAACTTATGAGGGGATCAAAGAGTTTGGACCCCCGCCATCCAATACCGTGAAGTATTGAAGGAGGTCCTACTAAATTTGACCCAGGTCCATTGCAGGACCTCTAAACGCTGAACAATGGCAAGACCTTTACCAAACCGTTCCCTTAACCCCCGACCAGGTAGCCAACATACCTCCATATAGACCGTGGAGATATGAATGGTGAAAATCCTTTATTTTATATAGACAGTAAAATAATGCCAAGACACCACGGACAAACGATAAGGAAAGATCACCTTCAACATAAGTAACTAGTTATTAAAGTCATTAATACAAAACCAAATAAAAAGTGCAAAATATTAGAAATAAAAAGTATTAAACTAGACACTTTGTCTTCACCAAGTGATGTAAGAGACTTAGGCAAACATGGCCTTGATTGTCAAGAACTCTTACGATCAATCTTTGATCCCGAGACGACTCACACACTCTACGATGGACAATGGATGATGGTGGTGGATGATGGTGTTGTGATGGTGGTGGGTGGTGGATGAAGTGTGAGAGAGGTGGTGTGCCAAGGGATGAGATGAAATGAATCCAAGCACTCCTATTTATAGGCTGAACAGAGAGCTAGGCACGGCCCCGTGTCCGCTGGGCACGGCCCCGTGCCTGTCTGACACTCTCTCTCTTCATTAATTGTAATTCGCAATTACAATTAATGCGCCTGCAGTACTTTCGACACGCCCCCGTGTCCGCTGGGCACGCCCCGTGGTGGGCAATAGAAGCTTCTATAGGTTTGTCTTTTCTGCTGCTTCTTGGGCATGCCCCCGTGCTGGCTGAGCACGGGGCGTGTTCAGACTTCTGCCTTCTCTATTTTGCTTTGGAAGGTGCCGTTGAGGGGTCGGGCAGTCCACTAATGTTCCTTTCCTTGTATTTATGTTGGATTTAGCTGTCTTTTTGCTTCTTTTGTGTTTTTGAGCTCATTTAATCCTGAAAATACAAAAGGAAGACAAAAACACTCTTTTTCCAATATTAGTACTTAAAAAGGGTTAGTTTTATGCCTTGTTTGATGTAATTTATATGTTGCATTTTGCACACATCATTTATGACCACCTGATTTATGTTAGATAGTGTAGGACAAATGTTGTTTTGATGATGATTTACAAGATTTTCTTGATATCTAGATTGCATTTTCATATAATTCTTGTTCACAGAATACATGATATGTGTTGTAGTATTGAGGGTCTATGAATATGCCTTGAATGAGACAAAGTGGTCCATTTGGATGAATCTGATGAAGAACAGCATGAATGTGTGATTGAATGAGTGTTGAATATTTGAAAAATGTTATGTTTGATCGAAATTAGGAATCTACAGATGATGGTAACATGTTAAGAAAATCCTATTGGTTCGTACAAGTTTGGACAGGTTCTAGAAAGATTCCATCAATGTTGCACCCAGGGTTGCGAGTCGAGACCCTTGGTTGCGACTCAAGACCTCTTCGGGACAACTCGAGATCAAGCGGAAAACTTCATGGACTAGAGACCAGCAAGATCTCGACTCAAGATCTCCTGATCTCGACTCGAGACTGGACTCGAAATCCCTAAGGGCTGCAACATGAAGGTTCACTACTCGAGACCTTCTGGATGCGACTCGAGACCTTGTAGGTGGTGGATGAAGTGTGAGAGAGGTGGTGGATGATGGTGTTGTGATGGTGGTGGGTGGTGGGTGGTGGATGAAGTGTGAGAGAGGTGGTGTGCCAAGGGATGAGATGAAATGAATCCAAGCACTCCTATTTATAGGCTGAACAGAGAGCTGGTGATGAAACAATGGTTAACCGGGTAGGGTTAACTCACTCGTCTCGTCAAGAGGGTTAATCCCTTCTTTCCAAGGATCGTTGGCTGGATCGTCTGGTGGTAGGTTTCCTGCACAAGGAAACAAACCGTGACTCGTAACAAGGAGGATGGGGTGGGGGGTGCTCCTTGTTACCACTCTCCGGCGTGAGAATCAGTAATTTGCTTGGGAAGCAAAGTATGATAGTAGTAGTATTGAGAGAGTTGAAAAGTGATCCCTCAAACCTTGTTTGGGGTGAGTATTTATAGCCGAGGAGTGAAGGAGGGTAGTTGAGTAGCTAGTCTGACATCGCACAGCTATTTGCAGGTGTGTCAGACCTGTCGGATACTGTGGTGATGCCACGTCCGGCTGTGGTGTCAGACTGTTGTTCATACGTGGTCTGGTAGGCAACTGTTCCCAGTGCCACTTGCACTGTGGTGTCAGACCCACTTGCCTTGTAGGCAGGATGCGGTGCCAAGCCGCATCGCTGCTTGCGGTCATTGATGTTGTTCCCACATTGGTTGTTCCATCCATGATTTGCGCGGGATGCGGTGTTGTGCCGCATCGCCTGTCGAGTGACTGTTACTGTTTTCCAGATCCCTTGTCGTGACGAAAATGTTCATAGGATGCGGTGCGAGGCCGCATTGCTATGCGTAACATTAGTTTCCGTCCCTAAGGTAAGTCTTCTCATCAATGGACAGATTGGACCGCAGTGTTCGCGTGTGTCTACGCGGACACTGGAGAGTTAATTGCTGTTGGGGGTTTTTAATGAGGGTAATGGTCATTCGCGGTCGTGCTGACGCGATATTTGGGACCATACCCCTTCAGCTGGGCACGGCCCCGTGTCCGCTGGGCACGGCCCCGTGCCTGTCTGACACTCTCTCTCTTCATTAATTGTAATTCGCAATTACAATTAATGCGCCTGCAGTACTTTCGACACGCCCCCGTGTCCGCTGGGCACGCCCCGTGGTGGGCAATAGAAGCTTCTATAGGTTTGTCTTTTCTGCTGCTTCTTGGGCACGCCCCCGTGCTGGCTGAGCACGGGGCGTGTTCAGACTTCTGCCTTCTCTAATTTGCTTTGGAAGGTGCCGTTGAGGGGTCGGGCAGTCCACTAATGTTCCTTTCCTTATATTTATGTTGGATTTAGCTGTCTTTTTGCTTCTTTTGTGTTTTTGAGCTCATTTAATCCTGAAAATACAAAAGGAAGACAAAAACACTCTTTTTCCAATATTAGTACTTAAAAAGGGTTAGTTTTATGCCTTGTTTGATGTAATTTATATGTTGCATTTTGCACACATCAAATACCCCCACACTTGAACTTTTGCTTGTCCTCAAGCAAAACTCTTTAATATGTGGCTTACACTCCCAAATGGAATAGGTAGAAGAGAAGGTTTTGGGCTTGTCGTAGAGTGTCGGGATGTCCAAGATCTTTTTGGGTTTTATTTTTATTTATTTACAATCCTATTCGTAATGATTTATTTAGAACGTTTCATAGGAGAAATTACTTATTTGGGCATAACATGCCTTGTTTTAAAATTCCATTTATATACAAGTTCACATACCTCACGGGAGAAATCACTCACACTCGGCCGAAGGTGTATTTTTAGTGAATCACTCGAGAGCGGCATGGAACTTATTCCTACCATAAGCTTGCCAAGCAATCAATCCTCCTCCTTTTTAACTTTTTTACCTTTGTAGATATCAAGAGGACTTTGTGGGTTAAGGGTTAGGCTTGGGTTAAAGGTAAGTGGTTGGGATAGTGGTTAGTAGAAAAAAAGGCGAAAAAGCGTAACAAGTGTCGGTTTTCGTAAGATTTTCTATTTTTGTAACTTTTTATTTTGATGAAGCTTTTATTCAAACAAAGTTATTTTTGATGAACTTGTTTGTTTATTTTTCTTTTTGCTTCATCATCAACACATTTTTTTTTCATACGAAAAACCGAACTTGTTACTAAAACAAAGGGTTAAAAATGAAAAAGGTTTTGGTGGGTAAAAAGGTTTTTGGTTTGGGTGATGAAATGAAAAGGTTTAGGCTCAAAGGGGCTAACTAGGGGGATTTTTGGGTAGGTGGTAAAAGAAAAAGAAAAATAATGGTGTAGAAATAAAAAGGGTTAGTCCTAATGCCTCCATCATTTACTTACTCGGGGTTAAGTTGATAAGGACCGGGAATGTATCGTCATGGCAAGTTCTAGAGTCGTAAGAACCAAGCGGCTATTCACACAAGAAACGAAAAATGAGCATTTAGTCTAAAGATGTAAATTTGTATGCTCAATAAAGGCTCAAAACTCACTTTTGTGGGAATGGGTTTTTATGTGATCAAGTATATATAATCAAATTTTAACAAAGTTTGCCATGCCTTTTCATAATTTTCTTATGTTGGTTCTTTTTATCACTACGCTATCGGTTGTAAATTCGTAAAAATATAACCTTTTTGAGAACTTGAATCTCCCGAGTTAAACCTAGACAAGTAAAAAAAATGAAATTTTTGAAAAAAAATTTGGGGTGATTAGCGGTTCCAATAGAGTTTTGTGTAAGGCTTGTATTTAGGACTTGCAAAATTCAAGGTTTTAGCATCCCCCCCACACTTAAATTACACATTGTCCTCAATGTGTCCCAAAAATAAAATTTTAGGTTGATTAGATGTGTAAAATAGTGTTTAAAAAGCAAAAATTTGTGTTACTGGTAGTCTGGACACGGCCCCGTGTGCAGTGGACACGACCCCGTGGCGAACTGCCAGTAATGAAAACTTACAGAAGGTGAACACGGCCCCGTGTCCACTGGACACGGCCACGTGTCGGACAAAAATCTGCAGGACAGAAGCCAAACAGCAGGTCTGGGCGGTGAGCACGGGGGCGTGTTGGCTGGACACGTCCCCGTGTGGACAGTCTGAAAGCCTGAAAAACAGGTTTCTTCCTCCGGTTTTTCCATCCTGGCCCTATAAGTGCTGAGGCTTAGCATTCCAAGCCTCGGTTCGTACCTGTTTCATCACTTAATACCACACCAAGCAACACAAACATCCTAAATTACCATAGTTAATTGTTCCAAGCATAAAGTAAAAGAAAAAGAAAAATAAAACGCAGAAAATAGTTAGGAAAAGTAAATTGTCTAACACTTGGCACGCAGGCCATCAATTGTTCAAGATTGCAAAGGGTTAACCTGGGGAGTCATCCATCAACCGCTTACTCCTATGCTCCTCCCGCCTACTCCATAGCATCATCATCATCATCATCGTCATCATCCCCTCCATGGCGTGCAATGTGGTCTTGTATGTATCCGACATCGTCTTGTATCTCGGATAGGTTTCTCTCAATAGCTCCGACCCGGTGGTAGGTGTTGCTCGCCATGTTATAGGTGTTCCGAGTACACATGAGGTTTTCCTGCAACAAATCATGCAAACTTTGAAAATTAGGAAAACCGCCTCCCGAGGAGGATGATTGGCCCGGATCACCGTGGGGTGGGTATTGGTACTGATGATGTTGCGGAGCTGGGAGGACAAGTGCTTCTTGCGGGTTCCATGCATGACCTTGCATCCTTTGAAAGGTTACCGTCCCGTCTTCTGCCTCATAAACCAGGTTCATCGAGCGGCATATGTGAATATCCACCGTACCCGACCATGGGCTCCTCTCAAATGACCTAGGTATGTGGGCGAAATGCTTGAAGAGACGGTACACCCATCCCCCGAAGAAAATAGGAGTTGGTGCGCTAGCAAGGCGGTTGTGATGCATGTTTCGGAGCATGAGGAACGGAACATCGAGCGGCCTGCGGTTGTGAATGCAATGGAGGACAAGCAAATCTCTTAACCCAACGACGCCACCACTGTCATGCCTTTGGCTAAGAGAGTAGCCAAGGAGCCTATGAATGTATCTGTAAAGCGGATCCCTCAGCTTGGTACTCTTAGTGCTGCTCGGATTGTAGAACCCTTCCCCAATCTGAGCCCACATGGCTTGGCGCTCGTTGTCTTCAATCTCTCTCAACCCCCCTGTATTTTCTTCGTTTCCCGCATCCTCTTCCGCATACAACCCGATAATCGACCCAAATTGTGCCATGGAGATCGAATACCTCGTTCCGCCACACCGGAATGACACCCCGTCATTATCGAACGGGTCACACCTTGAAGTGAATGCAAATGTGCTGTAAAATTCCAAGGTGCATTCATGGACGGAACGGAGTCGGGTTGTTAGTGCGACTCTGAGTGGTCCCGTGACAATGTTGTTGAAACGGTCAATTTGATTCACCATGGTTAGTAGTTCTGTGCACGCCTGCCTCGGGTGTTCCTCCGGCCTTGTTTGAAGAAGCTCGTATCGAGCTCTTGCATCTAGCTCATTGGCGTTGAATCTTGTAAACTTCCTAGCCATCTGCAAGAATACACCAAAAGTTAGCATGAAACAGAAATATTTTCGGACAAAACTGCAAACAGCGGGCTGGACACGACCCCGTGCCCAGCGGACACGGCCCCGTGTCCAGAGGTCTGTTACTCAAAAACTTCATTTTTCGACCCGGTTTCGAAAACTTGAAAATTTTTGGTCCAATAGGTGCGGTTTCCCCCGAAAATGAAACCCTAAACACCGTTTTTCCCAAAATATCCCGTTTACCCCATCAATTTTATCTTTTTCGGTTCGAGAACAAGGGTTTGGGGTTTTTGTAAGAAATCGGGTGAATCTATGAACAATACAAGTGTATTTACTTCCCTTAACACTAATCTAACTAAATGCAAATAGATTTAGGCAAAAATTTGAGGTTCGATCCGGATGAACTTCAAGAACCCTAGATTTTCCCCAAATTTGTGGAGTTTTAACTACATGCAAGTAACTAATCTAACTACTAAGAGTGATAGAATCATACCTTGACGTTGTTAGATCGATAGGAGACGTCGAAATTTCGCGAAAAATCGCCTGGAACCAGAGCTTTTGTGGGGAAACGGGGCGTGTGGAATGAATAAACTGTTTTGAAAAAGGGGTTTTATCCCGTCTGCAGCGCGAACACGGCCCCGTGTCCAGCGGACACGGCCTCGTGTCGAGCAAATTTTTTTTAAGTGCTCGTGTGAGTGCCCCTTTTTCCCATAAGCTATGGTTAGAAAACTTACCGCTTTATTTTGTCGTCTCAATCGTTCATAACTTACCAGGCATGATGTTTTTATTCTTCCACGGTTTGAAGCGAAATCTCTTCTTATTCATCCTCAATAAATCCTTGATAGAGTTTCAGCCGTTGGCCATTGACTTTAAATGGTGGCCCATTTCGAGATTTAATTTCTACTGCACCGTGTGGAAAAATATGGGTGATGGAAAAAGGTCCTGACCACCTAGACTTTAATTTACCAGGAAACAATCGAAGTCGTGAATTAAACAAAAGAACTACATCTCCTACCCGAAATTCATTAGGTTTAATATGTTTGTCATGCAAATTTTTCATTCTTTCCTTATAAATCTCGGAGTTTGAGTATGCATAATTCCTAAGCTCGTCTAATTCATTTATTTGACAAAATCGATTTTTACCAGCAAATTCTAGATCTAAGTTTACATTTTTGATTGCCCAGTAGGCTTTGTGTGCAATTTCTACTGGCAAATGACAACTTTTTCCATAAACTAGCTTATATGGTGTTGTACCTATCGTTGTTTTATAAGCAGTTCGAAAAGCCCATAAAGCATCGTCTAATTTATCAGCCCATTCCTTTTTATTTAACCCTACGGTTTTTTCGAGTATTCGTTTTAAACCTCTATTAGTCACTTCGGCTTGTCCGTTTGTTTGAGGGTGATACGCTGTTGAAACCCGGTGATAGACCCCATATCTTGTTAAAAAAATTTCAAGTTGATGGTTGCAAAAATGGGTACCTCTATCACTTATTAAAGCTTTAGGTGTGCCAAAACGAGAGAATAATTTTTTCAGAAATCTTACCACGACTCTTCCATCATTTGTTGGAAGTGCCTCGGCCTCGGCCCATTTAGACAAGTAATCTACTGCCACAAGTATATATTTGTTTCCTTTCGATGGTGGGAAAGGTCCCATAAAGTCTAGTCCCCACACATTAAAAATTTCACAAACAAGAATGCCATTTTGTGGCATTTCGTTTTTGGAAGAAATATTACCTGTTCTTTGGCAAGCATCACATGTCTTTACAAGACTTTGAGCGTCTTTGTAAATGGTTGGCCAATAAAATCCTGAATCGAATACCTTTCGTGCGGTACTGGCAGCACCATGATGTCCTCCGTATGGACCTTCATGACAATGGCGGAGAATTCTTCGTGCTTCACTACCATGTACGCATCGTCTGACGAGTTGGTCGGCACACATTTTGAAAAGATATGGATCTTCCCAAAAGTAGTGTTTCACATTGGCAAAGAATTTTTTTCTTTGATGATGTGGCCATCCTTTTGCGACTATACCGCTAGCTAGGTAGTTAGCATAGTCGGCGTACCATGGTTCTTCCTTGTATTCCACCATTTCCAGGGACTCAGTTGGAAATTTTTCGTTGATTTGCTCGTCCCTGGTTGCCTCTAAAGCTGGGTCTTCTAAGCGTGAAAGATGATCTGCTGCGGTATTTTCTGCTCCTCTTTTGTCCTTAATTTCAATGTCAAATTCTTGGAGGAGTAGAATCCACCTGATCAAACGTGGCTTTGCGTCTTGCTTTTTGAAGAGATATCGAATGGCTGCATGGTCTGTATAGACTATAGTTTTAGAAAGAACAAGATAAGAACGAAATTTATCAAAAGCAAATACCACAGCTAGTAATTCTTTTTCAGTTGTTGTGTAATTTTCTTGTGCATCATTAAGTGTTTTACTAGCATAATAGATTGGGTGGAAATGCTTTTCTTTTCTCTGTCCCAAGACAGCTCCAACTGCAAAGTCACTGGCATCACACATGATTTCGAAAGGAAATTTCCAATCAGGCGCTATCATGATAGGTGCATTGACTAGCATTTCCTTTAGGGTTAGAAATGCTTGATTGCAATCCTTGTCAAAGATGAAAGGAGCATCTTTTTCAAGTAATTTTGTTAGAGGCCTTGAGATCTTTGAAAAGTCTTTGATAAACCGCCTATAGAATCCGGCATGCCCTAGGAAACTTCTGATAGCTCTTACGGAGGATGGAGGTGGTAGTCTAGAAATGGTATCTATTTTGGCTCGATCCACCTCCATTCCTTCGCTTGAGATTTTGTGACCGAGTACTATTCCCTCCGTTACCATGAAATGGCATTTTTCCCAATTAAGGGCGAGGTTAGTTTCCTCACATCGGGATAGCATTCGTTCAAGGTTGTCGAGGCATTGGTCATATGAATCCCCAAAGATAGAAAAGTCGTCCATGAAGACTTCCATTGTCTTTTCTATCATGTCATGGAAATTGGCTACCATGCAACGTTGGAATGTTGCTGGGGCATTACAGAGACCAAACGGCATGCGTTGATAAGCAAAAGTTCCATAGGGACATGTGAAAGTTGTCTTTTCTTGGTCTTCGGGTGCTATCGGGATTTGAAAGTAACCTGAAAAACCATCCAAGAAACAGTAAAATTTATGACCGGATAATCTTTCTAACATTTGATCAATGAAGGGTAAAGGAAAATGATCCTTTCTTGTTGCTTCATTTAATCGTCTATAATCTATACATACTCTCCATCCTGTGACGGTTCTCGTTGGTATTAGTTCATTCTTTTCGTTAGTTATTACCGTCATACCTCCTTTCTTTGGAACTACTTGGACGGGACTCACCCAAGGACTATCGAAGATAGGATAGATAAGTCCGGCGTCAAGTAACTTGATGACTTCGATTTTAACCACTTCTTGAACATTGGGGTTTATTCGACGTTGTGGTTGTATGGCCGATTTGTAGTCATCATTCATCAAAATTTTGTGTGTGCACATAGAAGGACTAATTCCTTTTATGTCCACAAGTTTCCAGGCTATTGCATTTTTGTGTTTTTTCAAAAGATTAATTAATTTTTCTTTTTCTAAGTTATCTAGTTTAGACAAAATAATTACAGGTGACTTACCATCTTTGTCTAGAAAAGCGTATTCCAAACCTTTTGGAAGTTCTTTGAGCTCAAGTGGTGGGTCTTTAGGAGACTCCTTATTTGGTTGCTCGTTTCGATCAAGAACTTTAAAAGTTTGTTCTATGGCGACCTCTTCTTCAACAAAGTGGTCAATCTCTTCACTTGTATCGGGTGGTTCATCTTCATCTTCAATTAGGGGGTCATTATTGCCGAATGGATATTTCATTGATCGTTCGAGATCGACACTTCTTTTAAATGCCCCTAATTGAAGAGGTAGATTATTGAACTTCCGGTTTTTCAAAGCTTCGTGAGTTTTTACAAATGGTCGTCCCAACACTAGAGGAGCGTCATCGAGGATGACAAAGTCGGTTGGGATTACCATTTGATTTGCTTGAACCAAGACATCTTCAACTATACCGATTGATTTTATTACTTTCCGATTGGATAGAAAAATGGGTATTTGAAGTGGAGAAAAATCACTAATACTTAATTTTTTGAAAATGTAGTTAGGCATTATGTTAACACAAAGATCTTTATCGATGGTGACATTACTAATAAACGAATTTTGAAAGAAACATGGAACCGGTGTAATGTTAATTTCAAATGGGTCTTCTTTTATTAGTGTAGTTTGATCATTAGTTAACCTAACACTTACCATTTCGTCAATTTTAGCGTTAGTATTTAACTCTTTTAAAAACTTAGCATGAGTGGGTACTAAACAATGATTTTCGAAAGAAGGTGTCAAGAGATTAATTTCTTCAAAATTAGACTCTTCTTGGATTTTAACGTTGTCGGACTCACCTTTTTCGTTGTTTAACTCATGTGTCGGTTTTTCACTTATTTGTTCTTCCATTTTTACATTTTCAGTTATCTCTTCCTTTTTTAATTCTTCTCTTGCGCGGGACTCCTCTTCCCTTGCGCGAGCTTCTTTTATACATCGATCGATAACTCTAATGTGTTCTAATATCCTATCGGTCACTTCGGTTATAGAAAAAGAATCATTATTTTCTAAGCTTGAATCCGGTTGTTCGACCCTTTGTTCCTCATAATACTCATATGAAGTCGATGGTTCGCACCATTGTTCTTCATTGTAAGCATATGATGGATAAGGTTCGTAATTTTGTTCTTCATAATACTCATATGAGGTGGGTTGTTCACGCCAAGGTTCCTCATAATAAGCATACGAAGGTGGTGGCTCATATCTTGGTTCCTCAAAGTATGAGTATGAGGGCTCATACCTTGGTTCATCAAAATATGAGTATGAGGGAGGAGGTTCATACCTTTGGTCTTCATAGGATGTGTATGAAGTTGATGGCTCGTACCTGGGCTCCTCATAGTAGGTGTATGAATTGGATGGTTGATATGAGTGATTATTTTGAATCGAACGTGCATTACGAAAATTAGTGCAATAATTACCCCTATAATCATCCTCATCATAGGTGTAGTTGTAACCTCCTGAGTATTGATCCATAAGAATCACTCAGCAGACCACAACCAAGTCTCGAGATCAGAAAACAAAAATAAAAACGAAAACAGAGGCTGGACACGACCCCGTGTTCAGTGGGCACGGCCCCGTGTTCAGGATCTGTATCTGGGCGTTTTAATTAAATTTACTGATTTCGTTGAGCACGGGGCGTGTTCAGTGAGCACGGCCCGTGTTCAAGCTTCTGTTACTGTGTGTTTATGAAAAATCTGCAGCACGGCCCCGTGTTCAGCGAACACGGCCCCGTGTACAGGTTACTGTAAATGCAAAATTAAACTAAAATGCAGAAAAATGTGCGCGCGTTTTAAAAAGGTTTTGAAAAACTGATTAGGCCGTCGATTTTAAGCTTTCTTAAAATCCTTGTGTCCCCGGCAACGGCGCCAAAAACTTGATGCGTGTGAAGTGTTACTTATATTAGGTGTATATTTTAAGCCCTTTTTAACACTTATTTTAGCCAAGTTTTAAATTTATAAAACACGATATTTCACTAACACTAAACACACATATGGGCAAGTGCACCCATCGTTGAGTGTAGTATAGCGTTGGTAAGATACCGAGGTCGTCCAAGGACACAAGAGCTTTTAGTACCGGTTTATCCTCAACGTCTAATCAAAATAAAAGTTTAGAAAAATGTTTTAAACTAAGAAAAATAAAAACTAACTAAAATGCTGAAAATAAAAATAAAATAAAAACAGATAGACAAGATGAATCACTTGGTTCCGACTCGTATCTAGTATAACCTTTGATTATTTCCGCACTTTTGCACATAATTAAGAGATTATCTTAGTTATTGTAGTAGGCCCCTCTTTTGAAGGTGACGTTACCCTCACCCCAGTAGTTTGAGTCAGCAAGGATACAATCCTAAAATGGTGGATTATTGGAAGATAATGAATTAAGTTATTAATGCAGTATTGTGGTAGGCCCCGCTTTTGGCGGTGACGTTACCCTCGGCTAAGTAGTCTGAGTCAGCAGGGATACAGTCCTAAATAGCCGGGTTATAGTATTAATAGTATTAAACTTATGAGGGGATCAAAGAGTTTGGACCCCCGCCATCCAATACCGTGAAGTATTGAAGGAGGTCCTACTAAATTTGACCCAGGTCCATTGCAGGACCTCTAAACGCTGAACAATGGCAAGACCTTTACCAAACCGTTCCCTTAACCCCCGACCAGGTAGCCAACATACCTCCATATAGACCGTGGAGATATGAATGGTGAAAATCCTTTATTTTATATAGACAGTAAAATAATGCCAAGACACCACGGACAAACGATAAGGAAAGATCACCTTCAACATAAGTAACTAGTTATTAAAGTCATTAATACAAAACCAAATAAAAAGTGCAAAATATTAGAAATAAAAAGTATTAAACTAGACACTTTGTCTTCACCAAGTGATGTAAGAGACTTAGGCAAACATGGCCTTGATTGTCAAGAACTCTTACGATCAATCTTGGATCCCGAGACGACTCACACACTCTACGATGGACAATGGATGATGGTGGTGGATGATGGTGTTGTGATGGTGGTGGGTGGTGGATGAAGTGTGAGAGAGGTGGTGTGCCAAGGGATGAGATGAAATGAATCCAAGCACTCCTATTTATAGGCTGAACAGAGAGCTGGGCACGGCCCCGTGTCCGCTGGGCACGGCCCCGTGCCTGTCTGACACTCTCTCTCTTCATTAATTGTAATTCGCAATTACAATTAATGCGCCTGCAGTACTTTCGACACGCCCCCGTGTCCGCTGGGCACGCCCCGTGGTGGGCAATAGAAGCTTCTATAGGTTTGTCTTTTCTGCTGCTTCTTGGGCACGCCCCCGTGCTGGCTGAGCACGGGGCGTGTTCAGACTTCTGCCTTCTCTATTTTGCTTTGGGAGGTGCCGTTGAGGGGTCGGGCAGTCCACTAATGTTCCTTTCCTTGTATTTATGTTGGATTTAGCTGTCTTTTTGCTTCTTTTGTGTTTTTGAGCTCATTTAATCCTGAAAATACAAAAGGAAGACAAAAACACTCTTTTTCCAATATTTTAAAAATGGTTAGTTTTATGCCTTGTTTGATGTAATTTATATTTTGCATTTTGCACACATCATTTATGACCACCCGATTTATGTTAGATAGTGTAGGACAAATGTTGTTTTGATGATGATTTACAAGATTTTCTTGATATCTAGATTGCATGTTCATATAATTCTTGTTCACAGAATACATGATATGTGTTGTAGTATTGAGGGTCTATGAATATGCCTTGAATGAGACAAAGTGGTCCATTTGGATGAATCTGATGAAGAACAACATGAATGTGTGATTGAATGAGTGTTGAATATTTGAAAAATGTTATGTTTGATCGAAATTAGGAATCTACAGATAATGGTAACATGTTAAGAAAATCCTATTGGTTCGTACAAGTTTGGACAGGTTCTAGAAAGATTCCATCAATGTTGCACCCAGGGTTGCGAGTCGAGACCCTTGGTTGCGACTCAAGACCTCTTCGGGACAACTCGAGATCAAGCGGCAAACTTCATGGACTAGAGACCAGCAAGATCTCGACTCGAGATCTCCTGATCTCGACTCGAGATCTCCTGATCTCGAATCGAGACTGGACTCGAAATCCCTAAGGGCTGCAACATGAAGGTTCACTACTCGAGACCTTCTGGATGCGACTCGAGGCCTTGTACTCTCGAGTCGAGACCACCTGGTCTCGACTGGACTGCTTGACTCCGTTATTGGGCCTCAGCGTGTGACAACCTGTTTTGGGCTGTGCGTGTGTGTGTTTCCTGTTACTGTTCAAATTAACTATGTGCTGCTATGGTTTAAACTGATTAAATGATAGAAAAGGCCCAATAGCGTATAGGACACTAATATGAAATGTATGCTATGTGTTAGTTATGTGTAGAATTTACGTGACTCTTCTGTATCCAAGCCTGACCCATACTGGTAACCATGTTAGGACGTGGTGACCAACGTACTTGACCAAGTAAACTATCTGCCGAGCAACCCAAGGTGAGTTCACAACTTTTAAAGCATGCGTTCCCGGGGGTTGGGAAACGGAGTTTAAAACGACGTTATCCCCTTGTGAGGGATACAAACTACTTTTCTCCCTTTATGAGGGACGCTTAGTTAATTACTATTTATATGAGATTCAACTAGCATACTAAACGAAACTCTATCACTCAAGTCCTTGCTTATTAATACCGATTAGTCGCCGGGGCCTGGCGAACGGGTTATTAGTTGATAGCGCTATTAGGTTTCACCAACCTCACACCGTGCCCGCGTATGGAATCGGGAGTGAACTGATAGACCCTGGCAAAACCGTCAATGATGATAGACATTGACAAACGGGGCAAAATTCACGTAATGTGCGGTCGCAAAGTAGTCGGTATTGTACAGTTTAGTAGCTTACTTATGGGGTAGCTCCCCATGGCATGGTATAAATGAGTAAATTAACTGTGGAAACAAGTTTTTGGAATTAAAAATTGGACAAACTCGTGAACTCGCCAACATTATGTTGATACCCTACTGCATGCTTTACAGGTACCCAGTGACTCAGGAGCTAGCAACTTGGGAATGTGTAGTGGCCGTCTACACCCGTGTGTTGGGTTCTATAATAAACTTAAACTATGAACTTTGTTTAACATGTTTTTCCTATGCTTCCGCTACTTACTTAAACTGCTATTTGAACCTTAAAACTTTTGAACTTCAACTATGGTGATCGCTAATCTTCATGATTAGTGAACTTTATTACTATTATCTTAATTATTCAGTATGATTAGTGGCTGGATCCTGGTCAGTCACACGCCTCGCGGTAGTACTCCGCAGGTGCATTTTGAGGGTGTGACAGATTGGTATTAGAGCCATTGGTTATAGTGAACTCGGTTTTAAAAAGAAAGTCTTTTGAGAAAAACCAGACTATAACCTGTGACTCGCGACGACACTACACTCCAAGTGTAAGGATCAATGTATTAGACCTCATGGCTTGGACTTGTGTTTACTTGCTTGATTGTTTAATGTCTCTGCTCCACTATACGTACTAGTATGCCTAGTTAGATATATGCACATCCCTCTTCTTTCTCATTGTCGCTACACTACGACATCGCACTCATACTGTGTTTTCTGGTGGTGAAGACAATGAGTGGACGCGGAAGAGGAAACGTTAACATGACTGAGGCTCAGTTCACTAACCTGATCAACACGGTGGCTGCAGCTTTCACAGCTCACCCTGGAGGTAAACTCGTTATTTTAGGATGTTTAGATCCTACCCCCGCATCGTCTTTTCACCCCTAAACCTATTCGCTTCGTTTTCCGTAACATGTCAGCCTGCACCTGCGCAACCGCGTGTTTGTACTTTCAAAACCTTCATGGACTGCAAACCTCTCCCTTTCAATGGCATTGAGGGTGCCATAGGTCTGCTGCATTGGATTAAGAAGGCCGAATCTGTGTTTGCTGTTAGCGTGTGTCCCCCTGCTAGTTGGGTGAAGTTTGCTACTGGTACGCTTGAAGGAAATGCGCTTTCATGGTGGAAAGCGCAGATTCAGATGCTTGGTTTAGAAACTGCTAATGCCACTGCTTGGGAGGATTTCAAGAACATGATCAAAGAAGAGTACTGCCACAGAGATGACATCCACAAGCTCGAGAACGAGTACTACGAGCTTAAGATGGTTGGATCAGAGATTGAGACCTACACCAAGCTGTCCAACGATTATGCTGCTCTCTGTCCAAACATGTCTCAGCCTACTTATCGAAGGATCGAATTGTACATCAAGGGTTTGGTCCCTGAAATCCAGAGTTTGGTCACTTCGGCCAATCTCACCATGATTTAACCAGTCATTCGTCTCGCTCAACGACTCACTGATCAGGCTGTGGAGCAGGGCAAGCTACCCAAAAGGATCAGGGCTACTACTGGAGCTTCAAATGAAAGCAAGCGTAAATGGGATGGAAATCAGGGCAAGGATGCTAACCCCACTCAGCCTAAAATAATGAGGTTTCGAGTGAGATCTCGACTCAGTTATGAGGTCTCGAGTGAGATCTCGAGTCAAGTCTCGATTCATCTTGTAACATTATGAGGTCTCGACTCATTAAGGTCTCGAGTCGTAATCATGGTCTCGACTACTGTGTTTTATGAGATCTCGACTCCTTGATGAGGTCTCGAGTTGTGAAGATTGAATCCCTTAGTCGAAACCTCAGTGGTCTCGAGTCGAAAACGTTGTCTCGAGTTGTAAAGATTTGAGAACCCTTATGATTTCGAGTCGAGACCTTGTGGTCTCGAGTCGAGACCTGATGGTCTCGAGTCGCAATCTGATGGTCTCGAAACTCCTGTTGACAGCTGCTGTTGTGAAAATAACTGAAAACTCGAAATTTTAGGGATTGTGGGATAATGTTTCGTGTTCATTGTTGATCTAAACTTATCAAAGATTTCGAAATTATAATTTGATTATCTTTAACATTTTTCGAAAATTTTAAGAGATAAAATTCAGACCAAAACAGTAAAAACACCCACTAATCCAAATTATATTACAAAACTTAAGGAATTTTTCGAGTTTTCTTAGAACAAGTGATGAACCCTAAAAAAATAAAACATAATTTTGGAAACCCGAAACCTGAATTTTAATGGGTTTGTAATGGATTTCGTAACAATAAGTTTTACCCATTATGATTTCGAGTCAATTATTAAAATTCTTTTCCGAAAACAGTGATTCGGGACATTGTTAAAGGACTCGAAACCGGCTGTTTATAATACTTTCAAAAAATTTTGTTTTCCAGATTTCAATCCCAGAATTAACGGATACGAAAACAGAACCGATTTATCAACATATGCTCTGATACCACATGTTGATCAGTTCTGTTTAAACATAATGAAAATATGAATAACATACCTATTACAACAGACAGGCCAGCAGAGAATCCGGTCAGAGATGCAGCCATTGAGTTTGACATACTTGTCAGGATGATCTGGTTCCTCCTTAGGGTGTAAGATTATGATGGTGATGAAACCGAAACAAGGGAAGGATTCGGTTAGGAGAGAGAGCCGATTATTGATGTTATGAGGATTGTGTAAGTTGTGTAATTGTCTAACCCTTAAACTCTCTAATAATCTCCTTATATATACACCCAAGAGGAAACCTAATTAGTTAATAAGGGTAATATGGTCCATCAACAATTACCAACTAATTATTAATAGGTTATTAATATATTTTGATCTATATAATATAAATGATTATAATGGCTACAAGATTAAATATTATAACAATAATATATTTAATCTTACAAATGGTTCAACCGGTTGAACCAGGTTGTAACGAACGGTTCAATCGGGTTGACTAGCTAACTCTATAATTTCATAAATTACAAGATCAACTCAAAAGTTAATCCAAGAATGCATGATTACATATTAAAAGATGATTCAAAAGTAAATCCATAATAAAAAATAATCCAAAAGAAAATCGAAAACCATTCAATTTTCCAACAAGCTCTTTTAAATGAGAGTGTACGATATGTTTAGGCTATTTGAGTGTTAAATACATCAACTATTTTTGTTTCATACAATATTAAGTAAGAACATTTAGTTACGAATAATCATAATATATAAAAATTATGTAAGATAAGTAACATATATAATAAATATAAGCAACAACCCAAACTAAAATAACCCTTAGCCGGTACCGGTATTACGTTTCAAACCGGTATACCGGATTTTACCGCCGGTACAAACCTTATGCCGTTTCACTTATTTACCTGGGTGTTTCGTACCGGATTTACATCTGAAAACGGTAATACCGGTATAACCGGCCGGTATTTACCGGTTTTTAAAACATTGCATGTGCGTGTCTGTTAATCTGGAAATCATTGAGATGGATGTAGACATGTTCTTGACTGATCAAGTTTCCCTTTAGGTGTACGATTTGATCCACTGGATTATCATTAAAACAAGAGTAAAATGCACGGATAGTCCCTGTGGTTTGGTGAAATTTCACCTTTAGTCCCCAACTTTTCAAAATTACACTCTTAGTCCCTGTGGTTTGACAAGTTGTTACTCGGATAGTCCCCAAAGCGGATGGAGGTTAGTTTTTCACGTTAAGTGGGTGTGAAATGACAAGGACTATCTGAGTAACAACTTGTCAAACCACAGGGACTATCCGAGTAACTTGTCAAACCACAGGGACTATCCGAGTAACTTTCATCCGATTTGGGGACTATCCGAGTAACAACTTGTCAAACCACAGGGACTAAGAGTGTAATTTTGAAAAGTTGGGGACTAAAGGTGAAATTTCACCAAACCACAGGGACTATCCGTGCATTTTACTCTTAAAACAAATAACAAATAACTAAATCGCATCACATAGAGAGACAATGATATTTGCTTACAATTGGTGTGGTACGGAAGAAGAAGAAACTATCAACCTTAGGTTCGATTGTAGGTTGATGATTTCACCCATTTTTTCACAAGTGCTTACAACTGTTCACAATTATTTCACCATGTTATACCAAGTAAAATTGAAAATAAAAGGGTTAGACTATTCACGTTAGCTTCTCTATTCATCCACATAATTACACAAAAAATACTATTTTTTCAATTAAATAATACTTTATTTATACTTTTATTATTACTTTTTCTATCTCCTTCACTCACAACCAATTTAAAAACATATAAAAAAATAAAGGGTTATTAGATTTTATCATCACCAACTATTGGCTATTGGCCGCTGCCACCCCCAACTATCACTTTGACGCCCGTCACCCCCAACTTAACACTTAGTGTGTTCTGTCACCACATCGTTAACTGATCACTAGCTTTTGATCCTGTTACTACACTTTTTGGGGTGTCATAGGGATCTTGGGAAGGTTTTAGGGATCTTAGGACACCCCCAAAAGTATAGTAACAAGATCAAAAGTTAGTGATCCGGTGACAAAACACACTAATTGTTAAGTTGGGGGTGGCAGACGTCAAAGTGATAATTGAGGGTGGCAGCGGCCAATGACCAATAGTTAAGGGTGATAAAATCCAATAACCCAAAAATAAATGTAACCGAGGAGTGTTTCCCAAATTTACATGAACAGTAACATTTTCTCTTTCTTCCAATCACAACCACCTCCTAAAATATGCAGAAACCACTCACAAATATATGCAGAACCTGATCTAAATGCTCTTAAAATATAGAGGCTATTTTCGGTTTATGAAAAACTCATGATGTAAAGAATATCGGAACGGTGGAGTGGGCGTGGAAAAGTGGCGTGGTGGCCCCTCCACGCCGGGAACACCATCCCGTGGGGTGGCGTGGTGGTGAGGACGGAGTATTTTCCACTGGCATGGGAGCATTTGGGTTATGAAGTGGAGGCTCTTGATTGGTGAGTGGATTTTGGATGTGTTTTAATTGGTTGATGTTTATTTAAAAAAAAAACGTCACTTTCACGCCCCTCCCACTCCGTGCTTTTTTTTACCACATCCCTTTGTTGACGTGGCCGCCACATGACGCTTAATGCCCCTCTTCATGTCCTCCCACTCCGTATAGTCTTACAATTCATTGAAGTTTATTTATAGGAAAGAAGATTCTTGTAAATACACTACTAGAAAATACACATTTCTTGACGCACATTGTGCGTCATAAAACAATAATTATGACACGCAAAAGCGTGTCGTTGATTGAGTAGTCATAAAATTAACATGACATGCATTTGTGTGTCATGTTTTTATGACACACATTTAATAACACGCATTCATGACACACATTCATGACACTCATTTTATGACACCTCTTAATGACACACATTCATTCCACTCATTTTATGACATTTTTTAATGACACACGTCCATAATAAACATTTATGATATATACGTATAACATTCATTTACGCGTGTCATGCTTTTAATTATTTAAATTTTTTTTATAGAATTACTAATTTTCCCTGGATACATGTACAATAACAAAAACAATAAATTTTTTTCATAAAACAAATACACACACGTAGGGAAGAGCACGGTACTCATTCGGTACCGGTACCGAAAAAGGGAAAAGTGGGTACCGATACCGGTACCGAATACACCGGTTCGGTACCGGTACTTACCGGTGTTTTACACGTAAATACCGGTACCGTACCGGTACCGAAAAACGGAGAAAGTGGGTACCAGTACCGGTACCGAATATACCCAGTACGGTTCGGTACCGGTACCCGATACCAAATGCTCATCCTTACACACACACACACACACACACACACATATATATATATACCAAAAAATCCATTGCATAATCATTTGTCAAGTATACTACAAATATTTTAACGTTAACAAAAAAAAATTGTTTGTCAATACATCGTTAACACCTTAAATACGATTTGTCACTTAAAAATAGAGGTAACTGCATAAGTCGATCAATCTTCGCGAATGCCATCCATATCCGCAGCTGAGTATTCCTCTACTCCTTTCCCAATCTGAGACAACAATTAAATAAAATAAATCTTAAAAATCAGAATTTAATCCTAATATATGAATTTAAGCATTTGTTTGAATATAATCCTAATATATGAATTTAAGCATTTGTTTGAATATATTTCTGGTTCATATATAATCCTAATATATGAATTTAAGTACATATTTCTCTAATATACAAACTAAAATATGACTAAGCTTACATTATCATTGTCGAGTATTTCAACTCCTTCGTAAGTTATCTCCTTCATGAACTTCATCACATAGTAGCCATATTTAGTACATCCTGGCTGACATGGACACTACACAAAAGCTCATAAAACATTTGCCTAAATGCAAATACTAAGAGAAGAGATTGACATTTAATAAAATGTAAAAACATACCTTTTGCCATGTTATTCCCATCTAAACCAAGAACACGGCCAGCATTATGTTAAAATACTTATAGAATTTTGGAAAAAAAATGCAAAAATGGAAAAGAACTCAAAAAAAAAAAAAAAAAAAAAAACAAAACAAAAAACAAAATAATACCTCAGCTCTATAGTCTGTTCCCTTATTTGGAGGCTTCAAACACAATATATGAATATTTATGACACATGCCTCTTTCATTGGTTGATATTGCAACAACCTGTGAAGATATAACCCTTCTTGTTGTATTTACATTCACCAAGATGAATAAAGCATAAACATTTTAGGCAAAAAAGGCAGCATCAACTTGCAAAATAAAAAGTAATGTGGTTCAAGAGTAAAGCTAATATAGTAACAAGACATTTAGACTATTCTTTATTCCCTTACACACAAATTCCAACTCGAGACAGGAAACATAAACAAACCTACAAAATCATTATGGGAAATAAATGAAAAATCAAAACAATCAGAATTCGACTAAGCATTGATAAAAAATACAAAATAAATGTGGCATGGTTACTGGGGAGAGTTGTGGACTTGTGGCTGTGTGCAATCTGTTTCTATGCCTTACTGTACTTTTGATTCGCAAGATAAATACCCTAGTTTTAATTAGGATAAAAATTACCAAAAACTGAGAGATGTAAGGCTCAAACACGCGACCTCTTTGCTAGTAGACAAAGGGATTACCACCACAACAACCTAACTTTGAATTATTTGGGACCCGACCAATTATTCTTTAGGGGTACTTGAAAAATTTAGCATACTGGTTCTACTAAATTTTTAAAAAACATTGGGATCCGGGGACCCCGACCCACCCTATGTGGGTCCACCCCTGAACATGCATATACTTTCAAGTATTTCATTTACTACCCTACACATGAAGGAACATAGTTTAAACAAACTTTTGAGTTTTATATGCAAATAAAAAAAATAAAAATCTTGTGAAATTGCAAAAAAAAAAAAAAAAAGAACACATAGTTTGGATGGAAGCATTACTGTTTTAAGCAAAGGGTGACAACAAACTTTGAAGTTCATATAATATTCATAATTTTAACCAAGGGTATGAAACCAGAGTCAAATAACTAACTTAAATAAGAAGCTTAAAACACATTCACAAGTTCATATCATCTTCAATTCTTCATTATATTATGCAATTCTGACACAGACATTTTATCGAACAGGTGTTATGCGTACTTCTAAAACAACGTATTTTGGTCCAATTTTCCCTTGTTTTATTAAGCTAAAAAGACACAAGTTCAGACATGAAACTTTGCAAATTCAACAATTAATGGTTAAACGCATACTTTAAAATGAAAAATAAAAAATCGCCTGATGGTTTGCTGCGAGACAGAGATGCTCGTGAAACGAGAAGATGATGAAATGCTAACTGATCAGCCCAAGTTAAAATAGGAGATTACAGTAAGCTATTTAGATATTAAAAGATTTATCAATTTTGCACAACAATTTCAGAAAGAAAGCCATTAATATAAACAAATTGAAAAGCAAATTGATACCTGATGACGGGGTAGCCCAAGACCAAATAAAATGACTTAGACACATCAAAGCCCGAAAGGTTAAAAGGTTCGAAGGTTGGAAACCCGGGAGACTAGATAAAATAGTACGTGAACAGTAGGCAGTCACATCTCTGATTGCTTCACCAAACTCTCCAGCCGCAAAAGTGACACAAGCTCACAGAGCACAGCCTTTTATCCGCATGTCAAAGGCTTCAACCCCCAAAAAGGGCAAAACCCCCACTGCAAGCTTGTTCACTAGTCAAATAGCTTCCTCTTTGTGTGATGGCTTTCCCTATAAATGTGACACTTCATTTAGTGTGAAAAACATTCCGATCAGCTCTGATTCCTGGAGAATCCCTGGTCATTGTTCTTGAGTACTTGCTTCACGCAAGTCACTTTCTTTCACATTCAACACACACATTCCCTTTGCTCCTACATCCAAAACTGAACACATTTCAGTGGAGGATCTCGAGCAAACAACAAAAACAATCTAGTGAACCTCTCTCCACGTCTTGCAAACGTGGGGGGACCCCACGACCTGCGTTAGGCAAAGTTGAACCCTTCAACCTTTTTGCTTAACCAGCCCAGCTACCATCCCTGGTCTATTATTTGTTGCATCAGCAAGTTGGCGCCCACCGTGGGGCTACGCCACTATTTTTCTTCAAAAGACCTAGTAGTGTAGCTCCATTATCTCGAAATTACCATGTCAGAAAGTGGATCCCCGGGAGAGGTGAACCAAGTTCCAAATACCTCTACCCCAAGTACTGGTCAAGCCCATGTGGCTATACCAACGTCCTTCTCGACACCGGGGATCACTCCCGAGTTTCTTTCTTTCAACACTCCAACTCCGACCAGATCAGGGGTCCCTTCCCCTAATATCGATGTCTCTGGCACCCCATCACATGTTGAGCTTACCCCTGAGGGGGTCGCCAACAATTTCCTTGAGTTGAGGTCTCTCCTCAACCAATATGTGAGTAGGGAAAAGGACAAGGGAGTGAGGATTCGTTTAGACTATGACGAACCGGAGCCAACACTATCTCCTAGACCCCCATCCCTCCTTTTGCAAACTCACAACCCTTGGTGTCTAGGGATGAGGCTGGTCCCAGTAATCCTCCTCCAAACCCTAACCCATATTTGTCCGCAAGGCCGAATCCTACAGCATATCCTCTCTTTTCGTCCCAACCAGCTACAAACGGTGCTCCTTTGGGCCATGAGCTGACCCTTGACCAGCTCCTACAGTCCCCAGTGACGAGTCTTCCACCCTCAACAACTTCATGGGAGCAAGCTTTGTCCTTCCTCCCCTTGGCACAGAGTGCCGTTATGAGCACTCCCTTGGGAGTTAGTTGCCCAGTTGCACCCGGAAGCCTTCAAGGCTTCAACCTTATGCCCCAGATGATGGCCAGCTTCCCGTGGAAGCACTTTATTAATCAAGTGCTGGCCACTCAAGGGAACAACAACAACAGCAATAACACGGGTGCAAGGGTTGAATAAGATTTGGCCAAGCCTTACAAGCTGAGTAACCTCTCGTGCTTCTCACAACAAATAGCCGATTATGATTTTCAGACAAAGATTAAAATGCCATCCCACATCAAGACGTATGATGGGACTGAAGATCCTGAAGACCATCTTCAGATCTTTACTGGTGCTGCAAGAATTGAGAAATGGTCAAATTCTGAATGTTGTTTAATGTTCATGCAAACCCTTGTCGGGTCAGCCAGAATTTGGTTCAATGATTTACCTGCTCGAAGCGTTCGAAGCTCCGATGACCTCAGCAAGGGGTTCCTGGCCAATTTCTCCCAGCAGAGGCGATACGTCAAAGATGCTACGGTAATCTTTCAGATAAAACAAAGAGATGATGAAAGCCTTCGAGAGTTTATAGAAAGATACAAGAAGGAAGGTCTAACATATGTAGGGCCAGACGAAAAGATGAGGGTGGCCAGTTTTATGAACGCCATTACATCCAAATATCTCACAAGAGATTTTAACAAATCCCTGCCCAAGACCTTGGAAGAAGCTCTCGAAAGGGCTGAAGCTCACATCCGGGGAGAGGAGGTAGTAGACATTAAAGAGCAAAGGAAAAGAGGATCCAGCTGGCGAGGCAACAGCCCATCTAGAAAAAAAGGGGAACTTTAACTCCTATGACAGACGCCAAAAGGGTTCAGAGCATCGAAGGTCTGAAGGTCGGAACCCTTCCAGCAGGGAGAAAGGCATAAGTTTCACACCCCTTACCAAGACCCCTCAAGAAATCCTTGCAACAAAAGAAGTTAAGAAAAACTTACGGCCTCCTAGACATCTCCCCAAAAGTAGGAAGAACAAGAATTCCACCCAATACTGTGAATTTCATGAAGAAAAGGGGCACCACACCAATGATTGCTTCCAACTAAAGAAGAGGATTGAAAAAGCCGTTAAGTCCGGGGAACTTGCTCACTTGGTGAAGGGAGTAAGGGACAAGATGGCCGAAGGAAAGGGCAAGGAAGTCAACATGGTGGATTTTGATGAAAAGGTTCCACACAAAAGGCAGCGGTTGGAAGTTTGGAAGCTTCAGTGTGTTTGTTTTCCTCCAACAGAAAAAGACCCTCTTTCAAACCCTCTTGTGGTTGAGGCAACTGTGGGAACATTACAAACAAGCAGAGCATACATGACACTGGGGATGCCACCGAAATCATGTTTGAAAAGTTCTTCAACCGTTTGAGCAATGAAGAGCGTTCAAGGCTTCAACCCTCCGGGACCTCCATAAAAGGTATCGCTGACATACCCCTTAAGCCTTTAGGGCAACTGACCCTTAATGTTCGTTTCAGCGAAGGACAGAATGAGAGAGTCCAACCTCTCACCTTCGTGGTTATCAATATACCTTCGAACTATGATGTGATCATTGGAAGACCAGGGCAGTGTGCATTCTACATGGCTGTGTCTATTGGCCATGGCACTGTCAAATTTCCTACCGAGAGGGGAATCGCAACCCTTCAACCTACTCAGGAGGCCTACATGGTTGAAGGTGAAAGTTCTAAAAGTGAAGAAGACAAGCAAAGGCTAATTATAAACCCTAAGTATCCTGAGCAAAGGATAAGGGTCAATCCAAGCCTTTCACAAGAGACTCTCTCATATCTTGAAAAGTTGTTAACACATTATAGTGATGTCTTTGCTTGGTGCCCGGAGGATATGACAGGCATCCCTCGAAGCATTGCTGAACATGAGTTGAAAATACCACCTGATGTCAAGCCTGTTGTCCAAAAGAAACGAAGTCTAGCACTTGAAAGAAGCTTGGCTGCATGCCAAGAGGTTGAAAAGCTTGTGTCAGCCGGCATTCTCCAAGAAGTCAAGTATCAATCCTGGGTTGCAAACCCGGTGATGGTTCGAAAGCCAGATAATTCTTGGAGAATGTGCATAGACTTCAAGGATCTTAACAAGGCTTGTCCCAAAGATTGTTACCCGTTACCAGAAATTGATCTCAAGGTTGACTCCCTCACCGGTTACCCTTTCAAGTGTTTTCTTGATGCTTACAAGGGTTACCATCAAATCCTCATGAAGGAAGAAGATGAGGAGAAGACCGCCTTCCACACAGACAAAGGGATCTTTTGTTACCAAAAGATGCCTTTTGGCCTCAAAAACGCTGGAGCAACCTACCAACGCCTAGTTGACAAGGCCTTTGCAAGTCAAATTGGTAGAAACATGGAGGCATATGTCGACGAATTGGTGATCAAAAGAAAAACGGAATATCAAATGCTCGATGACATCCAAGAAACCTTCAAGAACCTAAGGAAGGTCAACATGAAACTCAAACCCGAGAAATGCTCATTTGGGTTTGAGGAAGGTAAGTTCCTGGGGCATATTGTGGGAAAACAAAGCATTCAGGCTAATCCAAACAAGGTGAAAGCTGTTCTTGAAACCAAACCACCGCGAAGCAAAAAGGAGGTTGAAAGCTTAAACGGGAAGCTTGCAGCCTTGAAGCGTTTTACCTCAAAATTGGCTGAAAGGTCTTTACCTTTTTTCAAAACGCTCAAGGGTTGCTCCGACAAGAAGAACTTCAAATGGACTGAGGAGGCCGAAGAAGCTTTCAAGTAGATGAAGCAACACCTAGCTTCCCAACCTGACATTGCAGCCCCAGAAACGGGAGAATTGATCTCGGTATACCTTTCAGTTGCTGAAGAAGCAATAAGTCCGGTCCTCACCATTAAACGAGACAAGGTTCAGATACCCGTCTATTTCTTCAGCAAAACTCTAAAATTAGCTGAAATCAAATATCCTCCCTTGGAAAAACTTGCTCTAGCCCTAGTCCAAACAGCTAGAAGGCTTCGAAGGTATTTCCAAGCACACCCTATACAAGTGGTCACCGACCAACCTATTAAGAGAGTGCTTGAAAAACCAGAAAACTCGGGACGATTAACCTAATGGGCAGTGGAACTAGGTGAACATAACATCACCTATGTCCCAAGAAAAGCCATCAAAGCCCAAGTCTTGGCTGATTTTATTGTAGAAGTCCCAAAGCAAACAATCACTGAAGTGAACACAGCTGCCACTGAACCCTCAGACCTTGAAGTCTGGAAGCTTTTTACCGATGGGGCTTCAAGCGTTGAAGGGTCAGGAGCTGGGCTTATTCTGATCAACCCAGAAGGGTTAGAATTCACATATGCTCTTCACTTTGATTTCCAGACCACCAACAACGAAGCTGAATACGAAGCACTGATAGCCGGCTTAAGACTGGCTAAAGAAATGAATGTCCAAAAGCTTGAAGTGTTCACAGATTCATTGCTGGTATCAAGTCAAGTGAATGATAGCTACATTGCAAAGGAGCCCAACATGAAGAGGTACAAAGAAAAATCAAAAGAATTGATGAATACCTTCCAAACATGTACCATCAAGCAAATTCCCAGGTCTCAAAACAAGAAAGCGGATGCCTTGAGTAAACTCGCATCTCTCACTTTTGCCCACCTTACCAAAAAGGTATTGGTAGAAGTGTTAAAAGCTCCGTCAATTGATGAGTTGGAAGTTCAAGACGTAATCACCAAAGAAGATCCAAATTGGATGACTCAAATCAAGAAATTCCTTAAAAATGGTGAATTGCCTGCTGATCAAATAGAGGCTGAAAGGGTTAAGATCAAGGCAAGGCAATACGTACTGCAAGGTGAAATCCTCTACAAGAAGGGTTACCTTGCACCCTTGCTAAGATGTGTTGGTCCCGAGCAAAGCCAGTATTTGGTCAAAGAGGTTCATGAAGGTATATGCGGAGCTCATTTTGGGGCTAGATCGGTGGTTGCTAAGCTAATGAACCTTGGGTATTTTTGTCCCTCCATGCACCGAGATACCGCTGAGCAATTAAGGAAGTGTGATGCCTGCCAAATTCATGCACCAGTCCCGAAGAATCCCAAGCATGACCTTGTCCCAATAACCTCAGCATGGCCATTTTATAAATGGGGAATTGATATCGTTGGCCTATTCCCACCGGCCAAAGGTGGAGTAAAATTCTTGTTGGTGGCCATAGATTATTTCACCAAGTGGCCTGAGTTTAAACCACTTGCAAAAATCACAGGCAAACAGGTCATTGACTTCGTTTGGGAAAACATTATTTGCCGTTATGGATTACCGGGAGTACTTGTCACCGACAATGGAAAGCAATTTGCCGAGAAGCCTTTCAGCATTTGGTGTAAAGAATTCAGAATCACTCAGGTTTTTAGCTCAGTGGCATATCCACAGTCAAACGGTCAAGTTGAGAGGACGAATCGAAGCATAGTTGAAGGAATCAAAGCCAAGTTGGGAAGGTATGAAAACAATTGGCTTGAAGAATTGCCAAGTGTTCTATGGGCCATAAGAACAACCGAAAAAACAAGTCACAAAAGAACACCCTATAGCTTGGTATTTGGGTCTGAAGCCGTGATTCCAGCTGAAGTAGGAGTTGTTACACAACGAACTGTCAACATGGATCCCGAAACAAACCAAAAAGAGAGCATGTTGAACTTACAACTCCTAGAGGAAGCACGAGACCAAGCTGCAATTCAAGAGGCCAAGTACAAACAACGAATGGAAGCCTACTATAACAAAAGAGTCAAGAATGAACGTTTCAAGCCAGGAGACCTGGTGCTTAGAAACAATGAAGCTAGCAAAAAAGAGAACCAAGGAAAGCTCGGCCCAAAATGGGAAGGCTCGTATACCATCCTTGAAGCACATAAAGGCGGATCTTACAAGCTAGCAGACTCAGAGGGTAAAAAGCTTCCAAGACACTGGAACGGAAAAAACTTGAAAAGGTTCCATGTCTAGTCAAGAAAGATTGGTTTGTATTGCACAAAATTGTATTTCAAGAGTTGACCACCTTTTGTAACACAATGTCTCTTGAATGAATGAAGTTGTTTTATCAAATTTGTCTTTCTATCCAAAAATCAGGTTGAGAACCTAGCAAAAAACTCCATGGCAAGGGCCATGTAAGGGGATGAGCTCCCAGGCCACATCGCTCAATAGGTTCAAAGGTTGAATGGACCTATATAAGGGGTGAGTTCCTAAATCAATACAACTCCATGAGACTTATTATAAAAAACAAAGTTGTCTCATAGACGGGTTTGAACAGCCTACGCCAAATGTTCCCTAAGCCTTAGAAAAGAAAATCAACAAACAGGCTTACGAAATCAAATGAAAACAAGGAAAATAATGAATAGGATAGGTGATATGTCTTATTGTTAAAAATACCAAGGCTAAGTGACTGCAGCACTGAACCCTTTAAGGTATAAAAAACATAAAGGCAACACAAACTCGACAAAGACAAAGCTACAAGAAAAAGACATAACCTAAGGAATAATACAACAACTTGAACAAAAAGTTATAAAACTCAAAGATACAAACCAAGTCATGAAACTAAAGCCAAGTCATGAAACTAAGAAGCCTTAAAGGCTTCAAGCTATATACGTGACAACCAGAAGCCTTAAAGGCTTCAACCTACATACGGGATAGCTAGAAAGCTTGAAGGCTTGAAGCCAACCAAGCTGCCTTAAAAAAATAGGCACAAGCATAAAAAAAAACATAACACAAGGAAAATAGTTAAACATAATAGCATAGCAAGGGAAGTCTTAACAGACTTCCAAATATCCAAACAGAGTTAAAGCAAACCCTAACGACTTGCAAGCTGAGAAATTGTTCAAACGGCCATACCGGCCTAACCACAACCACATGACAGGAACCTTAAGGGTTCCTGTGAAACCTAATATTGTTTTAGTTAACATACAAACCACAAATTGTTTTTCAAGAGTGCTAAGAAAGCTACAAATGTCCATTAAGCATCAACAGGAGGCTTGGAAGCCCCGGAACCATCACCCTTAACCTTCTTTGCTTTCTTTGACTTCTTAGCTTTTAAGCCACCATCACCACTTACTGCTGAAGTCTCCAAGCTTGCATCCTTCGAAGCAGCAGGTTCTCCTGAAAGGGTGTCATCACTATCCCCCGAATAAGACCGTTTTCTTGAAAGGGAACCAAGGACTTCAGCACAATTTTTTTCATTAAGGCCCTCCGGTTTTAGCTCCTGCAAGACAGTAAGAGGCTTACCAAAACAAGTAGAAACTTGATTGACATACGGATAGGTCAGCCTCTCCATCTGTTCAACAGAATCCTTGAAGACCTCAGAAGCTTCAGGACGAAATAAGGGAGACTTTTCTAAGGAATGGCCAGACTCATGAAGCTTGAAACCAGCAATGAGACCTTGATGTTTCCCTAAGTTGAGCAATTTAGTGTAAACTTCACCAAGAGCAGAATTGAACTCCTTAGAGTGAAGAAGGTAAGTAACAACTTGCTGGAAACCTTGCTCAATTAACCATTGGTTATCACTGGTGGCTTGAGCAACCAAAGCCTTCAGGCCTTCCTTCTCTTCATCAAAGGCTTTCTGCTGAACAGACAAAGCCTCCCTATCAGCCTTTAGCTTCAACCGATCAGCCTCAAAGCTTTTCCTAAGATCACTCATCTTAATCTCATGCCTTCTAGTTAATTCACCAACCTTTTTGACCCAGGCTTCTTCCTTCTCAGCAAACCCACTAATCTCTTTCTTCATCACAGCCATCGAAGATTTCATCTTCTCCTTCTTCTTAGAAAATTCTTCGTACTCATGCATTCTCTTACGAAAATGAGCAACTCCTTGAGGAAGCATGGCAGCAAGGTTGCAAGTACTTAAAATCATACGGGACAGCATCATGTCATCATCCATTTCAGCAATGGTGCTATGAACCGAAGAGGAGCAATATGGCTCAACACATCCTCACAAACAACAGCATCCTTAAAACTATCATCAACCTTCACAAACTAACCAGGCACATAAACCTCATCTGGATTCAACCCTTCAACATCACTGCTTGAAGAACCACAAATAGGAGTAGCCATAACCTTCTTGGCTTGAGTCTTCTTGCCATGAACAACCAACTTCTTTTCCTTCTCAACATCCACTTCAACACCTTGATCTTCAGAAGCCTCAATATCATCACTCAAATCCTCTGGTTCAGAAGAAGTGGATTGAGGAGCACCCTTCAACAAACGACGAGTAGATCGACGGGTTGAAGCCTTGGGAGCATGAGGCTTAGAAAAACCTTTGACGTTGGAAACACTAACATAACCGAACCCTCGAACCTTTGCTCAGCACTCCTAACTACAACATTTTCATCAGGGATAGCTGGGACATCCTCAAACGCAACATCAGAAGTATCGTCACTTTTGATGAAATCAAGTGCAGACATGACTGCAAATAACCATAAAATAAAAAGCACATAAGGCATAAATTAAGAAAACACAAAAAGAGCAAAAAAGAAAAAATGCATACCCGTGCCATTCCTCATTAGAACCGGATCCCGATTGGCCTTTTCCCATAATTTACTAACCCCTAACAGAACTAGCAAATGTTCAGGGAAAGGACGAACCCTTGAAGGGCACTCTCGGATGGCTTTAAGGAAAACTTCATTCAAATCAGATTCAGAAGGTTCCGGTTCATTGAGAACGGCATCCGGGTGCCTCCACACCATTTTAAAGGGGATAATAGAATCGGAGACCCAGAAAAAACGATCTTTCCAAGTACCAAGTGTGGTAACCATGGAAGAGATCAGACAAGTATCAACCTTGGATAACCAATCACCGTTTTTGGCCAAACGAAAAAACCGACGGAATAACAACAACGAAGGATCATAACCACAAGCACGACATAAAACCTCGAAGTGCAAAACCCTAGCCATGCCCTTCGGATGAATTTGACCAAAGGAGACTCGGTAATACTCCAACAGATTTAAAACAAAGAGGGAAAATGGATGACGGCCGGACATTTATCAATCGGAACGTCACAAGCAGGAGCAGTTGGTTCAAACTTCTTCCCAATACCATATTCCATGCAAAACAGTTCTACATCTTCTTGGGTTAATCGAGAAAAGGATTTTGCCAAATCCTTACGAGCACCCATTTTACAGAAAAATAAGAAGAACATAAGGAAACAGAGGAAACCGGAACTAACCTGAAGGATGGAAAGGAAATGCAGAGAAAATGAAAAATTGTTGTTTGTCTTCAATAATAAAAGAAGATAACGCCCAAATAGAAGTTATGATTACACAATAGTCATTAACCTACTCCCTGCAAAAACCGCCGACCTATAAACTGCCACACATCAATCAAATCAGTTGTCAGTTTTTAAAATTAAAAAATTCTCAACTGACTCCAAGCCTTCAAGCTTTCAAGCCTTTAAGCAATAAAAGCAAATGTGTAAAAGTCAGAAGTCTTTGAGCTCACTCCCAAAAACCTCTGACTTGGGGGGCTGATGACGGGGGTAGCCCAAGACCAAATAAAATGACTTAGACACATCAAAGCCCGAAAGGTTAAAAGGTTCGAAGGTTGGAAACCCGAGAGACTAGATAAAATTGTACGCGAACAGTAGGCAGTCACATCTCTGATTGCTTCACCAAACTTTCCAGCCGCAAAAGTGACACAAGCCCACAGAGCACAGCCTTTTATCCGCATGTCAAAGGCTTCAACCCCCAAAAAGGGCAAAACCCCCACTGCAAGCATGTTCACTAGTCAAATAGCTTCCTCTTTGAGTGATGGCTTTCCCTATAAATGTGACACTTCATTAAGTGTGAAAAACATTCCGATCAGCTCTGATTCCTGGAGAATCCCTGGTCATTGTTCTTGAGTACTTGCTTCACGCAAGTCACTTTCTTTCACATTCAACACATACATTCCCTTTGCTCCTACATCCGAAACTGAACACATTTCAGTGGAGGATCTCGAGCAAACAACAAAAACAATCTAGTGAACCTCTCTCCACGTCTTGCAAACGTGGGGGGACCCCACGACCTGCGTTAGGCAAAGTTGAACCCTTCAACCCTTTTGCCTAACCATCCCAGCTACCATCCTTGGTCTATTATTTGTTGCATTGATGTGTATAAAATGCAACATATAAATTACATCAAATGAGGTATAAAACTAACCCTTTTTTAGTGCTAATATTGGAAAAAGAGTGTTTTTGTCTTCCTTTTGTATTTTCAGGATTAAATGAGCTCAAAAACGCAAAAGAAGCAAAAAGACAGCTAAATCCAACATAAATACAAGAAAAGGAACATTAGTGGACTGCCCGAACCCTCAACGGCACCTTCCAAAGCAAAATAGAGAAAACAGAAGTCTGAACACGACCCGTGCTCAGCCAGCACGGGGCCGTGCCCAAGAAGCAGCAGAAAAGACAAACCTATAGAAGCTTCTATTGCCCATCACGGGGCCGTGCTCAGCGGACACGGGGGCGTGTCGAAAGTACAGCAGGCGCATTTATTGTAATTGCGAATTACAATTAATGAGGAGAGAGAGTGTCAGACGGACACGGGGCCGTGTCCAGCGGACACGGGGCCGTGTCCAGCTCTCTGTTCAGCCTATAAATAGGAGTGCTTGGATTCATTTCATCTCATCCCTTGGCACACCACCTCTCTCACACTTCATCCACCACCCACCACCATCACAACACCATCATCCACCACCATCATCCATTGTCCATCGTAGAGTGTGTGAGTCGTCTCGGGATCCAAGATTGATCGTAAGAGTTCTTGACAATCAAGGCCATGTTTGCCTAAGTCTCTTACATCACTTGGTGAAGACAAAGTGTCTAGTATAATACTTTTTATTTCTAATCTTTTGCACTTTTTATTTGGTTTTGTATTAATGACTTTAATAACTAGTTACTTATGTTGAAGGTGATCTTTCCTTATCGTTTGTCCGTGGTGTCTTGGCATTATTTTACTGTCTATATAAAATAAAGGATTTTCACCATTCATATCTCCACGGTCTATATGGAGATATGTTGGCTACCTGGTAGGGGGTTAAGGGAACGGTTTGGTAAAGGTCTTGCCATTGTTCAGCGTTTAGAGGTCCTGCAATGGACCTGGGTCAAATTTAGTAGGACCTCCTTCAATACTTCGCGGTATTGGATGGCGGGGGTCCAAACTCTTTGACCCCCTCATAAGTTACCTACTATTAATACTATAACCCGGCTATTTAGGACTGTATCCCTGCTAACTCAGACTACTTAGCCGAGGGTAACGTCACCGCCAAAAGCGGGGCCTACCACAATACTGCATTAATAACTTAATTCATTATCTTCCAATAATCCACCCCTTTAGGATTGTATCCCTGCTGACTCAAACTACTGGGGTGAGGGTAACGTCACCTTCAAAAGAGGGGCCTACTACAATAACTAAGATAATCTCTTAATTATGTGCAAAAGTGCGGAAATAATCAAAGGTTATACTAGATACGAGTCGGAACCAAGTGATTCATCTTGTCTATCTGTTTTTATTTTTATTTTTATTTTCAGCATTTTAGTTAGTTTTATTTTTCTTAGTTTAAAACATTTTTCTAAACTTTTATTTTGGTTAGACGTTGAGGATAAACCGGTACTAAAAGCTCTTGTGTCCTTGGACGACCTCGGTATCTTACCAACGCTATACTACACTCAACGATGGGTGCACTTGCCCATATGTGTGTTTAGTGTTAGTGAAATATCGTGTTTTATAAATTTAAAACTTGGCTAAAATAAGTGTTAAAAAGGGCTTAAAATATACACCTAATATATATAACACTTCACACGCATCATGCATCAACAATACCAGAGAAGAAACCGCGTGAAACATGACAACATAACTGCCTTATATTGTGGATTTGTGTTCAATCGATATAGTGGGGAGTAGAGAGCAAAGCGGAGAAGACCATTAAGTTTATCAATGTGTAATGGGGGCAGAACAATTAATGGAGTTGATAGATGTAATGTGGGAATGTTTCGGGTTATCAAATTTGGAGGGGCGGGGTTACTATAGTTTCGGAGAAGAAACAGAACGATGAGCGGGAATAAATTTTTTGGGGAAAACTTGAATTTTTTAAATAAATTACAACTCGTGTTATGAATTTACATTGAAATAGTTGGTAAACGGGCAACAAGTTGTGCCGCTACCACTTTTTTAAATAGCAAAACTAGGTCTTTTAAAAACTACGTACATAGATCTCGGGGTCATAGCATTACTATGCATGACCCTTTAAACTCGACTAAGTAGGTCCACAGCCTCTGGCGCTAGGAAACCAAAAGTATCAAAAGCAAATGGGATAAGCATGTGTTGGTTGTCAAGACATGCTTTCTCGTGTTTCGTCACTTTACCCAAAGCAGCCTTTAAAGCAGTCTGACCTGCCGTGAAAGCACTACCCCTAAGCCCACAAGCGGGGAAACCACTGTTAGATCCACACATGCATGTTTTCCTCCTACCCATCCAAAGACCAGAATGTCGACTGGTCTAAGGGTAGACGTGGAAGTCTGAATGTACCTAAAATACTTTTCACATGGTTGTTATTTAAATAATATATTAATATTGTACAATCATGACATTTTTTTCGTGCCACACATTTAAATGTTATAAAATAAGCCGTGTGTCATTATTCGCGTGTCAAGATAGATCTTGTTTTTTATGACGTGAAAAGGATGACACACAAAAAGTGTCATAAATATATTGAATTTTTTAAAACCATGACATTTTTTTTCTTGACAGACACTTTCGAATGTTATAAAATGAGCGTGTGTCATTGTTTGCGTGTCAAGATAAATCTTGTTTATTTTATGACGCTAAAAACATGACACAAAAAAAGAATTTATTAAATTTTGTAAACCATGATATTTTTTTTATTGACATACGCTTTTGAATGTCATAAAATATGCGCGTGTCATTGTTCACGTGTCAAGATGAATGTATTTTCTAGTAGTGATAGTAGATTATTTTATTTTAAACCAGTAAGAAACTCCCACGCTTCGCGGCGGGTTTCGACGTAATAAGAACAGCTGTCATTTTCACGTAATTTTCAAACTAAATTGTTAATACTACTAATATACCAATTCACAATGACCAATCGAGCGCATACACATCAACATAAAGTTAATACGAAGTAGCATTGAAAAGTTTATACGATTAAAAAGTTGGTACAAAACAGTATTGTAAAAGTTGTAATATAGCTATATTATTTTTCAACATGTTTTATTATTTTTGTCTGGCGTACAACAAAGGAAGTGAAGAAACACTGACCTGAACGGTTAGGATCCGATAAGTACTTCAACATTTAGCGATCCGAACAACTAGTTGCAAAACAGAAAACCGTTAGGACTCGTTACAGGAATGAGGTTATTCCTGTAACCACCCTCCGGCGTGAAAGTAAGTCTCGGTAATTTGAGAGTAGGAAAGTATAGAGAGGGAGAGAGTTTGTGAGAGCAGGATGTCCATGCCTTTGACGTTTACCTCTATTTATAGTTTCTGATTATGATTAGGGTTTCCTGAATGTTAGGAGTTCATTCGGTGAGTTAGGGATTTGAATGATCTTCCCAGAATATCGGAGATTTAGTTGCTTAGTTTATCCATGCAGAATAGAATATTCTAGAATAAACGTGAGTATAGTTGATTATTTATAATAAGATAATAGGTAATGACTGAATTGGGTCAGCCGGTCCGGGTCATACCTCGTCAGGAAGTTATAGTAATATTTGTGTGCTACTTTTATAAAATAAAGATTAACACATGAGTGACTGATTAACAAACTCTAGCAACTAAAATTAAAATTATATATTATTAACTTATAAATTAGCAACTCAATTGTGCATATAGTAGTTGTACCTTTAGTTTTGGGAGATTTTCAAAAAAAAATTGAATTTTCCTTTTGAACCCTAAAGTTTTAATCTTTGAAATTTAAGTTTAAAGTTTTAATCTTTGTTTCCTTTTTAACCCTAAAGTTTTAATCTTTGAAAATTTACCTTAAAGTTTTAATCTTTGAAAATTTACCTTAAAGTTTTAACCTTTGGCAATTTAAGTTTAAAGTTTTAATCTTTGTTTCCTTTTTAACCCTAAAGTTTTAATCTTTGACAATTTAAGTTTAAAGTTTTAATCTTTGTTTCCTTTTTAACCCTAAAGTTTTAATCTTTGACAATTTAAGTTTAAACTTTTAATCTTTGGTAATTTAACCCATTTGATTAATTTGATTTTTCACTTCTAATTCTAGAAGTTTCTATTTTTGCGATTTAACCACTTTGATTTTTTTTTTTACTTATGTGTTGTAATCTTGGCTTGGGGGGGGGGGGGGGGTGTTCAAAGAAAAAATGGTTATGCATATGGTTGTTGTAACCTTGGGTTTGAGGGTTTTTCAAAAAAAAAAAAAAAATTAACTTTTCAACCAAAAGTATTTCATAAATTACTTTTAACCCAAAACTATTTCTTTTTTTTTTACTTTTAACACAAAACTTTTTATCTTTTCCAATCTATCCTCACAATCTTTTTTACTTTCAACTTTGGTCCTTTATAGTTTTCATTTTCCGCAAATCTTTCGTTCTATGTTTCGTTTTAAATTTTGTAACTTAACACATCACAATGTGCGTCTTTGGTTTAACGTTTTTACGTTTCGTTCTAAATTTTGCGACTTAACACGACGCAACGTGCGTGTGTGGGTGAACGTTTCTACATCGTCTATTTTTTTCCCTTTTGACATGTTCAACATAACATGCGCGTCCTAAATCGACTTAGTTATAACTAAAGAATCCCCGCCGCATTGCGGCGGTCGTACTTCTAGTATATTCTAATTTATAACATTTGTATGCAATAAGTGTTGTAAGTTGTGTTTATTGGCTTGTATGTGCTATGTGTTGTTGTATGGTACAATCTTATTTGATTTTATTTTTGTTCTGCTTTAGCTATTGTACACTTGTCTTCATCATTTTTTTCTCTCTCTTTTCACTTTCAATTAGACTGAGTGTAGTGGGGCGACTCCCCACCCCAAGTCGCCCCAAGTCGCCTGGAACACCGCCCCCGGGGGCGACTTGGGGGGCGACCCCCTCTTGCCCGACTCATTCTCGTCGCCCATTTCAAATGTTTGATTTCCAATATAGCCGTTGCCAACGGTTGTGTTGGCTAAGCTTATTTTTTTTTTTTAATAATCCAACCTTTATAAAATACCCCATATCAAACACATTTTTACCACAATTTTCTCTCAAACTCATCAAAATTTATACCAATTTTCTCTCAAACTCATCAAAATTTATACCAATCTTCTATCAACTCATCAAAATGTATCCCCACAACATCCCTCCTTTCAACCAAAATACACAATCTTCCAATCCACAACCCGATCTGACGGACCCAAACGTTTTAAATAACCCCGCTTTTTACGCCTATTTCAATAATATGCACGTTGCTAGCCCTACACCGCAAGTATACTACAACAATACGCCCATACCGCAACATATGGGGTTCACCACTTGGAACACACAACAACCCGGTGGTTTTCAAAACGTTGGAGGATCGAGCCAACAAAATGGTATAAATTTTTTAGATATTTTTTTTGTAAAGAATATGTTTTTTTTTTTTTAACTTTGTTTGTATTCCATCTAGTGGTTGATTTAGGTGACGAAGAAGTTCCGGAGACCCAGTTCGATGTCGGTCAAAAAAAGAAACGTTCGCACAAGAGGAAAACAACGGGTGAAGAACGCTTGAAAACCAAACCGATACCATGGACTTCCAACGAGGAAATGAGCTTGTCCAAGGCTTGGCTAGAAATAACCGAAGACCCGAAGTGTAGTAACTATCAGAAGGAAAAAACATATTGGTCTCGTATTTACAACCTTTTCCTCAAGTTGGAAGGTCAAGAAGATGGATACCGTGATGCCGATGGTGTCGGCGCGAAGTGGCGTAAAATGCGTCCTTTGATTCAAAGTTTCAACCAAATATACACTCGCCTAAGTAACTCGCGTGTGCGCCAAAGTGGTTCCGACGATGCGATGCTCCAAGCAAACGCCCAAAATGAATTCCGAGGCGAACACAATAAGGCGTTTCCTTATCTTGCTATTTGGTTAATTTTAAGAAGGAGTTCGAAATTTAACACAGTCATCGCCTTCGATCCATTTAAAACTCGTGGCCAACCGTCGGCTAAGCGGTCAAAAACCTCATCCTCAAACGACCAACAAAGTACCGGTTCGGACGCTCGGTGCCAAATAAATCTCAACGACATTGAGGAAGACAACGAAGAGCCACATGAAGAGGCCGAACCGTATCAACCACCACAACGACCGGTTGGCCGAGATAGGGCCAAAAAAGCCGCCCAAACGTCTTCTAGCGGTGCACGAATCGACTACACCGAAACGTTCGAAAAAGTGACCAATAAGTTAGACGGGTTGTTGCAAACGAGCCAACAACGGATCAACTTAAAAAAATAACACGGGGACCGAAAGCTAAAGCTGAAAGAAAGTCGTCAAAAAGCACTTGATTTGCAAATATTAACAACCGACACGACAAACCTTACTGGAGCCGAGCTCGCTTTAGCCGAGCAAATGAAGCAAGAAATTCGAGAAAAATATAACCTTTGTTGAAGTAATTTTTTTATTTTGGTTGAAGTAATTTTTTTTTTAGTTGATGTATTTTTTTTATTTTGGTTGAAGTATTTTTTTTTTAGTTGATGTATTTTTTTTATTTTGGTTGAAGTAATTTTTTTTTAGTTGATGTATTTTTTTTATTTTGGTTGAAGTAATTTTTTTTTAGTTGATGTATTTTTTTATTTTGGTTGAAGTAAAAAAAGACTTTTATAAAAAATATGATTTTTTTTATATCTTTTACATAAAAAAAGACAAAATAAATGGGTGCCACGTGTCGCAAGACGCCCCACCCAGCAAGGTTGCCCCACTACCCCTTTTTTGGTCAGAATCCTCTTATGTGACGTGGCGCCACGTGTCGCAAGACGCCCACTCAACAGGTTGCCCCACTACACTCAGTCTTACACCCTCAGTCTTTCTCTCTATTGTTCCCCTTTCTCTCTCATCGCCATTATTCTGTCTTATATTTTCGCTATGAATATAATGTATACGAACCCCAAGGAAGCAATCGATTCACCTTTTAATTTAATCTCAGTGTGTTGCAAAACTAATGAGTCGAGTGTAGGAAATACCTAGAAGCATATGGAATCATGGAGTTTTAGATTTTTGATTAAAGTACCGGCGATGTTGATCATGCGGCTCAGTCTAAGGCTCCGTCTCTTTCTCTCTCTCTCATTTTATTTTTGTTTCTTTTATGCGGTGGGATAACATGGAGCATGGGGTGGAGCTCAACAGCGTACGATTGTCACCGTGGATTTGGTTTGTTATTTGTTAAGATCTGACTGCTGGTTTCTTTTTCTTTTATGAGGTAAGTTAATTGCTACTTTATGGATTTATTATGTTTAATTTTTTTTTTTTGAAATTTATGGGTTTTGGTGACAATGCAGTTGTTTCTTTTTTGTTGATTTTGAGTATTTTGTAGTTATTGTGGAGCAATGCCTGGACCGCTTTATCGATTTGCCAGACCTTGTAAGTGTATGACTTTTTAATTACTTTGTTGAATTGTGAATTGTGTTGGTTCAGTTCTGTTTTGAACATAAAGGAAAACATGAAAACATACCTTTGGTTGCATCAGCACAGGTTAGCAGAGAATCCATTAAAGGTTGACATGATTGTCATCTTGGTCTGGTTCCTCCTTAGGGTGCTGACTGATGATGGTGGCTTAGAAAAACCGATAAGGGAATCGGTATGGAGATGGAGGTCGAATTGATGTTATGACTAATGGGGTGTTTCTAATGTGTAACTGAGTAACCCTCTAACCTCCACATAATTCTCCTTATATAAGCACCCAGGAGGAAACCCTAATTAGTTAATAAGGGTAATATGGTCCATCAACAATTACCAACTAATTATTTAATAGGATTGTTATATATTTGGATCTATATAATGTAAATGATTATAATGGCTACAGATTAAATATTAATACGTAATATATTTAATCTTACATTCTCCCACTTAGCCGAGTAATCATTTACTATGAGTATTAGATAAGCCTGATCAGGAGTTAACACTCATTTTAGCCTTAAACAAGTACTATAGCAGAAAAATACAGCCGTTGAATCATTATGCGACTCAGGACCCCCATTAATCATACTATAGCCTTAATTTAAAACCTAATCGTTATGATCAAAATACGCATAAGCCCTTTGTTTGATTTGTAACTATATTTGTCTATATGCCGTTATGCTAGCTTGACATATTCTTAGAGACGTACAAAATCAAACTGATGAGGAAAATTAACTAATACTTAGTCATTCATAGTACGATATGCAGTTGCGCATGGCCATCAAATAATACCCGTCTCTGAGCTCTCTTAATAAGACTTATGGGTAATAGCCCTTCAGTTATAGGATCCTTAAGCATATCATGAATGTATTCGATACAAAACTTAGTTTCCTCAATTCGTTCATAAACGAATAATTAATTGCGTATCGAAACTTAATGCAGCACCTCTTGAACTGTTACTGTTCAAGGAGTTATGGTAACTGACTTTATCACACTAAGTCTTCAAAACATTAATTATATGGAGTTAATAAACTTATGAGTCCACTGATAAATTTCCAACAACATTTAGTGACTATATTATGTCGTTATAACTTAGGTTGTTAATATCAGTACATTATGACTCCTCCATGAGATATGTTTTGTCTGCTAACATAAGGATATACCCGAAATTACATTCTTGTCATCTTTGAATATCTCAAAGTTAGAGTAATAAACCGGTTTTAATTCTCACTTCTTCTTAAAATTATAGCTTCTCATTTCCTTTAAAGATATTGTAATACTCCATTAGATGCTTCACATTAATCTAGACATATCTAGTGTGTTGCAATGTGAGTAATATCCAAACGAGTATAGACTTAAACTTACATAAGGCTTCCAATTAATGAAGCGTAAATAAATAATCTTATTTATCCTATTATCCTCTAAAAGAGAGCAGTATTGTCTGTTACATATGTAAGGACCCATTTAATGTTAAACTTATGGAACAGAACTAATATCCCATTAGGTCTATCTCAGTATGTTATGATATCAATCACGTAAGAGATATCTCTGAGATTTATTATATCAAAGTTTGTGTTAATAATGCTTTGACTTATGTAACATATACTTGTCAAAGGAATGTCATCTATATAGACAAGTTTATCTTAGTTGCTCCCACTCATTTTGAGGTAGGTACATTAATCCACTTGATCCTTGATGAAAATAATTACGTTAGCTTTTCATCACATTATGATGTTTGCATTAACCCATACATGGATATTATTGGCTTACAAATAAAGTGTTCTTTAACCTTCAGTTTGAAACTTTAGGCTGTTATCTAATGAACATGTAAATGTGTCAGCCATTTGTTATGGAAAATTGTTTATAATGTTCATCTAATGTAGCTTTAAACTATTATAAGCTACTAGAACATTGATGATCCTTAAAGAAATCTTTTGTAAGAAAAACTCTTTCATAATTTATCTCTTCCTGAGTGTAACCTTTGACAATCAAACATGCTTCTTAGTGTCTTAACGTTTATATTAGGACTTGATTTAGTTATGAACACTCTTAGGTAATTCAATCAAATCTCAAACGTTATACGAACACATAAAATCAGTTTTACTAGAAAACTGTTTTAAGCCATTTAGAAGATTGATTGACACTAATGGCTTAATTATAAGAGATAGGATCAGTAAACATTTCTAAAATCCATTTCAACTTTAATTAGGGAGGTTATGTAATCATCAAAGTTATTAGGCTTTTTAAACCTAGATGACCTCCTGAGTTGATTATTGGGTTCATTAGAAGTTTCAGTTTTATGGATTAGCTCTTGATTAGGTTGCTATCATTTTCAAGATTCTAAGTTTGTAAGAGTTGGTGCAGTATGGTGTACAAGAGGTGTAATCGGAGTTAAATTCGGAATGAGATTTAATGACATTCTTCCCCCCGCCTCTTGTATTCCTTGCAAATCATGATAAGGACTTTGACTGCTCCCACTGACCTTAGAAAACTTTAGGAACTCAGCATGCTTAGGGTCAATATGTAACGACCAACAAATTCTAATAGAGAAACACAAATTAATGACGTTAGTTGTTGTGATTTCTCTTGTTGAGGATTATGTTAGTTTAGGTAAGAAATCTAAGTGCGCCCACAATTAGGCAACAATGAAACTTTTGTAAGAGTAGCAAGTTATAATAGAACAGTGTCATAATGGAGCAGTGTCTTGTACAAGAGGTGTAAATTGAAGTAATGTAAAATTTTCACTCCCCCACCTCTTGCAACTATTGCAAGTTATTATTAAGACACTTAATGCTCCCACTGATCTTTGATATCTCTAGAAATGCTACAAGAGAAGTTTCAATGAGGTACGTGACGTGGGAACCTATCATATATACGTTAGACTTTAGTTGATTTCTTTAATGTCCAGATATCAAAAGAAACTTTAGGGACATATCTAATAGAAATCTTATTAAGTATACATATGAATAGATTTCTTCTAAGACTGTGGGCCATATGCGACAGAATTTAGATACAAGTTGATAGTCTTTTAAATGATAAATGAATTATGTCTGAATATTCCATTGGAAATAAGTTCCATGAATGTCAATGAATGACTTATGATGGACCCATACTTATTCCTTAAGCCAAGTAATACTTAGGGCTATAACGTCATGATTTAAAATCACTTAGAATGAGATTAGATAAAAAATCATCCTCATTAACCATGTCATGATTTCTCATGAATTTCAGTTATAATGGATGAAATTTATAAGTCTCATCTTCCTTTTGTCGAATTCTCATTTGCATGATGACAAAAGTTGTGAAAGCGTAAGGTGTCATCTATTTCCATCTTAGTAATGTTTCTATCCAGATATTTAGAACAAATAAGATGAGAGTTTAAGGTAAGTATGACTTTATGTTGACTATGCAAACCTAAAAACCTTCATAACATTGCTTAATTATGATACTATGTTCTGATTAAATTTCAGAATATGTAAGGTATCGAAAAGCTTTGTTGGAAGACTTCTTATTATGGTTCTTATAGCCTTAACATTTAATTTTGTCACTAACTCTCGTGTTAGTTATTTGTCGAGTTCTGGTAAGGAAACGTATGGAACTAGAGTCAACTAATCATGTGTGAATTGGAATATTAAAATTATCAGACTTAAATATCATTAGTAAGTGACTATCTAATTAACTTATCCAATTGTTCTTTTGGAATAATGGATAGTCTCGTTGCTTATGCCTAGTCAAATGACATAATTATGCAGTGAGATTTTCCCTTGAAGAACCTTAGAGTTGGGATTAGCACTTGTAATTTGTCTATGGACCTTAGAACAATCCTCTTTTAAAGTTTTAAGTGGTTGTAAGGTGAGTACCAACTTATTTTCCAGTTTCTAATATTTATTTCTTTGTACATATGTTGCTTATCAACACACTCGTTATACTTTGGTATTTTGAGTGTTATAGTTGATTTATAAGGCATCAAAATGTACAAGTGAAAATCTTAATATGTAATGTACTGGAAAAATGTACTTATTTCCATGCGTAAGCCCTTAACTTTATGGGTCATGGTTTTGTACATTATAATGTATTCACATATACCACTTAACTTTATAGTTTAGAGTTTCAAATTAAGGCATGCATCTTAGGAGTTCTAGTGATTCTTCCATAAATAAAGATTAGTCTCAGGAAAGACTTAATCTGGAATAACTTTTTAGTGACAGCACTTATTCTTGATTATCATAAGAGACATCATGTTCGATTTATCCTAATCATCATGCTTTACTTTTCTTCTGTAGTGCTTTATCAGAAGAGAGCAATAGGATTATCATGCCTTAAGAGATAATCAAGGATTTAATTTAAGAGCTAATTCTAATAGAAACTTTAAATAAAGCAAACATTTTAGGTTTTTAAAAAATTAGAGTGGATGAGATATATATAGAAGAAAATTATAGTGAGCAACATTATGGGTATTAAGAATAAGACAGACGAAATGATCATAAAAACTTAATTAAGGATCATTAATCTAAGGATCATTATGTGAAGAGATTGTGATATGTCTATTACTAACATCAAAATAATAGACTTAGCTAAAATTCTACTTAAACGAAGACAAAACAGCTTTGGCCAGAAGTGTAATCATTTAAGCATATGTGCAAAGTGGTTGTAACAAATCAGCTTTGGCCAGAATTGAAACAATCACTTTAGTTATGCACTTGTTGAGTATGCCATCTATGAATGAATTAAATCAGCTTTGGCCAGAAATTAAGACATTCATGCTTATGATGCATACACAACATAGCTTTTGTAATACTTGAATGATAAGTAGATGTATCAAGTCAGCTTTGGCCAGAAATGATATATCAGAAGCTCATTCAAGTTAAGCTATTTTGGTTTTGTAAAACATTATTTGATCCTTATTAATTAGCTAAGTAATTACAAAACCAATTATTTAATAGCAAACCACCCGTTAGCGCGGATCGAACTCCGCGGTGAGTTCGCTGGGGGTTGCGGGGGCAGCGCGCCCCCGCCCGGGGTTCGGGGCGGAGCCCCGAAATTTTTTTTTAGTTCACATTAAACAGCTTAAAAAATAATGAGGTTTCGAGTCACAGCCTTGTTGTCTCGAGTCGAGACCTTTGTCTCGAGTTGACACGTTATGGTCTCGAGTCGAGATCTAATCATCTCGAGTCGAGACCTCTGTCTCAAGTTGATACGTTATGGTCTCGCCTTGTCACGTTATGGTCTCGAGTCGAGATCTAATGGTCTCGAGTCGAGACCTCTGTCTCGAGTTGTAATGGTTTAATGGCCTTAGTCGAATCCTCAGTGGTCTCGAGTTAACACGTTATGGTCTCGAGTCGAGACCTTTGTCTCGAGTTGAAAAATTTTGAGAGCCCTTATGATTTCGAGTCGAGACCGATGGTTTCGAGTCGCAATCTGATGATCTCGAGCCCTCTGCTGATAGCTGTTAATTGTGAAAACTTAACTGAAATTTCGAAATCTAAGGGATTATGTGATAATGTTTCCTATTTCAGTGCTGATCTAATTTTACCAAGTATTTCGAAAATCATAATCTGTTTATCTAATAACAGTTTTCGAAAATTTTTAGAGGACAAAATCAGATCAAAATAGGAAAAAACACTTAATAACCCAAATCATATTCCTAAACATAACAGAATTTTTGAAATTTTCTTAGAACATGATGAACCCTAAAACATAAAACATAAATTCTGGAACCCGAAACCTGAAACTTTTAAGACTTCTAAACAGATTTCGGTTGTAAAAACATAAACCCATTTGATTTCGAGTGAATACATAATTAATCTTTTACGAAAACAGTGGTCTCGAGTCGTCCTTTATGACTCGAAAATTGGCTGTTCATAAGATCTTCAAAAAAATTCCGTTTTCTAAATTTCAATTCCAGAATTAATGGATACGAAAACAGAACCGACTAATCAACATATGCTCTGATACCACATGTTGGTTCAGTTCTGTTTTGAACATAAAGGAAAACATGAAAACATACCTTTGGTTGCATCAGCACAGGTTAGCAGAGAATCCATTAAGGGTTGACATGATTGTCATCTTGGTCTGGTTCCTCCTTAGGGTGCTGACTGATGATGGTGGCTTAGAAAAACCGATAAGGGAATCGGTATGGAGATGGAGGTCGAATTGATGTTATGACTAATGGGGTGTTTCTAATGTGTAACTGAGTAACCCTCTAACCTCCACATAATTCTCCTTATATAAGCACCCAGGAGGAAACCCTAATTAGTTAATAAGGGTAATATGGTCCATCAACAATTACCAACTAATTATTTAATAGGATTGTTATATATTTTGATCTATATAATGTAAATGATTATAATGGCTACAGATTAAATATTAATACGTAATATATTTAATCTTACATTGTTGTTATGTTGATGTGAATTGTGTGTGGTTTAATTGGATTTGTGTTGGGTTATTTGGGTTAAAAATTAGAGTTTTGCTTTGTTGGTGTTTAACTATTTGGAAAGGTATGATATTATTCAAGAGAAACTATAAATTACTTCATACTTGTCTGTGGGTGCTTGGTTGGTGTTTAACTAATATATAGATAAATGATGAATTTTTACAGCTTTTAGAGAGTTATAGATCAGGAGATTATTTGAATTTGTATGGGTTAGGGTTTTGAATTTTCTTTTTCGAAACTGTAGAAAAGGTTACTTTCAAGGGTCACCATTAGAGTGGTTATAGCTGGAAGGGCTTATGTCAGCAATGTTGATGAAGCGACATTCAGGTTCTTAATTTGATGATTTATTGGAATGAATTGATTGTTAGATAATATGACATGATTTGTTCTATTTTTTTTAGAAATGATAGCTTTTAGGATGATGGGCATGATGTACAATGAAGGGTGCAAGTTCATTCAAGTTAGTTAAGAGTTATTAAAGTAAGCGGGATGGGCAACTTTTATGTTATTTTCGGAGATTAAATGGAAACGATCATGCAAACTTTTTTATATGCAATAGCATACTTAACCACTAATAAGAATTATCATTGTTTTAAGTTGATCGGAAGGTTAGCGGGCCAGTCTACTGCATAGGCTTGTAGGTATTTCTGTATTCTTCAAGGATGCTTATTTTGTGCAGCGGGTCAAGATATCCGCAATAAAATCTTAGGTGCGGTAGAAGCATTTTCTAGAAGAAATTTGTCAGGGGTGCCCGACAAAGTTCATGAAACATATTTCTGATCATGTACCATCATCAAAAGATGTGGTAAAGATGCGACTGTTATATATCCATGTATGACTCTCATTCTTTAACTTAAAAAACAGCTAATATCTGTTATAATTGCAGGGAGATGCGATCCAAGAACTTGCAGGAAAGAATGATAGAAACTACATCCAAGTAGCAGTTTTGCCATATTATCAAATTGACGCCTATGTTTGCACCGCTACCAGACCAGGTATGAAAACGGTTGGACATGATTCAACCCTTAAAATTGGGAAAACAACAACCATCTTAAGATAAATATGATTTCTTTAAATTGGTAAATTTGGCAAAAAGAATATGTATATAACAAATTATAGCTCAATTGGTTAAAGCAGGTATCAACACAAATGTCTAAGTTGGGTAAAACAAATGCTTGGATGAAACTGATCTAACTGTTAAAAGATAACTCAAACTGGGCTTTAGTTATAACCTTGTGTTTTTGCCTCAAAAATTAGAATTGACTGCTTGAGAGAAGTCTAATATGATAATTATGCAACATGGCAATCTGTTGTTATTAACTTTTGAGTTGTAATTACTTTTATATAAAGCCTAAGAATTTGATAAGTGTTTTGTTGTAATTTAAGGAATAGGGTTCAGGCGACCCTTCAGTTTTCCAATGAAGTTTTGGTCAAGTTTTGTTCCCCGGCGAGGTTTCTGCCCAGGATAACACCGGTGTGGTGGTTTTGATTGATACATTACTGATCTCCAGCATGTTGTTTTCCTCATGAAACATGCCTATATGTTTTTGTAATTCAACTTGATTGATATTTTTTAATTTTTGAAATATCAAAGGTTTGACATGGTTAATGTTTAATGCTATCCAACATTGGGCTTCCATTGCGCTTTAATTTGTAAGCCCCGACCTCAACGCGGCGGGGGGTTCCATATAGTTACTTACAAAAATAGAAACAACAAATGAATCAAAAAATCCTTATCAAAAGTCATCACTAGCGCTGTTCAATAGCCAAATCGAACCGATCAGACCTTTGCTCGTGCTCGGTATGTTTACAAACCGAACCGAACCGAGCGTTTTCAACCGAGCCAGAGTCGAGCGTGCGTCTTTCGATCCGAGCATTTTTCGAACGAACGCCGAGCGAGTATTGAGCGTCACATAATAAAAAAAGGAAAGTTATGATGGGGGTGCTAGTTATCATAATAAAGTGCAGTTTTCATCCACGAGGTTTCGTCCAATTATAACATAAGTAAAAATTTAGCAAATAATAAGGCATACAAAAACACTCAGCTAGTTCCGTCGAGATTAACTGAGCGGGAAGATAATTCTTCGCCGATTAAAGCATACCCTTATTCTGTCAGAAGTTTGAAATTGAATTTGATGAACCGATTGAAGCAAAACCCTGTCGAGTTGGCGTCTTGGCGAGTGGCGATGAAGAAATCGAATAATGATGGTCAATGGGGGGGGGGGGGTTGAGTAGTATCTTGTACTTCTGAATCGAATGGTGGGTTGAGACTTGAAAATTGATCGACGCTTCACATTTTAGTATTTGAAATTTTGACTCAATTACTCAAATGGACATTTAAATATTGGACAATGGACTATTGGTATTGGACTTCAATTTTAATTACTTAAATGAGCTCTATTTGGATCATGGACCAAACATTGTTAATGTGGGAATCTAGTCATTTCATTAAAAATGACACACACACACATACACACACAAACCGAGCCGAACCGAACTGAGGACCTTTGCTCATGCTCTGTTCATTTACAAATCGAGTCGATCTAAACCGGGCGTTTTTCAATCGAGTTGAATCGAGAAAGCAAATTCCGAGCATTTTTTCGAACAAGCATTGATCGAACGAGCGCTGAGTAATTTGAACAGACCTAGCCATCACCCAGATGATGTTGGTGAGTTAGATAAGGTGTAGGATAATAGGAGGTCATGGGTTCAATTCAAATGATGTTCTAGTTTAATCTTTAGAAAAAAAGGTCATCACCCATCATGTCTTTACCATGTCTCCCCCACCCAAACAAAACCCCATAATAATCAATTAATCACCTCCCCCCCCAAAGAAACCAAACATCTAATCCCCTCAATAATACATCCGATATTATCTAGCACATCACATATCCTTCAACAGAATAAGAGTGGAAAGACGGCAGAAGCGGCGAGGCAGCTGTCTTTATCCGACGGCTCCTCCACTCGTCAATGGCTAGTCGCTAATATGACGGGCGCCACACCATGTCACACCCTGATTTCCGACGATTGATATCAGTATTCACATAGCATAGCGGAATATGGGATTAAGTTAAATTATTACAAAGTACAATAGTGTCCGAAAGTTCAAAAATAATTATACAGACTGAATTATACTAACAGATCCACAGGCGGATCAGAAATAACAAAAAGGAGATGTTAGACTAATAGTTGTTGTGTGGAATCGCAAATTCCAATATGCTTAGTCCGAGCAACTCCAGCCTATTCCGTATTTGCTTAATTAACCTGCGCTTAGTCTTTTGAAAACACGTCAGTTTTCACTGGTAAATACAATTAACCGACACATTTTGAAAATCTTTTCAAAATCATTTTTATACCATTTGGTATATCATTTTATAAATAACTTGGGATAAGATAATGTTTCTTGTTACCAGTTTTACATGCTTGTCAATACATATAGGGACCGGAGATGAAAATCAATACATGATTAACCTACACGCTACATTTTCAATAAAAAAAATACATGATAACATTAGCGTCTGTTAGATGTATGCCTACACCCAGCGCTTAGGTCGAGTCCACTTGCAATTAAGTGAGCGGTGGATATCTAGGACACGGTCGTATTAACCCCCAATGTTTAAGTTATCAAGCAAAACGGATTAAAATGGGTTATTTACATATTTGGACATCATTCGTCATTGATTTAATACCCGACCAAGCGGCTTAAAGACGTATCCCAAGCCCGTATAAGAAAATAGGCTCAAAGTATTTACATGTACTTATCTTTACAAATAAAAAATGCTTAAGCACAACCGTAATCAAAACAGCCTAAACACCGGTGCAATTTACTGGAGGCTCCTAGTCTGGGATGAAAGGAACTATGATCCGTTAGAATGTTAAAGGGTCTTATGCAAGTCATTTAACTTTGACCGGTTAACTTTAATAAATAACTATTGTTCGCTTATGAGTACAAGGACTCGTATAATATGGGTCAAACAACCATACATTCTGATTAGAATTGATTTAGAAAGGTTTTGACCCGTTCGACTAACTTATATAAACTATGTTATATAAGCCATCCGTACACGCATATGCGGCACCAGATGGTCGAATGGGTCTATGATAAGTCCATTATGCCAAAATATTTTCATCATGCGTGATTAATGTTTTCCAACATGCGTGATTTGGGCTTTTTAGTTTATAACGCACGTGATTTTCAAATGAATGTGCATAATTATCTATCGTACGTGATGTACGTTAAACTGTACTGTACGTTAACTGGAATATATATATATATATATAGGAGAAGGATCCATTAGGAATCACCCTTTATTGCGAGAACTGCGAGAATCAATGTGAACACAACTAAAAATACCTAAAAAAAACACATTTTTTTTAATATTTTGTACTTAAAATTCGCTATATTTCGTTATTAAAAATTTTTTTTTGCTACTAAAAGTACGATTTTTAAGTAAAAAATATTAAATTTTTTGTGTGTTTTTTTTTTTAGGTTTTTTTGGGGGTTTAGTTTTTAGCATTTAGCTTGGGTGGGGGTGGGGGTTAGGTTTTTTTTTTAAGGGGGGGGGGTGGGTTTAGTTTTTAGCATTTATCTTGGGGGGGAGGGGGTTAGGTTTTGGGGGGGGGGGTTAGGTTTTTTTTAGCTTTTTTTGTTGTGTTCACATTGGTTCTCGCGGTTCTCAAATGAACCTTACCCTATATATATATATATATATACATGTATATATATATACATGTATATATATATAGGGTCGGGATTTAGAGAAAACGGTAGAAAGCGTGAGAACGCTTATGGATCGCCCGATCAAAACATTCTATAGACTAGATTGGCGTGGTGGCGTTTTCGTAAATAACATCAATTTTATTACGTGGACGCGCCTCATTAAGGGTAAAAAGGTCTTTACACTTATATACCAAAACGCCATACTGATAAATAAAACGCCATTACGGACGAAAACACATCCTTATATAAACAAAAACATCCCAGACATAAAAACACACCCCCCAGAACCTGAAACGCCATATTTTCTACTATATACCATTCATCTTACAAACGCCAAAATCCCCAAAACATCAAACATAACTACTCAAAAACGCCATATTTTCTACTATATACCATTCATCTTAGAAAACGCCAAAACACTCAAACATCAAAAGATTCCAAAAAATCGACGGTTCTTTCAGATACACTATTTCCTCAGTAAAACGCCAAAAATGCCAAATATCGTTTTTTGTATATTCAAATATTGTTCTACGCCAAAGTTTCGGATAATGCTTTCTTCCCTGAGGTGCTGTGTGACAACCCTCATAATTACATGTATCCGTACGATTAATTAATATTAAATTGTGCTTAATGAATTGTGCTTAATGATTGTGCAGAAAATTGACTAAATGGTCCTGAATGTTTTCCTAAGTGTTGGGAATTAAAAGTGTTACAAAAAGTTACATAAAAGACACTATACGGAACAACTTAGCACTTTAACGAACCGGTACCTAACCGAACAACCGGACATTACCCGGGACACCAAAATATTGCTAGAAACATTGTTTAATTATTTCTTGGCTAGTGATGATCCCCGAACACCCTAACATACTACATAATGCGAGATACACATAAAACACTAGACATAACACTTAACTTCCACTAGTTACCTACTTACCATTACAATTTACACTTGGACCCCCTCCCCCCTTATATTTTCGGTCACATGGTGTGGCCCCACTTGTGATCTCCAAAATCCTACAAAATATTTCCTTGGATTTCATTAGATCTTATAAGATCTATGAAAGATTACAAGTATGGTGGCATAGATTATGAGATCACTTCATATCTTCATTCTCTCACTTCACAAGATCACACCACCTCCCTCAACATCTCTCCCTCCCTCTCGGCTCACTCTTGTGCCACTTCCACCACCACCTTGTCACCACCATCATTCCATTTTCAAGCTCAATCCAAGTACTAGAAGGTGTCTTGTGAAGATTGAAGCTTGAAGAACTTTCATCCATTGCTTTTATCATCCACTTTCATCACCTTTTCTCTAGTGATCTTCCCTAGATTTAACCTAGTTGTAAGACTTCTTTAAACTCTTGTTTACTTCATGTTTTAGTGGTTAAATATTGTATTATGATAAAATAACTAGAACACTAAAAGACTTGAATCTTAAATCTTGAATCATGAGATGAAATATGATGATAGGATGATATATTGTTAGATTGATGTTGTTTAGTAGATGGATGATGATTGCATGTTTATTTCTAGTAATATGATGATTGATCATCATATGGAACTTTATTAGAAAGTATGGTGATCGTATGTGTGCATTTTAGTGGCATTTAAGCTATAAACAGCATGCTGAGTAACATTTACAGCCAACTTCAGTTGGCTGTAAACGGACCGTTATAAATCGAAAAATTGATTTTCTGAAGTCTAAATTATGTAATTTCGAAAAATGAATCAAATGGCACTGGGATCATATTTTTTCGAGGACATTTACTATTTTTAAAGGTCCGTTTTGTACAGCAGCAAAAGCTGCGTTTTTACTGCAGAAAATGTGTGTGATGTTTTTCATCATAACTTGAAATCTGTATAGAATTAGCTCATGAAATTTATACTATAGATGACCACTGATGTCGTTGTAGTGCTCCAACTGGAATTTCATCAATCGGACTTATGATGAATTTTAAATGAATTATTCCGTGGACTGCAGTCAGAAAGTGACGAATCTGATTGCAGTACGGTAAATGATTTTTTTATAAAATATTGGTAATGAATTGGATCCCGATATTTTTACACAGTAATATTTGGATTGTTTAAAACATTCTGTAAAAGTTTGGGAATTTTTGGAGTAAGTTAACTATTTTATTCAAATGACCGAAAACAGCCCAGTTTTGGATGTTAAAGCTGAAACGACATAAGTAGTAATTTGCGTGTCTAAATGTCGGGTATGTTATCTAAGAATGATCCAACATGTTAAATGTCAATGAAAGTGGTATGTTCAATATAGTATGCTTTCTTTTGAATGATAATAGATGAGAAGTTTATATGGGCGTGAACCGTTAAAGTGAGTGCATGTTATGTGGTAGATGCGTGTAGGAACTTCGTGCTTATTTGAAGTCACTAATAAACAAAGTGGTAATCATACTAGGACGTGATTGACCAACACCGATTGTTAGTTATTTTATAGAGTTTAACCGAGTAACCCAAGGTGAGTTCACACTCCTTCTAAGGCATGAGATTCCCGGTGGTTGGGAATGGGTTAAAGAACTAAAACGGAACCTACATATCCTCCTTGGGTAGGATATGTACCACCATTCTCCATGGGTAGGATGCCAATATTAATCCTGCGTATTCTCCTTGGGTAGAATACGTACGTTCGTCCCACTTGGGTAGGACAACAACCTTAAACTACTAGCCAAAACTCTATCACCTAAGTCCCTCATTTTATATCGACTTAATCGCCGAGGCTGATGGCGAGCGAGTCATTAGTTAATAGCGCTATTAGGTTTGACAAACCTCACACCATGCCGGTAGGACGGGCATGTACTAATAGATCATGGCAAACAGTCAATGATGATAGACATTGACTTAGGGCACAACTTACTTTCGTCAGTAGTCGATATGGTAACGGTCTAGTGGTTCACATGGGGAAGCCCCCACTGATTATGGATATGGTTTGGGGAAAAACAAAGATACTGGTTAACTCGTGGTTTACGAAACAACTTATGGTTTTCAAAACAAACTTCTAAAACTAAACAACCAACTGTGAACTCGCTCAACTTTGTTGTTGACTCCTTGTTACATGCCTTGCAGGTCGTTAGGTACCTAGATGGAGCTTGCACGAGAAGGAGTGGTCGTTGTGGGACATGGACTGTTGAGTCCCATGTCAAACTTTTAAACTTTATGAACTTATTACTTATGTTTGGGTTTTATAATTTATGCTTCCGCTGTTAACTTAAAGTTGGTTACTTTCTTTTGGTCACCAATTGTATTGTGGTTGGCTTTATTTACTTAATTACGTTGTTCAATATGATTGGTGGCTTGATCCTGGTCATGTCACGCCTCCAAGCGGTGATACTCCGCGTGTGGATTTTGGGGGTGTGACATGCTGTGACTCAAATAACATTTTGCTGCATGAGATGAACAAATCATAAACAAAAAGATGCTGGTGTCAGATTTATGTCATTTTTTGTGTTTTGTTATTGATGAATATTATAATGGCATGAAAAGACGAATGACACTGATGAGTTGTTTGAAGATACATATTCAAACAAAAAACTCATGTCATTTTGTCTTTCCAAACGGCCATAAAAACACAAGCATGGCTGAGCCAAACCACCAGCGAACATGATTCAAAGAAGAAAGAGACTGATAACAGTGAATATTTGGAAGATGAATTGTTTTATTTTCTTTTTCTGTTGTTTGTTATGTATTTTCAACTTAGAATAAAAAAATACATTATATTAATAAAACACCAACCAGTCATAATGCATGTGAAACGCCATAATGCAGTAAAACACCAAAAACTCCCAAACTATAATGAAAGTAATTTGCAAAAGTATTAATAAAAGCTAAAAATGAAAAAAAAAGGCCAAAAACTACTTAAAGCCATTCAAAAACGCCAAACTTGGGAGATGTAAAGTCTATGACCCTAAAAACTCATAAAAAGCTGAACAAAAATACAGTAAAAATAAAGAGTAACTGAAAAGACGGCTACTTTATTAATATCATTTATTATAAAACAAAACTCCGCCTAAACTGCGCGCCAAAAACATCATATAAGAGAGACGTCTTTGCACAATCAACTTATCACAAAACCAAAAACAAACGCCATATTTCTTAGAAACCATTCACTTTAAAAACGCCAAAAAAAATAGTTAAGAAAGCCACAGATGCAGAACCTCGATTCTTCTATATTGTGTATTGATCTGAATGAAGTTTCACTTAACGGATTTTTCTCTGAGTTGAGTATCTCTATAATCTTTTGCTGAATGAGATGGACAAATATTCAAGAAAAAGAGACTGATGACACTGATATGACATCATGTCACTTTGTTCTTGATGGATATATTGATGGCATGAAGGGATCAATACATTAGAGCAGGCGTTGGTCTTCAACATGTCATCAAACAAGTATATATCCACCCACCATAAAGGATGCCACAAAAAATAAACATCTTCTAAAGACGGACGTGTTGGACTCTGTATGCCCAAGACACATATTAAATTGATGTGGCTAGTACGTTATGATCCAAGTCGAGTCATACCCAATAACAAGCTAGACAAACACTTACAATATTTATTTATGATATGATCAAATAAATAAATATCAACACTTAGAATATTTAGAAATTGGTTTTCTAAATAATTGCACTTGACAAACTAATAAATTATCTGGATAATTTATTTTGAGAGAATATTTTATTTTGTTATTTAATGGGTTAAATAACATAATAAAAGGTTGTATAAGTCTTATAACATATGATGTTATAATTTTATAAAAGTTATAAAATTAATCAAGACTTAAATTTATAAAAGAAAGATTTGAATTTTTTTTATAAAAAATACAAGTAGGCCGCCACCCCCCCCCCCCATGGGGTCTTCCCAAAAATTCTTGTCCAATGAGATTTCATGCATGTTGTCATAGTTGCATGCATTTTGATTGGATGGTCTTCCCTAAGTTCTTTGGCCAATCATATTGCATGCAAATGCATGTGTTAGTTGATCTCCTATTGGGCAATGTGGGTGGCAAAATCTCTCATGTCTTTTATATTCATTTAGATGAATTTTGATTAAAAAGAACTTGAAGAAGATAGTAAAAATGGCTGAAAATTTTCGGCCCCAAAATGATCATCCAAGAGTTGATTTTTATTTGGAAAAATCAAGTGTAAGACTCTAAATAAATCGGGTCATGTATGGTTGATCTAGTGGAGAGTTTCAAGTTCATAAATCAAGTGCAAGAACTCCACAACCTCCTCTCATATTTTCGGCCATGAGATGGTTGTCAAGAGGGTTTTCTAGTGAGTTCATAAGTGTAGAAATCCTAGCTAAACATGAGGTGTTTGTTGGAAGCTTGGGGTATACAAGCTTGAGGTCTTCTACTCTTGAAGACAACCATTTCAAGGAGCATCATCCGTTTCATAATCCTTGTACTTCAAGAAGGTAGTTTTCTAAACATCCTATGGTTGTGTTTGATAGTATACATCTCATATATGGATCCGGGTTTTGGGATTTTGCATATAAATGGTTTTATATTTTATAAAAGTAACATGTTTTAAACATTATTTCCGCTGCGTTTTTATTTCATATGGATGAAATTGCTTTGATAAACATGTTAAAATCCCATCAATGGCATCTAGAGCCGCTTATATGAGTGCATGCTTCAATGGACTTGAAATTTTCGGGTTTTGGGTTTGGGTAAACCCTATGGCCGAAATTTTCACTATGGTTATCCCTTTGTTTTTCAAGATTATATTCTTACATGCATAAATGAATCTTGAAAAATTATTTCATTTGGATGATTATTTTGTTTGGACAAAAACCCACATTTTTCGGTTTTTCATTCTTGACCGAAAATTGTAGGTTGTAAAAGGGAACCGTTTTGCTTCTTGAAATTAATATACATATATATATGTGGATATATATTTCGGTGTTCATAACCTAGCCATGACCTTGTATGAATATGTTTGTGTTTGTGATTTATATTTAATTATTTCAAAGGTTGTAATAATTATTAATTTGTCTTCCATTTGTAAAGATATGTAATTTATTTATTTTTCATTTGGCATGTAAAATAAATAGACTAGGTGCATTTTATTTTACTAGAAAAAATGTATTAGGATATATTTTGTAAAAGAAGATGCACACAAAAATGCGGTTTTGGTTTTTGCCAATTTCGGGCATAAAGGACTTCATAGTTCTTAACGGGATTTTAGCCCGAAAACCAAAACACATTTTCGGAGCCCAAAGGAGTTTGGAGCTGAATTAAAGTACATTTTGGAAGCTCAAAGAAAGTGGAGAAATCACAACACAAAAGGGAGACTTGAAGCATTTGGATGTGGGATCAAGTGGGAGTTCAACGACACATCGCTTGTGTCATTTTTCACCCTTTAGGAAGGACTTTTTGGCACACTTGTTTCGGCTAACAAGTGTGGTCAAAATAGTTGGCTATGGTTATGCACCTAATGATATATGTGTTGTGCTTGTGTGGTTGCTTATTCATATTGTTTTGATGATATTTGGATATGCATGCTTAACAAACTAATAATCAACAACAAGTGTAAAATTGGTTCTTTACAAGATCATTAAAATTGGTTAATAAAAGGTTATTAAAAATTAATGATTTTATAATAAAATGGGTTTTATTAAAAAGAACCTTGAAAATTGATTTTCACTAAAGTACCAAGGATTTGAATGCATGCAAATATATGGTACATAAAGTTTTCTAAACTAGAATTTTGAAAACTCAAAATCCCTTTTATAAAACAAGTCAAACACCATCCTTTTATACAACACTCGAATCACTTGGGAACTCTTTTGTGGGATAAAGGTCACCTAACCATATTTGAGGGAACTTGTATATTCGAGGTGGGTTTACCATGTTTGTGGGATAAAGGTCACCTAACCACTTATATGTATAAACTCACACGTGTGTGTAAGTTGGACGACTTGATTTGGAAACCATGAACTTAGGGTCACCGAAGCATGGGGAACAAAGGTGTTGATGGGATTAAACATGCCAACTAAACATAAAGATGTTTAACCGATCCCATATGGCTAGAAGTTGCAAAGAGTTGCAATTGTCAAACGTTGACTACCTTGTTAATTTAAATAATGGGATAAAGGTCACCTAACCAAAATTTAAATGTAACGTTGGATTCTAGATTTTAATTATTAATTGTCTATGAGACGTTAAAAGGGTATTAATGATTAAAATATAATAATATCGAAAATACTAAAATTGAACCTTGTTAAATTTTGTAGATGGCCGCTAACAATATTACCCAAACCGTCCGTAACCTATCACTAGAAAACGATCCTAATCCCGATGAACATCTTATGGAAGATAAGGATGCCTATAACGATTGGATTAAGTATATCAAGAATACTATGCAAGCCTCTTGCCTCATGTTAGGAATTATGATTTCCGAGATTCAAAAGGTTTTTGAACATCATGAGCATACGACATGATTACCCAATTGTAGGAAATGTTCCTAAGGGTAGAACACTTCGAAACAGTTCGAGCGCTTCATGCATGTCGAATGGAGGAAACCCAATCGGACTCATCTTATGTTTTAAGATGAAAAGCCACATTGATCACCTTGAAAGGCTCGATATGGATAAAAGGATTTTATCCATTCTAACGATCAATGAGGGTGGCAACAAGAAAGGGCATCACCCCGACACTAAAGCAAATGTTGCAAATGGAAACGGGTAATTCAAAGGGAAATGATTAGAAAGATTAAAGCGAAACCACCAAAACCAAAAGAGAAAAAGGAAAAGGTTGCTATAAACGATCCATGCTTTGAGTGTGGTGAGATAGGGCATTTAAATAGGAATTGTCCAATCTATCTCAAAGAGTTGAAAAACAAGAGGGATGCTAGGCAAACCTTAGGTACAATCTTAATGATACATATTGACCTTAATGTTATTTCTTCTAACACATGGGTATTAGATACCGGATTTGGAACTCATGTTTGCAATTCGTTGCAAAAGGTTCAAAAGAAATAAACATTACAAGAAAGGAGACTATGTTTTGAAACTTCCAAATGGTTTGGAAATTGTTTTAAAATGGTATGAATGCTCCTAGTTTGACTAGGAACATTATTTAAGTTTCCCTTTTGAGACAATATGTTTTGATTTAAAGTTTGTAAACAATGACATTTATATTTCGATGAATGACATGTTTTACTTTAAAACTATGCCTTCAAATGGTAGTTATGAATTGGTTCATAATAATACATCATTTGATAGTTCAATGTACCAAGCAATCACCAACAAACTCAAAATGGATTTGAGTGAGACTTATCTTTGGCATTATCGCCTTGGTCATATAAACAGATGTCGCATGTAAACACTTCGAAAGAATGATCTTTTGGAAACAAATGAAATTGGTTCATTTGATACATGTGAATCTTGTTTACAAGGTAAAATGACTAAGAAACCCTTTAGTGGGAAAGGGCAATAGATTTCTTAGGTATCATACATTCGAATGTATGTGATCCTTTTAAGCCAATGATTAGGAATGGTGGAAGATACTTCATTACTTTTACCGACAACTATGGTAGTTATGGTTATGTGTACTTGACACAAAGAAGAAGTTTTGAAACATTCAGAATCTTCAAAAGGTGAAGTACAAAATCAACTCTTTTAAAGTTCTTCGTTTCGATAAAGGAGGAGTTGAACTCTATTAGATATGGTTCGATCTATGATGGCTAGGAGCGCATTATCTCTATCACTTTGGGGTTACGCTTTGCTCTCCGTGGCCCATATGGCCCCAGCCAAGAAAGTGGATACGATACCTTTTGAAATATGGCATGGAAGGGTTCCATCATTATCATATTTAAAAGGTAAGGGGGTCGTAAAGCTTATGTTAAGCTATACACCTCAAATAAATTGAAAGTCCAATCCACTAAGTGTATCTTCGTAGGATATCCTAAAGATGGTATATGATATTAATTCTGCGATCCAACAGAGCAAAAGGTATTTGTTGCTCGAAAGGCTAAGTTCTTGGAAGCTAAGTTCCTTATGGAAGGAGCTAGTAGAACAGTGGAACTAGATGAGGATCAAGAACCACATACCAATACACGATTGGTTGATACTAGCGCTCAACAAGAGGTTGTTGAAAACGATCAAGTGGTTGATCATCACACACAAAACGTTCGCAGATCTGGTAGAATAAGTAGTCCAACGGAAGGATATGGATTTTTCATGGATGGATGCTACGTGGTAGATTCGGGTGAACCTACCACATACCATGATGCAATGTCAAAATTCGATTGTGACAAATGGCTTGAAGCCATGAACGTAAAGATGCAGTCCATGTATAACAACCAAGTATAGGAATTGGTTATGCAACCTCTTAACTCCAAAATGGTTGGAAGTAAGTGGGTTTTCATAAAGAAAACATATATGCATGGAAACTTGGATACTTGTACAGCGAGACTTGTAGAAAAAGGTTTCAATCAAACTCAAAGGTTGATTGTGATGAGACCTTATCGCCTGTGGCGATGCTAAAGTCAACTAGGATATCATTTGCCATGCTTGCACAATATGATTATGAGATTTGGCAAATGGATCTCAAAACGGCTTTCCTTAATGGATATATTGAAAAGATGTCTATATGGTTCAACCTTAAGGTTTTGTCGATCCAAAACATCCTAGCAAAGTATGCGAGTTAAAGAAATCAATCTATAGATTGAAACAAGCATCTAGAAATTGAAATCACCGTTTTGATGAAGAGATTAGGGAATATGGATTCATCAAGAATGTCGATAAATCTTGTGTATAAGAAGGCTAGTGGGAGCATTATTACTTTCTTTGTATTATATGTCAATGACATTCTACTATTTGGAAATAACATTCCAACCTTGGAGGGTGTAAAAGCCTGGCTTGAAAATTGTTTTTCCATTAAGGATTTTGGTGAAGTCGCCTATATTTAGGAATAAAGATCTATAAGGATAGGTCAAGGCGCTAGATAGGTTTAAACAAAAGTGCATACATTGACAAAGTCTTGAAAAGGTTCAAGATGAAGAACTCTATGAAAGGTTTGGTACCTATTCAAAGAGAGGACAATATTGAAAGCGTTTCAATGTCCAAGCTCAAAGGATCAGCAAGAAAGAATGAAAGGAATCCCATATGTGATAGCTATAGGATTCATTATGTATGTAATGATATGCACTGGAACGGACATGTCATGCGCTTTAGGCATGAAGAAAAGATACCAGCGAGTAACAGTCATTGGGTGACTGTTAAAATATATATTGAAATACCTTAGAAGGACTAAGGATATATTTCTAATATATGGATCTGGTAAAGAAGAACTCGTTGTAAAGGGTTACAAGGATGCGAGTTTAGGAATTCGTTGTAAATGGTTACATGGATACGAGTTTCCAAACTAATCGAGATGGTTCTCGATCACAATCAGGGTAACATTGTCCACTACAGAATCAGAATACATCGCCGCTTCATTGATCGAGATAATTCATATGGATCTGCCACTTGAATTATTACCAATCTAGGGGTAGTCCCTACCATTCAGGACCCTAGTGATCTTTGTGATAACGATGGTGTGATTGCTTAAATCACGTGTACATCAAAAGACTAGGCACATTGAGCGGAGTTTCAACTACATAAGGGATGAAGTTGAAAAGAGAAAGATATGTATTCGCAAAGTTCACACTGATCAAAAATTGCGGATCCACTCACGAAGCTCCTTGAAAGGGCAAAGCATGAAAGGGTCATACTTGTGCCTTAGGACTTCGATATTCTAGTGATTGGACTTGATCTATTTTATATTTGGATATTGGAACAATTATTAACGCCCCGCTTGCGGTATGCTCATATAATGTATATATGTGTGGGCGCTCGGGGGGCAAAAGTGAAAGTGCACTAATTTTAACGTTATTTTACTAATTTCGTGAAAATAACGTTAAAAGAGGGGGATGGTTAATCATGCATCATGTGGTGGCGTTGATAGCCGAAAGACAAGGGTACATGCACTAATCGGCGTTTGTCTCAATTGCTGAGTGTTATGTGCCTTATGTCCAAGGCTTGATGCAAAACTACAATCGAGCCGGGGGTCTCATTGGAAGCAGCCTCTCTATTCCTACGGGGTAGAGGTAAGGCTGTCTACATCTCACCCTCCTCAGACCCTACCTTAGCTTTGCTATTGGTGGGATATACTGAGTATGATGATGATGATGATGATGATATTGGAACAATTATTATTATAACTCTTTATGGTATGTTGAGTTATGTTCCATATTAGCATGTTTAAATCCGTGAATAAGTTACTTATTCTAAATGTCCGTAGTCGATCATACTTGTGGGAACAAATATGAATGTAAGACTATTATGAACTTGGATTGGTAGATATTCATGAAGTATGAATATAGAGCAAGGCGTTGCTGCCAAGGTTCATAAATATTTGTGGGATACAAATATTGGACTGACTCGCTCTCAAATATTACTGCATGGAATCATCTGTGATTGATCATAAGTAAATTTGAGTAAAGGAGAATATCATAGTATCCTCAGACCTGAGATACATATTGGGTCTTGATATTCACCAAATATTATACCTTGACTTTTTCTTCGCTGTTAGTAATATGACAGTACATAAGGCTAAGCTCAGGTATGGTACAAGGTGATTGTGAGAGACGTATGTAGTCAAGAGGGGATTCGTTCCTCTTATTCGTTGAGAGTAAGATGTCTAAGGCCTGCTAAAGTTAAATCAACATAGAGTGATCACTCTATGTCTCTGGATTTAACATGACATCTGTAACGAAAGGATTAATGATAGATTCACCTAAATCATGTTCAAGTAAGGGACTTGAAGGGGATGATGTTATTGAATGGCACATATAGTCATACGTATTAGGGGTAGTAAACCGTAGTTAGGCGTCATTTACTACTTGCATCAATCTTCTATGTATCTTGTGCAAGTGGGAGATTGTTGGACTCTGTATGCCCAAGACACATATTAAATTGATGTGGCTAGTACGTTATGATCCAAGTCGAGTCATACCCAATAACAAGCTAGACAAACACTTACAATATTTATTTATGATATGATCAAATAAATAAATATCAACACTTAGAATATTTAGAAATTGGTTTTCTAAATAATTGCACTTGACAAACTAATAAATTATCTGGATAATTTATTTTGAGAGAATATTTTATTTTGTTATTTAATGGGTTAAATAACATAATAAAAGGTTGTATAAGTCTTATAACATATGATGTTATAATTTTATAAAAGTTATAAAATTAATCAAGACTTAAATTTATAAAAGAAAGATTTGAATTTTTTTTTATAAAAAATACAAGTAGGCCGCCACCCCCCCCCCATGGGGTCTTCCCAAAAATTCTTGTCCAATGAGATTTCATGCATGTTGTCATAATTGCATGCATTTTGATTGGATGGTCTTCCCTAAGTTCTTTGGCCAATCATATTGCATGCAAATGCATGTGTTAGTTGATCTCCTATTGGGCAATGTGGGTGGCAAAATCTCTCATGTCTTTTATATTCATTTAGATGAATTTTGATTAAAAAGAACTTGAAGAAGATAGTAAAAATGGCTGAAAATTTTCGGCCCCAAAATGATCATCCAAGAGTTGATTTTTATTTGGAAAAATCAAGTGTAAGACTCTAAATAAATCGGGTCATGTATGGTTGATCTAGTGGAGAGTTTCAAGTTCATAAATCAAGTGCAAGAACTCCACAACCTCCTCTCATATTTTCGGCCATGAGATGGTTGTCAAGAGGGTTTTCTAGTGAGTTCATAAGTGTAGAAATCCTAGCTAAACATGAGGTGTTTGTTGGAAGCTTGGGGTATACAAGCTTGAGGTCTTCTACTCTTGAAGACAACCATTTCAAGAAGCATCATCCGTTTCATAATCCTTGTACTTCAAGAAGGTAGTTTTCTAAACATCCTATGGTTGTGTTTGATAGTATACATCTCATATATGGATCCGGGTTTTGGGATTTTGCATATAAATGGTTTTATATCTTATAAAAGTAACATGTTTTAAACATTATTTCCGCTGCGTTTTATTTCATATGGATGAAATTGCTTTGATAAACATGTTAAAATCCCATCAGGACGTTATGTAGGAAAATAAGGATCTACATAAGGTATTCAAAAACAGGTTCAAAACGCCAAAAAAGTTAAAGTAGAAGAGGCTGATGACAGTGAAGATTTGGATGAGAAATTAGATTATGATTTTTAATTTTTTTAATTTTTTTAATTTTCTATTGTTTGTTATCTAATTCTCTGTTTTTATTATCTAATTCTCTACTAATTTAAAAAAAAACTGAGTATAAAACGCCAAAAACTACAAACACCAAAACGTCTGATAGTGTGAAAAACTGTGAGAACGAATGCTAGCAAAGCACGATGTTGCTATATAAAACGCCAAAAAACGCAAAAAAAGTATTACTGGAAAAATCAACACTAATTGGCAGATGAAAATTGAAAGAAACAGTAATTGCTAAAACAGTAAAACGAAGAAACTGTATCATTATTGTCAAACATTTATTTATATTAAAAGCCATTACATGAAAAATTGAAATTTATTTATCTTTTCAAAACGCCATAATTGTCTGTCACATTATAGGCCTGTATCCTACATGGCAAAACACTTGATATAATAAAATCAAGAAAAAATAAAGGCCTGCATCCTGATCTAAAAAACAATAAAAACGTCAAAACAATACTTAAAACGCCAAAATATTTACTATGATCCTGATCTAAAAACAATAAAAACGCCGGGTATTTATTAAACGCCAAAAAATGGAAAGATGAAGGGACACACGTTAAAAAAAGAAATATGAAAGGACAAAAAAGCCTCTCCGCCCTTCTCTAAGCGGCGTGACACGTGTTGGGCCAGGATGCGTTCTCACCGTTCTCACACTTTTGAGCGTTTTCTCCCGAACCCGTTTCTACATATATATATATATATATATATATATATATAGAAACGTGATCAGGAGAGAACGGTGAGAAAGGATCCTGGCCCAACACGTGGCAGGGGGCGCTAATTGTTATGCGGGGGTACGATTATCCTTTTATACGTTCCCTCCTTATTCGAGTTATAAATCTTTTTCAAATTAAAACTCCAAAGATTTCTTGTTAGCTGTTACCTCCTTTGCAAGCTTTCTCAGATCTATGACGTTTAACGTGGATTCTGTTAGACAAAGTAAAATTCGTTGGCGTTTTCTATTTTTGTTCCAGCAAATCATGCAACAGATATGGTGTTTTGTTCTTTTATCATTTGTTTCATTGTTTTTTTAATATTAGTATTTTATAACGTGTTGTATGATTTTCAATGGCGTTATACAATTATGCAATTTAATCGCGTTTTAATTGGTATTTAATCAATTACTAAGAACTGATAATTGGAGTTTTCAATATTAATTTTAATTGTCGTTTACAATCTAGTATATTTCTTATGTTTTTACGATCATTGGCGTTTTACATATATTTGATTAGTTTTGAATTTTATTTAGTAGTATTTGTGAACATCAGTTATTACTATTTGTTAATTTGTGTAAACATCAATTTTGTTAATTATGGCGTTTTCATTATGATGTTATATTTTGTTAATTATTTATGTTGTTAAGTGTTTTTAATTATTCATCTCATGGCTTTTTTATCATATCGTTTTTAAATTATGTGTTTATTATATCTTGTTTATTATTCAATTAATTGCTTTTTAATCTATAATGTTATTAGGTGACATTTTCTATTTTTAATGGCGTTTTTCTGATTTTTCTGTTCCTCACTGTGTTTTCTCAGACGAAGTTGCTTCCTCGAGTCAAAGGCTTTGCCCCAAAACTGGATTACCATTTATCATTCCTGATGTTAGTGAAGAAATAAAGCCCACAATGGACATGGTATTCTCAAGCCTCGATGATTGTTATTCAAGGTATGTTAAGTATGCCAAGGAGTGTGGGTTTTCAGTCAGGAAAGGGACTACAAAGACAAACTCTAAAGGTGTCTTACGTATTAAGTATTACTTGTGTACGAGATCTGGGTTATACAAGGACAAGAAGGTTGATACGTTGGACCTCAATCAAAATGAGCGATTAGTGCAATCCAACTTTTCAAAGAGGATTGATTATGGTCCACTGTTATATGTACTTTTTGAGGCTGGATTATGGAATGTGTATAAGTTTGTCAAGGAGCACAACCATGATCTTGTTGAACATCCTGATAAGCATTTTCTTCCACTTGAACGACACCGCACTCAGCTCCGGAAGCATGTTATACACAACATGTCTAAGCTGAATTTGGGTCCCGTCAAGGCGTTTAATGTTATGAAGACTTGTTTTGGCGGTTTTGAAGATGTGGGTGCAAGTAAAGTTGAATTTAAGAACTATAAGAGGCAAATTAACTTGTTTATAGGGGAATATGACGCTGATATGGTTGTGAGATATTTGAATGAAAAAAAACATTCCCAGCCTAATTTCTCGCATGATTACTTCACAGACGAAGAGAATTGTTTGAAGGGACTTTTTTGGTGTGACGATCAAGCCAAACGTAATTACCATGCGTTTGGTGATGTGATTTCGTTTGACGCCATGTATCGTTCCAACAAGTAATATTTTATAATTCAACTTCTTCTATTTTTGCATTTTATGAGTTTACATGCAATGGTGTTTTTATTAGTTTACATGATATAGCGTTTTATTAGTTTAAATGCAATGGTGTTTTATTAGTTTACATGCAATGGCGTTTTATAAGTTTACATGTAATGGCTTTTTATTATTGTTTCAGTTCTTATGGAGTTTTCATATGCAAATACTCTATGGTGTTTGTATCGTTCACTGGTATAGACAATCATCACTGCAATGTTACATTTGGTGCAACATTATTGGCGTCGGAAATTGCTGATACGTATATTTGGTTGTTGAGAGTTTTTCTAAAAGTTGTTGGTTCTCAACCAAAAGTTGTTGTCACTGACCAAGATCCAGCAATGAAGAAGGCTATTTCTGTTGTATTTGTTGACACGAGGCATCGGTTGTGCATTTAGCATGTGATGCATAAACTTTCTATGAAGGTTGGTATGCTTATTTTTACCTTTGGCATTTTAGGATACACTGCGTTTTAAAATACATGGTGTTCTATACCTTGCTACTGTTTTTTTAATTAATTTTTGTCTTTGTGTAATTTATATGTTTTTTTATGCATGGCGTTTTTGTGTTATACATAGGTTGGTGTTAGGCTATGCAATTCAACCAATTTTAAAGAACGTATTTGTGGTGTTGTGTGGACGAATATTCTCACACCTGAAGAGTTTGAATCAGAATAGGAAGCAGTTATCGCAAAGTTCAATTTAGCAGATAATGACTGGCTATCTGATATTTTTGCACTCAGGGAATCTTGGATCCCTGCATACTATAGAATGGAGGAGATGTCGGGTCTTATGCGAACGACATCGAGGTCGGAGAGTGAGAATCATTTTTTTGGTCAAGTGTGCAATTCGAAAGCAACTCTTGTTGAGTTCATGACTCATTATGAGACTGCAATAGAAGCACAGAGTCACACACACCGGAAAAATGATCATGAATCTCGATACAAACGACCCCCAGTTGAAGAGTAATTACCAATTGTTGGAAGGGCAAGCTGTTGACATATACACAAAAAGTATTTTTTTTGTGACGTTCAAGCTGAGCTTATTGGAATTGCGGATTGCATAAATCAACGTTATGAAGACCAGCCTGATGGTTTTGTTAATTTTACATAAATGACTTCCAGCAGCCTTATACATCCTTATTTGAGGTAAACAATGACGTTTTGTTTTTATATGGCGTTTTATCATATCCAATGTGTTTTTTTAATTTTTTTAGACAAACATTCTCTGCATGGCGTTATAGAGATATTTGTTTTTGGCGTTTTTCAGGTAATGTTCCGTAAGTCTGATTGCACATGCAGTTGCTATGTAGACATATATTCTATGTTTTGAGAATTATGGACATTAGGGAATTTCCAAAACAATACATTCTGAATAGACGGCGCAAAGAGGCTTCTCCAAACTGCTCTCCCGAATACTCAATTAGTCATGAATATATGACCGAGCTTGATCCCGATGGGCAAAGTATGATGCGAGATATTATTTTTTCAACGGAATATACTTTGAACCGTTTATCTGGTAATAAAGAGGAGCTATTCTTATACAAGGATCATGTTTAATCTTATATGAAGAAGGTTCAAGATATGCAGATTATTGCTCCGCCTGCTAGTACTAGGGATAGATTTGCCGAGATAATCGGTCAATATAAAAATGACAAGAATCCGATAAGAGTACATGTTGGGTATAAATCCAAAGGTTCTGGTTCTCGGAAGCGCCTGAAATCTAAACAGGAGATAGCAATCGAGAAAAAGAAATCAAAGTTAAAACCCGGGGCCAAAGAAAGACAGCGTCAGAACTGCAAAGGCTATGGACACTATGCATCGACATGCAAACGGGCCGTAACTAAAAGAAGATCTCCAAGGTCATCGAGAACTAGTGAAGAGTAGTTTGGCGTTTTGTATTTTTCATTCTTAAAGAACACACACAGATGGCTTTCGAGAGCCAGTGTAGAGTAGTTTGGCGTTTTGTATATTTCATTCATATAGAACACAGACAGATCTCAATTTGGCGTTTTACATCATTTTTATACATCATTTTTTTGACCTATTTGTTCATAACATGCTACTTTGAAGTTACATAACAAACAATAGAGTAAACTGCTATTTTGGTCCCTGAGGTTTGGTCACTTTTGCCACTTTAGTCCAAAACTCAAACCTTTTGCATCTGGGTCCCTGTGGTTTCATTTTTATTGCCATTTTGGTCCAAAAATGAAATCAGGTCATATTTATCTTATAAAATCCTGCAATTTTTTCCTTTTCCTCAGGGGCAAATCAGGTCATATTTGTCTTATAAAATCTGGTATTTATTTATAAAAAAGAAATGACCATTTTGCTCCTGCGAAAAATGACAAAATAGCAGGATTTTATCAGACAAATATGACCTGATTTCATTTTTGGACTAGAATGGCAATAAAACTGAAACCACAGGGACCCAGATGCAAAAGGTTCCAATTTTGGACTAAAGTGGCAAAAGTGACCAAACCACAGGGACAAAAATGACAGTTTACTCCAAACAATATAAGATCGGATAAGCAAATCAAACGCCAAAAAAAAAACAACAACGGCACTAAATAAAACTACCATAAACCTCTAATTTTGGTCATGCTAAACTCAATAATGTTTTACTGAACGAGATAGATAACATTGTTAATCCTCAGTCAAGAAAGATGTCTAACAATGTTGTCCATCCCGTTTAGCTAAACTTTATTGAGAACAAAAATTGAATCTCCATGAAATGACATTTTTGAATTTTTGTGGTTTTTGTATGTTTTAGCGTTTATATTGAGGATCTTGCTCATTACATAGAGCGAAAGTTTACTGAGAAAATAGTGTATATCAAAGAAACATGGATTGGAATATTTGGTATTTGGGTTTTTTTTAGCGTTTCTAAGATGAATGGTATAAAGGAAAATATAGGTTTTGGGGTTTTGGTGTGGATTTTAGTAGGTCTGAGAGGTTGTTTATATAGGATATTTTTGGTGCGTATTTTAGGTGCTATTTTTATTATAGTAAATGCTAGTAATTAAGTTCCGTCGTTTCAGTACTGTTTGTTCAGCTTTATCGATTAAAAACAAAGTTTGGCGTTTTATATCTAATGGCGTTTAGATTAGGATGGAGTGTGTTATGTGTGTTAAGGCGGGATTTTAATAGCGTTTTATTTGTTAGTTTGGCGTTTTGTCTAAAGAAGTCAAAAGACCCTTTTACCCTTAATAAAGCGCGCCACACTAATAAAAATTATGTTATTTACGAAAACGTCACCGCGTCATCTAGTCCATAGATTGTTTTGATCGGACGATCCATAAGCGTTCTCTCCATTCTCACACTTTCCACCGTTATCTCTAAATCCTGACCCTATATATATATTCCCCTATATAGTGTGAGGTTCATTGGGGAACACTAAAAAAATGGGGAACAGTGGGGAACCGACTCAAACGAACTCCGATTGGACTCATTCCAGCGACGTTGGAACCGGCTCATCGAACCCTAACTAGGATCTCTTAACCATAAACCCTAAATATATTAGGGTTTGGCTTTTAGGGCTTAGCTTTAGGGTTTAGGGTTTAGCTTTAGGGTTTAGTTTTAGGGATTAGGGTTTAGCTTTAGTTTTAGCCTTTAGGGTTTATAGTTTAGATTTTACAGTTTAGCTTATGTTTTAGCCTTATTTTTTAGCTTTAGGGTTTAAAGTTTAGGAGTTAGGATTTAGGGTTAAGAAATCCTAGTTAGGGTTCGATGAGCCGGTTCTAACGCCGCTGGAATGAGTCAAATCGGAGTTCGTTTAAGTCGGTTCCCCGCTGTTCCCCACTTTTTTAGTGTTCCCCAATAAACCTTCTCCTATATATATATATATATATATATATATATATAGGAGAATGATCTGTTGGGTGGGGATGGGGGGGGGGTTTAGTTTTTTTTTTTGGGGGGGGGGGGGAGGGTAGGTTAGTTTTTTTTTTGGGGGGGGGGTAGGTTTTTTTATGTTATTTTATTGTTTTCACATTGGTTCTCGCGGTTCTCACAATAAAGGTGGTTCTCAAATGAAACTTACGCTCTCTATCTCTCTCTCTCTCTCTATATATATATATATATATATAGGGGATCGCTAAAATGAAAACCACCTCTAGTTGTAAGAACCATAGGAACCACTTTCTAGCCTTTAGATCAACAAGATGAATGGATGAGATTTAAAGTAACAAAAATTAATATTAAATACATTTTGTTTTATTATATCTTTAATATTTTAAGGGTCCTATTAAATCCACATGGTATCATCTTATTCTCACATGGTTGATACGGGCCGTATAAGGTTATACGGCCCGTATCAACCATGTGAGAATAAGATGATACTGTGGTCGTATATATATTATACGACGATGATATACGGCTCGTATATATGTATACGACCCGTATAGAATGATTTTCGTTTTTTAATTATTTTATTACTATTTGACGCGACGTATTATTACTCGATTCACGTGTGATTAGACGTAAGATTCTCTGATTCGATGTTATATTCCTCGAATCTCGTGCGAGTTATGTGATTAGACGTTAGATTCCTCGATTCGCGTGTTAATCATTTGAAACGATGTAATATTCCGTAAAATTCTCTATATAAACGACACTAATTTCATTCATTTTCATTCAACTTCTATTCGTTTCTTCTATTTTTCTCTGTATTCAAATTATTTACGTTATAATGTCGGGTTGGGGTGACATTTTTAATGTGTTTGGTAACGAGGCGGATCAGGGGAATGAAGATAACAAAGCGGGCATGTTTGATCTGAATGCTCCGTTCGATCCCATTTTTGCGTCTGGTTCAGGTCAGGATACTTGGGGTTTGGATGACATTTAGCCTAATTATGCTGGTTATTATCCATCGCAACACCCGGTTAATTTTGAAGCCCCTCCTGTTAGTGTTCGACCGCCGACTGATAGTTCTCATTCTTCTCCCATAAGTTGTGGACCGCCCGAGGGTCCAAATGCTGAAGAGGAACGTACTGAGTTTCAAAACAAGGAGGTATAACATTTAATTACACGTTTATTTGTTGTATGTTAACTATTTTAGTGTTTTTACGTTTGATGTTGTTTTTACACAAACCCGAACCCGACCCGAACTCGAAAATCGTATCATATATAAGAACCCGAACACGACCCGAAGTTTCATGGGTTGACCCGAACACGACCCATTAAAGGCGAATTTTTTTATTTTTTTTCTAAAATTAATATATTAAAGTTAAAATTTACTTAAAAAACACAAATATATATACATATATATATATATATATATATATATAGGGGACCGTGGTTGACCACAATTTTTTTTTTACAACACATTCGTAAAAAAAAAAAAATTTAAAAAAGGCAGAGGGGGTAGTTTTTTACACCACAAGTTTGGTGTAAAAAAAAAAAAAACCAACCCGTTAATTTATATATATTGTAAAAAATATATAATATAGTATAAATGTGTAACGGGTCAACCCGCCATCCCGACCAATGTTGACCCGAACCCGACCCGTTAATCCAAACGGGTTCGCAGGTTCAAGCTGAAACTGACCCGAACCCGTTTATACTAAAACTAAACCTGGGTTAATCATTTGAGTTAATCATTAATTGACACATATAAGTGTTTCCGTTAGAAATTCGCTAGCATGGATGAATTGATAGACTGGTGTAGAGACGTCGGACGCGTAAATGGCTACGCCCTCGTCACCAAACGCACCATCTATGATAAACCCCATAGTTGTCAGCCGGTAAAAATTTGGCTTACGTGCGATTGTGCCGGCAATTACAAATCAACAGCGACGGTCAGACGCAGCGGGACTAGGAAAACCGGTTGCAAGTTCCAACTGGTCGGGACATACAGAAAGAGGTTAGGTTACTGGGATCTAAGGGTTGAGGAAGGTAAACATAACCACGAACCATTTCTGTATCCAGAGGGTCATCCGTCCCTAATGAGGCTGACTCCATCGGAAGAGAGGACGGTGGAGCAAATGACGCATCAGAACATCAAACCACGAGACATTCTTGCTGCCATTAAAGAACAGAACCCCCATAATGTCTCAACAAGAAACACCATATACAACGCTCGAGCCAAATTGGGTCGAATGGAACAAGTCGGCGAGACTCCAATGCAAATACTTTTTGACCGGTTGAAGAAGGTTGGGTTTGTTTTTTACCATAGAACATCTCAAAACGGCGAACGGGTCGAGGATGTTTTCTTCATCCACCCGGAGTCGAACATGTTGTGGCGCGCTTTCCCGCATGTGTTGCTTATAGACGCCACCTACAAGACGAATCGGTACAAAATGCCTCTAGTCCAGATTATCGGTGTTACATCAACGTTGATGTCGTTTTGCATTGCTCATGCGTTCGTAAGCCACGAGAAACAGGAAAACTTCACATGGGTTCTACAGAGGTTGAAACACTCATTAGACAGTGTTATGGAACCCCGTGTAGTAGTAACGGATAGAGATCGCGCCCTAATGAACGCATGTGCAACCGTGTTTCCCAGGGCTAGACATTCATTGTGTAGGTGGCACATACAGCAAAACATATTCAAACATTGCAGGAAAAGCTTTAAAACAGAGGATAAATGGGAGAGGTTTCTTTTCAAGTGGGGCGAGCTAATTCAATCAACGACCGATCATGACTACAACTACTGGTACGAGCGAATACGATCAAACTTGCCACGAAAAAAAAACCGACGGCAAGTTTTATATAATTTTTGTTTAATAATCGTATTTATTTGACTTGTCTTAACTGCACTTGACTTTGATTACAGAGATTATGAACTATTTGGATTCAATCTGGTTACAACCATAAAGAGACCGGTTTGTTTCGTTCTGGAGCGACCAACATTTGAACTTCGGTCAACGTACAACGAACAGGGCAGAGGGTCAACATGCCCTTTTGAAGCAGTACCTAGGCGACTCTAATTACACCCTGGAGAAAGTGGTACCACTTATCGATAAGCTCATAAGAAACCAGGTGACAGAAATCAAAGGCAGCATTGAAACAAGCAGGAGCCGAACATTGGGTCATCATAACAAACCAATATTTAATCTCCTACTAAAGAAGGTTTCACATGCCTGCCTAGAGGTGATATCAGACGAAGTAAATGAAATAGAAAAATTAAAGTTATATAACCGTACATGCGCGTGTCGTTTGTATACAAGCAGTGGGTTGCCGTGCGCGTGTCGGTTGGATGCGTATATAACGAATGGTAATACATTATTCGACCAACCACATTTTATAATCATACCCTTTCATCACGCAAAATCTAATTGACGTTTTATGTTGTTTGTTGATATGTTCCTTAGGTCAAATGATCCCGTTGGAGGTGATAGACCCTTTTTGGAGAAAGTTAAATTTGGACTCCATAGTGGAACCGAGCAAGGTGGACTCTTTCGACTTAGACGGCGAATTTGCGCTTCTCAAACAACATTTAAGTGCTCAGCCGAGAGAACTCAGGAAAAACTTTATTCAAAAGATGAAGGAGTTGGTACAACTCAATAAGACAAAGCTTAAACAACCAGTTGTGCAAAAAAACACACGGGGTCGTCCAACTTTGAAAGCTCAGCAACAAAGGAAGGATGATTCGTTAACGGAGCCTTCAAGACACAGCTTTTTAACAACGCAGGACCAGTATAGTGATTCAAAAGATGGGTTTCGCACACAAGATGAGTTTGGCACACAAGAGTCAAATATCGAACCTACCAGGCACAGCTCGTTTGTCGAGTCACACAGTTATTGTACTGAAACACCTATGTTCTTCGGCGAGATTGCGAAAGGGGCTAAGAATTCGAAAACGAAAAAGAAGGTCGCAAAATCAAAGGAAGAGCCACCACACATACCTTTGCTGCCTGTCGGACAAGTTAATCTGTTCACGCACTACAAAAAGTTCATTCCACCGTGCTTCTATCCACACCTCAGTCACATACAAAATGTGCAGGGTGATGGTAATTGTGGGTTTCGATCTATAGCGGTCGGCTTATCGCTTAAAGAGTATCAGTGGCCGTTCATACGGGAGCAGCTTCATGATGAGTGCAACCGGTTCGACGAATTATGGAAAAGTATAAATGGACCTCAGTATCAAGAAGTTCTGGAGTCATTAGTTTGGTCAAAAGACCATATAGACGGAGCACCTCGACATAAGTGGCTACAAATGCCATTCACGGGGCTTCTGATAGCAAACCGGTGGAATGTCATTTGTCTCTTATTAAGTGACCTTGGTTGTGCTTCATTTTTTCCCATGTTCAGAACAGCCGAAGAAAGTATTCCGCATCGAACAATCGCGCTTGTACATGTACACAGGAACCATTTTATTCACGTCAGATTAGAAGGGGAATATCCAATGCCAACCCCATCAGGATACTGGCGACAACCGACACGGAATACGCCAGCAGAAAGTTGGTATCACTATTACAAGGAACGTATTGACCAATATAATACGATCGTTGATGAATATAGGACCAGGGATTACATAGATTTAGGTGGCCTATGAATATAAAATGTTATTTGCATGTTTTGACAATTTGTAATGATCAACATACACGTTATATAAATGTTTTGGCAACTTTTTGAGATTGAACTTGAAAAAATGTTTAAACGAATCAATTTGCATGTTTTGACAATTTGCAATGATAAACATACACGTTATATAAATGTTTTGGCAACTTGTTGAAATTGAATTTGAAAAAATGTTTAAACGAATCAACGTTAACGCATAACGACTGTATTTTCGTCAGTTCCGCATATAGTAATTGAAAAAAAATGAAAAAAACTGAATTGTATACGGGCCGTATAAAAGTATACGCCTCGTATACTGTGATCGTATATTAAGTATACGACAGGATTAAAATAAATTAAATCACTGTATACGGGTCGTATACTTTTATACGGCCCGTATACAAAAAAAAGGTCGTATAAGTTTTATACGACCTCATTTCCACCATACAGCCTCAACTTTCAACCAAAAATTCTCTCGGATCGTTCTTGGACAGCGTTCTTCGGCGTTTTTGGCGTTTTCTTCACGTTCTTCCTATACGGTACGTTTTCGTATAGTGAAATTTTAAATTACGTAACATGTTAGATTATGGTCTTGTATAGTAAAGTGTAGATAGGCGTAACGATTACGATTGTATAATTAAATTTGAAAAAAAAATTTGAAACAGGAAATTGTAAATGATTATTATGTCTATACGGTCGTATAAATTGTATACGATCGTATAGTGTTTGAATATTCAAATAATATACGATCGTATACAATTTATACGATCGTATACACTTGAATATTCAAAGGTTATACGATCGTATACATTATATACGCTCGTATAATGTTTGAATATTCAAACAATATACGCTCGTATATTTATATACGATCGTATAACGTTTGAATATTCAAACAATATACGCTCGTATATAATGTATACGGTCGTATCCTTGTTGAATCTTCAAACATTGTACGAGCGTATATCATATGTACAGTACGTTCGTATACAAGAACAGTATTCGTATAATACGTTAACGATAATCGTATAGTGATTGCTAAGTTGTAATTGTTATTTGTTACAGACGATATGGCTGAGTCATTAGCAGCTGCTGCGGCCCGTAGAGGTCGAGGTCAGGGTCAGGGTCGGGACCGTGGACGTGGACGCGTACGGGGACGTGGACGTGGACAGGAGGAGGAGATTGTGCCCGATTTTACTGAGACGGGGCAGTTTGTTAGAGATATCCCCCGAGGTACGGTTGCCTATAGGATTTTGGGCAAATTACGGGAGATGGTGCTGGATGCGCCTCGGACCATAGATTTTCAGTTTTTGACAGATATTGGAGCGATTGGTCAGGTCCGGGAGCTCATGCCAGCTAACTCCCCGTGGGACCGCTTATTTGATGCCGCCGCAGAGCGGGCCCACAGGGAGATTACTTTAGAGTTTTTATCTACCTTTACATTTACGGACACCCGGGGTGGGGGTTTTCAGCATTTTTTGACGACAGACGCCGTAACTTTTACTATTTGCGGCACGCCTCAGAGGATGACACTTCCTCAGTTCGCTGTTGCCTTGGGTCTGTACTCAGCGGATGACTCAAGGTCACGCGCATTTTTTGATGCGCCAGTCAGCACGTCCACTGACGTGTTGTGGCCGTATTGGAAGACTATTGGGTTCGGGGAGTTCGCGAAACCGAGACAGCGATCCCCGAAGGCACGGGCGACTGATCTTTACGACCCGTTACACCGATACCTACATCGGTGTATCGCCGTGACGATCGCCGGTCGTCATGATAGCAGGGAATGGGTCACCCAAAGTGACCTATTCTTCTTGCACGACTTACTTACCGGCGGGAGGGCCAACTTGGCGTACAAGTTGGCCGCATATCTCGCCGAGTACGCTTTTAAGCGTACCTCTTCCCACATCAGCTGTGGGGCCTTCGTCACCCGTCTGGCGAAGGGTTACTTGCGCCTCCTGACCCCGCAGGTGGCAAGGGATATGACGCAGACACGCCAGCTTGACAGGGTTGGGAGGGACGCAGCCCTATCGATGGTTTTGGCTCGCGAGGTCGAGGGAGGGCAGCTGGTTTGGGCTTATGGTGTGGGTGAGGGACCCCGTGGAGAGGGTGGTGATGAGGAGGGAGACGAGGGAGAGGGAGACGAGGGCGAGGGCGTGGACGGAGAGGGAGGCGACGGAGAGGGGGTCGCTCATGCTGCCGATCGATCACAGGTAGTTGAGGAGGAGTTTCGGGGTGATCGCCCGTACGTTCGACGCAGCGTGAGACAGCGTGTGATGCCTCCACCGGGGGTGGAGGAGAGACTCGTTCAGGTCGAGTCGGCTGTAGCTGCAGTCAGAGGGGATTTAGCTGCAGTCAGAGGGGATTTAGCTGCAGTGAGAGATGATGTACAGTGGATGGTCGGGGCGATTGTGGCTATGCATTCTGCCACGCCCCTACCTCCACGAGCTGGCGCTGCCCCACCACCATCACCACCGCCGTAGCTGCTTATTGTATTATTATTTTTTGGAAAAATTACAAGTTTTGTCCTTTATCTTTAGGGTACTTTACAAGCGGTGTCCTTTTTTTCAAAACTTTACAGGCGGTGTCCTTTATAGCGAATTTTGTTGCAAGTTTTGTCCTTTCCACCCAACCTGGTTAAAAAACTCAGTTAATTTGTGGCACATGATAAGCACATGAGGGTAATTATGTCTTTTTACATATTTAAAGGACAAAAGTTGTAATTTATTCTTTAAAAAATATTCCAAAAAAAAAATTATATACATATATATGTGTGTATAACAAGACACAGATATTTATTCCCCTTCCCCCTCCCCCTCCCCCTCTCTCTCCCTCCACCAGTTCACCTACCACCATCACCACCATATGTTGCCACCACCGTCTTCATCAACACCACCATCAACCGTCATCTACCACCACCGTCTTCGCCACAGTCATTTGCCGCCGCCCCTGTGTACCACATACCTCCATCGCCTCCCCACCCCCAATTAAACACCCATTCAAATTTTCTCAATCTCTGTTACAACCCTCTTCAATCTCTGTTACAACCCCACCACCTCCACCACACGCCACCACCACCCCCACGTCACAGATCCACCCCCACCAAACACAACCCCTTTCAAACCCTAATTTTTCCCCCAAATTCAAACCAATGCAGAACCCAATCCGATGACACATCGCACGTTGTGGTTGGTCAGCTTCTGTTTCTGGAATCGGAGAATCATTCGAAGCCTATCAACATGTATCTTAATTCTCCTGGTGGCGGGGGTGGGTGACGGTGGTGGATGAAGAAGCAACAGATGGTGAGGGAGATGCCGTCGGCGGCGGTTGAGTGGATGAATCATCGGAAGCTCTGCTGAAAAACCTCATTGATGATGGTGGATGGTAGGGTGTAAAGTTAACAGAGATGAGTTGTTTGTTGAAGGTAAAATATAAAGGGGTTGGGAATGGTAGGGTGTAAAGTTAACAAAACTCTGTTTGTTGAAGGTAAAATATAAAGGGGTTGTGGGTGGAGAAAGAGTTGTTGTGGCAGGCGTCGCAATAGACGACACCAACGACGGTGATGATGGGAATGGAGTGTTTCGAAGCATCGGCTAGTGAAAAAGAGATTGAGAGTAGTGTGATTATTATCAATGAAAAGAAGACAAAGAAATTGGGGTGTGAATGTGAGTGTGAATCCATGGATGGTTGTTTGGTGTGTGTGAGTGAGTGAGTGTGAGTGTGTGTGAGTGAAGATGTTAAAAAAGTTATGGATAGATTTGGAGTGGAATAATAAATAGATTTGGATAGATTTGGAGTGGAATATACAGATGATGATAATAATAATAATAATAATAATATTAATAATAATAAATCTTAAAAATGTTTTGTTTTAGGAAAAATTACAAGTTTTGTCCTTTAAATAAGTAAAAAGACTAAACTACCATTGGGTAATCAGATTTAACAAAAAAATCTAACTAGGTTAGGCTCAAAGGACAAAACTTGCAACAAAATTCGCTATAAAGGACACCGCCTGTAAAGTTTTGAAAAAAAGGACACCGCCTGTAAAGTACCCTAAAGATAAAGGACAAAACTTGTAATTTTTCCTTATTTTTTTGTTATTTTACGTTTGAAACTTTGTAAAAGTTTATCTTTTTTTTTAGATGTAAAACATTATAAATATTAATCTTTTGTTTAGATGTTATGTTGTTTGTTTAATAATTGTTGTCATAGTTTATCATAATCATATCACATATTTATCGTTTTACAAATAGAAAACTTATTAAACATAATAAATACGTTTAACTACAAACTCGTAACATAATCCGATATATACAATACTATTTTAAAATTTATAAAACTTATTAAACGGTTTCCCGATTGCAACAAAAATTAACTTTTCTATACATATTTATCGTTTTACAAATAGAAAACTTATTAAACATAATAAATACGTTTAACTACAAACTCGTAACATAATCCGATATATACAATACTATTTTAAAATTTATAAAACTTATTAAACGGTTTCCCGATTGCAACAAAAAATTAACTTTTCTATACATATTTATCGTTTTACAAAGAGGAAACTTATTAAACATAATAAATACGTTTAACTACAAACTCGTAACATAATCCGATATATACAACACTATTTTAAATAAAAAAAATTATTAAACGGTTTCCTGGTTGCAACAAAAAAGTTAACTTTTCTATACGGGCCGTATAACATTATACGGCCCGTATACATATTTCAAAACTAAAAACCCTTGGCAAATCTTCGAAACAAAATTATGCAAATATGTATACGACCAGTATATAAGTATACGTCCCGTATACATATAAAAACAAAAAAAACATTCCACCGCATAAAATTCTGTGCATAAACATTCTATACGGCCCGTATCATTTTATACGGCCCGTATAGATATAGGGATGTGAAAATAAGATTATAGGGGATGTGGAAATAAACCAACCCTATTTTAATCCAAAAGGCTAGTTTAGTAAAATAACACTTTTTTGTCTTTTTCTCTTTATTATTTTTTAATTACTTTTTTGTTTTATTATATTACTTTTTAGTTTTATTATATTACTTTTTATTTTTTTAAAAGATTTTTTTATTAAAAACATTTTTAAATTCAGATTTTTTTAACAAAAGACAATTTTTTTGCGCGCCGGTTTTTGCACGCCGTTTTTACGCATCGTTTTTTAAATGGGTCGTTTTTTCACGCCGTTTTTTACGCTCGACTTTTTCAAGCGTCGTTTTTTTTAACGCGGCGTTTTTTACGTCCCGTTTTAACGCGGCGTTTTTTACGTCCCGTTTTTTTTCTCGGCGTTTTTATGCGGCACATTCACGCCCCTTGTTTAGGCGCCGTTTTATTACACGGTTTTTTACGTTTTACAACTTACGTAGAAAAAGGTTTACGTTTTATGTTTTACGTTAAACTTTTTAAACTTTTTACGTTTTACGTTAAACTTTTTACGTTTTACGTTAAACTTTATACGTATTACGTTAAACTTTTTACTTTTTACGTAAAACGTAAAACTTTTTACGTTTTACGTTCTTACGTAAAACTTTTTACGTTTTACTTTAAAACTTTTTACGTTTTACGTGAAAACTTTTTACGTTTTACGTGAAAACTTTTTACGTTTTACACTTTTTACGTTAAAAAGTTTACGGGTTAACTTTTTTTTTTACAAAAACTTCTTTACGCAAAAACGAACGCACCCAGAAATCGCAAACTCGGGAGATGTCTCAGATATATCGTTATCATCATCGACTAGGGGGGGGGGGGGAATTAAAAACCAACAACATCAAAACAAAGTCTATCTCGAAAAAAAAAACGGGGTTTGGCTCAGATTAACGGATGATCAAAAGGCTGCAACAGTGGGGTTGCAGGTTCAAAAAACCTACCCTCCGCTGACCTTGCTGCGCCATCGTTATCAAAGTCTACGATTTTTTTTGCATCATCCTCGCCGCCCAACCCAAAACAGATCAAAACCCGGGAGAATCAAAGAATACAAATGCATCATTCAAAACAACCTGCATCATTCAACAAACATTCAAACAAATGTAACTCAGTTTTCCCAGATCCAAAAACACATCCAAACATTCAAAAAAATGCAACTCAGTTTTCCCAGGTCCAAAATCACATCCAAACAACCTGCAAACAGCAAAGATTGGGTCCAAAAACACAAATAATCAAAAACCCAACTGAATTAAAACGCAATTAATCAAAACCCAACTGAATAAAAAATGAACCCCTGCACATTTTTACTTGCATTTGATGAACCCAGTACCTGAGGAGATGTATACTGCCATCACCGCACCTGCTGACGTCACTTGCCGGAGCCCCACCTGCTGCTACGCTACCCATCCGTCGCCGCCGCCGTCCCCTTTCTCTCCACCACTGCCACAGTCGCCGTCGGAGTTGAAGGTGGGGTTTGTACCAACCACCGCCTTTTGAACTGCCAAACACCACTCACACACACCAACACCCACCCTTCGTCGGCTATAGGAACGACCACCACCATCCGTTGGTGGTGAGTGACGGCCTGCAGCGACCAGACAGAGAGAAGGGACGGAAATAGAGAAACTCGATGAGAGAGAGAGAGGTGGCGAAGGAATTGTGCGGCGGTAGCAGCGTCGTGGGGGACAACCGGCAACAAACCGACGCCGGCGATGGCGACGGTAATGGTGGTTGAAAGAGAGAGAAACAGGAGGTGGGTTTTAAAATTGGATCGGTAATGGTGATTTAAAGGGTCTGCAACTTTTAAATAGAAAAGAAAGAGAGAGGAGAGAGGAAGAATATGACATTTGGGGTAAATGACCAATATACCCTTATTGTTGGCAAAATCTGATTGGTGGAGAATGGTTCTTACAACTGAGGATGGTTTTCATTTTAGCGGCTCCATATATATATATATAATTGCGTAAAATGCAAAAAAATCCACATGGGCTAATAATTTTATATATCCTATTAAGCGGTCCCCTGATCTAGTTACAACACTAATATCATATTTTATTAAACGTTTCTTTTATAGGAGATTATAAAAAAATAGTAGAGTTTTACATCATTAAAGCATAAGTCTAAACCAAAAAAATCCACATCGGCTGGTAATTTAAGATGTCCTATTAAGTGGTCCCCTGATCTAGTTACAACAGTATTATCATATTTTATTAAACGTTTCTTTATAGGAGAGTATAAAAAAATAGTAGAGTGTTACATCATTAAAGCATAAGTTACTAGACTTTATTTTTCAATTAAGGTTGTTGTCAAGACAAATTCGAAAGTATACAAGTCGAGCTCACTCAGCCCAAAATGTCTCAACCGAGCTGAAATTTGAAGCAGATCTACAGCCAAGAGTTGATTGGGGTGAAACAACATTTTGTTAGGATGAAAAAGAAGTAGATCTCTAGTTGTTATGTGATTCTTAGGGCGAAAAAGAGGCATATTCACAACTATTATGGGATTGTTAAGGCAAAAATTAAACCAACTTATATCAAGAGACACGAGAGACAGATTGAGAAGGTATACAATACACACACACACATATAGAGAGAGTGAAGTAAAGAGGGATAGAGAGTGGTGGTGGTGGTGGTTTGCGGTGGTAGTGAGGGGCATATAGGGTGACGGTGGTTGAAAGCTCGAGCAATAATGTGTTGAAACTAGGGCAAAGATAACTTGCATGCGAAGCAGTGGTGCAAACAATGGAAGAAGAGGAATTTGCCGATTGAAGAAACTAAGGATGAAGAAGAAAGTCTGTGGTGAGCTTGTGAAAGTTATTGCATACTTGTAAGAGAGGTTGATTGGAACTTGTGAAACATGAAATAAACTAGGGTAAGGAATATAAAAAAAGTTAACAAAATGAAAATTGTGGGCTATGAATAGAAATTACGCTTATTAGTCATGTTCAAATAAATCTAAAGTTAGAAAAAAAAATATTTTAGTGAGCCAACGAGGGAGATCTCACCTTGGCTTGGGCATAACTCAAGATTTAAATGAGAACGCTTAGCTCGGCTCGGAAACTATACAAGCTGATTTCGAGCAAGATTGAGCCACATATATCGATAACCTTACTGACAAGCCTCTTTGGTGATAAGATATTGGTGGGATAACAATGAGTCAACATTAATTATGGACTTAGTGATCCCTTATGTTAATGACTTAAAGTGCTAACTTATTTATTAATATTAACTCTTGAGTAAAGATGATAATTGTTATGGGCAAAATGCAACATATAAATTATATCAAATAGGTATAAAATCAACCCTTTTATGTGCTAATGTTGAAAAAAGTGTGTTTCTTTTTGTACTTTTGAGTTTTAGGATTAAAAGAGCTTAAATGTACAAAATGAACAAATTAACGACAAAAACCAACATAAATACGAATGAAGAGAAGTTGATACACTATGCCTACCCTCCAAGCTTCACCCCAAGACCAAAACAATAAATCAGAAGACAAGCACGGGGCCGTGCCACCAAGACATGGGGTCGTGCCCCACTCCAGAGTCCATGAATAACAAAATAAACAGAAGCAGACAAGAAACACGGGGTCGTGTCTTATGAACACAGGTCGTGGTCAACTTCCGGATATGCAGAATCTCTTAAAGTACAGCAAGTACAAGACCACAGGGCCGTGCCCTCTGACACACGGGACGTGTGTGCATACAGACTGACACAACTCATTAAATGAAGACAGAGAAGAAAAGGACACGAGGCCGTGTGAAGGGTCTGTTTCCAGCTATAAATAGAGGTGTTTGGTTCACTTGCAACTTATCCCTTAGCAAACCACTTCTCTCACACATGCCACCACTCCACCACCAGTACAACACCATCATCCACCACATTCCTCCATCATCCATATTTAAAGTGTGTGTAGTAGTCTCGGGATCCAAGATTGATCGTTAGAGTTTTTGTCAAATAAAGGCCATGCTTGACTAATCTCTTACATCACTTGGTGAAGACAAATCTTTTATGTATTAATTTCGATTTCCAAGCTTTGGTTAACACTTTATTTGGGTATGTATTAATGACTTTAATAACTAGTTTTTCATATTGAAAGTGCACTTTATTCTATCATCTCTTCATTTTTTGTTGATTCACTGGGTCTTTACGGTCTATATAAAGCACGTTAACCGCCTGGAAGGGGGTTAGAAGGGTGGTTTGGGTAAAGTTCTTGTCTCGTTCTGTCGCAACCCCCGTCCCCTATTTGTCCCGGGAACGGGCAGTCGCGAGACCAGTTTTGGTGGTATCGGTATTTATTATTTTGGCAGCGAAAATTTCATCAGGACCGTAGTTAGGAAATATTTATCAGAGTAAATACTACACTTTTATAATATTAAACATATTGGGATAAAACCCAAGTTTTTATTACAAACATTTTCATAGGGAAAATTCCTATTTTATTGAATAAAACATCTTCTTTTATTTAGGTAACTTTTATAGCCACTTTTTCCAAGCCTTCAGTGCTGTCCAGCTGGCTTCTAGTTGGCTTTCACATTTTGTTACCTGAAAGGCGTTTAAAAACATTTTATCAGTGGGAAATACTGGTGAGTGAATCCCAGTTTAATCAAGAAGAGTTTTATCCTTAAACAGTATTGAGAGCTATTACAATGTTTATGTCTACACAATTACTCATTCAGTACTGTCAATCCTGACTGGTGGGTCATATGACACATTGGCTAACTCTTTGTCCAATGGTAACGTGTTCCACATTTTGTATACAAAACCACAACATACAGGCAATAATTGAAGAATTACAAAGACTCAATCACTGCTGTCGCAACCCCTGCCCCCTATCTGTCCCGGGAACGGGCGGCCGCCAGACCAGTTTTGGTGGTATCGTTTGTTTAACATTTTGGCAGCGGAAATTTCATCAGGACCATAGTTAGGAAATATTTATCAGAGTAAAAACCACACTTTTATAATATTAAACATATTGGGATAAAATCCAAGTTTTCATTACAAACATTTTCATAGGAAAAATCCCCATTTATTTGAATAAAACATCTTCTTTTATTTAGGTAACTTTTATAGCCACTTTTCCAAGCCTTCAGTGCTGTCCAGCTGGCTTCTAGTTGGCTTTCACATTTTGTTACCTGAAACGCGTTTAAAAATATTTTGTCAGTGTGAAATACTGGTGAGTGAATCCCAGTTTAATCAAGAAGAGTTTTATCCTTAAACAGTATTGAGAGCGATTACAATGTTTATGTCTGCACAATTACTCATTCAGTACTGTCAATCCTGACTTGTGGGTCATATTACAAATTGGCTAACTCTTTGTCCAATGGTAACGTATTCCACATTTTGTATACAAAACCCCAACATACCAGCAGTAATTGAAGAACTACAAAGACTCAATCACTGCTTAATTGCATTGTAAAACATTTAAGGTTTTGTAAAATCAGTTTACAAAAATGAGATTACTCACATTGCTGTCTTAGGTTTTCTGTAAGGGTTTCCTGGTGATCATCTATAATTTACACAAATGCACATATGTTAGTAAAATAACCCATTATTTACATTAGTAATACCCTCCCCGAGACGGCATTCCAACGACTACATCGGGCAGAACCTCGACAGCCGTTACGAAACCCTGGATCAATTGGGCAGCGTATCTAATACGTAATCGGGGTTATAATACTTGCAACGGAGCAGAACTTCGTTAATTAGGGGGATATTATACCCGAGTATAGTGCCTACTATAAGAAAATCGAGAGAGAAAGTCGAGAAATGAACGAACTGACTGAAGGTCCGATGCCCTCCTTATATAGGGCCTGATTTTGGTTTCCTCGCGGCCCGCGTAAGATGAGGCTAAGGCCTACGCGGCCCGCGTAGTAGGGGATCTATGGCATAGCTTTGACTGGTCAGCATCCTAGCCTCGACACGATGATGACACCGGGCAGCACCGGGTGTCACCCCGTCTTGGAGCTGTCGCACCCCGCGTAAGATCCTTAAGGGGTCTACGCGGCCCGCGAGCGACATTAAAATTTTGTTTTTATTTAATTTTTAATGTTATATCATATTTTGGGCTCAATTTTCACATACGTGGGTGTATTTTAGGACATATAGAATTATTTTAAAATATATTAGGGTGTCAGAAAAATTCAGGAGGGTTATTATATACTCCCCACCTTGTTTTAGAGCTCGTCCTCGAGATCTAATGGAACAGGTGTCGATATTTCATTTGCATTTCTGATTCAAGCTCCCATGTGTATTCTGGTCCTGTTTTGGAGTCCCATTTCACTTTGACCAGAACTAATCTCTTGTGCTTGAGGTTCTTAACTTTCCTGTCTTCAATCTGTAAAGGCTTCTCTACAAACTTTAATTGCTCATTCACCTCTATATCCTTAAGAGGTACTACAAGTGATTCATCAGCTAAACACTTCTTGAGATTAGATACATGAAATACATCATGTATTCCTGCCATTTCCTTTGGCAGTTGTAGCTGATAGGCTACAGGTCCTATTCTTTTAATAATCTCGAAAGGTCCAACATACCTGGGGCTTAGCTTTCCCCTTTTGATGAATCTTACCACTCCTTTCCAAGGAGAGACTTTCAATAACAATTTATCTCCTACTTGAAATTCCAATGGTTTTCGTCTGTTATCAGCATAACTCTTTTGTCTATCACGTGTTGCTATTAGTCGTTCTTTGACTTGAATGACTTTGTCTGTTGTTTCTTGTACTATCTCCGGTCCAGATAGTTGCTTTTCTCCAATTTCTGCCCAACAGACTGGCGTTCGGCACTTTCGTCCATAAAGTGCTTCGAATGGTGCAACATTGATACTGGTGCGATAACTGTTATTATAAGAAAATTCTATCAATGGTAAGTGATCATCCCAATTACCTCCGAAATCAATTACACAAGCTCTAAGCATGTCTTCCAAGGTCTGAATTGTCCTTTCGCTTTGTCCGTTCGTTTGAGGATGATAAGCGGTACTTAGATTCAACTTGGGTCTCATGGCTTTTTGGAAACTTGTCAAAAAAATGAGAGGTAAAACGACTATCTCTGTCAGAAACAATTGATAGAGGAATTCCATGTAATGAAACTATTTCATTTACATATAATTTAGCTAACTGTTCCATACTAAAAGTTTCTTTCATTAGTAGGAAATGAGCTGACTTGGTTAGCCTGTCTACAATCACCCAGATTGTATCATTACCTTTTCTTGTTTTGGGTAATTTGGTAACAAAATCCATTGTTATTAATTCCCATTTCCAAACAGGCATTTCTAACCGTTGCAGTAAACCTGAGGGTTTCTGATGTTCAGCTTTAACTTGTGAACAGGTTAAACACTTTGCAACATATGCTGCTATATCCTTTTTCATTTCTATCCACCAGAATTTTTTCCTTAAATCCTGATACATCTTATCACTTCCAGGATGCATCGTATACTTAGACTTATGGGCTTCTTCTAATATACGGTGACGTAGGTTTCCTAATTTAGGTATCCACATTCTTTTCTTATGGAATCTCCAAATTCCATCTGTTTCTTGTTCTAATTCTTTAATCATTCCTTTCAATTTCTCAGTATCATCCTTGATTACTGATTCTTGTGCTTTTCTAATCTGTTCATTTAAATCTACTTGCAGATTTAACTTAAGAGAACGTACTCTTTTTGGCTTTTCATGATACTTTCGACTTAAAGCATCAGCTACTACATTTGCTTTTCCTGCATGATACTGGATACTACAATCATAATCGCTAAGCATCTCCATCCAACGTCTTTGTCTCATATTCAACTCCTTTTGCCCAAAAACATACCTTAAACTCTTATGGTTGGTGAATATCGTAAACTTACTACCGCATAGGTAATGTCTCCAAATTTTAAGGGCAAAAATTATAGCTCCTAATTCTAGATCATGGGTTGGATAATTCTTTTCATGATTCTTAAGTTGTCTAGAAGCGTAAGCTATAACCTTTTGACATTGCATTAACACACATCCATAACCTAACTTAGAAGCGTCACAATAGATTACAAAATCTTCAGTTTCTTCTGGTAACGCTAGTATGGGTGCATGGGTTAATCTTTGCTTAAGAATTTTAAAGGCTTCTTCTTGTTTTGGTCCCCATTCAAACTTAACGGATTTACAAGTTAACTTAGTTAAAGGAATGGCTATTCTAGAAAAATCTTGAATAAATCTTCTATAATAACCGGCCAATCCTAAGAAACTTCTAACCTCGGTTGTCGGTTGGTGACTCAGTGGTTTTCCATTTGGTAATTGCCTCGATCTTGGTGGGATCTACATGAATTCCTTCATGATTAACTAGATGTCCAAGAAATTGTACATGTTCTAACCAAAACTCACACTTCAAAAATTTAGTATAGAGCTTTTCTTTTCTCAATAAACTTAGAAGTGCATGCAGATACGCTGCATGTTCCTCTTTGCTTTTGGAATAAATAAGAATATCATCTATAAAGACAATTATGAATTTATCCAAATATGGCTTACATATTCGGTTCATCATGTCCATAAATGCGGCTGGGGCATTGGTTAAACCAAATGGCATGATAGTAAATTCATAATGGCCATACCTTGTTCTGAAAGCGGTTTTAGGAATGTCCTCTTCCTGTACCTTTAATTGATGATATCCTGACCATAAATCGATTTTAGAGAAAAATCGTGCTCCTTGCAATTGATCGAATAGATCATCGATTCTTGGTAATGGATACCGATTGTTAATCGTGACCTTGTTCAATTCACGGTAGTCAATGCACATATGCATTGATCCGTCCTTCTTTTTAACGAATAAAATCGGTGCTCCCCATGGTGATGAGCTTGGCTGTATGAATCTTTTCTCCAACAATTCATCTAATTGTTTCTTCAGTTCCTGCATTTTCGCGGGTGCTAAACGGTAAGGTGCTTTGGCAATTGGTGCGGTTCCCGATATCAAATGATTTCTGAATTCAACTTCTCTATCTGGAGGTTGCCCTGGTAGCTCTTCTGGAAATATATCTGAAAACTGGGATACTACTGGAATATCCTTTAATTCTTTTCCTTTAGTGTTAGTGATTATGGAAATCAAATACACTAATGATCCTTTTCTTATATAACCTGCCGTTTTCATCACAGAGATGAACTTTGTGGATTTAGAGAGCTTATTTCCTTTAATTGTGATCTTTTTACCCCTTGGTGAATTTACTTGAATTGAATTTTGATCACATAAAATACTGGCTTTATTGGCTATTAACTAATCCATTACTAATACAACATCAAATCCTGCCAGATTAATGGGGTAAAGGTTTGCAATAAATTTCTGATTTAAAATTTCTATTCTTGCTCCCTGCAAGATTTCAGAAATCTTAATGGTTTCCCCATTTGCTGTCTCTACTAGACATTCTTGCGGGAGTTTAGTTAATGATTGATTAAGAAGTTTGCAAAATGAAGTATTAATAAAACTTTGGTTCGCACCAGAGTCAAATAATACATTAGCAAAAACATCATTAACTAAAAACGTACCGGTGATCACATCCGGGATCATCTTTGCTTCTTCTACAGTCAGAACAAATGCTCTTGCATTCTTAGTATTCTTGGTGTTCGTAGCTGGAGCTAGTTATGGACAGTTAGGCTTGATATGACCTTGTTCTCCGCAGTTGAAGCATATCCTGTTGTTAGGCTTTTTCCTGCAATCTTCCTCCTTGTGTCCCGACATTTTGCAGAAATTACAGTATACGGAGCATCTTCCTGAATGCTTCCTTTTGCAATACTTACAGTAGGATGCAGAGGTAGAGCCTATATTTTTCCCACGGTTAGAATTTCCAGAACGAAATTCTTGAGTAAGCTTCTGGGTTAGGTTCCTCCTTTGATCCTCTTCTCGTGTACGGACTAATTCATCTGCCAAGGTGTTGGCTAGTTCTACAACTTCTTCTATGGTTTGAGGTCTAGCTGCCTTGACTACATGCCTTATTTCCCCAATTAATCCCCAGATGTAACGGGAGATTAAAACTGGTTCAGGTGATGCAAGAGTTGGTACTATTAAGGCATATTCAAAGAATAAGGTAGTATAATCCTTACTATCTACCCCAATCATCCTAAGGTTTAGGAATTTGTTTGCTATCTGTTCTTTTTCATTGGGAGGGAAAATTTTTCTTTCTACCATGTTTTTAAATTCCTCCCACTCCATATTGTAAGTTCTATCACTTCCCCTAGACTGGAGGATAGTGTTCCACCATTCTAGTGCTGAATTCTTAAACAGATTGGAAGCAAACATTATCTTATCCTCTTCCGCACATTTACTTATTCTTAAGACTGCCTCAGTTTTTTCTATCCAGCGTAGAGATGCAACGGCCCCTTCATTGCCCGAGAATTCCATTGGTTTACAGGACCAGAATTCTTTATAAGAACAATCGTAAGACACGGTTCTTCTTCTTTTGGGAATGGGCACTTGAAGTACGGGTCCATTGTTTACGCTGTGTTCAGGTTCAGAAGGTCGTTTGCTATCATGTTTTCTTTTATTTTCGGCTTCCCTAACCGTTTTGAAAATATATGGCATCGCATCTATTATCCCTTGTGCCACTATATGTTGCATGGCACTGTTATCCACTTGGTTTCCATTATTGTTGTTGTTGTTCGGGTTCTCGTTATCCAAGTTAATGTTACTCTGGTTATCATTATTCTGGTTTTCCTGGTTTACCTCGTCGTCCATCTGAATTTTAAACATTTACCAATTATTAATATCACAAAATAATTAATAATTTGGGCAACAACCACATCACACACATATTGGTCAAAAGCGTCGAGCATTGCGACTTTTACTCTTTCTTATATAGTATGCGTCTAATACATACTAAGACTGGAATTTAAATTAAAATACTACTATGCATTGCTAACCACGAAGTGGTCTATACTACAACATATATTATTACACACACATATATATATATATATATATAATTTTTTTTCATACAAACATATTATATATATTATTATTATTATTATATTATTATTATTATTACCAACTCCATCATCACCTTCACTGATCTGGATTCATCCAGTAATCCATATTGCGCTCGTCGTATTTCCAGACGAGTCACTCTCCTACCTGCCTCATCCTCTCACTACTCTCTAAAATCTCTTCTCCGAAAGTTCGGAGTTCGTGCACATTTTCTACACTCATTGGGGGTGCAGGTGCTCGTACTGGGTCTGGGTACTGGGGCATGGGATTCTCCTGAGGGTACGGATTTTCTAAGATCTCCCTAATGTATTCATCGTTATCGTAGTAGGGATCTAGAGGGTCCAGACCTAGATAGGCTGCAAAATTCGGCATGGGTTCGTCGTTTAGGTGGTAGCGTGGCACATAATCCCTATGATCATCGAACCATGGATCATAATCTGGGTCTAAGGTGTGACAACTCGAATTTCCGACGTTCTTTATTCGCATTTAATGCACGTTGACTTTGACTATATAGTTGTGATATGACAAATGCATTGTGTTTACTTGATTTTGTGTTGTTGTTATAGCATATTAGTTTAGAAACCACATGAACTGATTAAACACATGAGACTGCTCGACGAAACACAGGGGTGTTTCGCCATGAACATACCCGACGAAACAGGATGTTTCGCCATATACATCCCGACGAAACAGAAGTCTGTTTCGCCGGCCCAGTAGCCCAGCTTGGGCCCAGAACGTATTTTGAGTATTTTTACGTAAAAACAACATCACTTTACATTTTCTATCAACACAACCGAAACCCTAGAGCTCTCTCACTGTGACGACGAACTAGAACCCACCGGAAACCCTTGTGCGATCAAACCATCATCTCGGTTAGTAGATCTATGTGTCTTGATTGATCGTTCACCCGTGTACGTGTCTATGTGTCATGTGATTCTGCTTTGATGTTATATATTTGAAATCGATACATGTTAAATATTAGGGTTCTTGTTATGACGATGATGATATGGATTTCGATATGAATATTGTAGTCGGATATAAATGGTTTATTGCGAAACTTAGTATGATTGAATACTCGGTTCTGGATGTTGTTATTATGATCTGATTCTGAATGCAAGTTAGCATCTTGATAGGGATTGTTGTGATGATGTTGGATGTTATTTGATATGCTATACACATAAACTAGGGTTTATGCTAGACAACGATTCTTGGATGGTTGATGTATGATGATTCGATTTGCATTGACCTTCATATGATTTCTGTTATTGATGACGGCTGTTAGAATGATTAGGGTTTATGTGTTATTCGCATCTGCTGTAACTGATGTCTGCGAAACTGAACTGTCCGACGAAACAGGACTCTCGGCGAAACAGAATGTGTTTCGCCATGGACCATCGACGAATTAGAATCCTGTTTCGCCGAACAAGGCCACGACGAAACTGAAGGTGTTTCGTCAATAAATGTGTTTCGCCAATATTGTGTTTCGCCAAACGTGTGTTTCGCCAACTAGCTGATCTGTGCAGTAACTTGGATTAACTGCTGTTAAGCGTAACCATCTTGTATCTGATTGTGATTACGTGTTACATGTTTATACGTGCACAACTGAAACACAAACTGATTATGTATACGTGCATACTTTAGGACGTGATTGATTATTTGCGAGCATACACTTAGCATACCGAGCAAACCAAGGTGAGTTCACACAAGCCAAGGCATGGGGTTCCCAGGGGGGAATGGGGATTGATGATTTCTGAACGTACATAGATAACAGAACCTACTGCTAGACTAGTAACACTTATTGAACGATCTTCGCACACCTGCCAAGGACATTGGCCGCGATATTATGACTGTCTTCGCACACCTGCCAAGGACATTGGCCGCGAACTAAACGTACAACATCATCGCACACCTGCCAAGGACATTGGCCGCGATACGAACAAACCTAGTCTAGAAAACTTGGGGAAAGACCTTCCCCAACATCTTCGCACACCTGCCAAGGACATTGGCCGCGATGGAAACTAATACGATACATTGTAACGAACGAACATACTACTACTCACGCTATACTATTACTGAACTGTTAACTGTGAACTCGCTCAACTAGTTGTTGACTCTCTCTTGCATGCCTTGCAGGACCTTAGGTACATTTGGAGCTTGCACAGGAAGGAGCAGGTCGTTGTGGGATACGGATCGTAGACAATATTTGAACTTATAACTTACTTTGGGTTTTCATTATTATGCTTCCGCTACTTAAACAATGTTTGGTTATGAACATCAGTCATGTCAAGATGAATTATATTTTCTTATTCTTACACTTAAATACTATGTTTGATATGATTGATGGTTTGATCCTGGTCAGTCACGCCTCCAAGCGGTGATACTCCGCGTGTGGATTTTGGGGGTGTGACAGATTGGTATCAGAGCCATTGGTTATAGAGAACTTGGTTTTAATAAAGGGAAAGCGATTTTTGTTAAAACCAGACTATAACCAGAACAGTGCTTTCAACGATCCGCAACGACGCTTCGCTCCACGTGCAAGGCTCAACACCATAGGTATTACTATTCATGTTACATTACCTACATGCTAGAACTACGTAGACCTTTGCTCGTGGTATGCTTAAATCACAGAACTTGCTATATGTTATTGCTTGAGAATACTCGTGTGCTCACTCTCTTCTGTCATCGCACGATTTACGAACCTATCTCACTTACGTTATCTTTACTATGAAGATCATGTCTGGACGTATCAACATGACTCAGGACCAGTTGACGGCCCTCATTAACGAACGAGTCACTGCGGCCGTTGCAGCCGCACAAGCAGGAGGTATACCCTGCAGTTACAACTCACTCTAGGATCCTTAGATCCTACGTTCCTAAATCAACTCTCGTGTTTAAACTTGTCCTAATTCTTTTACACAACAGGTCAAGCACCTGTTTGCACTTTCAAGACTTTCATGGACTGTCGTCCATCCACTTTCAGCGGCACTGAAGGAGCCGTAGGTCTCCTGCACTGGTTCGAAAAGATGGAGTCTGTGTTTGAGATGTGTGAATGCCCTGAGGCACGCAGGGTGAAATATGCTACCGGTACCCTCGAGGGTTTAGCCCTCACATGGTGGAAAGCTCAGGTCCAAATCCTGGGGTTGGTTGCTGCTAACGCCACCCCATGGAACAATTTCAAAGAGATGATCAAGGAAGAATACTGCAGTCGAGATGATATTCATAAGCTGGAAGTCGAGTTTTTCAACCTCAAGATGACGGGGTCTGAGATCGAAGCGTATACCAAGAGGTCGAATGAGCTTGCATTACTGTGTCCTACTCTGGTGGACAAGCGTATTGAACTTTATCTTAAGGGTCTGGTGCCAGAGATCCAAAGTCATGTGACTTCAGCAAATCATGCTACTTACCAGCAGGTTGTTCAGCTGGCTCACCGTCTCACTGATCAGGCGGTGGAGCAAAACAGGTTGCCTAAACGCATCAGCGCTACTGCTACTGCTACCACTTCGGTTACTCCTGCTACTCCCAGCGACAATAAGAGGAAATGGGAGGGGGATTCTAGCAAGGGTTCAGCTACTGTTCAGTCTCAAGCTCAGCAACGCAAAACAAATGACCATCAGAGTCCGAATCAGCAATCATCAGGTGGTCAAGGGCAGAGTGGATATCGGGGAATTCACCCATGGTGTAGAAGGTGCAACAAACACCACAGTGGAAGATGCCGCAGGGAACAGTGTCAAAGATGCCTCAAGATGGGTCATGAGGCTAAGGATTGTAGAAGCGTACGGCCAGCAAATCAGAACCAGCAACAACAACCACCTGCTCCACGAAACCAGCCTCAGCAGCAGCAGCAGGGAAACAGGGGATGCTACCAGTGTGGGGCTGAAGGTCATTACAAGCGGGATTGCCCTCAGTTAAACCAGAACCAGAACAATAACAACAACAACCAGGGCAATGGGAACAACAACAATGGGGGAAACAACAACAACAACAACGGTGCTAGAGGCCGTATGTTTGTGATCGGTCAGGGTGATGCCAGGAATGATCCCAACGTGGTTATGGGTAAGTTTCTTCTTGACGACTTTTATGTTACTGTACTATTTGATTCTGGTGCGGATACAAGTTACATGTCTCTAAAAGCTAGTGAAATGTTAAAACGTGCACCAACTCTCTTAAACACCAAACATGTCGTAGAGTTAGCTAACGGTAAAAGCCTAGAGGCCACGCACATAGTTAAAGGGTGTAATCTTATCCTCGCTGATCAGACTTTCTCCATCGATCTCATCCCTATAACCTTGGGTAGCTTTGACGTCGTCATTGGTATGGATTGGTTATCTCAACAACAAGCGGAGATTTTATGCAAAGAAAAAGTTATTCGTATTCCTCGGCCGGGTAAAGAACCTCTCGAAGTTCAAGGCGACAAGAGTGGTGTCGTGAGTGGCATCATTTCCTTTTTGAAGGCTCAGAAGTGTTTACGCAAGGGGCACACTGCTATTTTGGCACTCGTTACAGATACCTCGAAGAAAGAGAAAAAGATTGAAGATATTCCTGTAGTACGTGACTTTCCTCAAGTGTTTCCTGAGGAATTACCTGGGTTACCGCCTCATCGTCAAGTTGAATTTCAGATCGAGCTAGCTCCAGGAGCAGCACCCATAGCTCGAGCACCATATCGTTTAGCTCCTACTGAATTAGAAGAACTGTCAAAGCAGCTACAAGAACTCTTGGAGAAGGGTTTTATACGTCCTAGCTCTTCGCCCTGGGGAGCTCCAGTGTTATTCGTAAAGAAGAAAGACGGTACGTTCAGGATGTGTATAGACTACCGCGAACTCAACAAGGTGACGATCAAGAATCGTTATCCTCTTCCGCGCATAGATGATTTATTCGACCAGCTGCAAGGGTCGAGCTACTACTCCAAGATAGACTTAAGGTCAGGATACCACCAGCTGCGAGTCCGGGATGAGGACGTCTCCAAAACAGCATTTAGAATACGCTACGGCCACTACGAGTTTATGGTCATGCCATTTGGGCTAACGAACGCGCCTGCCGTATTTATGGATCTGATGAACAGGGTGTGCAAACCCTATCTCGACAAGTTCGTCATTGTTTTCATAGACGACATCCTGATTTATTCGAAAAGTCAGGAGGAACACGAGCAGCACCTACGACTCATACTGGAACTTCTACGAACGGAACAACTATACGCTAAGTTTTCTAAATGTGACTTCTGGCTCCGTGAAGTCCACTTCTTAGGCCACGTGGTAAACAAGGATGGGATTCATGTCGATCCATCCAAGGTAGATTCGATCAAGAATTGGCCTGCGCCTCGTACACCAACAGAAATACGCCAATTCTTGGGTTTGGCGGGTTATTACAGACGTTTCATCAAAGACTTCTCAAAGATTGCTCAGCCGCTTACACTGTTGACGCAGAAGGGTGTTGTTTATCGTTGGGGTAACGCACAGGAAACAGCGTTTCAGCACTTAAAGGATAGACTCTGTAGCGCACCTATCCTCTCACTGCCTGAAGGCACGGACGATTTCGTAGTCTACTGCGACGCATCTATCCAAGGTCTTGGATGTGTATTGATGCAGAGGGATAAAGTTATTGCTTATGCTTCGCGCCAACTTAAGGTTCACGAACGGAATTATACGACACACGACCTAGAACTGGGAGCGGTTGTCTTTGCACTCAAGATATGGCGACACTACTTGTATGGTACCAAGTGCGCAATCTACACTGATCACAGAAGCCTCGAACATATCTTCAAACAGAAAGAACTGAATATGCGACAGCGACGATGGGTCGAACTGTTAAATGACTACGAATGCTCAATCAGGTACCACCCAGGCAAAGCCAATGTTGTGGCTGACGCCCTCAGTCGAAAGGACACTGCGCCTAAGCGCGTTCGAGCCTTACAACTCACGATACAGTCTAGTCTTCCTTCCCAGATACGAAATGCTCAGGTGGAAGCATTGAAACCAGACAACGTCAGGGCTGAAGCCCTACGCGGCTCAAGGCAACGATTAGAACAAAGGGCAGACGGCGCTTATTACGTAACAGGACGCATTTGGGTTCCACTTTATGGCAACTTACGCGAGCTGGTAATGGATGAAGCTCACAAGTCTCGCTACTCGGTACACCCTGGTTCGGATAAAATGTACCACGATATTAAGACTACATACTGGTGGCCTAGCATGAAGGCCCACATAGCCACATACGTTAGCAAATGCTTGACTTGTGCGAGAGTCAAGGCAGAATATCAGAAACCGTCAGGACCACTACAACAACCTGAGATACCACAATGGAAATGGGAGCAAATTTCCATGGATTTTGTTACTGGCCTACCTAAATCTCAGCGCGGAAATGATACTATTTGGGTGATCGTGGATCGACTCACAAAGTCTGCTCACTTCTTGGCCATCAAAGAAACAGACAAGTTCTCTACCTTGGCAGACATTTACTTAAAAGAAGTGGTCTCGAGGCACGGAGTGCCAACCTCCATCATCTCTGATCGTGACGCACGTTTTACTTCAGAACTGTGGCAAGCAATGCATAAATCTTTTGGCTCTCGTTTAGACATGAGCACGGCGTATCACCCTCAGACAGATGGACAATCTGAGCGCACTATTCAAACTTTAGAAGACATGCTTCGGGCGTGCGTAATTGATTTTGGCAATGGTTGGGAGAAACACTTGCCACTCGTGGAATTTTCATACAATAACAGCTACCACACCAGCATTAAAGCTGCACCATTCGAGGCACTGTACGGGCGTAAGTGCCGGTCACCTCTCTGTTGGGCAGAGGTGGGAGAAAGCCAAATCACAGGTCCAGAAATGGTAGTCGATACTACAGAAAAGATCGCACAAATACGACAACGCATGGCGGCAGCACGCGACCGTCAGAAAGCATACGCTGATTTAGACAGGAAACTACTCGAATTCCAAGTTGGGGATCGAGCGCTACTTAAAGTTTCACCCTGGAAGGGTGTGGTTCGTTTTGGTAAACGCGGCAAACTAAATCCACGATATGTTGGACCTTTCGAGGTTATTGAGAAAATAGGCAAAGTGGCCTACAGATTGAACTTACCACCTGAACTCAGTGCAGTTCACAACGTCTTTCACGTGTCGAATCTGAAGAAGTGTACGTCAGATGAGACCCACATAGTTCCCTTAAAGGAACTCACTATCGACGAGCGGTTGCACTTCGTCGAAGAACCAGTTGAAATCACAGACCGGGATGTTAAGGTCCTCAAGAACACGAGAATCCCTCTTGTACGAGTTCGTTGGAACTCCCGCCGCGGCCCAGAGTTCACCTGGGAGCGTGAAGATCAAATGGAGCTCAAATATCCCCAGTTATTCGGAAACCAAGCAACTACTACTGAGGCTGAAGCTACCAATACAGAATTTCGGGACGAAATTCCAAATCAACGGGGGGATAATGTGACACCCCAGGAAAACCAGTAATCTTCGCAAACCTGCTCAGGGGAGCCGCGATACGACACAGGTAAACAACGTCACACTAGCTTCCTCAGTAACTGCATGCTAAATTTCGGGACGAAATTTCTTTCAAGTTGGGGATAATGTGACAACTCGAATTTCCGACGTTCTTTATTCGCATTTAATGCACGTTGACTTTGACTATATAGTTGTGATATGACAAATGCATTGTGTTTACTTGATTTTGTGTTGTTGTTATAGCATATTAGTTTAGAAACCACATGAACTGATTAAACACATGAGACTGCTCGACGAAACACAGGGGTGTTTCGCCATGAACATACCCGACGAAACAGGATGTTTCGCCATATACATCCCGACGAAACAGAAGTCTGTTTCGCCGGCCCAGTAGCCCAGCTTGGGCCCAGAACGTATTTTGAGTATTTTTACGTAAAAACAACATCACTTTACATTTTCTATCAACACAACCGAAACCCTAGAGCTCTCTCACTGTGACGGCGAACTAGAACCCACCGGAAACCCTTGTGCGATCAAACCATCATCTCGGTTAGTAGATCTATGTGTCTTGATTGATCGTTCACCCGTGTACGTGTCTATGTGTCATGTGATTCTGCTTTGATGTTATATATTTGAAATCGATACATGTTAAATATTAGGGTTCTTGTTATGACGATGATGATATGGATTTCGATATGAATATTGTAGTCGGATATAAATGGTTTATTGCGAAACTTAGTATGATTGAATACTCGGTTCTGGATGTTGTTATTATGATCTGATTCTGAATGCAAGTTAGCATCTTGATAGGGATTGTTGTGATGATGTTGGATGTTATTTGATATGCTATACACATAAACTAGGGTTTATGCTAGACAACGATTCTTGGATGGTTGATGTATGATGATTCGATTTGCATTGACCTTCATATGATTTCTGTTATTGATGACGGCTGTTAGAATGATTAGGGTTTATGTGTTATTCGCATCTGCTGTAACTGATGTCTGCGAAACTGAACTGTCCGACGAAACAGGACTCTCGGCGAAACAGAATGTGTTTCGCCATGGACCATCGACGAATTAGAATCCTGTTTCGCCGAACAAGGCCACGACGAAACTGAAGGTGTTTCGTCAATAAATGTGTTTCGCCAATATTGTGTTTCGCCAAACGTGTGTTTCGCCAACTAGCTGATCTGTGCAGTAACTTGGATTAACTGCTGTTAAGCGTAACCATCTTGTATCTGATTGTGATTACGTGTTACATGTTTATACGTGCACAACTGAAACACAAACTGATTATGTATACGTGCATACTTTAGGACGTGATTGATTATTTGCGAGCATACACTTAGCATACCGAGCAAACCAAGGTGAGTTCACACAAGCCAAGGCATGGGGTTCCCAGGGGGAATGGGGATTGATGATTTCTGAACGTACATAGATAACAGAACCTACTGCTAGACTAGTAACACTTATTGAACGATCTTCGCACACCTGCCAAGGACATTGGCCGCGATATTATGACTGTCTTCGCACACCTGCCAAGGACATTGGCCGCGAACTAAACGTACAACATCATCGCACACCTGCCAAGGACATTGGCCGCGATACGAACAAACCTAGTCTAGAAAACTTGGGGAAAGACCTTCCCCAACATCTTCGCACACCTGCCAAGGACATTGGCCGCGATGGAAACTAATACGATACATTGTAACGAACGAACATACTACTACTCACGCTATACTATTACTGAACTGTTAACTGTGAACTCGCTCAACTAGTTGTTGACTCTCTCTTGCATGCCTTGCAGGACCTTAGGTACATTTGGAGCTTGCACAGGAAGGAGCAGGTCGTTGTGGGATACGGATCGTAGACAATATTTGAACTTATAACTTACTTTGGGTTTTCATTATTATGCTTCCGCTACTTAAACAATGTTTGGTTATGAACATCAGTCATGTCAAGATGAATTATATTTTCTTATTCTTACACTTAAATACTATGTTTGATATGATTGATGGTTTGATCCTGGTCAGTCACGCCTCCAAGCGGTGATACTCCGCGTGTGGATTTTGGGGGTGTGACATAAGGGATTAGGGGCTGGTATCCTAGGTATCTCCTCAGGGTTGAAATCATGCATTTGGACTTGGTTTTCGGGGTTGTTTTCTATCTCCATCTATTGAGTGGGGAATAAAGGTAATGGTTGTGGGGCTACTAGTTGCTCCAGGTTTGGGTCAGCAGCTGTTGTTGCTAGGATATGAAAATTGGCTAGGCTTCTATTAAGCATATCCTGTGTATGGGCATCTGACTCTCGCTTAGCGGCTGCTAGGACTCTCTGCTGTTGCAATTTTCGCATTCTTTTCATACGCTCGTGTGCTCCCTTACTGAACCATCCTCTCTTTTTATGAGAGAATGACTCTTCAGACTGAGACTTAAAGACAAACATCCCTTCTTCCTGGTCAGCTACATACCCAGAAAGGGCAGGCTATGAAGAGGTACCTTCACTCCTAGGTGAATCGGACAACTGACGATATGCGTCTGAGGGTCCTTGATCACTCATACTGAAAACTAACAAATAGTCAAATAACACATAACAATAAAATACAGATATGCACGTATTTCCATAATTAATTTCCTAACAATTTGAATAATATATTGGTGTCAGCAGAACACTTTTGTGGCTGAATTAGTGGCTTAGCTTTGATAACCCCTTCTGTCGCAACCCCTGCCCCCTATCTGTCCCGGGAACGGGCGGCCGCGAGACCAGTTTTGGTGGTATCGTTTGTTTAACATTTGGCAGCGGAAATTTCATCAGGACCTGTAGTTAGGAAATATTTACCAGAGTAAATACCACACTTTTATAAAATTAAACATATTGGGATAAAACCCAAGTTTTCATTACAAACATTTTCATAGGGAAAATCCCCATTTATTTGAATAAAATATCTTCTTTTATTTAGGTAACTTTTATAGCTATTTTTCCAAGCCTTTAGTGCTGTCCAGCTGGCTTCTAGTTGGCTTTCACATTTTGTTACCTGAAACGCGTTTAAAAATATTTTGTCAGTGGGAAATACTGGTGAGTGAATCCCAGTTTAATCAAGAAGAGTTTTATCCTTAAACAATATTGAGAGCGATTACAATGTTTATGTCTACACAATTACTCATTCAGTACTGCCAATCCTGACTTTTGGGTCATATTACACATTGGCTAACTCTTTGTCCAATGGTAACGTATTCCACATTTTGTATACAAAACCCCAACATACCGGCAGTAATTTAAGAACTACAAAGACTCAATCACTGCTTAATCGCATTGTAAAATATTTAATGTTTTGTAAAAACAATTTACAAAAAGGGGATTACTCACATTGCTGTCTTAGGTTTTCTGTAAGGGTTTCCTGGTGATTATCTATAATTTACACAAATGCACATATGTTAGTAAAATAACCCATTATTTACATTAGTAATACCCTCCCCGAAACGACATTTCAACGACTACGTCGGGCAGAACCTCGACAGCCGTTACGGAACCCTGGATCAACCGGGCAACGTATCTAATACGTAACCGGGGTTATAATACTTACAACGGAGCAGAACTTCATTAATTAGGGGGATATTATACCCGAGTATAGTGCCTACTATAAGAAATTCGAGAGAGAAAGTCGAGAAATGAACGAACTGACTGAAGGCTAGATGCCCTCCTTATATATGGCCTGATTTTGTTTTCCTCGTGGCCCGTGTAAGATGAGTCTAAGGCCTACGCGACCCGCGTTGTAGGGGATCTACGGCATAGCTTTGACTGGTCAGCATCCTAGCCTCGACACGATGACGACACGTGGCAGCACCGGGTGTCGCCCTGTCTTGGAGCTATCGCGTCCCGCGTAAGATCCTTAAGGGGTCTACGCGGCCCGCCAGCGACATAAAAATTTTGTTTTTATTTAATTTTTAATGTTATATCATATTGTGGGCTCAGTTTTCACATACGGGGTGTATTTTAGGACATATAGGAATATTTTAAAATATATTAGGGTGTTAGAAAAATTCAGGAGGGTTGTTATAACTGCTTAATCGCATTGTAAAATATTTAATGTTTTGTAAAAACAATTTACAAAAAGGAGATTACTCACATTACTGTCTTAGACTTCTTTTAAGGATTTCCTGGTAGTTATCTATTAATTACACAAATGTACATGTGTTAGTATAATAACCCAATATTTACATTAGTAATACCCTCCACGAGACGACATTCCAACGACTACGTCGGGCAGAACCTCGACAGCCATTACGGAACCCTCTATCAATCGGGCAGCGTATCTAATACGTAACCGGGGTTATAATACTTACAACGGAGCAGAACTTCGCTAATTAGGGGGGTATTATACTCGAGAATAGCTTCTACACTTAAGGAATTCGAGAGAGAAAGAGTTCCGGTGCGATTTGGGACTGAAGGCCAACAGTTTCTATTTATAGGGCCAGATTTCGAGTTCCTCGCGGCCCGTGTAGACCAAAGGGTCGTCTTACGCGGCCCGCGTAGTAGGGATGGTAGGGCCGAGCTTGTCCGGGTCAGCACCATAGCTCCGACACGATGACGACACGTGGCAGCTCAGGGTGTCACCCTGACTCCTTGCTGTCGCGGCCAGCGTATGTGGTAGCCAAGGGCTACGCGCCCCGCGAGAGACCATCAAAATATGTTTTTATTTGATTTTTATAAAAATAAAGGTATTCAGGGTCCGTTTTCGCATACGGGGTGTATTTTAGGACATATAGGGATATTTTTAAAATATATTAGGGTGTCAGAAAAATATTTTGAGGGTTGTTATATCCTCCCCACCTTGTTTTAGAGCTCGTCCTCGAGATCTACTGGAACAGGTGTGGATATTTCCTTTGCATTTCTGATTCAAGCTCCCATGTATATTCTGGTCCTCTTTTGGAGTCCCATTTTACTTTGACCAGAACTAATCTCTTGTGCTTGAGGGTCTTAGCTTTTCTGTCTTCAATCTTTAGAGGTCTTTCTACAAACTTTAACTGTTCATTTACCTCTATATCCTTAAGAGGTACTACAAGTGATTTATCAGCTAAGCATTTCTTGAGATTAGATACATGAAATACATCATGTATTCCTACCATTTCCTCTGGCAGTTGTAACTGATAGGCTATAGGTCCTATTCTTCTAATAATCTCAAAAGGTCCAACATTCCTGGGACTTAGCTTTCCCCTTTTGATGAATCTTACCATTCCTTTCCAAGGAGAGACTTTCAATAACACCTTATCTCCTACTTGAAATTCCAATGGTTTTCGTCTGTTATCTGCATAACTCTTTTGTCGATCACGCGCTGCTTTCAGTCGTTCCTTAACTTGAATGATCTTGTCTATTGTTTCTTGTACTATCTCAGGTCCAGATAGTTGCTTTTCTCCAATTTCTGCCCAACAGACTGGCGTTTGCCACTTTCGTCCATAAAGTGCTTCGAATGGTGCAACATTGATACTGGTGCGATAACTGTTATTATAAGAAAATTCTATCAATGGTAAGTGATCATCCCAATTACCTCCGAAATCAATTACACAAGCTCTAAGCATGTCTTCCAAGGTCTGAATTGTCCTTTCGCTTTGTCCGTTCGTTTGAGGATGATAAGCGGTACTTAGATTCAACTTGGGTCTCATGGCTTTTTGGAAACTTGTCAAAAAAATGAGAGGTAAAACGACTATCTCTGTCAGAAACAATTGATAGAGGAATTCCAGTAATGAAACTATTTCATTTACATATAATTTAGCTAATTGTTCCATACTGAAAGTTTCCTTCATTGGTAGGAAATGAGCTGACTTAGTTAATCTATCTACAATCACCCAGATTGTATCATTACCTTTTCTTGTTTTGGGTAATTTGGTAACAAAATCCATTGTTATCAATTCCCATTTCCAAACAGGCATTTCTAACCGTTGCAGTAAACCTGAGGGTTTCTGATGTTCAGCTTTAACTTGTGAACAGGTTAAACACTTTGCAACATATGCTGCTATATCCTTTTTCATTTCTATCCACCAGAAATTTTTCCTTAAATCCTGATACATCTTATCACTTCCAGGATGCATCGTATACTTAGACTTATGGGCTTCTTCTAATATACGGTGACGTAGGTTTCCTAATTTAGGTATCCACATTCTTTTCTTATGGAATCTCCAAATTCCATCTGTTTCTTGTTCTAATTCTTTAATCATTCCTTTCAATTTCTCAGTATCATCCTTGATTACTGATTCTTGTGCTTTTCTAATCTGTTCATTTAAATCTACTTGCAGATTTAACTTAAGAGAACGTACTCTTTTTGGCATTTCATGATATTTTCGACTTAAAGCATCATCTATTACATTTGCCTTTCCTGCATGGTACTGGATATTACAATCATAATCACTAAGTATCTCCATCTAGCGTCTTTGTCTCATATTCAACTCTTTTTTTTTTTTTCCAAAAACATACCTTAAACTCTTATGGTCGGTGAAAATGGTAAATTTACTACCGTATAAGTAATGTCTCCAAGTTTTGAGAGCAAAAATTATAGCTCCTAATTCTAGATCATGGGTTGAATAATTCTCTTCATGATTCTTAAGTTGTATAGAGGCGTAAGCTATAACCATTTGACGTTGCATTAACACACATCCATAACCTAACTTAGAAGCGTCACAATAGATTACAAAATCTTCAGTTCCTTCTGGTAACGCTAGTATGGGTGCGTTGGTTAGTCTTTGCTTAAGAATTCTAAAGGCTTCTTCTTGTTTTGGTCCCCATTCAAACTTAACGGATTTACAGGTTAACTTAGTTAAGGGAATGGCTATTCTAGAAAAATCTCGAATAAATCTTCTATAATAACCGGCTAATCCTAAGAAACTTCTAACTTCAGTTGGTGACTCAGGGGTTTTCCATTTGGTAATTGCCTCGATCTTGGTGGGATCTACATGAATTCCTTCATGATTGACTAGATGTCCAAGAAATTGTACCTGTTCTAACCAAAACTCACACTTCGAAAACTTAGCATAAAGCTTTTCTTTTCTCAATAAACTTAGAAGTGCATGCAGATGCGCTGCATGTTCTTCTTTGCTCTTAGAATAAATAAGAATATCATCTATAAAGACAATTATGAATTTATCCAGATATGGCTTACATATTCGGTTCATCATGTCCATAAATGCAGCTGGGGCATTGGTTAAACCAAATGGCATGACAGTAAATTCATAATGGCCATACCTTGTTCTGAAAGCGGTCTTAGGAATGTCCTCTTCCTGTACCTTTAATTGATGATATCCTGACCTTAAATCGATTTTAGAGAAAAATCGTGCTCCTTGCAATTGATCGAAAAGATCATCGATTCTTGGTAATGGATACCGATTCTTAATCGTGACTTTGTTCAATTCACGGTAATCAATGCACATACGCATTGATCCGTCCTTCTTTTTAATGAATAAAATCGGTGCTCCCCATGGCGATGAGCTTTGCTGTATGAATCCCTTCTTCAACAATTCATCTAATTGTTTCTTTAGTTCCTGCATTTCTGCGGGTGCCAAACGGTAAGGTGCTTTGGCAATTGGTGCGGTTCCTGGTATCAAATGGATTCTGAATTCAACTTCTCTTTCTGGAGGTTGCCCTGGTAGCTCTTCTGGAAATACATCTGAAAACTGGGATACTACTGGAATATCCTTTAATTTCTTTTCCTTTCGTGTTAGTGATTATGGAAATCAAATACACTAATGACCCTTTTCTTATATAACTTGCTGTTTTCATCTCAGAGATGAACTTTGTGGATCTAGAGGTTTTTTTCCTTTAATTACTAGAATTGACTTTTGATCACATAAAATACTGGCTTTATTGGTTATTAACCAATCCATTCCTAACACAATATCAAATCCTGCCAGATTCATTGGGTAAAGATTTGCAATAAATTTCTGACTTAAAATTTATATTCTTGCTCCCTACAAGATTTCAGAAATCTTAATGGTTTCCCCATTTGCTGTCTCTACTAGACATTCTTGTGGAAGTTTAGTCAATGGTTGATTGAGAAGTTTTCAAAATGAAGTATTAATAAAACTTTGGTTCGCACCAGAGTCAAATAATACTTTAGCAAAAACATCATTAACTAAAAAAGTATCGGTGATTGCATCCGGGATCATCTTTGCTTCTTCTGCAGTGAGAACAAATGCTCTAGCATTTTTAGTATTCTTGGCGTTCGTGGCTGGAGCTAGCTTTGGACAGTTAGGCTTGATATGACATTGTTCTCCACAGTTGAAGCATATCCTGTTGTTAGGCTTTTTCCTGCAATCTTCCTCCTTGTGTCCCGATATTTTGCAGAAGTTACAGTATATGGAGCATCTTCCTAAATGCTTCCTTTTGCAATACCTGCAATAGGGTGCAGAGGTAGAGCCTACATTTTTCCCACGGTTAGAATTTCCAGAACGGAATTCTTGGCTAAGCTTCTGGGTTAGGTTCCTCCTTTGATCCTCTTCTCGTGTACGGACTAATTCATCGGTCAAGGTGTTTGCTAGTTCTACAGCTTCTTCTATAGTTTGAGGTCTAGCTGCCTTGACTACATGCCTTATCTCCCCAATTAATCCCCAAATGTAACGGGAGATTAGTACTGGTTCTGGCGATACAAGGGTTGGTACTATTCGAGCATATTCAAAGAATATTGTAGTATAACCCTTACTATCTACTCCAGTCATCCTAAGGTTTAGGAATTTATTTGCTATCTGTTCTTTTTCATTGGGAGGGCAGAATTTCCTTTCTACCATGTTTTTAAATTCCTCCCATTCCATATTATAAGTTCTATCACTTCCCCTAGACTGAAGGATAAGTTCCACCATTCTAGTGCTGAATTCTTAAACAGATTGGAAGCAAACATTATCTTATCCTCTTCCGCACATTTGCTTATTCTTAAGACTGCCTCAGTCTTTTCTATCCAGCGTAGAGATGCAATGGCCCCTTCATTGCCCGAGAATTCCATTGGTTTACAAGACCAAAATTCTTTATAAGAACAACCATAAGACACGGTTCTTCTTCTTTTGGGAATGGGCACTTGAAGTACGGGTCCATTGTTCACGCTGTTTTCAGGTTCAGAAGGTCGTTTACTATCATGTTTACTTTTATTTTCCGCTTCCTTAACCGTTTTGATAATATATGGCATTGCATCTATTATCCCTTGTGCCACTATATGTTGCATGGCACTGTTATCCACTTGGTTTCCATTATTGTTGTTGTTCGGGTTTTCGTTATCCGGGTTATTGTTACTCTGGTTATCATTATTCTGGTTTTCCTGGTTCACTTCGTTGTCCATCTGAATTTTAAACATTTACCAATTATTAATATCAAAAAATAATTAATAATTTAGGCAACAATCACACAACACACATATTGCTCAAAAACGTCGATCATTGCGACTTACTTTTTCTTATATAGTATGCTTCTAATACAAACCGATACTGGAATTAAAATTACAATACTAATATGCATCACTAACCATGAAGTGGTCTATACTACAACATAAATTTTTATTATTATTATTACACACACACACACATATATATATATATTATATTTTTTTTCATACACACATATTATATATATTATTATATTATTATTACTATCTCCTCCATCACCTTCATGGATATGGATTCATCCAGAAATCCATATGGCGCTCGTCGTACTTCCAGATGAGTCGCTCTCCGACCTGCCTCATTCTCTCGCTACTCTCTAAAATGTCTTCTCCGAAAGTTCGGAGCTCTTGCACATTTTTTGCACTCATTGGGGGTGCAGGTGCTGGCACTGGGTCTGGGTACTGGGGCATGGGTTCCTCCCGAGGGTACAGATTCTCTAAGATCTCCCTAATGTATTCATCGTTATCGTAGTAGGGATCTAGAGGGTCCAGACCTGGATAGGCTGCTAGATTCGGCATGGGTTCGTCGTTTAGGTGGTAGCGTGGCACATAATCCCTATGATCATCGAACCATGGATCATAATCTGGGTCTAAGGGATTAGGGACTGGTATCCTAGGTATCTCATCTGGGTTGAAATCATGCATTTGAACTTGGTTTTCGAGGTTGTTTTCTATCTCCATCGGCTGCGTGGGAAACAAAGGTAAGTGTTGTGGGGCTACTAGTTGTTCCATGTTTGGGTCAGCAGCTGTGGTTGCTAGGATATGAAAATTGGTTAAGCTCCTATTAAGCATATCCTGTGTATGGGCATTTGTCTCTCGCTTAGCAGCTGCTAGAACTCTCTGCTGTTGCAACTTTCGCATTCTTTTCCTACGCTCGTGTGCTCCCTTACTGAACCACCCTCTCTTTTTCTGAGGGAATAGCTCTTCAGACTGAGCCTTAAACACAAACATCCCTTCTTCATTATCAGCTGCATACCCAGAGAGGGCAGGCTGTGAAGAGGTACCTTCACTCCTAGGTGAATCAGACAACTGACGATATGCGTCTAAGGGTCCTTGATCACTCATACTGTAAACTAACAAATAGTCAAATAACACACAACAATAAAATACAAATATGCACGTATTTCTATAATTAATTTCCTAACAATTTAAATAATATCTTGGTGTCAGCAGAACACTTCTGTGGCTGAATCGGTGGCTTAGCTCTGATACCACCTTCGGTCGCAACCCCCATCCCCTATTTGTCCCGGGAACGGGCGGTCGCGAGACCAGTTTTGGTGGTATCGGTATTTATTATTTTGGCAGCGGAAATTTCATCAGGACCGTAGTTAGGAAATATTTATCAGAGTAAATACCACACTTTTATAATATTAAACATATTGGGATAAAACCCAAGTTTTTATTACAAACATTTTCATAGGGAAAATTCCTATTTTATTGAATAAAACATCTTCTTTTATTTAGGTAACTTTTATAGCCACTTTTTTCAAGCCTTCAGTGCTGTCCAGCTGGCTTCTAGTTGGCTTTCACATTTTGTTACCTGAAACACGTTTAAAAACATTTTGTCAGTGGGAAATACTGGTGAGTGAATCCCAGTTTAATCAAGAAGAGTTTTATCCTTAAACAGTATTGAGAGCTATTACAATGTTTATGTCTACACAATTACTCATTCAGTACTGTCAATCCTGACTGGTGGGTCATATTACACATTGGCTAACTCTTTGTCCAATGGTAACGTGTTCCACATTTTGTATACAAAACCCCAACATACCGGTAGTAATTGAAGAACTACAAAGACTCAATCACTGTTTAATTGCATTGTAAAATATTTAATGTTTTGTAAAAACAATTTACAAAAAGGAGATTACTCACATTGCTGTCTTAGACTTCTTTTAAGGATTTCCTGGGAGTTATCTATTAATTACACAAATGTACATGTGTTAGTATAATAACCCAATATTTACATTAGTAATACCCTCCCCGAGACGACATTCCAACGACTACGTCGGGCAGAACCTCGACAGCCGTTACGGAACCCTGGATCAATCAGACTGCGTATCTAATACGTAACCGGGGTTATAATACTTACAACGGCGCAGAACTTCGTTAATTAGGGGGGGTATTATACCCGAGAATAGCTTCTACACTTAAGGAATTCGAGAGAGAGAGTTTCAGTGCGATTTGGGACTGAAGGCCAACGGTTTCTATTTATAGGGCCAGATTTCGAGTTCCTCGCGGCCCGCGTAGACCAAAGGGTCGTCTTACGCGGCCCGCGTAGTAGGGATGGTAGGGCCTAGCTTGTCCAGGTCAGCACCATAGCTCCGACACGATGACGACACGTGGCAGCTTAGGGTGTCGCCCTGACTCCTTACTGTCGCGACCCGCGTTGGTGGTAGCCAAGGGCTACCCGCCCCGCGAGAGACCATCAAAATCTGTTTTTATTTGATTTTTATAAAAATAAAGGTATTCAGGGTGCGTTTTCGCATACGGGGTGTATTTTAGGACATATAGGGATATTTTTAAAATATATTAGGGTGCCAGAAAAATATTTTGAGGGTTGTTATACGTTCAGTGTATAGATCCTGCGAGGACTTGATTCAAGCTTATTAGGACTTCTCTTGAGGCAGATAACATCAAATCGGGGGAAGTAAGAACGACTTGAATCCCTTATAAATAAACTACTATTAAAACTTTAAATCGGCCTTGCGGGACTGTATCCCTGCTGACTCAGACCAATATGGCAGAGGGTAGCGTTGTCTCCAAAAGAGGGACATGCCACATTTTGCATAATAACTTACTTAATTATCTTCCAAAATTCTTGCCTCGCGGGACTGTATCCCTGCTGACTCAGACCAATATGGCCGAGGGTAGCGTTGGCTCCAAAAGAGGGACATGCCAGTATAACTAAGATAATCTTTTAAAAAAACCCAAAGTGTGGAAATCATCAAAGGATACGTAAAAGAGGAGTCGGAACCATGTGATTCTATCTTTTCTATTGTTTCTTTTTAATATTTTAATTTCTTTTAAATTTTATTTACTAAATATCTTTTCTCAAAAATTTGGTTGGATTAGACGTTGACGATATTCCGGTATTAAAAGCCCTTGTGTCATTGGACGACCTCGGTATCTTACCATCACTATACTACGCCAACGATGGGTGCACTTGCCATAACGTGTTGGAGAGAGTGATAGTGTTATATCATGTTTATAAATTTAAAGCTTGATAAACGAGTAAAAGTGCTATAAATATATCAAAAATTATACTCACCCTCACTCACTAAAATCATATACCTCATACATGTTCTTATTCACTTATTGAATTACTAAATGCATAAGATCATCGTTCATGTGTTACAACGATGATGATATTCAAGCTTACAAGGCTTGCATTAGAAAAAAAATGACAACACATGAGGATCAAAGCTTTAACCAACGACATGAATATGTTGGGAAATGTCACACCCTGTATTTTTCGGTGGGTCCGGACTTGGGGTACATGACGAGTTGATATCAAGATACACAAATAAGACTGCGGAAGTCTTGGGAATTAAAATACTATTACAAATTATAATGTCCGAATGTTCAAAATAATATACAGACGAAATTGTATCAAAAGATCCACAAGCGGATCGAAATAACAAAAATGGTTATGTAAGCAGACTACTAGGCTTCAATGCATGGAGTTGCAAATTCCACTTAAGCATTTACCGGGCAACTTCCAGCCTATTTACGTATTTTTGCAACCTGCGCTTATTCTTTTGAAGATACGTCAGTTTTCACTGGTAAATACAAATAACCAACACATTTTGAAAATATTTCAAAATCATTTTAGTGCACTAGGCACATGAATTTTCATAAATAACTTGGAAAAATATAAATATATCTTGTATACAGTTTTACATGCTTGTCAATACATATGGGGCCTGGTACTAAACACCGATAACATGATTAACCGACACGCCACTTTAACCCATAAAGGGTATCCCCAATATGTGTAAGAAAAATATTTTATGATAGCATTAGCATCTGTCGGGTGTATGTCTACAACTCGTGCTTAAGTCGTGGCCATTTGCAATTAAATGAGCCGAGGATATCCAGGACACGGTCGCATTAACCCTCAATGTTTAAGTTATCAAGCAAAACATATTAAAATGGGTTATGCGGATTTTTAGTCACAATCAGACATTTATCCCATACCCGACCAAGCGGTAATAATTTACCGTATCCCAAGTCCGTATAGGAAAAATAGGTTAATAGTATTTACCTGGCTTAAAGTCTTACAATCCAAGACAAATATATAAGCACACCCGATATAACAACACAATTTAGCACAGTTGCTTATATATAAAGAATGGTATAATAACCATTTAGAATGTTAACGGGTCCTATTCAAGTCATAGACTTGGACCGGTTAACTTATATATAAAGAAAACGGTACGGTACGCTAGATTAAGTGGTGACCAGATAGAATGTATTTTAAACCCTCACAAGTACTAAGACTTGTATAATATGGGTAAACATAATTACATTTTGGAATATAAAAGAAATTTGAAAAGTTTAACCTAATTCAGTTAACTTACGTAAACTAAGTTACATAAGCTAACCGTACGCGCATAGGCGGTATCGGATGATCGGATGAGTCATAAACAAGTTCATTATGCCAAAAACATTATAATTATGTTACCAAGTCAATAGGTTTATCACATTATATGTTCAATGTGTTTTAAAAACAAATACATGCACAAAATGGCAATATTAGCATTTTATGGCATAATGTATGGACTTGTATAAAAACCAACAACTGATTATGATTAAATAGTATAACCTTAGAGGGTTATCCTATACAATAATATGATCATAATGCAACTTCAAATCAGTAGCTAAGTTGGCTAATTCGGGTCAGAATCGAAAGTCAAATCAGAAGTCAAACTGCTTGACTTTCGGTTGCGAACTGAGCTATAAACCAGAAATGACAGGCTGAACATGCTTAGACATATTCTAATATTATTTACCAACTGATATAGTGTCAAAAACATGAGTTTAAATGTTTATAAGTTCAGCTTATAAGTTTTCCGAAATCTGCGTTTTTGACTTTTAATTAATCACAACTTTGACCCGTCATTTGACCAATTTAACGTGATTTCCATGAGGTGCCTTTTTAAGAGATTATCACCTACCTTATTACGATCACGTAGCCATGTTCGATTCGAACAATGGCTGGACCATAATGGTCTTAACCGAAAGTCAAAGCAAAAGTTAATTTGCTTGACTTTCGGCTAAATACTAGCCTATAAAACGAAATGAGAAGGGATGAAACACTTACTAGTGATCCAAGAGAAAGATTGAACTCAAATGAGGCTCCTTTTTGATCAGGAATAACTCCAAGTAGCAGATACAGAGGAGAAAGAGGAATAAGCAATTGAAATGGTAGCACAAGTGTGCTATTTTTAGTAGAAGAGGTGATGTAAGTTTGTGCCATGTGTTAGGAGGTGTTCTAGGATGTTAGAAAGTGGGTACTAAGGTGTCAAGAGCTGCAAAATGGTTCAGGTTCACGAGATACATGGCAACTTAACAGTTCTGCCTTGGCCAGCAAACAAAATGCCAGCTGCAGACCTCTTACGAACCGTAAGAGGTTACCAAAATGAGTAGTTTCAAAAAGTATTTACCAAAATAGATAGTTTTTAACTTTATAGTTTCTCACTTCTAATCTCATTGGATAATATCAATTCATCAAATAATTATTCAATTTTAATCATTTTTAGCATGAATCTTGTTAGTTTATGTTTTATATTCTTTACTTAAAAAGTGAATTTATTTGAAAAAAACAATCCATAATACATAAATAAATTCTTTTTTTTCTTCTTCACTGTTTAATCACATTTTTTTTTGTTAAAATTACCTTCCATTACCTGTTACTTTTCTTTGAAAATAAGTAATAACTTTTTTGTTATACTTAAATTTTTGGTTTCTATTATTTTATTTAGGTTTTATTTTAGAAGAAACAATTTTCAAGAAAAGATTTTTTGAAGAATGATTATTTCTTTTTTACATTTCTAATTTACCACCAAAAAAACACAAACAAAATTAAAATAAAGTAAGCTTAAAAGTAAGAATATAAAAAAAAAATCTTATATAAACAATTGTCTAAATAAAAAGTTTTATGGTTTACTGAATCCTAAGAAAATATTCTTTATTAGTAATACATAATACTATATAACATATATGACATGACTAACTCTTTCTAAAAGCAAATTTTTTTATTATATATTGTAAAAAAACGCTACACTAAAAACATTAGTTTTGAAGAATAATATTAAATTAAACATATATACTATCTTAAAAATGATTTAATGAATTATTAGGTGATATTATCTAATGAGATTAGAAGTGAGAAACTATAAAATTAGAAACTACCTATTTTGGTAAACACTTTTGAAACTAACTATTTTGGTAAATAAGTTTTCAAATTACACCACTTTGGAAAAAAAAACTCTCTACTTGTATAAATACAACACCGATTACTAATCCACATCAATGATGAACCTAATAACAAGTAGATATGAGGGAAATTAAAGTTCTTATGAATTTCTTTTTAAATAACAATTACATTGTACTAGTGGGGAACCCGCGCGTTGCGGCGGAGTCGAGAATTCGAGACAAAACATAAGTCAAACCTTATCTAATATTGTTCGCTTGGTTACAGTATTGAAATGATACCGACAGTCATGTTTAATGAAAACAAAAGACAACCACCTAATGCAAATAAAAAATAGTAACAATAAACAGAGCACCATACGTTTGAAAGCGGGTGGATTCTGTTGGCATGATGTTGGTCGTTAATAGCATTACCGACTCCTTTAAGTATAATAGACTTGTGAACACCACCAAGATTTCCTTGATAACCTGTGTCTCCATTTTCACCAATAAAAACCACAAGTTTTGACAAGTCCATATCCCATCGGAGATATAAGTACCTGAAATTAGATGGTAAGAATGTGCAAGCATGACTTCACAGATGGTCCAAAGAATGGGACCGGTCCACAGCACAGCCCAACATGCCCGTAACCAGACCCGTGGGGACTGGTGGTCCTAAAAAGGACTTGGTATTTTTTGCATATACCACTCAACTATAAGGCCCGGCTACTTATAAATCAAGGATGAGTAAAAATATTACTGTACAACCAAATAAAGAACAAAAAACATATAACACAGACACACCTGAGCGTTTGGGAACGATACGCCCACACTGGAATAACATTAACTCTCCTCCCATTTTGACAATAAATTGTGACAAGAGAGCTTGAATTCTCATCATCTTCCTAAGCTCTTTTGCGGGCAGAACCTCCAACAGTTGAAAGTCTCCAAATATATAGCGCACTAACCAAATATATAGTGTTTATGGGTCAACCAAACCTGAATTGACTTGTTTTAACATTTTACCCAGCCCGTCCCCCCACCCGACCAACATAGCAATTAATTCGGGGACAAATGAAGTAATAGATGTACTTACCAAGTTACCAATGCTGGATTTTGATAATTAAAAGCATAACAGTAGTTGGTAGAAACTGCTTCATCTTCTGTAACAACATGTTCATTTTATTTTGGGCCTTTTTCTCAATAAATGAAGAATCCCACCTTAGTAAAGTCTTCGTAATCCGTTGACCACCCCACCGGCATGCAAGGTGAGAATGAAATAAAGATCAAATACAAACATGTTATCTTCAGGATGACAAGATGTTAGTACAGATCAGCACAGTTGTTGCAAATGAAGGCATCTAAATCGGAAGGATTAGGCCATTCGAGATAAAAAACAAATGAACTTGGTTAGTCAAGGATATAAGATCAAATATTGGAAATTTGTTCCTTCCCAACTTCAGAAACGAAAAAGACTTCAACTTTTTGAGCAAGTCCGGGTCGGAACGGGTCCGTGTCAGAACGGGTCCGGGTCAGAACAGGTTTCGGGTCGGGTCCTTTTTCTTTTTTAAGAATGGCCATCGATTGAAAATAGATAAACTGCACTTGAAAATCACAAGCTGAAACTGAACAAGTAAACTACTAAACTCGATTCGAACAGGTGGTCAAAACAAAATGCAAGCTAACTCCGATTCTTATTCGATTAACCAATAAACTTCTAAAAGAATTCATATAAATGACCACTTATAGTTATTGCTAAAATTTACAGTATCTGACATCCAGTTCCGAAGACAAAGATTTGAAAGTTAGAAATGTGGCGGGAGAAAATGTTACAACCAAAATATTGCCTTCAATACTCACATGCAGCTGGATAGCACCGAATCCAAATTTCGAAACTGAATTCAAAAGGCAGTCTACAATCACTCAATTCCTAATTCAACCTAACATCAACTACAACCACCACTAACAACAAAAAAGCTGAAACTTTTCCCCAAACACCTCTCCGGTGGCTGAAGCGTCTCGGTATAATGACATTACAGGGAAGCAACGGCTTGAGTACTTCACTGTATTAACGATAAAAAAACATATATATTACTTAATTATGTACAAAATAACAATGGGCAAAATGTATACTATATGGCAAGTAAATTAAATGGAGATTTACGAAACTATATCCACATTAAGTAAGATTGTTAACAAAAGATATCTATACAGTATAATGAATATGTAAACTGAGTAACTGACAAAATGTAAAAGTTGAATTCAATGAGGCCTATCACATTAACCTCAGTGATTGACTACCAAAATATCATATTCTCCAAATTTTCACAGAACTAAACTGATATAACAAATACGAAGTAGAATACAATTGATCCTTACAATGCAAATGCTGTAGTTGTAGTCATCAAAACAGTTACATCGGTCTTTGTTCAACACATCGCTTAATCACAGGAACCACACATATCCCTTCACCTGTTTACCGTAATAATAATCAAAATTAACTCATGAACATCAATACACTTAGAAAATTCCAAAACTAATAATGAGAAACTTCGAAAAATCAAAATTAACTCATGAACATCAAAACACTTATTGTGGCGGGAAGAAAGACCCACCTCAGAACCACCATGACCATTTGCAAGATCAAATTCATGGTCCAAATCATCGAACCCTTCCTCATCTTCATCCCGTCAACTCGCGGACTCCCTAACCATGATCCAAGTCATTAATTTTCACAAAATTTAAACACGAGAAAGATGATTATCGCTACCTTTAATCCGTTTAAACTGAGTTTTGCATTGAGGGCAAGCTTGGTTACCCTCTCATCTTTCGTATTCATAACAAGGTCTACATATAGGGAAAGCACATTCATTGCAAGCAACAAATGGCTCACCATCAACTGGATTCATAAGCAAGAATTAGATTTAAACAATGCCAACCTCCTCTCTTTCGATAAAACCGGTACGTTTTTAGATCATATAGCCTGAAAGCAACTGCCAAGAAGAGTTTAATATTAAACATTAAAGAGTAACTAAGAAATTCACTAAGAAAAATGAGAACATATAGCCCGAGGAAACTCACATTTTATTTTATCTTCTACTGGAGCATTAGGATGAAAAACGCCTAATGATCGAACAACTCGCCAAAATAAATAACTCCATTACATTTCAGATCAAACAGATCGAATATCTACAAAACAGAACATAAATTCTTTTTTTTAGCAAAAAAAAGGCAACTTTATAGGAGATTCATGACATTAACATACCCTGTCTGAAAATAGATTTCGCCTGTTTCTGTTTCTGAAAAGCGCAAGCTGGAATTCTTCCTGGATACGATAGCATCGTAATCTATTATAATGTCTTAAAAATGTGGTATGAAACCGATGATCCAAAATTCAGTTCCAAATAATATATATATATATATCCAAACACCAGATATAAATATATCATTTAAGATAACCTTGTGAATGAGACCTTCATTGATGATGGAGCTACTCAACTTCTTGAAAAGCTCATATAAAGGCTCGACTTCACTCACGCTGACTATAAAATTAACGGTCAATCGACTGCAAAATTTAAGATCTTTCTATCTGATAAAGACGCAAAATTCAATCTTTCTATCTAATACTTGATGTTTATTCAGAAAAGAATGAAAAAAAATCATCTATGCATGTTTTTACCAAGCAAAGCCTCTTCTTTTAGTCCAATCGCACACCAACCGAGACCAGCGGCTGCAATGTTAACACAACTCGAGTCCCACCAGTTTCCACGCATGCGAAATTCCTTTCTTACCCATGTTCCAAGCTCCTCGATTCTTTGCTTCCCTATTGGTGACTAAGACAAAGGGTAAAAAAGGAAATTATAGATCATATGTGATAATTAAAGAATTAGTTGTTTTGACTGATTTATATGTAAAATGACACCTAACTAATCAAATAATCAGAATCATTTGTTTCAGTTATTTCTAAACAAATTATCCAAACCTAATTAACAACCAAAAAAATAGTCAGTTAGAATCAGTTTAACAATACCCAAAGTCCCAAACACTACAAAATGATTATATGCAACTTGAAAACACAATAATCATATACTCACTTTCAAAGTGCAATGCCAAACACCCTGCAGAACAGTTGAAAACCATGGGTTCTAGTCATGCTGGTCAACAATAGCCATACATGAAATTATAACTTCAAAGGGTTGTATCAGTGCTTAAAATGGATATGACCAAGACTTACCTACTGCAATTTGCCTAAAATTTTCGGGTACAGATAAGCCAGTCCTTGAAAATACTGATCCTTCATAGCATGTTTAGTTATATCAAAGTTGTCTTCCATCTTTTAAGCCTAAATGTCACAAATATAACTATTACTCAGTTACGCTAAGAATCTTGTTCATCTTAAAATTTGTGCCATCCATTCTTTTACTAACACTTCTTGTATCATTAATGAATAAACTCATATCAATGCTGCAGGTGTTACGCCATAGAAACAAATCATTTCAATCAATCAAAACAAGAGGATACAATTCATACAGGTTATTACAACTAATCAATAAATATATATGTAAACACAGCACAACATGTAAATATAACCTAAAATTGTAAAAATGCAAAAAAAAAAAAAAAAACCCTAACAAATCCATTTGGTACCAGTTAAGAAATTATGAGTAGAAAATTGGACCTTGGCAAATTGAGAGTCACAGGATTGAAGTGGTGAATCTGCTTCGCGTCAAAATGATTGTAGAATCTGCATTTATCAATGAATTAACTGATATAGAAAAACCCTAATGGTATTTTGCTCTGTGTTTTCTTGCACAAGAAGATCACAATAACCTTAGAAAGAAACCCCCAGAAATTTGTGGGGAGCAATAAGAGTGTCTTTGAGGGCATGACTGTAACCCTGAACAGATGATTTCTAGCATTTGGTGGTGAATTTCATTTATTGATATAGCAATCACGGGAGTTTCAATCAGTTAGATTCATGGCGTATTGAATGAAATTGGACGTTTTGTGTGCTTGACATTCACTCTTTCGTTTGATTGAGGGACGTCTATTAGGTTTCTTGAGGGCAAAGAAGTAATGGATTTGGGGGTTGTGAGTATGGGGTGTAGGTTGAATTTACTATTATACCCATGCAGTGTCTTAAAATTTTATACTATTTACAATTTTACCCTCACAAAACAGTCAAAACTTGGTATTGAATACGATTATTATTGATGATAGATTATGAATACAAGGCCCTATATATAGATAAACCAATTACAATTTGATACCCTCAATAATAATAAAATTGTCTATCTAAAATAACTTAGTCTAACATTCCCCCGCAAGTTGAGGGCGGGGAACGACCTGCAACGTGGACCGTAGAAACTCAAATCTTTGTGACGACAAGGGCTTTGTAAATACATCAGCAATTTGATCATCAGTGGAGATAAACTTGACATTCAGATTTCCTTGAGTAACCTGTTCACGAACAAAGTGATAATCTACTTCAACATGCTTTGTGCGTGCATGAAATTCTGGATTAGCAGAGAGATAAGTTGCACCAAGATTATCACACCAAAGTGTTGGTGCCTTGCTAATTAGACCGAGCTCATGAAGAAGAGATTTTAACCAAATCAGTTCTGCTACAGTATCAGTAATAGTCTTATATTCAGATTCTGTTGAAGATCGAGAAACAATTCGTTGTTTACGAGCGGACCATGAAATAAGATTAGAACCCAAATAGATAGCATATCCCCCCGTGGATCGACGATCGACAGGGCAACCAGCCCAGTCAGAATCCGAAAATGCTGTAAGACTAGTAGCCCAATGAGAGTCAGAAAAGGCTTGTATCCTAGAGCCCGTATTATGACGAAATAATAAGCCAAGATTAACCGTGCCTTTCAGATAACGCAATATGCGTTTCACACCAGCCCAATGATTCTCAGTAGGAGCATGCATAAACTGACACACCTTATTAACCGCAAAAGCAATGTCCGGACGAGATAAGGTTGCATATTGAAGAGCACCTACTGTTTGCCTGTATCTGGAAGAATCATCAAGTAACGGACTGTCATCAGGCAATAAGACATGAGAAGTGCTCATAGGAGATGATACAGGTTTGCATTCCGCAAGACCTGCTCGGTGAAGAATATCAAGAATATATTTGCGTTGAGATAGCACCAAATCAGAACCATGATGCACCACTTCAATCCCCAAAAAATAATGTAGCTGACCCAGATCTTTAATTGCAAACATAGAACTAAGACGATCAATAATAGCAGTAATAGCCCCAGGGTGATTACCTGTGATGATAATGTCGTCCACATACACAAGAAGATAGACGAGTGTTCCACACGAGTTGAGAATGAATAGAGACGGGTCAGTTTTGGACCCGGAAAAACCCAATTGATGAAGAGCCATAGACAATTTTGTAAACCAGGCACGAGGGGCTTGCTTGAGCCCATATAGAGATTTGTGTAATAAGCACACATGATCTGGCTTGGAAGGATCAACAAAACCAGGAGGTTGCCTCATATAAACTGTTTCTTGAAGATCACCATGTAGAAAAGCGTTCTGGATATCCAATTGTCGCAGAGACCACTTATTTGTGACAACAAGTGATAAGATAGTCCAAATAGTAGCAGGTTTGATTACCGGGCTGAAGGTCTCATGATAATCAACCCCATGTTGCTGGTGAAATCCTTTAGCAACAAGCCGTGCCTTGTACCTACAAATTTTCCCAGTTGGATCCGTTTTCAACCTGTAAACCCATTTACAATCAACCACATTAGTATTAGGTGCAGGGGGAACTAATGTCCATGTCCCGTTCCTATATAGCGCATCCAACTCGTCAGCCATGGCTTGGCGCCATTCTAAAGACTTGTTAGCAACGGTAAAAGATGTGGGTTCAATGGGTAAAGTAGAGGTGGTGGTTGTGGCAGTGTAAGCAGCGGGATCATAGCGGGTGGTATGCTTGGGATTGGGACGTAGGTTAGGAGGCCGAGGCCGAGGAGCTGGGTTCGGTTGGGCAGTGCTCAGATTAGGTTCGGTTGAAGGCCTAGGAGAAGGGTTAGTTGGTGATGAGGTTGGTTCGGTTTCAGGTGAGCTGGTGGATGTGGAGGTGGGTTCGGTTGGTAGGGGATCCATGGAGGGTGGCGGTGGTGGGGTAGGTTCGGTTGGAAAACCAGGTGGGGGTTCAGGAAAGATAGATACATATGGTGGTTCGGGTCATGTTGAGGGTTCGGAAGGTACAGGTGTATGATATGGAAATACATGTTCATTGAAACGAACATGTCGGGCAATGTATATCAGTTCGGTGGATGGGTCAAAGCACCGGTAGCCATAGTGAACCGGGTTGTAGCCAAGAAAGACACATGGGGTGGATCGAAAATCAATTTTGTGATGGTTGTATGGACGAAGATAAGGAAAACATTGGCATCCGAAGACACGAAGAAAAGAGTAATTAGGTTTTCGTTTAAAAACATGTTCATATGGAGATTTGTTGGAGGAGACACGCGAGGGGAGTCGATTGATTAAGTAAACTGTTGTTTCAAAAGCAAATTGCCAGAAACGTTGAGGAAGACTGGATTGTGCCAGAAGGGTAAGTCATGTTTCCACAACATGGTGATGATGACGCTCTACTATCCCATTTTGCTCACTTGTATGAGGACAAGATCGTCGATGAATTAAACCAAGACTACTACAAAATGAAGTAAGATTATGAAACTCCCCTCCCCAATCGGATTGAATGCTTTTTAGTTTGGTATTAAATTGCCGTTCTGCCATTTTAATAAAGTTTGTTAACACTGTGTAGACATCTGATTTGTGAACTAAAGGATAAAACCACATGTATCTAGAATGATGATCTACACACAATAAAAAGAAACGACAACCATCGAAAGATAAAACGGGCGAAGGCCCCCAAACATCACAATAAACAAGGTCCAAAAAATTGGTACTACGAAAGTTTGAGTTTGATAAAGATAATTTTGAAGACTTGCCTAATTGACAAGAAGTGCATAGCTTATTAAATAACTTGTCCGAAACAGGTAAAGAACAATAGGAAAAAATAGAACGAAAAACTTGAGCATGAGGGTGTCCTAATCGTTGATGCCAAGTATTGGAAGATGCTTTGACAACAGTAAATGCAATCTTGGGTAGAGACTTGAGCTGAGGAAGACGAATGGAGTACAAACCCTATTCACTGGGACCCGTTAGGAGGGTAGTGCGTGTAGACTCGTCCTTCACAACAAAATAAGATGAGTGAAATTCAAAGAAAACATCATTATCTACACAAAATTTTTGAATAGACAAAAGGTTTTGTTTTAGGTCAGGGACATGAAGTATATCGGATAATTTAAAGGTTTTGTTAGGTGAGTAAATTGTTGAGGATCCGATGTGAAAGATGGGTAGTGAGTTACCGTTACCAACAAGTAAAGAATCATTACCAAAGTAGGCCTCAGGGTTGTCAATGCTAGATATGTTCGGAGTAGCATGTCCATTAGCTCCCGTACCGGGCTTCCAAGAAAATCCTGATTGTGAGCCAGCATCCGAGTGAGTAGCATAGTTAGCTTGTGGTGCTGTACGAGATTGATTGAGTTGATTAGGACACTGAGAGGGGAGATGACCTATGCCACAACGGTTACAATGGCCATAAACAGTGTTTTGAGTTGAAGCCCAAGAGAATTGTCGTGTGCCCCCATTGTCACGATTGCGATAGTTTGAATTAGCACAAGAGTTACCACGTGAAGAACCGCGAGAACCACGGTTGCTTCGATTGTTGTTAAAAGACCGAGACCCAAAGTAAGCCTGTGGTTGTGTTGAAGGTGCAGGATTGAGTTGATATCTCAACTGAGAGGCCATGAGATAAAGGTTATGAAGCTGCTGCTGAATAGAATCAAGATTGGGCTGCTGTGTGGGTGTGACAGCAGCCGTAAAAGGTTGTTGAGCAGTCGTAAAAGGCTGTTGTGCTGGTGTGGCAGCCGCCAAAAAAGCCTGTGGAACATGCTGATTTGTAGCCAAAATTTTTGTGATCATGTAATCATGGTCACTTAATAAACCGTGTAGCTCGTTAAAATTAACAGGAGGGGAACGGGCCAATAGATTGGCCTTGAGGCCATTATATTCTTCGCAAAGCCCTGCAAGAGTGAGCATAACAAGGTCTTTATCTTTCATTGGTTCTCCTATGTTAGCTAATGCAGTTGCATATTCCTGTGCTCTGCTTAGATAGTCAGCAGGTTTTTCATCACCCTTCATGGTGATTCTGAGTAATTGATTTTTGAGAGTAAATTCATGGGATGACGTGACCGGGGCATAAGCCCGTTCTAAAGACAACCATACCTCACGTGAAGTTTTTCCCTGAATGTGTTGAAAAGATTCCTCAGATACTGTAGAGATGATGAGCATGCGGATATGAGCGTCATTGGCGATCATGGCTGGTAGCTTGGGTTGTCTGTGGTAGCCGAACCTGTGGTAACCTTCGGTTCTGGACATAAGATGGTGCCGCCCACGTAACCGAAGAGGTTGTGAGAAGCAAGGAAAGATTCAATCATTGATCTCCAATAGCCATAGTTCGTGGGTTTTAGGGTAAAGGCAAATTTGTGAGAGTTATGGGTTGTCTTTTCCTGGTTTGTAAAGGTTATAATTGCAGCCATGGAATAAATAAAAAAAGGTGACTATCGTTGATATTTTAGCGACAGCAGGTTTGGGTTGTATTAGGTTAGCGACAGAAGACTGCAGGTTTGGCTGCAGTAAATATTGATAGGGGCAGCAGGTTTTGTGTTGCAGGTTGGCCAGAAAGAAAAGATGAAGAACTGCTGATTAGTAGTTGACGGCAGAATTAGGGTTAGGTTTCTTGGCTCTGATACCAAGTCAAAACTTGGTATTGAATATGATTATTATTGATGATAGATTATGAATACAAGGCCCTATATATAGATAAACTAATTACAATTTGATACCCTCAATAATAATAAACTTGTCTATCTAAAATAACTTAGTCTAACAAGCATTCATTAGTTGTACATATTGCATAAAATGATGGACGCCATGTAAAATTACATGTGTGTACATCACTTCTCCTTTATATAGTATTATAGATAAACACAACACCGATTACCATGGTTGCAAAAATCGCTAGGCGCTCCCTAGTCGGTCGACCGGGGAGTTGAGAGTAATCGGCATAGGCGGAGAGTACTCGGGGAGTACTCGGACATGTTAAATTATAAAGAAAATAGTTTTTGGAAATTAAATATATGTCTAATAACATAAATTTACTAATATTTATAACAAAATACGTGAAAATGATATTCATTATTTAATATGATAGTCATATAAATTATGTTTTATTTTTTTTAAGTCAAACTCGGTCCGAATTGACCTACTAGATCCGATTTTGGCCGAGTTTGACCGCGTTTGATCGGTTCCGAGTAATTAGGCGGAGTTAGAGAAAGTCGCCTCGGCAGCCTACCTTGTAGCGACTACTCGGGGAATACTCGGCCTTGGAAACCTTGTTTTACAACCATGCCGATTATTAATCGACATCAATGATGAACATCAACACTTTATGGCTTTTTAACTTGAAATGACACCATGTTTTAAATTTTCATAGCGACTACATTGAAAGCTTGGACAACCACATCACAACGAAGCATAAATCTTGCTTTCTACTTAATTTCGCCAATCTTCCACTACTTAGTACTTACTATTGACCACAACTTAGTACTTACTATCTACCACAACATCCTCGTATCACATACCAAATTACCAAGCATAGAATCTACCTTTATATGGTCCGAGTTAACACAAGTAAGTGTTCTTTTATTTAGCTAACCGCCATAAATGTGTTACTCTTCAATTATGTTTATCTTTGTCGTCTGATTAACCAAATTAAAATGCTTAGCTTAATGATTAAAAATTATATAACACTACTTCCTTTCCTTTTCTAATTTTATCACGTTTCTAATGATATATTTATATTACACTTTTTTTATTTTGTTTTTTTCTTTCTCCTAGCTTTTAATTTGTTTGTTTGTTTTTTTCTCTTATTTTAAATTTACAAATTTTAACACCCCTGTTGTACCACGTTTCAAGGCCTTAAATCATGATTTACGACTATACTTACGAAAAAAATTGCACACCCTGTTGGTAGGGTAAAGTTCTAATTCGTGATTGGTTCTTTAGGGCGGGTTTGCCACGTGTCAAATTGTCATTAGCTGGTTTTTTAAGCTGGATATGATTTTTAATTTGTTGTTACATACTAAATAAGAAAACTCAACTCAAAAGACTAGTCTGGTGGGTGAGAGAATTCATTTGGTATATAAATTCCACATTGGTTGCCCATACAACGGATGTGAGACAAGTCACATACCATGCAATGGTTTCAGTCCATAACATAATTGTATCGAAGGTTTTAGGTGGAGTTAACACCAAAGTATACATCGGTTCACTAGTAAGAGGCGTCCACTATCCACACACCTCTTCACTGTTGTATTTCGACAACAAGTACGGAACAAAATTACGTGTCTAGTCGCGAAACGCAGGTAACAATACTAGTTATATGTATAATATATCTTCTATACAAGCTTGATTAAATTTGTCATAAATCATTCAACAAAAAAATATAATTGAAGTTAGTATAATTTAACAAAATGAAAATGGTGGACCAAGAAAACATTCTTCATCTTTATGGTTCAAGGTTCCCTCTTTCTCCGGTCAATATTCCCCCAGTTTCCATGGTTATGGTGGAGTTGTTGACGGGTAAACCCCTTTTAACAACTAGTCAATTTCTTGTTAATGGGTCACCTAAATTCTTCTAATCTCTACTGTTATAATAATAATATTAAAATATTAAAATATCAACATGTTAATAACCCCTTTCACGTTGCCATAGTTTCTAGAAATGATCACCCAGTAGAAGAAAGGTTAGTTCTGGTGATTTTTATAATTTATTCGCAGTAAGTGTTTGAAATAAATGCCTGCCTGACTGACTGACCCATGTTTTTGGTTTTCGTCTTTTCTTTTGTAGTAGGCTATTCATTTTCTCACCTGCCTTTCCTTTTCTTCTTGCTTTGTTAATATTGGAAAATAATATTTGTTTTCAGCTTCAGTTGCTGATCATGTTTGGTTTTAACTTTTAAACCACTTGGTTCTTGAATCGAATTCGCTAGTCGAGCGGTTCAAATGGCGAAAGTGTTGTGGGTTGAAGATGAAGATAATGGTCATCCAGGATGTATCTCTAACATATTTCATGTCAAGAAGAAGATACTTCCACATAGAAAAGGTAAGCAAAATAAATAATCTTCTGTTTCTGTATGTATGTTCATAATAATCTTATCAAAGTATAATATATCTTTGTCTCATTTTGTTTAGGCAATAGAAAGTACAAGAGGAAATCAGATTATCAAGATTATTTTGAAGTTTTAAAACTCTTTGATGCCGAAACAAGTCATATAATGGTAAGTTTTTTCTTGAAAGTTAACTGATTTTCAGTAGAAAACAAAATGTTAAGAAGTGTTTCTGGATGATGTTTATCAGGTGGATCAGAGTAACAGAAAAACTTTTCCGACCCTAAAAAGGTCGTTAAAAGCTCGTATAAAGGCGTTCATTTCTGAAGTTAACGAGAACGATAAAGAACAAGAACAGGATCAAGATTTTGTTTCGAGTCCAAAGTTACAAAGGACTTATTCGATTCATCATTTGGAAACCAACGAGTGGGTTCATCCAATCATTTTCTTTCCTGAGAATGTGACAGAAACTGCAGTGAGTTCTAAAACACATGTGGATCTTACGAATCCTCAAGTTAACGATTCTTGGGATATTTTGGAAATGTTTAAAGTTGACAAAGAGATATTCATCAACACGTTACAAAACCGTTCACTATCTTCTATTACAGAACCAAAACTGGCCAAGTCGGTCAGTAGAAACTTGATGCCTATGAAGCTCGAAGATAAACTGAATGAAAGTTACAGCGTATCAAAAGCCGAAAAGATGAGGAACTCCCATGATGATGATGTTAACGTCAAGAATGTTATTCGTCTCAGAAGAGTGTCGTCGCTCAATGAATCTGCTACACGATATTTTGATTTCGGTATCAGTAAAGAGGCCACTATGCGCGCTTCAAGAAGCTTGAAGTTAACATACGCAAGTGCGCATCTTTTAATGAATGATCTAAGTCAAGGATCTTGTGACGCTTATTTCGTTAGAAGTTGTAGCCGAAGTGAAAGAAATCCAGTTTCTTTATCTCTACATAATGATCAGATTTCGCAGGAAATTACGCAAGAAAGCTCTGTTTTAATTACTGAGTATCATACACCAGATGAAAAAGTTAAAATCCTACAAGGTAACTTAGTGTATAGATGCTAGAGGTGGCGAAATGGGCTGGTTGGGCGGGTTGGTTGACGGGTAAATTGCAATTTTCGTCCCTGAGGTTTGAGCACTTTTGCGATTTTCATCCAAATGTTTGTTTTTTCGCATCTGGGTCCTTGTCGTTTCAAAAATCTTGCCATCTTCATCCTTGAGATTTGCAATTTATTGCGACTTTTGTCCCTCGAAATTTGGCCATCAGGGATGAAAATGGCAAGATTTTAAACTTTTTGGATGAAAAACAAACCTTTGGACGAAAGTCGCAAAAATGGCTAAACCTCAGGGACGAAAATGGTATTTTACTCTATTTCAGTAATAATCTAATTAAAAAAAAAAAAAGATTTAAGAGGTTTTATGCATAAAAAATACACTTCTTGGCGACTTTCGACCCGTTTGACCTGTTTCTTTTAAGCTAATCCTAAATAAGACGATTTAGGAGGTTTTATGTTTACAAGCTTCTTTTTATCTACTTGTTAATAAATTTCAGGTTTTCAAGAAAACCTTGAGAAGGAGATCAAAACTGTCAACAATAAGAAACAAATGGACTCATCAACAAAAGATGATGATTTCACTTATGTGAAGAAGATTCTAGAACGATCGGGTTACATCAAGAACGGTTTTCAACAAACATGGCATTCTACCAAACCGCCATTAGACCCGTTTGTGTTTCAACAAATAGAGTCTCACTATGTCCATGATCCAGAACGATTCGCAGAGGAGGTTAATGAATTATCGCATCGTTTACTAATATTTGATTTGGTTGATGAAGTTTTGCTTACTATGTATGGAAGATCATGTACATACTACCCGAAAGAATTGTCGTCTTATTGTCACATTAGTCCTGCCCCGAATGGACCACTTGTTTTTGATGAAGTTTGGAAGAGTGTTAGCCGATTGCTCGACTTTGAGCATGATATTAATGAATCGTTAAACGATATTGTGACTCGAGATTTGAAAAGTGATGATGGTTGGATGAATTTGCAGTTGGATTATGAGTGTGTTGGATTGAATTTGGAAGATTTGATTCTTGATGAAGTTTTAGAAGAAGTGGTGTTTGAATTGATTTAAGAAGGGAATATAGTAAAAACAAGTTGATGGAATGGGCAAATTGGTCATTTTGCTTACTTAGTTTAGGGTGTGAAGTTTGAAGTAAGTTTCTTAAGAGTTATGGGTGTACATGTAAATATTAGTTTTGGATGTATCATAAATTGTTAATTTTATAGGATCATATAATAACACTATTCACTACTCATTCAAGAAATCTTTTCTTATGGAATCCTTACGTCTCACCGTCACTGCCATCGTCACCATAAAACTCCTTTAGCAAACCCTGCAAGTACGCCTCCAATCGAGCGTGGGACATGCCACACGGTTGCATTCAACGCTGCATGCGAGGATATGTCTTATCCAAAACAGACCAACTAATTGTATTTATATATGTTATATAAGTAATTAATTTTGGTTTTATGTTCTACTATGTCTGGTGTGTGAGCCATCTCCGATAATACACGTGACTCAACCAACACTAACGAATTAGTTTGTTTGTTATATAGCCAAGAACATCGTTAAAGCCACTGACACTGGCTCAAATCATTGTTACATTTATCATATTTTGTTATTTTATGCGATTTGGTGATAAAAGGGAGGGCCAAACTTACCTACAAAAAGAAGGCTGGTTGTTGGCTCGTACACCAATCAATCGAACGTCGAAATAATAAACTATAAAGTAGTTAGTTAGTTTAAGTCACCTATATATAGGTCCATGGACCACTTCGACCTCGTTTTCGTTTATATTTTACATAAATTAACTTTTTAGATTTTTTAATATAAATTAACTTTTTAGAATTTTTAACACATAAATTAACGTTTTAGATTTTTTTTTATATAAATTAACTTTTTAGACTTTTTAACATAAAAGTTATCTTTTTAAATATATAATAATAACTAGGTTAAAACCCCGTGTATTACACGGGTTGAATAAATATAATTTTATATAATAAATAATAAAAAAATATATCTTAAAAAAAACTCGTATATTGCACGTGTTGAAAAAATATAATGTCATATATTAATAAAAAGAGTCATCAAGATTTATCTTTTAAAAAGAGTAAACTTTTGTTTTGCTTCCTGTGGTTTGGTCGTTTTAACGGTTTTGTCCCAATCATTTAAAAATAGTCATTTTTCTCCTATAGATTGATGTTTTTTTTTTCATTTTTCTCCCTGAAATTAACTCCATCTAAAATGTTTTTTAGCTCGAAGGGTATTTAAAAAAAAGGATAGGTGCACGGTATCCTTAGCCGCAGAAGGGATCTCCCTTCCCAGTTCATGACCCGACAACGATCCTTGGTGGTAAAACCCTTGCCAACATGATTGGATTGAAGAGCCTGGAGTAACCAGGATTCGAACCCGTGACCTCCACGTAACGGGAGGCCACAAGAGACACTAAATGGGTGTCGGTTGTAACAACTCTCATCAAAAGTCATATTTATTAAATTAATTTGACCAATAGGAAACCCTAATTGAGACACCCAAGTGATTCTGCACAAACCCTAAAATTTTCAGAATTTTCAGAATCAGGATCAGGGCCCCTAAAACTCAGGGGGGGTAAACCCTAGTTACGATTATCTTAAAATCTCGCTGTCAAAATTTAAATTTCGAATTTTGTCAACTCAGCTAGGCTAGTCCAGGACGTGGCCACCCTATGGTCATTAGGTGTCCCTTACGGACCGTAAGGGATGAGTCTTACGGTCCGTAAGCAAGGGTAAAAATTCACTATAAATAGCAGTCATTGGCAATCGAAGTTTGGCACTTGAACGACGTAAATTCTCGTTACGTAGACTGAGATATCGCAGAAACACTTCTAAAACACACACGAATCACGAATTGCTGCCGCAAAACAGGGTAATAACTCGATCGCTGCTACGATTCAATGTCCGATTGATCAAAATATCCAATGGATGTTTAAGTGCTGCCCACATTAGGGTTATGCTTTGTCATTCGTCGTTAATTCGATGGATGTTTAAGTATCGCACTTTGTCATTCGTTGTGAGGGTTTGATCTCGTGAGTTATCGTAAATGCTGTATTGATTACTAACCCAGTTTTGTGTGCATTGTTATTAAATTTAGGATAAAAGGCTAATCAGTAGGATAGGCTCTGCTCAAATTAAATCTGCAATGTGAGTCATTTTCTTTTTATCAAATTACTTTCCAAAAGCATGTTTATTTTCAAGGTTATAATTACAGGGATTAAGTCTTTGTAATCACCAAATTACAGCCGGTATGTGGGGTTTTGTATACATTACTTGATAATCGTCACCATTGGGGCAGCCAATGGGGGATATGACCATAGTCACAGATCCGGTCGAGTGACAAATACCGTGGGTAGTTGGTTTGATATCAGAAACATTGTAATCGCTCTTAATACTGTAAATTATAACAAAAGAGTCGTTTTAGTAAAAAGAATGATTCACTCAGTATTTCCCGCTGACAAAACCTTTTTCAAACATGTTTCAGGTGATCTGTTGTGATCCAGGAAAAGTGCCGCGTAGCACCACAAGCTTAAGGAAGTGGCTCAATATAAAATAAAGAAACATGTTTTGTAAAATAAAAGATTTCTCCGTGAAATCTCAAGATTGTAAATTACCGGGTTTTATCCCGAGTTGTGAAATAAAATAATCGGAAATATTTCAGCTTTAAAAAGATCCTGATGAAAACTTCCGCTTTTAAATAAATACCGGGTCGAGGGCCGTGACATCGGTGACCACTGAGCCAAGACCCATTGGTTAACTAAGGGTATTTAGGTAACTTTAAATATAAAACTAAGGGTATTTTAGTAAAATTAACTAATAATAAATAATTTCGTACTTATATATTTAATTACCGAAATACCCTTCCTTTAAGTGTATGATTTAACTGAGCTGACTGGAAAAAAAATAGCAAACTATTGAAGGAAAATGGCTATTTTTAAATGATTGAGGCAGAATCGTTAAAACGACCAAACCATAGGGAGCAAAACGGAAGTTTACTCTTTTTTTACTCTTTTAAAATGAATATTGATGTACTATTTACTTATTATAACATTTTACTTTATTCTTTTTATTGTGCATAAATGTAATTTTATATAATAAATAATAAAAAAGATATATCTTTAAAAAAACTCGTATATTGCACATGTTTAATAAAATATAATACTATTTACATATTATAATATTTTACTTAAAATTAAAGAGATAATAAAGTTAAATCAACTTATATTTAAAAATAAAAAAATTAGAAAACTGAATTTTTCGAAATATAAAAAGACGAGTCACGATTTTAATTAATAAATTAATTTGAAATGGTGAAAGATAAAACTGATATTTTAAAATTAAATAAATACGTATATATCTTTTATTTTAAATTAAATAAATACATATATTAAATAATGGGTTTAGGCGAGGACTCACCATATAATGACATGTGTCCTCAATTGAGTTTCTTTTATTATATAGTATAGATATAGATTAAGTTTTAAGACTTTTTAACATAAATTAACTTTTTAGACTTTTTAACATAAAAATTATCTTTTTATAAGTATATAATATGTATCACACCTGTATGTTGAGCATCGTGGCCACCGTGATACACCACCACAACTTAGGTGGTCACGGTGGGTAATGAATTTCGGTGACGTTGGTATAGTGGGTGATGAAACTTTATGACTGTTGTCAAACGGTCAGTTTTACCGTTAGGACGAGAAAAATACAATTTTTTAACTATACAAATAAACCAAACATTTAAACATTTTTTTTCAAACATAACTCTTCTCCTACTCTACAACATTCTTTTATAAAAAAAATACAAATGGAGGGTTCAAGTACTTTGTTTCCACCCGACTCATCCACTTCTTCCGATTTTTCTGATTGTACTCTTGAAATTTTTGCCATGGTTATCAAAGCAGCAAAAGAACTTAATTAAGGTCGATCAACGAAAAAGTTGTGTGCGGTGATCGAGAAGGGGCTAATAAAGTTCCAATAAATGATTACTTTTTAGTCGTATGTGCTTCACCCTCTTCTCCTCCCACCATACATAGTAATAATGGGTAAAAAAACAAATAATGTGGCTCGTTTCAATATAAAATGCTAAAATGTTTTAAATTCACTAAAGAGGCCACGTTTCACATATAACAAATTGATCTTTTCGGAAAAAGATGCAACTTTTTAACTTTTTTTAGTTTTAAAAAACCATTAAGCAAACACGTGTTCATGTCATATTATATTAAATCATTCATTTAAGTATGTAAATGGTAATCATCTTTTTATTATAAGGATCTAATATCTAATAAAGTTATATAAAATATAGTAACATAAAATTCTAGAATGCATAAACATATACTGAAGACAAAATAGAAATAGCAATTATATTATTATATATTATGAAACGGGATAAGAAGAAAACGCTCAAAAGTGTGAGAACGCATCCTGGCCCAACACGTGGCACGGGACATGATCAGGGTCTGTGGGGTTTTTTTGTCTTTTCAATCTTCTTTTATTTTCCCGACGCGGTATAATATTTTCTGGCGTCTAAATTTTTTTTGGCGTTAATTGTATTTATTAAACTTTTTGGCATTGAATTAATTGTTTTTGTGTCACATAGATAATTTTTTGGCGTTATAGCGTTTTCTGGTCAATTTTTTGGCGTTTTTGTGACGTTTTGTATAATAATTCACTACGAGTCATTAATATTTTCATAAGTTAAAAATAAGACCAAATGTTTTTTTTTGGCGTTTAGTGAATTTTTTGGCGTTTAATACATTTGACAAGTTGCTTTGCCAGTACCTGTTCTCACAGTTTTCACACTACTAGCGTTTTGGTGTTTGTTGTTTTTGACGTTTTTAGTTTTTGACGTTTTATATAATAATGTATTTTATTTGTAGAGAATTAGATAACAAAACAACAGATAACTTTATAACAAAACAATATAAAATGAAAAATAAAAATAAAAATGGTAATCTAATTTCTCTTCCGAATCTTCACTGTCAACAGCCTCTTTTTCTTCTTGAATTTCTTTTGGCGTTTTGAAACTTTTTCAGACGAAGCTGCTTAGTGGCATCCTGTGTTTTGGTGTGATATTCTTGTTTGGTGGCATGTCATTAAAGATCAACTCTTGCTTGATGATATTTGTAATAATTGAGTCCAAAATAGCATTTTACACTTGTGTTGATCCCTTTATTCCATGGCTATATTCATCAAGAACAAAGCTCACATGATGGCATATCACTGTCATCAGTCTCTTTTTCTTGAATATTTGTCCATTTCATTCAGCAAAAATTTATTGAGATAACCCACTCAGAAGAAGAATCCATTCAGTGAAAGCTTTGCCATCTGTGGTTATTTTAACTAACATTACTTGGCATTTTAAAGTGAGTGGTTTCTAGAGGATATGACGTTTGTTTTTCTGGGTGTGATCAATTTCATTGTGTATAGACCCCTCTCTTATAGAAGTTTTTTGGCGTGTAGTTTAGGCGGGACTTTTTTATTGTAATAAATGATAGTAATAAAGTAACCGTCTTTTCAGTTACTGTTTTGATCAGCTTTTATCAGTTTTATAGGTGATAGACGTCCCGTCTTCTAAGTTTGGCTTTTTTTTAAATGGCGTTATGCAGACCAAGATGACAAAATACAATAACGGAGAAAATAAAATATTAAGCAGGAAAAATATTATTTGTTATTTTTGGCGTTTTGTAAGGAATAACCTTTTTTAGTATTTTTTTGGCGTTTTGCTATTTGTTATTTTTGGCGTTTTGTAAGGAATAACCTTTTTTAGTATTTTTTTGGCGTTTTGCTAATAAAGAGAGAAATATATCATTTAATTATCTTAAAAAAAAGATTACACAGAAGAAAAAAAAGAGGAAAAAAAAAAAAAAAAAAAACCCTTCGTCAGAAGGTACTTTATCCGAAAAGTATCTATCACTTGCGTCATCTTCTTCCTCGGAGTCTTCATCTGGATCTTCATCCATGTCATCACCTTCACCTTCATCGACTTCTTGTTCCTGAAGATTCTGAAGCCTCCACTTGAACATGTCTTGCATTACTCCAACTTTGAGTCCATTTATGTGTTCGTACAAGTGGCGTTATGCAATTATTCCATGAAACAAAGACCCTGCTTTGTCATGATGTTTTCAAGCCAGTAGACTTCCTGCTCTCCGTTGTCGTATATAACGGTCACCATGTCTGTTTCATCATCAAAACACCATGATGTCATGACAGGGTCCGGCTTCACATCTGCTTTGATTGGTCCAAATTTCCTGGTTAATGCTTTCATAAGCATATGTGTTTGATGGCATTCGTTGTCTAGAGCGATGCCAAGGGATAAGATACCCCTCTGTACCTCTTCTTCCATCTTCAAAATTGCCGTGACCGTCTTAACATACACCCTCCTTCTGTTGTCAAAACGGAGGACGAATCGCATGATTGCCAGAGTGTATCTCCACGAAACGATTGTTGCCATTTTTGTCGTTTTGGTTAAGTTGGCGTTTTTGGTTAAAGATGTTTTTGCAGAAATGGATAGATTTAAGTGATTATGGAAGCTATGTTTTACCTCGTTTTTATAATGATGTTTTTGGCGCGTAATTTAGGAGGGAATTTCTTCTAATAAATGTTAATAACTGAAATTCAGTTTCTGTGTTGTTTCATCTTCCTGTAATATCCAACGCGTTTTATCACTAATTTTTGGCTTTTTTTGAATGGCGTGTTATCATTTGATGGCGTTTTGAATATAAGCGGTAAAAGAGCCTTTTACCCTTAATGAAGCGCGTCCCACATAATAAAATTGATGTTATTTACGAAAACGCCACCGCGCAATCTAGTCCATTGATTGTTTTGATCGGACGACCCATAAGCGTTCTCACCGTTCTCACATTTTCACCGTTTTCTCTAAATCCTGACCCTATATATTATATATTAACTAAAATACAACTTCATTTCCCTGTAGCCACTACATTAGTTGATCACTTAGACGTTTGAAACGAGTAGAATTCCTGTTTGAACTTAGGTAGTGGGGAGGTTTTGAGTTTACAGATTTAGGAGCCAGACTACATTTTCTTTTCTACATTTGACACATGGTATACATTTTTTTATTAATAAATGTTTACTATCTTTTTTAAACGACGAAACTGCTATTAAAAAATAGAAACCGGGCCAACTAGAGCTGGAACCGAAAATTACAAAATAAGGTCTCGAATACTAAAATATACCCATCTATAGTTTTAGAATTTTGATCAGCTTTTAACCCAAAGAAACGAATTTTCTTTAGTAGTTTCCGCCATTCTTGAGAAGTGGACATTATGGTTGTTGAAGAGCTTCTCATTCCGCGCCTTTCAGATCTCCCACATAGTGACCATGAACACCGCACAAATCAATTTCTTCCAATCCGATGATCCGCTATGCCCTGAAACGAAGGCTAAAATGTCTTCCCTTAACCCGCAGTGCACATACATAGCATCGTCCAAAAATTCCATGATGCATAGTCGTTCGTTTTAGCCACTTGGTGAATCCTAAATCTTATCCCAGCAACCGTCAAGTCCGAATTGTCTCCCCTTTTCTACATTTGGGTGGTGGATTGGATCATGGATTGCTATGCAGGACATTGTTCTCGTGGTACACCGCCTCCTTTCCCAAACGATGGTTAATTAGGGCTTTTTGTTTGGTGGGGGAGGATAGTGGATATTAGTGTGGGTCATAGTCCACACCATATAGGATGGTAGATTAGGTTAGTGGATGAGGGTGGGGTGACATGACGCTAACGTTTGGGTCATGACCACACCACACAGGCTAAGTGGAATTTGAGATTCAATTTTTGGAAATTTAAAGTTATATTGAAATTCGAATCATCGAAAATAGTAAAATAGATAATTGTATTATTGTCCATGACATTAAAGCATAGTGACATCTTAGGGGTGAGATAAGGTTTAGGGACCATTAGAACTTGGGTTCGATTCCCACAAGGGGTTTTTTCCAAAATTTATTGGATTTACTCCTGAATTGGTGTATATGCATTATTGCCTAGTGGAAATGGATATGACCGAGTGGCTTCGCTGATGACACGATGTGGTGCGTGAGTGATCCAAAATTGCCGTTAAAAAAAAAGGAAAGAAAGATGTATCAATTTATCTAATCTTCTAATTAGTGGTCGTAAGTGATCAAAATTGATGTTAAAAAAAGAAAAAGAAAAAGAAAGAAAGATATTGTATTATTTATCTAATCTTCTAATATATGTACAAAGATATATTACAGTGTTTGTTAATTTGAGAACCTAATGCATAAGTTTTCATATTCTTACGTGATGCATAAATTTCTCATATTCTTATCAGATTAAATCACTTAAAATTTACTTATAAGAAGATAGAACTAAAATTTGGAATTTTATATTTTAATAAACCTCCTCAAAAATCTCTACATCAAATTTATAAAAACCCAAATTAGTTTAATCTCTAAATCAAATTTAAAAAATTCCAGTTTGCAGACATTGGTGATATTCACACAGAAGCCGGGAAACTGTTAAGAAGATGGAGAGCATGTCGAAGGAAGCCCACAAGAAGATGAATATGAATATGAAGGTGAAGATGAATATGAATATGAAGGTGAAGATGAATATGAAGATGAAGGTGAAGATGAATACGAATATGAATATGAATAAGATGAAGACTAGTGAACTTCCATTCAGTTTAATAGAATCTGAGATACTACCAAGACTTCCAGCAAAGTCGGTAGGTCGATTCATGTGCATGTGCAAACAATGGAAATCATTTCTATCAACACCTATGTTTGCCAGGATGCACCTCCGCCACGTAACCATCAACGACTATAGTCTTCTCCTACTTTCTAGATTCACCATCTACACGCTTGATGATTCAACAACCATCTGTTGTAACCGTGACCGTCTCCCTGATCCCTGGGTTGAATCTATTCTAGCAAGCTTGGATGGATTGGTATGTTTGGCATCATGGGGAGCACCTACTAAGCTAGCGTTTTGGAATCCATTGACGGGTGCCTACAAGAAGTTATCTTACTTTGGCTATCCTTTTTCCTCTTTTAATCCTTTTGCTCCTATCAGTTTCTATAAGGACTCTTCTAATGATTACAAACTACTTTATTTGGGAGATGGCTCAGGGGCCTGTATCTATTCCCACATATTGGATTCATGGAGAAGGATTGATTTTTCACTTGGCTTTAATACCACATGCAATTTTCGGTCTCAGGCTGCTTTCTGCAGCCAATGCCTTTACTTTAAAGTGATAGATATGATAACATTTCAAAGTCATAAATGGATTATTTGTTTTGATGTAACGACGGAAAAATTTAGGAATATACAAGGTCCACCAATTCCAGGTGGTGCAAAAGAATATTGTACAAGTTTAGTTGTTTTCAATCAACACATTCATTTGTGTGCAACCTATACAATAGATATGCGCAGCTTGCAGGGAGATCTGTGGAGGATGGATGGTGATAATGACGGGTGGGTGAAGATGATTGCTTTTCCCGGTGCAAAACGTATTAAGTCAAGAAGACCACCAATATGCGTAACTAGTAACAAGGGGAATTGGCTAGCCATTTTGGAGGAAAACAATTCTTTAAAAAAAATGAACACGAAGGACTTCACAAGACACTACTGGGATTTTGGTTCTCTGGGTTGGGGATGTGGAATTGGTCGAACAATATATGTTGAGACTCTTGTATCACCGAAGCCATGATTGGTGAATTGTTTCCATTCTTCTAAGTATGCTTTCGTTTATTGTTCTATCATTGGATTGGATTTAAACTATATACAGTTCTTCACATTCAATTTTTAGAGTTAATTATATTGGTCTAAGATTTGTCCCTTGTTTAGTGAGAGATGGATCTTTTTCTAGCATCCTGTGCTGCAATAGCAGCAAACAAAATGGGTGAGTTTGGGTTTTGGTTCATCTCTAATGAGTTAGGCTAAAGATCTTACTAAACTGTAAACGTGCCAAATTGGTATCAAAGGTCAAACGAGTTGAAATTTATCCCAACTCGAAAGTGTATTATAATTCATAAAGAAAATTAGCCAAACCAAAATGAGATTGGGTTGTTAATGTGTCAAGTTGGGTTGGCTCGAAACACCTTCTTACTATGACGTCTCCAACTACATCATCACTAGAGGGAAGACATAAAACGCTATCTCTATGTCTCATACCGAACCAAATTGTATATATGTATATTCTTTAAATATAATCACTACAAGAAAATGAAGCTAATGCAACCATGATAAAAAGTTGTATTAAGCCTTGAAAAGGTTGCATTAGGCCTAATGCAACCTTTTATCAAGGGCTGCATTAGGTGAAGTTGCATTAGACCTAATGCAACCCTTTTATTAAATAATGCAACTTTTTTTTTTTGAAAGGGTTGCACTTGCTATTTAAATGCAACCTTTTTAAGATGTAACCTTTTTACATTCTAATGCAACTTTTATATTTTTATTTGCAACTTTCTTAACACTCAAATGCAACCTTTGCTACCTCAAATGCAACTTTTGCTACTCTAAAATGCAACCATTTTTATAATTTTCAGTGGAAAAATGCAACTTTTTTTTTATATCAAATGCAACATTTTTTTAAAGATTTTAGTTACAATAAGTGCAACCTTTTTAAAAGTCAAATGCAACTATATAACATCATTGTTTAAAATACTAAATTTTCTATTAGATAATTCCAGCAATGTAATAATAACATAAATATCTTATATAGTAGTTTAACATATGTCCAAACTAAAAAAACAACGTAATGAAAACAAATTTGTCGATTACAATGATAAAAACCAACAAAAACTTTCTACTCATCTTGAAGATCTTGAAGTACTTCAACGGGTAGCTTTTTCAAAGTACTTTGTATCCTAGATTCAAAGTGTGCTTGTTGGCTGTGAAAATCTTTCTTCATAGCTTCTATCTCAGTTTTTTTTCCTTTGATGATCATCTTTAATTTCTTTTCTCATTTCAAACAATTGGGTTTTTTTAACTTCAAGTCTTGCTTGGAATGATTCCATAAGCCCACCCGGAATCATGTATGGTTCTTCACCACCATCCATTTTTTTCAACATTTTTTTAGTAACACCCCTACCATAAAGTCGAAGGTAGCCATCATGCTCCTTGTTCATTACAACCGTAAAAGGATCCACCAAAGCACTTCCATCTTCGGGTGGTTTGTTATTTTTCATTTGTTCCTTTAAAAGAGAATAAGGAAATTAAAAATTATAAAGCAAGAAAAAAAATCAGCCAATAATAAACCAGACCAAACAACATAATCAGAACAAGCAACTGACTTTTAAAAGTCAACACATAAAAGTTTCTTCATTTAAAACCCTCATAACGAAAAACTAGAAAGAACTTACAATTTTCATTGCCGTATCGTCATATGTATCAAGATATGAACGTCCTTCGGTCCTTTTCCGTGTACGTTCAAACACTTTGGTTAAGCTATGTAATTCCTTGTTTGGGTCGTCGTTTCTCTGTATTCATGGTAACATACACATTTAAAAAAATCAGCATCTTGAACATTAGAAAACACTAATCACCAGCAACACCAAGACATATTACCATCTCTTCACGAACTCTAGCGAAACTTTTTGGGCCGACTGTGTGCATATTCTTTTGAGACATGTGAATTTCCTTAGCCCGCAAACAACGCTTCTGAAGACACATTAACATCAACGAATTAGCCAATAGAACTCTAAATAACAAATACTAGTAATATATAAATTGCCTAGAATATTACCTCTACATCTTTATTACTCCACAACCTCAACAACTGTGAGAAATCATTAGCCAGAATGTTTTTAGGTTGGTTCATCAATCTTGTTTTGTTGTCCTTATATCGATAGAAGTGTTTTTTCTTGAACCTACATTTGTGTACCTTGTAGTCGTTTCCAATAGTCTTTAAAACCCATGTTTTAGCAGCATAGGGTACATCGTATTTTTTCTTAAAAAATTAGAATTTGGTTTAAATAAAAATGATATATAACAAATAAAAGAAATAAAACTAATTAAAACCTTACCAAGACATACTCCCATATTTTATCTTTATGTGGAACCTTATGCCATGAACTATAGGTCAACGGTGCATAACTATGATTACGAGCTATTGTACCCAAAAATCGAGAGAATTTTCTGACTATATCCTTCTCCTTTGTTGCTGGTCCCACTGGTTGTCCAAATTCATTACATATAATGACCTCTCGTTCATTGACTTTTCGTGTGTGCACAAGATGCAGCATTGTCGGTCCTCTTTTATTGGTTTTGGATATTTCTGAAATCAAGTATACATTAAATATATATGTGTATGTGTAACCAATAATAATCTAAAATCATGGTATATGTAGTTAAACCGAACCTATTGTTTTTTTCTAATTCGGGGCGATGTAATTGATCTTGAACTAGTGCATTGTCCTCGCCTTCCAAATCATCATGGCTATCATCCTCTTGTATCTCATCATCGTTATTTACAGATTCAGTAAGGTCCATGTCATCATACTCATCATCTTGGTCTACATAAACTTGTCATTGTTATATACAACACTATACATATATTACAACAAAAAAAATGAACCAACTTACTACTCAATGTCAATGAACACAAGTACCTTGAGATCTCAAATTATACTGCTCATTTCCATTATCCTCCAAACCTGCTGGTTCCATATCTAATTCATAAACATTTAAAAGCATATAGAAGTACATTAATATAGAAAGTAGTTGTATGACTAAATTTGTAATTACTCAATGATTAAATGAACTTTAAGACTCAAAAACGATACCTTAAAATACGTCATCATCCTCGTCATCATCCTCATCAACCAGAACCAAACGTTTCTTTAATCCGTGTTTAATACAAGCGGGCTTTTCCACATTTTGTGTGAATGTCTCCCTTTGCTTTGTCCCTTTATTACTTGAAATTAATTCACCCATGCTAAGTGTTGCTTTAGAATGATTCGCTTTCATTGTGTTTGAATCCGAGACTTTTGGAGCGATCACTCGATGTTGCTTTGCTAATTTAGCAATTTTATTCAAGGACATTGGTGCAATATATCGTGGACGATGTTGCTATAATGAATGTCGTCTTTATTAGAAACGAGTTTTTATAATATAAAACTAAAAAAATAACAATCTAATTACCTTTTTAGATGCTTCAACATTTGTATTATGTAAGGCCCTAACATGTATTTGACAAAAGTCGCAGCGGAAATTCGTGCCATAAAATTTCTTTCATTACAAACGTCTTAGCTTACTTGAAAGTCCTTTTTAAAATAACTCTTTTACGAAACATAAGCATAACTTCTGTTTGCTAAGGTACATAATCAATTATTCCCGTACAATCTATCTTGTGACCCGGTCTTCGATCTCTATTCCTCGCGATAATCGTCCGTGATTTGTACAACCTGCACTCACCACATTCATTCATAACATTAGCACACATTATATATATACAAGATTCATATATGTACACTTCCCCTTTCAATTATATGTCTATCTTTAAGCATTACATCCACATATCAATTCCCTGGTGAGTCTTCGATAAAGTACCTGCATTAATGTTCATTCTCCAGGCACACTATTAATAACGTTAATCCTCAACGTATCGAAATCATGCATACATACACACTTACATTCATACATACACATCTACATACTTACATGCATTCATACATCTCTACATACACGCATACATACATACTTACATTCATACATCTCTACATACACGCATACATACATACATACGTATCTTCATATATACGTAAACACACATCTACATACGTACATACGTCCCTACGTTTCTACATACATGCATACTCACATTTACACATTCAAGATCTTACCTAACCCTTATATACTCATACATACCTTTATGCTTACATACGTAGACATCCACATACATACATACCTCCCCATATCTTTACGTGCATACATACACTTAGACGTACCTTCATACATACATATATATACACATCTACAGATGTACATACCCATATATACACATACAAGCTCTCACATACTTCTTACATAATCATACATTAATTACATGGGACTTAGACTTAGATTTATAGCCCATAAACATCTAAGGAACCATCAAAATCATGTTTGGAAGGTCCTCCGTAGTCCACGGATAACAAACCGAAGCCTACGATACATAAATCAACTTAAATAACAAATTTTAGGTTTTTGAACTTGGGGAGGGCGTCGGCGACGGCCCTAGGGTCATCGGCGACGGCCCTAGGGTCATCGGCGACGGCCCTTGCAATTACCCGTAGCCAAAAACCCCCGTAGACAGTCAAATAACCCGTCAGCCAAAAACTGACTTTCTAGAGCCCGTCAGCGACGCCCCTAAGCCCGTCGGCGACGCCCTCTAGAAATTGCATTTTTCTGCAGGTTCGTTTCGTCGTCCGTACGCACTAAAACGCGCATAACTTTTGAACCGTTTACCCGTTTAACCTCCCGTTTCTTCCTACATGATTGTAATTTGACATTCTATCATATGAACTTGAAATCCCATATCCGGATTAAGGAAATTCTTAACTTACGCGTTATCGGCTTATTATTCATTTACGATTATTCGACCCGTTCATGTTTTCATCAAACATCTCATTCGTTTTAGCCCAAAACTTATATGAACCTTATAACCATAATACTTTTACATTATCCGGAGTTTCGTACTTGGGGTTTAAGCACCCGATACCCGGTATGCGTTAAACTCATTCATTTATTCAATTTTACTCAATCAACTTAGTTAATCCAAGTTCCACTCACGAACTTGGTTACCCATTAATCCTAACTTACTACCGAGTCTTTTATTGATTAATCCGCGTCACCTTTTCTCGGTTAGCGTACGTGTGTGCCATTCTAATCATTACCCGGTTATAATACCGTAGCCATTTCATACACTTTATTCCGTTGTAACTACAAAACTTCATTTTTGACCCGTTCGGTCTACTTAGCGAAAATAATAGATTTCATCCCACGAAAACCATACTTAACGTCAACATCATGCTTAATTATCTATAACGCTACCTTACTTAACCAACTAAAAGTGATTCCGGAAATCACTTACCTTATGCGTCCATGCTCGTATCCGCTTCCTTGCTTCTTCTTGACCCGTTAACCTTCCGTGCTTGATTCCGTCTCGACATGATTTCTATACTTTCATGTCATTGAAATTACATTCTTGTTAGCATACACGATTATACATGTTAACGATCATATAAATCGCATATTTCACATTTGACCTTCATCGGTCACTTTTAACAAGCATAAGACATATAATCATATCCATATCCGCTTAAGCTCATGTAATTCATCATGTCAGTACATTTAACACGTATTGCTATAACAGGTACCATACTACTTCCTACAGTCATACCTTTACGACAACGAGTCAAATCATGTTTCTTATACTTAGTTGACTTCAAGAGTCAACTATTAACCATATTTAACTATCTACTTATCACCAATACTCGTAACATCATAATCGACTCTACGGACGACACTAGATACATTTCATCATACGCTTGGTGTGCGTACCACCTCTTAAGCATAACGTACAACTAATTCATGCATAAATTCTTCTAAACTCATACATAACCCATCAAATCCTACTACTAATCATCATGTATCATTCCCAAATAAACATCAAACATATCATCATTATATTTCTCCTAATTCATCCAACAAGAATTCATCATACCCACATAATATATCAATCTTTCCACAAGACTTGGACATAGGTGGTGATTCAAGTCATCATCTTCACCACAACTAATGGGTTTCACTTCTAATCATCAAATTAACACAAACCATACATAACCTAGGTTCTATATGATGATTCTAACCCTTATACATGATCAATTTCATATTAACTCACGGATTAGAACATAACCCACTTCACACATGATCACCAATCTTAGATTTAAGACATACCTTATGATCCCCTCGTGAAGGTGATCATTAATCCATGCTCGGTTATGCATTTAAGCCTCGTTTCATCCTTCAATTTGATCCTTTAAGGTTGAGTTAGGGTTGAGCTCCTTTGGAGCTCCTGAACCATCGAGAACACACGCAAAGTGTGTGTTTGTGTGTGATATTTTCTTATTTAACTCAACTTTCATCTTATACACTTTAACCCCTCGAGTTTGCCTTTAAAACATATTTGGCAATACTTTTCTCTTTTAATAGTCTAAACCGGGTATTTAACTAGGTTAAATGGCCTAGTTATTTATTTCATAATATAACATATAGGAACATATGGCGGACATCTAACATTCGGGTTTCGGGGCGTTACATATTAACTTCATAGTATTCTTCCTCATTATCATCACTATAACCAGGGTTATAGTCTTCGTCTCTCGCATTATGGTATGCTGGTTTCACTTTCTTGTTCTTCATCTTTTGAATTCATGTCAAGCTTGTCAAAGAATTTGCAATGGTCTTCAATCCCAATTCTTGCATTTTTCTATTGTTTTCTTGAACCCTCAAGTCCCTAGCTATCAAATACTCATTGTCTTGTCTTTGTACGCTTTGATTTTGTTTGCTTTTCTTTGCCATTAGACCGGCTTAAAGTAAAACACTGCAATAGTAGGCTTGATTTTTGCTTCATGTTTCTGGAAAGATTATCTTATTTGTAATATGGATATCTGAAATGCATCTTTTAGATTCAGTATTATCTATGCTATACAAATCCAATATCACTGGTGAAGAACATTATTAAGGAACTCCAAATATGAAATTTTATGGTAAAGCTATACAATCTGGTACAAAAATGAAAAGTAATTATGAATGTTACACAAAATCATAAAATTTCATTTCATTTGTTGATATAATTTATCAAGCGACAAGCATGTACAAGGCATATTTTTTTAGCAAATTAACAAACTTGAAAGCCTAATCCTTCAAAAAACCAAGATCCGTCAATTCATTAAACTCAAAAGTCATCAGACAATTAACAGATACCCTTTTATCAATATTATTAAACATACCTAAAGCATGTGATTGACTAGTCATTTCGTTAATATACAACAAACACATAATAGATACAAGAAACTTACGAAGTGATTTGGAGAACTGAAGGATAATAGTAGAAGTGTGACCGGCCGTGTAGCAAACTTTGATGGATTACAAAGTGAATCGGAGAACTGAAGCCAATAAAGGAGTAGATGTAGGGGCGGTTTATGGATCAGCAGGAGAGAAGAGGCGGGGGCGGTTTAGGGAACAATTAGGATTTAAATTTTTTAATTTTATTTGAAAGTGCCCCAATTTTTGAACCATGAAGATACGATTCTCTGGTTTGGAATTGGGGGAAATGTACATTAGGAGGGTTTTTTTTTTTTTTTTGTTAGGAAGTGGGCAAAAGTAGGGGTTAATTTTAATAATATATTAGATTGTTGAAAAAATTAAAAAAATATTCGGTTTTTTAGTACTTAAATTTGTGTTTTTTTGTAGTAGATGTTAATATATTAGATTGCTGAAAAAAATAAAAAAAAAATATTCGGTTTGAACGGGTCAGGTTCGGGTCGACATCCAAATATTCGGGACGGGTTCGGGTTCATATGTATGACACGATTTTCGGGTTCGGGTCCGGGTCGGGTTTGGGTTCGTCTATAATTTTTGGGTTCGGATCGGGTTGAACCCGCCAACCCATGAACATGATCTGTTTAACACCCCTAGGCAAAAGGGTGACTACGTGAAGGCCAAACTTAGCATGTGGGTAGTTAACAACTAGTTTTATATAACTAAGCTAGCGAATTCCTATATATATATATATATATATATAGGGTAGGGTTCTAGAGTAAACAAGAGTGAAGTTGTGAACAAAGTGAACGAATCCTAGCCATTGGTTTTGTTAGATCTTGAGATTAGATTTTATTTTAATTTATTAATTAGATATAATTGTATAATAGGTAGAAATTAATGGTAGGGATATTTTGGTAAAAATACAACTTCTTTAACTATGGCAACAAGGAACGTTAGTTGGGATTTGATTCTGATGTATATTTTATGCCCGTAATCTTAGCTATCATAATCCTAACTAAATATCCTTGAAGCTTGGCACAAGTGTATGTGTTGGTTGTAGTGGGGTTGTTATCTTGGTTTGATGATGTAATGTTGGTATTGTGCACTGCTGAACTTGGTGTAAACATAAGTAGAAAACTAAGTTGAATGTGTAGTCAGCAACTTTTAAAGAAAAAGTGAAAAAGTTAAGTACATATGTGGATTATAATGCTGATAATGTGTACACCAATTTGATGTATGTGTAAAAGGTGGTTTTGTTAAGTACATATGTATAGGTACACAGATGGAAGTTTGGATTGAAAAGATGTACATAAGTGTAGTGTATAATGGCTTTGGATTAAAAGATTAAAAAAGAAAGTATTTACTATGCATGTTAAGTTTGTATTTTAGATACTATTGGTTTATATAGTAACACAATGTAATTATTATTTGTGCATATAGTAACACATTTTTTGTATGGAACTATGTTTAAACAACTATTAAGATGGCTGGTGTAAAAAAAGAAGAAGGATCGAATGTGGGAGCTAATCATGACACAAAAAAGAAGACACCAGAAGTTGTTAATAATTTTCCAGGTATATTCTATGTTGAACAGTCATTACGTTTGATAGTGATTGTGTATGCGTTGGGTTTTTGTGTGCACGCTAATCAATTGTGTGATTGAATTAAACAGTATTGGGGAAAAGAAGGAAAAGACAGGCATGTAGGCTTCCAAGTGAGAAATCGTTTAAAGCTGTTCGTGTGCCATTCTCAAGTGCACAGGAAGGTATACCATACGGAACCGAGCCGCAACTTTCGAGCTGTGTCTAAGTATACATGTAGGCTTCTGATATGTATAGAATTATACATATCTTTTATATCAGATAGCCCCTGTTTCAGATAGATTGTGCGCGTTTATCCGTTGTTTTCGATACTGATTCGATTAAATAATGAATCTGCAGGAATTGATGAATTATCTGTAGATTATGCGAGAAAACAGTACAAGATCGAAGAAGGAATCGATGCCTCGGGAAACGTGCCAAAGAAAAGTCAAAATTTGACCTCAGTCGACGGTAGCGCACCGCTACAGTTAAAGCATAACGGTGCGCTACCCCTTTACAGTCGGCAAGTGGGTTAGGTAACAAAGCGGTAGCGCACCGCTACAGTTAAAGTATAACGGTGCGCTACCCCTTCACTGTCGGCAAGTGTGTTAGGTCAAAAGTGGTAGCGCACCGCTACCACCAAACCTTAGCGGTGCGCTAAGGGTGAACAGGAGCAAAAAAATTGCACCTATAAATACCCATGCCCTCTAACTCGAAAGACACACCTCCACAACTCGAAACATCACCTCTAAGACTGTTATCAGTCGACCTTAGGCGCCTAGGAGCGATCTCGGAGTACCTTGGAGCCACATGAGAGTCGAGGAAGCTTCCGGTTCGAGTCCTAGGTGATCCGGGTTCAGTAACCTTTCGTTTGTAAGTTTAATTTGTCTAGTTGTAATGTTTAATATTATGTGTAGCTAAACTTTGAAACTATCTATGTTGTGATGAATGTTTGTTAATATGTAATTTTACCGGGTATTGTGTGATTATAGTTTGTTCTTGTTAAGTAAATAATTTAAGTTTCTAGTTTGGTGTATATGCGTATTTTAACTTGGTTAAATATTTTGATCATATGTTTTACATAATTCCGGTGAATGTATTTTCATAAAAAGAATTAATGTTGATATTCAAGTCTTCATTGTTTGGATAATCATGTGGTGATATTGTAAAATGAACCATAAAAATAATGATCATTTTTAATCCGGTTTTAATGTTCTACTATTTTTAGCGCTGTAAGGTATAAAAATATTATTAGATTAAATATAGTGTATTGCTAAAATTGAGTTTTGTAAGAAATCATTTTAGTTAAATTGTCACTAATTTATCTATTAAACCAAACCAAGTTTTCTTAAATTGCTTAAACTTATAACTGTAAGGAAGTAAGTCTTGCACTTATCAAAGAACACTAGACGACTGTAAAGAAGTCTAGTAACAAACCGGTAATCAAATAAATCCTAAAAGTCACATAGTTGCATTCCCGAGAATGATTGGGAATCCTATAAGTTGTCTTTTAGGATTTAACATCTAAAGATCCCGGTTTCATATCACACAATTACCCGGTAGAATGAATGTTATTAACAAATAGGATTCCAACATAGATAGTCCTTTATTATTATTAAACCTTTTTCTTAATGTGTTTTTAGTTTATGTTTATTAATTAGTTTTTAGTTAATTTACTTTTCAAGTCAAACCCCCTTTAAATAAAAAATACAAAAATATAATAATGTTTAGTGTGATGTCATTTTAGTGTAAATAAATTAATTAATGTAATTCAACAGAGTCTCTAGGGTTCGATACTCGGACTTACATCAAGCTATACTACACTGATCGGTACACTGCCGGTTGTGTGGTTTAGGTTTAGATTGAGTCTAAGTTTATAAATTTAAAACTTAGAGTGTCTAGTTTAAGGTTATCTTTTAAGTTTGTCTTTTTTTTTTGTACATTTGTAAAAATATGTTTTTTTTCGTGTCGGACACGTAGTAACTGGAAGGGTTAAGTACCGTTAAATTGGGAACTCCTGTCTAGGCTGGTATTTCGTACAACTCGATTGCCTACCTGGGGACAATCCTAATGAGAGTACCGATACCTATTAGGCCAAAGCATGTCCAAAAAGTTTACATTTTTCAGTTATTTTTATTCGACCTTTCATTCCACATCAGCTTCCAAGTGAAAAAACAAATGTCTAAGTACGGAAAATCTCCGTTTATGTTACGAGCTGTGAAACATAGTAGAAGGTTGTGAGGTTGAAAAGGTGTTGGATGTGAATCATAAGTGAAGGAACTTAGTAGGGAAACTAATTTTGATTTAAGTTTGTTTTGATCTATGGAGTAAGTTGACAATGTTTGTAAAGCTTTTATTTTCTGTATGCACATTGTCACACCCCGATATGTCACACCCCCAAAATCCACATGCGGAGTATCACCGCTTGGAGGCGTGACATGACCAGGATCGAGCCACCAATCATATTGAACAACGTAATTAAGTAAATAAAACCAAACACAATACAATTGGTGACCAAAGCTAGTTAACCAAGTTCAAATTTAACAGCGGAAGCATTGAAGGTAAAAACCCAAAACATAAGTTCATAAGTTTAAAGTCCAAAGCATAAGCTTAATAAGTTCATAAGGATTTAAATATTAAGCAGAAGAAGAGATCACTCAAGTTACGGAGACGAAAATGGATGTTGAAATCCCACCTCCGGTGCCACAAGTTAGAACATATGATTTCGGAAGTGATTTTGATGATGAAGAAGCTGAAAAAGAGCCACTTGACAAGATGGAGGATAAGAATGATGAACATGAACCATCTTGGGAAGAAGAGTTTGGTGATGAGTTGGTAGGTTTACCAATTTATGAGAATGAAGAATTTGACCCAATCGGTGATCTTGTCTATTTAGAAAAATTACTTAAAGGTGAACCGGTCATGGAGATCAAACAAATACCAAACAAGAAAGTGGCTGAGGAGTTTGATAGCCGACCCGTAGAAAATTTAACAACACCAACAAGAACACGGGAAAAGGCAAGAAAGAAAGAACCTGGAAACCGGAGTTGGTCATGCATCCGGTTAATGCCAGGTAAGTTTAAATTCTGGTGGTCTGACCCTTTTAAAAATTTCAAAATATTATATTATTCCACCATTAAATTTTTAAATATTTTTGAAGACCGGGTGGAATTGAACGGGTTGGACAGGGTCCAGATCAAAGAAAAGCCTCCTGATTAAATTCAAGTGTGGGGAGGTTTTGTAAATATTTGTTTTTGAGTCGTTTGTGTTGTGTAGAGTCAGTACTGCTTGGATTGTTGCTTGTTTTTGTTTATGCAGGTTTGAATCACACCACCCGTACTCAATCTCCATTCGGGTGATTTCGGAGCTGTAAACCAATTTCAAGAAATTTACCAAGAGTGCTAGTCAAAGCCGATCGCGACCGAAATGCTATACGATCGAGCTGGATTGGACAAAAGTTTTGAACTTATGCGATATATAACCAGCTAAGTCCTTTCCAATTTGTCTTTAGTATTTTATTTCTTAATTATTTTAGTGTGTTTAAATTGTTTTCCAACCTACATTGAGGGCAATGTAGAATTTAAGTGTGGGGATGGGAAACTATTGTTTAAGTGTCTAGTCAATAATTATAATAATAAATAAACTTGTCCCGATCCTTTAAACGCATTAAAAACTTGAAATTTTTTTCGAAAACGTCTGTTTTTAACAATTTAAATGTGTAATTTATAAAATTTGAAAATACATGTTTCTTTAAGTTGCGGGATAGTAGGTTTCTAAGTCAAGTTTTTGTGAAAATTTTTACGAGATACTTAAGATAATTTTTCTAACTTTAAAGTAAATTAACTATGCAATAACAACCTTTAACCCTTACATTACCACATGACAGTAAGATTTGAGCCTAAAAGTGTTTATTACAAAAACACTATTTTCGTTTCATGTGTGTACCGATGTGTTGCATTACTTTAGAACTTGTACGTTTAGATACATTTCAAGATCTTTGTTTAGATATTGATACAAGTATAAAAGAGGCCTTAGAATCACATTTTCTGTAAAAATTCACCATTACCATTCGATACCACTTTGAGCCTGAAACCATTCGTTTGTTACCTAATAACCGGGATGGATTTTAGAAATTGATCTTATAAGAGAAGATGTAAAAAAAGTCAAATACACGCTTCTAATATAAGTAGGGTCTATTAGGCTCAATGCCGAACGATCTATCAGAATTAGAAGTAATATTCGCTACATTGAAAAAGACTTGACTTACTTCTTCGATAAAATGGTCTTGACGATCTGACCGTAAAAAGAGTCATTAGGATGAAAGTGGTGTGAAAAAAAAAAAAAAATTACTATTCACAATAACGTACCGCTAGTCTCATATTGTAACGGTGCGTTAGATAAGGTTGGGCATAAAAATAGCATGGAAGCAGCCCCCGAGATTCGAACTCGGGTCTGTGCTCCCACACTCTTTCGCGCACTTGTCGAACCATTGGACTAAGGCCTGATCTTGTTCATTTCATAGTTTCCATTTGTATATATGTCCAATAAACTAACTATGAAACTCTATAGTTAGTCACATCTTTGTAAATATTCAGCCTACCTTTAAACCCCATCTACCCATTTTAAGTCCTCTTTATCTGTATTGATTTCTAACAATTAGGTGGAGATTTGATTGACGTACAAGCTTATAGTAGTAATGTTTCACAGTCTGGTTTTGAGAGTTCACTAAAAATTACATATATATATTCCGAGAGAAGAGTGAATTCAGTGAGTGGTATTGTTTTTGCATAATTAATTACTTAGAAGTAAGAAAATTTTGATTAAGTATTCTCGGTTACTCGTTTCATTTTCTTGATTTATTAACCTTTTGAACGTTGTAAGTCTTGTGAAACCTCTGTATTCAAAAATTTTGTAATTCATATTTAGATTCGTTTAAAACATACGTTATTGTTTAATAATTTAAGTTTGATATGTGTTTAGGATTTTGCTTAGGGACAAGCAAAAGCTTAAGTGTGGGGATATTTGATATGTATAGAATTATACATATCTTTTATATCAGATAGCCCCTGTTTCAGATAGATTGTGCGCGTTTATCCGTTGTTTTCGATACTGATTCGATTAAATAATGAATCTGCAGGAATTGATGAATTATCTGTAGATTATGCGAGAAAACAGTACAAGATCGAAGAAGGAATCGATGCCTCGGGAAACGTGCCAAAGAAAAGTCAAAATTTGACCTCAGTCGATGGTAGCGCACCGCTACAGTTAAAGCATAACGGTGCGCTACCCCTTTACAGTCGGCAAGTGGGTTAGGTAACAAAGCGGTAGCGCACCGCTACAGTTAAAGTATAACGGTGCGCTACCCCTTCACTGTCGGCAAGTGTGTTAGGTCAAAAGTGGTAGCGCACCGCTACCACCAAACCTTAGCGGTGCGCTAAGGGTGAACAGGAGCAAAAAAATTGCACCTATAAATACCCATGCCCTCTAACTCGAAAGACACACCTCCACAACTCGAAACATCACCTCTAAGACTGTTATCAGTCGACCTTAGGCGCCTAGGAGCGATCTCGGAGTACCTTGGAGCCACATGAGAGTCGAGGAAGCTTCCGGTTCGAGTCCTAGGTGATCCGGGTTCAGTAACCTTTCGTTTGTAAGTTTAATTTGTCTAGTTGTAATGTTTAATATTATGTGTAGCTAAACTTTGAAACTATCTATGTTGTGATGAATGTTTGTTAATATGTAATTTTACCGGGTATTGTGTGATTATAGTTTGTTCTTGTTAAGTAAATAATTTAAGTTTCTAGTTTGGTGTATATGCGTATTTTAACTTGGTTAAATATTTTGATCATATGTTTTACATAATTCCGGTGAATGTATTTTCATAAAAAGAATTAATGTTGATATTCAAGTCTTCATTGTTTGGATAATCATGTGGTGATATTGTAAAATGAACCATAAAAATAATGATCATTTTTAATCCGGTTTTAATGTTCTACTATTTTTAGCGCTGTAAGGTATAAAAATATTATTAGATTAAATATAGTGTATTGCTAAAATTGAGTTTTGTAAGAAATCATTTTAGTTAAATTGTCACTAATTTATCTATTAAACCAAACCAAGTTTTCTTAAATTGCTTAAACTTATAACTGTAAGGAAGTAAGTCTTACACTTATCAAAGAACACTAGACGACTGTAAAGAAGTCTAGTAACAAACCGGTAATCAAATAAATCCTAAAAGTCACATAGTTGCATTCCCGAGAATGATTGGGAATCCTATAAGTTGTCTTTTAGGATTTAACATCTAAAGATCCCGGTTTCATATCACACAATTACCCGGTAGAATGAATGTTATTAACAAATAGGATTCCAACATAGATAGTCCTTTATTATTATTAAACCTTTTTCTTAATGTGTTTTTAGTTTATGTTTATTAATTAGTTTTTAGTTAATTTACTTTTCAAGTCAAACCCCCTTTAAATAAAAAATACAAAAATATAATAATGTTTAGTGTGATGTCATTTTAGTGTAAATAAATTAATTAATGTAATTCAACAGAGTCTCTAGGGTTCGATACTCGGACTTACATCAAGCTATACTACACTGATCGGTACACTGCCGGTTGTGTGGTTTAGGTTTAGATTGAGTCTAAGTTTATAAATTTAAAACTTAGAGTGTCTAGTTTAAGGTTATCTTTTAAGTTTGTCTTTTTTTTTTTGTACATTTGTAAAAATATGTTTTTTTTCGTGTCGGACACGTAGTAACTGGAAGGGTTAAGTACCGTTAAATTGGGAACTCCTGTCTAGGCTGGTATTTCGTACAACTCGATTGCCTACCTGGGGACAATCCTAATGAGAGTACCGATACCTATTAGGCCAAAGCATGTCCAAAAAGTTTACATTTTTCAGTTATTTTTATTCGACCTTTCATTCCACATCAGCTTCCAAGTGAAAAAACAAATGTCTAAGTACGGAAAATCTCCGTTTATGTTACGAGCTGTGAAACATAGTAGAAGGTTGTGAGGTTGAAAAGGTGTTGGATGTGAATCATAAGTGAAGGAACTTAGTAGGGAAACTAATTTTGATTTAAGTTTGTTTTGATCTATGGAGTAAGTTGACAATGTTCGTAAAGCTTTTATTTTCTGTATGCACATTGTCACACCCCGATATGTCACACCCCCAAAATCCACATGCGGAGTATCACCGCTTGGAGGCGTGACATGACCAGGATCGAGCCACCAATCATATTGAACAACGTAATTAAGTAAATAAAACCAAACACAATACAATTGGTGACCAAAGCTAGTTAACCAAGTTCAAATTTAACAGCGGAAGCATTGAAGGTAAAAACCCAAAACATAAGTTCATAAGTTTAAAGTCCAAAGCATAAGCTTAATAAGTTCATAAGGATTTAAATATTAAGCACGGAACATAACAATCCGTATCCCACAATGACCTCCTCCACGTGCAAGCTCCATAAGCATCTAGCAACCTGTAAGGCATGTAACAACGAGTCAACAACAAAGTCGAGTGAGTTCACGGTTGGTTATTTAGTTTTACGTTGTTTCCGAAAACATGGTTTGTCTTTCGCTGGCTTATTTGCCGTGGGGGTTACCCCATAGTTGAAAGTATGATTAACCAGTTCCTTCTTTATTACCCAAACCATATCCATAATCAGTGGGGGCTTCCCCATGTGAACCACTAGACCGTTAAGATATCGACAACTGACGAACAATAGTTGTGCCCTACGTCAATATCTATCATCATTGACAGTTTGCCATAATCCATTAGTACACGCCTGTCCGAACGGCACGGTGTGAGGTTTGTTAAACCTAATAGCGCTATTAACTAATGACCCGCTCGCCATCGGCCTCGGCGATTAAGTCGATATAAAATGAGGGACTTAATGAAAGAGTTTTGTCTAGTAAGTTTTAAGGGTGTTGTCCTACCCAAGGAGGACGAACGTACGTATTCTACCCAAGGAGAATACGCAGGATTAATATTGGCATCCTTCCTATGGAGGATGGCCGTACATATCCTACCCAAGGAGGATATGTAGGTTCCGTTTTAGTTTCTTAACCCATTCCCAAACCACCGGGAATCCCATGCCTTAGAAAGTGTGTGAACTCACCTTGGTTTGCTCGGTCAGATTAGTTACTCTAATAATCAGAAATCAAGCACGTCCTAATAAGGTACGGATAACAATCAGTTTCTCATACATAACGCGTATCCTACGTACGGTTTATTTACTCATTACTTCTATCACATACCACACAATTCAAATGTCAAGTTATATTGTTAAGTTACATTATTTTACCCTAGAATAATATAACTATCTCACAAAATAAATAAGTATCCACACAAGTGTTCTAATATAAAATATATATTCTAAATATATATTTATACATTTTTATTTACAAAAACCAACCTCCGACACGTTGTATTTTGTTACAAAAATTATGGCGAAGTTTATATTCGAAACACAAGTTATAAAATATACTTGTAACGCTTGTTTAGAAAAATAATTTTCTAAGTGTTGGAATTTTTAGAAAATATCGCCAGAGTTTCCTTTGTAAAGGGAGGTGTCCATGCTAATAAGCATATCATTTTCTTTTCCAAAAATCATTCAACAATCAACAACAAGTTACTAAACAACATTACATTCACCAAGTGTAAAAACAATGCACTCTACATAGTAACATGAACTTGAGTTTTCGTAAAAACGCGTAGTAACTTGGTAAGGTATTTAGTGGTCTTAGTTACCCTCCAAAGTGTGTTTACTTTATTTAAAATCTCATTCTCGTGATTTTTAGATGTTCACAACTTGTGAACATATTTTACAAATATATTTATTTACCACATTTTCATGTTTCACTTGCATCCTTATACTCCTTTTAATTTCCAAAAATAATGTACATGCAAGAAAAGTTATGATCCTTCAAAACCCGTCTTTTAGACTTGGTTTATTTAGGAAAATCATTCACAAGTTTTAGATCTACAAGATCACTAGTTCACTTGGTCTATTATTTTTCAAGAAAAATCATTTTTCTTTCAAGTTCATGTGTAGACTAGAAGATGATTATTTCATACAAGCACATAATCACCTCTAACTTGTTAAACCATGTTTTTAATCATGCTTTAACAAGTTCCATATGATGATCAATCATCATATTACTAGTAGTCACCAAGTAACATCATACATACTCAAAATAACATCATTCTAACATTATTTCATCTCATGTAAAGCTTATGTTCAAGACTTTGTTTATGATCTTTTAGTGTTCTAGAGATTTCATCATAAAATAACTATTAACCACCATAAACATGAAGTAAATGAGGATCAAAGAAGCTTACTACTAGCTTTTATGCTAGGGAAGAAACACTAGAGAAAATGAGTGGATAAAAGCTCGTGAAGAAGGTCCTTGATGATCCGTGAGTTGCACACCTCGTGATTCACCTTGATACACCTTGAATGAGGCTTGGATTGGGTGAACTTGCAACAAAGATATGGTGGTAGTGGAAGGGGGTTTCGGCCGAGCTTATGGAGGAGAGGAAGAGGAGGGTTTGTTGAAGTGAAGGTGAAGAATTATGATCCATAATATAACTCCTAATTCTTTATGTTCATTGGTTATCATGTCTTCACAAGTACCAACATATCGTACACAAGTTTACATCAAATCCCAAGGAGATCACATGGGTATTTACAAAGATTTCAAACAATCTTGAAGTGTGGGGGGGCCCCTAATGAACCGTCATTTACATGTGGGGGGGGGGGGGGTGATTTGTAATTTAAATGGGTAAATAAATTAATTAGTGGGAGTTTAATGTTATGTCTAGTGTTTAGCGTGTACCGGGTATTATGTAAAGTGTTATAGTGCTCGGGGACCATAACTAGCTCAGAAAAAGTGTAACAATGTTTTAAATAATATTTTTGTGTTCAGGGTAATGTCCGGTTGCCCGGTTATATACCGTTTCGTTAAAGTGCTAAGTTATTCCATATAGTGTCATATATATATCTTTTTATAACACTTTTAATTCCCAACGCTCAGGAAAGCATACAGGACTATTTAGCATCTTTTCTGCACAAGACTAGTATGTTAACAAGCACATGTAAGTATGACACAGAAATCAGAAAGCAGTTAAGTAATTCAACACAGTCATCAAGCACTTTAATTATCATTAATCAATCATACGGATACATGTGATTTTGAGGGTTGTCACATTCTCCCCCTGTTAAGAGAATTTCGTTCTGAAATTTAGCACGTGTTTACTGAGGAAGCTAGTTAAGTTGCGTGGTTTTCCTGGGGTGTCACATCATCCCCCCGTTGGTTTGGAATTTCGTCCTGAAATTCTGCAGTCGCTTCAGCCTCAGTAGTGGTTGCAGTTTTCTTAAACAACTGGGGATACTTGAGTTTCATTTGGTCTTCTCGTTCCCAGGTATACTCTGGGCCACGACGGGAGTTCCAACGAACTCGAACAAGAGGTATTCTGGTACGCTTGTGAATCTTAACATCTTGATCAGTAATTTCTACTGGTTCCTCGACGAATCGCAGCTGGTCGTCGATAGTGAGCTCCTTGAGAGGAACTATGAGGGTCTCATCTGACAGACACTTCTTCAGATTCGACACATGGAAAACATTATGAACTCCGGTGAGTTCTTCAGGTAGATTCAGCCTGTAAGCGACTTTGCCAATTTTCTCAATGATTTCGAACGGTCCGACATAATGCGGATTTAGTTTGCCTCGTTTGCCAAAATGAACTACACCTTTCCAAGGTGAGACTTTGAGTAGCACTCGATCCCCAACCTGGAACTCGAGTGGTTTCCTGCGCTTATCAGCATAGCTTTTCTGACGGTCACGAGCTGCCGCCATTCGTTGTTGTATCTGAGCAATCCTTTCGGTTGTATCCACTACAAGTTTTGGGCCTGCGATTTGACTGTCGCCAACCTCTGCCCAACAAAGAGGTGATCGGCACTTCCGTCCGTACAATGCCTCGAACGGAGCGGCCTGGATGCTGTTGTGGTAAATGTTATTGTACGAAAACTCCACCAAAGGGAGGTGCTTTTCCCAACCATTGCCAAAATCAATCATACATGCCCTAAGCATGTCTTCAAGGGTTTGGATGGTGCGTTCAGACTGCCCATCCGTCTGTGGATGATATGCCGTGCTCATGTCTAATTGAGAGCCAAAGGACTTATGCATAGCTTGCCACAGTTCAGATGTAAAACGTGAGTCACGATCAGAAATGATGGAGGTTGGCACTCCGTGCCTTGATACTACTTCCTTAAGTAGATGTCTGCTAGAGTAGAAAACTTATCCGTCTCCTTGATAGCCAGAAAATGTGCAGACTTGGTTAGTCGATCCACGATCACCCAAATGGTATCATTTCCGCGTTGAGATCTAGGCAGGCCAGTAACGAAATCCATGGAAATTGGTCCCATTTCCATTTAGGTATCTCTGGTTGTTGAAGTAGGCCTGATGGTTTCTGGTATTCGACCTTGACCCTAGCACAAGTCAAGCATTTACTGACGTAGGTTGCTATGTTGGCTTTCATACCAGGCCACCAATACGTAGTCTTGAGATCGTGGTACATCTTATCCGAACCAGGATGTACTGAATAACGAGACTTGTGTGCTTCATCCATCACAAGCTCGCGTAAGTCTCCATACAGTGGAACCCAGATGCGCCCGTTAACATAGTAGGCGCCGTCTTCCTTTTGTTCTAACCGTTTCCTTGATCCTCGCAAGGACTCAGCCCATGTTTTCTGCTTTCAATGCTTCAACCTGAGCATCATGAATTTGATAGGGAAGGTTATAGTGAATGGTAAGCTGTAACGCACGTACACGCTTAGGTATAGTATCCTTTCGACTGAGGGCGTCGGCCACAACATTGGCTTTGCCCGGATGGTACTTGATCGCACATTCGTAATCATTCAAGAGCTCGACCCATCGGCGTTGTCGCATGTTTAACTCCTTTTGCTTGAAGATATGCTCGAGGCTCCTGTGATCGGTGTAAATGGTGCACTTGGTACTGTACAGGTAATGTCTCCATATCTTAATGGCGAAAACAACTGCTCCCAATTCCAAGTCGTGCGTAGTGTAGTTCCTTTCGTGAACTTTAAGTTGGCGCGATGCGTAGGCAATGACCTTGTCACGTTGCATCAATACGCAACCAAGTCCTTGGATGGAAGCGTCGCAATAAACCACAAAATCATCTGTGCCTTCAGGCAATGAGAGGATAGGCGTGCTACAAAGTCTATCTTTAAAGTGTTGAAAAGCAGATTCCTGTGCATCACCCCAACGATAGGTGACACCCTTCTGAGTCAGTGAAGTGAGAGGTTGTGAAATCTTTGAGAAATCCTTGATAAACCTTCTGTAATATCCTGCCAAACCCAAGAATTGGCGGATTTCTATTGGTGTACGAGGTGCAGGCCAGTTCTTGATCGAGTCAACCTTGGATGGATCCACATGAATCCCATCCTTGTTTACCACATGGCCTAGAAAATGTACTTCACGAAGCCAAAAGTCGCATTTCGAAAGCTTGGCATACAGTTGCTCTGCTCGAAGAAGTTCCAGAATAAGTCTCAGGTGTCATTCGTGTTCTTCCTGACTCTTTGAATAGATCAGGATGTCGTCGATGAAAACAATGACAAACTTATCCAGGTAAGGCTTGCACACTCTGTTCATGAGATCCATGAAGACCGCAGGTGCGTTTGTCAACCCGAAAGGCATAACCAGAAACTCGTAATGCCCATAACGAGTTCTGAATGCTGTTTTGGAGACGTCCTCCTCTCGGACTCTCAGCTGATGGTATCCCGATCTCAAATCAATCTTAGAGTAATAGCTCGATCCTTGCAACTGGTCGAACAAGTCGTCTATACGTGGGAGAGGATAACGATTCTTCACGGTCACCTTGTTAAGTTCGCGATAGTCAATACACATTCTGAAAGTACCGTCTTTCTTCTTCACGAATAATACTGGAGCTCCCCAAGGCGAAGAGCTAGGACGTATGAAACCCTTTTCCAAGAGTTCTTGTAGTTGCGTGGACAGTTCTTCAAGTTCTGATGGAGCTAGACGATAAGGTGCTCGAGCTATGGGCACTGCTCCAGGAGCTAGCTCGATTTGAAATTCAACTTGTCGATGAGGCGGAAGACCAGGTAATTCCTCAGGAAATACCTCAGGAAAATCACGCACAATAGGAATGTCTTCAATTCTCTTCTCTTCCATTGATGTGTCAGTAACGAGTGCTAGAATGGCAGTGTGGCCCTTTCGCAAACACTTCTGGGCCTTAAGGAAAGAGATAATGCTTACGACTGCACCACTCTTGTCGCCATGAATCACGAGGGGTTCTTTACCAGAACGAGGGATGCGGACAATCTTCTCGTTGCAAATAATCTCCGCTTGGTGTTGAGATAGCCAATCCATCCCAATAAAAACGTCGAAACTACCCAGAACGATAGGAATAAGATCGATAGAGAAGGTCTGACCAGCTAAGACGAGGTTACAGCCCTTAACTATGTGTGTGGCTTCAAGACTTTTACCGTTTGCTAGTTCTACTGTGTGTTTGGTGTTCAGGAGTGTTGGAGTGCGCTTAAGTATTTGGCTAACTTTTAAGGACACATAACTAGTATCGGCACCCGAATCAAATAAAACAGTAACAAAGAAGTCATCCAGAAGAAACTTACCCATCACAACGTTGGGATCATTCCTTGCATCACCCTGACCCAGCACGAAAACACGTCCCCTGGCACCATTGCCATTATTATTACCCCCGTTGTTGCCTCCATTGTTGTTCCCATTTCCTTGGTTATTGTTGTTCTGATTCTGGTTCAGCTGAGGACAGTTCCTCTTAAAGTGGCCTTCAGCGCCACACAGAAAGCATCCGTTATTGCCCTGCTGTTGCTGCTGCTGGTGGTTCTGTGGAGCTTGTTGTTGTTGTTGGCGATTCTGATTTGCTGGTCGTGCGCCTCTACAATCCTTTGCTTCATGGCCAAACTTGTTACACCTCAGGCAACGACCCTTGTGGCACTGCCCGCTATGATGCTTGTTGCACCGGTTGCACTTGGGGTGGTTCCCTCGGTATCCACCCTTTCCTTGATTACCAGAAGATTGCTGACCAGGACTCTGGTAGTCATCAGTCTTTCGCTGCTGAGACAGAACTGAAGTAGAACCCTTGCCCGAATTTCCATCCCACTTGCACCTGTTATCACTGGGAGCATCGGTAGTAGTAGCGCTAATACGCTTGGGCATCTTGTTCTGCTCAATTGCCTGATCAGTGAGACGATGAGCCTACTTGATGATTTGCTGAATGGTGCCAATATTAGCTGAGGTCACGTGGCTTTGAATTTCTGGCACCAAACCCTTAAGGTACAGCTCAATACGTTTGATAGGAGGATCCACCATAGTGGGACACAGGATAGCTAATTCGTTCGACCTCTTTCTGTAGGCCTCAATTTCAAACCCCGTCATCTTCAGATTGAAAAATTCTACCTCTAGCTTGTGGATGTCGTCACGACTACAGTACTCTTCTTTGATCAGTTCTTTGAAACCGTTCCATGGGGTGGCATTAGCAACCGCCAGCCCTAGCAGTTGAACCTGTGCTTTCCACCAGGTTAACGCAGCACCTTCGAGTGTTCCAGTAACATATTTCACCCTACGATCTTCAGGGCATTCACACATCTTGAAAACAGACTCAAGCTTCTCGAACCAGTGAAGAAGACCTACAGCTCCTTCGGTGCCGCTGAAAGTACTAGGTCGGCAATCCACGAATTTTTTGAACGTGCACATAGGAGGATGAGCATGTTGACCTGTTGCGCGAGAATAAAAGACAAGGTTAAGCACGAGGGTTGGTTTGCGAAGGTAGGATCTAAACGTCCTAAGATGGGTTGATATGGCAGGTTATACCTCCCGCAGGGACAGCCGCGAGTGCCTCAGCAACTCGTTCATTGATCAAAGCCGTTAACTGGGCTTGAGTTAGGTTGATACATCCTCCGCGTCTGTTCATGATCTTCACAACGAAGGAACGTAAGTGAGAAAAGTGTCGTGAAAGTGCGTAAGTGTGGGATGACAGAAGAGAGTAAGCACACACGGTTCAAATAGCAGTTTTCACGTTAACTAATGCACAGTGAGAACTATCTAACCGACAATATAAACATAAATCATACCACCTATTGTGTCGAGTCTTGCACGTGGAGCGAAGCGTCGTTGTGGATCGTTGAGCACTGTACAGGTTATAGTCTGGTTTTATCAAAAAGCTTTTTCCCCTTTTTTAAAACCAAGTTCACTATAACCAATGGCTCTGATACCAATCTGTCACACCTCCAAAATCCACATGCGGAGTATCACCGCTTGGAGGCGTGACATGACCAGGATCGAGCCACCAATCATATTAAACAATGTAATTAAGTAAATAAAACCAACCACAATACAATTGGTGACCAAAGCTAGTTAACCAAGTTCAAATTAAACATCGGAAGCATTGAAGGTAAAAACCCAAAACATAAGTTCATAAGTTTAAAGTCCAAAGCATAAGCTTAATAAGTTCATAAGGATTTAAATATTAAGCACGGAACATAACAATCCGTATCCCACAATGACCTCCTCCACGTGCAAGCTCCATAAGCATCTAGCGACCTGTAAGGCATGTAACAACGAGTCAACAACAAAGTTGAGTGAGTTCACGGTTGGTTGTTTAGTTTTACGTTGTTTCCGAAAACATGGTTTGTCTTTCGCTGGCTTATTTGCCGTGGGGGTTACCCCATAGTTGAAAGTATGATTAACCAGTTCCTTCTTTATTACCCAAACCATATCCATAATCAGTGGGGGCTTCCCCATGTGAACCACTAGACCGTTAAGATATCGACAACTGACGAACAATAGTTGTGCCCTATGTCAATGTCTATCATCATTGACAGTTTGCCATAGTCCATTAGTACACGCCCGTCCGAACGGCACGGTGTGAGGTTTGTTAAACATAATAGCGCTATTAACTAATGACCCGCTCGCCATCGGCCTTGGCGATTAAGTCGATATAAAATGAGGGACTTAATGATAGAGTTTTGTCTAGTAAGTTTTAAGGGTGTTGTCCTACCCAAGGAGGACGAACGTACGTATTCTACCCAAGGAGAATACGCAGGATTAATATTGGCATCCTACCTATGGAGGATGGCCGTACATATCCTACCCAAGGAGGATATGTAGGTTCCGTTTTAGTTTCTTAACCCATTCCTAAACCACCGGGAATCCCATGCCTTAGAAAGTGTGTGAACTCACCTTGGTTTGCTCGGTTAGATTAGTTACTCTAATAATCAGAAATCAAGCACGTCCTAATAAGGTACGGATAACAGTCAGTTTCTCATACATAACGCGTATCCTACGTACGGTTTATTTACTCATTACTTCTATCACATACCACACAATTCAAATGTCAAGTTATATTGTTAAGTTACATTATTTTACCCTAGAATAATATAACTATCTCACAAAATAAATAAGTATCCACACAAGTGTTCTAATATAAAATATATATTCTAAATATATATTTATCCATTTTTATTTACAAAAACCAACCTCCGACACGTTGTATTTTGTTACAAAAATTATGGCGAAGTTTATATTCGAAACACAAGTTATAAAATATACTTGTAACGCTTGTTTAGAAAAATAATTTTCTAAGTGTTGGATGTCACACCCCGACCACGTTAAAACAACAAACCGTGGCGGAAACCTCGGGGAGTGTTGTAACAGAATCATTGTTTCAACAACCATGGTAATAAAAATTATGTATTATTGAATTAAAGTTTACATTATCTTTGAGTTCAAACAAAATATAACATAAATAACTGTCTTTTAAGTCACTAAGGCCCGAGTCCGCCTAAGTGAAGCACAAACATCATCATGCATCAGCACCTGAAACACATGTAAAAATAGGTACGTCAGCATAAAAATGCCTGTGAGATACATAGGTTTTGTTTATGCAGGATTCATGACTTGTCGTTTAAAAGAAGTGTTTAACAAAAATAGTCATGAACCTTGTAAAATGTTTTCTTTTATAAAATCATGTGAAAATCGATATGAAAATCAAATGATATAAAAGAATTATGCATGGTTAAATAAATAACCAAGTAAAAGTGAATTGTATAAAATATGTACTTTGTATAAAAATGTCGTGTCCTTGTAAAAATGTTTCATGTCTTTTGTCATGTGGCTTAGGAAACGCAACAATGTATAATACAATAAAAGCTATTATATATAGGAAGTACCAGCGGCGTATCCACCATGCTTTTATCATATAACCCATAGCCCCGTTACATAAGTCACTTATCATTACCCAAAAAAAATGTCATGTTTAATGTCAAAATGTTTATGCATAAACCATGTTTAATGTCATGTGTAAATGTATTATGTATAATCAATGGAATGCATAGTAAGTAGGAAAACATCTACTTAAACTATGTAAAAATGCCAATGTGAAACATATGTCATGTACGGTGAATAAAAGAATTTACTCAACCCCGTAGGAAAATGTACAAAACAATGTTTTTGAGTAAACCTAAGTTTAATTCAAATGTCATGTTTTGCAGAAAACAATGCTTTTGATTACAAACATTTATGCAGTAATGTTAATCGCATACATTCAAGCCTTGCGACTGTGTCGACAAACCTTTAAACAAATTAAAGGTTTATCTAAGTTATGTAGTCGGATTCTATCATTCCCAACTTCCAAACAAACCTAGGAAGTCGGAAACGGGAGTTGTCAATTCCTATGGTACCATTACATACTACCGAGCGGCGTGATCAATGTTAATGAATGTATTATTGTCCCGATTAAACACACCAAATGTCATAAATAATGTAAGCATGCTATGAAAACCATGTACTAGGTATGCTAAGTAAACATGCCTAGTAGAAATGTCATGTAAAACAATGCGTACATATGCTAAGTAAACATATGTAACAAATGTGTAATAAATCAATGTGCTAGCATGCTTAACATACATAGCAAAACATAGTGAAAACATGTACTAAATATGTACTAAGTGAAACTAGCATGTTTATGTCATAAAAGCATGTAAAACAAGAAAGTAACAAATATGTACATGTGAATCACCCCAAAGTATTTGAAAACGGTAAAAGAGGGGAACTATGTACTCACTTGGGATTGCTAATTAGTCTTGAGAATAAGACCAATTTAAGCTCCAAGTATCACGGAATCAAACGGCACCTAGTATAGGTAACTATGTTAATAATCGGCTCCTAAATCGGGAGATAGGATAGAATAAGGTTCTATAAATCAAATGAGTATTTAAACTCATATGGTATGATTTAATAGCCCTTACATTCTGATTTGGAAGTCTACCTAAGTGCTTTTGACCCGTTTCGACCCATTATGGTAGTATAAGCTACTATAATGCGTCGTTAGCGTAAGACTATGTTCGGATGGTTAACTATGTGCTATGCCAAGTCTTACATGCCCAATTATGCCTAAACATGTTACTAAATCAGATTATATGTCAAAAATATGTTCACATAATCAAAATACGGATTTATGCTTCAAAAGGGCGTTTTGGTCATTTACTATGGGCATACAAGCTAACTAGCAAAAGACTAACCAATCCTAGGTGATCATAAGGTATAACCTCAGGGGTTATTCCCTATGTAATTATGATCACTAAGTAAGCTTGGTCGGATCCTAAAGATCGACCAATCGGGTCGGGTTCGAATGTCTAAGTGGTTGTTTAGACCGCTTAACTAACGACCCTAAACAAGCACCAAACTATTAGCGACGAGTTAAACATGCCAAAATATGTTTAACCTATTGATTTGGTATCAAAACAATGGGTTTTGATACCCGAAAATAGTTCCGTTGCAAAATGCGTGCTAAAACGCATTTTGACCGAAACTTTGACTTGTCACTATGCCTAGTTAATGTGGTAATCAGTAGGTATAATCACTAAGGATTATAACCATTGTGATTACAATCACATTGCAAAGTTCAATTGAACTTTGACTTGACCAATTGACTGGTCATACTGAAAGTCAAACACTGTTTGACTTTTTAAACTAGTAAGCAATAAAAAGAATGAAAGAATGCTCACTAAAGTCCTTGCTATCTTTTCTACAAAGAAGACAAGTCCCAAATCAGTTGAGAGAGCTCCCAATCAGATGTAGAGAAGAGAATGGAGGAAATGAGCAAGGAATTCAAATGAATGGTCTTGCTATTTATAGTTGTAGCAAGATCACAAGATCATTCCATGTGTTTTGTGTGGCCAACAAGGAATAATCTTGGCCCTACAAGTGTTATGAACTGATTGGGAACCTTGGTGATCACACAAAGAAGTTACCATAACAGTCCCTGAAGTAACAACAGATTGCTGAAAACGAATTCTGGTCGCTGGGCCATCCTTACACACCGTAAGGATAAGTCTTACGGTCCGTAAGTCTTCTACTTTCAGCAAATGACAGTTTTGGTCCCTGTAATTGGTTTAAGCTCATTTCAGGACCTTTTGACCCCCGTTAAGCCATTTTCAAGGCTCTACAAGGTCAATAAAGTTTAGAGGACTCAAAATGTGCTCGGAAAACTTTCGGATGTCGGCTCGTTTGGTCGTACGATCGCGTTGTTTGGTTAATTACGACGAAACTCAAACGGATGCGAAAACGAACCAAATTAAGCGACGAATGGTATTTTTGAATGGCGATCACTAAAATAAAAATATTTTAGTGTGTACAAAAATTTTGGATGTCCAGATGTGGCCAGAACGTAAGATATGCCCGAAAATGCAAACTTACGCCGTTTTTGACACTTTTAGTCCACTCAAAGCTTATTTCTAAGCTATGTTTAGGTTATTTAGGGTATGTTTAGCTTATGATCATATTCCGTACTGTACGTTTACTTACGAAACGATAGACTTTTGCAGTTTGACGCAAAATAGTCCCTGTGAGCGAATAAACTTGTTTTGGCCATACCAAAGCCTTCAAAACTTATTTCTAAGTTATGTAAAGGTTATTTAAGGTATGTTTAGCTTATGTTGCTGTTCCGGAGTGTTTGTCGTGTTAAACTGATCACGTTTACGCATCAGTTTGCGTATAACTTCCTAGAAAGCGATATAGAGTTCAAAAATCGATCAAAAATCAACATGTGCATAAAATCAAACATAAATACAAACATTGGGATCAAAAACACACTATTTTATTAATATTGTATTGTTCAGAGTCTGCAAAATGATAAAACAAGCACAAATGTCACATTGGAAATTTTTAGAAAATTTCGCCAGAGTTTCCTTTGTAAACGGAGAATGTCCATTGCTAATAAGCATATCATTTTCTTTTCCAAAAATCATTCAACAATCAACAACAAGTTACTAAACAACATTACATTCACCAAGTGTAAAAACAATGCACTCTACGTAGTAACATGAACTTGAGTTTTCGTAAAAACGCGTAGTAACTTGGTAAGGTATTTAGTGGTCTTAGTTACCCTCCAAAGTGTGTTTACTTTATTTAAAATCTCATTCTCGTGATTTTTTAGACGTTCACCACTTGTGAACATATTTTACAAATATATTTATTTACCACATTTTCATGTTTCACTTGCATCCTTATACTCCTTTTAATTTCCAAAAATAATGTACATGCAAGAAAAGTTATGATCCTTCAAAACCCGTCTTTTAGACTTGGTTTATTTAGGAAAATCATTCACAAGTTTAAATCATTCACAAGTTTTAGATCTACAAGATCTAGTTCACTTGGTCTATTATTTTTCAAGAAAAATCATTTTTCTTTCAAGTTCATGTGTAGACTAGAAGATGATTATTTCATACAAGCACATAATCACCTCTAACTTGTTAAACCATGTTTTTAATCATGCTTTAACAAGTTCCATATGATGATCAATCATCATATTACTAGTAATCACCAAGTAACATCATACATACTCAAAATAACATCATTCTAACATTATTTCATCTCATGTAAAGCTTATGTTCAAGACTTTGTTTATGATCTTTTAGTGTTCTAGAGATTTCATCATAAAATAACTATTAACCACCATAAACATGAAGTAAATGAGGATCAAAGAAGCTTACTACTAGCTTTTATGCTAGGGAAGAAACACTAGAGAAAATGAGTGGATAAAAGCTCGTGAAGAAGGTCCTTGATGATCCGTGAGTTGCACACCTCGTGATTCACCTTGATACACCTTGAATGAGGCTTGGATTGGGTGAACTTGCAACAAAGATATGGTGGTAGTGGAAGGGGGTTTCGGCCGAGCTTATGGAGGAGAGGAAGAGGAGGGTTTGTTGAAGTGAAGGTGAAGAATTATGATCCATAATATAACTCCTAATTCTTTATGTCCATTGGTTATCATGTCTTCACAAGTACCAACATATCGTACACAAGTTTACATCAAATCCCAAGGAGATCACATGGGTATTTACAAAGATTTCAAACAATCTTGAAGTGGGGGGGGGGGGGCCCTAATGAACCATCATTTACATGTGGGGGGGGGGGGGTGATTTGTAATTTAAATGGGTAAATAAATTAATTAGTGGGAGTTTAATGTTATGTCTAGTGTTTAGCGTGTACCGGGTATTATGTAAAGTGTTATAGTGCTCGGGGACCATAACTAGCTCAGAAAAAGTGTAACAATGTTTTAAATAATATTTTTGTGTTCAGGGTAATGTCCGGTTACCCGGTTATATACCGTTCCGTTAAAGTGATAAGTTATTCCATATAGTGTCATATATATATATATATCTTTTTATAACACTTTTAATTCCCAACGCTCAGGAAAGCATACAGGACTATTTAGTATCTTTTCTGCACAAGACTAGTATGTTAACAAGCACATGTAAGTATGACACAGAAATCAGAAAGCAGTTAAGTATTTCAACACAGTCATCAAGCACTTTAATTATCATTAATCAATCATACGGATACATGTGATTTTGAGGGTTGTCACATTCTCCCCCTGTTAAGAGAATTTCATCCTGACATTTAGCACGTGTTTACTGAGGATGCTAGTTAAGTTGCGTGGTTTTCCTGGTTTTCCTGGGGTGTCACATCATCCCCCCGTTGGTTTGGAATTTCGTCCCGAAATTCTGCAGTAGCTTCAGCCTCAGTAGTGGTTGCAGTTTTCTTAAACAACTGGGGATACTTGAGTTTCATTTGGTCTTCTCGTTCCCAGGTATACTCTGGGCCATGACGGGAGTTCCAACGAACTCGAACAAGAGGTATTCTGGTATGCTTGAGAATCTTAACATCTTGATCAGTAATTTCTACTGGTTCCTCGACGAATCGCAGCTGGTCGTCGATAGTGAGCTCCTTGAGAGGAACTATGAGGGTCTCATCTGACAGACACTTCTTCAGATTCGACACATGGAAAACATTATGAACTCCGCTGAGTTCTTCAGGTAGATTCAGCCTATAAGCGACTTTGCCAATTTTCTCAATGATTTCAAACGGTCCGACATAACGCGGATTTAGTTTGCCTCGTTTGCCAAAACGAACTACACCTTTCCAAGGTGAGACTTTGAGTAGCACTCGATCCCCAACCTGGAACTCGAGTGGTTTCCTTCGCTTATCAGCATAGCTTTTCTGACGGTCACGAGCTGCCGCCATTCGTTGTTGTATCTGAGCAATCCTTTCGGTTGTATCCACTACAAGTTTTGGGCCTGTGATTTGACTGTCGCCAACCTCTGCCAACAAAGAGGTGATCGGCACTTCCGTCTGTACAATGCCTCGAATGGAGCGGCCTGGATGCTGTTGTGGTAACTGTTATTGTACGAAAACTCCACCAAAGGGAGGTGCTTTTCCCAACCATTGCCAAAATCAATCACACATGCCCTAAGCATGTCTTCAAGGGTTTGGATGGTGCGTTCAGACTGCCCATCCGTCTGTGGATGATATGCTGTGCTCATGTCTAATCGAGAGCCAAAGGACTAGTGCATAGCTTGCCACAGTTCAGATGTAAAACGTGAGTCACGATCAGAAATGATGGAGGTTGGCACTCCGTGCCTTGATACTACTTCCTTTAAGTAGATGTCTGCTAGAGTAGAAAACTTATCCGTCTCCTTTATAGCCAGAAAATATGCAGACTTGGTCAGTCGATCCACGATCACCCAAATGGTATCATTTTCGCGTTGAGATCTAGGCAGGCCAGTAACGAAATCCATGGAAATTTGCTCCCATTTCCATTTAGGTATCTCTGGTTGTTGAAGTAGGCCTGATGGTTTCTGGTATTCGACCTTGACCCTAGCACAAGTCAAGCATTTACTGACGTAGGTTGCTATGTTGGCTTTCATACCAGGCCACCAATACGTAGTCTTGAGATCGTGGTACATCTTATCCAAACCAGGATGTACTGAATAACGAGACTTGTGTGCTTCATCCATCACAAGCTTGCGTAAGTCTCCATATAGTGGAACCCAGATGCGCCCGTTAACATAGTAGGCGCCGTCTTCCTTTAGTTCTAACCGTTTCCTTGATCCTCGCAAGGACTCAGCCCTGATGTTTTCTGCTTTCAATGCTTCAACCTGAGCATCACGAATTTGATCGGGAAAGTTAGAGTGAATGGTATGCTGCAACGCACGTACACGCTTAGGTATAGTATCCTTTCGACTGAGGGCGTTGGCCACAACATTGGCTTTGCCCGGATGGTACTTGATCGCATATTCGTAATCATTCAAGAGCTCGACCCATCGGCGTTGTCGCATGTTTAACTCCTTTTGCTTGAAGATATGCTCGAGGCTCCTGTGATCGGTGTAAATGGTGCATTTGGTACCGTACAGGTAATGTCTCCATATCTTAAGGGCGAAAACAACTGCTCCCAATTCCAAGTCGTGCGTAGTGTAGTTCCTTTTGTGAACTTTAAGTTGGCGCAATGCGTAGGAAATGACCTTGTCACGTTGCATCAACACGCAAACAAGTTCTAGGATGGAAGCGTCGCAATAAACCACAAAATCATCTGTGCCTTCAGGCAATGAGAGGATAGGCGCGCTACAAAGTCTATCTTTTAAGTGTTGAAAAGCAGATTCCTGTGCATCACCCCAACGATAGGTGACACCCTTCTGAGTCAGTGAAGTGAGAGGTTGTGCAATCTTTGATAAATCCTTGATAAACCTTCTGTAATATCCTGCCAATCCCAAGCATTGGCGGATTTCTGTTGGTGTACGAGGTGCAGGCCAGTTCTTGATCGAGTCAACCTTGGATGGATCCACATGAATCCCATCCTTGTTTACCACATGGCCTAGAAAATGTACTTCACGAAGCCAAAAGTCGCATTTCGAAAGCTTGGCATACAGTTGCTCTGCTCGAAGAAGTTCCAGAATAAGTCTCAGGTGTCATTCGTGTTCTTCCTGACTCTTTGAATAGATCAGGATATCGTCGATGAAAACAATGACAAACTTATCCAGGTAAGGCTTGCACACTCTGTTCATGAGATCCATGAAGACCGTAGGTGCGTTTGTCAACCCAAAAGGCATAACCAGAAACTCGTAATGCCCATAACGAGTTCTGAATGCTGTTTTGGAGACGTCCTCCTCTCGGACTCTCAGCTGATGGTATCCCGATCTCAAATCAATCTTAGAGTAATAGCTCGATCCTTGCAACTGGTCGAACAAGTCGTCTATACGTGGGAGAGGATAACGATTCTTCACGGTCACCTTGTTAAGTTCGCGATAGTCAATACACATTCTGAAAGTACCGTCTTTCTTCTTCACGAATAATACTGGAGCTCCCCAAGGCGAAGAGCTAGGACGTATGAAACCTTTTTCCAAGAGTTCTTGTAGTTGCGTGGATAGTTCTTCAAGTTCTGATGGAGCTAGACGATAAGGTGCTCGAGCTATGGGCACTGCTCCAGGAGCTAGCTCGATTTGAAATTCAACTTGTCGACGAGGCGGAAGACCAGGTAATTCCTCAGGAAATACCTCAGGAAAATCACGCACAATAGGAATGTCTTCAATTCTCTTCTCTTCCATTGATGTGTCAGTAACGAGTGCTAGAATGGCAGTGTGGCCCTTTCGCAAACACTTCTGGGCCTTAAGGAAAGAGATAATGCTTACGACTGCACCACTCCTGTCGCCATGAATCACGAGGGGTTCTTTACCAGAACGAGGGATGCGGACAATCTTCTTGTTGCAAATAATCTCCGCTTGGTGTTGAGATAGCCAATCCATCCCAATAACAACGTCGAAACTACCCAGAACGATAGGAATAAGATCGATAGAGAAGGTCTGACCAGCTAAGACGAGGTTACAGCCCTTAACTATGTGTGTGGCTTCAAGACTTTTACCGTTTGCTAGTTCTACTGTGTGTTTGGTGTTCAGGAGTGTTAGAGTGCGCTTAAGCATTTGGCTAACTTTTAAGGACACATAACTAGTATCGGCACCCGAATCAAATAAAACAGTAACAAAGAAGTCGTCCAGAAGAAACTTACCCATCACAACGTTGGGATCATTCCTTGCATCACCCTGACCCAGCACGAAAACACGTCCCCTGGCACCATTGCCATTATTATTACCCCCGTTGTTGCCTCCATCGTTGCCTCCATTGTTGTTCCCGTTTCCTTGGTTATTGTTGTTCTGATTCTGGTTCAGCTGAGGACAGTTCCTCTTAAAGTGGCCTTCAGCGCCACACTGAAAGCATCCTTTATTGCCCTGCTGTTGCTGCTGCTGGTGGTTCTGTGGAGCTTGTTGTTGTTGTTGGTGATTTTGATTTGCTGGTCGTGCGCCTCTACAATCCTTTGCTTCATGGCCAAACTTGTTACACCTCAGGCAACGACCCTTGTGGCACTGCCCGCTATGATGCTTGTTGCACCGGTTGCACTTCTGGTGGTTCCCTCGGTATCCACCCTGTCCTTGATTACCAGAAGATTGCTGACCAGGACTCTGGTAGTCATCAGTCTTTCGCTGCTGAGACAGAACTGAAGTAGCACCCTTGCCCGAATTTCCATCCCACTTGCGCTTGTTATCACTGGGAGCATCGATAGTAGTAGCGCTAATACGCTTGGGCAGCTTGTTCTGCTCAACTGCCTGATCAGTGAGACGATGAGCCAACTTGATGATTTGTTGAATGGTGCCAAGATTAGCTGAGGTCACGTGGCTTTGAATTTCTGGCACCAAACCCTTAAGGTACAGCTCGATGCGTTTGATAGGAGGATCCACCATAGTGGGACACATGATAGCTAATTCGTTCGACCTCTTTGTGTATGCCTCGATTTCAGACCCCGTCATCTTCAGATCGAAAAATTCTACGTCTAGCTTGTGGATGTCGTCACGACTACAGAACTCTTCTTTGATCAGTTCTTTGAAACTGTTCCATGGGGTGGCATTAGCAACCGCCAGCCCTAGCAGTTGAACCTGTGCTTTCCACCAGGTTAACGCAGCACCTTCGAGTGTTCCTGTAGCATATTTCACCCTACGATCTTCAGGGCATTCACACATCTCGAAAACAGACTCAAGCTTCTCGAACCTGTGAAGAAGACTTACAGCTCCTTCTGTGCCGCTGAAAGTACTAGGTCGGCAATCCATGAATGTTTTGAACGTGCACACAGGAGGCTGAGCATGTTGACCTGTTGCGCGAGAATAAAAGACAAGGTTAAGCACGCGGGTTGGTTTGCGAAGGTAGGATCTAAACGTCCTAAGATGGGTTGATATGGCAGGTTATACCTCCTGCAGGGACAGCCGTGAGTGCCTCAGCAACTCGTTCATTGATCAAAGCCATCAACTGGGCTTGAGTTAGGTTTATACGTCCTCCTCGTCCGTTCATGATCTTCACAACGAAGCAACGTAAGTGAGAAAAGTGTCGCGAAAGTGCGTAAGTGTGGGACGACAGAAGAGAGTAAGCACACACGGTTCAAATAGCAGTTTTCATGTTAACTAATGCATAGTGAGAACTATCTAACCGACAATATAAACATAAATCATACCACCTATTGTGTCGAGTCTTGCACGTGGAGCGAAGCGTCGTTGTGGATCGTTGAGCACTGTACAGGTTATAGTCTAGTTTTATCAAAAAGCTTTTTCCCCTTTTTTAAAACCAAGTTCACTATAACCAATGGCTCTGATACCAATCTGTCACACCCCCAAAATCCACATGCGGAGTATCACCGCTTGGAGGCGTGACATGACCAGGATCGAGCCACCAATCAAATTGAACAACATAATTAAGTAAATAAAACCAACCACAATACAATTGGTGATCAAAGCTAGTTAACCAAGTTCAAATTAAACAGCGGAAGCATTGAAGGTAAAAACCCAAAACATAAGTTCATAAGTTTAAAGTCCAAAGCATAAGCTTAATAAGTTCATAAAGATTTAAATATTAAGCACGGAACATAACAATCCGTATCCCACAATGACCTCCTCCACGTGCAAGCTCCATATGCATCTAGCGACCTGTAAGGTATGTAACAACGAGTCAACAACAAAGTTGAGTGAGTTCACGGTTGGTTGTTTAGTTTTACGTTGTTTCCAAAAACATGGTTTGTCTTTCGCTGGCTTATTTGCCGTGGGGGTTACCCCATAGTTGAAAGTATGATTAACCAGTTCCTTCTTTATTACCAAAACCATATCCATAATCAGTGGGGGCATCCCCATGTGAACCACTAGACCGTTAAGATATCGACAACTGACGAACAATAGTTGTGCCCTACGTCAATGTCTATCATCATTGACAGTTTGCCATAGTCCATTAGTACACGCCCGTCTGAACGGCACGGTGTGAGGTTTGTTAAACCTAATAGCGCTATTAACTAATGACCCGCTCGCCATCGGCCTCGGCGATTAAGTCGATATAAAATGAGGGACTTAATGATAGAGTTTTGTCTAGTAAGTTTTAAGGGTGTTGTCCTACCCAAGGAGGACAAACGTACGTATTCTACCCAAGGAGAATACGCAGGATTAATATTGGCATCCTACCTATGGAGGATGGCCGTACATATCCTACCCAAGGAGGATATGTAGGTTCCGTTTTAGTTTCTTAACCCATTCCCAAACCATTTGGAATCCCATGCCTTAGAAAGTGTGTGAACTCACCTTGGTTTGCTCGGTTAGATTAGTTACTCTAATAATCAGAAATCAAGCACGTCCTAATAAGGTACGGATAACAATCAGTTTCTCATACATAACGCGTATCCTACGTACGGTTTATTTACTCATTACTTCTATCACATACCACACAATTCAAATGTCAAGTTATATTGTTAAGTTACATTATTTTACCCTAGAATAATATAACTATCTCACAAAATAAATAAGTATCCACACAAGTGTTCTAATATAAAATATATATTCTAAATATATATTTATCCATTTTTATTTACAAAAACCAACATCCGACACGTTGTATTTTGTTACAAAAGTTATGGCGAAGTTTATATTCGAAACACAAGTTATAAAATATACTTGTAACGCTTGTTTAGAAAAATAATTTTCTAAGTGTTGGAATTTTTAGAAAATTTCGCCAGAGTTTCCTTTGTAAACGGAGGTGTCCATGCTAATAAGCATATCATTTTCTTTTCCAAAAATCATTCAACAATCAACAAGTTACTAAACAACATTACATTCACCAAGTGTAAAAACAATGCACTCTACGTAGTAACATGAACTTGAGTTTTCGTAAAAACGCGTAGTAACTTGGTAAGGTATTTAGTGGTCTTAGTTACCCTCCAAAGTGTGTTTACTTTATTTAAAATCTCATTCTCGTGATTTTTAGATGTTCACAACTTGTGAAAATATTTTACAAATATATTTATTTACCACATTTTCATGTTTCACTTGCATCCTTATACTCCTTTTAATTTCCAAAAATAATGTACATGCAAGAAAAGTTATGATCCTTCAAAACCCGTCTTTTAGACTTGGTTTATTTAGGAAAATCATTCACAAGTTTTAGATCTACAAGATCACTAATTCACTTGGTCTATTATTTAAAAAAAAATCATTTTTCTTTCAAGTTCATGTGTAGACTAGAAGATGATTATTTCATACAAGCATATAATCACCTCTAACTTGTTAAACCATGTTTTTAATCATGCTTTAACAAGTTCCAAATGATGATCAATCATCATATTACTAGTAATCACCAAGTAACATCATACATACTCAAAATAACATCATTCTAGCATTATTTCATCTCATGTAAAGCTTATGTTCAAGACTTTGTTTATGATCTTTTAGTGTTCTAGATATTTCATCATAAAATAACTATTAACCACCATAAACATGAAGTAAATGAGGATCAAAGAAGCTTACTACTAGCTTTTATGCTAGGGAAGAAACACTAGAGAAAATGAGTGGATAAAAGCTCGTGAAGAAGGTCCTTGTTGATCTGTGAGTTCCACACCTCGTGATTCACCTTGATACACCTTGAATGAGGCTTGGATTGGGTGAACTTGCAACAAAGATATGGTGGTAGTGGAAGGGGGTTTCGGCCGAGCTTATGGAGGAGAGGAAGAGGAGGGTTTGTTGAAGTGAAGGTAAAGAATTATGATCCATAATATAACTCCCAATTCTTTATGTCCATTGGTTATCATGTCTTCACAAGTACCAACATATCCTACACAAGTTTACATCAAATCCCAAGGAGATCACATGGGTATTTACAAAGATTTCAAACAATCTTGAAGTGTGTGGGGGGGGGGGGGTGATTTGTAATTTAAATGGGTAAATAAATTAGTTAGTGGGAGTTTAATGTTATGTCTAGTGTTTAGCGTGTACCGGGTATTATGTAAAGTGTTATAGCGCTCAGGGACCATAACTAGCTCAAAAAAAGTGTAACAATGTTTTAAATAATATTTTTGTGTTCAGGGTAATGTCCGGTTGCCCGGTTATATACCGTTCCGTTAAAGTGCTAAGTTATTCCATATAGTGTCATATATATATCTTTTTGTAACACTTTTAATTCCCAACGCTTAGGAAAGCATACAGGACTATTTAGTATCTTTTCTGCACAAGACTAGTATGTTAACAAGCACATGTAAGTATGACATAGAAATCAGAAAGCAGTTAAGTAATTCAACACAGTCATCAAGCACTTTAATTATCATTAATCAATCGTACGGATACATGTGATTTTGAGGGTTGTCACACGATATTTCCACGTATTACCGGTGGGCCCGGTGGGGAGTATCGTGATGTAGTTGATATCATCATAGTCAAACAACACAATTTTAAATGCACAGCGGAAGCAAAAGATCGATTTATTTCAACTGAATAAAATTGTAATAATAAGTATCACAATGTAGTTGAAACAGATCCACAGGCAGATCAAATAAAAAGGAAAACATAGTTCATCAGACTTAATGCATCCAAGCTTGCGAGACTCTTAATGATGCTAAGGAGAGGCCAGCCAATTACGCTTAGTACCTGCACTTAATCTTTTTGGGAAAATACGTCAGTTTACACTGGTAAATACAATTAACTGACTCATTTTGAAAAGGTTTACAAAAATTGATTTGAATGCACGTGGCACAAAACTTTTATAACTTGGGATAATTATTTATAAATATATAATCTTGTAAAAGGATTACATGTTTCTTATACGTTCAGTAGCCCGGGTTGAATACCGGGTTAAAGATTAATTGACACACCACATGATATAGTCCCGCGGCGGATTATTCCCGAAACCAGCGGTTATACCTTATTATTTATAAATACACTGATGGGTGTATGCCTACACCCGTGTGTTAAGGTCGTGGCCATTTATTTGAATGATGCTAAGGATATCCGGGACATGGTCATTAACCCCCCAAAGGCTTTAAGCAAACAAACATTTTCAAACGGGATATTTCAATGATTTAACCTTCATACAATTAAAGATTCAATGCCCGACCAAGCGGTATTTTATATACCGTACCCCAAGCCCGTATAGGGAAAATAAGTTAAAAGTATTACCTTTGCAAGTCTTAATCTCAAATAGCAAGTGCGTGTAGCTTTTACCGGGTCTCCTAGTCTGGAACAAAGGTTTATAATAACCTATTAAAATCCTAACGGGTCTTTAATTAAGCCTAAACTTAGACCGGTTAGTCTTTAAAGGAAGATACAGTTCCAACACACGATTAAGCGAAGACCGGAATAGAATGTGATTTAGACCCGACAAGTTTGAAGACTTGTATAATATGGGTAAACTAAACACATTCTGGATTTTGAGATGAAAATGATAAGGTTTGACCCGTTTCGGTCAATTTATGTAAACTAGTTACACAAACCGAACCGAACGCGCAAGATGCGTAACGGGTAACCATAAGAGTCAAATACAGGTTTCCTAAGTTATGATGCTTTAAATATGTTGTGACATCAGTAAGATATCTTCTATTATGCCCGAAATGGATTTAAACTCAAATTATGCTCCGTAGGGGTATTTTGGTCATTTAAAAGGTTATAAAAGAGATTTAATATAAATCTGAGTTTTGGGTCTGATGTAATCAGTAAAAATACTTAATTTACTAAGTTATATCAGTAGGGTATAACCTATATGTGAAATTTATCATTTCTAACCATACTATGCACCGGAAGGGCATTTTGGTAATTTCGCCTAAGCCTAAAAGGTCAAAACTGGAAACCTGAGTTTAAAAAAAGTTTTACTTACTGTTAAAATATAATAATTTTCTTAAAATATCAGTAGGTGTCAAACCTTACATGTTTAAGATAGTTCTAATACCTACTATGTGTTAAAAATGCTTAAAAGGCGATTTTGAGCTATTTCCGGGGTTTTAAAGGAAAGCTGATATTTTTATATTTCCAGAAGGCTTAAAATATTCTATTTATCGTTTAGAATCAGTAGCAAAAGGTTTGGGGTCAAAAGAATTTGTAAAACTCATTTTATAGCCTAAAAGGGTAAAACCGGCAACTACCGAATTAAGCTTAGAACTCTAGGTTATGTTCAGCCTATAAATAAATAAAAATATCCAAAAATCTCAAAATATTATTTTATATCAGTGGGTAAAAATTTTGGTATCAACAATTGGGTTTAGATGGGCTATATGCTAATTACGCCATTTAATTACTGAAAAGCTTTCTAATTACGCTAATGAGCATAACTCCTAATCTAGACCTCAAATTGATGTCAAATTTTAGGGACAAGTCTAATAATCAGTAACTAGGGTTTCTATTCTTTTACATTTTCAAAATTCATGTTTTAAGGTCATATGGGCATAATAGTCAACATTTAAGCATTTAACGGAAACTTGCATATGAATCAGATAACTATTGGACCAAGTTGTATAATTACAGAGGGTTATATTAATATGAAACCTGGTGCAAATAAGGCTCTAAGGCCTTTCTAAAATATGCTACATTGGGTCAGAACTGAAAGTCAAAGTGAAAGTCAAACTATGCGACTTTCGGTTCCGAACCGAGCCTAAACTGAAAATTGTCGGGTTGAACATGTTTAGACATGTTCTTACATTAATTACTAAGTTATATTAATGATAAAACAGGTTGCATAGTGATGTGTTCAAATATTAACATATAAATTTCATCAAATGAGGCATAAAACTAACCCCTTTTTAGTACTAATGTTGGAAAAAAGTGTGCTTTTGTCTTCCTTTTGTATTTTCAGGATTAAATGAGCTCAAATTAACAAAAGAAGCAAAAAGACATCAAAATCTGACATAAATACAAGAAAAGGAACAAGATATGACATGCCCGACCCCACGACAGCATCTTCCCAAGCAAAACAAGAAGACAGAAGACTGAACACGCCCCGTGCTCAGCCAGCACGGGGGCGTGCCCAAGTGTCAGCAGAAAAGACAAAGTGGTAGAAGCTTCTATTGCCCACCACGGGGCCGTGCTCAGCGGACACGGGGCCATGGTCAACTGTAAGATTCGCACAATCCAGCAAATCTGCATAGTACAAAGATTCTTCTGCACCACGGGGTCGTGCTCAGCGGACACAGGGGCGTGGTCAACTAATAAGACAAAGCTGCATTAATGAAGAAAGAGAAGGATGTGGACACGGGGCCGTGCCCACTGGACACGGGGCCGTGCCCGAGCTTCTGTTCAGCCTATAAATAGATGTGCTTGGCTCAAGCTCAAACCATCCCTTGGCACACCACCTCTCTCACACTTCACCCACCACCCACCACCACCATAACACCATCATCCACCACCATCATCCATTGTCCATCGTAGAGTGTGTGAGTCGTCTCGGGATCCAAGATTGATCGTAAGAGTTCTTGACAATCAAGGCCATGTTTGCCTAAGTCTCTTACATCACTTGGTGAAGACAAAGTGTCTAGTGTAATACTTTTTATTTCTAATCTTTTGCACTTTTTACTTGGTTTTGTATTAATGACTTTAATAACTAGTTGCTTATGTTGAAGGTGATCTTTCCTTATCGTTTGTCCGTGGTGTCTTGGCATTATTTTACTGTCTATATAAAATAAAAGATTTTCACCATTCATATCTCCACGGTCTATATGGAGGTATGTTGGCTACCTGGTCGGGGGTTAAGGGAACGGTTTGGTAAAGGTCTTGCCATTGTTCAGCGTTTAGAGGTCCTGTAATGGACCTGGGTCAAATTTAGTAAGATCTCCTTCAATACTTAACGGTATTGGATGGCGGGGGTCCAAACTCTTTGATCCCCTCATAAGTTAACTACTATTAATACTATAACCCGGCTCTTTAGGACTGTATCCCTGCTGACTCAGACTACTTAGTCGAGGGTAACGTCACCTCCAAAAGAGGGGACTACCATAATTTGCATTAATAACTTAATTAATTATCTTCCAATAATCCACTCTTTTAGGATTGTATCCTTGCTGACTCAAACTACTGGGGTGAGGGTAACGTCACCTTCAAAAGAGGGGCCTACTACAATAACTAAGATAATCTCTTAAATATGTGCAAAAGTGCGGAAATAATCAAAGGTTACACTAGATACGAGTCGGAACCAAGTGATTCATCTTGTCTATCTGTTTTTTCTTTTATTTTATTTTTCAGCATTTTAGTTAGTTTTTATTTTTCTTAGTTAAAAACCTTTTTTCTAAACTTTTTATTTTGATTAGACGTTGAGGATAAACCGGTACTAAAAGCTCTTGTGTCCTTGGACGACCTCGGTATCTTACCAACACTATACTACGCTCACGATGGGTGCACTTGCCCATATGTGTGTTTAGTGTTAGTGAAATATCGTGTTTTATAAATTTAAAACTTGGCTAAAATAAGTGTTAAAGGGGCTTAAAATATACACCTAATATATATAACACTTCACACGCATCACATAGCTCCTACATTGCTAATTATGCATTAATTTGAAAATTAATTTTCTGTTGACTATTCAGGATTAACTTTGACCCGACAATTGACCTAGTTAGAGTGCGAATCAGAGAGTACCCTTTTAAGGGTTTATTACCCACATAATTACCTACTTATAGGTACTTTTGATTCGAGATTTGACTGGATAATTATTGATTAATCTCGAAGTCAAACCTTAATTACGACGGTTTGACTCTTAGCTAATTAACTAAGCTAAACTGAATTAAAAAGGATTAAGGGCACTTACAAGAGTCCTAAGTATGATTAGGGACTTTAAGAAAACTTGTTGAAGTCCAGAGAAGCTCTAGAGCAATGTTTCCAAGTGAGTGTTGAAGTGAACAAAATGTTGCAACTTCCATTCCTTTATATAGTGAACCCAAATGCACAAGATCATGCCAAGCCACTCTACTAATGTTATGGGATGATCCCAGGTGTCCCTATGTTGCTAAAAACCAGTTATAGGGCCCCTGATTTTCGAATACCACTCTTATAAGGCGGTGCAACCTGCTGAACAGGCAGCTGTCCAATTTCTGCTGCTAGCGACTAGCTTACGGACCATAAGCAGAAGTCCTTGCGGTCCGTATGCTCCTCTTGCGGACCGTATGCTTAAACGGATGCGGTCCGTAACCGAACCTTGCTTAAATCGCCCAGTTGCAGGGCTTGCGGACCGTAAGCCTAAGGCCATACGGTCCGTATCCGATGACCAGAATCCAAAAATTTGTAAACTTCCAAGCTTTGACCATGCATTTCTTACAAGTCTGAATCTTATGCTTTCCTTTTCAGTAGAGGGACCAAGTGCTCAGACTTTGCATGCACTTACACATTTTGGATCTTGTGGGAGGTTTTAAAATGTCGAAAATACCGAGAATTCACATTGGATCCATGTTTTAGGTTATAATCAATTTATTATTTAGGACAACCAGATTTATTTACATCATTTAGATGTTGATTAAGTATATCATGGTTAGGGATTTATTAATAGGTCGTTCAGAGGTATAAATTATCATATCGACGCTTTAAATCCTACCGTACCTCTTTATCTGGATCCGTTTTTCATAACACGTTTGTATTACATGACACGTGTCCTTATTTTAGTAGGTATGATTTTACGAGGTGTTACACACATGGTGTTTTTTGTTGGTTAAATACATTGTTAGGAGATGGACAAATATGCATTGCATATATACTTGAAAAGGAAAATGATAATAACAATACACCAGTGTAAAAAAGTAAAATACACATGTGTAACATACGGCATAAACACTTGTGTATATGCAGTGTTAGTTTAAAGTTCGTTGTAGTTACTGATTGTAGATCAGTTATGTTTATATTTTGGTTCACAAACGTAAAAGTAAGAGGCTGAATGAAAATACGAAAGAGTATGTAGGTGTGATTGTTCGATTGAGTGTAAGAAGGTGTAAGTACATATATGTAACCTTGTTACGGATTGGATAGTAGTTATCTTTATATTAGTTAACACACCAGTATGAGTGGCAATGATTACAAGGGTAAAAGGGGTAAGTACATATATGTAACATATCATAAAACACTAATGTATACGCATGCGTAAAGAAACTGTCGTTTGGTTTATGGTTTGAGAACATGTTATGGTTAGTGTATTTGCAGGCTTAATGAAACTGCCTTTGTGCACGTTAGTTGTAAGATAATAACATAGACATTAGGGAATCAGTAAAAACAATGACCAATATAAGACTTTAAACAATCAAATTTAACAAAAAAAGCAGCGTAAAAATTTAGTTTATATGAATTTATTTACTAGTCATTGCTAGTTTGTGCCGTCCCGGTCCGTTTCGTCCGATTCATACTCAATGTCTTCCTCATCCTCGTCTTCCTCGTCATCCTCATCTGTAGATGAGTCATCCTTTGTTGGGTTCCCTTTTTTTAAAGGGCAATTCCTTTTGCCGTGTTTTCGGACTCGTTTTCCGCAATAATTACACTTCCTTCTTGGCTTCTTGACAGCTTTTATTGCTTTTTCTCGCGGACCAACCGGTCTTTTGTGCTTACCACAACCCTTGTTACGAATTTTCTTTGGTCCTGTACAAGATATCTTGCCGGTTCGGTGTGGGCAATAACATTCCTTTATTGCTACACCCTTTCTACTAATTTCTGGATCATATGGAACAAAGTCATCTAATATCACATGAGTGATCAATACATATGTGTACATATTATGTTTATCCTAACCTATAAAATTATTCAGTGACTTCACATTCTACAACCCATCCATTATACAAATATTCAGCTTTGTTAAGTACATATGTGTACATGCAACTGTTTTATTATCCTAATGTATTCAATTACTTCTGTAATATATGAAAAAAAATCATCCAACTATCTCGTTCATGAAATCTAAAAAAACTTACTATACATAAAAAAATCTAAATAAAAATCAATATTTTCAAATACGAAACATAATGACGATCACTAAAAAAAATCATGTGAAACTGATGACAAAAGAACTGTGCGAAGAAGATGAACAAACTTGCAGGAGATACCCTGGATTTCATTAAATCGAATAGGTTACACTACATATCAATAAAAAGAGAAAAAAAGAAAACCTGGGCGATTCATAGTAGTGTAAAAAACTGGATTGAAGTCATCTGGTTGTATTATGTCTTGTCCGTTGAAGCCGCTGCTATGATCACCGTCCATGGTTTCGATGATGTCGGGAGTCAAAAGGTTTATCAGGGTTTGAATATAATCCTAAAAGATCACGTAATATTTGCAGGAAAATAGGATTTGTAACTGAAAATTGTTTATGGAAAGGCATTTAAAAAAAATTATTTAATTACAATCTTGCCCTTTTTATCTAGAATTGAAATCAATGGTTGAGATTAGTTCACAAAGTTCACAACCAAGGATGTTGTTCACTCATGATCCCTATCCTATATATATATATAGGGTAGGGTTCATGCGAGAACCACCTTTATTGTGAGAACCGCGAGAACCAATGTGAACACATGGCATTATTGTAAATACAAAATAAAAATTAAATCAGTTACCTTCCTCCTCCTGGACTTCAAACATCAGATTAAACCATCATTTATATTCAGTTCACATCCGGATCCAATCTCTACAAAATTCTTCATCTCAGTTCACGTCACACTCCAAATCCCCCAAAATTCATCATCTCGATCTTATAATTCATCATGTATTCGTCATCAAAATTAGTCGATATCAGTGCATTAACAACATAATCACCGATTGCACATTCGTATTACAATCTAAATTAGGGCAAAACGACCGTAATGCACAGATAGGGATAATCGGAAGAACACAAGTCGTTTAACGGAACATCGATCCTCTGTTGCACCGTTCCGTGAATTTGTAAGTTCATACACCTTGTTTTGTAGTCATATATGATAAAACAACTATCAACCGTCAATTCAGACATGTTATTATGTGGTTGTTACATTTAAACAGTTGTTTCATAAATGAATTATTGAAAATCGTGGTATATATATGATTTTTGAGTGAACAGAAGGGCTAATGTTGTGATGAACTATGTGTAATGTGGTACTGATGTTTTGTTTTATGTATTTTTTTTTATTAAGGAATGATGTTATGTGCATAATGTTGGATATGATTGGCAACACGGAAGTTGATTTGGTAAATGATAGGGTTTTTACTACTGAATTATGACTGTTGACAAGTTATGTGGTGTTAATGCACATCGACATAATAGGCTTATACAAAATAGGCTTATACAAAATAGGCTTATACAAAATAGGCTTATACAAAATAGGCAGAATAGGCTTATACGGAACAGGATAATAAGATAATTTTATGATATATACAGTTAATGCACATGTGCATTAACACGACATAATAGGCTTATACATAATAGAATAGGTTTATACGGAACATGATAATAAACTAATTTTATGTTCTATATAGTTATGCACATGTGCAAAGTTTGACAAATTACGATTACACTGAATAAGACAATGAGGTGTGTGATACAGAGTTATGCACATGTGCATAAAACGTAATAGTATGTTAACATGTACATAAATTTGAATAGGATTCACTCAATAAATCGGTATAATAAGGTGATTTTGTTTTTTATATAGTTATGCACGTGTGCATAAATTGTCATAGTTGGTTAATATGCACATTAATTGAATACTAATCTCAATTATTTATTCATAAATGATATATAATTTGTATGTATTGTTATTTTGGTGTTGTTTTTTGTTAAGACATACAATTATGCAGTTATATTAATATGTAATCAATCATATTATGAAGTTATATAAACCTGTAACTCATGGTTTAATATGATAATAAGGTAGCATTGTGTGATATACAGTTATGCACATGTGCATAATTTGATAGAATAGGTTAACAAGGTCATTCATTTTGATGTACATGTGCATAGTTTACCATAATATGCTAACAAGGCCAGTCATGTTAATGCACATGTGCATAATTATGCACAAAACCCGTTTCCCAAATATATTTAGAATGGAGCAATAAAAACGATGACTGGTGACGGACCGGTACAATCAGGATAATATAAACTTTATGGGTGTTTGGAATTTATCGAGAAGCCCAAGCTCTGCCGAAGAATTACTTGAATGGCACGAGTTGATCGAGCTCCTCGATAATGTCGCTTTCTCTGATGGCAAAGATGGTTGGGAGGTAATGACTCTAATTTTTCAGTCAATGTTGTCAAGAACTTACTGTATAGTGGCTCCGATTTCAGCAACAGACACATTGTGAAATGGTCAAAATGGGTACCAAAAAAATGCAATATTTTTGTTTGGAGGGCGGTTTTAGATCGTATTCCCACGCTGACTGCACTTCGGGATCGGAACTGTTGGGGGCAGAGACGTGAAATGTTGTCTGTGTGAAGATGGCGATGAAACAGCTGAACACCTTCTTTATTCGTGCAGGGTAGCATCGACTGTCTGGTATCACATCGGTCAGTGGTGCAAGGTGAGTCCTTTTATTCTGTTTTCAGCTAAAGATATCGTAATTGCCTGGATAGAAAAGTGAAAGAAGCTTTACCTGGCATTATGTTCGTGAAAAAATGGTGTATATGGTTAGCCATGAACAATAAAAGGTTCTCAGAGACTCAAGTTAACCCCGGAGAGATTATCCGTAATATTAAGTCTGCGCGTTAGGTCTGTGAGTTGGGAAAAAATGGTGTAGTTTCGATATAAGGTAGCTGCTAGTTTTCGGTCTTTAGGTTCTTGTGTTGAGTTGCTGTTTTTCGTTTTGCTGTAGTGGTTGGTCCGGCCGCCTATGTTTTGGAGGTTGGCTTCTATGAATAACATTTGCATTTAAAAAAAAAGTTATGCACATGTGCATAGTTTGTCATAATAGTTTTGTTACTAACTCATGCTAAATATGATTGGTGGTAATACGAAATTTGATTTGGTAAGGGTTAATTTTTTTTATTGAAACAAACATGTTGATAAGGTCAGTCATGTTAATTGCACATGTGCATAGTTATGCACATATGCATATTTTGTCAAATGAAGTTAATATGAATGTATTACGGCATATGCACACGTGCATTATTACCTTAAAACATAAACATTGTACATAATGTATGTAATATGTTTACTGCACATGTGCATATATGAAATAACTGATGTAATATATGTAATGTATGCAGGAAAAATACATTGGAAACTACTCATGGATTGACAACAAGGACATATTTGATTAATAGGTTGACGGATGAAAAATTATCAGAAAACGATAGACGAAGAGGCGTTGAAACAAGAGGAGTGTTGGAAGATGCGTAGAAATTGGAAAGAAGAGCAGAAGGTGTGAGGTTGTGAACTAAAGCGAATGTTATGTGTAGGTAGTTTATGGACATGCAATACGAATGATCATGTTTGTTAATATATGATGTATTATGTTGTTTGGCAGAGGTAATGTTGGTATTGCACGTGTGCAAAGTTTGATATAACATACATGTTGGTATTGTATAATGTATTACGAATGATTGCACTTGTTAATTTAGGATGTCATATTTTGTTTTTATAGTATATGCCGGTGATGCATATGTGTAATAACGATTGTTGTTCGGATTATGTGATTCCTTATGATAAATGTATTATATTTACTTGTTGTTATACAAAAGTTGTGTGATAGTGTGTTAATGTTGGTAATGCACATGTGTATTAATAAAAAAACAATAAACATGGTAGTAATGAATATGTGTATATTTTAAAATATTGTATATTTGTTCATATCATATTACGTATGTGGTACCCTATTATGTATGGGGTACCACATTATATATGTTGATGTATATGTAAAGGAAAACGGATTATATGTAGTTAAAATATTCATGTATGCACATGTGCATTGGTAGAAACAATTACAATGTGTAGTGAAACAGTAAACATGTATGCACATGTGCATGGTTCGAAACAATAATCATCTGGAGTGTATGTAGTACCCTATTACGTATGGGGTATCACATTACATATGTTGATGTATATGTAAATGAAAACGGATCAAATGTAGCTAAAATATTTATATATGCATATGTGCATTGGTTGAAACAATAACAATGTGAGTGATAAAAAAAGTATCAGTCGTGCAAGTGCAATCATAAACATCGGAATTTGTAATCATAATATCAGAAGACATAGTTTAAATGATGTTTAATCGAGTAGTTCAACGTAAACGTGTAGGTCAAATTGAATGTAAACAGACTAAATTAGATGTAAACAATAATTCAACATAATTACATTGAACGCAGACGTTTCAAATTAAATGTAAACAACAGTTCAATATAGGTGAGCAACTTGAATGTAAACAGTTCAGATTAAACGTAAAACGAATAATAAAACAAAATGATCAATTTTTTGACGACGAACTTAATCAAATTTTTGATGGTTTGGTGCATTATGACGTCTGGATGAACATCTAAGGGGTTGCTCATGTACATTTGTGTATGTAGGGTTTGTAGAATCATCATACTTATCTTCACCAGTATCGTTATAAGAATCATCATACGTATCTTCATCAGTATCATTATCATCATCGGAATAAGAATCAATAAGAATCAGTTTCATCGATAGGGGGTCCGGAATTCCAGCAGCAATAGTAGCAGCTTCATTGTGTATGAATGTTCCTGAATATAGAAAGAATGGTAAAAAAGTGATATTTAATAAGGTAAATGTTATGTGTAAGAATGTTGTATAAATGATAAACAGATTATTGGTGATGATATAGGGTAATGGTAACGTGATGCACACGTGCATGATAATGTATTAGTATTGTGAAGAAATTATTGTTGATAATTATAGGGAAATGGTAACGTGCTGCAAATGTGCAAGATGTAGATTATTGGTGATGGTTATAGGGTAATGGTAAAGTGTTGCACATGTGAAGGATGATGTATTTATAAGGTAATGGTAAAGTGCTGCACATGTGCAGGATGGTGTATTTATACAAAAATCACATCCGGCACTCGAATTGCATCAGCAGTTCTCAGTTCTCAGGCATCAGTAGTTCCGAGTAGTTCATCTCCGTCTCGATTACATCAGCAGTTCGTCTTCGTCATATCTTCTTCTTTGTCATGTCATATCTTCGTCTTTTCCACATCGATAGCGATATACCATAAAGTCGTATCGATAGCGATACACCATAAACCATTCGTCATATCGATTTTACCATCAGACATTTCAAAATTCATCGTATAATTGAGGTTAGTTCTCCAAAATTCGTATTATAATCGATATTATTGCAGTAAGAACATAATTATAGATCATATATTTTTCATCCATTCGCAATCGAGTATTCCATTCGTAATTAGGGTAACCCGATCAGAATCATCAAAGAGTGTGGTACGATTAGGGTTACAGGAAGAACAATGGTAGGAGGAAAGGCATGATTAGGGTTACAGGAGGAACAATGGTAGGAGGAACAGTGGTGAGGAAGCATGACGGTGATTCTGGTCGCCTGAACAGTGAACAACGTAGACGGTGGTGATTCTGGTTGTAAACGGTGATGATTTTCTGGTCGCCGTGAACAGTGAACAACGTAGACGGTGGTGATTCTGGTTGTAAATGGTGATGATTCTGGTCGTAGTTGGTGGTGATTCTGGTCTTAGATGGTGGAACTCTGCTCCGATGAAAGAAGCCCTAAGAATTCTAAACTGATATAGTGAACAACGTGTGTTTTATAATAAACATAACATAATTACAAGTTTGCCATGTGTTCACACTGGTTCTCGCGGGTCTCGCAATAAAGGGTGGTTCCTAACGGATCCTTATCCTATATATATATATATATATATATATATATATATATTTATACAAATTAACAATATATTACAATCACTAAGGCTGTGTGTTATGCAGCGGTAAAGGGGGCATGGCCATGCCACCGTGGCCGCGCGGACGGCATCAGCATCGCGACAGTCGGGCTTGGTTGTGGGCGCGAGACAACTAGATTTGATTTTGGATGATTAAGGTCAAACATGCTCATTAATTGTTATTTTAGGCTAAATTATGGTAAATAAATGTTAATGATTGCCCACTCGGTTAAACTGTATAGCTTTACCATAAAATTTCATATTTGGAGTTCCTTAATAATGTTCTTCACCAATGATTTTGGGTTTGTATAGCATAGATAATACTGAATCTAAAAGATCTAAGCATTTCAGATATCCGTATTACATATAAGATAATCTTTCAAAAAACATGAAGCAAAAATCAAGCTAACCGGTGGTGGCTTTTTAGTAGGCTGATGAGCTTTCATAAGCTAACACCAGCACTTTGATTTATTTCAGCATTTTATGTGAGTTGCAGAGTTCTAAAATTTTATTAAACGGGTCAAACAGTACAACTTTATAGAAACACTTCGTTTTATTAAATGGCTCAACATCATTTAGACAAATATGTGATGAATATGAAATAACTAATACATGCATATAATTTGAAGGATATAGAAGCTATGAATTGGTTACTTACATGACATAATCATTTACTTGTTCACAATCAGAATTAAATAAGGCATAACGATGTGCTTGTTCCATTAAATGATCATCTAAAGTGAAAAATGTGCCACGTCTTCGTTTTTTACCTCCCAAAGGATGTCCACCATTCAAAAATATTGGTTCGTCTGATTCGTTTTCTCCCTCCAAATCATCATTATCTTTTGTACCCTTTCTAAAACTAGCATTTTCTCCATGCATATAACGTGAGCAAAAATTCAAACATTCTTCAATCACATACCCTTCTGCTATGGATCCCTTTGGTCGACCCTTGTTCCGCACATATGACTTCAACTTGCACAAGTATCTCTCCATAAAAAAACATCCATCTATATTGAACAGGTCCTCCAAGCCTAACTTCTTCTACTAAATGAATAGGTAAATGCACCATTATGTCAAAAAAATTGGCAAGAATATTTTCTCAAGTTTACACAAAGTTTCTGTAATTTCCAATTGTAATATGTCAAGGTCGTCAGGTTTAATTACCTTGCTACACAAGCTCCGAAAAAAGACACCCAACCTAATCAAAGGGATAGCAACATGCTTTGGCAATGATTTTCTGACAGCAAATTGAAGCAGTAATGCAAAACGATGTGAGCATCATGACACTTGTAACCCGAGAATTTCTTTTTCGAAGGATGAACACAACGTGCAATATTAGACGCGCACCCATAAGGTAATTTTGTTTGCTTCAAAACACGACATAAATTAACTTTCTCCTTTGAAGACATTGAAAAACTTGCGTTCTTGATTATAACATGCTTACCGTCATCAGAAAGTATTGGTTGAAGCTTTTCTTTAATGCCGAGGCCTAAAATGTCAAATCGAGCTTTTGGGTGATCTTTTGACTTCCCACTAATATCCAACAAAGTCCCTATCACGTTATCACATATATTTTTTCAATGTGCATCACGTCAAGATTATGTCGACATTTATTAAATTGCCAGTACGGCAAGTCAAAAAATATTAACCTTTTCTTCCACGGGCAAGTGCTATGATTGTTCTTCTTTTGTGTCTTTCCAAATTGATTTTTAAAGGTAGATAACTCAGTCAAAGCTGTATCACCTGATAGAGGTTTTGGAGCAAGCCTCTTCTCAATCTTCCCATTAAAAGCACTCTTATTCCGTCGCCACGGGTGTTGAGCATCTAAAAATCTGCGGTGATCCATATAGCATGTTTTCTTACTATGCTTCAAGTAAAGTGAGCTAGTTTCATGATTACAACATGGGCATGCAAATTTTCCTTTTGTTTTCCACCCCAACAACATTGAGTAACCTGGAAAATCACTAATTGTCCATGTTAAGGCTGCATGCATTTTAAAGATCTCATCTTTAAATTTATCGTATGTTTCCAACCCATTAATCCACAACTCTTTAAGCTCCTCAACTAAAGGTTGTAGATAAACATCTATGTTATTACCTGGAGATTCGGGTCCAGGAATTAACAAAGACAACATAAAGTATTCCGGTTTCAATGATATCCATGGAGGAAAATTATAGTTAATCAACACCACAGACCATGTACTATGAGAAATGCTCATTGTTCCAAATGGATTAAATCCATCACTTGACAACGCTAACCTAACATTTCTTGGTTCTTTTGCAAAATCAGGATATAAGGAATCAAATTCCTTCTAGCTTTCCCCATCTGCAGGATGTCATAAATTTCCATCTTTAGGACGTCCTTCATCATGCCATGTCATATGTTTAGCTGTATCTGAGCACATGAAAAGTCTTTGTAGCCTCGGTTTAAAAGGAAAATGCCATACCACCTTAGCCGGAACTTTTGAAAATTCTTTAGAATGTTCACTATTATGTTCGTTATGTTGTTTCTCATTCGGTTGTTTCCACTTAGGGGTGTGGCAAATACGACACACTTCACTATGTTCGTCTTCTTTCCAATAAAGCATGCAATCATTTGGACATGCAGAAATCTTCTTATAATCAAGCCCTAAATCCCTGATAATTTTTCTAGCTTGAGTAAAACTAGTTGGAAGTTTTGCCTCTGGAATCATCTCTTGTAAAAGTTGTAGAAGATCATCAAATGCTACATTACTAAGCCCATGAAGGGTCTTGTAGAGAACAAATCTGACGATAAAAAATAGCTTCGAAAAACTTTTACACCCAGGGAACAACTCTTGCTTCCATCTTCTACCAGCCTATTGAACTTTTTGGCATCTTCATTTAAACCTCCTTGTACTGTACTTGTTTCCTCCATAGTATCTCTAAAACTATCATGTAATAATTCATCAAAATTATCTTACATGCCATTTGTTTGTGAGGGGGTTTCTCCATGAAAAACCCACACATAGTAGTCTTCCACAAATCCGTGTCCCTTTAAATGATCAAATACTTCATCTCTTCGATACCAGTAACGGTTCATACGCCATTTGCAAGGACAACATATCTGAGATCCTTTTGCCGCCTTAGCAAATGAAGCATTAAGGAATTCAATAACTCCGGCTTCAAATTCAGGTAACCGTCTAGGGAAATACATCCAATCCCTAACATTCCCCATGTCTCTCATATCCTGGAGTTAATAACAAGTTTAGTCATAGATATACATACTTTAGCAAGTACCACATATCCACTAAACATTAGTAACAGATAAGTACAAAAAATACACCTTCAATTCACAGTTCATTTCAAATCCAAATACACAAACTAGATTCAACATAAGAAAAAGATATGTTTAGGGGTAAACGAGCCGAGCTACTCGAGACCGGCTTGAAAAAAAAAAGTTGAAGCGAGTCGAGCTTAAACGAGTTAAGCTTGAGCCAAGCTCGAGCTTGAAAAACTACCCACGAGCCGAACTAGAATTTTAGAAACAAGTCTTGAACCAAGCCGAGCTTCAGCTCGAACCCTTCATAAGTTAAACAAGCTTGGGCAGCTCGGCGCTTTTACACCCCTAATACAATATTTGAGTAACACAACTTCAAACGCATTACATGAGAAAGTAATAGAATCCCACTACTCAGCACATTCATTTGTCTGTATGATGGGCAACTTTGCACTCCACACATAACAACTAATCCAACTTGTTGACAATGTTTAACGCCGCATATTATTTCCCACAAATCTAATAACTACAGTTCAAAGGTGATAACAACAGTACTCAATTAGAAATTCGGTGATTAACAAATCCAACAATTATCCGAAGGTTCAGTAAAACCATAAATTGCATCACAGACTAACAGTCATGATCATAAAGTAGCCATCTAAGTTACATCAAGGACTGATACAAATCATCATACAGTAGCTATCTAAATTACATTAAAGTCTAATTCAAATGTAATTAATTCTCGTTTTTGTGAGATTTGAAATTTTGAAGTCCTGAAACCATTAAGTTTGTAACAATGAACTATATATGGGATGCTGCCATTGAGGTAGTGGTAGCAATCAGAAATCATTCATAACCATACTTATATGAAAACCTAAAGTAGTAATTTTGACTTCTTCTTCGTGAACATTGGGCTACAAATATCAATTGACTAAATACTAATTACATATGAAACCAATAAAATGCAACAATAATTGAATTCCATAAGAAACACCCACAAGTAGTAATTTGACTTCTTCTTCGTGAACATTGGGCTATAAATATGAGCATCAATTTTAATGCATGATTCAATATTCACATGGTTGGTCTTTTCTAAAATAAGAAGACCTAATACCGATTTACTAATTCAGATAGATAATGAAGGCAAAATACCGATTAACGATTTCTGGAATCAGATAGTGGAGAATGCAGACCACCGAAGATGCTCAATTGCTTGAATCTGAGAAGGAGATTAGGGGGCGCGAAGGTCGATTGTGATAACTGATTAGGATTGAGGGGAATACAAACTAGGAGGGAATTTCTAAATTTTTTTGAGAAGGAGATTGGGGGGCTAAGATCCAATTGTGATAACTGATTAGGATTTAGGGGAATACAAACTAGGAGGGAATTTCAAATTTTTTTTGAAGTGAAATTTATTTTTGACACCGAAAAACGGGAAAAGTGGGTCCTGGTGCTGGTACCGAATACACCGGTTCGGTACCGGTACCGATACGGTACCAATGTTTTACACGTAAATACAAGTAAAGTACCGGTATCGAAAAACGGAGAAAGTCGGTACCCGTACCGGTACCCAGTATCAAATGCTCATCCCTATTCCACACAATATTGTTGGTGATTTTAAAATTAGATAATAGAAAAATGTTTTCAAAATATATATGGAATGTAAGAAAATAGTTTTTTGTCATAAATTAAACTATATAATTCTTATGAGCTATAACATATTTAGCTTATGTGATTTTAACGTTGAAAGTTAAAAGTCTCTAGTGTTGGATTCCGTGCATGTTTAAAACATAAATCTTTTTTATGCACGGAAACACACATGTGTGTACGAAACGTGCGTTTAAATTTTCACAAATGCAACCTTTTAAGAAAAAAGTTGCAGTTTTTTAGAATAATTTGCAACCTTTAAATAAAAAAGTTGCAAATTCTAAATAATTTTGCAACCTTTAATTAAAAAGGTTGCAAATTTATTATAACTTTGCAACCTTTTATTAGAAAGGTTGCATTAGATCTTCTAATGCAACCTTTATGTTCAACAAAGTTGCATTAGAGTCAAATGCAACTTATTTGAAAAAGGTTGCTTCTAAAAGGTTGCATTAGGCCTATTTTTCTAGTAGTGAATTGTTAATAAATTCAGTGGCGGATCCAAGAACATTTTTACCGGGTTCCTTTTGGTAGATTCTCACTAATTTTTTCCAAATCATACGAGATTTCCACTATTTATTCTAAATCGAGGGGGTTCCTGGGAACCCCCAAAACACCCCTAGATCGGCCATGTCTCATACCTACCTTACCCAACCTAAACTCAATGTCCTTATTGCAAGCAAATCAAAGAATTATTCCTCATACCGTCTTGATGATATTTTGGATTTGGATCTATCAACATAAGAGGTCCATGGAGTCGGTTAAAGTAGAATAACCCAAGAACCACGGTTGCAGCCACAACAATCGATCTCTTCGTCTTTAGAATAATGGTTTAAGCACCATGCATGAGGTTGAAGGCTGGTTCGGTCTTGGCATGCATTTCTCCCTCTCGATCGATTTTTTACTTTCCATCCTACATATCCACTGTTATATGTATTTGGAGCTCTTCGTTAGTGATTCGTATGGTTTAGTTTTCGGTGTTTTCCCTAGCATCATATTCTCGCATTTTTTTGTTTCCGTTTTACTATTGGTGTAATTTCGAATGTGTCTAGCTCCTTGCTAGTTTCTTTTTGATGGAATGTTAGCTTCAATTGCTGCAGTTAAAAAGTAAAATAACAATGGACTTGTACTCATACACAACCACTATTTAAAAATTTTTGTTCCAACGGTAACTTTTGTGATCTTATTTTTGTCGTCCTTTAATTAAATTAATCCACAACATGCTTTATTAGAGATAAAATTAAATTTTGGGGATTTGAAGTTCTATCGAAAGTCGAATCATTAGAAGGAATAGATTTTATTAGAGATAAAATTAAATTTTGGGGATTTGAAGTTGTATCGAAAGTCGAATCATTAGAAGGAGTAGATAGTTGTATTATTCATCCTATCTGATAAAAATATAGAATTCTAAGAGATATGATCTTATTTTATAAGGTTTAACAGGTTTGAATCGAAGAGATCTACACAAGGTATGATTCTTCTTGTTCCCTTGATGCATTATCTAATTATTAACTAGGGGTATTCGACGCCGCGCGTTGCGCGACGTGACAGGTTAGCTTTTATTTTTATTTAGACAATTTTGCAAGGATTCATCATGTAAATAACAGTTTTGTCATTCATTCATTATAGTGTTGCGTATAGATGAGTTGAACAAAATTGAGGACATCTTGAAGTACAAATTATGGTCATTAGCATATGGTTTCGTATAAACATATGTCATGTGACGGAGAATAATGTCAAGAGATAAACAAATAGAAACTTCTATACAAATACCAACCTTAACTGAAAACACTCTAATAAACTTTAGTGGAATGTTGTAAAGAAATATAAAGAAATAGCAATCCATAAATAATTATCAATTGGCCAAAGATTATAGGCATTTTAAGTAACTTGACAAAAAGCTACAACCATAAACCAGTTTTATGAGAAGCTGCAACAAACTCAACAATTAGAACATATTAAAATAAAAATTGAAAGAACATATTAAACTAAAAACTGAATTTCACAATTATTAGCACAAAATAAAAAAGGCAAATCAAAAGTACTACAAAATAAGTAAAATGCCAATTTCCCCCAGATCATACTTGACTGTGGTTAAATCAACTTTAGTAGCCAGTAACATAACTCTGTTATTCCCCATCTTCACACAAACATTTCTAATTTATAACATGCTTTGAACAATAAACCTAACACAACATCGATATAAACACCCAAAACAACATGGAGTACGTGTGGATATAGTAGAAAGAACGAAATAGAAATGGTACCATGGTTATATGTCTGGTGGTAGACCTAAATCTCCCGTGAAACCTTCCGCTTCCCTGCTTCTCCCAACTCCCAAAATGCACATCCAAACACCCTGCACAGTAAAAGGCCCATATCTAATGTGAACATAACAATTATAAAACAAAGAGAAATGCCATTTTATCGGAAACCTAGATATACGTAATTGTATACTTTTATTGTGTCCTATATATATATATATATATTTTTTTTTATCGAGTTAGTTCAAGTTTATTAGTCTCGTCGTTCTACACGTGTCACAAAGGATGATTATGGTTAGTAAGTATGTTAATAATTTAAGTAAATAATTTATCGGTCCAATTATTGTTATGATAATAATTTAAGTAAATAATTTATTGGTCTAGCGTGCGATTGTACCTTCCCTCGCGACTGTTTCGTAACTGAACTATATAGTGACTGAATCGCATCATACTTCTTGGTTAGTGTACTGACCATTTTGACTTCTCTTGACCACCCTCCTTTGACCAAAACGCGGGCTTCACTACATGCACCAAACGGTTCCTCGCATTACCCAAGAACCATCACGACTACTGCCTACTAGAATCCGTCATTGCAGCGAACTATCGCTGCTATATACGGACGACAACCGGAGACATCAACCAAATATATCATAAATGAATCAAGAAAAAAACATAAAAAAAGTTTACCAACAAACCTGCAGTTAATTTTTCAAATAATTGAGTTGAGTTAGCTACCTTCCTGTGTCATTGGTGACCTGACTAAGATAACCTTCACAAAGTCCATCTCCATTTCATCTGCATCATGAAAATGAAGTCACACTTTCAAGATCGAGAGAGAGAGAGAGAGAGAGAAAGAGAGTATTTAAAAATTGGTTGTTAACTTTTCTACATCATCTCTGTAGGAAAGGCAAAATTTCTAATCTACTAAAGATTCAATATACGAAAACCAGCATACATTATTTTAATAATTTTTGTTATATGAGAAAGTTACAATTCCTATAACCACAATCAAAGTCATACATGACGTGTGCAAAATGCAACATATAAATTACATCAATTGTGGCATAAAACTAACCCTTTTTTAGTACTAATGTTGGAAAAAGTGTGCTTTTGTCTTCCTTTTATATTTTCAGGATTAAATGAGCTCAAATTAACAAAAGGAGCAAAAAGACAGCAAAATCTAACATAAATACAAGAAAAGGAACAAACGTGACATGCCCGACCCCACGACAGCATCTTCCCAAGCAAAACAAGAAGATAGAAGACTGAACACGCCCCGTGCTCAGCCAGCACGGGGGCGTGCCCAAGTGTCAGCAGAAAAGACAAAGTGGTAGAAGCTTTTATTGCCCACCACGGGGCCGTGCTCAGTGGACACGGGGCCGTGGTCAACTATAAGATTCGCACAATCTAGGCAAATCTTCATAGTACAAAGATTCTTCTGCACACGGGGTCGTGCTCAGCAGACACGGGGGCGTGGTCAACTAATAAGACAAGCTGCATTAAATGAAGAAAGAGAAGGATGTGGACACGGGGCCGTGCCCACTGGACACGGGGCCGTGCCCGAGCTTCTGTTCAGCCTATAAATAGGAGTGCTTGGCTCAAGCTCAAACCATCCCTTGGCACACCACCTCTCTCACACTTCACCCACCACCCACCACCACCATAACACCATCATCCACCACCATCATCCATTGTCCATCATAGAGTGTGTGAGTCGTCTCGGGATCCAAGATTGATCATAAGAGTTCTTGACAATCAAGGCCATGTTTGCCTAAGTCTCTTACATCACTTGGTGAAGACAAGTGTCTAGTGTAATACTTTTTATTTCTAATCTTTTCGCACTTTTTACTTGGTTTTGTATTAATGACTTTAATAACTAGTTTCTTATGTTGAAGGTGATTCTTCCTTATCGTTTGTCCGTGGTGTCTTGACATTATTTTACTGTCTATATAAAATAAAAGATTTTCACCATTCATATCTCCACGGTCTATATGGAGGTATGTTGGCTACCTGGTCGGGGGTTAAGGGAACAGTTCGGTAAGAGTCTTGCCATTGTTCAGCGTTTAGAGGTCCTGCAATGGACCTGGGTCAAATTTAGTAGGACCTCCTTCAATACTTAACGGTATTGGATGGCGGGGGTCCAAACTCTTTGATCCGCTCATAAGTTAACTACTATTAATACTATAACCCGGCTATTTAGGACTGTATCCCTGCTGACTCAGACTACTTAGCCGAGGGTAACGTCACCTCCAAATGAGGGTCCTACCATAATTTGCATTAATAACTTAATTAATTATCTTTCAATAATCCGACCCTTTAGGATTGTATCCTTGCTGACTCAAACTACTGGGTTGAGGGTAACGTCACCTTCAAAAGAGGGCCTACTACAATAACTAAGATAATCTCTTAAATAAGTGCAAAAGTGCGGAAATAATCAAAGGTTACACTATACACGAGTCGGAACCAAGTGATTCATCTTGTCTATCTGTTTTTATTTTTATTTTTATTTTCATTTTTCAGCGTTTTAGTTAGTTTTTATTTTTCTTAGTTTAAAACATTTTTCTAAACTTTTTGATTTGATTAGACGTTGAGGATAAACCGGTACTAAAAGCTCTTGTGTCCTTGGACGACCTTGGTATCTTACCAACGCTATACTACGCTCACGATGGGTGCACTTACCCATATGTGTGTTTAGTGTTAGTAAATATCGTGTTTTATAAATTTAAAACTTGGCTAAAAAAGTGTTAAAGGGCTTAAAATATACACCTAATATATATAACACTTCACACACATCAATACATAATCAAATATATGGGGCCACTTTTGGGAGTAGAAAAACCCGACACCCACGAACACAGTACCCCATCAATTTTAGTTTTTTAGGTATCGAAGTAGCAAATTAGAAGATGTAACACCATTGATATTCACTTTGAAGGAACTGTATCTCTTGGATGAAGCATTGTTCATCGTTGTATAAAACCGAATTTCCAACACCACAATTCTCATTCTCACCAGATTTAAAACTTATCAAATTTACATAAACAATAACTTATTAATAACAACTTAAGATAAGACTGATTTCATAACGAATCAGTGGAAACAACCTAAATAACAGCAAAGACGGGTTCTAATGGGTAAAAAAACTCAGTCCAGTGGAGCTGCCCAATCACGTATGTCTCTTTTAGCACATTTACAGCTGCGTTTTATCTCTTTTTTCACATGTGCAGGAGCATTTTATACCCCTTTTGGTCAAAAATAGCTGCACTTTTTTTTCTCTCTTCGACCACTCTTACAATGGTGATTCTCAGGTGTAAGATGGTCTCACACTGATGTGATTCATCTTATAAATTTAATCTCGTTCCCTTCTTATCAATTCACACGTAAATAGGGCTTCAAAGTAATGTTATCACAAATCAGTTTCATCACATATACAGTTGATATCATCAAGAAGTTTAAAAATCAAAGAAAAATATACTAATTAAGATTGTACCTTCAATCGAAAGACGGAGCATGAAATCGGTAACAAACAAAATAACCCCACCATGGTTGCTGCCTGCTACGTCCCTACCACCACCACTGCTGTAAACCAACCATCAAAGATGTTCGCTGCCGCCGCTAGACAGTCGGTTGTGCCGGGTTCAACAGGAGGAACCCTAAGTGCAACCACCGTCCTTTGTCGAGTACAACAACCATCGTTCATCATGACGCCGGCGAGGGAGGCAGCCGGAAGAGTGGCGGGTTCCTTTTATCTCTAAAACCCTCTCATTCGCAATCTCTCTCTTCTGATTCTCTCCCTGTCTCTCTTACTGTGATCGTCATTGTTGCTCAAAACGGTCATACCGTAACCGTCGTCACTATTGACTGTCGTTGCGGTTACCCGGCATAACCCCACCACCATGTACGGCGGACCCGTCTATCATGTCGACGCCGGAGAGCCACGTGCGGCGCGTCCACCGTGTCGAAGCCGGAGACTTCTCCGTCTCTGTCTCCCATCTCTTCTCCCCTCTCTCTCTCTCCAGACTTTCTTTCATGTGGGTTAGGGTTTGTGTGACAACTGTGCTCTATAAACGATGAACGATGTAAAACAATATCAATTATCAATGAAACGATTTTTTTTGGTGTTAATATTTGTGTATTTGTGTTTGACAATTTTACGATTTGATTCTAGTTCGATTTCAAGTCTTAAATCGCTTTCTGGAAAGTTATACGCAAACTGATGCGTAAACGTAATAAGTTTAACGCGACAAACACTCCGGAACAGTGACATAGGCTTAACATACCTTAAATAACCTTTACATAACTTAGAAATAAGTTTTGGAGGGTTTGGTGTATCGAAAATAAGTTTATTCGATCGCAGGGACTATTTACGTCAAACTGTGAAAGTATGCTGATTCGTATAGTAACAAACATTCCAGAACTTGATCATAAGCTAAATATACCCTAAATATCCTTAACATAGCTTAGAAATAGGCTTTGAGGGGTTCGTTATGCGAAAATACGCTTATTTGATCAATAGGGACTAAAAGCGTCAAAAAGTGCATAAGTTTGCATTTACGCTCATATCTTACGTTCTGAACATATCCGGACATCCACAAATTTTTGTAATCATTAAAATATTTTATTTTAGTGTTTGGAATGCAAAAATACCACTCATCGTGTAATTTGGATCGTTTTCGCGTCCGTTCGAGTTTTCGTCGTAATTAACCGAATAAGGCAACCGTACGACCAAACGAACCGACATCCGAGATGTTTTCAAGCATATTTTATGTTCCTTATGCTTTAACTTCATTGTAGAGCCATGAAATGGGGTTAACGGGGCTTAAAAACATCAAAAAACTGAGTTTTACACATTCAAGGACCAAAACTGTCATTCTGTCAATCTATACCTCGCGGGCCGCGTAAGATAAGCTTAATCTTACGCGGGGCGTGACAGACTACCAGACAGAAACATTGAATCTGGCCTTTACAGCATATTCTAATGGTTTTTAACCCCATATTGTATTCTAATCTATGGGCACAAGTGTATGGCTTAGATCAAGCTTTGATTCTTGCAAAAACACTTGTAAAGATCTTGATGGATCATGACTTTCTATAAATACCCAACATGTTCAACCTTCATTCCTCACACATTGATCTAAATCTGCTCTAAGTTAAAGCTAAGGCTTCATACCTGGGTCTTTTGGATCAATTCTTCCTAGCTTGGACCTTTTGTAAGCTTCTTTCATGCTTGTTTATGCTTTTAAAGCATGAAAGTCAAACAGTGTTTGACTTTCTGCTTTGACCATGAATTGGTCAACACAAAGTTCGTTTGAACTTTGCAACGTGAGCGTAATCACGATGGTTATAGTCCTTTGTGACTATACCTACTGATTACCACGTCGATTAGTCGAAGTGACGAGTCAAAGTTTCGGTCAAAATACGTGTTTATGCGTATTTTGCGACGAAACTATTTTCGAGTATCAAAACACTTTCTTTTGATATCAAACCTGTTTTCTAACTTAGTTAAACATGTTTTAACATGTTTAACTCGTCACTTTTAGTCTAGTGCTTGTTTAGGGTCGTAAGTCAAGCGGTCTTGACAACCGCTTAGACTTTCGAACCCGACCCGTTTGGTCGATCGTTAGGATCCAACCAAGCATATTTTGTGACCATAGTTGTATAGGGAATAACCTTCCGAGGTTATACCTTATGGTCACTTAGTTTAATTAGTTGTATGATAGGTAGTTTATATGCCTTAGGAAAATGACCAAAATGCCCTTTTAATGCATAATTTGATTTTAAGCATATGTAACTTAATTTTTGTCACTTAAACTGATTATGCAACATATTTAAACATGTTAGGGCATATAATACTTTTCATAGGTCTAGTTAGGCGTCTCAAACGCGTATTTGCGCGACGACGCGTTAAAGTAGCGTAAGCTACCTTAATGGGTCATAACGGGTCGTAAGCACTTAGGATAGGTTCCGATTTAGAATGTAGGCTTTGTTAAACTATATCACATGAGTTCCAATACTCATTTGGTTTACGAGACCTCATTCTACCCGATCTTCCGATTTAGGTGTCGATTTATTAACTAGCAATCCGATTACTAGGTACCACTTGATTTTCCTTGGTTTTCCCGAGCATTGTTAGTTCATTAGATCAAGGATACTTTTCAATTCAATGTGAGTGCATAGTTCCCCTATTTTACTGTTTTCAATTGTTTTGGGGTGATTCATATGTGTTAAACGATTTCGATGTTTTCAACGATGATTTCAAAAACGAATACTATGGTTTATATTAAACAATAACGATTTCGATAATGTGAACGAACTTGTTGGGACGTATTTACATAACGAATAACATTCCTTAACAATGATCAAGCCGACTAGTATTAGGTTATGGTACCATAGGATCTGACAAATCCCGTTATCGGACTGCCACTATGGTTATGTATGGTGGTTATGTGGGTAACGAGTGAACCTGATGATTGTTAACTTACCCTTTGGTGGTTTGTTAATACGAGTTGAACGATGGACGAGTTATGAAGGTTTAAATGTATTAAGCGAGACAACCAAAAGTTAGTTTTCACAATTAAAACGAGAACGATTTGAACGATTGAACGATTTTGGAACGATTGAACGATTTTGAACGATTGAATGATAGAAACAATTGAACAATTTGAACAAGTTAAACGAATTGAACGAACGATTGGTTTTTGGTTTGTGATTAGATAACGGGACGGGGGTAATGTGATAAAAGCATGGTAGATACGCCGCTGGTACTTCTTATATATGAGTGCTTTTATCATATTACATTCCGTGGCATTATTTAGGGCAATTAGGCGAATGATTTTTAAACGAAGTCACATAACGATGTTTACTAAAGGATATAAACCATACGAGTTATTTTACGAGAACGATTTATGATTTGGGCTACTTAAACAAATGTTTTGGGTTAAGATTCATGGCAACGAGATTTTATAAACTATAACCAACTTAGTTTGAGCTGGTTATTCATATTGCAATACTAAGCTCTTTACAAAACAAAGTTCTCAATTATCGACTCTTGTAGTCAAACGAGGTATTGCAACATGTAAACGAGCCATGAATCCGACACTCTCACAAAACCTATGTGCTCGTCGGCATTTCTTTGCTGACTTTATTTTTTAAATATGTTTCAGGTGGTGTTTGATGATGTTGATTGCTACTAGGATGCATGCTCACTTAGGATCGGACGGGGCCCTAGTGACTTAATAACAATGATAGACGATGTGGTTGTGTTTTAACATTAATATCAGGACAATGTAAATGATTAATATTTAAATAAAACGAAACTTTTAATCCATGTGTTGTGAAACAATGATTCTATTACAACACTCCCCGACGTTTTCGCCGTGATTTGTTGTTTTACGTGGTCGGGTGTGACAGAAAAGTTGGTATCAGAGCTCATGGTTATAGGGAATTAGGTTATTAGTAATGCTTTGACCTAGACTATAACCTTCTTGGGACCCTAACACAAGTTATCTTGTGTTTAGTCTTAAAACAATACCGTCGCATATTTTTAGGTGACAACCACAACAAGAACACAAATTACAAATTCGTTTTGAAAACGAATCATCTATTCTTGGATGATTTATTATAAGGTTTTGAACCTTCAAAGTTTTCAAAAATCTCGTCAAAGTTTGGGTCTAAATAATGTGAACACATGCAATCTGGAAGGGTGGATACCTGTACCTTGAGTTTTCTGTCTAAGGCTAGCGTGTTCGTACAAATCCACATAATCGGACCAGTCACTCTTACCTGGGAACTCTTGGGGTGAGTGTCCACTTATAGGCTAAAGCATGTCTTCGCGATACATTAATATGACCCGCTTACTTTGATTAGTCACCGTGTTGTTTGTTTGCCTTTAGTAACAAACAAATGATCACAATCCTTATGTGTTGTCGATATATTTAAACATTCTGTTTTGATTATCCGATAACACCTCACTTGTTTTCTCTCATATCTTCCACTATCTTTAGGATGTCTTCTCCTAACAGCAATGCTCAAAGGACCGAACTGGCTGCTACAATGACCCAACAACTAAGCATAGTACTCTGTGGGACCATTAAGTTAGTTGTTTCCATGTCTCATCTCAAGGATGAAACTACTCCTGAGGCACCTAAGAAGACAAAAACCAAACCTTCAAGAAAGTCGAAGAAGCGTAAGGCTTCACAGAACTTCGTTAAGGCTGTCTAAAACAATCACGCTGCACCCAACCAACCAACTCATCCCCCTGCTAAAAAGCCATACAAGGGAACTGCTCCTTTGTGCAATCAATGTAACCTTCATCACCATTCCAGTGTCCAATGATGAAGATGTACAAATTGTGGATGTTGTGGTCATATAGCAAAATACTGTCGTTTAGCCACCAAGCCAAACAAAGCTATAGCAATTCCTTCTAAACCTATCGCGACTCCTCATACGATACATGTTTTACCTAACTACCCACAAGGAACCTGCTTCAATGATGGTTGTCCAAACCACTTCAAAACTTCAAATAACTTGGCTGACAGATGAAGACTCAACAAATAGGCACAAGATAAACGCTGGCAATATTAAAGCTTATGCTAAAGTTTGGATAAACACTTGAACTTTTATGTTTTCTATTTCCTCTCTATGGATCTTGAAACACTTTGGTTGTTCCATAAATAAATTCGGTCGTTTCCGTTTTATTTACAAAATCAATGTAAATACATATATGTATGGCATGCTCCTACAATACCGATACCAAGGAACCATGTTCCTTGCAAGACAAACTACTTATGTAGTCCTTTCATTTTAATGATCGCTCACGACCTTCGTAAAAATCCTAAGTACTCGTTTCTTCTAAAGAAACAAAGTACAAGGTACAAGTTATATCACTCGACAAATACTCGAAGTACCACTTTAAATCCCTGCTGGTATATCTAAGGGTACTTTCTCATAAGTCCTTAATTTGTCTTATGCGATGTGTCTATGTATATATCATTATATTCTGGTTTTCATAACAATATGCTTGGTACATAATTTCAGAAACATCATCCGTGTTTTCAAAAACCTCGTACAAGATTTTCAAAAAAAAAATATCATTTCACATGGTTTTAAAACATTTATAAACATATTTGCCTAATACATTTATTACATGATTCCAAAGACGTTAAACTTCCTTTCAAAAATCCTATGCATAGCTTTCAAAGGCGTACTGCTTGTATGTTGACTTAACATACGTAATGCACGATTTTCGAGGACACTCTGCTTCATATATCAACTCAACCTACCTAAGCACAAGGTTTCGAAACATTTCTCGCTACACAAATCCTAAAATCCTTTTAAGATCTTCCCATCTTCATAGTAAGATTTCTTGAGGATGTTTAAAGTACTAATTGAGGTCCATGGATTGGATTCCTAGTATACTTTAAATGCATATGTATAAATCGACGACAAGATAACAATGAATCGATAACAAACATATAACAAGCTAACAACTAAGTTGACAATTGTGTGATTATGTGTTTTTGAGTGATCCGAATACTCGCTATCCAAATCCTTGTAAAATCCTCCATATCTTCATTTTAAAAGGATATCCAAAAGTACTATCTTAAATCCTTAATGGGCTTCTATGCAATAGTTAAGACCCTTGGATTTTAAAAAGTATTGTACCAATGATAACAAGATCCTTTGTTGATCTAAGTTAAAAAGACCCTGTGGTGGACTAGTCATCACGAGATTATTCGTTTAATTCTTTCCCCCTACACATTTTAAAATAAACTATAGTAATAAGAATACATAATTATGGAAATCAGTGCTCAGAAACCACAACAAGTTTTGTCATGTGTAAGAACTATAGTAATAAGAATAACAAACGAAAACTCTGTGATGCTCCTGTCTTATCTTTGCTCGATGGAAACGATGATTTCGTTATCTATTTGCACGCGTCGAATCTAGGCCTTGTTTGTCTTCTTATGCAACGAGGTAAGATTATAGCTTATGCGTAAAGACAATTGAACGATTACGATTGCGAATTTCGCTACCATCCTGGTAAGGCGAATGTTGTAGCCGAAGCGCTAAGTTGAAAGGTGTCACACCCCGACCACGTAAAACAACAAAACGTGCCGGAAACGTCGGGGAGTGTTGTAACAGAATCATTGTTTCACAACCATGGATTAAACAGTTTTGTTTTATTGAATTAAATGTATTACATTACATTGGAATTAGAAACAAAACATGAACAAATAGACTTCCATTGTTATTAAGTCACTAAGCCCTCGTCCATTCCTATGTGAGCGTACACAAATATCATCATCAAACATCATCAACTATGGTACCTGAAACACATGTGAAAATACGTCAGCATAAAAATGCCGGCGAGTACATAGGTTTTATGTGAGTGTCAGATTCATGGCTCGTTTTACATGTTGCAATACCTTATTAAAAACCTTGTTTTGAAAAGTATAGCATTGCATCATAACTAACCAACTCAAATCAAGTTGGTTATAATTTATAAAATCTCATAGCCATGATTCTTAACCCAAAACATTTGTTTGAGAAAACCAAAATTTGTAAAACATCTCGTAAAAACTCGTTAATAACACTCGTATGGTTTATATTGTTAGAAAAACCATGTTATATAACTTTGTTTTGATAACCTTGCCCAAGTGATCTAGATAACGGAACGATATATAATGTGTTAAAAGCACTTATATATAGGAAGTACCAGCGGCGTATCCACCATGCTTTTAACACATTACACCCGCCCCGTTACCTAATCACTTCCCTAATCCCAATGGTTCAAACAGTTACAAATGGTTCATATAAATCAAAGGTTACAAATGGTTCACATAAATCAACAGCTTACAAATGGTTCACATAAATCAACAGGTTACAAATGGTTCACATAAATCAATCAGCTCCAAATGGTTTTAAAAAGATATAAAACAATGTGTCCATATACTGGATAAGCATATGCAACAAATGAACATACATAGCGTGAAATGTAATGTAAAACGATGTACTAAGTATGCACTAAAATGACATACATAGCAAAAACATAATGAAATCATGTACTAATAGTGTACTAATGAACATAGCAAGTATATGATATGAAAACATGGAAAACACGAAAGTAACATGTAGGCACATGTGTTTCACCCCAAAACATTTGAAAAACAGTAAAAGAGGGGAACTATGTTCTCACTTGAGGGTGCTTAGATGTTTTGAATAACAATCCAAGCAAAGCTAGAGGGATCACGGAATCAAACGGCACCTAATATAGGTAACTATGTTAATAACCGGACCTAAATCGGGAGATCGGATAGAATGAAGTTTCGTGAACCAAAAGAGTATAGGAACTCATGTAATATGGTTTAACAAAGCTTACATTCTAAAATGAAACCTATCCTAAGTGCTTACGACCCATTACGACTCGTTAAGATAGCTTACGCTACTTTAACGCGTCGTTCACGTAAAACGCGTTCGGAACGCCTAACTAGTCCTATGACAAGTATTATATGCCTTAACATGCCTAATAATGTTACCTAATCAGTTTAGATGTGAAAATTTAGGTTACATATGCTTAAAATGAATTTATGCGTAAAAAAGGCATTTTGGTAATTTATCTAAGGCATATAAACTACCTATCATACAACTACTTAAACGAAGTGACCATAAGGTATAACCTCGGAAGGTTATTCCTTATACAACTATGGTCACCTAATGTGTTTGGTCGGATCCTAATGATCGACCAAACGGGTCGGGTTCGAAAGTATAAGCGGTTGTTTAGACCGCTTACCTTACGACCCTACATAAGCACTAAACCTAAAGTGACGAGCTAAACATGTTAAAACATGTTTAACGAGGTTTAAAAACAGGTTTGGTATCAAAACAAACGGTTTTGATACCTAAAAGTAGTTTGGTTAAAAAAATACGCAAGAATACGTATTTTGGCCGAAACTACGACTCGCCACTATGCCTAGATAACGTGGTAATCAGTAGGTATAGTCATAAGAGACTAAAACTATCGTGATTACGCTCACGTTATGAAGCTCAACGAACTTCGTGTTGACCATAAACTGGTCAATGCAGAAAGTCAAACAAAGTTTGACTTTCATGCTAAAAATGCGTAAAAGAACGAAAGAGGACTTACAAAAGGTCCAAGAACGGAAGTTTGACCCGATTATTCTCAGGTATGAAGTGAAAGCACCTCAACTTAGAGAAATATCAGATCAAATGAGAGTTTGAGAGCAAAGGTGGTGGGGTTTATATAGTTTTTGCACAACCGTTAGTATCGTTCTTCGAAAAACGTGCCTTGATCACAGCCGTACACTTGCACCCATGGTTTTGTAAAACCATGGGCACCTAAATATGGCCCATAGATCATAAAATACCATTTGCAAGAGTGCTTAATAGCTGGAACAACTGGAAACAGCTGAAAAATGATTTTGTGCAGATCTGGGGGTCGTTCGCGCCCCGCGTACGAGCCACAGCAGGCTTACGCGGCCCGCGACCGCCCAGGATGACAGCAACAGTTCTGAAAATTACACTTTCAGTCCCTGCAGTGTTTTAAGCTCAATTCCGACACATCTAAGGCCCGTTAAGCCAACTTTAAGGCGCTAAAATGATGCCTAAACATAGTGGACATGAAACATGCTCAAAAATATGCCGGATGTCGGTTCGTTTGGTCGTACGATCGCGATATTCGCTTAGTTACGACGGAATACGCATGAACGCGAAAAACGATCCAAATTGCGCGAAGAATGGATTTTTCTTATGCCAAACACTAAAATAAAATATTTTAATGCTTACATAAATTCTTGGATGTCCGGATGTATTCAGAATGTAAGTTATGCGCGAAAAGCAAACTTGTGCACTTTTTGACGCTTTTATTCCCTATTGATCAAGAAAGTTTATTTTTGCGCACAAAACATCTCAAAGCCTATTTCTAAGCTATGTAAAGGATATTTAGGTTATATTTAACATATGATCAAGTTCCGGAATGTTCGTTACAGTACAAATCGGCATACTTTCGCAGTTTGTCGAAATTAGTCCCTGTAAGCGAATAAACTTGATTTCGCCACACCAAACCCTCCAAAACTTATTTCTAAGTTACGTAAAGGTTATTTAAGGTATGTTAAGCCTATTTCACCATTCCGGAGTGTTCGTTGCATTAAACTGGTTATATTTAAGCATCAGTGCGCGTATAAACTTCCAGAAAGCGATTTAAAGCTTGAAATCGAACATGAATTGATATGTGCAAACGATAGACATATTTTTACAATTTCCAAGTATGAAACACAATATTTCATAAGTTTGGTATTTGTTTGATGGTCGCAGAGGCACAGGTGTCACAGTCTCCCCTACTTTAGGAAATTTCGTCCCGAAATTTATTCGTAGGAGTCTGTCTGTGACGCTGTGTTAGATAATTGCCTTGCATGGAATCTACGGTGTTTATATATTTGCGTAGAATAACCCATCAAAGATTATGCAAGGCATAATCCTGTCATTTCTCTCAACGCACAATCTTTAAAAAAATGAAAATGAAGGAAAAATCAAGGATATTCATTTCCCCCGATGGATATTCTCCAGAAACGAAAATGAATGAAAAATCAAGAATATTCATTTCCCTCGATGGATATTCTTCAGAAACGAAAATGAACAGAAGAATCAAGGATATTCATTTCCCTCGATGGATATTCTTCAGAAACGAAAATGAACGGAATGAGTCATTTTCCTCAATGGGTATTCTTCAGAAATGGAAATGAAGGAAAAATCAAGAATATTCATTTCCCTCGATGGATATTCTTCAGAAACGAAAATGAACGGAATGAGTCATTTTCCTCAATGGGTATTCTTCAGAAATGGAAATGAAGGAAGAATCAAGGATATTCATTTCCCTCGATGGATATTCTTCAGAAACGAAAATGAACGGAATGAGTCATTTTCCTCAATGGGTGTTCTTCAGAAATGGAAATGAAGGAAGAATCAAGGATATTCATTTCCCTCGATGGATATTCTTTAGAAACGAAATTGAACGGAATGAGTCATTTTCCTCAATGGGTATTCTTCAGAAATGGAAATGAAGGAAGAATCAAGGATATTCATTACCCTCGATGGATATTCTTCAGAAACGAAAATGAACGGAATGAGTTATTTTCCTCGATGGGTATTCTTCAGAAATGGAAATGAAGGAAGAATCAAGGATATTCATTTCCCTCGATGGATATTCTTCAGAAACGAAAATGAACGGAATGAGTCATTTTCCTCAATGGGTATTCTTCAGAAATGGAAATGAAGGAAGAATCAAGGATATTCATTTCCCTCGATGGATATTCTTCAGAAACGAAAATGAACGGAATGAGTCATTTTCCTCAATGGATATTCTTCAGAAATGGAAAATGAAGGAAGAAAAAAGGATATTCATTTCCCTCGATGGATATTCTTCAGAAACGAAAATGAACGGAATGAGTCATTTTCCTCAATGGATATTCTTCAGAAATGGAAATGAATTGAGTCAACTCTAGACACATGACAAAACTTGTTGTGGTTTCTGTGCACTGAATTCCATAATTATGTATGCATCTATAATTACGTAATTCCTTGCACAGTCCGCACAGTTTGTTTTGTAATGTGAAGGGGAGAGAATATCAAACCTGTGATGAGTGTGTCAAGACTACCATAGGGTCCTTTTAATTAGATCGACAAATGATTTCCTTAATTAGACCACCAAGGAGTCTTTTCAGCTATATCATCACATGATATTCCTAACCAGATTTTTGGATCAATCTGTTTAACTAGACCACTCAAGGGGTCTAATCATGGAATAGTACTTTATAATCCAAGGGTCTTAACTATTACGTAGAAGCCCATTAAGGATTTAAGATAGTACCTTTTTATATCCTACTATGAATCCCTTATACGAAGATATGGAAGATTCTACGAGGATTTGGATAACAAAAATTTGGATCACACAAAAACATAAAAGGGAACACATAAGCACATAATCACATAATTGTTTAATTTGACCTTTAATTTGTTATCTTTGGATGCGGATACTTAAAGCACACCAGGAATCCAATCCGTGGATTTCATTTGGCACTTTAATCATTTTCAATATCTATCTATGAAGATAGGATGATCTTCCAAAAATTCGATTTTGTTTTCAAAGAAACATAATATTCGAATTAAGGTACACAACAATTTAGGATTTACGGAAATACCCTTAGGTACCCTATTTAAGGATTTATAGTGGCACTTTGGGTATTCGTCTAGAGTTGTAACTTGCGCCTTGTACTTTGTTTCCTTGGAAGAAACGGGTACTTAGGATTTTCGTGGAAAACGCAAGAGATCATAAAATGGAAGAATTTTGGGGGTAGTCTGTTCTTCAAGGAATACGATTCCCTGGTTGTCGGTATTGCAGGGGATATGTTGTTAATACATGCAACCACATAAATACATTGCAATGTAAATAAAAGATTTATTTATAAACAACGATAACAACTGTTTCATGGACCTTGACAACAAAAGAAAATAATACATAAGACGTGATTATTTCTAAATAGTGTTGTCTTCTAGTTGGTCAGATGCTCATCCCTGTGCTGGATTTTCATTAGCAAGCTTTGGGCAATTTCTTCAGAAATGACCCATCTCGCCACAGTTGTAGCAAGAACCTGGTGAAAAATGAGCCTGAGCAGGATTGTTGACAGCTTGATTGGGTGCAACTGCAGCTCGACAAACTATTGCTGTATGACCTATAAGTCCACAAATTTGGCATTTGCGGCACTTCACACTAGCATGATGATGAAGGTTACATTGGTTGCATAAGGGTGCAGTTCCATTGTATGGCTTCCTAGCATGGGGTTGAGCTGGTTGGTTGGGGGCAGCTTGATCATTGTGAGCAACCACGGCGAAGTTCTGGGAAGCTTTTCGCTTCTTTGACTTCTTGGAGGATCCAGTCTGTTCATCTTTGGGTTTCGATTCCTCGATTGGTTTCTTATCACCTTTTTGGAAAAGTTTACCTTTCCTGATTTGAGATTCAGTCAAGGTAGCAAATAGCTCAATGGCCTGCCTAACTGTAGTGGGGTTACTACCAGTCACAATGTCTTGTACTGGGTCAGGGAGGCTATCAATGTACTTTTCGATTGCCTTATCCAAAGGCGTAACCATATTCGGGCATAGCAGACTTAACTCCTCATAACGATCCGTGTAGGCTCGATGCTCACCGCTATTTTGCGTAAGATCGTTGAATTCCCTTTCCAAGGCCCTGATCTCATGATGAGGACATAATTCCTTCATCATCAGAGCTCGAAGCTCTTCCCACGTTCGAGCCAGTGCCACATCGGCACCCCTATCTCTCATCACACCATTCCACCATGACAAAGCTCGTTTCTCAAAGACACTAGATGTGAATTCTACTTTTCGCTCATTTGGGCATTGAACATGCCTGAAGGTGCTCTCTAGACTCTCGAACCATTACAGAAGTGCAGTCGCTCCTTGAGACCTAGAAAACTTTTATGGCTTAGCCGAGTTGAACGTCTTGAAGTTGCAGGGGGCATTATTGTTGTTGAGAGCTTGGTTACATTGGGCAACGATGTTCGGGATTGCAGCAGTCATTTGCTGCGTAATGACAGCTGCCAGCTCTTCAATAGGTACCTGATTTTCGAGTCGTGGAGGCATTCTAAAAAGGGGAAACAAGAGAGAAAACAAATGAAATGGCATTGTTTAAGAATAGGATGTTACAATTACCGACCAAAATCATGGGTGATGGTCATTTGTTTGAACCACGAAGCAAACAAACGACACACAAAGGCTGAATCAAAGCAAATAGGTCCTCATAATGTATCGCGAAGACACGCTCGCCTATAAGTGGACACTCACCCCAAGAGTTTCCAGGTAAGAGTGACTGGTCCGATATTGCGGATTTGTACGAACACTCTAGCCTTAGACAGAAAGCTCAGGGTACAGGCACCCACCCTTCCAGTTTGCGCGTGTTCACATTATGTAGCCCTAAACTTTGACGAGAATTTGAAAACTTTGAAGGTTCAAAACCTTATAATAAATCATCTTAGAACAGATGATTAGTTTTCAAAGCAGATTCGAATTTTGTGTTCTTATTGTGGTTGCTGCCTAAAGATAGGCAACGGTATTGTTTTATGACTAAACGCAAGTAAACTCACGTTAGGGTCCTAGGAAGGTTATAGTCTAGGTTAAAGCATTAATAATAACCTAATTCCCTATAACCATTGGCTCTGATACCAACTTTTCTGTCACACCCCGACCACGTAAAACAACAAAACGTGGCGGAAACGTCGGGGAGTGTTGTAACAGAATCATTGTTTCACAACCATGGATTAAACAGTTTTGTTTTATTGAATTAAATGTATTACATTACATTGGAATTAGAAACAAAACATGAACAAATAGACTTCCATTGTTATTAAGTCACTAAGGCCTCGTCCATTCTTATGTGAGCGTACACAAATATCATCATCAAACATCATCAACTATGGTACCTGAAACACATGTGAAAATACGTCAGCATAAAAATGCCGGCGAGTACATAGGTTTTATGTAAGTGTCAGATTCATGGCTCGTTTTACATGTTGCAATACCTTATTAAAAACCTTGTTTTGAAAAGTATAGCATTGCATCATAACTAACCAACTCAAATCAAGTTGGTTATACTTTATAAAATCTCATAGCCATGATTCTTAACCCAAAACATTTGTTTGAGAAAACCAAAATTTGTAAAACATCTCGTAAAAACTCGTTAATAACATTCGTATGGTTTATATTGTTAGAAAAACCTTGTAATATAACTTTGTTTTGATAACCTTGCCCAAGTGATCTAGATAACGGAACGATATATAATGTGTTAAAAGCACTTATATATAGGAAGTACCAGCGGCGTATCCACCATGCTTTTAACACATTACACCCGCCCCGTTACCTAATCACTTCCCTAATCCCAATGGTTCAAACAGTTACAAGTGGTTCATATAAATCAAAGGTTACAAATGGTTCACATAAATCAACAGGTTACAAATGGTTCACATAAATCAATCAGCTCCAAATGGTTTTAAAAAGATATAAAACAATGTGTCCATATACTAGATAAGCATATGCAACAAATGAACATACATAGCATGAAATGTAATGTAAAACGATGTACTAAGTATGCACTAAACGGAAATACATAGCAAAAACATAATGAAATCATGTACTAATAGTGTACTAATGAACATAGCAAGTATATGATATGAAAACATGGAAAACACGAAAGTAACAAGTAGGCACATGTGTTTCACCCCAAAACGTTTGAAAAACAGTAAAAGAGGGGAACTATGTACTCACTTGAGGGTTCTTAGATGTCTTGAATAACAATCCAAGTAAAGCTAGAGGGATCACGGAATCAAACGACACATAATATAGGTAACTATGTTAATAACCGGACCTAAATCGGGAGATCAGATAGAATGAAGTTTCGTGAACCAAATGAGTATAGGAACTCATGTAATATGATTTAACAAAGCTTACATTCTTAAATGAAACCTATCCTAAGTGCTTACGACCCATTACGACTCGTTAAGATAGCTTACGCTACTTTAACGCGTCGTTCGCGTAAAACGCGTTCGGAACGCCTAACTAGTCCTATGACAAGTATTATATGCCTTAACATGCCTAATAATGTTACCTAATCAATTTAGATGTGAAAATTTAGGTTACATATGCTTAAAATGAATTTATGCGTAAAAAGGGCATTTTGGTCATTTATCTAAGGCATATAAACTACCTATCATATAACTACTTAAACGAAGTGACCATAAGGTATAACCTCGGAAGGTTATTCCTTATACAACTATGGTCACCTAATGTGTTTGGTCGGATCCTAATGATCGACCAAACGGGTCGGGTTCGAAAGTATAAGCGGTTGTTTAGACCGCTTACCTTACGACCCTACATAAGCACTAAACCTAAAGTGACGAGCTAAACATGTTAAAACATGTTTAACGAGGTTTAAAAAAAGGTTTGGTATCAAAACAAACGGTTTTGATACCTAAAAGTAGTTTGGTTACAAAATACGCAAGAATACGTATTTTGGCCGAAACTACGACTCGCCACTATGCCTAGATAACGTGGTAATCAGTAGGTATAGTCATAAGAGACTAAAACCATCATGATTACGCTCACGTTATGAAGTTCAACGAACTTAGTGTTGACCATAAACTGGTCAATGCAGAAAGTCAAACAAAGTTTGACTTTCATGCTAAAAACGCGTAAAAGAACGAAAGAGGACTTACAAAAGGTCCAAGAACGGAAGTTTGACCTGATTATTCTCAGGTATGAAGTGAAAGCACCTCAACTTAGAGAAATATCAGATCAAATGTGAGTTTGAGAGCAAAGGGGGTGGGGTTTATATAGTTTTTGCACAACCGTTAGGATCGTTCATCAAAAAACGTGCCTTGATCACAGCCGTACACTTGCACCCATGGTTTTGTAAAACCATGGGCACCTAAATATGGCCCACAGATCATAAAATACCATTTGCAAGAGTGCTTAATAGCTGGAACAGCTGGAAACAGCTGAAAAATGATTTTGTGCAGATCTGGGGGTCGCTCGCGCCCCGTGTACGAGCCACAGTAGGCTTACGTGGCCCGCGACCGCCCAGGATGACAGCAACAGTTCTGAAAATTACACTTTCAGTCCCTGCAGTGTTTTAAGCTCAATTCCGACACATCTAAGGCCCGTTAAGCCAACTTTCAGGCTCTGAAATGATTCCTAAACATAGTGGACATGAATCATGCTCAAAAATATGCCGGATGTCGGTTCGTTTGGTTGTACGATCGCGATATTCGCTTAATTACGACGGAATACGCATGAACGCGAAAAACGATCCAAATTGCGCGACGAATGGATTTTTCTTATGCCAAACACTAAAATAAAATATTTTAATGCTTACATAAATTCTTGGATGTCCGGATGTATTTAGAACGTAAGTTATCCGCGAAAATGCAAACTTGTGCACTTTTTGACGCTTTTAGTCCCTATTGATCCAGAAAGTTTATTTTTGCGCACAAAACATCTCAAAGCATATTTATAAGCTATGTAAAGGATATTTAGGGCATATTTAACTTATGATCAAGTTTCGGAATGTTCGTTACTGTACAAATCGGCATACTTTTGCAGTTTGTCAAAATTAGTCCCTGTAAGCGAATAAACTTGATTTCGCCACACCAAACCCTCCAAAACTTATTTCTAAGTTACATATAGGTTATTTAAGGTATGTTAAGCCTATTTCACTATTCCAAAGTGTTCGTTGCATTAAACTGGTTATATTTACGCATCAGTGCGCGTATAACCTTCCAGAAAGCGATTTAAAGCTTGAAATCGAACATGAATTGATATGTGCAATCGATACACATATTTTTACAATTCCCAAGTATGAAACACAATATTTCATAAGTTTGGTATTTGTTTGATGGTCGCAGAGGCACATGTGACACAAAAGGAATGAGTCAAGCTTCATTTTGTTCGCCCTCTATCTGATGTCCAGTCACGTGTCTCTCAAGCTCAATATACTTGTGTTTCACAAGATTTGATGGGTAAGGAATTATCACATCAGCTTGAGCTTAAACTCGAAACGAAAGATGATGGGTTACTCTATTTCAAGGATCGTTTGTGGATTTCGAAACAAGACGATCTCCGCACTTTAGTAATGGACGAATCTCATAAGTCTCGATATTCTATTCATCCTCGTGCTGACAAAATGTACAAGGATCTTCGTACTCAGTACTGGTGGCCTGGTATGAAAAAGGATGTTGCCTTGTATGTATCGAAATGCCTAACTTGTCTCAAAGTCAAGGCTGAACATCAACGACCATCTAGTTTGCTTGTGCAACCAGAGATACCGGTATGGAAGTGGGAGAACATTGCGATGGATCTCATCACTAAGTTACCGCGCACATCTAGAGGTCACGATGCTATTTGGGTAGTCAATGATCGATTAATGAAGTCAGCTCACTTTATACCGATTCGCGAGGATCTATCTGCTGATAAACTTGCCAAGATTTATGTTGATGAGATTGTATCTCGACATGGTGTTCCTTTGGATATCATATCTGATCGTGATGCTCGATTTTCATCTCACTTTTGGAAGACCATGCAATCTGCTATGGGAACCCAACTAAATCTAAGCACTGCTTATCATCCCTAAACAGATGGACAATCCGAGAGAACGATACAAACATTGGAGGATATGCTTAGAGCATGCGTGATAGATTTTGGTGGTAATTGGGTTTCTCATCTTCCGTTGATCGAGTTCTCTTACAATAATAGTTATCATGCTAGCATCAACATGGCACCGTTCGAAGCTTATACGGTCGAAAATGTCGTTCATCTGTCTGTTGGAATGAGATCGGTGAAGCTCAGCTTACTTAACCTGAGCTCATTCTGGAAACGACAGATAAAATCAAGAAAATTCGCGATAATCTTCTGACAGCTAGAAGCCGTCAAAAGAGTTATGCGGATATGCGATGCAAGCCCTTGGAATTTCAAATCGGAGACCGTGTCCTACTCAAGGTATCACCTTGGAAGGGAGTGGTGAGATTTGGAAAGAAAGAAAAACTTGCACCTCGATATGTTGGACCATTTAAGATTGTTGAAAGAATTGGAAAGGTTGCCTATCGACTAGAGCCACCTCCTGAACTTGGGAATATTCACCCAACATTCCACGTGTCAAATTTACGAAAGTGTTTAGCCGATACTGATCTTCATATCCCACTCGACGAAATTCAAGTTGATGACACGATGCACTTTGTCGAGAAACCTGTGGAGATAATGGACCGTGAAATCAACCGCTTGAAGAACAAGCGAATACGATTGGTCAAGGTTCGCTGGGAGTCCAAGCGTGGCCCAGAGTTTACTTGGGAACGTGAGGACCAAATGAAGGCGAAATATCCACATTTGTTTTCAGAAGTTTCCTCTAGTTAAAATTTCGGGACGAAATTTCCTAAAGTAGGGGAGACTGTGACAACTTTGCTCTGTAAACGATGAACGATGTAAAAAAATATCAATTATCAATGAAACGATGTGTTTTGGTGTTAATATTTGTGTATTTGTGTTTGACAATTTTACGATTTGATTCTAGTTCGATTTCAAGCCTTAAATCGCTTTCTGGAAAGTTATACGCAAACTGATGCGTAAATGTAATCAGTTTAACACGAAAAACACTCCAGAATAGTGACATAGGCTTAACATACCTTAAATAACCTTTACATAACTTAGAAATAAGTTTTGGAGGGTTTGGTGTGTCAAAAACAAGTTTATTCGATCGCAGGGACTATTTGCGTCAAACTGCGAAAGTATGCTAATTCGTATAGTAACAAGCATTCCGGAACAAGCAAAACATACCCTAAATATCCTTTACATAGCTTAGAAATAGGCTTTAAGGGGTTCGTTATGCGAAAATACGCTTATTTGATCAATAGGGACTAAAAACGTCAAAAAGTGCATAAGTTTGCATTTACGCGCATATCTTACATTCTGAACATATCCGGACATCCAAAAATTTTTGTAATCATTAAAATATTTATTTTAGTGATTGGAATGCAAAAATACCACTCGTCGTGTAATTTGGATCGTTTTCGCGTCCGTTCGAGTTTTCGTCGTAATTAACCGAATAACGCAACCGTACGACCAAACGAACCGACATCCGAGATGTTTTCAAGCATATTTTATGTTCCCTATGCTTTAACTTCATTGTAGAGTCTTGAAATGGGGTTAACGGGGCTTAAAACATCAAAAAACTGAGTTTTACACATTCAGGGACCAAAACTGTCATTCTGTCAGTCAATCTATACCTCGCGGGCCGCGTAAGATAAGCTTAATCTTACGCGAGGCGCGACAGACTACCAGACAGAAACATTGAATCTAGCCTTTATAGCCTGTTCTAATGGTTTTTAACTCCAGATTTGTGATACAATGGACTTGTTTTTGGACTCCCATTGTGTTCTAATCTATGGGCACAAGTGCATGACTTAGATCAAGCTTTGATTCTTGCAAAAACACTTGTAAAAATCTTGATGGATCATGACTTTCTATAAATACCCAACATGTTCAACCTTCATTCCTCACACATTGATCTAAATCTGCTCTTAGTTGAAGCTAAGGCTTCATACCTGAGTGTTTTGGATCAATTCTTCCTAGCTTGGACCTTTTGTAAGCTTCTTTCATGCTTGTTTATGCTTTTCAAGCATGAAATTCAAATAGTGTTTGACTTTTTTCTTTAACCATGAATTGGTCAACACAAAGTTCGTTTGAACTTTGCAACGTGAGCGTAATCACGATGGTTATAGTCCCTTGTGACTATACCTACTGATTACCACGTCGATTAGTCGAAGTGACGAGTCAAAGTTTCGGTCAAAATACGTGTTTATGCGTATTTTGTGACGAAGCTATTTTCGGGTATCAAAACACTTTGTTTTGATATCAAACCTGTTTTCTAACTTAGTTAAACATGTTTTAACATGTTTAACTCGTCACTTTTAGTCTAGTGCTTGTTTAGGGTCGTAAGTCAAGCGGTCTTGACAACCGCTTAGACTTTCGAACCCGACCCGTTTGGTCGATCGTTAGGATCTGACCAAGCATATTTTGTGACCATAGTTGTATAGGGAATAACCTTCCGAGGTTATACCTTATGGTCACTTAGTTTAATTAGTTGTATGATAGGTAGTTTATATGCCTTAGGAAGATGACCAAAATGCCCTTTTCATGCATAATTTGATTTTAAGCATATGTAACTTAATTTTTGTCACTTAAACTGATTATGAAACATATTTAAACATGTTAGGGCATATAATACTTGTCATAGGACTAGTTAGGCGTCTCGAACGCGTATTTGCGCGAACGACGCGTTAAAGTAGCGTAAGCTACCTTAATGGGTCGTAACGGGTCATAAGCACTTAGGATAGGTTTCGATTTAGAATGTAGGATTTGTTAAACTATATCACATGAGTTCCAATACTCATTTGGTATACGAGACCTCATTCTACCCGATCTTCCGATTTAGGTGTCCATTTATTAACTAGCAATCCGATTACTAGGTACCACTTGATTTTCCTTGGTTTTCCCGAGCATTGTTAGTTCATTAGATCAAGGATACTTTGCAATTCAATGTGAGTACATAGTTCCCCTATTTTACTGTTTTCAATTGTTTTCGGGTGATTCATATGTATTAAACGATTTCGATGTTTTAAACGATGATTTAAAAAACGAATACTATGGTTTATATTAAACAATAACGATTTAGATAATGTGAACGAACTTGTTGGGACGTATTTACATAACGAATAACATTCGTTAACAATGATCAAGCCGACCAGTATTAGGTTATGGTACCATAGGATCTAACAAATCCCGTTATCGGATTGCCACCATGTTTATGTATGGGGGTTATGTGGGTAACGACTGAACATGATGATTGTTAACTTACCCTTTGGTGGTTTGTTAATACGAGTTGAACGATGGACGAGTTACGAAGGTTTGAATGTATTAAGCGAGACGACCAAAAGTTAGTTTTCACAATTAAAACGAGAACGATTTGAACGATTTTGGAACGATTGAACGATTTTGAAGGATTGAAACGATTGAACGATTTGAACAAGTTAAACGAATTGAACGAACGATTGGTTTTTAGTTTGTGATTAGATAACGGGACGGGGGTAATGTGATAAAAGCATGGTAGATACGCCGCTGGTACTTCTTATATATAAGTGTTTTTATCATATTACATTCCGTGGCGTTATTTAGTTCACTTGGGCGATCGATTTTTAAACGAAGACACATAACGATGTTTACTAAAGGATATAAACCATACGAGTTATTTTACGAGAACGATTTACGATTTGGGTTACTTAAACAAATGTTTTGGGTTAAGATTCATGGCAACGAGATTTTATAAACTATAACCAACTTAGTTTGAGCTGGTTATTCATATTGCAATACTAAGCTCTTTTCAAAACAAAGTTCTCAATTATCGACTCTTGTAGTCAAACGAGGTATTGCAACATGTAAACGAGCCATGAATCCGACACTCTCACAAAACCTATGTGCTCGCCGACATTTCTTTGCTGACTTTATTTTCACATATGTTTCAGGTGGTGTTTGATGATGTTGATTGCTACTAGGATGCATGCTCACTTAGGATCGGACGATGCCTTAGTGACTTAATAACAATGATAGACGATGTGGTTGTGTTTTAACATTAATATCAGGACAATGTAAATGATTAATATTTAAATAAAACGAAACTTTTGATCCATGTGTTGTGAAAGAATGATTCTGTTACAACACTCCCCGACGTTTCCGTCGCGATTTGTTGTTTTACGCGGTCGGGGTGTGACAGTTTGGTTTTGAAGAAAGGAGAAGGGGCGGTGGTTTGTAGCCATACACGTGGCTTTTACTACTGTTCATTTCGTTTTGTTATTAATATGTATATAATTCCTCCACTCGAACAAGTTAATTTCCATTAAGATCATAGAACCCTGATTAATTGCAATTGACTTTTTTCCATGATGAAATTCTTTTGTTCAATATCAATGGATTTGGAATTGATCATCTATATTAAGACAAAAATATTATGCTTTTCTTCATAAATTCAAGTTTATTGATATGAATTAATGGATGTGGAACGGTTTCAGGATTGAACGGTTGTGCAGAAGGTTTTAGGGTTGAATGAACTGTGCGGCTCAAGAAGCTGCTGCTTTTCTGGATTGTTTAATTTCTGATTTTCAGTCTGAGTTTGATTGTTGATGATGAGCAATGTGGTTTCAAGAATCAGAACACTGCTCTGATACCATATTATCTGGTATAGAGAATAAATTCTGTGATTGGGGTTGAATGTATTGAAATTGTATTCACACAAAATAGGGTTACACAAAGATGGTGTTTATATAGAACACCATATTACACACTAGCCCTTATACTATCTATTTCCTTCTTTCCGACAATACCAACGAGCTTCGGGTAAACCCGTTAATCTAAAAAAATTATCCGTTGGGTATACTCGACCCAAAACCCAATGGGTATCTATTGGGTAACTACTAATCAATTACATTTACTATTAAAAATAAATCAAATAACTTCAATGTAAATGAAATAAAATACCTATATGTATAAAAATGGATGCATCATATCTTTCTATACTAATAAACAAAAATCCTTTTTGCACACGTGTCATTTTCTGGTAATTTCTCACCCTTATTTTTTTATTTATCTCTTTTATTAAATAATAATAATAATAATAATAATAATAATAATATTAAACTTAAACATCAATATAACTAAATCTATTTATCTCTTTTGTTTTCATAATCTGAAATTGATTTCTTTTTCAACTCTAAAGTTTCAATCTTTGGCAATTTAAGTTTAAATTTTCAATCTTTGGTATTTTAATCCCTTTGATTGATTTGATTTTTCACTTATAATTTCAAAAGTTTTCATCTTTTGCAATTTAACCCCTTTAATTTTTTTACTTTCAACCCAAAGCTTTTCATCTTTTTACAATTTAATCTCAACACTTTTTTTACTTTCAACTTTAGTCTCTTATATACTTTTTATCTTTTATAAGTTCTCCGTTTAACGTGTCGTTCTAAATTTATGAGTTAACATGCCGCAACGTGCGTGTGGGGTTCAACGTTTTTTCATCTATTTTTTTCTGTTTGACATGTCCGTCGCAGCGCATCTATTTTTCCCCATTTGATAGGTCTGTCGCAACGTGCGAGTTAGAGATCGACTTAGTTATTTTTTCTCGGTTTTACACATAGGCTCGTGGTCATGTGAGAAACATTTTCCTTTCATCTAACATGTTATATAACTAATGAATCCCCCGCCGCATTGCGGCGGGTGGTAATTCTAGTATATGCATATTAAAAAATATAAAAGAAATTACATCGGGTATACAATCGGGTAAACGGGTACACTTTATCGGGTAATTGGGTCGGGTAAACTGGTATGTCACCAAATCCTAAACTCGTCCAAAACCCACGAAAAAAATAAAAACGAGTCTCAAACCCGTCCCAAACCCGATTATCTGAATTCTGACCCCAAACCCGATCCAAATGTCTCAGGTTTTGGGTTTACCCATCGGGTTCGGATTCGATTGCCATCCCTATTTTCCACAACTCATGTAAGCGGCCTCTCCACTAATTAGGGTTTTAATTAAATTTTACTCTTAAACATATTCACTCTCATTCGGTCGCCCTATACACCATTCCAGGTTTGAATCGAAGAGATCTACACAAGGTATGATTATTGTTCCCTTGACTTTTTAATCCTATGCATTATCTAATAATTAATAATTAATTCCCATTGTGGTCCACTCGAACACGTTAATTTTAGTTAAGATCATAGATGGAATTGATCATCTACAAGTCAAGACAAAAATATTATGCTTTTCTTTATAAATTCAAGTCTATATCAAGACAAAAATATTATGCTTTTCTTCATAAATTCAGGTTCGGGTCGGGTTTCGGGTCGTGTCAATTTCCGCGACAGAAGCCCACAAGAAGATGAAGAAGAAGATGAAGAATGATGAACTTCCACTCAGTTTAATAGAATCCAACATACTACCCAGACTTCCTGCAAAGTCAGTAGGTCGATGCATGTGCGTGTGCAAACAATTGTAACTGTTTCTTTCAACACCTATGTTTGCCCAGATTCACCTCCGCCACGTAACCATCAACGACTATAAACTTCTACTACTTGATGGCCTATCACAGGTCATCTTCCGCACGCTTGATTGTGAACCCCTCTACAATGGTTTAAGGAGCGTTCGTTCTAAACCTAGCCCTGATCCTAGTGTTGGCTGTATCATAGCAAGCTTGAATGGATTGGTATGTTTAGCAGGCAAGCCTTTTAAGCTATCGTTTTGGAATCCATTGACAGGTGCCTACAAGAGGTTGTCATCTTTACCCGACTATCCTTTTTTTTTCGCTTAATTATAATGATGTTGCCGGTTTCTATACTGACTCTTCCAATGATTACAAACTTCTATATTTGATCAATGGGGCTCGCAATGGGGCTTATATATATTCCAACAGATTGGATTCGTGGAGAAAGATTGATTTTTCAGTTGACACCGCCTGCAACTGTGAAAGGCCTCAGTCTACTTTGTGCGGCCAGTTCATTTATTTTAAAGGGAGTCATAGATGGATTATATGTTTTGATGTGAAGACAGAAAAATTTAGGGAAATACAATGTCCACCGGTTCCAGGTAGTGCAAAAAGTTATCGTAGAAGTTTAGTCGTTCTCCGTGGATGCATTCACTTGTGTGTATCCTATAAGATAATAATAAGCGACATACGGTGGATGCATGGCGATATATGGAGGATGGATGGTGATGATGGGTGGGTGAAGGTGGCTGCTTTCAGTGACCCGCAACCGCTTCATAAGAAGTTTACTATTACGGAATGATTCAATACTCCATGGTGTATGCACGTGACAGATTGTGCACGTGTCAGATTGAATCAATCTCCTTATTTCTTGGCTTTCAGTTAGTTGTTAACGTTATTATTTCAAGTTTAATAAGTCCTAGTATTTTGCTTTTCAGTTGTTAACGTTATTGTTTCCGTTGTAATGCTGGCTATATAAGTGCAGCTCTTGTTCTTGTTTTATTATTCACAAAAACCAATAAGAAAAGCCTTGAGATTGATTCATTACTTGTTCTTCGTGAGTTTACTATTGCAGTCTGATATCAACAGTGGTATCAGAGCTTGAGAGTGATCCTTATCAATCTTTTTCTTCGAGTGTTACCCTTCAATGGCCGAACAAACAAGTACCTTACCCACTGCTCCTACTCCGATCCCTGTCTTCAAGGGAGAAGGGTATGAACATTGGAGTATTCGGTTGAAAACAATTTTAAAATCAAGAGAGCTCTGGGAATTGGTTGAGGAAGGAGTAAATAAGGCTGAAACTGATGTCAACAAACTGAAGAATCTCAAGAAAAGAGATGCTCATGCTATGGCCATCATCCAACAGGCTGTACATGATCAACTTTTTTCTAGAATTGCTGCTGCTGAATCCGCTAAAGAAAGTTGGGAAATTCTAAAAATGGAGTATGAAGGTGATACTCAAGTAAAGGCTATTAAGCTGCAAGGACTTCGTAGGGATTTTGAGAACTTGTCCATGAAAGAAGGAGAGTCTGTGGGAGAATACTTCTCACGAGTGATGGGAATAGTTAGTCAAAAGAGGGCATATGGAGAAGTGATTTCTGATCAAACTGTGGTAGAAAAGATTCTGAGGAGCTTGACTCCCAAGTTTGATTTTATTGTGCCATCCATTGAGGTATCTTTTGATTTGACTAAACTCTCACCAGTAAAATTGATGGGATCCTTACAGTCACAGGAGGAAAGACTTAATAGCAGATCTGCTGAAAAAGCTGGAAAAAATGAAGAGCATGCCTTGCAAGTGATACAAGAAAGCAATCGACCAGGAAATTCACGTGGTAGAGGACGTGGAGGATTTAGAGGTCGTGGGAGAGGAAGATCATTTGATCGAAGCAAGGTGCCTCAATGCTACACCTGTAAGAAATATGGTCATATGTCTAAAGAGTGTTGGTATAATGAAGATGCCCAGGTAAACGTTGCTGCAGATCCAGATGAACAAAAAGAGGAGAACAACAATGAAGAGCAACATCTCTTCATGGCGATTGCGGGTCAGTTTAATGGAGCTCATGAGTCAAATAACCTATGGTTTCTTGATTCGGGTTGTTCTAATCATATGACTGGGTCCAGATCTAGTTTTATAGAACTAGATGAAACGTTCAAGTTAAATGTTCAACTGGGAAACAAGAAGATTCTGGCAATTGAAGGAAAGGGAACTGTGAGGATCAATACAGGTTCAAACAGTCACAAACTTCTGAATGATGTGTATTATGCTCCATCCTTGGAGTACAATCTGCTGAGTGTGGGGCAGCTTATGAGAAAGGGATATTCTCTTCACTTTGAAGATGGAAACTGCACAATCAAAAACCATGGTATTGAGTTAATAAAAATCCCTATTGCCACTAATAATATGTTTGTTCTAGATGCTACAAAAACTGTGTCAAGCACTTCCAACTGCAATGTCTCAAACTCAGTGCAACTGTGGCACAAGAGATACGGGCATATCAATTGGGATAACTTGAAGACTCTCTGTGATAAAGATATGGTGATTGGTATGCCAAGAATCAAAGGTTCTGGTGTTTGTGAAGGTTGTATTCTGGGCAAACAGATTCGTCAACCATTCAAGTCCACATCATGGAGAGCCACTAAGAAGTTGGAGCTTGTTCATGCTGATCTGTGCGGGCCTATGCAGGTACCTAGTCTTGGCCGTAGTCTGTATTATTTTCTACTCATAGACGATGTGTCAAGGATGTGTTGGGTCTATTTCATTGAAAAAAAATCTGATGCCTTTGAAAAGTTCAAAATCTTTAAAGCCTTAGTTGAAAAACAAAGCGAGTGTTCTATTAAGGTGTTAAGAACAGATAGAGGTGGAGAGTTTTGTTCAAAAGAATTTAACTCATTTTGTGAAGTGCATGGTATTAAAAGAGAGCTTACTGAGCCACACACTCCTCAACACAATGGAGTGGTGGAAAGAAAGAATAGAACGGTGATGGGAATGACCAGGAGTATGTTAAAAGAAAGAAGTCTGCCAAACTATCTATGGGCTGAGGCAGTTGCCACCTCAGTTTATCTCATTAACAGATCTCCCACTACTGCTGTGCAAGATAAAACTCCCTACCAGGTATGGTTCAATTCTAAACCAGATGTTACTAATTTGAAGATATTCGGTTGTGTTGCATATGGGCATGTCTTTGCACATGGAAGAAGGAAGTTGGATGACAGGTCAAATAAGATGATCTTTATTGGTTACTCATCAAATGGTACTGGTACTAGACTGTTTAATCCAGTGACAAAGAAATTTGAAACTAGAAGGTTTGGTGACACTACCATAGTGGAAGATGCATCATGGAACTGGCAGGAGGTGCACAAGTCTGACAAACAAGTGTATGACAGGATGTATGCTGATCCGTTTCCAGAAGAAGTGGTTGTTGACACTCAAACTATTAACCACAATGTTGAAGTCTCAGCTGACACTCAAGGTCCAGCCACACCTCAAGTGACAACACCACAAGCTGAAACAAGTCAAGTTCAATCCGGGGAAAGCTCAAGCTCCAGTTCATCAGCTCCGTTAAGAGTCAGAACCGTTGCAGATCTGTATGCTAACACTCAAGAGATGGATGCTGTGGGCCCTGATCATTTAACATGTCAATTTGCTCTTAATATTGTTGATCCTGTATGTTTTTCTGAAGCAGTAAAGAAGGAAGAGTGGCAGGTGGCTATGAAGGAGGAACTTGAAGCAATTATCAAGAACAATACATGGCAGCTTGTTACTCTCCCTGAGGGTAAGAATGTTGTTGGTCTCAAGTGGTTATTCAAAACAAAGATTGGAGCTGATGGGGAATTGATCAAGCACAAAGCCAGGCTAGTTGCTAAGGGATATTCTCAGAAATATGGAATAGACTATGAGGAAACGTTTGCTCCAGTTGCAAGATTTGAAACAATTAGGCTTGTTATAGCTATTGCTGCGCTTAGAGGTTGGATTTTACATCAACTGGATGTGAAGTCTGCCTTTCTAAACGGTGATTTGGAGGAAGAAATATATGTTGAACAGCCTGAAGGTTTTCAAGTTAAAGGAGAGGAAAGTAAAGTGTACAGATTGCACAAGGCTTTATATGGGTTGAAGCAGGCTCCCAGGTCTTGGTACTCAAAGATAGATGGGTATTTCAGTAGCAACGGTTATATTAGAAGCCCAAATGAGCCAACACTTTATGTTAAAACAAATGCGCTTGGTATCATCTATGTATGCCTTTACGTAGATGACATCATTTGCACAAGTTCAAGTGGGTTGATGATTGCTGAATTCAAAGCTGGGACGAAGAAAGTGTTCGAGATGACTGACTTGGGGCAACTGCAATATTTTCTGGGCTTAGAGATCAAACAAACCCAGGAGGGCGTATTTGTCTCTCAAGAAAAATATGCTCTCAATCTAATCTCTAAGTTTGGAATGACAGGTTGCAAATTAGATGATATTCCAATGAGTCCGTATGAAAAATTTCAGGCTGATGATGGTGAGGACAAGGTTGAGGAAACAAGATATAGAAGTTTAGTGGGTGGTCTGATGTATCTGACTCACACTCGACCAGATTTGTCCTATGCTGTGGGAGTATTATCTCGGTTCATGCAGTCTCCTTCAAAAACACATACTGGTGCAGCTAAGAAGATCTTAAGATACATTGCAGCAACTTGTCGGTTTGGAATTTGGTATAAAAGAGGAACTAAAGTGGAGCTGTTTGGGTATACTGATAGTGACTGGGCAGCATGCATTGATGATAGGAAAAGTGTGAGTGGTTATGTGTTTTCAATTGGGAATGGAGCCATTTCCTGGTGTTCAAAGAAGCAGGCCACAGTTGCTTTGTCAAGCACTGAGGCAGAATATATATCAGCAACTGGTGCAGCATGTCAATGTATTTGGCTTAGTAGAATCTTGGAAGACTTGGGCATAAAACAAGAAAATGCTACTACAATATGGTGTGACAGTCAATCAGCAATTAATTTGTCCAGAAATCCAGTTACACATAGCAAGTCCAAGCATATTGAATTAAAATATCACTTCATAAGAGACATGGTAAATCAAGAGAAAGTGATACTGAGGTTTTGCAACACAAGAGAACAGATTGCAGATTGTATGACCAAAGCCTTGGCACGTGAGAAGTTTGTGATTCTTCGATTTCAGTTGGGAGTGCAGGAGTTTGAATCAAGGGGAGGTATTACGGAATGATTCAATACTCCATGGTGTATGCACGTGACAGATTGTGCACGTGTCAGATTGAATCAATCTCCTTATTTCTTGGCTTTCAGTTAGTTGTTAACGTTATTATTTCAAGTTTAATAAGTCCTAGTATTTTGCTTTTCAGTTGTTAACGTTATTGTTTCCGTTGTAATGCTGGCTATATAAGTGCAGCTCTTGTTCTTGTTTTATTATTCACAAAAAGCAATAAGAAAAGCCTTGAGATTGATTCATTACTTGTTCTTCGTGAGTTTACTATTGCAGTCTGATATCAACATTTACATGGCCCCATATATGCACAACGAGTACTGGCAATTGGCTTGCCGTTTTGGATAATGAAAACATATCACTTAACAAAATGAATTCGGAAGACTTCACAAGACACTATCCGTGTTTCTCTACTCCAAGTTGGGAGTATAGATTTAGTCGAATGATATATGTTGAGACTCTTGTCTCACCTGTGAATCCGTGACTGGTTGTTTAATTTCTCTAGTAAGTATGTTTCCGTTTATTGTCGTCACAGGACTCAAACTACTGATCATATTTTCTTTATCAGCAATCTTCACATTCAATAAATAATATCATAATTAATTGATAGATGAACATTCTAGCATCTTTCTGAATAACAGGAATTATCATTGACTTCACTCTGCAATAGCAGCAAACAAAACAGGACATGGAAATGCCAATCATATGCAGCATTTACCTATTTAAAAATGGGTGTGTTTTGATTCTGGTTTATCTTTAGCGGGTCAAATAGGTTAGGTTAAAGAACTTAACTATTATCAGGCCAAACACAACTCCCAAGTCTTTAAAACAACTCAAAAACTTGTAAAGTGTGGCGATACTTTAGGTGTAAAAATTGTTTAAAAAAGATTAAAATAAATAGGAAAAGCAAAAGTGAGCTTTTTATGAGGTCAAGGGCTTGGGCGGCATATCCAACTTTGAGAACACCTTGTAAAAACGTTTTAGGGAGGAGGGGGTGTGTTCGGGTAAGGCATTTCAAGTAGGCTACCCGATTCGGTAACACCCCGTCACCCATGCAAATACCGAAATTGGGTAGTGCTAGCGGGTATATGTCACCGAATGTTGGAGATGACATAGTAGATTAAGAATGGTAGGGTCCATAGTTTTGGGTAGTTGAGAGGAGTGCCCTCTCCTGCCTTAGCCTTGTTTTTTTTTTTTTAAAACAACAAAGCATGTTATTAAAGAAAAAAGCCCGCTAGCAAGACAATAGTGGCTAAACTTAAAAGAGAGAAAAAAAGCCCACTTGCAACTACAAGCACACAAAAAATCAGTAGTCAAACAATTTTTTTTTTTTTTTGGTTTTGTTTCTGTCGTCATTATTTTAACTGGAAATTGAAATTATTAAAATTAAAAGTCAAACTTTATTGGAGAAGATAAAAGTTAATAGAATTAAATTTTGGGAACTAAAAGTTATATTCAAATCGGAATCATAAAAAAAAGTTGTATTATTCATCAAATCTACTAAAATTATAAAATTTGGATTTCTGAAAAATATGATGTGATATCATTAATCAACATATATCTTAATCAAATTTATGGGATGTGATCATATAAATAAGAAGATATTTTTCTAGTTTTATTTAATTTGAAAACAGAAATTATAGCATAATTATACCTCCTTAATTATCTCTTGATTCCAAAATTAACCCGTTCTATTAGTAAGCATAATCTCCAGATCAAATCAATAAAATCCCTTGCACACATTGGTGATTGGCGATATTCAACTCCAAATCCCGGAAACAGAAGATGGGGAGCATAGCCCACAACAAAATTAAGATGCAGATGAGGATGAAGAATGATGAACTTCCACTCAGTTTGATAGAATCCAACATACTACCAAGGCTTCCTGCAACGTCCGTAGGTCGATGCATGTGCGTGTGCAAACAATGGAAATCGTTTCTATCCACACCTATGTTTGCCAGGATGCACCTCCACCACGTAACCATCAACGACCATAGACTTCTCATACTTGACACCGCCTTCTCCATCCGTACGGTTGATTGTGAATCTCCAAGGACCATCCGCTCTACGTGTAGCCCTAGCCCTGATCGTAATGATGCCTATAGACATCTCATATTAGCAAGCTTGGATGGATTGGTATGTCTAGCTACAAAGGTACCATGTAAGCTAACATTTTGGAATCCATTGACGGGCGCCTACAAGTGGTTGTCGTCTTTCCCCAGCTCCACTATCAATGCTTCTGATGTTTTCGGTTTTTATATCGACTCTTCTAATGATTACAAACTTCTTTACTTGATTATGGGGCGTCTCGACAGTGCTTATATCTATTCCCACAGACTGGATTCATGGAGGAAGATTGATTTTTCAGTAGGTTTTAACTTTGCCTGCATTATTTGCTCTCTGTTAGCGGAAGCCGATGAACTTCATCTTCATCATGGTGGGGTTTTGGTGGTTTGATAAGAAACTTTGGGTGGTTAACAGGATTTGCAGGCATGGTTCGTAACAAAGAGAATGTGTAAAGTGGACAAACAATAACGACAGTTTTGAATGTCTTGGTACCGAGAGAAGTTCCCGGCAGCAAGTTTATATACATTAGATAAACAAGACGGTTATTTGGCGGTTTGTTTTGGCGGGAATAACCATCAAATATGTAACGTTTAACCAACCAACACAACCCCTTGTCTATTATCGTTTCTTACATACGAATATAACGAAATATAGTGATAATGTATAATTACAAATAACTATCGAAATATAATTATGTTTATATAAACTAATACTCTCCCCTAAACATAATTATGTTTACGGGAGTTTTTGATAACGCTGTAGTTTGCTTCGTTTACAGCCTTCTTTGCCCTTGAGAAATCGAATTTCTTCCGTTGTTGTAGTTTCTTGAGTCCATGCCAATCATTTCCACCATAGAAGGCATAATGATCTTCAGCTGCATGTTGATTTGCTTCCGGCTGCCCATATAAATCACTGGTCTCACCTGCTTGATCTGCAAATAATGCATAATGTTCTGTATCCTTTCCTACTGCTCCCGTACTGCTTGAACATCCAGCAGTTTCAGTTTGACCTGCATCATTTATAACCTCCTTGTCTCCTTCGCTCATGCTTTGTCTGGGATCTACCGTCTTCACTTCCTCTTTTCCGAGTGCCTTCTCTTGAGTTATCTTGAACTTGTAATAGTATAGAAGTACGTCCAGATACATAGCGTATATCAGACGCATGTATTCACCATCTTTATATTCGAAACCTATATCCTTTGCTATCATAGCCCACATGCCGTTCTCAGTGATTCTCCGGTGACCACCTTCCCTCTTCACCGCCATATACAGATCTAATAACCTTACTTTCCGATTGTTTGAAGCATATTGTCACGACCCCCGACCCACCCTGGACGGAATCGGGAGCCGCGAACAGCCAAGTGGTACCGGTGATTATTTTGAAAAATATTGCAGCGGAAATTTCATCAGGACCGTGAGTTAGGAAAAATATCAGAATTTAGAAAACACCGGATTTTATTTATTAAATAGATGGGATAAACCCATATTTTACAAAGGTAGCTTTAATAAGGGATAAACCCAATTACATAAAACAATATTTCTTAATTTGATTTAATTAATAAAATAAGCCACTTCTTGATGCCTTTCAGTGCCGTATCCATCTCTTACTCCAATCTACTTTAATTACCTGAAACGCGTTTTAAAAATGTTTTGTCAGCGGGAAATACTGAGTGAATCATTCTTTTATAAAAACGACTCGTTTATTATAATTTACAGTATTAAGAGAGATTACAATGTTTATTTCAACCAAATACCCACAGTATTTGTCACTCGACTCGTTTCGGTGACTGTGGTCATATTACTATTGAGTCCGTTCACCCAATAGTAACGAGTATCATTAATTAGGTTCGCCCACCTAAAGTGATAAAAACAGTAGTAATGTGCACAATACCCCACATACCGGCTGTAAATTGGTGACTACATATACTTAATCACTGTAATTATGATCTTGAAAATAAACATACTTTTTGTAAACAGATTTGATAAAAAGAGAATGACTCACTTTATAATCATGCAGATTCATACGGCCAAAGTTTAGTCTACAGATAAGCATTGATATATTGCAGATTTATACAGGCAGAGCTTAGCCTATTGATTTTAGCCTTGTAAACTCACGAGATTAAAACCCTCACAACGAATGACAAAGTGCAATCACTTAAACATCCATCGGATTCACAACGAATGACAAAGGATAGCGCTTAAACATCCAGTCGGATAGTTTAAATCGATCGGACATTGAATCGTAGCAGCGATCGAGTTAATACCCTGTATCGTAGCAGAATTCGAGCTAGTGCGTGTTTTGTAGTAAACAGAAGATATCTCGACGTAGGAAATGAATTTTAACGTCGTTTCAACACCAGAAATCAAGTCCCACACCCCTCTATTTATACTGAAAAATTGTCCCCCTCGCGTGTCGCGAGGGGTCACATGGGCGGCGTCGCGTGGCGCGACGGGGTTACTTTTAACATAGGGTAGCCACGTCTTCAACTAGCTTGTGTGAGTCGACGGAATATTAAAATTCGAATTTGACAACGAGATATGAAGATAATCGTCAAGTGGGAATATCCTCCCTTGAGTTTTAGGGGCCCTAATCCTGATTCTGATTGTTCTGAAAATTTTAGGGATTGTGTAAGATTACTTGAGTGTCTCAATTAGGGTTTCTTTTTAGACAAAATATAAATAATAATAATAATAATAATAATAGTAAAATATAATAGTTTTGGTGAGAGTTGTTATGGTTTGGGACATTTTTGAATATAATTATATCATAAAGAAAAAGGGAATAAAATAGTGAGAAAAGAGAATGAACCCACTTTGTAACTTTAGGGTTCAACTAGAAGTCTCCTGGTAGAATATTGGGTAAAATCTTTTGAGCTATTTTGAAAATATATAAAGCACTCGTGTTAAGTATAGTACCCCTAATTTCAACCTTTTCCCTATGTCACGAGACAGAACCCCAATAAACTTAGTCGGGCCCTGACATATGTTATGGGGCTCAGATCAATCGGAAAGGGTAGCGGTGATCGGAAGTTAAAACACTTAAAACGGGACAAAGCTTTAAAATATTATGGAGTGAAATATATATAAAAAAATTAGTTTAGAAGGAATAGAGGGGCGAAAAGAAAGAAGTTTGAGTAGGCTTTGTATGTAGAATTGCAGTTCTATTTATAGCTATTTTCGATGGATCTTAGACTGAGTGTAGTGGGGCGACTCCCACCCCTAGGTCGCCCCAGGTCGCCTGGAACACCGCCCCCGGGGGCGACTTGGGTGGCGTCCCCCTCCAGCCCAACCTGTTCTCGTCGCCTACTTTCCACAAAAATCAAAAAACTATCCTCTTATATTTGTGCCACGTGTTTATATAAAAAAAATCAAACACTTTATATTTTTAACATAAAAAAAATCAAAATTAAATGGGTGCCACGTGTCGCAAGACGCCCCACCCAGCAAGGTTGCCCCACTACCCCTTTTTTGGTCAAAATCCTCTTATGTGACGTGGCGCCACGTGTCGCAAGACGCCCACTCAAAAGGTTGCCCCACTACACTCAGTCTTAGAGTGTTTGGCAACAAGACACGTCTATATTTTTATTAAATTCTAATGTCAACATACATGTATACGTGCATGTTCATTATTAATTCAAGAATTTTAATATTATTTTATTTCTTCCTTACATATCTCGATCCTACAAAATTCTTAAATCAAAATTTATTATTATTATTATTATTATTATTATTTTATTCATTTAATGTAAACGTAAACTTACTTGTAAGTTTATTTAATTTATATTTTATTATATATATATTATAATTAATTTAACTGCTTCACTTATTTGGCGTGTATAACTTATAAAATATGGCATTCTAGAAAATAATAAATATGTCTTTAGAACGAGTATATTTTTGTCTACATTTGGGTCTAAGTTTCATTCAAAGTAGAGTAGGTTCAAAATACAATTTATTTTTATAATTTAATTATTATACGGTTCCTAGGCCTGTCTAGGAACTTCATATTTCTAACAGTCGACTTACCCGTAATATACCTGTCTAATAATATAAGTTTTTATAGACTTTTATTTTATTAAAAAGGTCACCCATATACAAGCCAATATAATATTTCAACCAACTATAAACTAGTGTTTAAAACTATTTGGGTTGAATATTTATATTAAAAATAAACTAGTTACTAGTTACTAGTGATTAATAAATTTAACCAAAACTATAATCTTATATGATAAAAATAGGAATGTTACATTCTCCCCACCTTGTTTTAAATCTCGTCCTCGAGATTTGGGTTATGATATTTCTTTTAGACTTATGTCATATTTTAGTTAATAAAAACAATATTAAGGTAGATGACACAGAAGTAAAATATCTAATTTTGTGAATATGAGTTGTATAATAAGTAGGATTCAATGGTTCAACTGAATTAGTTCAAGAAATCGATGACAAATGAATAAGATGAAAGGATATAATTTCTAAAGTGACTAGGTTCAAGCCAAAAGATATATGATCAATAGATATTATTAAAAATAAAAGTGAAGGACTTTTAGAAATAAAATTCTTTGTTAAAAGAAAGCTTACTTTGATTAGCAACTGAGGAAGTCTTAGAATCAACAGGTTCAAAATGAAATAAAAGCATGAAAAATGATTTGTCAAATATTTATGATATTAGAAAATCAAAGTGTTAAGATGAGTGAATTGCAAAGATACACCAAAAGACAATAGAGTTAGTGTATTATTGTTTAGAGTTCCAAGTTGTTTTAATTGTGAAACAATGTGATAGTACACTATTAGTGACTATATTTTTCATACTATGTCCTAGAGATCGAAATATAATAAGAATAAGTTGTTTTAACAAGACCAACCATTATATTATATTTGTAAAGTAAATGTAATATATATTATTTGTGTCCCTGTCTGAACCGTATCTTATATATCAAATATAAATACTATGTAATATATATTATTTGTTACGCATTTTTACTATATGTAAATGGTCACTAATTTTAAATAAATATTGTTTTAGTATTTTACTATACTATATATAAAATAACTTATATTTACTATGTAATATATATTACAAAACACTGCAATGAAGTTATAACAAAATATTTATTATTTTGTAAAAGCAATCACTATTATTTATAACGTTAAATGAAAGTTGTAAATAAAGGTGTAAAAATATTTATTGTACAAAAGTATTTGTAAAATATTTTGTAAATATATAACACTTTAATGGGTCGATTCTATGTGATTACTTAGTTTTATTTTGAAACCATATAACGTTGTGAATGTATTTATAAATGTTGTAAATAAGTGAAAACGGAGACTATTCTTATATATTATAAGGTTCCCCTAACCCAACGTAGTTGATGACTACATATTTTTCTTATATGGTTATTTTCTTGCCAGAGTGTTATGGTATATAGTGACCACAAAACATGTGATACATAATTATTTATATAATTTTATTCATCCCTCTAATTCTTGTATTGTTTTATAAAAATATATCTTCCCCTTACAGTACAAAGTAAAATAATTATATATATATATATATATATAAAATTTACTAAATAAGTATGATGACTTTAACTTATATACATTAACTAGTCATTATCATGGGTGGATATTGGTTAGTGCTGCCTTGTTTAAGCATAGGTGGCCAGTCCATGCCTAACTAAGGCTAGTCTATCTAATATCTGCCATTGACAATAACCCTAGTATCTGAAAATAATACTAACACATCTGTTATTTACAAATAATAAATTTATTAATAATAAATAATTTAAACATAAACTTAAATGAGAATATATCTCAATATAATTTTTTTATACATATATAAAATATAAATTCTTCACCTCAATGGTTTTAACAAAATTTATTGACTCGATATCAAAGAGTTATCGTTTTGCAATTATGTGGTTTATAGTGCAAAGAACAGAATGATATTTAAGTTTGGATAAAATAACAAATCGGAATGAAGTCCTCCAGTGGTCTTCATAATCAATTGAATCACATGCGCAACAAATAGTGCATGTGTAATGTGTGAATTTACCAGGAAATAAAATAGATCAATATTCGCTACTATGAAAGAATTCCTCATGGTATGATGACTATTAGGGGAAGTAGAAATGCGAAAGTCAACTTATTATGCAAAAGTCAGAATTTCAACGAAAAATATAAGAACTTTTATCTGGAATTTCGTGTGATAACCGTTGTTAAATGACATTACCAGAGAATGTCGAATAGGGAATTTGCAAAGGTAGGTGACTCCTTTTTCAGTGATAATAATTATGACTATGATTAGACTGTGTACAGATGGTTGTGAAATCTTGTTACAACGTACCTCAGCGAGATTCATGTTGCTTATAAGATTTGCGTGGCAAAGTGCCGCTTTTTGATTAGTAGTTCTTCTTACTGACAGAATTTTAACATTGGTGTCATCGTGCCCAATTTATAAAGGTTTTGCCTCGAAAGTTGTGTGTGATATACTTTGACGTCTGTGGACGTTTAAATTTTTAAATTTTCATGTGTTTTCTTGTACCTTATCACAACTTTACATGCTTCTTACTTGCGTTAATAGTTTATGGTAACGCTTTAGAAATTCTTTATACTTTTAATAGTGTCCCAATTTAAAGGGTTTCTATTGTTTATATTGTCACACGAGTTATGAGGTAAATGATCAAACGAAATAATATTTGATATCAGAAAAGAGATTCCTAATAAAGAAATCTAGACACATATGCTTGTGCTTTATTCCTATTTGGCTTTTGGAATTCCTTATAGATATACAAATCTATATAATCACATATATCTTTTATAAGATCATGTTTTTTTTAACAGCTTTATATTTCCAAAGTAATTCAGATATCAGATCATGATACTATTTAGGGAAAACTTGTCACTTGTTTGACATATTATATACCCTGTCTTATCCGGTTCTCGCCGGAGAGGTAACCTCAGTATATCCGGACAAGCTGGAGAGTCTACTACACCATACCCAGTCTTGCTGGAGAAAATTTTCTATTTCCCATAAATAGTACCTTTTAAAAGTGCCTCTTTTATTAGGGCTTTTATCCAGAATCAAGGAAATTTGTATTTCCGTAACATATCTTATTATAGACCAAGTAGTATTAATAATCAAGAATTAACAGCAGTTAAGTGTTATTACCTGCAATGTTCTAATCGTCATTCTTACGGCATACTAAAAAAAATCCATCATACTTTATTTACACAAGTACTTAGCTTATCTCGAAGCTTATACTAAGGCATCTTTTCTTAAGTTCAAGTCTAAGTGCTATCATGTGTGCTACCAGTTAATGACAATCTCCTAACTCTTTTATACAAACTTAGGTATTATTATTACAACACCAATAGGCTTAAAGTAGTGGCTCTGATACCACCTTCTGTCACGACCCCCGACCCACCCTGGACGGAATCGGGAGCCGCGAACAGCCAAGTGGTACCGGTGATTATTTTGAAAAATATTGCAGCGGAAATTTCATCAGGACCGTGAGTTAGGAAAAATATCAGAGTTTAGAAAACACCGGATTTTATTTATTAAATAGATGGGATAAACCCATATTTTACAAAGGTAGCTTTAATAAGGGATAAACCCAATTACATAAAACAATATTTCTTAATTTGATTTAATTAATAAAATAAGCCACTTCTTGATGCCTTTCAGTGCCGTATCCATCTCTTACTCCAATCTACTGTAATTACCTGAAACGCGTTTTAAAAAGGTTTTGTCAGCGGGAAATACTGAGTGAATCATTCTTTTATAAAAACGACTCGTTTATTATAATTTACAGTATTAAGAGAGATTACAATGTTTATTTCAACCAAATACCCACAGTATTTGTCACTCGACTCGTTTCGGTGACTGTGGTCATATTACTATTGAGTCCGTTCACCCAATAGTAACGAGTATCATTAATTAGGTTCGCCCACCTAAAGTGATAAAAACAGTAGTAATGTGCACAATACCCCACATACCGGCTGTAAATTGGTGACTACATATACTTAATCACTGTAATTATAATCTTGAAAATAAACATACTTTTTGTAAACAGATTTGATAAAAAGAGAATAACTCACTTTATAATCATGCAGATTCATACGGCCAAAGTTTAGTCTACAGATAAGTCTTGATATATTGCAGATTTATACAGGCAGAGCTTAGCCTATTGATTTTAGCCTTGTAACCTAGTGCATACGAACTAGGTAGGTAACTTAATACAGCATTTACGATAACTCACGAGATTAAAACCCTCACAACGAATGACAAAGTGCAATCACTTAAACATCCATCGGATTCACAACGAATAACAGAGTATTCCCCGAGTTCGGGTGGTACTCAAACATCCTGTCGGAATCACGACTAATGACAAAGTATAGCGCTTAAACATCCAGTCGGATAGTTTAAATCGATCGGACATTGAATCGTAGCAGCGATCGAGTTAACACCCTGTATCGTAGCAGAATTCGAGCTAGTGCGTGTTTGGTAGTAAACAGAAGATATCTCGACGTAGGAAATGAATTTTAACGTCGTTTCAACACCAGAAATCAAGTCCCACACCCCTCTATTTATACTGAAAAATTGTCCCCCTCGCGTGTCGCGAGGGGTCACATGGGCGGCGTCGCGTGGCGCGACGGGGTTACTTTTAACATAGGGTAGCCACGTCTTCAACTAGCTTGTGTGAGTCGACGGAATATTAAAATTCGAATTTGACAACGAGATATGAAGATAATCGTCAAGTGGGAATATCCTCCCTTGAGTTTTAGGGGCCCTAATCCTGATTCTGATTGTTCTGAAAATTTTAGGGATTGTGTAGGATTACTTGAGTGTCTCAATTAGGGTTTCTTTTTAGACAAAATATAAATAATAATAATAATAATAATAGTAAAATATAATAGTTTTGGTGAGAGTTGTTATGGTTTGGGACATTTTTGAATATAATTATATCATAAAGAAAAAGGGAATAAAATAGTGAGAAAAGAGAATGAACCCACTTTGTAACTTTAGTGTTCAACTAGAAAGTCTCCTGGTAGAATATTGGGTAAAATCTTTTGAGCTATTTTGAAAATATATAAAGCACTCGTGTTAAGTATAGTACCCCTAATTTCAACCTTGTCCCTATGTCACGAGACAGAACCCCAATAAACTTAGTCGGGCAGAGCCCTGACATATGTTATGGGGCTCAGATCAATCGGAAAGGGTAGCGGTGATCGGAAGTTAAAACACTTAAAACGGGACAAAGCTTTAAAATATTATGGAGTGAAATATATATAAAAAAATTAGTTTAGAAGGAACAGAGGGGCGAAAAGAAAGAAGTTTGAGTAGGCTTTGTATGTAGAATTGCAGTTCTATTTATAGCTATTTTCGATGGATCTTAGAGTGTTTGGCAACAAGACACGTCTATATTTTTATTAAATTCTAATGTCCATACATGTATACGTGCATGTTCATTATTAATTCAAGAATTTTAATATTATTTTATTTCTTCCTTACATATCTCGATCCTACAAAATTCTTAAATCAAAATTTATTATTATTATTATTATTTTATTCATTTAATGTAAACGTAATAAGTTTATTTAATTTATATTTTATTATATATATATTATAATTAATTTAACTGCTTCACTTATTTGGCGTGTATAACTTCTAAAATATGGCATTCTAGAAAATAATAAATATGTCTTTAGAACGAGTATATTTTTGTCTACATTTTGGTCTAAGTTTCATTCAAAGTAGAGTAGGTTCAAAATACAATTTATTTTTATAATTTAATTATTATACGGTTCCTAGGCCTGTCTAGGAACTTCATATTTCTAACAGTCGACTTACCCGTAATATACCTATCTAATAATATAAGTTTTTATAGACTTTTATTTTATTAAAAAGGTCACCCATATACAAGCCAATATAATATTTCAACCAACTATAAAATAGTGTTTAAAACTATTTGGGTTGAATATTTATATTAAAAATAAACTAGTTACTAGTGGTTAATAAATTTAACCAAAACTATAATCTTATATGATAAAAATAGGAATGTTACACATATGCAGGCAACGGTCTTGAGTGAATTTCCAGTTTTTTCTTGAGAAACCATTCTATCATGTTGTTGAAAGTAATATCTAGATAATATTTATCCTTAATAACATAATCTTCATCTTCGAGCATATTCGGTAGGGCCTTACAATCATGAAAATCCTTAAACGACATTGCCTGTAGTATCAAAATATTCCAATCCGGTTCATCCGCTGAAATATTCAGATTTTCAAAGTATTCATTTAAGAATTCAGATTTAAACTTCTCATGTTCTTGTCCATTATCTATCACATGCTGTTTTTCTAATTCACCCCTCTCTTCTTCTCTTGTCAGGCCTGTATTTCCATTCTTTCTGTTCTTCAAGGGGACACTAAATGTCGGAAATAACTTGCATACATCCCCCATAAATTTTACAGTGAAACCTTGAGTCACTAATTGATCGAGACTTAAGACATTTCTGTCTATGTCCGGTGTGTAAAACACACTTTGGACTCGTATCCTTTTCGGACCCGGTTATAACATCAACCACACCAATACCTCTAATGAAGAAAAATTGATTTTCTCCGGTCTCCGTTTCGACACATGACATATTTTTCATTCGCTTAAACATGTCTATGTTACTAGAAAAATGGTGTTTATAAGTTTTGCTAACATACCATATATCTGACCAATATCCCCCGTCCGTTCTGATCACCATGTGTTCTTGTCTCTGATCGGTTTGTTGGTGAGTATCTGAATCTGGATGTTTCTCTGTTCCAGTATTGACCGCTAGACGTAGTAATTGACTCTCTTCATCCTTCTCCTTCTCTTGACATGCAGAAATTTTGTGGCTAGGCTTATTGCAATAGTAACAACACCGCTGCATCCATTTTCGTTCACGTTTTTCTTCTGTGCAGTGCATACATGGCATCATTGTTGACGACGGCTTTAAATTATCATTATTTATATAACCGGCTCTGATACCACTTGTTAGCGGAAGCCGATGAACTTCATCTTCATCATGGTGGGGTTTTGGTGGTTTGATAAGAAACTTTGGGTGGTTAACAGGATTTGCAGGCATGGTTCGTAACAAAGAGAATGTGTAAAGTGGACAAACAATAACGACAGTTTTGAATGTCTTGTGTAACAACTCTCATTAAAAAGTACTAAATATTATTTTAATTGACCAATAGGAAACCCTAATTGAGACACCCAATTGATTCTGAACAAGCCCTAAAATTTTCAGAACAATCAGGGCCCTAAAACTCGGGGGGGTAAAACCTAGTTGATATTATCTTTACAGATTTACGTGGAAATTGAATTTTAACGAATTGTCGACTCACCTGAGCTAGTTGGACACGTACCTACCCTACCCTAAAAATGTCACCTCAGGCGACATGCGGCACGTGACACGGATTCTTCCGCGACTAGCGGGAGGTGCAAATTTTGGGTATAAATAGAAGGGCCTGGCACTTGCATTCTGTTGTTCGTTCGACGAAGAAATTCCAAATATACACTGAGTTATGCTCTGTTTACCACAATTAACACACACGGATCACTAATCGACGCCACAATCAGGGTAATAACTCGATCGCTGATACGATTCAATGTCCGATTGATCAAAATATCCAATGGATGTTTAAGTGCTACCCACATTAGGGTTATCCTTTGTCATTCGTCGTGATTCCGACAGGATGTTTGAGTACCACCCGAACTCGGGGAATACTCTGTCATTTGTTGTGAATCCGATGGATGTTTAAGTGATTGCACTTTGTCATTCGTTGTGAGAGTTTGATCTCGTGAGTTATCGTAAATGCTGTATTGATTACTAACCCAGAATTATATGCCTGTTATTAAATTTAGGTTAAAAAGGCTAAATCAGTAGGCTAAGCTCTGCTCAATTTAAATCTGCAATGTGAGTCATTCTCTTTTTATCAACTATTTTACAATACCTCAAATTATTTTCAAAAGTTATAATTACAGGGACTAAGTCGTGGATATCTTGAATCACTGGCTAGTGGGGTATTGTGCACATTACTAATTTTCTCCCAGTTAGGTTCATTGACCTACTAGGGGTAATCATCACTATTTAGGTTCATTGATCTAATAGTGGTATGACCATCGTCACCATTGTGACATGTCACCATTGTGACAGGCCGCCAGATAAAAATAAGATAAAAGCCATTGTAATCGCTCTTATGCTGTAATTAATAACTATACATCATTTTATGTAAATAGAATGATTCACTCAGTATTTTCCGCTGACAAAACATTTTTCAAACATGTTTCAGGTGATCTGTTATGATCTAGGAAAAGTGCCGTTAAGCACTACAAGCTTGAGAAAGTGGCTCAGGATAAAATAAAGAAACATGTTTTGTAAAATAAAAGATTTCTCCGTGAAATCTCAAGATTGTAAATTATCGGGTTTTATCCCGAGTTGTGAAATAAAATAATCGGGAAATATTTCAGTTTTAAAAAGATCCTGATGATAAACTTCCGCTGTTAAACTCAATTAAATAAATACCACGGGATTTCTGTCCCGCGGCTCCTGAAACGGGTCAAACCGGGTCTGGGGCCGTGACAGAAAAAGGTGGTATCAGAGCCACTTATCGAGCCACTGATTTAAGCCAATTAAGTATTTAGAAAATACTTAATTTTTATTAATTAATATTTTGTGATTATGTGTTTTATTAACTGACTAATTTTGTACAGTAGGGGCAGATCTTTATATGCTAGCCACTGTAGCAGTAAATACAAATCTTTAAATATTTTGATTCAAAGTTTTAGCACCCTTATTAAATATAAGCCAGAGACCTGCTTCAGTAAATAAATAAATTTACAAATAAAACCTAATATGTTTTCATATTCGGTTGTTTTGTAGTTACCCAATATGAAATAATATTTAAAGGTTTTCTATGAAATTTGATATAATTTTTAACTTAGGAATTGTGTGTATTTTGCATAACAGCATGAGTGACTTGTCTGGCGCCCTCCAGAATTTAAATCTTTATCCGGTAAGAATAGAGGTTTCCAGAGATTTCAATAGGTATATACCAGATATAGAAGAACCTATAGAATTCAACGTTTTATCTCTCAAGAAACCCAAGCCTAAGAAAATGGAAATTGAGGAAAGCTCTGGACAAATTAAGGGGTTACCATCTCAGGAAAAGCTAGATTTTATAATGGCAAGCTATAATATTATTAAACCTGTTAATGAAAATGTTTTTATTCAATCTCTTGAAACACAACTACCACTGAACTTAGAACCAGCTATTCTAAACCCTTCAATCCACTCGCAAATAGACGAATGGTTGACTAATGAAATACAGTTACAAAACAATCCCTATAAGCTTTTTCCTAAGTTCAATCCAGAACCTTTACCAAATCTACCAATGAGTAACGAGAATATTGCTGAATTCCGTCACTTTGGTGAAGAACTAATGGATACTGGGAATAGGATCCAAGAGATTGGGGGACAGATCTCCTGGAAATACGATGAGAGTGAACGCTGTTACTAGAATATCATCTGACAAAGGATAGGGGGTTTATGAAACTGTGGTTGTGTAATGGTAATAGTAAAATCAGGATGTGTAAAATAAATAATAAAACGGTTGTATATAGAAGCATGATATAATCTATAAAACAAATGAAATTTTAGAAAATTTACATTTTTGTTTGTATATTCGTTACGTGATTATGTGCAATTAATTGTAACATTGGATTATTTCTTTTATACTAATTATTTATCTATAAATTAGATATCAGATGGAAAACGCTAATAATGAACCAGTTAATGAGATTAATCAATCTGAGCAACAACCGGGGGATCAATATATGACTAGGAAGGATATAGAAAATATCGTTACTCAAGGGATAGCCAACGCTATTCCAGCAATAGTTGCTCAAGGGATAGCCAACGCTATTCCATCAATCGTTGCTGCTATTAAAAATCCAATCGAACCGCAACAAATCGTTCCTAGCAAACGTATTTCTGAAGATAACTTCAGTAATAGCGTGAACGGAGGCAATGATCATGTTAATCATGATAATGAACCACGGCAAGCTCCGCTCCCTAAGAAAATGAAAGCTGCAACGCCTGGTTGCACTTACAAAGAATTTCTTGCTTGTAAACCCACTGAGTTTGCAGGCAATGAAGGAGCAACTGCGGCACTGCGTTGGTTAGAGAAAACCGAGGCAGTAATTGCCATAAGTAAATGTGCTTAGGATGATCAGGTCATGTACGCGTAAAACCTTTTCAAAGAAGGGGCGCTAGAATGGTGGAATACGGTGTTACAAGCAAAAGGAAGAAGAATGGCGTATGCTATGAACTGGGAAGAATTTAAGAGCTTTGTAGAAAGAAAATTCTGTCCCGAGTATGAAAAGGAACAAATGACAAATAAATTTCTAACCCACCGGATGGTGGATGTAGATTGTCGAGGGTATACTTCAACATTCTTCGAGTATGCTCGAGTGGTACCAACCATGGCTTCGCCAGAGCCGGTACTTATTTCTCGTTATATTTGGGGATTGATTGCTGAAATCCGTAATATCGTCAAGGCTGCGAAACCTCGCACGATTGATGATGCGGTGGATTTAGCCAATACTCTGACTGACGAACTAGTACGGACAAGAGAAGAAAATAAAAGGAAGGAAGTAGCTCAAAAGATTACCCAAGGATTCCGTCCGGGTAACCATAACAATTTCAAGAGAAGAGGGAATGGGCAATCTTCCACTAGCCCATTTTGCAATATTTGCAAAAGGAATCATTTTGGAAGATGGAAGGATATTGCAATTTTTGCAAAATTCCGGGGCATCAAGAAGAAGACTGCAGGAGGAAGAAATTTTCAGTCTGCTACAACTGTGGAGAAGCTGGACATCTTAGGCCAGATTGTCCAAAACTGAACAAACCATTTGACAATAAAGCCAAACCTACAGAAGGAGCAAAAAGGAATGTAAGAGCCTTCCAACTGACGGCTCAGGAAGCAGAGCTTATTCCAGATGTGATAGCTGGTACGTACTTAGTTCACAACGTTTACAAAAGTATTATTTGACTCTGGTGCAAACCAAAGTTTTATAAATACTTCATTCTGCCAAACTCTTAACTTACCCTTAACCAGCATTAGGCAAATTTCTACAGTAGAAACGGCAGATGGGAATTCAGTTAAAATAAATAAGGTTCTGCAAAACGTAGAAATAGAATTTTTAAATCATAAATTTTCTTCAACTCTATTATCTATGAAATTAGTTGAATTCGATGTTGTGTTAGGAATGGATTGGTTAGTAAACAACCATGCTCGAATTATCTGTGATAAGAATTCCATAGAAATTTGTGCACCCACTGGAGAAGTAATGATGATTACAGGAGATAATCCATGTAAACCCATAAAGTTCATATCAGTAATGAAAGTTGCTAATTATGAACGAAAGCAAGGAATAGTATATATATGATTTCAGTAATCATTAAAACTAAAGATAAAGAACTTAAGGAAATTTCTGTAGTTTCAGAATACCCAGATGTATTCCCAGAAGAATTACCAGGGTTACCACCAGATAGGGAGGTAGAATTTAGAATTCATCTAATTCCAGGAACCATACCGATAGCCAAGGCATCTTATCGGTTAGCATCCACATAAATATTTAAACTGAAAAAACAATTAGATGAATTATTAAAGGTTTCATACAACTTAGTTTATCCCCGTGGGGGGGGGGGGGGGGGGGCACCAGTGTTGTTTATTAAGAAAAAGGATGGTTTGATTGATTATAGGGAATTGAAATTAAGAATCGATACCCATTACCTAGAATTGATGATTTATTCGATCAATTCCAGGGAAATAGATATTTTTCTAAGATCGACTTACGTTCCGGATATCATCAATTAAAAGTACAAAAGGAAGACATACCTAAAACTGCTTTCAGGAATAGGTATGGTCATTACGAGTTTACAATCATGCCCTTCGGATTAATGAATGCCCTGCAGCATTCATGGAAAGGATGAATAGGATCTGTAAACTATATTTGGATAAATTTGTAATTGTCTTCATCGACGATATACTTATTTATTCCAAAAGTCAGGAAGAACATGGTCAGCACTTGCATGCACTCTTAACTTTGTTAAGAAAAGAGAAGCTTTACGCCAAATTCTCGAAGTGTGAATTTTGGCTGCCAAAAGTGCAAATTTTAGGTCATATGGTGAATCATGAAGGTATTCACGTAGATCCTGATAAGATAGCAGCAATTACCAAATGGAAGATTCCGCAATCCTCAATGGAAATTAGGAGTTTTGTAGGTTTAGCCGGATACTATAGACGGTTTATTTTTCCAAGATAGCTATACCATTAACTAAGCCAATCTGTAAAACAGTTAAGTTTGAATAGGGACCTAAACAAGAAAAAGCCTTTAGAATCTTGAAACAGAAATTAACCAATGCTCCAATCTTAGCCTTACCAGAAGGAACAGAAGATTTTAAAGTATACGGTGATGCTTCAAAGCTAGAATTTGGATATGTGTTAATGCAACGCAAAAAAGGTAATTGTGTATGCATTTTGCCCTTAAGATTTGGAGACATTATCTGTATGGAAGTAAGTTTACTATCTATACGGATCATAAGAATTTAAGATATATATATTTGGGCAAAAAGAATTAAACATGAGGCAAAGGAGATGGAGGAAAATCCTAAGTGACTACGACTGTGATATTCAGTATCACGAAGGAAAGGCTGAAGACGACTAGAGATCGCCAGAAAAGTTATACAGATAATAGACGAAAGCCGTTGGAGTTTCAAGTTGGAAACAAAATGCTATTGAAAGTATCTCCTTGGAAAGGAGTTGTTAGATTCGGTAAGAAAGGAAAGCTAAGTCCAAAGTACGTAGGACCATTTCTAATGATCCAACGTATAGGACCATTTGCTTATCATTTACAACTACCAGGAGAGTTAGCTGGAGTACATGATGTATTTCATGTATCCAATCTCAAGAAATGTCTATCAGACGAATCTTTGGTAGTACCTCTCCAAGATATAGAGGTAAACGAAAAGTTAAAATTTGTAGAGAAACCTCTTCAGATAGAAGATAAAAAGATCAATTTTCTCAAAACACAAATGATTAGTGTTAGTTCAAGTAAAGTAGGATTCAAAGATAGGACCCTAATACAATTAGGAACTGGAATCAGAAAAGAAGCAAAAGTATACTCAATTATTCCAGTAAATCTCGAGGACGAGATTTTTATTAAGGTAGGGAGAATGTAACAACTCTCATTAAAAAGTACTAAATATTATTTTAATTGACCAATAGGAAACCCTAATTGAGACACCCAATTGATTCTGAACAAGCCCTAAAATTTTCAGAACAATCGGAATTAGAATCAGGGCCCTAAAACTCAGGGGGGGTAAAACCTAGTTGATATTATCTTTACAGATTTACGTGGAAATTGAATTTTAACGAATTGTCGACTCACCTGAGCTAGTTGGACACGTACCTACCCTACCCTAAAAATGTCACCTCAGGCGACACGCGGCACGTGACACGGATTCTTCCGCGACTAGCGGGAGGTGCAAATTTTGGGTATAAATAGAAGGGCCTGGCACTTGCATTCTGTTGTTCGTTCGACGAAGAAATTCCAAATATACACTGAGTTATGCTCTGTTTACCACAATTAACACACACGGATCACTAATCGACGCCACAATCAGGGTAATAACTCGATCGCTGATACGATTCAATGTCCGATTGATCAAAATATCCAATGGATGTTTAAGTGCTACCCACATTAGGGTTATCCTTTGTCATTCGTCGTGATTCCGACAGGATGTTTGAGTACCACCCGAACTCGGGGAATACTCTGTCATTTGTTGTGAATCCGATGGATGTTTAAGTGATTGCACTTTGTCATTCGTTGTGAGAGTTTGATCTCGTGAGTTATCGTAAATGCTGTATTGATTACTAACCCAGAATTATATGCCTGTTATTAAATTTAGGTTAAAAAGGCTAAATCAGTAGGCTAAGCTCTGCTCAATTTAAATCTGCAATGTGAGTCATTCTCTTTTTATCAACTATTTTACAATACCTCAAATTATTTTCAAAAGTTATAATTACAGGGACTAAGTCGTGGATATCTTGAATCACTGGCTAGTGGGGTATTGTGCACATTGCTAATTTTCTCCCAGTTAGGTTCATTGACCTACTAGGGATAATCATCACTATTTAGGTTCATTTATCTAATAGTGGTATGACCATCGTCACCATTGTGACATGTCACCATTGTGACAGGCCGCCAGATAAAAATAAGATAGAAGCCATTGTAATCGCTCTTATGCTGTAATTAATAACTATACATCATTTTATGTAAATAGAATGATTCACTCAGTATTTCCCGCTGACAAAACCTTTTTCAAACATGTTTTAGGTGATCTGTTATGATCTAGGAAAAGTGCCGTGAAGCACTACAAGCTTGAGAAAGTGGCTCAGGATAAAATAAAGAAACATGTTTTGTAAAATAAAAGATTTCTCCGTGAAATCTCAAGATTGTAAATTATCGGGTTTTATCCCGAGTTGTGAAATAAAATAATCGGGAAATATTTCAGTTTTAAAAAGATCCTGATGATAAACTTCCGCTGTTAAACTCAATTAAATAAATACCACGGGATTTCTGTCCCACGGCTCCTGAAACGGGTCAAACCGGGTCTGGGGCCGTGACATCTTGGTACCGAGAGAAGTTCCCGGCAGCAAGTTTATATACATTAGATAAACAAGACGGTTATTTGGCGATTTGTTTTGGCGGGAATAACCGTCAAATATGTAACGTTTAACCAACCAACACAACCCCTTGTCTATTATCGTTTCTTACATACGAATATAACGAAATATAGTGATAATGTATAATTACAAATAACTATCGAAATATAATTATGTTTATATAAACTAATACTCTCTGCCTACTTTCTGCGGCCAGTGCCTTTACTTAACAGATATAGATATATATATATAGCAATATTTTCTAAAAATCAAAGCTGGATTATATGTTTTGATGTGAATACGGAAAAATTTAGAAAAATACAATATCCACCGGTTCCAGATGGTGCAAAATATTATTGTACAAGTTTAGTCGTTCTCAATGGATGCATTCACTTGTGTGCATCCTATGGAATAACTATAAATGACATACAGGGCGGTCTCTGGAGGATGGATGGTGATGACGGGTGGGTGAAGATGGTCGCTTTCAACGACCCACGACCACTATATAAGTCTATACGCACAACAAGTACGGGCAATTGGCTTTGTGTTTTGGATAAGGAAAACATGTCTTTTAAAAAAATGAATTCGGAGGACTTCACAAGACACTGTCGGTATTTCTGTTCTCCGCGCCATGCCGATAGATATCGAATGATATATGTTGAGACTTGTTGATACATATTATGTGGACACGACACGACTCGGTTCGGTTCGACCCGGTTAGGTTCGGCTCAAGCCCGACGTCACGACATTCCTCCGTCGTGCGCCCCAGAGATCGACACGCAAAGCACGAAGCGCCGCGAGCCGGTTCCCGCTGCCACATCATCATGACATCATCATGATGATGTCATAAGTTGACTAAACATTACAAATCTTCAAATGTGATTTACGTAAAGAAGCTTGGGCCAATCAACCTCAAGACAGAATGCATGTTGGGCTAATGCATTTGGGCTAATGGATGGTGATGACGGGTGGACCTACAATATGAGAGTAAAATTCGTGGTCAAGTGTAATAACCGATTTCCTAAAATAATATTTATTAAATATAATATAGTATAATTGTAATAATTGATTTCTTAAAATAATATTTATTAAATATAATATAAACTTATCATTATAAATCTGATTAAATAATGACAATATAATAAATTAGTTATCAAATTAGAAGCTTTTAACTTAGAAGCATGAAAAAAAAGGGATTATTTAAGTTAATAATAAAAGAATAACCTAAAGTTATGATAACGATAACATTAACAAAAGTTAAATAAGGACTAATTCAAAATAATACAAAACTTAAGTTTGATTAAATAAAAATAAGAGTAATGCAGTAATAACATAGTTTGGTGAAAAGAAAAAGTGAAATAGTAAAATTGGTTGATAACTCTTATGGATAAGATAGAGTAAAACACAACAAGGAGGAGGTGGATCTTTGGAGAAGTGTCTATGCTTTTAACTTACCAGCTGTCCCTATGATTAACTTCATGGCAAAGGTAACTTAGCCAGAAAGCTTTACGACCTTACTTACCTCAGATATATATACACATGTATGTCCGACATCTATTTAGAGTAACATCAACTAAGAAGCGATGAAACCTATACACATGTTCACTATCACCACTCCCACCCCGTAGCCACCTTCCACACATCCTGGAAACACGACGTCACCACGAAACTGATATTGTTACGGCGACCTTTTTGTTATCTCGATTACATCTCCTCTCCTACATAAGGTAAAACATAACCCCGTATACTTTCATTTACGTTTTTATATATACATGTACTAAACCTAAAAGCAAAAAAATGGTGTCTGCGTTCTTTCAATGTTTCAAACAAAGAAGATGATATAATAAATTATTATTATATTACATTTGTTAAGATGGGTCAGTTCACTTTAGCATAACTTGATGGCTTTATTTTGATACTTAAAAGTTATTTTATTTGTCCATGTATATTATTATATTCATATTACAAATTGGTGATCATACTTTAGTCTTTTATATACCTACTTAATTATTAAAATATATCAGTTTTAAATTTTACTTACTAAACTTTATGTTTTATAAGTATGTAAAACCCATTTAATATATCGTATTCAAAAGAAAGAAAAAAATTAGTTAGTTTTGTTATTAAATTATACTAGTATTTCTAACTGGACATTTTTACATCATCTTATAGATCAATAACCAAGTACTAAATCAAATAAATGAATACTACGTATGATTTTTATATACACAAAATTAGTTTATCTCAACAGTAATATGTATGTGTGTCTATATAATTTTATTTCATCATAGTATGGATGAAGTTAACGTTTTCAAAGAACTAAAGGTTTTAAATTAATTATTCTAATTTACGAGTAAATAAAGTAGTTAATAAATAAAGCATATATTTTCATAAGTTTCGTAATTTCAATGAAACAATTTAAACCAACAGACACTAAGAACTCAAGCATTTTTAACGGGATATACATATATGTAGATTATTACAAATATTGTAAACAAGCTGGGATATCTTTGGAACTTTACAATCAATTAAGGTACAGATAGAATCCCTTCTTTTGATACATGTCATTTGACCTTCGGGCATCTGAATCATGTGGTTATTTAGAAAATGGTTTATGAAAAATATTATTTTTGTGCTTACAAGTTACGAGTTAAATATTTTAAGGGCTTACATATTGCAAGTTAATAAATTACAAGTTTAAGATTATGTACAATTATTGTGTTACCCAAGTCATTCCCTTTTCTGTGAGGATGACCACAGACCCATCATTGTGGCATAAAATGATGTGGCACCATCCGTGACGGTGAGTTGAGTTCACGGCGTCTCTTCTGTTTCAGTCTACGGACTTCTGTTCAGAGGCGTATGGATCGATCCTAGGAAAAAGTAAATAAAGTCTGATATCTGGTGAATGGTCGGTGTGATTTGCCCACACTCCATTCATGTCTGGATACATGGGCTAGCTACCCTGTATCAACCTCTGTAATAAAATGAACCTTCTGGTCTTCGGGTAAATCTGTATGTCATATTCTGATAATATCTGTTATACTTATTTAATATGTTTTGAATTATGAAAACTTAGCGTTTTTGCTAAGACAAAGGATTTTTGAAGAACTTGGTTTTTTTTTCCAAATAAAATAAGCCATTTTGTTTCCCTCTATCCGCACACTGGGCAAAACTTTCACATTTTGCTCAGACGTACGTTTTTGTGTTTTCCTTCTTTACGTCAGGTTATCAAGATTTCTGGGACGGGATATGGAAGAGTGTTCGAGTAGTTGGAAAAGACCGTAGAAATAAATGTACTGGATTGGATATCCTATTCCCATTACGTTGTAAAGCCTTGTAATACATTTAAGTATTAATGGAATTATGTTTTTGATCTGACTCTGTAAAGTGACACGTGGGCCCGTTCCGGGTTGGGGTGTTACATCAAGGCTATGATGGTGCTAGCAATATGAGAGGAGAATGGAACGGATTGCAAGCACTTGTCCGGGAATATAGTCCTTATGCGTATTATGTTCACTGCTTTGCTCACAGGTTTATACTTGTTCTTTTTTAACTTTCTTTATTCGGTTTAACTACAATACTCTTATGATTAATGTGGTTTGTTTTTTACTCACAGGTTACAACTTGCCTTGGTTTGTGTCTCAAGAGATGTGACTCCAGTACACCAATTCTTCTCAAACCTAGTTTTTATAATTAATGTGGTTTGTGCTTCTAGTAAGCGCCATGATGAGTTACAAATGGCGAAGGCGGATGAGATTAAAAAGTTACTAGAATTGGGTGAAATCAAATCGGGAAAAGGACAAAATCAGGTAGGGACATTAAGAAGGGCCGGTGATACACGTTGGGGTTCCCATTTTAAATCCGTTTGTAGTTTGGTTAACATGTTTGATGTCACCCGTGCTGTTCTCAAGGGAATAATTGAAGACACGGCTCAACGTGGAGATGCTAATATAGCTTACGGTTACTTGCAAACATTTGAGTTTGTGCTTGTTCTTCACTTGATGAAAGAAGTAATGGCAAAAACTGATACGCTTTGTCAAGCATTACAAAAGAAATCCCAAGACATCCTTAATGCAATGGAGTTAGTTTTAGCAACAAAGGCTAGTCTAACTAATTTTAGAAACAGCGGATGGGATTCTTTATTTGAAAAGGTTCGTTTTTTTTTGTGAAAGGCATGACATAGATATGCCTGATATGAGTGCTCCATATACTTCTACTCGGTACCGGCCTCGTAAAAAAGATCTTCATGTTACATTCGAACATTATTATCGGGTAGATTTGTTTACAGAGACATTGGACAAACAACTACATGAGCTGGATAGTAGATTCAATGAGCAAGCGACAGAGTTGTTATCTCTTAGTGCGACGTTATGTTCAAAAAAGATTAATATTGATTAGATTGTTCTTCTTGTTGAGAAATATTATCCTAAAGATTTTACAGAGCAAGAGAGGGAGTAGTTACGTGGTCAGTTGGATAATTTTCAAGTTGAAAGGATAAATAATCCTAAGCTAAGTGGGGTATCAACTCTTTCTGAACTTTGCAAAACTATTGTGGAATGTCAGAAAAATAACATGTACAAATTAGTTGAAAGAGTGTGTCGGCTAATCTTAACACTTCCAGTTTCGACTGCAACAACGGAAAGAGGATTTTCAGCAATGAAAATATTTAAGAATCGCCTTCCCAATAAGATGTCCGATCAGTATCTAGCAAACAGTATGGTGATTTACATAGAAAAGGAGATTGCTGAGAACTTTGATTCGGAGTCCATAATTGAAGAATTCAAAAATCTTAAAGGAAGACGAGCAGAACTATAATTCTTCATCCAACTAAACCGGGTACCCACCTTCCTCTTCTTTTTAATGTTTTGGTATCTTTATTCAATTGTTTGTTAAACAATGTTTACGTTTTAATGTTTGAGAACGGCTTTTAATTTGATATTAATGTTTGACCCGACCCGAATCACCGACACCCTACCCGACCTGACCCGAATCGAATCACCGTTGCTCGACCGAACATAGAAATTTTTTTTAGGTCTAATGCCTTCCGACCCCTCGAATTTTTTTTTTCAAGCTTCGCCACTGGGTTCGTCCAATTATTGTCAATCAAGAACCATCTTCAGTGAACAATAATGCTCTCGACAATGAGGATTTTCATGATGCAACCGAACTGAACGAATCTTCAGAGGATGAAGAATTTCTTGATGCAGATCAAGAAGGTCCTACATCAGCAGTACATGGTAGTTCAGAGGCTACACCTCCAGTGGACGCCCCTATAACAGCTGAAGCTACTGCATCATCCTCTTCGTCAGTTCCGGGTATTGAATTAGTTGTTGATCTCAATCTCAACAATCTGGGTACAAACATTCCAGTTCCGGAAAACCCTGAAACAAGAATTCAATACCCATCCTCAACAAAACATCATAGGCAATGTACAAAGTGGCATACAAACAAGAAACATGTTGCGCAACAACAACAACGCAGACTTGTATGCGGCGATTCGAGAATCTGGTCAACAGAACGATTGGTCTTTCGCGTGTTATGTCTCACAGGAAGAGCCAAGAACTTGGAAAGACGCTTTGAAAGATAACTCTTGGGTTGAAGCAATGCAGGAAGAACTGCAACAATTCCAGAAACTTGGTGTCTGGAAGCTCGTAGAGAAACCTGCTGGTTATAAGAAGATTGGTACCCGTTGGGTGTATAAATGCAAAAAGGACGACCGTGGAATCGTTATTCGCAACAAAGCTAGATTGGTCGTTCAAGGTTTTCGTCAGATTGAAGGTATAGACTACAATGAAGTGTATGCACCTGTTGCACGTCTGGAAGCAATTCGGATCTTTCTGGCTTATGCCTCATTCAAAGGATTCAAGGTTTACCAGATGGACGTCAAAAGTGCATTCTTACATGGTCCAGTGGAAGAAGAGGTGTATGTTGAACAACTTCCAGGTTTTGAAGATCCTATCCATCCTGATCGGGTTTGGTTGCTGAACAAAGCTCTCTATGGTCTACATCAAGCACCTCGAGCTTGGTACGCAACCTTATCTAATTATCTGCTGGAGAATGGATTTCGCAGAGGACTTATCGATTGCACTCTCTTCATAAAAGAACAAGATGGAGATCTTCTACTGGTTCAGGTATATGTGGATGATATTATATTTGGTTCTACTAACAATGTTATGTGTAGGGATTTCGAGCGTGTAATGCAGGATAAATTCGAGATGAGCGCTATGGGGGAGATGACTTTCTTTTTGGGCTTGCAAGTGCAACAAATGAAGTCTGGGATTTTCATCCATCAGAAGAAGTATGTCCAAGACATTCTGACCCGATTCCAGATGTCCGACACATTGCCCATTGGTACCCCACTGCAGCAAAATCACGGAATCAATCCAGACTTGAAGGGTGAAGTTGTTAGCTCTTCATACTACCGCGCGATGATTGGATCCCTTATGTACCTCACAGCATCAAGACCAGATATAATGTATCCAACGTGCCTGCTAGCCAGATATCAAGTGAACCCGAAGGCCTCACATCTTGCAGCTGTAAAAAGGATTTTTCGTTATTTGAAGGGTTGCCCAGACACCGGTCTATGGTACCCTAAGGATGATAACTTTGACTTAGTCGCTTTCAGTGATTCTGATTTTGGCGGATGCAAAATCGACGGCAAATCCACAACGGCTGGATGCCAGTTTTTAGGAAATCGTCTCGTAACATGGCAGTGCAAGAAGCAGACTTGTGTCGCTACATCAACTTGTGAACCTGAATACATTGCTGCCTCAAGTTGTTGCTCCCAAGTCCTGTGGATACAACAGCAAATGCGTGATTACGGTTTTGAATTCCTAACTACTCCTATTTTAGTCGATAATTCTGTTGCCTTATCTATACTAGAAATCCTGTGCAGCATTCAAAGACCAAACACATCGAAATTAAGTATCACTTCATACGTGATTGCTTTGATAAAAGGCTAATCGATGTTGTTAAGGTCCACACTGATGACCAACGTGCCGACCTTTTTACCAAAGCATTTGATAAATCAAGATTTGACTTTTTATTATTGGTAAACGGCATTAAGGTCAAAAAAGAGTAAATCCACATCAGAAAATCGTTTTTGTAAATATCTTTGTGTTTTTAAAATTATTGTAAGTTTGTTGATTTTAGGGGGAGTAAATCCAAATTTGAAAAATTCAAAAACATCGAAAAATTTCAAAAACCAAAAACAATAGAAAAACAAAAATGACTTTCCTGGCGAGCAAAAGAGAAAATGATAGTACATCAGTGGTCTGTTGAAACCTCTTTAAACTGAAATGCAAAATGAAAAACGATAAGCAGCTCTATATAAGATGTATCGGTAGGCTCACAATCATCTTAAAGTGTGCAGGGTGATATAAACTTAAATCGACTGAAGACCAGGTGGGAACCACTCATTGGCATATGGTCTTAGTACCGAAATTTCGTTTGAGAGATTGCCGAGGTTCTGAGATATGTGGTCTTTATGTTGTTTATCATCTGGGTATCATGGTTGTTTCTTTTACCGAAACAAACGGAAACGAAGTCTAGATCTTCCATGATATCATACATACGTGTACATACTGCATACGACCTCAATAAGTGATCAACAATCACATATCCCACAAAATAAGTGATAATATATCACATTTATCCGGGAGTCAAGTTCGTCTCTTTGCTGTACGAAAGTACCGACCTGTTCACGGACTTGCTCTTGTGCCCTTCATGCATCTGAAAATCAAGTTCCTCATCAATAAGTGATTCTATCACATAGGGCTTGTTTTCAATCAAAATAAGTGAGGTACTCACATTTTCATATACGTCAAAACAGATGATAAATGGTATACTCACCAGTAAGATGAACTCTCGTGCATACCTTGATACGGGAATGTGTCGTGATGTGGATGAACACCGGTCGGTAAGTATAAATCATACCTTAACGTATCCCCTCGCCATGATTACATATGATAAGTTGAGCTTATGTGGATAACAATACCGATAATCGTTATAGGATGTTTATCAAATTGTTAACAAAAAGAACAACAAGAGTGTTTTGGCATGACCGTACACTGATATGATTCTCTTACCCTCGAAACTCGCAAAAAAAATGTTTGTATATATTTACTTTTCTTAGTTTCTGCAACTCTGTATATATTTATTTACTGCTTTCAGTCTTTAAGTTTCAAATATTCAAAATGCTAAAAAGATTTTAGGTGTGTTTTAATATAAACTTTATAAAAATCAAAAAGATTTTATTTCTGCTTTAGTTTGGATTAACCGATGTTGGAACTCAAGTCTTCGTTACCTGAAATCTGAATGAAAACCAAAACGACTGAATCTTCATAAACGGTCAGAGTTTGCAAGTTTTGAAAGTTAATAATCAAAATTGAAAAATCTGTTAACTTTTCAAACTAATTTTCGGACGGTAGTTGAATGAGAATTGGTCTCATGTGTGTCATTTTTCTAATGTTAACCATATTCCAAGCAGTTGTTCTCATTACGCATTTAGCTTTCTTGCATGTGCAGATGCTAAAGGCAAAGAGAACATGTTCGATGACAAGCTTCGGAATGAAGACACGACGTGAAGGCACTCAAAAGATAAAGATGATCGAGTTTCCGTTGACATATCATCAACACCACAAGGATCTAAAGCATTGAAGATCAAAAGATTCACGAGCATAATCAAAGGGGGAGTTTATTGATACACTTCCTAAATGAAATCGGGAGTTTGTTAATACACTTTCTTCTCACGACGCATGAAGACTTTGAAGATCCTCCGACATGGAAGACACGGAAGATGAACCTCACGAGTAGCGTCCAAGGGGGAGTTTGTTGATACATATTATGTGGACACGACTCGGTTCGGTTCGACCCGGTTAGGTTCGGCTCAAGCCCGACGTCACGACATTCCTCCGTCGTGCGCCCCAGAGATCGACACGTGAAGCACGAAGCGCCGCGAGCCGGTTCCCGCTGCCACATCATCATGACATCATCATGATGATGTCATAAGTTGACTAAACATTACAAATCTTCAAATGTGATTTACGTAAAGAAGCTTGGGCCAATCAACCTCAAGACAGAATTCATGTTGGGCTAATGCATTTGGGCTTAAACCTTCAACTGGGCCGAACCCCACATGCTGACATGCATGTCGACGAAACAAGTGTGTTTCGTCGACTTTGATGAAATGTTATTGTGTTTCGTCGACGAAACACTTGTTTCGTCGACGAAACACTTGTTTCGTCGACGAAACACTTATTTCGTCGACTGTGATGTGTTTCGTCGTAGTGTTTCAGTATATATACACAGATAACAGACAGAACACATGAGACAAGTCTGAATAGATTTGAGAGCGAACACACTGTAACACACACACACGCTGAGAGTTTACAGAGACCATTTGTAAACATTGTATTGTAACAGTTTTCTAGATTAATACAATGGAGTGTTAATCGGTGAATCGTTGTGTCTTACGTGTTCGTAAGTTGGTTTAACAAACCCGTTTGGATTTCGCACTTTCGGGTTTGTCGGAAAACAGGGAATAGAGGTTACTCGATCCTCCGGGTGGACCTACAAGACTCTTGTGTCACCAGTGAATTCGTGATTGGTATATTCTTGTTTTATTTCTCTAGTAAGTATGTTTTAGTTTATTGTCATCATAGGATTCAAACAACTGAACATATATTATCAATCAATATTCTTCACACTCAATTAATATCATAATTAGTTGAGATATGATCATCTTTTTCTAGCATCTTTATGATTAACCGGAATCATCATTGAGGCCTTCCATTACGTGGAGGTCGCGGGTTCGAATCCAGGTTACGCCAGGCTCTTCAATCCAATCAAGTTGGCAAGGGTATTTACCGCCAGAGATAGTTGTCGAGTCGTGAACTGGGAAGGGAGATCCCTTCCGCGGCTAAGGATACCGTGCACCCATCCGTTTTTTTCATCTGCAATAGCAGCAAACAAAACAGGAAATGGTAACGCCAATTCTAATATGCTTAATTTACCTAATTAAAAACGGGTGGGTTGGGTTATGGTTTATCTTTAGTTGGTCAAATGAGTTAGATTAAAGAACTTAAATATGAACGGGCCAAACGCAACTCCCAAGTGTATTCTATTTCATAAAACCTTCTCAATCCCTTACTAAGGAAATTATATAATTAACATATGATAAAATAAAAACTGAATGAATTAACATATGATAAAAAAAAACTGAATGAACAGTAACCGCAGGGCATTTTAGGGTTTTCATACCATTTCATTTTCCACCTTATGCTTCATCTCACATATGCGATACAGAGAGATAGATGTTAGAGCAGGGAGTACTCCACCGCCTTAGAGCGAGAGAATGCTGCAAACGACGGCCGGAGGAAAGAGAGAGATCGGAGAAGAGAAGGAAGGAAGACAAACGACGGCCGGAGGAGAGAGATCGGAGGAGAGACGACGGCCGGAGGTATGCTAGATCGGATGTTGCGCCAGCTCTTACATTGATGACGGTCAAGCGGTTAGGGTTTCGATCAACTTTCGGTAAGCCCTTTACTATTGCATGTTTGCTATTTGGTTAGATCGGCTGTCCCTGAACCTTAATCCAACGACTAATGTTGATTGGATGAGTAGGTAACGTCGGGTGAGTTTCCTGCGAGGATTCGGTGAACGGGCAGGCGAAGATTCCGGTGAACAGGTAAGCACACAACACTCACAAACCATTAGAACCCATACACTTTGATCTAATGTGTGCATCAGATTGTAGTTAAGTTAAATATATAAACCCACTGAAATTTGGAATGAGAGATAAAGAAACAAAAACAATTAATTAAATAACAGAATCACAAAAAAAAAGTATCATTTGAGTAGAGTAATTGATTGTTTAAATTGTTACAAAGTCAATAGTTATTACTCATGTTCATAAACGAAGACTAAACGGTCGACCCCGAAACACGCCAGGATTTTAAATGGGTTCGACACGACACGAATACATATATGGGTCGGGTTAGAGTAGAAGAACTCAACCCGAAACCCATCAACCTGACATAATTGACACCCTTGTCTATGCACATTGCACTTATTAGACTTCATAAACAAGGACACATGAAAAATTCATATCAGTTTCTAGCAAGAATGCATGATGATTCATTAATTCTAGCAAACTATAGCATTGAATTATCTGCAAATTAGAAACATATATAAAGTTGTGATTATATGTTAATAGAATCTTAGACTGAATGCAATTTCTTCTTCTTTAGTGTCCTTAAATGCGGAACATTTTGAGGGGATGCGTGTCGATTCTACCAAGTTTCTCAATCAAAGGTTTTCACTAAGTCACAGGTACTAATTTCACATTAACATTTGTTCGTTAAATTGGCGCAAAACTACAGGTGGACATTTTTACCCGTTTACTTAAAAATGGGTCGGTTTGTGTTGTGTTCAATTTCAAACGGGTCATATAACACGTCAAACGGGTTGAAAAACACTTACAACCTTAAATTTGAATTGTTTATATTTAAGATTTCTTTAAGAACGCATTAGTTAATAATGCAGTAAATAGTGTTTGTGGGTCAACCTGACTTAAACACCCCCCCAACCCCATCTCACCACTCTTTAATTCGACAAGCCGATTTTAATGATACAGCACCCTCATGGGACCCACGGAGATTCCTTTCAATATGCTGAAATAATAAAAATTCCGACTGCACACTATGCTTTTGGTGCTAACTTTATGCTTCCAAAGGTGAGTTCTTTACATTTTACAATCCCATCTTATCGATCTCAATCTTAACCGTCGATCTAATGAGCTGACCCTGATAACGCTGTTTGATGGGCGTTAGTTGTTGCTTTTTGGAAGGGTTTTGACCGATGGGCGGGTCAACTCTGGACTCAAATGTGACTTATCGGATAATCTTAGCATGAATGCCGATGCTCAGGTAGATTGATTGTTTTGGCTGAATAAATGTAATATTTATAAGATTTTTTTTTTTTTTTTGCTCAGCTAACAAGTGAGCTGCACATGTCGAATGGCAAGTTTAACATTGACTATAAGGTAACTTATATATCTTGTAGGCTCTTTATAACACATACATTATGCATGCTGGATTTTATTTTATTTTTATTAGTTATGTCATATGTCACATTACTTCATGTGTAATTTTCTTTGGTTGTTTTATTTAATAACTCATTTCTTATGCAGAGCACTGACTACAGGACTCGATTAAAATTGCTTGCTTACGCCAACTGTTACGCCAGTGGTATTCCAACCCACATTTTTGCGTGTGGTTGGATCATGACCTGCAATGGATACCAATTAATATTGCTGTTGAAATATGTTCCATTAAAGGTGGACAAAATAGGTATAAATTTAATTTTGGGTCAAGTAATAGCAAATTAAAGAGAGTGTATTTGTCCATGGATTTGTTATGTAATCGCCTTTTAGATGAGTATCCAAACATAGTAAGGTACTTTTTCCACTATTGTAGTTATGAAGTTCCTTATTTGTAGATGAATTAAATTTTATAATATTCTTAGAAATATAATATCGTGTAGAACTAAAATTGTGAATGATATATATGTGGCAGACTTGAGTTTAAGACTCAATAGGCTTTGGTTTTGGTTTTATTTTATTTTTCCAGAAAATACGGTTTTGGTGTCTTAAACATACTTATCTTGGTGTTGGGTGTGATGCAGGTACAAGACCTAAATGCGTTGAGCCAACCGCAAGTTACAACGAGCCTAATAGTTCAATGACGTTTTGAGGTGCTTTTTTATGTTTGGTTACTTATCAGTACGTACCATATTTCCTTACTTTGTATAATGATACATGTTTGGTACAAATGTTTTGTTGTCGTTCCCTTTCCTATAGGACGTTATCAAGTTAATTTCTTAAAAAAGGTAGTCACATAATTCGGTATTTTCCTTTCCTTTACATAGGAGGTCATTTTGTATATATTTAGATAGATTGGGTTATCTTTATTTTAGAGAATGTCCTTTTATTTTTTGGTTTTTATGTTTGTTGAAGAATATAGTAATTATTTATTTATGTTAGGTTAATCAATTTTTTGATGGTTAGTGGTTTTAATAGGTTACCAAGTCTGCAAGGTTCAACTATGATGGGGATGTTTATACCTGTTATGGGTCACTACTGGCTTTGTTAAGTGGCGGTGCGTGGGTTGTCCTGATCGAGGCCTGAAGGCAGTTGTTCGGCTCTCCATTCTTTGGGAGCGTTGGCTATAGAATTTGTTTGCTGGTTACTTATAGGATTTTAAAGTATCTTTCTTGGGTTGAGGGAAATTGATGGATTTTGCGAGGAGTTGGCTACAAAGGTTTCAGCCAAGAGAACTATCGAGGTCGAATACAAGGAGGGATTCGATGGATGCCACTGAAAATGTCTCGATTTCGGAAGAGGCATCATATGACAAAGCAAAAGGTTGGTGCTGCTAGGAAGTATATTGAGCACCATTACAAGGAGTAAATAAAGAGTTTGCAAGTTTGGAGAGAAAGGTAGTCTTTACGAAATTATGTAGCTTTAGATATTTGTGTGCCTGTTTGTAGTTGCATTACATTGTAAATATATTGGGAAAGAACTCTTATGAAACGCAATGAGTGAATTTTATTGTTAAATCATTGACAAAAACGTGCAGTGTAGCGCAACGCGCGCACGGCGAAAACCCCTAGTTTTTGTAATAGTAGAGTTTTCATAACCATGAATATTTAAAAAAAGGGGGCAAAAACCAGATAAATCATAAAAGAACATAAAATTATATAATTTTTGTAATAGTAGAGTCAACACCTATGTTTGCGAGGAAGCACCTCCACTATGTAACCATCAATGACCATAAACTTCTCCTTCTTGACAGCGGACCACCCGTCTATTTCCCTACGCTTGATTGTGAACCCCTCCACAACGGTTCAACAACCAACCATTCTGACCCTAACACTGATCCTAGTGCTGATTAAATTTTAGCAAGCATTAGGATTGTTACATACCAAACAAGAGAACTCAACCCAAAAGACTAGTCTGGTGGGTGAGAGAGCCCGTTTGGTATATAAACCCCACATCAGTTGCCCACACAACCGATGTGGGACAAGTCCCATACCTTGCAATGGTATTAGTCCATAACAATCGACCCTCCTTAAGGGCCAACGTCCTCGTTGGTCATGACCATGTTGGTCACGGCTGGCTCTTTCCAGGCCACCACTCCATGGGCCACCACTCCGAGTCTCGTTGGTCACGGCCACGTTGATCACGGCTGGCTCTCTCCGGGCCACCACTCTGAGTTCTGGCTCTGATACCAATGTTACATACCAAACAAGAGAACTTAACCCAAAAGACTAGTCTGGTGGGTGAGAGAGCCCATTTGGTATATAAACCCCACATCAGTTGCCCACACAACCGATGTGGAACAAGTCCCATACCTTGCAATGGTATTAGTCCATAACAAGGATAGATTGGTATGCTTGGCCTAGCTGTTCCTATTAAGCTAGCGTTTTGGATTCCACTGACGGGTGCCTACAAGAGGTTGTCGTCTAACCCCAGCCTTCCTTTTTACATTTATAGGGGTTTGATGTTTTAGGTTTTTATAAGGACTCTTCCAATGATTACAAACATCTTTATTTGGTTAGGGGGTCGCGGAAGGGCTTACATACCAATCTATTTATTTCACTGCGACAAATATGTCAACGTTTATTGAAAGTAATGGATGGGTAATATGTTTCAATTTGAAAACAGAAAATTTTAGGAAAATATGATTTCCCCCTTTCCAGATGGTGCAAGGCATAATTCTGGAAATTCTCAATGGATGCATTCACTAGTGAGAAAATGGACTGTGATGGATGGGTTAAGGTGGCTGCTTTTGGCGACTAACTATATAATGTGTTTAGAAGACAGGTTATATGCACAACGCGTACTGCCAACTGGCTTGTCGTTTTGGATCAGGAAAACAATTCTTTAAGAAAGTGAATACGGAGGACATCACAACACAATATATGTTGGATAATCTTGATAGGCTTCAATTGGGTCAGAAGTGTTTTTGTTTTAATGGGTCAAATAATGGGCCATAACCCAAGTTAAGTCTTGCATGTGACATATTAGTCCATGTAGTAGTAGTATGTAAGTTTGAATTTGTTGGTTAGATTGTTTTGTTTTAAATAATTTAGTTGGTAGTGTTGGATTTAATCTTGACTTATGGTTCTTATTATTAAGTTTTAGAGTAAACTGCCATTTTGGTCCCTATGGTTTGGCCAGTTTTGCCACTTTAGTCCAAATCTCAAACTTATTACATATGGGTCCCTGTGGTTTGCATTTTGTTGTCATTTTAGTCCAAAACTCAAAATGTCTGAATTTTGACTGATTTACTGACCCTTTTTGTCCTGTTGTGGAGGGGTAGTTTGGGCATTTTTTAAATTGAAAACTGATTATTTTTTTTATCTCTCTCTCTCTTATTAAATACCCAATTATCAGCTCTCTCTCTCTCTCTCTTATTAAAACCCAGAGCTCTCTCTCTCTCTCTCTCTCTTCTCTCTCTCTCTATAGCACCACCACCGCCACCTCCTCCCTCTCTCTCTCTAGAAAGAAACTCAGCAGCACACTGATTTGGGGAAGGAACTCCGATGACGGATCTGAGATTTGGGGGAAGAAAGATGTGTGGATTTGAGATTGTTCTTAGAGAGTGTGAGATAGTTTAGAGAGAGTGATGATCGGAGCTAATAGTTGCAGCGACTGGAACTTAAACATCGACGAAGAAAGCGGTGTTTCTCTCTCTAGGTTTTGACATTTTTGAGAGGTTTCTCTCTCTAGATTGGGGGTTTTGAGTACGGGGAACAACCGTCGCCGCCTGAGGCGGCGCTGCCTTTGTCTTCGCCGGAACTGAATGAGAGAGAGAGAGAACAGGGGTGCGGGATGAATCTCTGTGATCTCGGTGGTGATCAGAGTCATCGCTTCTATGGCGGTGGTGGTGATGGTGGTGGTTATTGTTGTTGTTGTTGTTGTTGTTCTGGCAGTGGTTATTGCTGTTGTTGTTCTGGCAGTGGCATTATTATTTATTAAGTTTGTTTCAAGGCTATGATGATCAGATTAAGTTTGTTTAAAGGGACATTAAAGATCCGACCCGCATCTTGGCGGGGCAAAATCCAGATGGCATAGTGAAGAAGAATTTGACATTCTCTCACCAAGCAACTGTGTATTCTGCAGCCATGGCGTAAGCCGTTTCTTCTTTGTCCCCATCCCCCAATTACAGATCTGAGCCTGTCTCCTTGCATTTAATTTATTTTCTCTTGAAAATATGATTTTTTTTTTAAATCCAGGTTGTGGTGGGTTGTGATGGTGGAGGAGGTGGTGGTGTTTGGGTTGTGCAGATGTTGAAGATGATGAGGTTGAAGATGATGATGAGGGGTTTTTATATTTGGGGGTTTTTAATAAAAGAATTGCTTTAATGAAAATTAAATGACCAAAATGCCCCTGCACTACAGGACAAAATAGGAGGTTGCAACAGTCAAAAAATAGGGTTTTTGGATTTTGGACTAAAATGGCAACAAAATGCAAACCACAGGGACCCAGATGTAATAAGTTTGAGATTTGGACTAAAGTGGCAAAAGTGGCCAAACCACAGGGACCAAAATGGCAGTTTACTCTAAGTTTTATGAATTAATATTCTGGTTGTTTTATGTAGTGTAAAAAATAAAGAAAGAAAATCGTGGCTTTGACCGAATTGAATGGGATCGGAACGGAACGGAACGGAACGTTGGAAGTCCACGTTTCTTTTAGTAGGCTGGGTTGGTTGTAGTCTTTGTTTTGACTCCACTTTTTATGGTGGACGTTAGCTTATTTCAGTAGGGTTTGGAGTCCATGTAAGGCTATATATATAGCTCTCTTTATTGAATAAAACAAATTATCTTCTGCAACATTACTTCATATTTTCCTTTTCTTTCTGCAAGGCCCTAACTATCTGCACACCCAGTTTGCCTATCTGCACACATAGGGTTTACCTACGCAGCGTATTGGTCAATACGCAGCGTATAGGGTTCACCCTATACGCTGCGTATTGACCTATACTCAGCGTATATAAACCATGGATCTCAGTGCCTAATAACCAATCATTGCACAGAAAACAAGGTTTATATACGCTGCGTATAGCTCTCTACGCAGCGTATATAAACCATTAGACTTTTTTGGGTCATTTTGGTAGGTTTGAGGGATCATTTTTTCACAAAGTTTATATACGCTGCGTATTGACCTATACTCAGCGTATATAAAGGTCTGAAAATGTCATTTATACCCTTGTATTGAGGCTATACGAAGCCAAATACAAGGGTAGTTGTGTCATTTTTGTCTTATACGCTGCGTAGTGACCTCTAAGGAGCGTATATAAAGCTCAATTTTTGTATTTTTTTTGTGTATTCCTTTGTTTATTTATAAAAAAAAGTAAATTAATTGTGTGTATTTTGGGGTATTTCCATGTTTATTTATAAAAAAACAATATTATTAAAAATAATACAAATATTATGAATTATAAGAATTAAAAATAATACAAATATTAGGTCCCGTATTGACCTCGTATAAGCCTATAAGTGTGATATCGTGTCGTATAGCGTCGTATAGGTCACGTATTGACCTCGTATAAGCCTATAAGTGTGATACCGAATCATATAGCGTCGTATAGGTCATGTATTGAACTCGTATAAGCCTATAAGTGTGATATCGTATCGTATAGCGTCGTATAGGTCACGTATTGACCTCGTATAAGCCTATAAGTGTGATATCGTATCGTATAGCGTCGTATAGGTCACGTATTGACCTCGTATAAGCCTATAAGTGTGATATCGTGTCGTATAGCGTCGTATAAGTCATGTATTGACCTCGTATAAGCCTATAAGTGTGATATCGTATCGTATAGGTGTGGTTTAGGTCCCGTCTAATCCTATATGCATATACAAGACCTATAGGAAACCTATACGAGACTTATACTACAATATACGATACGATACGATACTATACAATAACACCCGCATAGGCCTCTATACGAGACTTATATACTATACACTATACGATACGATATGATGCAATACGATACGATGCAATACGATAAGATAATTTAATTTAAACGATAACAATATAATATATTTGTATTATTTACGAATAATATTGTTTTTTTATAAATAATTTTCTTTTTTTTTATGAATAAACAAAGGAATACGATAATTTAATTTAAACGATAACAAAACAATATATTTGTATTATTTACCAATAATATTGTTTTTTTTATAAATAATTTTCTTTTTTAATTTTTATAATTCATAATATTTATATAATTTTTTATTTTTATAATTTATATTTGTATTATTTACCAATAATATTGTTTTTTTATAAATAATTTTCTTTTTTTTTTTATAAATAAGCAAAGGAATACACAATAAAAAAAATACAAAAATGGAGCTTTATATACGCTCCTTAGAGGTCCCTACGCAGCGTATGAGACAAAAATGACACAACTACCCTTGTATTTGGCTTCGTATAGCCTCAACACAAGGGTATAAAAGACATTTTTAGACCTTTATATACGCTGCGTATAGGTCAATACGCAGCGTATATAAAGGGTAGTTTTTATTTTTAACCCCAAACATGTGGTTAAATTATCTTTTTAACCCTTATTGTATATATACGCTGCGTATTGACCTATACTCAGCGTATATAAAGGTCTGAAAATGTCATTTATACCCTTGTATTGAGGCTATACGAAGCCAAATACAAGGGTAGTTGTGTCATTTTTGTCTTATACGCTGCGTAGTGACCTCTAAGGAGCGTATATAAAGCTCAATTTTTGTATTTTTTTGTGTATTCCTTTGTTTATTTATAAAAAAAAGTAAATTAATTGTGTGTATTTTGGGGTATTTCCATGTTTATTTATAAAAAAACAATATTATTAAAAATAATACAAATATTATGAATTATAAGAATTAAAAATAATACAAATATTAGGTCCCGTATTGACCTCGTATAAGCCTATAAGTGTGATGTCGTGTCGTATAGCGTCGTATAGGTCACGTATTGACCTCGTATAAGCCTATAAGTGTGATACCGAATCATATAGCGTCGTATAGGTCATGTATTGAACTCGTATAAGCCTATAAGTGTGATATCGTATCGTATAACGTAGTATAGGTCACGTATTGACCTCGTATAAGCCTATAAGTGTGATATCGTATCGTATAGCGTCGTATAGGTCACGTATTGACCTCGTATAAGCCTATAAGTGTGATATCGTATCGTATAGCGTCGTATAGGTCACGTATTGACCTCGTATAAGCCTATAAGTGTGATATCATGTCGTATAGCGTCGTATAGGTCATGTATTGACCTCGTATAAGCCTATAAGTGTGATATCGTATCGTATAGGTGTGGTTTAGGTCCCGTCTAATCCTATATGCATATACAAGACCTATAGGAAACCTATACGAGACTTATACTACACTATACGATACGATACGATACTATACAATAACACCCGTATAGGCCTCTATACGAGACTTATATACTATACACTATACGATACGATATGATGCAATACGATACGATACGATACGATACGATGCAATACGATAAGATAATTTAATTTAAACGATAACAATATAATATATTTGTATTATTTACGAATAATATTGTTTTTTTATAAATAATTTTCTTTTTTTTATGATAAACAAAGGAATACGATAATTTAATTTAAACGATAACAAAACAATATATTTGTATTATTTACCAATAATATTGTTTTTTTATAAATAATTTTCTTTTTTAATTTTTATAATTCATAATATTTATAAAATTTTTTATTTTTATAATTTATATTTGTATTATTTACCAATAATATTGTTTTTTTATAAATAATTTTCTTTTTTTTATAAATAAGCAAAGGAATACACAATAAAAAAACTACAAAAATGGAGCTTTATATACGCTCCTTAGAGGTCCCTACGCAGCGTATGAGACAAAAATGACACAACTACCCTTGTATTTGGCTTCGTATAGCCTCAACACAAGGGTATAAAAGACATTTTCAGACCTTTATATACGCTGCGTATAGGTCAATACGCAGCGTATATAAATGGTAGTTTTTATTTTTAACCCCTAACATGTGGTTAAATTATCTTTTTAACCCTTATTGTATATATACGCTGCGTATTGACCTATACTCAGCGTATATAAAGGTCTGAAAATGTCATTTATACCCTTGTATTGAGGCTATACGAAGCCAAATACAAGGGTAGTTGTGTCATTTTTGTCTTATACGCTGCGTAGTGACCTCTAAGGAGCGTATATAAAGCTCAATTTTTGTATTTTTTTGTGTATTCCATTGTTTATTTATAAAAAAAAGTAAATTAATTGTGTGTATTTTGGGGTATTTCCATGTTTATTTATAAAAAACAATATTATTAAAAATAATACAAATATTATGAATTATAAGAATTAAAAATAATACAAATATTAGGTCCCGTATTGACCTCGTATAAGTCTATAAGTGTGATATCGTGTCGTATAGGTCACGTATTGACCTCGTATAAGCCTATAAGTGTGATACCGAATCATATAGCGTCGTATAGGTCATGTATTGAACTCGTATAAGCCTATAAGTGTGATATCGTATCGTATAACGTAGTATAGGTCACGTATTGACCTCGTATAAGCCTATAAGTGTGATATCGTATCGTATAGCGTCGTATAGGTCACGTATTGACCTCGTATAAGCCTATAAGTGTGATATCATATCGTATAGCGTCGTATAGGTCACGTATTGACCTCGTATAAGCCTATAAGTGTGATATCGTGTCGTATAGGTCATGTATTGACCTCGTATAAGCCTATAAGTGTGATATCGTATCGTATAGGTGTGGTTTAGGTCCCGTCTAATCCTATATGCATATACAAGACCTATAGGAAACCTATACGAGACTTATACTACACTATACGATACGATACGATACGATACGATACTATACAATAACACCCGTATAGGCCTCTATACGAGACTTATATACTATACACTATACGATACGATATGATGCAATACGATACGATACGATGCAATACGATAAGATAATTTAATTTAAACGATAACAATATAATATATTTGTATTATTTACGAATAATATTTTTTTTTATAAATAATTTTCTTTTTTTTATGAATAAACAAAGGAATACGATAATTTAATTTAAACGATAACAAAACAATATATTTGTATTATTTACCAACAATATTGTTTTTTTATAAATAATTTTCTTTTTTAATTTTTATAATTCATAATATTTATATATTTTTTTTATTTTTATAATTTTTATTTGTATTATTTACCAATAATATTGTTTTTTTATAAATAATTTTCTTTTTTTTTTTATAAATAAGCAAAGGAATACACAATAAAAAAATACAAAAATGGAGCTTTATATACGCTCCTTAGAGGTCCCTACGCAGCGTATGAGACAAAAATGACACAACTACCCTTGTATTTGGCTTCGTATAGCCTCAACACAAGGGTATAAAAGACATTTTCAGACCTTTATATACGCTGCTTAGAGGTCAATACGCAGCTTATTTAAACTTTGTGAAAAAATGATCCCTCAAACCTCTCAAAATGACCCAAAAAAATCTAATGGTTTATATACGCTGCGTATAGACCAATACGCAGCGTATATGACCCTTGTTTTCTGTACAATGATTGGTTATCAGGCACTGAGATCCATGGTTTATCTACGCAGCGTATTGGTCAATACGCAGCGTATAGGGTTAACCCAATACGCTGCGTATTGACCAATACGCTGCGTAGGTAAACCCTAATTTTGCTAGGGTTTGGTGTGCCAATAGGCACTTTAGTGTGCCAATAGGCACACCCTTCTGCAAATACAAATACATATTCTACGAGAGTTTGTGTTGTGTGAGTAAATTTGGGGCTTGAAACCAACAGGTAGTGGGTTAGTGGAGTTTTGACCAAGTTGGTGAGGTGAACGTTGGGTAAGTAAAAGTACCGGTTCCTTAGGAGGGTTCGTGTTGAATAGGTATTAGTAGGTTGAGTCAGTACTTTTGTAGCCTATTTAAGGCATACTTTGATATAGAATAATATACATCTTCCCCATATTTTCTCTTCTGCAATTCAAATCGTTTCTTTTATTTTTCTCACTGAAAATACATTTATATATTTTGAGTGTTATATTTGAGTTTAATCCAACAATATACGTATTTTTGTCCTTCGAGTTTGGAGGATAGCCTTAGTGGAATGATATTAAGCTGAGACTCTTGCATCACCTAATTGGTGAATTGTTTCCTGTCCTCTAGTAAGTATGCTTTTGTTTATTGTTTTATCACTGGCTGATCATTAAAGCTCTTCACATTCAGTTATGTTGGTATAGGATCTTAACCTAGTATATGTTTGTTTCATATGTTAGAAATGGATCTTTGTGATCAACCCGTTTCTAGAATTCCGAAACATTTGTCATCTCTACAATAGCAGCATACAAAACATGACATGGAAATGTGAATTGATATCTGCATCCAGTCGTGGTTAACGGATGTGGGCCCATTTACAAAACAATGGGTGGGTTTGGGTTATGGTGCATCTCTAATGGGTCAAATCAGTTAGGCTAATAAGCTTGTTGAAGACATATAAAAAGTGAAATAAGTTAGTCAACCCAAATTTCCAACTGTATTCTAATTCATAAAACCCACTTAATCCCTTTATTAAGGAAATTAGATTACTATTGTAATAATGACAATCATGTTGCAAAATGATAATTTTAAAAATTAGCCATTCTGCCACGTAGGTGTAAAACAGATGTGTATTAGTTATCAGATTGTGTGGGTTGGCCATGACATTATAGCCTAGTGGGATCTTAGGGGTGTGATAAAGCTTAGAGACCAATAGGTCCTTGGTTCGATTTCCACAAGGGAGTTTTTCCTAGATTTATCGGGTTTCTCCTGAAAAATTGCCGTTAAAGAAAAATCAGATTGGGTGGTTTGTGTAGTATTTCAAGTAGGGCTGGTCCAAAACACTTTCTCACAAGTGTAGGTCCGGCTAGGGGAGGATCTAGTCGCCTAATCCTTGTGTACAAACCAACCCGGTTGTGCGGAATCCAACCGAGATAGCAAACCGAGATAGAACAAGCACAAACACAACACACAAACTTCAACGATTAACACCACTTGTATTAATACTATGAAAGGTTCGGTTACAATGCAATGTTTACAAATCAGTTTTGCAAACTCTCTCTAGCAGCGTGTGTGTGTTTTCTGGACAGAATGCTCCTGTCTGTCTATGTGTCTAATCCAGTCTCTCTTCTCACACTTGAAATGAACACAACACACGGGTATTTATACCCAACACAGATCGTCTGGTCGAAGGATCAGACAGACTGATCGAAAGATCATCTGTCGACCAGAAACCCATCGAAGGATCACATATACTTCGAAGGATGATATCCTTCGAGGTCTATCCATCGAATGTTATCTTTCGAGCTCATCATCGAAGGATATAAACAATCCTTCGATGACACATCCTTCGACCCACATATTACAACCTTTTTGTTGACTGTTTTGCCAAGTCAAACCGGAGGATGGTTGACTTGGTCAAACTTACAAGACTAACAAAGACATCGTTTGGACTAATGACAAAATACAGACAAAGTACAGACACAAGTGCACCAACAAACTCCCCCTTGGCTGTAGCTTTGTCTTCTGTAGCTTTGTCTCAATCTTAATTCTTGTAGGTCCCTTGTGTCTTCAAGTCTTTGACGTCTTTTCAAGTCTTCAATGTCGGAGGATCTTTAAAGTCTTCACGTCTTGAAAGCAGAAAGTGTACCAACAAACTCCCCGTTTCATGTAGGAAGTGTGTTGACAAACTCCCCCTTAACATAAGCTCCCCCTTGAGTTATGCTCGTGAAATACTTGTTCTTTATGAAGTGAGATCCTTGTGGTGTTGATGATGGTCAGCGGCAACTCGATCATCTTCATCATTTGAGTGCCTTCACGTCGTGTCTTCATTCCGAAGCTTGTCATCGACCATGTTCTCCTTGCCTTTACAATCTGCACATGCAAGAAATCTAAACGCGTAATGAGAACAACTGCCTGGAATATCATAAACAAACGACACGCATGTGACCATTGTTTAATCAAACACCGTCCGACAGTTTGAAAGTTTAACAAATTTATCAATTTTAATTTTAACTTTCAAAACTTGCAAATTTCGACCGTTTATGAAGATTTAGTCGTTTTCGGTTTTCGTTCAGGTTTCAGGTAACGAAGACTCGAGTTCCAACATCGTACGATCGAAAATAAATTAGAAATAAAATCTTTTTGGCTTTTATAAAGTTTATATTAAAACACACCTAAAATCTTTTTGGACTTTTTGAATATTTAAAATGTAAAGACTGAAAGCAGTAAATAAATATTTACAAAGATGCAGAAACTGAAAGCATTAAATAAATATTTACAGACATTCTTTTTGCGAGTTTCGAGGGTAAGAGAATCATATCAGTGTACGGTCATGTCAAAACGCTCTTGTTGTTCAATTAGATAACATTAAGATAAGCATCCTATAACAATTATCGGTATTGTTGTCCACATAAGCTCAACTTATCAGATGTAATCATGGCGAGGGGATACGTTAAGGTATGATTTATACTTACCGACCGGTGTTCATCCACATCACGACACATTCCCGTATCAAGGTATGCACGAGGGTTCATCTTACCGGTGAGTATACCGATTATCATCTGTTTGACCGTATATGATGTGAGATTCTCACTTATTTTGATTTGAAAACAAGCCCTATGTGATATAATCACTTATTGATGAGGAACTTGATTTTCGATGCATGAGGGCATAGGAGCAAGTCCGTGAACAGGTCAGTACTTTCGTACAGCAGAGAGACGAACTTGACTCCCGGATAAATGTGATATATTATCACTTATTTGTTTGGACATGTGATTGTTGATCACTTATTGAGGTCGAATGCAATATGTACACGTATGTATAGTATCATGGAAGATCTAGACTTGCGTCCTCGTTATTTTTCGGTAAAAGATACAACCATGATACCCAGATGATAAGCAGCATAAAGACCGAATATTTCAGAACCTCGGCAATCTCTCAAACGAAATTTCGGTACTAAGACCATATGCCAATGAATGGTTCCCACCCAGTCTTCAGTCGGATTTAAGTTTATATCACCCTGCACACTTTAAAATGATTGTGAGCCTACCGATACATCTTATATAGAGCTGCTTATCGTTTTTCATTTTGCATTTCAGTTTAAAGAGGTTTAGACAGACCACTGATGTATTATCATTTTCTCTTTTGCTCGCCAGGAAACTCATTTTTGTTTTTCTATTGTTTTTGTGTTTTAGAAATTTTTCGATGTTTTTGGATTTTCCAAATTTAGGATTTACTCCCCCTAAAATCAATAAACTAAGATAAATTTAAAACACAAAGGTATTTACAAAAATGATTTTCCGATGTGGATTACTCTTGCCCGACCTTAATGCCGTTTACCAATAATAAGTAGTCAAATCTTGATTTGTCAAATGCTTTGGTAAAAAGGTCGGCACGTTGGTCATCGGTGTGGACGTAAGCAACATCGATTAGCCTTTTCTCAAAGCAATCACGTATGAAGTGATACTTAATTTCGATGTGCTTAGTCTTTGAATGCTGCACAGGATTTTTAGTGATCTGTAATGCAGCAGAATTATCAACATAAATAGGAGTAGTTAGGAATTCAAAACTGTAGTCACGCATTTGTTGTTGGATCCATAGGACTTGGGAGCAACAACTTGAGGCAGCAATGTATTCAGCTTCGCATGTTGATGTAGCGACGCACGTCTGCTTCTTGCACTGCCATGTGACTAGGCGATTTCCCAAAAACTGACATCCAGCCGTTGTGGATTTGCCGTCGATTTTGCATCCGCCAAAATCAGAATCACTGAATGCGATCAAGTCAAAGTTATTATCCCTAGGGTACCATAGACCGGTGTCAGGGCAACCCTTCAAATAACGAAAAATCCTTTTTACAGCTGCAAGATGTGAGGCCTTCGGGTTGACTTGATATCTGGCAAGCAGGCACGTTGGGTACATTATATCTGGTCTTGATGCTGTGAGGTACATAAGGGATCCGATCATCGCGCGGTAGTATGAGGGGCTAGTAGCTTCACCCTTCAAGTCTGGAGTAATTCCGTGATTTTGTGGCAATGGGGTACCGATGGGCGTTGCATCAGACATCTGGAACCGGCTCAAGATGTCACCAACATATTTATTCTGATGGATGAATATCCCAGACTCGGTTTGTTGTACTTGTAGGCCCAAAAAGAAGGTCATTTCCCCCATAGCACTCATCTCGAATTTATCCTGCATTACACGCTCGAAATCCCTACACAAAACATCATTAGTAGAACCAAATATAATATCATCAACGTATACCTGTACCAGTAGAAGATCTCCATCTTGTTCTTTGATGAAAAGAGTACAGTCGATAAGACCTCTGCGAAATCCATTCTCCAGCAGATAATTAGATAAGGTTGCGTACCAAGCTCGCGGTGCTTGATGTAGACCATATAGAGCTTTGTTGAGCAACCAAACCCGATCGGGATGGATAGGATCTTCAAAACCTGGAGGCTGTTCGACGTACACCTCTTCTTCCACCACACCATGTAAGAATGCACTTTTCACGTCCATCTGGTATACCTTGAAACCTTTGAATGAGGCATAAGCCAGAAAGATCCGAATTGCTTCTAGACGTGCAACAGGTGCATAGACTTCGTTGTAGTCGATCCCTTCAATCTGACGAAAACCTTGAACGACTAGCCTTGCTTTGTTTCGAATAACGACTCCACGGTCATCCTTTTTGCATTTAAACACCCAACGGGTACCAATCTTCTTGTAACCAGCAGGTTTCTCTACGAGTTTCCAGACACCAAGCTTCTGGAATTGTTGGAGTTCTTCCTGCATTGCTTCAACCCATGAGCTATCTTTCAAAGCATCTTTCCAAGTTCTTGGCTCTTCCTGTGAGACATAACACGCGAAAGACCAATCATTTTGTTGACCAGATTCTCGGATAGTTGCATACAAGCCTGCATTGTTGTTGTTTCGCAACATGTTTCTTGTTTGAACGCCACTTTGTACATTTCCGATGATGTTTTGTTGAGGATGGGTATTGTGAATCCTTGTTTCTGGATTATCTCGAACTGGAATGTTTGTACCCAGATTGTTGAGATTGAGATCAACAATCAATTCAAGGCCCGGAATTGACGAAGAGGATGATGCAGTAGCTTCAGCTGTTCTAGGGACATCCACTGGAGGAGTACCTTCTGAAGTACCATGTACTGCTGTTGTTGGAGCTTCTTGATCTGCATCTAGAAATTCGTCATCCTCTGAAGATTCGTTCAATTCGGTAGCATCGTGAAAATCCTCATTGTCGAGAGCATTATTGTTCACTGAAGATGGTTCTTGATTGACAATAATGGGACGAACCACCGGTGAATCTGTTGCATTGTCACTCTCGAAAAACATCCTTGCTGCAGCATTTTCTTCAACTGCTTCAACATTGATCGAATTGAAAAAGTCATCGTACTCAAACATCCAAGGCTGACCAGGACATTTGACTGATAAAGTGTGCCTTTGTACTCTGACTTCAGACCATTCCTCGACCCTTTTAGTCTCTAGATTCCAGACTCTTAAGTTCGGGGTGGAATACCCAAGAAAGTATCCCTCAATTGCTTTAGCCCCAAACTTTCCATTAGGATCGATCATTGTGCAAGGAGCTCCAAACGGTTCAAGATATGACAAGTCTGGTTTCCGTTTGTTAATAAGCTCAAAGCAGGTCTTGTTGTGCCTTTTGACTGTAAGGACTCGGTTCAACGTATAACATGCAGAGGACACAGCTTCAGTCCAGAATGGAATCGGCAACCGTGACTCTACCAAAATTGTCCTAGCAGTCTCGATCAATGTGCGGTTCTTACGTTCAGCGACGCCATTTTGTTGAGGAGTATAAGCCGCACTAAATTCGTGAAGAATACCTTTTGAAGTACAAAACTCCGCCATGGCATGATTTTTAAATTCTGTACCATTGTCGCTACGTATCCGCCTAACCTTCAACTTATAAAGATTCTCAATCTGAATGATCAAGTTTTTGATAATACCGAAGGTTTCACTCTTGTGTGCCATGAACGCCACCCAAGAAAATCTTGAATAATCATCAGTTATCACGAGGCAATATTGATCATTCCTAATACTTTTGTGCTTGACAGGACCGAACAAATCCATGTGCAAACGTTCAAGAGGAACAGCCACCGTGTTGATTTTCTTTGTAGGGTGTAGCTTCTTCGTTTGTTTTCCTTTTTGGCACGAGACACAGACGTCTTGAAGATGGAAGTTTTTAAGAGGAACACCATTCACCAATTCATTTGCCACCAAATGATTCATTTTGCGTAAGTGAATGTGACCCATTCGTCTGTGCCAAGAGATTGTGTCTTTTTCTGTGGCTTTGGAAACGAAACAAGTTGCTTGTGCAGACGTTGTGATAGCTTGACTCATATCAAGGACATACAAATCATTTATCCTTGGAGCCGACAAGAGAATCCATTCTTTTGGAATTTTGAAGCCGGGTTTCAGCACATAACATCCATTTGCATCAAAGTGTACTGAGAACTGCTTATCACAAATTTGAGAAACACTAAGAAGATTGTGATCAAGTTGTTGCACAAAGTTGATCTTATCAAAACTAACAACCCCGTTGGAAATCATTCCTTCACCCATAATATATCCGCCTTTATCTCCAGCAAAAGCAACATAACCTCCTCTAATAGATTTGACGTCGTAGAGAAGCTTCATGTCGCCTGTCATGTGCCTGGATGCCCCACTATCAACAATCCAATGACTACTGATAGTTCCTCCTGGAACACCCTGCACATGAACTCACATAATTAGTTGGAGATGGGGACCCAAGCCATTGTGGTCTTGGGTCTTCCATTTTCATCAACAACAATAACTTCTATTCTTTGATGATTTGAAAATTGTGATGGTCCCCCTGATTCAATAACAGATTTTGGTTTCCAGGTCTGTTGAGTTTTACCAGCTTGTTTGTTTGAAATTTTAACTTCGTGATTGTTTGAAGTTTTTGAAAATTTAGTGCTTTCTGGTTTAACTGAAACAGATTGTTTTTGAACCACATCAGTTTTAAGTGCTTTCTCAATCACCTTGACTTGTTGGCGTTTCTGTTTCTTTTCCCTTTCTCTTACGAGTCGGGGATCTTGTTTTACAGAAACAGATCGCCTTTGGTGATTGTGTTCACGGGGATCATCTTCTTTGGCTTTCAACTTATGAAGATACGGGCAATTTCGAATAATATGCCCAATTGTGCCACATTCAAAACATGATCTTCGTTCAACAAACCCCGAAGTATCATGTGATCGTCTTGCCGATGATGAACTTTGTGATCCCGAGGTACTAGGTTTTGAACTATTTTGTTCATTTCTATTCATCACAGTTGCTTTCTTGACAAAATCTAAGCTAGATTGATTTGCATACTTTTCAATTTTGTCCGTTCCCTTAGATTTCACAAAGTTCACATTCTTTTTCTTCTTCTGGTTCGGCTTCTTTTGGCTTTGAGTCGGTGCTTTACCTTTAGATTTGGTATGATTTTGCTGTTTTTGCACTCTTGGTAATCTCTGATTGCCATATTGTTTTCGAACTTCGGCCTTTGGGACAGGTGGACACTGTGTTACTGTAACACGTGATCCTGTCTTTCCCAAAAACTTACTTGTCGAATTTTCAAAGACTTTACTGATTAAGGATTGATTAACATTCTTAATAGGAAAATCTTTGTCAGAATAGATTTTATCATCACCAACAAGCGTGTACAGCAAATCCACACTATCCGACTCTTTTGCAGACGTGGACTCGGTCGGAACAGTCTTAGCAGGTTTTGCAGGAGGATCACATAGAATATGATTCTCAAGAGGTATGTCCTCTTCTTTGATCACCGCCTCAGACTTTTCTGAATCAGTATCATCAGATTCATCATCAGAAGAATCAACATCCTCAACAACAACTGGAGGATCCTGATTCTGTTCAGCAGTTACAAATGTATCTGCTGACACATCTGAATCGGATGATACTTCTTTCTTGTATCCGAGTCCAGTACCAAATTCCTCAACATCCAATGGAACAGATGGTTCAAAGTGAGTTCTATACTCCTCATCAGGCATGGCATCAAAATTTTGTCTAACAGGTGGTGGACATTTCTTGTATCCAATGCATGTGACATCCCGTTTCTTTTTCTGAACAGCAATGATGTGATCCAACACATAGCTAGAGCTCAAATAACTGTCTAGCTTAAGTTGGATCGCCTCACTTTCAGTTTTCACACAAGCCATTTCCTTTTGCATTACCTCAAGACGAGTTATATACAAATTAATGTCAGTTTGTTTTCTGGAAACCATTTTTGTCAGCTCTGTTTTATCTTTCTTTAACGTTTCAATCATTGATTTAAAGTTCTTTTCATGGTTTTCATAAAACATGTTGGCTTCAGTGCACTTCGAGATATCCACGGTTAACTTCTGATTATGGATGAATGTCACATCATATTTCTCTTGCAAAGCCTTGTGTTCGCTTTGCAATTCACCCCACTTATCACTCAAAGAAACATGTTTGTCTTGCAAGTCAAACAAACTAGCTTGTAAAGCATCATGTTTGCCTTGCAACTCAGACATGTTTGTCTCTAAATCAGCACATTTAATACGCAAACTATCACAGTTATCACAGCTAACAGAAGTGGGTTCATCGACACATACCTGACTTGATGAACTGTCGACATTAGCCATAAAGGCTGAATGGAGAGAAGACGAAGAATAAGCAGCTTGATCCACCAAAATAGATCTTCTTTGAATTCCTGCTGCAGTTTCTTCCAATAGTTCATCAATATCTGCATTAACTGATGCAGTTGATGTCTCATCCACATGATCATCACCTGAGCTAGAGGATTCTTCATCCGAACTTCTGCTGTAACCAGAAGAGTCTTCATCCTCAGAAGAGTCACCACCATTGGCAGAAGATTCTCCACCACTGGCGTGATTAAGATCCTTGACAATCTCAGCAAAACACGCTGTTCCATCTGGAGCATCATTTCCCAACTGAACCGACCAGTCACAACCTTCATCTACTTGAACCACAAGTGCCTGGTTGGCATTTGATGGTCCTGCTTGGCTTTGGTTGTTGACAGGTACCAACGTACGAACATTGTTCCTGTTCTGGTTCTGCTGGTTGCCTTGATTTCTGAAGGGGTTCTGGTTTCCATGCTGAGCTGGCCTTGTACATTCCCTTTTGAAATGACCACGTTCACCACAATTGAAGCACTTAACAGCTTGCTTGTCGAACCCATACTTGGTGTCTTTCTTGCTTTCCAAGCTGGTTCTGCCAGTTCTTTCCATGAAATCCTTTGCTCGCCTAACAGCACTGGCAAAGGCCCACTTGATGTCCATCATCTCCATCTCCTCTTTATCAATCTGCTGATAATCTTCTTGTGTCAGATTAATGTTACCAATCTGACCTTCCACTAATCCACAGTATGCGCTCACCACAGTGTTTAGCAGCTCCATGTGTTCCTTTGCTACTTCCACACTGACTTTAGAAAAGCTTGAGGTGTCTAGCCGTACTGTATTTGGCGTTGATTGCTGACCAGCAGATGATGTGCTTCCATAACACGCTTGCTGTTGAGGAGGAAGTGGATTCCCGAACATATCAGTTGCTCTGATTTGCTGTTGCTGTTGTGGTGCTGGTTGAGGAGCTGGATTAAGCGGATTTCCAAACATGTCTGTTGTTGGAGGAGGAGTGCCATACAAGCTAGTGCTAGACACAAATGCTGTTTGAATTGGAGCGTGTGAAGAAGGTTTTGTAGAAGTACTAAAAGCTCCATAATACATTTCAGGATTTTGTGGCACTGGAACTCTTTTCGCTTTGAGAGTTTCTTCCTGATTCTTGTTTTCCAGGAGTTGAGCAAAATCACTGAAGTTTGTTGTATCCAAAGTGCCATTGTACTTCATGATTTCTAAGAAATTATTCCATTGAGGTGGCAGTGCATCTGCAAACTTCTTCACTATCTCTGCTGAAGTCGTTACAACCCCAGTATTTGCCAATTCAGTCAGCAAATGAGTAAATCGACTTGTCAAATCTCCTAGAGATTCATTCAGCATACAAACAAAACCATCAAACTCTTTCTTTAGCAGATCTTTTCTCAATTGACGTGTTGCTTCATTTCCTATGCCCCTCATCTTCAATGCGTCCCACAACTTCTTCGTTGTCTTGAAACTGACAAATTGATGATAAATGTCTTTGCTTAACGCCTGAGTAAGAATGGCATATGCTTTCTTTTCTAAGTCATAGACCTTCTTCTGATCTTCCGTAAGATCAGCAAACGTAGCAGCAGATGAAGCGGCAACCTCTATTGTCTGATCAAAATCTGTGATAAAACGCAACCACAGTTCTGTATTTTGACCAAGGACGTATGTATGAAATCTATCAAACCATCCCGGATATTCACTTAAGTGCATCAACTTTGGAGGTCTATTCAAACTTCCCGTTTCGCTTTCGCTTAGCAAAATGCTTTGAACACTTGGAGCTTGATTTGATACAAATGCCCATTGACCGGTAGATGTAGCATTAGCTTGCGAACCCGAATCCGGAGCTGGAGTACCAAAATACATCTCTGCATTTACCGGAACACCCCACATCGAATTCATTTTTGATCAAGAATAATAAAACCTGAAAATCACAACTTGTTAAACATAAACAAACTAAGGATCGAAAGATCAACACTTGTTCGAAGGATCAACAGGGTTCGAAAGATCACTGTTGAACTTTCGAACAATGATGTCGAAAGATTCTCCAGACGTAGGATCCTTATCTTTCGAAAAAGCACTGTAGACCGAAAGATGTATGCTTCGAAAATATTCCTTGGATCGAAGGATAAGTCACCAACTTCGAAGGATGTTCGAAGGATGACTATCTATCGAGCCTCCTTTGATCGAAAGATGATCTTTCGACTTCGAAGGGTATCTTTCGAACAGCACTGACACAGTTGACAAAGACTGACAGGTTGGTGAAAAAGTTGACGGGTTGGTAAAAACTTTCGGCAGAAAGTATGTTCAGACCATATCTTTCAGATCTGAGCATGCAGGTTTCACCAAAACAGGTAAGGTCCGAATATTTTAATCAGTTTACTCTTCCCAACACACAAACACTTGGTAATTTAAAATTTTAAGATCAAAAAGTGTATGTTTATGAAGAACACTTAAATATGTCAAGAACACAGCCCAAAAATATGAGTTTTCTGATAAATCCACGAACTTCCGAAAACGCGGTTTTGCTCTAAACTTCACTAAAAACCAACTTTTAACATGTGACAATGAAAAATAGCAAGGTTTTTATAAGAACTTCCAGCAAAACAACAAGATCAAACCCGATTTTAACAAGTTTTTCCAGAAAATATGAACTTTCCAAAACCCGAAAAACAACAAGAACACCTCGGTTTTAACAAGGATAAGAGCCAAGGCTCTGATACCACTTGTAGGTCCGGCTAGGGGAGGATCTAGTCGCCTAATCCTTGTGTACAAACCAACCCGGTTGTGCGGAATCCAACCGAGATAGCAAACCGAGATAGAACAAGCACAAACACAACACACAAACTTCAACGATTAACACCACTTGTATTAATACTATGAAAGGTTCGGTTACAATGCAATGTTTACAAATCAGTTTTGCAAACTCTCTCTAGCAGCGTGTGTGTGTTTTCTGGACAGAATGCTCCTGTCTGTCTATGTGTCTAATCCAGTCTCTCTTCTCACACTTGAAATGAACACAACACACGGGTATTTATACCCAACACAGATCGTCTGGTCGAAGGATCAGACAGACTGATCGAAAGATCATCTGTCGACCAGAAACCCATCGAAGGATCACATATACTTCGAAGGATGATATCCTTCGAGGTCTATCCATCGAATGTTATCTTTTGAGCTCATCATCGAAGGATATAAACAATCCTTCGATGACACATCCTTCGACCCACATATTACAACCTTTTTGTTGACTGTTTTGCCAAGTCAAACCGGAGGATGGTTGACTTGGTCAAACTTACAAGACTAACAAAGACATCGTTTGGACTAATGACAAAATACAGACAAAGTACAGACACAAGTGCACCAACAACAAGGAAGATGTATAAAGTAGAGAATAGGTAGCAGAACACATAACACAAATTTTAGTACCAAAAACATACCCAAATAAGAATTGAACCGGAAGCTTGTCAATAATGCCAGACTTTTAGTTCTCATTTATCACCAACAAGTGATATAGAAGTGTCCAGCTTGGAGACACTTGTCTTTATGCAAATATATCAGATTTAAAGGAAGGTATTAGTGAGCGTATTAATCAACAAGCAGCTTGAGAGGTATTAGTAAGCATGTTTATCCAACAGCTAAAAAGAAATCACCCAGCTAGGGTTTGGGCGTATTAGACAAAAGAACAGATGCGGCGGTAGTGGTTTGGGCAGATTAGGGTTTTGCAAAGACTAGCGAATTTCCCGATATGCAGAGAATTCCGACGTTCAATGGCTGAGTTTGCGGCTGAGTATTCCGTCAGCAACAAAGAAGTGTTGAATAAAAAAAAGTTATTGAACCAGAGATTTGCGGCTGTGTTTTTATCTGAGTAGAGGTTTTAGGGTTCAGCAAAGATCAATGGGAATGATTGTGACTGAGTTGTGGTTCAGATCTGGATTCTAAACGATTGATTGTTGGTTTTTGATAACGTTGTTGTGAATTTAGATTGTAGGTTGTTTTTTTGTGTTGAAGGTAAGTGTGCAGCTATGCAGCGGAACCTTTGCGGCTATGCGACGGAACGGTTTCAGGATTGAATGGTTGTGCATAAGGTTTTAGGGTTGAATGAACTGTGCGGCTTAAGAAGATGTTGCGTTTCTGGTTTGTTTAATTTCTGATTTTCTGGTTTTTCAGTCTGAGTTTGATTGTTGATGACGAGCAATGTGGTTTCAAGAATCAGAACACTGCTCTGATACCATGTTGTCTGGTATAGAGAATAAATTCTGTGATTGGGGTTGAATGTAATGAAATTGTATTCACACAAAATAGGGTTACACAAAGATGGTGTTTATATAGAACACCATATTACACACTAGCCCCCATACTATCTATTTCCTTCTTTCCGACAATACCAACGAGTTTCGGGTAAACCCGTTAATCTAGAAAAATTACCCGTCAGGTATACTCGACCCAAAACCCAATGGGTATCTATTGGGTAATTACTAATCAATTACATTTACTATTAAAAATAAATCAAATAACTTCAATGTACATGAAATAAAATACCTATATGTATAAAAATAGATGCATCATATATATGCATATTAAAAAATATAAAAGAAATTACATCGGGTATATAATCGGGTAAACGGGTACACTTTATCGGGTAATTGGGTCGGGTAAATGGGTATGTCACCAAATCCCTAACCCGTCCCAAACCCGCGAAAAAAATAAAAACGAGTCCCAAACCCGATTATCTGACCCTAAACCCGTCCTAAATGTGTCAGGTTTTGGGTTTGCCCATCAGATTCGGGTTCGATTGCCATCCCTATTTTCCACAACTCATGTAAGCGGCCACTCCACTAATTAGGGTTTTAATTAAATTTTACTCTTAAACATATTCACTCTCATTCGGTCGCCCTATACACCATTCCAGGTTTGAATCGAAGAGATCTACACAAGGTATGATTATTGTTCCCTTGACTTTTTAATCCTATGCATTATCTAATAATTAATAATTAATTCCCATTGTGGTCCACTCGAACACGTTAATTTTAGTTAAGATCATAGAACCCTAATTAATTGCAATCGACTTTTTTCCATGATGAAATTCTTTTTTCTTCAATATCAATGGATGTGGAATTGATCATCTATGTTAAGACAAAAATATTATGTTTTCTTCATAAATTCAAGTTTATTGATATGAATTAATGTGATATTGTTTAGCCATAGAGTTCTATTTTGGAACAAAATAGTTTTATCAAATTATTATCAATTAAAATTCAACTTTTAAGAATATAAAAATAAAATTTTGAATAAACCTCCTTAAAAATCTCTAGGTCTTCGGTTCCCAATTTAGGTTAATATCTAAATCAAATTTATAGAATCCCTTCTTAGTTTGGTGATATTCATACAGAAGCCAGGAAGAAGATGGAGAGCATGTGGACGGAAGCCCACAAGAAGATGAAGAATGATGAACTTCCACTCAGTTTAATAGAATCCAACATACTACCCAGACTTCCCGCAAAGTCGGTAGGTCGATGCATGTGCGTGTGCAAACAATGGAAATCGTTTCTATCAACGCCTATGTTTGCCAGGATGCACCTCCGCCACGTAACCATCAACGACTACAAACTTCTCCTACTTGATGGTAAACGACCAGTCACCTTCCGCACGATTGATTGTGGACCCCTTTACATTGGTTCAAGGACCATCCCTTCTAAATCTAGCCCTGATCCTAGTGCTGGCTATATCATAGCAAGCTTGAATGGATTGGTATGTTTAGCGGGCTGGCCTTTTAAGCTATGGTTTTGGAATCCATTGACGGATGCCCACAAGAGGTTGTCATCTTTACCCAACTATCCTTTTTTTTTGCGTAGTTGTTATGATGTTGTTGGTTTCTATATTGACTCTTCCAATGATTACAAACTTCTGTATTTGATCAATGGGGGTCACAATGGGGCTTATATATATTCCAACAGATTGGATTCATGGAGAAAGATTGATTTTTCAGTTGACACCGCCTGCAACTGTGAAAGGCCTCAGTCTACTTTGTGCGGCCAGTTCATTTATTTTAAAGGGAGTCATAGATGGATTATATGTTTTGATGTGAAGACAGAAAAATTTAGGAAAATACAATGTCCACCGGTTCCAGGTAGTGCAAAAAGTTATCGTAGAAGTTTAGTCGTTCTCCGTGGATGCATTCACTTGTGTGTATCCTATAAGATAATAATAAACGACATACGGTGGATGCATGGCGATATATGGAGGATGGATGGTGATGATGGGTGGGTGAAGGTGGCTGCTTTCAGTGACCCGCAACCGCTTCATAAGAAGTTTACATGGCCCCATATATGCACAACGAGTACTGGCAATTGGCTTGCCGTTTTGGATAATGAAAACATATCACTTAACAAAATGAATTCGGAAGACTTCACAAGACACTATCCGTGTTTCTCTACTCCAAGTTGGGAGTATAGATTTAGTCGAATGATATATGTTGAGACTCTTGTCTCACCTGTGAATCCGTGACTGGTTGTTTAATTTCTCTAGTAAGTATGTTTCCGTTTATTGTCGTCACAGAACTCAAACTACTGATCATATTTTCTTTATCAGCAATCTTCACATTCAATTAATAATATCCTAATTAATTGATAGATGAACATTCTAGCATCTTTCTGATTAACAGGAATTATCATTGACTTCACTCTGCAATAGCAGCAAACAAAACAGGACATGGAAATGCCAATCATATGCAGCATTTACCTATTTAAAAATGGGTGCGTTTTGATTCTGTTTTATCTTTAGCGGGTCAAATAGGTTAGGTTAAAGAACTTAACTATTATCAGGCCAAACACAACTCCCAAGTCTTTAAAACAACTCAAAAACTTGTAAAGTGTGGCGATACTTTAGGTGTAAAAATTGTTTAAAAAAGATTAAAATAAATAGGAAAAGCAAAAGTGAGCTTTTTATGAGGTCAAGGGCTTGGGCGGCATATCCAACTTTGAGAACACCTTGTAAAAACGCTTTAGGGAGGAGGGGGTGTGTTCGGGTAAGGCATTTCAAGTAGGCTACCCGATTCGGTAACACCCCCGTCACCCATTCAAGTACCGAAATTGGGTAGTGCTAGCGGGTATATGTCACCGAATGTTGGAGATGACATAGTAGATTAAGAATGGTAGGGTCCAAAGTTTTGGGTAGTTGAGATGAGTGCCCTCTCCTGCCTTAGCCTTGGTTTTTTTTATATCATTAATCAAAATATATCTTAATCAAATTTATGGGATGTGATCATATAAATAAGAAGATATTTTTCTAGTTTTATTTAATTTGAAAACAGAAATTATAGCATAATTAAACCTCCTTAATTATCTCTTGATTCCAAAATTAACCCGTTCTATTAGTTAGCATAATCTCCAGATCAAATCAATAAAATCCCTTGCACACATTGGTGATTGGCGATATTCAACTCCAAATCCCGGAAACAGAAGATGGAGAGCATAGCCCACAACAAAATTAAGATGCAGATGAAGTTGAAGAATGATGAACTTCCACTCAGTTTGATAGAATCCAACATACTACCAAGGCTTCCTGCAACGTCCGTAGGTCGATGCATGTGCGTGTGCAAACAATGGAAATCGTTTCTATCGACACCTATGTTTGCCAGGATGCACCTCCACCACGTAACCATCAACGACTATAGACTTCTCATACTTGACACCGCCTTCTCCATCCGTACGGTTGATTGTGAACCTCCAAGGATCATCCGCTCTACGTGTAGCCCTGATCGTAATGATCCCTATAGACTTCTCATATTAGCAAGCTTGGATGGATTGGTATGTCTAGCTACAAAGGTACCATGTAAGCTAACATTTTGGAATCCATTGACGGGCGCCTACAAGAGGTTGTCGTCTTTCCCCAGCTCCACTATCAATGCTTCTGATGTTTTCGGTTTTTATATCGACTCTTCTAATGATTACAAACTTCTTTACTTGATTACGGGGCGTCTCGACAGTGCTTATGTCTATTCCCACAGATTGGATTCATGGACGAAGATTGATTTTTCAGTCGGCTTTAACTTTGGCTGCATTATTTGCTCTCTGCCTACTTTCTGCGGCCAGTGCCTTTACTTCACACAGATAGATATATATATATATATATAGCAATATATTCTAAAAATCAAAGCTGGATTATATGTTTTGATGTGAATACGGAAAAATTTAGAAAAATACAATATCCACCAGTTCCAGATGGTGCAAAATATTATTGTACAAGTTTAGTCGTTCTCAATGGATGCATTCACTTGTGTGCATCCTATAAAATAACTATAAATGACATACAGGGCGGTCTGTGGAGGATGGATGGTGATGACGGGTGGGTGAAGATGGTCGCTTTCAACGACCCACGACCACTATATAAGTCTATACGCACAACAAGTACGGGCAATTGGCTTTGTGTTTTGGATCGGGAAAACATGTCTTTTAAAAAAATGAATTCGGAGGACTTCACAAGACACTATCGGTATTTCTGTTCTCCGCGTCAGGCTGATAGATATCGAATGATATATGTTGAGACTCTTGTGTCACCAGTGAGTTCGTGATTTTGGTATATTCTTGTTTTATTTCTCTAATAAGTATGTTTTAGTTTATTGTCATCATAGGATTCAAACTACTGAACATATATTATCAATCAATATTCTTCACATTCAATTAATATCATAATTAGTGGAGATATGATCATCTTTTTCTAGCATCTTTATGATTGACCGGAATCATCATTGAGGCCTTCCATTACGTGGAGGTCGCGGGTTCGAATCCTGGTTACGCCAGGCTCTTCAATCCAATCAAGTTGGCAAGGGTATTTACCGCCAGGGATCGTTGTCGTGAACTGGGAAGGGAGATCCCTTCCGCGGCTCAGGATACCGTGCACCTATCCTTTTTTTTCATCTGCAATAGCAGCAAACAAAACAGGAAATGGTAACGCCAATTCAAATATGCTTAATTTACCTAATTAAAAACGGGTGGGTTGGTTATGGTTTATCTTTAGCGGGTCAAATGGGTTAGATTAAAGAACTTAAATATTAACGGGCCAAATGCAACTCCCAAGTGTATTCTATTTCATAAAACCTTCTCAATCCCTTACTAAGGAAATTATATAATTTTTGTAAAAGTAGAGTTTTCATAACCATTAATATTTAAAAAAAAGGGGCAAAAACCAGATAAAAGAACATAAAATTATATAATTTTTGTAATAGTAGAGTCAACACCTATGTTTGCGAGGAAGCACCTCCACTATGTAACCATCAATGACCATAAACTTCTCCTACTTGACAGCGGACCACCCGTCTATTTCCCTACGCTTGATTGTGAACCCCTCCACAACGGTTCAACAACCAACCATTCTGACCCTAACACTGATCCTAGTGCTGATTAAATTTTAGCAAGCATTAGGATAGATTGGTATGCTTGGCCTAGCTGTTCCTCTTAAGCTAGCGTTTTGGAATCCACTGACGGGTCAAGAGGTTGTCGTCTAACCCCAGCCTTCCTTTTTACATTTATAGGGGTTTGATGCTTTAGGTTTTTATAAGGACTCTTCTAATGATTACAAACATCCTTATTTGGTTAGGGGGTCGCAAAAGGGCTTACATACCAATCTATTTATTTCACTGCGACAAATATGTCAACGTTTATTGAAAGTAATAGATCTGTTATATGTTTCAATTTGAAAACAGAAAATTTTAGGAAAATACGATTTCCCCCTTTGCAGATGGTGCAAGACATAATTGTGGAAGTTTAGTCATTCTCAATGGATGCATTCACTTGTGTGTATCCTATACAGAAAAACTATTAATGACATAAAGTCAAAGCATGGCGATCTGTGGAGAATGGACTGTGATGGATGGGTTAAGGTGGCTGCTTTGGGCGACTCACTATATAATGTGTTTAGAAGACAGGTTATATGCACAACGCGTACTGGCAACTGGCTTGCCGTTTTGGATCAGGAAAACAATTCTTTTAGAAAGTGAATACGGAGGACTTCACAACACAATATCCGTATTTTTGTTCTACAAGTTTGGCGGATAGCCTTAGTGGAATGATATATGTTGAGACTCTTGCGTCACCTAATCCCTTTATTAAGGAAATTAGATTACTATTGTAATAATGACAATCATGTTGCAAAATAATGATTTTAAAAATTAGCCATGCTGCCACGTAGGTGTAAACCAGATGTATTAGTTATTAGATTGGGTGGGTTGGCCATGGCATTATAACCTAGCGAGATCTTGGGGGTGTGATAAAGCTTAGAGACCAATAGGTCCTCGGTTTGATTCCCACAAAGGGGTTTTTCCTAAATTTATTGGTTTCCTCCTGAATTGGTATATAGACGTTATTGCCTAGTGGATATGGATATGATCGGGTGGTTCCGTTGGTGGCACGATGATACTCTAGTGGTCCGTCAGTGATAAAAATTACGGTTCAAACAAAATCAGATTGGGTGGGTTGTGTAGTATTTCAAGTAGGGTTGGTCCAAAACACTTTCTCACAAGGAAGATGTATAAAGTAGAGAATAGCTAGCAGAACACATAACACAAATTTCAGTACCAAAAACATACCCAATTAAGAACCGGAATCTTGTCATTAATGTCAAAAAAAAACCAACAAGTGATATAGAAGTGTCCAGCTTAGAGACACTTGTCTTTATGCAAATATATCAGATTATTATGTTTACTCACCAGGTTTAAATTACTCAACAATGCTAGTAATGAAGCAAAAGAATAAAAACATCAAGTGAATTTGAGTACAAACATGTTTAAAGAAAAAATATTATTTTACGGACTATGGGGTGTGGTTTCCCCATGTTCACATAGGCGTCACATCATCCTCTCTTCCACCTCACCATTTCCCACCAAGAGTCCCCACTCTTCCATTTTTTAATATTTTTGTACTTAATGTATTTTATTTTTAAACACATTTTTTTATTCGTCTAATATATTTTATTTATAAAAATATAAAATTTTTTTAGAAAATTCAAATTTGCATAAAAACTCTAGAAAATTACAATTAAAAAACCACAAATTACAATTAAAATCATAAAATAAATTTTGCCTAAACCTACGAACACCACTACTCGTCATCAACGTGATCGACACGGAAGTTATTCCAGATATAGTCGATTAAATCCGTACATAGGTTTCCATACACGTGCTCACTGCTAGCACCCACAAATTTGATTGTTGTTGTTCCTCGTCAACCAGCTCAACATTTCCATAAATGTCACTTGCGTCGTATTCGCATATTGTTTTACCAACGTCTTCAATAATCAAATTATGAAGTATTAAACAAGCATACATAATGTATCTCATTTTTTTTTTGTTCAAATGCACGAGCCGTTTGTTGTATTATCCGTCATTTTGTCTTTATCACACCAAACAACCATTCGACATCTTTCCTTACCGATTCTTGGCAGTTCACAAACTTTTTTTCTTTTTTCATCACTGGGTTCAAGAATAGTTTTAACAATAATAGAATCGGTATATACCGTCGACTAGGTATTACCCATGATTGTATAACACCCCATTGAGCATGAAAGAAGAATCAGGGTCCGTACTTCTAATGATAACTTTGAAAATACGAGATCTTGCAAGAATGTTTAAGTCATTGTTTGAACCTATAACCCAAAAAAAGGCATGCCAAATCCATAAACCTTGTGATCAAGCAGCTTCTAAGATTATTGAGGGATAACCTATATCACCACGCATATATTGACCGCGCCATGCAGTAGGGAAATTATGCCATTGCCAATGCGTACAATCAATGCTTCCTAGCATCCTAGGAAATCCATGAGTCTCTTCATGGAATGTATAAAGCTTTTCGATATCCTTCTCCGTTGGCCTACGTAAGTAGACCTTGTTATACAAGTTCACAATACCTTTGGAAAATTTATACACACACTCCCGACTCATTCTCTCGGACATCCTTAAATATCCATCCCATGAATCACTTGCAGTGTCATACGCTAATTGACAAAGTGCCGAAGTGCATTTTTGACAATGTGAAAAAGTCATCATAATTATCCAAATCATTGACAATACGTACTAACAATCGTCGACTCATTCAAAACCGACGCCTAAATTGTTCGTTAGTGTACACACAGTTTTCAGCAAAAGAAATGAAGTTTAATAAAGGTTGAAAACTAAGTTTAATAAATTATTCAAAACAATCCTAAAAATAAATAACAAAACTTTAAAAATAAAAATTGTATAAAAGTAATATACCTTGGTGATCTCTATTTAACGCAGTGGCCCTCGTTCTTGGTTGTGAAGTTTCTTCATCTTCACCGTCTTCTTCCATCTCGGCAACAATTTTAGCCGTCTCAATCATCATGTTAAGAAAAAAATTCCCAACATTTTCCTTATCCGATGAAGAACTCATGGCGATTATTTTTTATGAAGAAGAGAAGAATATATAAAAGATGGAGAGTGTGGTGACTTTTTTAAAAGATATAGATGAATGCGTAGCAAGTTGCTACGCTTTTCCTACGCAATAATTAATAATAAAACTGATTAAACATTAAAATACAATTTAAGTATAATAATAAATGTTTCATCACAAATGCGTCGCAAGTTGCTACACATTTTAGACGCAATAATTAATAATAATATTAGTTAAACATTTAAATATGATCCGAATATAATAATAAATGTTTTGTCAAAAATGCGTAACAAGTTGGTACGTATTTCTGACGCAACAATTAATATTTAAATGAATTCAACATATAAATATAATTCCAACAAATAAATAATAGTTTCGTCGGAAATGCGTAGCAAGTTACTATGCATTTCCAACGCAATAGTTAATAACGATAATAATAAAACGTTTAAATATAAATCAAATACAAATATAATGCATCTGTCGTAAGTGCGTAGCAAGTTGCTACGCATTTCCGACGCAATACTTAGAATTAGTTTTTCTATCGCTATTGCGTCACAAATTGGCCAAAACAATCAAGGCTTTCTTTCTGTAGGAAATGCGTAGTAAATGTGTTAGAATTTGTGACACACTTTTTTGCGTAGGAAAATTCTGTAGCAAAATGACCACTTTTCTAGTAGTGATATATAAAAGATGGAGAGCGTGGTGATTTTTTTTTTGTATAAAATGAGGGTTATATAGTGTTTAAAATAAAAAAAATTGATTTTTTTAAAGTAAATAGCCGTTATTCAATGGCATAATTTTGAAATTCGCGTCGGGGCGAACGGGGAGAACCCCGACGGCGGGAAGGGGGGGTGTTCCATGTCGGGGTCCCCTCCATGTTTGCACCCCGATACCCTTGCCGAACACCGGACCGCCTTAACTACAAAAAGAAAAGAAAAAAAATACTTGTCTGATGTGTCACTAGTAGGTTGAGAAAATAAAGATAGTCAATAAGACAATCCTTAAACCAACATAAGCACCATTTAATGTAACACAAAAGAACTAATCTTTTCTTTTATTGTCAAACTAGTCTACTTCTAAATATTTCTATATATGCACTTTGCAAAATTTAAATAGTACACCGGTGGGATACAGAAGAGTCCCTTAGAGCACATCATGTCCCTTAAGGACAAGCACAAAACTTTATAGTTTGTTTTAGCCCTCAAAAAAATTCAGCATGTCATGATTAAAACTTGAGGTGATTTGATGAATTTAGGGTTTGAAAAAAAAATTAAATTTGCAAACTTGCCATCGGTTGCATAACATACATCTTAGGCTTAGGTTATCCATAGTGGTCAAATGAGTGTGGAAAAAAACAATTATCACCTTAACATCACGTAAACAAAAAGGACACACACATACACTATTCACTTGCCTAAGGAGACGAAGTGGTCAAATGGGTGTGAAAAAAAGTTGCCACCTCAATGCCACATAGACAAGAGGGACATAATGGTGGGTGTGAAGAGGTTTTTTTTATTGTATATTAATTATTTTTGTGACTTTAACTATATTTAAACATTTAACAAAAAATATTTTTTTAAACATTTAATTATATATAATAAGATATAAAATAACCAAAATACTAAAGCATTACATAATTAAGAAAGAAATACCAAAATACTACTCCTCATTTGGTGCACATTATGTATTTCCTTTTACGTAACTCTTGACGGATTGCTTCTTTATCTTCGTAGTTGAGCACCATAGTCGGCTCGACATGCTCTTCATAGTCTTGGCAAACGGCGAGTCCTTCGTCATCCGGTGTAATTTTATGTAAAATTATGCAAGCGCTTGTTACATTTCTTATTTTGTCTTTAGGAAACATTCGTGCCGGGTTGCGCACGATATGCCAATGCTGCTTCAATACACTGAATGGTCATTCAATATTCTTTCTTACTGAGTTTTAAGCGTTTTTAAGTTCTGGCGTTTGTCCTCTCACGGGCATATAAACGATTTGATAATCACGGGGTGGTCAGGATAAATAACATCGAAAAAAATACCCACACATATACTTTGACCCATTTACATAAAACTAGGATAGTGGTGCAAGACCGACGTCGGTCCCCCACACCGCCCCCCTGGGCTCGGCTCGGCAAGACCGACTCCCCACAGCCGGATACGCCGATCCTCCTTTCTCTCACAATAACCTATACATACATACATATATATATACATAAAGGGGCTCATCCCCCACCCCCCTAGGTCCATCCCCTCCAAGCCGAGCCTACGTGGCGCTGACGTGGCGGCTCATCCCCTTGGGGATGAGTCTCTCTCCATACCCACTAGCCTGATTCAGACTATCAAAGAATGCATGCCAGATCTAAAAAATCACATGATGCCACGACTTCTTCAAGCATTAAGGTTTGGACACTGTCGTCACCTCACGTATATATGCTGGCCTCACCAAGATGTAGGGCAGTTTCTGACAGCCAATTTGTGCAATTAATGCTACCAATCATCCATGAAGCCATCACCACTTTGGTGGGGTGGTAGAGGCTTTGTGCCTCTTGAGGAGAGATTATCGTTCAAATCCGGGCATGGGTAAATTTGGTGTAATTAAGAGTAGTGTTTATGTAACCGTTGTCGTTCAAAAAAAAATCATTCATGAAATGTCGTATATAATGTATGAAAGAGTCTTTGAATAACCATAAATTCGCTTGAAAAATCTTGGCAAAGACTTACCTCTTCATGCACATCATATATTTTTTTGAATTCACTCCACATCAGTTTTGTCAAATATCTAGTAAAGTAGAGATTAATCACACCATACAATATTAGTTATAACAACTAACTAAAAAACAATAATAATATACAAATAATATTAACAACTAATTAAAAAATAATAAAATTAAGAATGTAAGTGATCATACCTTCACTAAAATTATAAATGCTATCTCTTAGTAAAATTGAATTGTTTTTCAAACTCTTCTGGTCCCTACATAACTGATCGTATATTGAATCTTATCACTGTTGTTTAAATGCATGGTGATTGCTTCCTGTTGTCTTTGTTTTGTGATTTTAACTTGTTCACTAAGTTAAAATATGTAACTTATCTGGCTCCTTGATTCCTGATGACAGGGGTAGCCCAAGACCAAATAAAATGACTTGGACACATTAAAGCTTAAAAGGTTAAAAGGTTCAAAGGTTGGAAATCCAGGAGTCTAGATAAAACAATACGTGAACAGTAGGTAGTCACATCTCTGATTGCTTCACCAACTTCTCCAGCTGCAAAAGTAACACGAGTCCACAGAGCACAGCCTTTTATCCGTAGGTCAAAAGGCTTTAACACCCAAAAGGGCAAAACCCCCACTGCAAGCATGTTCACTAGTCAAACAGTTTCCTTTTTGAGCGATGACTTTCCCTATAAATATGACACTTCATTAAGTGTGCAAAACATTGGAAGATCAGCTCTGATTCCAGACGAATCTCTGGCCATTGTTCTTGGGTACTTGCTTCATGCAAGTCACTTTCTTTCACATTCAACACACACACATTCCTTTTGCTCCTACATCCGAAGCTGAACACATTTCAGTGAGGGATCTCGAGCAAACAACCAAATTAAACTAGTGAACCTCTCTCCACGTCTTGCAAACGTGGGGGGACCCCATGACCTGCGTTAGGCAAAGTTGAACCCTTCAACCCTTTTGCCTAACCAGCCCAGCTACTATTCTTGGTCTATTACTTGTTGCATCAACAAGTTGGCGCACACCGTGGGGCTATGCCACTATTTTTCTTCAAAAGACCTAGTAGTGTAGCTCCATTCTCTCGAAATTACTATGTCAGAAAGTGGATCCCTGGGAGAGGTAAATCAGGTTCCAAATACCTCTACCCCAAGCACTGGCCAAGCCCATGTGGCTATACCAACATCTTTCTCAACACCGGGGAGCACTCCCGAGTTTCTCACTTTCAACACTCCAACTCCATCCAGATCAGGGGTCCCTTCCCCTAATGTCGGTGTCTCTAGCACCCCGTCACATGATGAACTTACCCCTGATGGGGTCGCCAACAATTTCCTTGAGTTGAGGTCTCTCCTCAACCAATATGTGAGCAGGGAGAAAGACAAGGGAGTGAGGATTCGTTTAGACTATGACGAACCAGAGCCAACACTATCTCCTGGACCCCCATCCTTCCTTTTGCAAACTCACAACCTTTTGTATCTAGGGATAAGGCTGGTCCCAGTAATCCTCCTCCAAACCCTAACCCATATCTGTCCGCGAGGCCAAATCCTACAACAATTCCTCTCTTTTCGTCCCAACCAGCTACAAACGGTGCTCCTTTGAGACACGAGCTGACTCTTGACCAGCTCCTACAGTCCCCAGTGACAAGTTTTCCACCCTCAACAACAACTACATGGGAACAAGCTTTGTCGGCACTCCCTTTAGCCCGAAGTGCCATTATGAGCACTCCTATGGGAGTTAGTTGCCCAGCAGCACCCGGAAGCCTTCAAGGCTTCAACCTTATGCCCTAGATGATGGCTAGCTTCCCGTGGCAGAACTTTATTAACCAGGTGTTGGCCACCCAAGGGAACAACAAAAACAATGGCAATACAGGGGCAAGAGTGGAGGAAGACCTGGCCAAGCCCTATAAACCAAGCAACTTGTCATGTTTCTCTCAGCAAATTGCTGATTATGATTTCCAGACGAAGATCAAGATGCCGACCCACATCAAAACGTATGATGGGACTGAAGACCCTGAAGACCATCTCCAGATCTTCACCGGTGCTGCCAGGATTGAGAAATGGTCAAATGCTTAATGTTGCCTAATGTTCATGAAAACCCTTGTCGGATCAGCCAGAATATGGTTCAATGATTTACCTGCTCGAAGCGTTCGAAGCTTCGATGACCTCAGCAAGGGGTTCCTGGCCAATTTCTCCCAACAAAGGCGATATGTTAAAGATGCTACAGTAATCTTCCAGATAAAACAAAGGGATGACGAGAGCCTTCGAGAATTCATAGAAAGATACAAGAAGGAAGGTCTCACATACGTAGGGGCAGACGAGAAAATGAGGGTGGCCGGATTTATGAACGCCATTACATCCAAATATCTCACAAGAGATTTCAACAAATCCCTGCCCAAGACCTTGGAAGAAGCTCTCAAAAGGGCTGAGGCCCACATCCGGGGAGAGGAGGCTGTAGACATTAAAGAACAAAGAAAAAGGGGATCAAACTAGTGAGGCAACAGCCCAGCTCGAAAAAGGGGAAACTTTAACTCCTATGACAGACGTCAAAGGTGTTCAGAGCATCGAAGGTCCGAAGGCCGAAATCCTCCAAGCAGGGAGAGGACCGCAAACTTCACACCCCTTACTAAGACCCCTCAAGAGATTCTCGCCACGGAAGAAGTGAAACAAAGCTTTCGACCTCCCAGACCTCTCCCTAAAAGCAAGAAGAACGAAAATTTCACCCAATACTGTGAATTTCACGAAGAAAAGGGGCACCACACAAATGACTGTGTAAGACCCTAACACGCTATAACTGAAAAGACGCAACAGAAAATACGTACCATAAAATTTCTTTCATTACAAACGTCTTGACTTACTTGAAAGTTCGTTTTAGTATGAATCTTTTACAAAAATAAGGTATAAGTCATGTTTACTAAAGTACATACTCAAATATCCCCGTACAATCTACTTTGTGACCCGATCTTCGGTCTCTATTCCTCGTGATAACCGCCTGTGATTCGTACAACCTGCACTCACCACATACATTCATAACATTAGTATACAATACATAAACAAGATTCAACCTCGTACACTTCCCATTTCGTTATCTTTCTAACTTTAAGCATTTCATCTGCGTATCCATGTCCTGGTGAGGCTTCAATAATGTACCTGCATTACCTTTCATTCTCAAGGCACACTATTAATAACGTATTACTCAACTTATCTAAATCACGCTTACATACATTCTTACATGCATACATACACATCTACATACGTACATGCCTTCCTATAACTCTACAAACGTGCATACACTCATACGTACCTTCATATATACCAAACATACATCTACATACGCACATACATTACTACGTCTCTACATACGTACATATAAACATACGTATCTTCACATATACATAAATGCATATCTACATACGTACACGTTCAAGATCTTACATACCTCTTATATATCCATACAATAATTACATGGTACTTAGACTTAGATTTATAGCCCATAAACATCAAAGGAATGATCAAAATCATGTTTGGGAGGCCCGTCGTGGTCCACGAATGATAAACCGAAGCCTACTATACCCAAATCAACTTAGATAACATTTTTCAGGTTTTTGAACATGGGGAGGCCGTCGGCGACGGCCCTTGCAAATGCCCGTAGCCCAAAACTTCCGTAGACAGTCAAATAACCCGTCAGCCAAAAACTGACTTTCCAGAGCCCGTCGGCGACGCCCTCTAGAATTTGCATTTTTCTGCAGTTCCGTTTCGTCATCCGTACGCACTAAAACGCGCATAACTTTTGAACCGTTTACCCGTTTAACCTCCCGTTTCTTCCTACATGCTTGTAAATTCACATTCTATCATATGAACTTGAAATCCAACATCCGGTTTAAGGAAAATATTCACTTAAAGCTCTCGGCTTATATACCCGCTTTCACTTATTCGACCCGTTCATGTTTTCATCAAACATCTCATTCCTTTTAGCCCAAAACTTACATGAACCTTATAACCATAATACTTTTACGTTATCCGGAGTTTCGTACTTGTGATTTACACACCCGATACCCGGTATGCATTTAACTCATTCATTATTACGTAATTGAACATTAGATAGTACAATTTCCATCTATGAAATTATTTATTCATTTACTCGTAATTTCCTACCGAACCACTTGCCCATTAACCCGCATCACCGTTACTCGATTAGCATGCTTACGTACAATTTTATCCATTACCCGGTTATCATACCGTCGTCATTACTTATGCCACCATTCCGTATTACAATAAATCATTATTTTGACCCGTATGGTCTACTTAACGAAAATCCTCACTTATATAATCAAACCTTATTAGACTTCAATTATCATGCATAAATAACAAGTACACAACTTTGCTTAAATAAACTAAGAAGTGATTCCAGAAATCACTTACCTTATGCGTCCATGCTCGTATCCGCTTCCTTGCTTCTTCTTGACCCGTTAACACCTCGTGCTTGAGTCCGTCTCGACGTGATTCCTTTACTTCCATTTCATCAAAATCACGCCCTTATTAGCATACTCATGTGTACATGTTAACTATCATATAAATCGCATATTTCACACTAAACTTTCATTAGTCATTTCTAACAAACATAACTAATATAATCATGTCCATATCCGTTTAAGCTCATGTAATTCATCATGTCAGTACATTTAACACGTATTGCTATAACATGTACCATACTACTTCCTACAGTCCTACCTTTACGACAACGAGTCAAATCATGTTTCTTATACTTAGTTGACTTTCAGAAGTCAACAGTTCATCATACAAACTTTTGGCTTATTCTCATGTATCCGTTACATCATTTATGCTATTTCAATGACACTATATACATTTCTTACTCACGATGCAAATATACTTACCATCACATGATCACCTAGTGATATTAAACACAACGTACAAGTCCTTAATGCATAGTCTTGACCAAGACATACATTCAACCCGAATTCTTGTATAAGTTCCATCTAAAGCACATTCTTCAAGTTAGTATACTACTAATTACATCATTACCTCATCTCATTCATATATATCAAGCCATTTCATACAATCTCCCATCTTAACTTCACTTAGACATTTCATCATACACTTGGCGTGCGTACTACTATCTAAGCATAATGTACAACTAATTAAAGCACATTCTTCCTAGTTTCATACATAATTCATCAAATCCTCCTACTAATAACATATATCATTCACACATAAACATTCAAACATATTATCATCATATTTCTTTCAATTCCTCTAGTAAGAATCCATCCTATCCATCATAATACATCAACATTCATGATTAATTAAACATGGATAATCATTCAAGTCATCATTCTTACCAAAACAAATGGGTTTCACCTCTAATCATCAATTTAGCCCAAACCATGTATAATCTTGGTTCTATATCATGACATTAACACCTACTCATACTCAATTTCATACCAATTCACGATTTACAACATAACCCATCACATTCAAAGTCATCAAACACCAAAATTCTACTTACCTTGTGTTCAAGAATGCATAGATGATCCAAAATTGAGACATGCATGGACTCAAGATCACATCTAGGGCTTGAATTTGCTAAATTTATGATGATTAGGGGTTTTCCCCCTTTTCTCCTTCCTGATCCACGCGACACACACACCTGAGTGTGTGTGTGTTTGTGTTTTAACCCTAATTAACCATTCAAGTTCTATTTTTAACATGTTTGCCCCCTAAGGATTCATTCCTTTATTATTTTTTAGCTACCCCTTTTAACTAGGTTAAATAGCCTAGTTATTTATCTCATGTTATGTCCTATAGGAATATACGACAATATAAACATCCGGGTTTTGGGGTGTTACAAGTCTACCCCCCTTAAATAAGGTTTCGTTCTCGAAACCTTTCTCATTCAAACTAGACCAATTCTACTCTTACCCCTTTCAAGTTGTTCATCCACAATACTTACTACAACCTAAACGCATTCGGGATCTTGGCAAATGTTTTATTCATGCGTGAACGTAACACATCGTTCCTATGCCCTTATATTAAGTAAATTACTTTCATAGTTATACTTATGTCAGATTCTGCTCCAGAGCTCTTATTAGTGTCTTTTACTTTATAATACTAGCTCTTAACACATATCATCACTAATGTTTCATTCATCGAATTTATTCTAATTGTATACAATTATTAATCGTGCAAACCCAAGTCTATGGCTTGTTTCTAACTTCCTATTTAAGCATATTACATTCATATATTTACTAATCGAAATAAATCGATTTATTTCATACTACTCATACACCATATGCTATCTTTCATTTTGTTCACTATGAGCCATCCTAAACATTCCATTACTATCATTACTTCCGATTACCTTTAAGCTCATAGGAGGGGTCGATATATTACCATACGCATACTATAATCATTCAAGGACTTATTATTACAACTAAAATTACCCTTCTTAAACTTACTTATCCGTACTTAAATCACGAAGACTAAGCATTATTTCCATGGTTACTATTGTTATTTATGCCATGCGTATCTTTTCTACAATTTCTTGTTCAAATGAATATGGCCAACAAGCCGAGCATCAAAGTTAGCATTTCTTAACGATACTTGCCGTCTCTTATATTTTATCAGAATTTTCACAGTTAAGAGCATTCAAGTTCAATACCACCCGACGATCATTACGAACATTTTGAAATTCACTCCACGTGTTGCATTACGGTTTGTATATATATATTCTATTATGCCGACACATCTATCTCTAGTAGAGTCATCACCTCCTATTAAAGTTACACCCCTTTCTATACATACCTGACGGAAGTAAATTCCATTGATTCGTTATCCATACCTTACGATGATCATTCCTTTCCGATTAGTGACATTGCGTGTCCATTCATCAAGCTCACCTATGAGTATAAACTTAACAAATCAACACATTAACTACCGAGTTAACGCAAACATGGTCAAGCTATCGACTTCTTCTTATGTAGACTAGTTTCATCTTTTATATCTTAAATTTGTTTCGCGGATTCGAACACATTATTCCTACCTTTCGTACCTTCTATGTTTTGAATCCGTCTCGCGTATTCAAACATTGCATTCACATCTTTCATTCTTTGAATCTGTCTCGCGGATTCAAACATTCCATGCATGTCTTTCATTCCTTGAATCCGTCTCGCGGATTCAAGCATTGCATTCGTATCCTTCATTCTTTGAATCCGTCTCGCGGATTCAAACTTTGCATTCATACCTTTCATTCCTTGAATCCGTCTCGCGGATTCAAACTTTGCATTCATATCTTGTTGATCCGTACTTTCTTACGGATTCAACATTCTTCATTCTTATCACTTATACTTTTTACTCTTACGTAGTACTCTCAATCTCCCGAGAGTCTTACTACCCATTTCACCCACACGCCCACCTTCTACCTAATTTTAACGGACATACCTGTAACAATTATCGCGGTCTCACGAACGTCATACGTTTCTTGTGTACTGGCCAGGTACACAATCCATGTACCAGTTTCGTGTCTTCGCGTAATCGCCACCTCATGTCCGAAGAATTAAGTTTCGGCACGTGTAACATTTTTAAAACCTCTTTACCATGTCGTTATTATATTCATTTAAAATTTTCTTTCACTTGCTTAATTATACCATTTCATACGTCCACACGTTAAGTTTACGTACCTGGGGTCAATTCGTCTTATTACTTGCCTTGATGCCGGTCCTAGACCGCATTCACGGATCATCCCTTCCGAACAATTGCGCTTACCCTTAACATAACGTACTATTAGCCCCCTTCAAATGCATAATCTAATACATACATACCTTTGCTTCTACCTTTAGATCTTGATCGAGTCTCGGATTGTACGGGTTTCTTGTTACAAGAGCACACAGGTTTGAGTTCAAGTATTCATCTTCTCATACTTGATTTCACTCAAACCATGGCTCTGATACCAACTTGTAAGACCCTAACACGCTTTAACTGAAAAGACGCAGCGGAAAATACGTACCATAAAATTTCTTTCATTACAAACGTCTTGACTTACTTGAAAGTTCGTTTTAATATGAATCTTTTACAAAAATAAGGTATAAGTCATGTTTACTAAAGTACATACTCAAATATCCCCGTACAATCTACTTTGTGACCCGATCTTCGATCTCTATTCCTCGTGATAACCGCCTGTGATTCGTACAACCTGCACTCACCACATACATTCATAACATTAGTATACAATACATAAACAAGATTCAACCTCGTACACTTCCCATTTCGTTATCTTTCTAACTTTAAGCATTTCATCTGCGTATCCATGTCCTGGTGAGGCTTCAATAATGTACCTGCATTACCTTTCATTCTCAAGGCACACTATTAATAACGTATTACTCAACGTATCTAAATCACGCTTATATACATTCTTACATGCATACATACACATCTACATACGTACATGCCTTCCTATAACTCTACAAATATGCATACACTCATACGTACCTTCATATATACCAAACATACATCTACATACGCACATACATTACTACGTCTCTACATACGTACATATAAACATACGTATCTTCACATATACATAAATGCATATCTACATACGTACACGTTCAAGATCTTACATACCTCTTATATATCCATACATTAATTACATGGTACTTAGACTTAGATTTATAGCCCATAAACATCAAAGGAATGATCAAAATCATGTTTGGGAGGCCCGTCGTGGTCCACGAATGATAAACCGAAGCCTACTACACCCAAATCAACTTAGATAACATTTTTCAGGTTTTTGAACATGGGGAGGCCGTCGGTGACGGCCCTAGGGGCGTCGGCGACGGTCCTTGCAAATGCCCGTAGCCCAAAACTTCCGTAGACACTCAAATAACCCGTCAGCCAAAAACTGACTTTCCAGAGCCCGTCGGCGACGCCCCCATACCCGTCGGCGACGCCCTCTAGAATTTGCATTTTTCTGCAGTTCCGTTTCGTCGTCCGTACGCACTAAAACGCGCATAACTTTTGAACCGTTTACCCGTTTAACCTCCCGTTTCTTCCTACATGCTTGTAAATTCACATTCTATCATATGAACTTGAAATCCAACATTCGGTTTAAGGAAAATATTCACTTAAAGCTCTCGGCTTATATACCCGCTTTCACTTATTCGACCCGTTCATGTTTTCATCAAACATCTCATTCCTTTTAGCCCAAAACTTACATGAACCTGATAACCATAATACTTTTACGTTATCCGGAGTTTCGTACTTGTAATTTACACACCCAAAACCCGGTATGCATTTAACTCATTCATTATTACGTAATTGAACATTAGATAGTACAATTTCCATCTATGAAATTATTTATTCATTTACTCGTAATTTCCTACCGAACCACTTGCCCATTAACCCGCATCACCGTTACTCGATTAGCATGCTTACGTACAATTTTATCCATTACCCGGTTATCATACCGTCGTCATTACTTATGCCACCATTCCGTATTACAATAAATCATTATTTTGACCCGTATGGTCTACTTAATGAAAATCCTCACTTATATAATCAAACCTTATTAGACTTCAATTATCATGCATAAATAACTAGTACACAACTTTGCTTAAATAAACTAAGAAGTGATTCCAGAAATCACTTACCTTATGCGTCCATGCTCGTATCCGCTTCCTTGCTTCTTCTTGACCCGTTAACACCTCGTGCTTGAGTCCGTCTCGACGTGATTCCTTTACTTCCATTTCATCAAAATCACGCCCTTATTAGCATACTCATTTGTACATGTTAACTATCATATAAATCGCATATTTCACACTAAACTTTCATTAGTCATTTCTAACAAACATAACTCATATAATCATGTCCATATCCGTTTAAGCTCATGTAATTCATCATGTCAGTACATTTAACACGTATTGCTATAACATGTACCATACTACTTCCTACAGTCCTACCTTTACGACAACGAGTCAAATCATGTTTCTTATACTTAGTTGACTTTCAGAAGTCAACAGTTCATCATACAAACTTTTGGCTTATTCTCATGTATCCGTTACATCATTTATGCTATTTCAATGACACTATATACATTTCTTACTCACGATGCAAATATACTTACCATCACATGATCACCTAGTAATATTAAACACAACGAACAAGTCCTTAATGCATAGTCTTGACCAAGACATACATTCAACCCGAATTCTTGTATAAGTTCCATCTAAAGCACATTCTTCAAGTTAGTATACTACTATTTACATCATTACCTCATCTCATTCATATATATCAAGCCATTTCATAGAATCTCCCATCTTAACTTCACTTAGACATTTCATCATACACTTGGCGTGCGTACTACTATCTAAGCATAATGTACAACTAATTAAAGCACATTCTTCCTAGTTTCATACATAATTCATCAAATCCTCCTACTAATAACATATATCATTCACACATAAACATTCAAACATATTATCATCATATTTCTTTCAATTCCTCTAGTAAGAATCCATCCTATCCATCATAATACATCAACATTCATGATTAATTAAACATGGATGATCATTCAAGTCATCATTCTTACCAAAACAAATGGGTTTCACCTCTAATCATCAATTTAGCCCAAACCATGTATAATCTTGGTTCTATATCATGACATTAACACCTACTCATACTCAATTTCATACCAATTCACGATTTACAACATAACCCATCACATTCAAAGTCATCAAACACCAAAATTCTACTTACCTTGTGTTCAAGAATGCATAGATGATCCAAAATTGAGACATGCATGGACTCAAGATCACATCTAGGGCTTGAATTTGCTAAATTTTTTATGATTAGGGGTTTTCCCCCTTTTCTCCTTCCTGATCCACGCGACACACACACCTGAGTGTGTGTGTGTTTGTGTTTTAACCCTAATTAACCATTCAAGTTCTATTTTTAACATGTTTGCCCCCTAAGGATTCATTCCTTTATTATTTTTTAGCTACCCCTTTTAACTAGGTTAAATAGCCTAGTTATTTATCTCATGTTATGTCCTATAGGAACATACGACATTATAAACATCCGGGTTTTGGGGTGTTACAGACTGCTTCCAGCTTAAGAAAAGGATTGAAGAGGCTGTTAAGTCTGGGGAACTTGCTCACTTGGTGAAGGGAGTAAGAGACAAAATGGCCGAAGGAAAGGGCAAGGAAGTTAACATGGTGGATTTTGATGGAATGGTTCCTCACAAAAGACAACGGTTGGAAGCTTGGGAGCTTCAGTGTGTTTGTTTCCCTCCAACAAAGAAAAACCCACTTTCAAACCCTCTTGTGGTTGAAGCTACCGTGGGAACACTTCAAACAAGCAGGGCATACATAGACACCGGTGCTGCCACCGAAATCATGTTCGAGAAGTTCTTCAACCATTTAAGCAATGAAGAATGTTCAAGGCTTCAACCCTTAGGAACCTCCATAAAAGGTATTGCTGACATACCCCTTAAGCCTTTAGGGCAACTGACCCTTAATGTCTGTTTCAGCGAAGGTCAGAAGAAGAGAATCCAACCTCTCACTTTTGTAGTCATCAACACACCTTCAAATTATGACGTGATCATTGGAAGGTCGGGGTAGTGTGCGTTTTACATGGCTGTGTCTGTTGGCCATGCACTGTCAAATTTCCTACCGAGAGGGGAATCGCAACCCTTCAACCTACTCAAGAGGCCTATATGGTTGAAGGTAAAACTTCCAAAAGTGATGAAGATAAACAAAGGCTAATTATAAACCCTAAGTATCCTGAGCAGAGGATAGGGGTCAATCCAAGCCTTTCACAAGAAACTCTCTCATATCTTGAAAAGTTGTTGACACATTATATTGATGTCTTTGCCTGGTTCCCGAAAGATATGACGGGCATCCCTCGAAGCATTGTTGAACATGAGTTGAAAATACCACCCGGTGTCAAGCCCGTTGTCCAAAAGAAGCGGAGTTTAGCACCCAAAAGAAGCTTGGCTGCATGCCAAGAGGTTGAAAAAATTGTGTCAGCCAGCATTCTCCGAGAAGTCAAGTACCAATCCTGGGTTGCAAACCCGGTCATGGTTCGAAAGCCGGATAACTCTTGGAGAATGTGCATAGACTTCAAGGATCTTAACAAGGCTTGTCCCAAAGATTGTTACCCATTGCCAGAAATTGATCTCAAGGTTGACTCCCTCACCGGTTACCCGTTCAAGTGTTTTCTTGATGCTTACAAGGGTTACCACCAAATCCTCATGAAGGAAGAAGTTGAAGAAAAGACCGCCTTTCACATGGACAAAGGGATCTTTTGTTACCAAAAGATGCCTTTTGGCCTCAAAAACGCTGGAGCAACCTACCAACGCCTAGTTGACAAGGCCTTTGCAAGTCAAATTGGTAGAAACATGGAGGCATATGTCGACGACTTGGTAATCAAAAGCAAAACGGAATATCAAATGCTCGATGACATCCAAGAAACCTTCAAGAACCTAAGGAAGGTCAACATGAAACTCAACCCCAAGAAATGCTCATTTGGGTTTGAGGAAGGAAAGTTCCTGGGGCATATTGTGGGAAAACAAAGCATAAAGGCCAATCCAAACAAGGTGAAAGCTGTTCTTGAAACCAAGCCACCACGAAGCAAAAAGGAGGTAGAAAGCCTAAACAGGAAGCTTGCAGCCATGAAGCGTTTTACCTCAAAATTGGCTGAAAGGTCTTTACCTTTTTTCAAAACGCTCAAGGGATGCTCCGACAAGAAGGACTTCAAATGGACTAAGGAGGTTGAAGAAGCCTTCAGCCAGATGAAGCAACACCTAGCTTCCCTACCTGACATTGCAGCCCCAAAAACGGGAGAATTGATCTCGGTATACCTTTCAGTTGCTGAAGAAGCAATAAGTGCGGTCCTCACCATCGAACGAGACAAAGTTTAGGTACCCGTTTATTTCTTCAGTAAAACTCTAAAATTGGCTGAAATCAAATATCCTCCCCTGGAAAAACTTGCTCTAGCCCTAGTCCAAACGGCTAGAAGGTTTCGAAGGTATTTCCAAGCACACCCTATACAAGTGGTCACCGACCAACCTATTAAGAGCGTGCTTGAAAAACTAGAAAACTCGGGACGATTAGCTAAGTGGGCAGTGGAACTAGGTGAACATAACATCACCTATGTCCTAAGAAAAGCAATCAAAGCCCAAGTCTTGGCCGATTTCATTGTAGAAGCCCCAAAGCAAACGATCACTGAAGTAAACACAGCTGCCACTGAACCCTCTAACCTTGAAGCCTGGAAGCTTTTTACCGATGGGGCTTCAAGCATTGAAGGGTCAGGGGCTGGGCTCATTCTGATCAACCCAGAAAGGTTAGAATTCACATATGCTCTTCGCTTTGATTTTCAGACCACTAACAACGAAGCTGAATACGAGGCGTTGATAGCCGGCTTGAGGTTGGCTAAAGAAATGAAGGTCCAAAAGCTTGAAGTGTTCACAGACTCGTTGCTGGTGTCGAGCCAAGTGAATGACAGCTACATTGCAAAGGAGCCCAACATGAAGAGGTACAAAGAAAAATCCAAAGAATTGATGAATACCTTCCACACATGTACCATCAAGCAGATTCCCAGGTCTCAAAACAAGAAATCAGATGCCTTGAGTAAACTCGCATCTCTCACTTTTGACCACCTTACCAAAAAGGTATTGGTAGAAGTGTTAAAAGCTCCGTCAATTGATGACTTGGAAGTTCAAGACATGATCACCGAAGAAGATCCAAATTGGATGACTCCAATCAAGAAATTCCTTAAAAATGGTGAATTGCCTGCTGATCAAACAGAGGCTGAAAGGGTTAAGATCAAGGCAAGACAGTACGTGTTGCAAGGTGAAATCCTCTACATGAAGGGTTACCTTACACCCTTGCTAAGATGTGTTGGTCCTGAGCAAAGCCAGTATTTGGTCAAAGAGGTTCACGAAGGTATATGCGGAGCTCATTTTGGAGCTAGATCGGTGGTTGCTAAACTAATGAACCTTGGGTATTTTTGGCCCTTAATGCACCGAGACACCACTGAACAACTAAGGAAGTGTGATGCCTGCCAAATTCATGCACCAGTCCCGAAAAGTCCCAAGCATGATCTTGTCTCGATAACCTCAGCACGGCCATTTTATAAATGGGGGATGGACATCGTTGGTCCATTCCCACCAGCCAAAGGTGGAGTAAAGTTCTTGCTGGTAGCCATAGACTACTTCACCAAGTGGCCTGAGGTTAAACCACTTGCAAAAATCACAGGCAAACAGGTCATTGACTTCGTTTGGGAAAACATTATTTGCCATTATGGATTACCGAGAGTACTTGTCACCGACAATGGAAAGCAATTTACCAAGAAGCCTTTCAGCGTTTGGTGCAAAGAATTCAGAATCGCTCAGGTTTTCAGCTCAGTGGCATATCCACAATCAAACGATCAAGTTGAGAGGATGAATCGAAGCATAGTCGAAGGAATCAAAGCCAGATTGGGAAGGTATGAAAGCAATTGGCTTGAAGAATTGCCAAGTGTTCTATGGGCCATCAGAACATCCGAAAAAACAAGCCACAAAAGAACACCATATAGCTTGGTATTTGGGTCTGAAGCCGTGATTCCAGCTGAAGTAGGAGTTGTAACACAACGAACTGTCAACATGTATCCCGAAACAAACCAAAAAGAGACCATGTTGAACATACAACTCCTAAAGGAAGCACGAGACCAAGCTGCAATTCAAGAGGCCAAGTACAAACAACGAATGGAAGCTTACTATAACAAAAGAGTCAAGAATGAACGTTTCAAGCCAGGAGACCTGGTGCTTAGAAACATTGAAGCTAGTAAAAAAGAGAACCAAGGAAAGCTCGACCCAAAATGGGAAGGCCCGTATACCATCCTCGAAGCACATAAGGGTGGATCTTACAAGCTAGCAGACTCAGAGGGTAAAAAGCTTCCAAGACACTGGAATGGAAAAACCTTGAAGAGGTTCCATGTCTAATCAAGAAAGATTGGTTTGTATTTCACAAAGTTGTATTTCAAGAGTTATGATCACCTTTTGTAAACACGATATCTCTTGAATGAATGAAGTTGTTTTATCAAATTTGTCTTTCTATCCTAAAATCAGGTTGAGAACCTAGCAAAAAACTCCATGGCGAGGGCCATGAAAGGGGATGAGCTCCCAGGCCACATCGCTCAATAGGTTCAAGGGTTGAATGGACCTATATAAGGGGTGAGTTCCTAAATCAATACAACTCCATGAGACTCATTATTGAAAACAAAGCGGTCTCATAGACGGGTTTGAACAGCCTACACCAAATGTTCCTTAAGCCTTAGAAAAATAATCAACAAACAGGCTTACGGAATCAAATAAGAAAAATAATGAATAGGATAGGTGCTATGTCTTCTTGTTAAAAAAACCAAGGCTAAGTGACTGCAGCACTGAACCCTTTAAGGTATGAAAAACATAAAGGCAACACAAACCCAACAAAGACAAAGCTACAAGGAAGAGAAATAATCTAAGGAACAATACAACAACATGAACAAAAAAGTTACAAAACCCAAAGATGCAAACCAAGTCATGAAACTAAAAGTCACGAAACTAAGAAGCCTTGAAGGCTTCAAGCTACATACATGACAACTAGAAGCCTCAAAGGCTTCAACCTACAGGCAGGACAGCCAGAAGCCTTGAAGGCTTGAAGCCACTCAAGCTGCCTTAACAAAATAGGCACAAGCATAAAAAACATAACACAAGGCAAATAGTTAAACTTAGTAGCATAATAAAGGAAGCCTTAAAGACTTCCAAGCATCCAAAAAAAGTTAAAACAAGCCCTAACAACTTGTAAGCTTAGAAATTGTTCAAAGGGCTATACAGGCCTAACCACAACCACATAACAAGAACCATAAGGGTTCCTGTGAAACCTAAAATTGTTTAAGTTAACATTACAAACCACAAATTGTTTTCAAGGGTGCTAAGAAAGCTACGAATGTCCATCAAGCATCAGCAGGAGGCTTGGAAGCCCCGGAACCATCATTCTTAGCCTTCTTTGCTTTCTTTGACTTCTTAGCTTTCAAGCCACCATCACCACCTACTGCTGAACCCTCCAAGCTCACATCCTTCAAAGCATCAAGTCCTCCTGAAAGGGTATCATCACTATCTCCCGAATAAGATCGCTTTCTTGAAAGGGAACCGAGGACTTCAGCATAAAATTTTTCGTTAAGACCATCCGGTTTTAGCTCCTGCAAAACAGTAAGAGGCTTACCAAAACAAGTAGAAACCTGATTAACATACGGGTAGGTCAGCCTCTCCATCTGTTCAACGGAACTCTTGAAGACCTCAGAAGCTTCAGGATGATATAAGGGAGACTTTTCCAAAGAATGGCCAGACTCATGAAGCTTGTAACCTGCAATGAGACCTTGATTTTTCCCCAAGTTGAGCAATTTAGTATAAACTTCACCAAGAGCGGAATTGAACTCCTTGGAGTGAAGAAGGTAAGTAACAACTTGCTGGAAACCCTGCTCAATTAACCATTGGTTATCACTGGTGGCCTAACCAACCAAAGCCTTCAAGCCTTCCTTCTCTTCATCGAAGGCTCTTTGTTGAACAGACAAAGCCTCCCTATCAGCCTTTAGCTTCAACCGATCGACCTCAAAGCTTTTCTTGAGATCACTTATCTCAATTTCATACCTTCTGGTCAATTCACCAACCTTTTTGACCCAGGCCTCTTCCTTCTTAGCAAACCCATCAATCTCTTTAATCATTGCAGCCATCAAAGACTTCATTTTCTCCTTCTTTTTGGAAAATTCCTCATACTCATGCATCCTCTTACGAAAACGAGCAACTCCTTGAGGAAGCATGGCAGCAAGGTTACAAGAACTTAAAATCATACGAGACAGCATCATGTCATCATCCATCTCAGCAATAGTACCATGAACCAAAGGAGGAGCAATATGGCTCAACACATCCTCACAAACAGCAGCATCCTTAAAACTATCATCAACCTTCATAGACCAATCAGGCACATAAACCTCACCCTCATTCAACCCTTCAACATCCCTGCTCGAAGAACCCTGAACAGGAGTAGCCATAACCTTCTTGGCTGGAGTCTTCTTCTTGCCATGAACAACTAATTTATTTTCCTTCTCAACATCCACATCAACACCTTGATCTTCAGAAACCTCAATATCATCACTCAATTCCATTGGTTCAGAAGAAGTGGATTGAGTAGCACCCTTCAACAAACGGCGAGTAGATCGACGGTTTGAAGCCTTGGGAGCAGCATGCTTAGAAAAACCCTTAACATTGGAGACATTAACATACCCAGCATCCTCAAACCTCTGTTCTATACCCCTAGTAACAGCATCATCCCCTTCAGCGGCTTGGGCATCTGTAAAAACAACGTCAGAAGTATCGTCACTCTTGATAAAGTCCAAAGCAGACATGACTGCAAAATGTTTCAAAAGCAAAAAATAAGTCACCAAACAAAAATATTCAAAAAAGGCAGAACAAGAAAAAAGCGTACCCTGGCCATTCCTCATAAGAACATGATCCCGATTGGCCTGTTCCCACAATTTACTAATCCCTAACAGAACTAGCAAATGTTCAGGGAAGGGACGAACCCTTGAAGGGCACTCTCGGATGGCTTTAAGAAAAGCATCATTCAAATCGGAGTCGGAAGGCTCCGGTTCATTGAGAACAGCATCCAGGTGCCTCCATACCATTTTGAAGGGGATAATAGAATCAGAGACCCAGAAAAAACGATCTTTCCAAGTACCAAGTGTGGTAACCATGGAAGAGATAAGACAAGTATCAACCTTGGACGTTTTAAAGGTGAACCAATCACCATTTTTTGCTAAACGAAAAAGCCGATGAAAAAGCAGCAACGAAGGATCATAACCAAGGGCACGGCATAAAACCTCGAAGTGTAAAACCCTAGCCATGCCCTTCGGATGAATTTGGCCAAAGGAAACACGGTAATACTCCAAAACATTCAACACAAAAAGAGAAAAAGGATGACGAAGGTTGGAAAATTCAAAGTGCCGACAATACAGAGCAATCGAACCAGGGGACATTGATCAACAGATTTATCACAAGCCGGTGCAACCGGATTGAACTTAAGACCAATGCCCCAATCAATGCAAAAGTTCTCTACTTCCTCTTGAGTGAGGCGTGAAAAACTAACGGAAAGATCCTTCCGTGCACCCATGATCAAAATAAAGAACAAAGTAAAGCAAAACAGGGGAAACCAGAACTAACCTGAAAGATGGAAAGGAAATGTGGAGAAAACTTGAAGAGAAAATGAAAAACTGTTGTTTATCTTGAATAATAAATGAAAATAAAGACCAAATAAAAGTTATGATTGCACAACAGTAATTAACCTACTCTCTGCAAAAACCGCCGACCTATAAACTGCCACACATCAATCAAATCAGTTGTCAGTTTTTAAAATTCAAAATTCTCAACTGACTCCAAGCCTTCAAGCTTTCAAGCCTTCAAGCCTTTAAGCCTTTAAGCAATAAAAACAAATGTGCAAAAGTCAGAAGTCTTTGAGCTCACTTCCCAAAAACCTCTGACTTGGGGGGCTGATGACGGGGGTAGCCCAAGACCAAATAAAATGACTTGGACACATTAAAGCTTAAAAGGTTAAAAGGTTCAAAGGTTAGAAATCCGGGAGTCTAGATAAAACAATACGTGAACAGTAGGTAGTCACATCTCTGATTGCTTCACCAACTTCTCCAGCCTCAAAAGTAACACGAGTCCACAGAGCACAACCTTTTATCCGCAGGTCAAAAGGCTTTAACCCCCAAAAGGGCAAAACCCCCACTGCAAGCATGTTCACTAGTCAAACAGCTTCCTCTTGGAGCGATGGCTTTCCCTATAAATGTGACACTTCATTAAGTGTGCAAAACATTGGAAGATCAGCTCTGATTCCAGACGAATCTCTGGTCATTGTTCTTGGGTACTTGCTTCATGCAAGTCACTTTCTTTCACATTCAACACACACACATTCCTTTTGCTCCTACATCCGAAGCTGGACACATTTCAGTGAGGGATCTCGAGCAAACAACCAAATTAAACTAGTGAACCTCTCTTCACATCTTGCAAACGTGGGGGGACCCCACGACCTGCGTTAGGAAAAGTTGAACCCTTCAACCCTTTTGCCTGACCAGCCCAGCTACTATCCTTGGTCTATTATTTGTTGCATAAACAATTCCCAATTTAACTTATTCTCTAAGTTAGTATATCCTCGACATCTCCTTAGTATATAAATCTATTTTTCACACATATATTCGTGATTGGTAATATTCAATTCCAAATCTGGAGATCATGTCGCAAGAATGTCACAAGAAGAAGTGGAAGAGCATACCAACCAAAACCCGAAAACGCCACAAGAAGATGGAATCGACCGAAGCCAGGAAACCCCACAAGAAGAATAAGATGAAGATGAAGACTGCTGAACTTCCACTCAATTTAATAGAATCTCACATACTACCGAGACTTCCAGAAAAGTCGGTAGGTCGATGCATGTGCGTGTGCAACAATGGAAATCGTTTCTGTCCACACCTATGTTTGCTAGGATGCACCTCTGCCATGTAACCATCAACGACTATAAACTTGTCCTACTTGACCTCAACCCACCAGCCACCTTCCGTACGCTTGACGGTTCATCAACCATCCCCAAACCTAACCGTAACCCTAACCCTAATCCGAGAGTTAAAGTTATTATAGCAAGCCTGGATGGATTGGTATTTTAGCCTCAAGGAAAGTACCTCCTAAACTAGCGTTTTGGAATCCATTGACGGGTGCCTACAAGAAGTTTTCCTCTAACCCCGCCTTTCGTTTATCCTTTGGTGTTGCTTATGATGCTGTCGGTTTCTATGTCGACTCTTCTAACGATTACAAACTTCTATATTTGGTTAACGGAGGTGTTTTTGGGGTTGGGGCTACAGAAATCTGTGGAGAAATCTGTGGACTACAATCTGTGGTTAACGATTACAAACTTCTATATCGTATACAATCAAAAAAGAGGACTACAGAAATCTGTGGAGAATGGATGGTGATGGGTGGGTGAAGATGGATGATTTCATCGACTCGCTGTATGATAAGTTTGGAAGGCGGTATTTATGCTCAACGAGTATGGGGAATTGGCTTGCCATTTTGGAGGAAAACCATTCTTTAAAGAAAATGAATGCTGAGGACTTTAGAAGAAACTATTGGTATTTTGGTTATCAGCTTTGGGAGTATAGATCTAGTCGAATGATATATGCTGAGACTCTTGTGTCACCGAATCCATGATTGGTTATCGTTTTGTTTTAGTTGTCTAGTAAGTATATATTTTTATAAAATACTTGATATGTTTGTAGCTCAGAAGATTTCCATGGTAAAGCCCCTCAATATATACAATGTTGGGTTATTCAAGTTTGTTCGCGGGTTTCGGGTCACAGGTCAGCAGGTCAGATGGGTTGTTATCAGGTCACGGTGTTGGGTTTAATCGGGTTTGGTTGGCGGGTCACATGGGTCGGTGCGTTATCGGGTCACGGGTTCGTTTACGAGTCAAACGGGTCAAGAATTGTTTGACATAATCGTATTAGAATAATGGGATTATACCCATGATCTCAATGCTGCACATGTCTAATTAAAACGTGTAGTGTTGACCGGTTTATATGGCAATGTATATTAGGTAGAAGAAGTCGTTAGTTGTACCGAGTCCATAGGTTGAATCAGTATTTTACTGCATTTTTAATTCCTTTTTAATTCCCACGTTGTATTTTGTATGGCTATTTAAAGCCTTCTTGTTTATTGAATAATATACCCTCTTTTGTTTAATAGAATATAAAAGTCCTTTCATTTCTTCCTGCAAATTACTTCTACACTTACATGAGTGTTAGAGTGTGTGAAGTGGGACATGAACCAACATTTGGTATCAGAGCCTAGGGCTCGTAGGAAGAGGGTTTGAAGATCGGAGGAAGCCTCCGCAGCCGGCGGGTGTGTCGGTCGGTGGAGGGCAGGGTGAAGAAGGGTCTAGCCCGTCGCTGCAGGGCAAACGCAGCAGGAAAACGGGCTGTTCGGGACTGTGTTGCAGCGTTAGACGGAGGCGTTATGGTGTTTTCAGTAGGCCGTTGCTGTGGTAGACGTACCGGTTAAGAAGACGGGGGTGACCGGTGATGAACACTTGTGTTCCGTGGCTGTTAGTGGTGATGAAAGGAGGAAGAACGAGGCTGATTGGTTATTAGTTGCGGGTTTGAGCAACTGGTATATATCCGGTGACAACAATAGGTTTCGCATGTACCTTGATTGGCTTGTTCATGATAAGAGGATACCGGCGTGTTGCGTGATAAAAGGGCATAAAAGATCCGTCAAAGCAGGTGGCTTTGGATTTGGTTCGTTTGGCAAGGTGAGAAAATGTTAAAATGGGTGGTTTGTTTTCTTGGTCGGTGGAGAGGCCTCTTGAATAAGGTTGGTCGGAAAAAGGTATGGTTAGAGAAAAAAAATAACACGGGGTGACATTATGGCGTTGGAGTTCAATCGGGTGGCTTTGTATGTGGCTGGGGTAGGTCTTTTATCCGGGGTGAGTCAAGATGTGAATGAACGGTGTTCCAACGTTATGCCATGTTATACGTTACGGGCGTGGTGTTTGTTAGTGCAGTATGTGTCTATCGCCTTCGTCAATCAGAACCGTAGCAGAAAATGAAAAATACTAGACTTTATGATGTAATAGTTAGTAAAAAGGGCAAGGTGGCGTTATTGTAAATAAGGAAAACCTCCTTATATTCCTTGTGCCTATAAATAGGGAATTATAGTGTTAGGTTTAGAACTTTTGCCATTTAGAGCATTTGGAGAGCTAGAGATCTAGAGAGAGATTCTAGAGAGAGAAAGCTTGTCCACGTGATTCAGGTTCTTGTACACTATCAAATCTATCAAAGAATCACAGTTTATTTTACTGTTCGTGTGTTCGGTCTCACTCGTGCACGGTTTCCGCACGTCGTACGAGTCGGTTAGCAATCGAAACGGAGTCAAACCGGTCCTACAAGTGGTATCAGAGCTTCAGGACGAGGAGTTCATACTACATCAGCCGATTCGATTCTATTATCTGATTTCTACTCAATTTCTTTTATTTTTCGGTTTAAACAAGTTTTGTCGGACAAAATGGTTTGAAGTTCAAGTATATTGATTAAAACTTGTTGTTAAACAATCAGTAACAATATCAGACATTAAAACACCGTAAAACTCATTCAATTTCATCAAAAACGTAATTGGTTTTCGGACAGAAATTTAAAACTTAGATCTGGAATGGATTAGTGGTCGGAATTGGACGAAAATCATTTCATTGTGATCGGAATTAAGTGTATTACAATCCTTGAAAGTATCAGTTTGTAATTCGGTCTAAAAATTGGTTAAAATCTGTGGTCCGCTTTTTCGGTCATCGCAAGTTTCTGGTTCGCTGTTACGAACGATCTGGACCGCTCGAAAGATCATATTCTGAACCGCTCGAACAGACATTACGTGGTCCGCTCGAACGATCATTCTCTGGATCGCTCATACGAATTAAGCTGGTTCGCTCGAACGAACATAAGCTGATCCGCTCGAACGAACATAAGCTGATCCGCTCGAACGAACATAAGCTGGTCCGCTCGAACGAACATAAGCTGGTCCGCTCGAACGAACATAAGCTGGTCCGCTCGAACGAACATAAGCTGGTTCGCTCGAACGAACATAAGCTGGTCCGCTTGAACAGACACTTTCTGGTTCGCTCATTAGTACACTTTCTGATTCGCGTGAATTTTTGACACAGGCGCAAATATCAAGAAGAAGGTTTAAAATGTCAGGAGAAAGTGCTCATGATAGTTGGTGGAGAAGAGACAGTGCGAGATGGGAGATTGGCAAATTATATGAACCTTTTAAGGAAGCACAAAGAGCCAATAGATGGAATGAAGAACTAGAGTGTTACATGGATCCACAGGGTAATCCAGTAGTTGATCCATCAAAAGTGGATTTTGATGCTGTAACCAATGTGTTTCCAAGTGAGGGCACGTTCAACACAAGAAGGCTTTCTGATAAAAGCTATTTGCCAAATTTGATGAAAAAGTTAAAAGAAGTTTTTGAAGAAAGTTTACCAAAGGTAGTAGAAATGAAGACGCGAAAAGAAGAAGAATTGGAAAAGATGGTTGAAGATTTAAAGAAGAAAGCTTTAGAGGAAGTTAAAGTGGAAGCAGTAAAAACTGAAAAAGAGAAAGAAGCTGTTACTAAAAAACAACAGGTTTTTGAAGAAGTAATTTCAAAGAAAGAAGAATCTGAAAAATCTGTGTCTGAGAAATCTGAACCAGTGATTAAGAAAGAGGTTGTTCAGAAAGAGAAGAAACAAATTGAAGATATTCAGACTTTGAAAGCTGAAAAGAAAGCTGATGATAAACAGATTTTGGAGTTGCGATTGAACTGTGAAAAACTGAAAACTGAAAATGTCAAACTGTTGAGTGATGTGGACAGTTTGACATTAGAAAACAAAGGTTTGAAAGAAAAAGAAAAAGATTTTCAAAGTCAAATAAAGATTTTAGAAGATGAGAGAGATATTTTTGGTAAAGATAATCTTCAAAAACAAATTGAAATCAATTCTCATCTTGCTAAAATCATTCAGCTTGAAAAAGAAGCTGAAAAAGCTCGGATTAAAATCAAAGAGCTTGAGAATAAATTGAAAAGTTTTGTGAATTCTACTTCACATGTTTGTCCAAAACCTATCAATTCTGTTCCAATAAGTGACAATGTCATAAATTTTGACCAAGTCAAAGTCAAAATTGAAGATTGTGATGAAATATCTGATGATGAAAAAGAAAAGAAAAGAAAAATATTTTTAGATTTACAAGAAAAATTTAAAAATACTGTTTTGCAATCTACTGAAACAGGTGAATGTTCTAAACAAAAACCTGTTAAGAAGAGTGTAGAACAGAAACAAAAAATTAAAAATTTGAAAAACCAAAAATATGTTTGTTTTTAATTTTGTTTTGAATGTATATTGATTGAATACGCCGAAACCCTCACGGCTGAACAAACATGATTATTTTCATCAGATTGAAAAACGGTTTTCAAACTGTTAAGATCAATGGGTTGTAAATCATGGGGGTACGTTATATTTTCTGCAATTCAGAGCACTTGAAGCAGAAAATGGATGGCGAGACAAAGCTATCAGTGTTGGTTGTCAAATTTTCTTTAAATGGTTTTGCATTTTAGGGGGAGTAATATTGTTAGAAAATACAAAAACATTTGAAAATTTGAAAAAGTCAAAAACATGATAAAATTCAAAAATTGAGTTTTTGTGTAAAAAGAGGAAATGATAGTACATCAGTAGACAGTTACAGTATGCTAAAGAAATGGAAAGTTTAAATGTGTTAAACGATCTCACCGTGGATATGTTGGTAGGTTTTTATACATTTAGTAAACTTTTTCGGGATATAAACATAAATTTACACTTGCTTATTTCGTGGGGAACACTACTTGGATATATAGGTAACCCCTGAAATCTCGTTTGAAAGGTCTCTTAATCTGATATACTAGGTCTTTATACTCAATGATGTCTGGGGTATTATTCCGGGACTTCTACTGAACGGTAGTTCTGACCTAGTCCTTGGCTAATACTTGCTGCAATGCTTGAAACACAGCATTAAACCCTCAGCATGCTGAAACAATAAAATTGATAAATGCTGCTGTTGTAAGCAAAAAGATCCTCTAAAGGGGACACACTGAAAAGTCGAAGCTGATATCTCTCTGCGTATACGGAAGTATCGATCTGAGATCCCTCGGCCCTCGCATACCTAATTTATATACAGATATCATTGTAGTATACTCACCTGTAAGACTGATTATTGGGATTCTGGATACGGGAGTATATTCAAGAGGTGGGACACATGAATGAGTTTAAGTTCTTACTACATCTAATTCGTATCCTGAATCAGTTGAAGTTTGTATGAAAATTTAAGTGGATCAGTATATCGACAATCTAAGTGAATTGTTTAATGCGTAATGTGTTACTAAGCTCAACGGTACTTGTGATTTGTCAAAAACTGATATGATCCTCTGACGCATACTCAAACAAAAATATTGTCTGTAAATATGTTTGTACATATTTCTTTACTGCTTTATGTTTTCAGAAAATACAAAAAGATTTTGATTTCTGCTTTATTTTCGACAACCGATGTCTGAGTGCTGAGTTTCAAAATCTAAGTAAGCTGATCGTGTTTCTGAAAATAAAACAAGTTCATTAATTTGAAACTTGAAGTTTTAAAATCAAAAATTCAAAAACAGTTTGTGATATCTCCAAGGTCATTAAGTTGGACTTGGATGATTAACTGTGGGGGATTTGGATGCTTATATTGTTATAGAGTTAGTTTCTGATACGATTCGATGAAACAACCAAATTCATGAGAAGTAATTTTGAGAAGATTGAATTGTCAGATTACGATATCTGGAAGACTAAAATGTTGTTACTTATAGTTGTATGAGTGATTGCAGGAAAAGTCCAGACTACGATCCCGGAAGCTGAGTCTAAGGGGGAGTCTGAAGACGAGCTCAAAGCAAGGAGGAGCTTGTACCCGGAAAGCCAGGTGTCGATCCTAAAAGCACGGAAGCTTGACGAAAGGGGGAGCCTGAAGAAAGAGTCTACCGAGAGAGGGAGCAACGGAAGCTCGTAGACAGATCCACGGGGATTCTGTTCAAGATAGAGAAAGACAAGAAGCTACGAGATTGACTGCGGCAATATCCAAGGGGGAGTCTGTTAGTGCAGTATGTGTCTATCGCCTTCGTCAATCAGAACCGTAGCAGAAAATGAAAAATACTAGACTTTATGATGTAATAGTTAGTAAAAAGGGCAAGGTGGCGTTATTGTAAATAAGGAAAACCTCCTTATATTCCTTGTGCCTATAAATAGGGAATTATAGTGTTAGGTTTAGAACTTTTGCCATTTAGAGCATTTGGAGAGCTAGAGATCTAGAGAGAGATTCTAGAGAGAGAAAGCTTGTCCACGTGATTCAGGTTCTTGTACACTATTAAATCTATCAAAGAATCACAGTTTATTTTACTGTTCGTGTGTTCGGTCTCACTCGTGCATGGTTTCCGCACGTCGTACGAGTCGGTTAGCAATCGAAACGGAGTCAAACCGGTCCTACAGTGTTTTTATTCGGGTTGAACTGAGACATTGGACGTGATCGAGGTGAAGATCGGGTGTCCGTTAGATGTCACAGTGGTTCGAAACCGAGGTAGTTCGGTGCTACAGTGAACGGTTTGAACAAACACCGATTAAGGGGGTGATTGTTGGGTTTAATCGGGTTTGGTTTGTGGTCACATGGTTCGGTGAGTTATCGGGTCACGGGTTCGTTTACGAGTCAAACGGGTCAAGAATTGTTTGACAGAATCTTATTAGAATAATGGGATTATACCCATGATCTCAATGCTGCACATGTCTAATTAAAACGTGTAGTGCTGACCGGTTTATATGGCAATGTATATTAGGTAGAAGAAGTCGTTAGTTGTACCAAGTCCATAGGTTGAATCAGTATTTTACTGAATTATTAATTCCCACGTTGTATTATGTATGGCTATTTAAAGCCTTCTTGTTTATTGAATAAGATACCCTCTTTTGTTTAATAGAATATAAAAGTCCTTTCATTTCTTCCCGCAAATTACTTCTACACTTACGTGGGTGTTAGAGTGTGTGAAGTGGGACCTGAACCAACACACGGTTCGTCATGTTATCTGTTGTGATCTCATATTTCACAACAGGATATACTGAACTAATTCATATGTAATTGCACTTAATTGATATTTTAGGTTGATTACATTGTGAGAACCAAGCTAAACAGAAATACAGAATGGGGATGGGATAATCGGATTACAGTCTCTAGGCAAACGCATTGATGTAACACCCCGTTTTGTAGAGGAAAATAAAATATATAATTTATATTTCATATATTATCAAACGAGTAAGATGGTCATTCAAAATATGAGATAGCTAGACAAATATTTATAGGAGACCGTTTAATAATAATAATCAATAAAATATATTATATTTGACCATAATCCATTTTTAACGAAAGTTGGGTTAAAACGTAGATAAAAATGGGCTCGTCTCATTGACATATTCATTGTTTTATAAAACGTCATAGTTTGAAAGTTATAAGAGATAAACGAGTAAAACAGCTGAATTAATAATAATAATAATAATAATAATAATAATAATAATAATAATACAAAGTTTTGAGATCTGTATAGAAGCATGTTGTATCCCACATCGATCAAAATAAGTGACCCATCGTCCACTCATGGTTAGGGCCGGACCTATATAACCTAGGCTTTGGCCTAGGGCCTCTACTTAAAAGAAAATTAGTATGCTAACTATATAATAGGGCAAATTTATTGTTTTAGATTTGTTTAATTATTTATACATGCAAACCACTTTGTGTTACAGTGGTGTTTGATTTTTGCTTGGTTCCACACACGGATAACGGAGTATCGCTTATAATAATCAAAGAAGAAAAAAGGGCCCCAAAATTTCATTTCGCCTAAACATTTGGAATGGCCCTGCTCATGGTTATAAATAGGAGGCTCAGTACCAATTTTAGTTATCAGTTTCTTTTAACGGGAACGCTCTAATACAGAGAATCCAGAATACGCAGTACCTCTTTTAGGTGTTGCTAGTAGTCGTTTTCGGAGCACGAGTAGGACAACTCTACATCAACTTACCGTAGATAGTTTTAAGGTATGCTCTCGTTTAAGTTTATGTTTAGTTATTTATTATTTATTTTAGTAGTTAATATTAGTAGTAATGTATTATTAGTAGTAGCGTTAGTATTATTTTTAGCAATTAGGGGTTTTGTCAGGGGCGAGTATTGGGTAGCCTTGCCTTAGTTAGGCATGACCTGATCAACCATGCTTAAACAAGGCGGCATTAACCAATATCCAACCCTCATAATAACTTGGTAGATGTACCATAACCTAACTTAGGATTGTTTATGTTGTATCAGGACCAAGAGATATTGTTTAATTATGCAGGCATCTATTTTCTGATTGTACTAGCAATTGTTACTTTATTGTTCTAGCAACTATTACACAGTTGAGTTTTATGAATGCTTTCCAAATGTGAACGTGCTTGTCCTAAACTATAATAATATGGCATGACTGTTGTACGCATGTATATAACATGTGCACTCATACACACGATATTTAGGGCTGGCAATTCTGACACGAAGATGATAACATGACACAAACCTACACGAAGTTATCATGTTTCGTGTTTGACCTTAACAGGTTTCGTGTCTAAAATAGGTCGACACGATACGACCTTAACAGGTTTCTTGTCTAAACAGGTTAAAACCCGTTTGTGACAACTGTCAAATTTGCATGCATCCGTATAATTATTAAACAATGATTAGTGCTTAATGACTGTGCTGAATTACAATTAATTACTTGAATTGCTTTCTGATTATTACCATATACATTCATGGGCATCACATACTGCTTAATGTCATATCCTTATTGCATGAGAACTTTATTGACTCAAACGATGCACGAAATACAGTTAGCACAGTTATCAGACAAATCAGAAAAATGCTGACGGAGTTCAGTATATAGACAGACAATGTGTTGAGACACAGAATGAGCCAGAAACCAAGTATTACACTAGTATAGTATGTAGGAAAGTAAGGATCACAAAACTGCCTTCCTAGAGATAGTTTAAGTGCCGAAAAGTGCCTAAAACTCACATAAACTGCAAAATTCTGCAGAAAATCAGCAAATTCAGCATTTAAACACACTAATATCATGCGGAATTATGGTTAAATGGTCCTGAATACTTTCCTAAGTGTCGGGAATCGAAACTGTCACAAAAGGGTACATAAAGCACACTAAACTGCATAGTTTAGCACCTTAACGAACCGGTAACCAACCAAACAACCGGACACTACCCGAAACACCAAATTTTCATTAGAAGCACTGTTTTAGCATTACCAAGCTAGTTATGATCCCCGAATATCATAACACACTATATAAATATCAACTAACTAAATCCCTAAATATACACTTCGATTCTAACCATAACAATCCAACTTAGTTATCACCTACACCTATACCCCCCCCCCCAACCTACAGCCCCAACAAGGGACCCACATTGGGATTTTATTTGATTAAAATACTAGATCATGTTTTCACTGTCTTAAACATATAAATCATTGGAGAAATTAGAGATGTTGGATTAAAATATCAACCACTAGCTTATAACTTCCATTTTCTCATTCATCACACCAACACACTTTTCTCCTTCTCCTCCCTTCACCTCACGGCCGAGATCAAGCATCCCACCACCACCATCTTTCACTTCCATTCCATCCATTCCCAAGTGATATTAAGGTGTTAGAAGCCGTATAAAGAAGCTTGGAGCTTTCGGAAGCTAAAGGACCTTCACCATTTGCTTTTATCCGCTTCATTTCTCCTTTTGATCATCCCTAGCCTTGAGCTAGTAGTAAGAACACTAATCTTTCCATTTTACATCTTGTTTAAGTGGTTAAAAGATGATACATGTTGATTATCATGAAGAACACTAAGAAATAAGAAGATGAAACATGAACATAAGCTTAAAATTATAAGAAATCTTAAAGAAATCATGTTGTTTAGTGTTGTTGTGATACTTGATGATTGATTGCTTATGAAAATGATGTAGATCATCATATGATCTTGCTAGAACATGATTAAAAACATAGTCTGGCAAGATGAGAGGATGAAAGTGTTAAAGATTCATAGATCATCCTCATGAAAAACATGAACTTGAAAGAATATATCGTTTTCTTGTAAAATGATGATTAAGGTGAGTTGTAAGTCTTGTAAATCTAATATTTCAAGAATGATTTTTCAAGAAACCAAGTTAAAAATACAAGTTTTACTAAATCTTGGTTCTTAAAGAAAACAACCATGTTTTTAGAGGTTAAACAAGTGTAGAAACACTTATGTAACAAGAGAAATCCAAGAAGAAACATTTTTAGAAAATGTGATTAAAAGTTGTAAGGATCTAGATTCTTCAAAAATGATGTTTTTAAAGAATCAACCACACTTTAAAGGGTAACAAGACTTACTAAATACACTAGAAAGTTACTACACATTTTTATAAATTTTCAAGTTCATGAAGTGGTAGTTTATGCTTGTTTTCAAGTGTAGATTGTTTATTGATTGATTGTGTTGATTTACAAAAGAAAATGATATACATTCAAGGTATGGAAACCTCCATTTTTAGGGGAAACCATGGCAAAATTTTTCTAGAAATTAAACACTTAGAAAAAAATATTTTTAAACAAATATTTACAAGTATATTCAAAACCATGAATTTTTACATAAAGTTTGCCATAATTTTTGTTACAAAAATTACAAATGTTGGAGGTTGGTTTTTATAAATAAAAGTGACTAAATACGTATTTAGGAAAGATGTATTTAGAAGTCACCATGTGTGTGAATATTTGTATATTATGTGTATTAGTTATATTATTTTAGGACTTGAAATAATATAACTCATCAATATACCAAAAATTACAATCCAAAATATTACCAAAATTCCAAGGAATAAATATACAAAGAATACCCACATTATTGAGGAAACCGAACAAAGGAATATAACTTACAAAATATTCCAGAAAATTTATTCATAAGTATATTTTGGAAACTAATATTTTGGACACCAAGTGAAGGAAAATGTGATTTTCACAATTATTATAAGTTTATATCATATTTTTAACAAGGAGAAAATATATTATTTTTGGCAAGTAAAATATATACTTTTCTTGAAATTTTTAGAAGATATATTATTTTCGAAGGAAATATATATTTTCTCAAACGAACATGAAAAACTGACGTGTGCGCGTATATACATGTTTTTACAATGAATTTTACACACTATTCGGTTTTAAATTTATAAAAATGATTTATACTTCGACAATAAAACACGCATGAAAGGGCAAGTGTACCCCGTCATACATGTAGTAAAGTATCGGTAAGAACCAAGTGTCGATCCAAGGATGTGGGCGGAGAAATAATACTAAAACTTTGTAATTAAATTACCGGTAGAAAGATAAGTGTGTGATTTTCTAAAAGCTAAAATAAGCATAAGCAAATATTTATAAAAACATAATAGACTCCAAATAAGAAAATAAATATATAGCCTTGCTTTATACACAACCAAAGTATATGAACTAAGTCGGGTTTTGTCACTTGAAACACTTGGCCAATTCTCCATTTTCAAGACAATTAGTATCCCTTTCGGGAATCCTAACATGACAATTCTTCGGAAAGCTAAACCGATAAACACACTTTAACCACCTAAAATTGTTCTTTAATGCTCAAATGACAAATGTCTATGAAAATACCATAAATATAAGTTAGTCATCCGTTAAGAGTTTTCTAACCTCACTTAATCAAGGAAAGTGACACCGATAAACACAATGCAACCACCGAGACAAGCATAAACTCGATTAAATCACAACCGAGTTCATTTTACAAATCTTGAACATAAATTCACCAAGATAGCAATTTTGACCTAAACTACTAAGTAAGCTAACAATTTATGTCAAGAATTCATAACAACACCATTTAACCCGTTAAGGTCCTTCCGTGAGGGAAAGCCTTCTTGATTAACAATAATTATCCCTTATTAACCCACTAACCATTTCTAGTATCATGGTGCAAACAATTTAAACAAGTTAAACTAGTTAAACAAGTTCAAAGTCTACTAATACATGATTAATTAAGCTTCTTCTTTCAAATATCTCAACTAACCACATACTAATCATCCAAGATAATTAACTATAATCAAGAATTCAACATCAATAAACATGGTTGCAAACTAATCATCAAGGATTAACATAGAAAATGCTTCAAAGTGTCATTACAAACATAATTAACATACTAATGGTTGTAATTAAGCAAGGGATACTAGTGTTTTTGCCCTTAGGCTTACAATAATACATAATCATCAATCTAAATGCTTGAAACATGAACAAAAACATGGAAAGATTGAAGAATGAAACCATAAACAAGCACAAGATTGAGTATCCGGATAGTAACGGAGCTAAACGGCACGATGTGGCTTGAATGCGGGTGAAAGCAAGAGCCTCCAGAGCCTGAATAATCGCCTGTGAAGCTCCCAAAAGTCCAGAATGTCGAAATGAATGCTGCCTTCTATTTTTTATAACTTTTTCAGATCGCACGGTCGTGTGATTAAAGTGCACGGTCGTGCACTTTATTGGACTGTTCACCATACTGTGTGACATCAGCAAGTCTTGACCGATTCTTCGTATTGGCACGGTCATGCATTGGGTCGCACGAGCGTGCATCACCGAGTAGTAGCTGGCACGAGCATCTGCACTCGTGGTGCATCTCCGGGATGGGGCTTGGTGTCGGATCGGCACAGGTGTTCCTCCTGTCGCACGGTCATGCGTTCCCGAGAAAGCTTGCACTCCTGATCGCACTGACTATGCAATGCCGAGGTGAGCCTGATTGGCGGATCCGCACGGTGGTGCCACCAGATGCACGGTCGTGCAATTTACCCAGGTCAGTTTTTTTCACAGAATCTTCGCAGCTCTGTCGTTTCGCCCGGAAAATCCCCGTTTTCATCATCTTCTTATTTGGCACGCTGTTTTAGGCTTGTAAACAAAAATAAACCCGATTAAGTATCTGATTCTCGGTTTTACGGCCAAAAACGCGTAAAATGGGGGTAAAATGGGGGAATAAAGTATGCGTAAATTGGTGAATATCAAACCTCCCCACACTTGAACCTTGATTGTCCTCAAGCAAGCTAAAATTAAAATGGAATAAAAGATAGTTTCTAACAAGAACAAGTATTTACAAATTACCTACTAATAAACAAACAAACAGTTAGCCGGTTTTTCGAAAGACTACATCAAATGATTAAAACCAAACAAGCACATGCAAATATATGTAGAGATAACCATAAAGCCGTGATTTCACTCCGATTGACTTAACACGCTAATCTTCACACGCCTCACAATGTTCACACACACTCGGTTTTATTTGTGAAACATACATAAAATGTGTATGTGTAAACACTCAATGCCTCGACAATGAAACGTGTAATATCATAAGCTTGTCACAAGATCTTATCTCCACCAACTAACATGCGAAAGGCTTGGGTGAAGGGTATGGAAAGGGGATTTTAAAGTGACTAAATGGTTAAAACTCGGTAGTCACGTTTAACAAGCGGAAAACAACTAAACTATACATACTAATGCCTTAAAAAGGAGACTTTTGTATTATCGAGCTCATCAACGAGATTTCATCTTTTTAGCACTCAAAATTGCTCGAATTTTGTCGACTTTACCCTATTTTAGGGTGTTTTATTTTATGATTTTTTTTATAAATATATAAACTAATGGCTTTGTACAATGAACAACTAATTACAAGAAACGCTAGTTAAATGATGATTTTAACCGAGTTTTAACACAAAAGGTTTAAAAATAAAAAGGCTAAATTTGGCTAAGTGGGTTAATTGGTTGGGTAAACAAAGGAAAAACACGGGCAAGGCTCAACATGGTTAATCCTAATGGCTAATGTAGGGTTTAGGGAAGCACAACACAAAGAAAAAGGCTAACAACAAAGGGTTTTCTATGTGCCTCTATCATTTCTACACAATTTCACACATTTATGGTCTTAACAAGCATGCTAGTGACAAGTTCTAAACTACACGTGACATCCGGCTCACTCCTACTCCGAAACGAACAAACATATAACAATTTTAAGGCTCAAATATGCTCACATAACGGAAGGAATGGGTAAAAGTGTGAAAATTATCATGCAAGTCTTTCTTTGTTTGTCACGTTTTCTAGTTATCTTTTTCAAAATTTATTTGGCTTGTCGGGATTTTATCATATCTGAAGCTTTCTAAAACACAACTAGCCGGGTTATTTACTAAAAATATATACAATTTACTAATTTTTTTATATATATAGGACAAACAAAGTCAAAATGTTAAACCCCCTCCCCACACTTGAACTTCGCATTATCCCCAATGCGAAACCCAGAATATAGAGAAAAAAGGAGAATAACACTCCCCTGAAGATGATTGTAGATGAAACGAGACTCCAAAGCCGATTCTGTTGTGTGTTCCGGTCCAAGATGTGCTTCCAAGATCTGTAAGGATGTCACAAGGCAAAGCAAAACAAAACAGCAATCAAGACAATCTGAACGCAACACAAACCATAATCTAAATAAATAAAAAGCATACTAAATATTCATACATAAAACAAATCAAATAAACCATAACGTCTGAAAAACAAAATACATAGCCGTGGGTGTTTACCATAAGAACCAAATTGACACCCGAAATAAACTACTAAAATACTACCATAACCACCAGCTCAGACCTCCACCACTACTCATCATAGGCGCCTCCACCTGTGCCGGATGGGCCAGCCCTGCCATAGTCGCCTGGGTTCCCGAATGGGAACTGTGGGGGCTCTCCAAAGTAGTTGGGGTAGGCGTTCTGAAGACCCCCAAATATGTACGAAAACCCAGCATGCACCTCTTGGCGCATGAAGTCTTGATTCGCCCGCATCGCATCCTGGTTGGCTCTTAACTGCTCTTGATTAGCTCTCAGCTGCTCTATATTGACCCGCTGCTGCTCTTGGCTAATCCGCATCTGCTAGAATTGACCATAAAACTCAGGATATGAAAGGATGCCAGGAGGCCAAGGCTAGAACTGCGGGGAGTGTGGTGGTGTGTGTGGTGGCTGCTCATGCTACTCCTCGTCATCTTCCTGCATAACCTCATCCTCATCATTCGCTGGGAGTGGAGGCAATGGGTCCCAGACCTCGTTATCCAACCCCTTTAACCTATCTCCGTGGTCGGTCTCCGCGATAATCCCCATGGCTTTCAAAGAACGAATATCCACGTACGTACCTTCAGTAACCAAAGTAAGACCTTCAACCACCTCGTCAGTCATAATACCCATGGCATAGGCGATTTAGGTAACGTATTGACCACCATGAATCTGACTGCTAGCGGTCCTGCCCGAACTGTGCACGAAGTATTCAGCCATTCGCGCGGCGAGGTTGATATGGACCCCCCTCCGCGAGCGCATACAAAAATATGATATCCGGTGTGGGACAGTTTCTGAAACTGTCCATGCTCCCTGTGATGGTGTGGCTGAAGATGTGGTGCATAACCCTATGCAAAGGGTCTCGCAATCTCGATGCTTTGGATACCCAAGGATCATATGGTCCGCCAACAGCAACCCGCGCCCAAAAATCACCTCGATTGTCTTCGCTGGGGAAGGTGGATTGATTGGTGAAGAACTCGGAGTTCATTTCTTCATCAGTGTAAATACCGAGTCTTCGACCCAACCACCCGACGGTCCAGTTGTGCCAACGACCGCCTAACCTGAAATTTACTCTTTTCTTATAGCGGAAGTCTGGATCTCTGCTCGCTTTTGGCTTGTCATATGAGTAGGTAGTGAAGAACTCCAACGTGAGCTCCAGATAAATTGGCCGGTCAATGTTGACCAAACGTGAAAACGGAAGTGTTAACATATTTTCAAGCCTTTCGCGTCGGTTCAACTCCGTCATCACATCCCAATCCAATCTTCTAGGGATGCCGAATTGGTCCCGTCTTTGCCAGACCGCATTGAGTTTTGCAATGCAAAGTTCGTCCCGCGTGTTGTTTGGGTTGAATTGGAGAAAAGGATGGTTCATCTGCATGAGGGATTACTGTTAGAACAAGAGAAGCAGAAAAAATTTCATTCGGAACAGCCTAACATATAGTTATGAAGGTTCTGTCAAACTGATATGGGCATGTCGCACGGGCGTGCGACCAGACGCACGGTCGTGCGTCTCCGAGACCAGTGTCTGTGATCGGAACATGCCGGAACTGAATGGACGTGCGACCAAATGCACCCCCGTGCGTCACCGAGATCACAGAAAACACAGTGAACAACCGCAACTGAACGACCGTTCCTCCCACGGAACGACCGTGCGACCAGGATTTCTGCAGATTTTTAACCCCCGGTTCAGAACAGCCAGATTTTTCCGAAAATCAACAAATTTTTGGCAAACGGGGGTTAGGAAATCGACCGGTTGTTCACGAATCTTACGAATCTTGCAAGGGTTAGGGTTTCAATTGTGTTTATGAAGGGAACCCTAAAAAGCCTTGAAGAAATCTGAAAAATCTACCCTAGAACAAGATTAAAACTGAAAAACATGAAGAAATACATACCGTGCATGAAGGATCTGAGAAACCGTGTGAAAAATGGTGCGATTTTGGGGGAAAAGTCGGCCAGGAACGAGAGTGCAGCTAGGGTCATGCGACCCTACGCACGGTCGTGCGTCGCCGACGACAACTGATCCTGGCACCTTGTTCTTGGAAATGCACTGGGGGTGTAATTCGAGGTGCCGGCTTGCATTGGCACGGGCGTGCGACAGATGGCACGGTCGTGCCAAATCTGCAGAGCAGCCTGTTTGCTGTAGAATTCATTTTCAGAAGTCGTTTTGACCATTTCTCGCCATTTTTGCACTACGCTAACTGTTTTAACATTATTCCACCATAGATCCTTCGTCCGGCATGATTAAAACTGTACACGACTATGAAATCTACCAAACACGCCAAAAATACGAAAAAACGGCAAAAAATACAAATATGGACAATTTTACCCCTAAAGCGCCAAAGACGCTCTTGCTACATTTTTTATCCTTGAGTCAGTAGCGTAGACTCTCCTCCCCACACTTATGATGTATGTGGGGTGTGGAGTTCGATAACTTCCACCGCCGACTTAATCGGCCCGGCAATGTAAAGCTTCAAGCGATGCCCATTTACCTTGAAAATTACGCCGTCCGTGTTTTCAATCGCGACAGTTCCATACGGAAATACCTCCTTTACCGTGTACGGACCCGTGCAACGCGAATGCAACTTTCCCAAAAATAAACGCAACCTCGAGTTGTAGAGTAAGACAAGATCTCCCGCTTGGAAATGTTTATGGTCCTTCAAGCATTTGTCATGTAATCTCTTGGTGCGCTCTTTGTATAACACGGAGCTTTCATAGGCGTGTTGTCGTAGCTCTTCTAATTCGTGAATCTGAAGGAAACGGGCTTCACCTCCGGTTTTTAGGTCCAGATTTGCAGTTTTTAGAGCCCACATCGCCTTGTGCTCCAACTCCACAGGTAAATGACATGCTTTTCCATAAACAAGCCTAAAGGGAGTAGTCCCAATATGCGTCTTGTACGCCGTACGGAAAGCCCACAGTGCTTCGTCCAGTTTTTCTGACCAATCCTTGCGGTTTGCACCCACCGACCGCTCAAGGATCCTTTTCAACCCCCGGTTCGTGACCTCCACTTGCCCGCTTGTTTGTGGATGATAGGGCGTGGATAAACGGTGATGCATACCATAACGTGACAGAGCTCTCTCCAGCTAAGTATTGAAAAAGTGGGTCCCTCTGTCACTAATAAGCGCCTTCGGTGCACCAAACCGGGCAAACAAACTCTTCAGAAATCTCACGACTACCCTGGCATCATTGGTGGGCAAGGCCTGTGCCTCCGCCCACTTCGATACATAATCAACAGCAACCAGGATATATTTGTTTCCTCGTGAGGGGGGAAATGGTCCCATGAAGTCTATCTCCCAGATATCAAAGACTTCACATACTTGTATCCAATTTTGAGGCATTTCATCGCGTGCTGATATGTTTGCTGCCCTCTGGCAAGCATCGCACACACTGACCCACTTCTGCGCATCATGAAATATTGTCGGCCAATAAAACCCTGAATCAAGCACCTTCTTAGCAGTGAAATTGGCTCCATGGTGACCTCCGGTAGGTCCCTCGTGACAGTGGCGCAGAATGTCAGTTACCTCCTTTCCCGAAACACATCTCCTAATCACCAAATCAGCACCAACCCTAAACATGAAAGGGTTGTCCCAAATGTAGTGCTTGGCGTCCGCGAAGAATTTTCCCTTTTGTTGGTGAGTCAATCCCTTAATCAGAATCCCGCAAGCAAGATAGTTCGCAAAGTCGGCGAACCAAGGTGACTCATCGCATATCTCAACGCTCATCAACGACTCGTGTGGGAAATTGTCATTGATTGAATCCCAACGCGTTTCCTTGATGTCTCCATGCTCCAACCGAGATAGATGGTCAGCCGCTACATTCAACGCACCCTTTTTGTCCTGAATTTCGATATCAAACTCTTGCAACAATCAGATCCATCTGATGAGACGCGGTTTGGCGTCCTGTTTGCTGAACAGGTATCTGATGGCTGCGTGATCAGTATACACAATTGTTTTTGAAAGCACCAAATACGATCTAAATTTGTCAAATGCGAAAACAACTGCCAAGAGCTCTTTTTCTGTCGTGGTATAATTCTCCGGAGTGTCGTGAAGAGTCTTGCTCGCATAATAGATTGGGTGAAAGTGCTTTTCTTTCTTTTGCCCCAAAATGGCCCCTATAGCGAAATATCACACATAATTTCAAATGGCAGACTCTAGTCAGGTGCGACTAAAATAGGGGCCTCAATCAACTTTTGCTTGAGAAGGTCAAAAGCTTTCAAGCAATCATCTCCAAAGATAAACAGAGAGTCTTTCTCTAACAGACGGGTCATGGGCCTAGCGATTTTTGAAAAATCCTTGATGAATCGCTTGTAAAACCCCGCATGACCAAGAAAGCTCCGAATTGCTCTCACAGAGGTAGGAGGTGGAAGTCGTGAAATTATGTCAACTTTAGCTGGATCGACCTCCATACCAACACGCGAAATCTTATGTCCCAGAACTATGCCCTCTCTTACCATGAAGTGGCACTTTTCCCAGTTTAGGAGAAGATTCGTTTCTTCGCACCTCTTCAGCATTTTCTTCAAATTTTCCAAACAATGATCAAAGGAATCTCCAAATACCGAAAAGTCATCCATGAAAACCTCCATAGAGTCCTCGATCTTGTCATGAAAAATCGCAACCATGCATCTCTGGAAGGTCACCGGTGCATTACACAACCCAAAAGGCATACGCCGGTAGGCGAATGTACCAAAGGGCAAGTAGAGGTAGTCTTCTCCTAATCCTCAGGAGCAATAGGAATTTGAAAGTACCCAGAAAACCCGTCCAGAAAATAGTAGTACGACTTCCCCGACAGACGTTCCAACATCTGGTCGATGAATGGAAGCGGAAAGTGATCCTTACGAGTAGCATCATTGAGTTTGCGGTAGTCGATGTAAACTCGCCACCCAGTGACGGTACGGGTAGGAATAAGTTCAGTCCTATCATTTGGGACTACAGTAATACCACCTTTCTTGGGTACTACTTGCACTGGAATCACCCACACAGAATCAGATATAGGATAAATCAACCCAGCATATAACAACTTAATCACTTATTTCTTTACCACATCTTACATATTCGGATTCAACCGCCTCTGAGGGTGTGCACAGGGCTTGTACTCGTCTTCCATCAGAATCTTGTGAGTACAAAAAGAAGGATTGATGCCTTCGACATCCATAATCTTCCATGCTATGGCTTTCTTATGAAGTCTTAGAACCTCGAGAAGCTGTTTCTTCTCCTCTTTTGCCAATGATGCTGAAATAATGACCGGCAAGCGACACTCCTCATCCAGAAACGCATACTCTAGATGTGGTGGGAGTTCTTTTAACTCCAAAGATGGTGGATCTTCAACCGAAGGTTTTGATTTTTCATCATCTACATGGCCAATTTCCACAAATTGATTCGGACTCTGGGAACCATCATCACCGACTTGGAAAGTCGGGTGCTCGAAATCGTGGCTCTACTGCGTAATGCCAATCAGGTCCCCACATGACAGACGTGTGTCCGAATCAATCTCTTCAATTGTGCCTTGGAAATGAGAGCACACACATGCGTCGACAATGTCGACATAATAAAGCATGTCATCGTGACTTTGCGGATGTTGCATTGATCTTTTAATATCAAATGTCATGTGCTCGTCATTTACTCGGAGCGTGATTTGGCCAGCTGCCACATCAACAATCGTCCTCGCAGTATTGAGGAACGGGCGTCCAAGTATCAATGGCACTTTTGAATCTTCGTCCATGTCAAGAATACCTAAATCCACAGGGAAAACAAATTTATCGATTTTAACAAGCATGTTTTCAACGAATCCATGCGGATACTTGATTGAACGGTCTGCAAGTCGAATGCTCATTCTAGTGGGTGAAGGCTCACCTAGATCCAGTTTAGTAAAAACCTTATAAGGCATAAGGTTGATACTTGCTCCCAAATCAGCCAATGCATGGCTAACAGACATGTTTCCAATCAAGCAAGGGAGCGTGAAACTGCCAGGATCTCCCATCTTCGTGGGAAGACGGTTTTGCATAATGGCAGAACAACTTTCATTCATCACCACACAGGATACATCCTCGAGCATCTGCTTATTCGAGAGGATGTCCTTTAAAAATTTCGCATACTTTGGCATCTGGGCCAGGGCTTCAACAAACGGTATGTTTATGTGCAGTTGTTTAAACAATTCGAGGAACTTACCGTATTGTTCTTCATTTTTCTGTTTCTTCAGCCTGCCTGGATATGGAACTGGAGGAGTGTACTCTATGACTGGCTCCTGGACTTGTGCTGTACTTGATGGGCCACGCCTGGCTTGCACCTCGTCCGGTGTATCAGTCGGGACCGCTTCAGTGATCGGTGGTGAGTCCGATATATTGGGTCCGGTAGTCTTGCCACTCCTGGTCATAACAGCATTTACATGCCCGCGCGGATTTGGCTCTGTGTTGCCTGGAAGACCACCTGGGGGTCTCTCCGACATCATCTTCACCAGCTGACCAACCTGGTTCTCGATATTCTGAATCAAGGCTTTTTGACTTCTCATTTCTCCCTCATGGGCTAGAAAATGATCTTCTCTTTGTTGATATTGTTTTTCAGCCAACTGATTTGCACTCGTGGAGCTACTAAGAAGCTGAGTCATCATATCCTCCAGCTTGGAACTTGACTGAGGGGCTTGCTGCTGGGAGCTACTCCCGGCGCCCTGATTCTGATATGAGTATGGACGCTGCTGGAAAGATTGGTTGTAAGGCTGGAATTGCTGACCGTGAGCCTGCGGCGGCGCTGGGGCCCGCTTGGCAAATCTTAGTGGGTTCTGATTACCCACATTCGCTCGCCACCCAAAATTTAGGTGATTCCTCCATCCCGGGTTGTATGTATTGCTGTAAGGGTTGTTCTGTGGCCTCACCTGATTACTCACAAAATCCACTTCTTCTTGGCCCTCATACACAACTCCTTGAAAGCATGCACCAAGCTCATGTGACACTCCGCACTGGTCACACCCTAAACTAGCTTGTGCAGCCATCTGGGACTTATCAAACTTCGTCGAAAGAGCTGAGATTTGTACAGTAATGGCTGTGTAGTCGTCCACAGCGTGAACTCCTGGGCGAGATGATGATGATGATGCCCGGCCTCTCTCTCCTTCTCGGCACGAGCTAGACTTCAATGCAGCTTTTTCTATGATAGCATAGGCTTCATTTGGCGTCTTCGTCCCTAGATCGCCTCCTGCATTCACATCTAATCTCTCCTGCGTATCATAATTAAGCCCTTGGTAAAACGTCAAGACCAGTTGTCTTTTGGAGAAACCACGGTGTGGAACATCAGGTAACAAATCTTTAAACCGCTCCCAGGCTACATGCAACGACTCTCCTTCGTCTTGGCGAAAGGTCACAATCTGGTTCCTTAACTTGGTTGTTTTCTCAGGCGGAAAGTATTTTTGCATACATAACTCCGCCAGCTCATTCCAGGTCCTGATGGACCCAGCTGGAAGTGACATTAGCCAAGCCCTAGCTTTGTCACGCAGTGAGAATGGAAACAACCTCAACCGAACAGCGTCCTCCGACACATCCCTGATCTTGAACGTCGAACATACTTCGAGAAAAGCAGCGATATGTCGTCCGAGATCTTCATGCTAGCGCCCGTCAAACTGCACCGAATTCTGAACCATATTTATAATACTAGATTTAATTTCAAAGGTAGGTGCATCTATAGTAGGTCGAATAATACTCGGCTCCAGGCCTATTCCTCCGAGCTGATTCGATTCATTCAATGGTCGCTCGTCGTCCGCCATGATTATGTTTCTTGCTGCCCCTGAGCCCTAGGCTTCAGCGGGTACCACCTGCTCCGGCTCACCAGCTGCGAGTTGCAGCGCAACCGCACGAGATCTCTCACGAAGACGTCTCCTCAGATCATGCCCGGGTTCGCCTGAAGGCTCAACAGCGTCGGGAGCGGGGGTTGAGGACATCAACCTGCAAACGAAAAATTGACACAATGAATATTTTATTATTATAATAAGGCTGTTTTTTTTTTTGCTGAATTAAAATAGAATTTCTGTTTAAATGGGCTGAAAATTTTATAAAAATTCAAAAATGGGCCCGGAATTTTATAAAAATCAAAACAATTAAAATAATCAAATCGGCTAGTATAAAAATGATTTTTCGGAGCCGAAAACCCAAAGAATAAACGAATAATTAGTCCGAATTCGAACAAATAAATGAAATAAAAATTTTACAAGTGTTTAAAACAAGCTTGAAAACGAATAAATTAAATCAAAAACAATAAATATTAACAAATAAATAAACGAATAGATAATCACGAAAATATTCACAAATATTCACAAGTATGTACACCGATAAAATAATGACTCGGGTCGTTCCTAAAGCTCGCCACATTCCCCGGCAACGGCGCCAAAAACTTGACGTGTGCGCGTATATACATGTTTTTACAATGAATTTTACACACGATTCGGTTTTGAATTTATAAAAATGATTTATACTTCGACAACAAGACACGCACGAAAGGGCAAGTGTACCCCGTCATACATGTAGTAAAGTATCAGTAAGAACCAAGTGTCGATCCAAGGATGTGGGCGGAGAAATAATACTAAACCTTTGTCATTAAATTACCGGTAGAAAGATAAGTGTGTGATTTTCTAAAAGCTAAAATAAGCATAAGCATAAGCAGATATTTATAAAAACATAATAGACTCCAAATAAGAAAATAAATATATAGCCTTGCTTTATACACAACCAAAGTATATGAACTAAATCGGCTTTGTCACTTGAAACACTTGGTCAATTCTCCATTTTCAAGACAATTAGTATCCCTTTCGGGAATCCTAACATGACAATTCTTCGGAAAGCTAAACCGATAAACACACTTTAACCACCTAAAATTGTTCTTTAATGCTCAAATGACAAATGTCTATGAAAATCCCCTAAAGATAAGTTAATAATCCGTTAAGAGTTTTCTAACCTCACTTAATCAAGGAAAGTGACACCGATAAAACACAATGCAACCACCGAGACAAGCATAAACTAGATTAAATCACAATCGAGTTCATTTTACAAATCTTGAACATAAATTCACCAAGATAGCAATTTTGGCCTAAACTACTAACTAAGCTAACAATTTATGTCAAGAATTCATAACAACACCATTTAACCCATTAAGGTCCTTCCGTGAAGGAAAGCCTTCTTGATTAATAAAAAGTATCCCTTATTAACCCACTAACCATTTCTAGTATCATGGTGCAAACAATTTAAACAAGTTAAACTAGTTAAACAAGTTCAAAGTCTACTAATACATGATTAATTAAGCTTCTTCTTTCAAATATCTCAACTAACCACATACTAATCATCCAAGATAATTAACTATAATCAAGAATTCAACATCAATAAACAAGGTTGCAAACTAATCATCAAGGATTAACATAGAAAATGCTTCAAAGTGTCATTACAAACATAATTAACATACTAATGGTTGTAATTAAGCAAGGGATACTAGTGTTTTTTCCCTTAGGCTTACAATAATACATAATCATCAATCTAAATGCTTGAAACATGAACAAAAACATGGAAAGATTGAAGAATGAAACCATAAACAAGCACAAGATTGAGTATCCGGATAGTAACTGAGCTAAACGGCACGATGTGGCTTGAATCCGGGTGAAAGCAAGAGCCTCCGGAGCCTGAATAATCTCCTGTGAAGCTCCCAAAAGTCCAGAATGTCGAAATGAATGCTGCCTTCTGTTTTTTATAACTTTTTCAGATTGCACGATCGTGCGATTAAAGTGCACGGTCGTGCACTTCATTGGACTGTTCACCATACTGTGTGACATCAGTAAGTCTTAACCGATTCTTCGTATTGGCACGGTCGTGCATTGGGTCGCACGAGCGTGCATCATCGAGTAGTAGCTGGCACGAGCATCTGCGCTGGTGGTGCATCTCCGGGATGGGGCTTGGTGTCGGATCGGCACGGGTGTTCCTCCTGTCGCACGGTCGTGCGTTCCTGAGACAGCTTGCACTCCTGATCACACTGGCTGTGCAATGCCGAGGTGAGCCTGATTGTCGGATCCGCACGGTGGTGCCACCAGATGCACCGTCGTGCAATTCACCCAGGTCAGTTTTTTTCACAGTGAATAATCGCCTGTGAAGCTCCCAAAAGTCCAGAATGTAGAAATGAATGTTGCCTTCTGTTTTTTATAACTTTTTCAGATCGCATCATCGTGCGATTTAAGTGCACGGTCGTGCACTTTATTGGACTGTTCACCATACTGTGTGACATCAGCAAGTCTTGACCGATTCTTCGTATTGGCACGGTCGTGTATTGGGTCGCACGAGCGTGCATCACCGAGTAGTAGCTGGCACGAGCATCTGCACTGGTGGTGCATCTCCGGGATGGGGCTTGGTGTCGGATCGGCACGGGTGTTCTTCCTGTCGCACGGTAGTGCGTTCCCGAGATAGCTTGCACTCTTGATCGCACTGGCTGTGCAATGCCGAGGTGAGCCTGACTGTCGGATCCGCATGGTGGTGCCACCAGATGCACGGTCGTGCAATTCACCCAGGTCAGTTTTTTCACAGATTCTTCGCAGCTCTGCCGTTTCGCCCAGAAAATCCTCGTTTTCATCATCTTCTTGTTTGACACGCTGTTTTAGGCCTGTAAACAAAAATAAACCCGATTAAGTATCCGATTCTCGGTTTTCCTGCCAAAAACGCATAAAATGGGGGTAAAATTGGGGAATAAAGTATCAAATACATTATTTTTGGGAGAAAATGTATTTTCTTAAAGTAAACTTGAAATATATTATTTTTGGAAGGAAAATGGATTTATATATATTTTCTAAGTTAGACTTGGAAAATGTACTATTTTTGGAACTTATATGAAAATACAAATATTTTTGCCAAGGAAAAATTATAAATAATTTTTCTAAGTAATATTTTTTAAAATATATATTTTGGAAATATATATTAATGTATTTTTACTAGAAATATTATTCCGGGAAAATTAATACAAAATTAAGTATAAAAATACGTATTATCGTACGTATACATACACTCCGGAATACTACCCCGATACATGGCAAAAATATACAAGTATAAGAATACGAATACAAATACACCCATCCTTGGGAAGGAAATACATGTATAAATACTTGAGAAGTATCAAGTTAAAATATATTAACTTAACTACTATACCAAAATGAAATAAATATAATTTAAGTTAAAATATTTATTATTTTAACAAATAATTATATAATTCGGAATAATATTGAAGACACAAAGGAACGTAACTCAAAGACACTAACTAATACAAAGTCAAGGCACGACCCGTTCGTCTAATAAACCTTAGTACGTTGTAGGTAGTCGTGTACACCCGAAGGAGCTTTGAGTTACAGTTGATTACGAAGAACGCAAAACAGTGAGTTCATGTCCCCCTTTTCTTTTAATTGTTTTCAGTTTTATAACTTCGGGGGTGAAGTACATGTTACAAAATGTTTACAAACAATTACAATTGGTACGGTTAGCTAAGGATTGCATAGTAGATCACGTGAATGGGTAGGCGCACTCCTAAGACCATTAATCCTCGTGTTAGGACCGAGGGGCTTGAGTGATAGATCTATTTGGGTGTAGCGAGCCCACACCCATGTGGACCGGGGTTTGGCCCATGAGGTGACTTTGTCTTACAGCCGGAGGCCCGGTACAAAATCTGCTAGGTTTGAGCCTTCCAACGCCGTTTCACACATGTTAATGTATTAGCTACACATTAATTGATCTGTTCCTTGTTGCTCCATACCAGTTTACAACCACATACATACATACTTACAAATGTTTTCAAGGATGTTCGTGCACACATACAAATCACATGAACTCGCTCAACTTTTGTTGATGTTTTCAAACTACATGTATTTCAGGAAACTAAGTATGGATCTAGCGGGCGTTGAAGTTACAAGTCATGTCTCTAATAAAAGGTGTCATCCGAAGTCGAAGGGTTTGGGTTATGTATTTTATCTTGGATAAGATACGTGGCTCGAAACCTAGTTGGTTTGTGTCTTTTGTGAAGTCCTTATGAATCTAAAACCGGCTGGTATTGTATTTTGAACATGAAGTCTATGTTTTGGGATTTAAAACAAGGTTACTTGTAATGTTTTAAAACTATCTATGGATGAACATCTTGGTTTTATCATATAGTCCCTTGTTATGATTGAATGCAATGATATTAAGCAAGTCACACTAAATCATGCTTCCGCAAAAGTCAGGGTGTGACAGTTTGGTATCACAGCATCGATTGTAGCAAACTAGGATTCCTTCTCGAGTCTAGACTACAATCATTAGGGCTCTCACGAAAATATTTTTACAACATGTTTTTCATTGCATACACGAAACGTCCAGATCCATGGAACAAATATTTTTACACAGGAAAAGACAAGAAACCCAATTTCAAGGTTTACTTTTGTGGTTTAGTCTGGGAGACTAGGAAGGATAGAAAGGTTTCATGAGGGATGATGAGGATACATGATTACATGATTTCATAGTCTTTGATTGCATATTCAATTATAGTGGTTAATATAGGTGCAGATGTTATGATTGTTCTGTTACAGACACTATGTCTTCATCCGAGAGCAGATTGTCCGATACTGATGACCCCATGGCTACTGGCTCTGGTGCGAGCGAGCCCGAGATACTTACATCCGATACTGGGAGCGACCCAGATATGCTATCAGACGACGATGAAGACCTTCAGCCATTCGCATCGCCTGACTTTGGAGATGACTTACTGCTTGTTGATGGCATTCCAGACAAGGATCCTTTTGTTGTTCCCACCCCAGTCCATGATCACCTTATCATCGATCATCCCGATTGTGAGCATATTGTGGCACCGATCCTCGCTCCTGTGGTCATTAGCCCTGAGGATTGGCCTTTTGACGATTTGATTGATGTTGACGCTGATTTGTTTGTTGATGGCCCTCCTGATGATGCCCATGGTGATGGAGAGCTAGATGAGGACGTTGTTGCTATTCCACTTTTTGAGATCCCTGTTATTGAGATTTCCTCTAACTCTAGTTTACACTCTGTCTCAGATTCCTTCGAGTCTGTGGCGCCTTCCACCTTGCAGGCAGTTGGATTACGACGCTATGCCACTGATTCTGATGATGATACGGCCATGTCAGGTGCACCATCTCCTCCACACGACCTCGAGCCTGGTCTTGAGCCAGACTTTGTTCCTTTTGATCAGCCCGATGCTGCACCTGCTGATCCTGAGCCTTTACCTGATCATGAACCTATTCCTTTTGGCATACCTGATATTGCACCCCTCATACCTAATCCAGTTCCTGCACCCGTTGATCCCCCTGTTGTTGAGCCATTTATTCCTCCACCTGCACCTGCACCTGCTGATGTTGCTCCTTTTCATTCTTTGGAGTCTGATGTCCATCATGTTGATTTACCTATTGTTTTCTTACATGACATCCCTGTACCCCGTCTAGGGGAAGGTACTTTAGGCCAGCAGCCTAGTCATGACCCTCATGTTTCAGCAGCTTTTCCACACATTCCCCAGTCTGCACCTTTTGCTCCTTTTACTTCTTCACCAACTGATGAGCCATTCCGAGGGTCCACGCCGTATTCCATGCCGACCTCAGACCCCAACCATCCCTCGCATTTTGTTGGCTATACACAGGATGAGTTACTTTATTCGCTTCAGCTTCGATTTGAAGTTATGAGTCACAGAGTCTTGGAGCTTGAATTGATACCACGTCCCTTACCGTGTCCTTGTCAGCATGCTTCCGTTCCCTCTCATTCATCACTGCCTCATTTCGCACGTCCACCTGCTCCTCTTACTCCTTTTCAAGAGTTTGATGCTTGATTTCTTACGGTCGAGCAGCAGATCCGTTACTTGCTACGTCATGTGCACAAGCTCGAGGAGGAGCTCGCACATGTTCTTAGTTTGATTTTCCTCCCTCCTCCTCCTCCGCCATCAGTACAGTAGGTTTTTGGTCTTATGCAGATGCATTACCTTTGATGAGGGTACCACCTTTGAGCTGAGCTTGTGAAGCCTTTTGGAGACCACCTTTTGATTATAAGACTTTTGTAGATTGGTAGACTTGTTGGACAAGGGTAGTGTGACCCTGTGTTCCCTTTTGATATAATACACTTTGTAAAACATGTAACAATACTTTGTGGTCGATGATTAATGAAATCCGAATAGTCATGTTCTCATTAAACATGTAAATCAACAACGTGCTTGTTTGTTATGTTCTCATTAAACATATTCCCATTTACTTGTTTATGCTATGGTTGTGCTATTGCTTGATTGTTTGATATGATGATATATTATGTGTATGTATATACGACCTCTAAACAACTATATACATTCCCTGAACAAATAAGACCTGACCAATCCGATCTCCTTCTTAAAAGATGCCTCCTCAAGAGATCATTCGGCTGACCAAGGCAGAATTACAAGCGCACATCTCACAGGCACAGCGGAAGTACCTCACGGAATAACTCGCCTAACGATAATGTTTAAGTCACCTAAGACACATTACAATACGTTTGGACAATTCCAAGTGTGCTTTGCTAATGCTTTTCGTGATGATGTTGCTTGGGTACTGGCTGTACCTACAAGCAGTTTTTGGACTGCAAGCCTCTGAACTTCGACGGCACTGGAGGTGTCGTAGCTTTTGTGAGATGGGTCAAGAATACAGATTTTGTTTTGCGAATGAGCGGATGTACTCCAGAGCAACAAGTCACATACATTTCTGGACTGTTTCAAGATGAGGCTCTGTCACGATGGAACCTTCGAGTTCAGACAATGGGCGAGGCTGCTGCATATGCTTTGACATGGGATGAGTTGAAAGAAATGATGCGTAAGGAGTATTGTTCTCAGATGGAGGTCCAGAAGCTGGAAATTGAATTCTAGAAGGTCCAAAGGTGGTGGATTATGTGCAGAAACTTCACGAATTATCGCGAGTCGTTCCATATCTGGTGGAACCAGAGTTTAAGAGGATAGGACGATTCATCTGGGGATTGGTGCCTCAGATTCTGAGCTTGATGACGGCATCAACGCCTCCAACAACTATCGATTCGAGTAACTTGAGTGTGGCACTCACTAAGGAAGCACTTAGATTGGAAAAACTTTCGACCCCTGACGAGAAGAAGGAAACTCAGGTGGAGTCATCTGGAAAGAATAAAAGGAAGCTCACTGATTTCCAAAAAGGTACTCGGGCGAATAACAACAAAAAGGCCAAAAAGGGGAAAGAGTACATGGGTATCCTACCTAAGTGCGACAATTGTCGACGATATCATATCGGGCGATGTAAATATGGAAGATGTGATAACTGTGGCAAAGTGGGGCATGTCAAGGAGACATGTAGGCAAGGTACTGAACGTGGAAACGGAGGTCAAGATCGTAGTGGAAATCACGGAGGAAACAGCGACAACAACAACTATCAACGCGAAAATGGCGATGACCAAGGACGTGGACAAGGGTGTTTTAATTGCGGCAATGTGAGGCATTTCAGGAAATATTGTCCTAAAAACAATCAAGCCGATGGTAAGATCTACTTGGGGACTAAGCCAAGTTGTGATGAGTGCAAGTTTCATCATGAAGGTCAATGTCTGAGGCCTAAGTGCGGTAGGTGTGGAAAAGAAGGACACAGCAAGGATGCCTGCTGGGCGAAAGATCCCAGACAAGGAGTAAATGATGACGACAACCAAGACGGGAACAATAATGGTAGAATTCTAGGTTGCTACAGATGTGGGGATGTGGGACACTTTAGGAAAGATTTCCCTAGGAAGAATAACCAAGATCGTGGAAAAGCATTCAACATTGGAGCTCATGAAGCACGCCAGGGTCCGAGCGAAGTCACTGGTATGTTCCCTACTAATCAACACTTTGCATCTGTGCTATTTGATACCAGTGCCGACTATAACTTCGTACCTCTAGAGTTTAAGAATATACTTGGTTTAGTAGAAAGTAAGTTAGATATCCCGTACTCGATAAGAACTAGCTAATGGAAAGCTAGTAGAAGCCAACGAAGTAATTAGAGGCCGTGTGATAAAGCTTGGAGAACGTGAGTTGGCAATAGTTCTTCTGCCAGTTGAGTTGGGAATCTCTGGCATAGTAATTGGAATGGATTGGTTGTCGAGTAATCAAGCTGAGATCGTATGTCATGAGAAGATTATCCGCATCCCGATGAAGAATGGAGAGACGATCGTGATTCATGGGGAGAAGCCTGATACGCCTCTATGGATTATTAGTCGTTTGAAGGCACAGAAGTTTTTACGTAAAGGATGTGTTGCCTCCTTGGCCCATGCCGTGCACAAAGAAGCCGAAGAATCAAAGCTCGAAGACATCCCTGTGGAAAGGGAATATCCTGAAGTCTTCCTCAAAGACTTGCCAGGATTACCGCCCCAACGACAAGTCGAATTCCATATTGACTTGGTTCCAGGCGTCGCGCCTGTAGCCAAGGCACCCTACCGACTTGCACCTTCAGAAACGCAAGAGTTGTCAGCACAACTCCAGGGTTTGCTAGGTAAGGGTTTTATAAGGCCAAGCTTCTCGCCTTAGGGAGCTCCAGTTCTGTTCGTCAAAAAGAAGGATGGTAGCTTTCGAGCGTGTATCGACTACCAGGAGCTGAACAAGCTAACCATCAAGAAATTAGTATCCCTGCCGAGGATTAATGACTTAATTCGACCAGCTGCAAGGATCCAACTACTATCCCAAGATCGGTCTTCGATCAGGCTATCGCCAGCAGCGAATTTAGGAAGAAAAGTATACCAAGGTACAATGAGTCAACCACTTGTTTTAAACATACGCTAATATTGTGTTTTCTACACGATGCACAAAACAGTTTTACACAGAATACGAAACTTTGAGAGCCTAGGAAAACATGTACTTAGGACCTTCGGGAACTTAGGTCAAAACTCATAAAAGGTTATCACTTAGGAATCACGTCTGTTAACACAAGCAAACCCCCTTTATTCTGACGTGTATGCTATTTCAGTTAGCTGAACAAATAAAGTACTCAAATTTCTTATATTGAAATTTCCACTTTTGCTTCTAGCGAGTAGATTTTTGCATCTCTACTCCTCTTAATGGTAGTTGCATCACGACAATTTTTTTCATTAAAGCGAACACTCGTTGTCTCGATACTTGATCATTTCTTCATTATAGCGAATACTCATTGTTTCATTTCTTGGAAATTCATATGTTACGCATGCACCATTTGTTATGCATGTGGTTTCGTTTCGAATAAGCGCTTCATCAAAGTTACAAATATCATTTCGCTATATCCAGTTATTGCCTTTTGTCTCGAATATTCTGCATAATTGTCAGTATCGACTCCTTGATATTGAGTCAACAAAACCTTCTTGAAATTTCTTTTCTTTCCAATTACATACATGGTTTATCCTTGTAACCATGTCGAAATCCCCTTGTCAATACATACGTTTATTGTCGGGTTACGCTGAAACCAAGTTCAATTGCTTGAAGTTGTCCATTTCACACATTCAATTCAAGACACCATGTGATGTATTGAAAGCATCATATTCAGATTCATTTTTGCAAATGTTTCTTTTGTTCCGAGTCGTAGTAAACTTGTTTGGTCTACGACTCCATTAAATTGTTCGCTGATTTCGACACCTTGTGGTGATGCTTTCACTAAATTAAAGCTTGCGCTAATCTCATTTACGCATCTCATGCACGGATTTAATTGTTTATTTATTGACTTGCTCTAAATCCGTTTTGTTTTATCATAAATAAAGCAGTCTTAACACAATCGTGTGCTAAGACAGTGGTACGTAAATTCATTTTATATTTCAGTGTACCTCCTAACGGTTCTTTCATTATCGATCGAATACCTTGCAGTATTCATTATTTTTCATCTTCGATCGAAAACAGTAGTTATTTGATGATCCATATTCAATTGAAAACCTTGTGATGTTGTTTAAATCGAATCTTCAGATTTGCTTTAGTGCGCTTTCATTAGATTTCATACACGGTGAACTTGTTCGGTCACCGCTACTGTTGAATTATGTCATTACGACACCTTGTGATGTCGGTATAAACTTGTAGCTTGTGCTAATCATGGCCAACCGTTTCATACGAAACTACGTATACCTTTCGTTTGACTCATCATTTAAACACTCTTAACGCAACTATGTATTAAGACAATGATACACCAGATTAGGTTATATTTCATTTTGGTATATTCTCGCAATTCAATAGTGTCAACACACTAATTTTATTCATTTATTCATTCGAAAGTTGACGGATCACTTTCATGTTACAGTTACCTTTGAGCTTGCTGATTCTGAGTTCATCTAGCGGATGTTATTGTTTCTAGAACTCATTTGCATATTGTGAACGATCGTTTGGAATTCTATTGGTCGAAACTCCTCTTTTATTGAACCCCTATGAAATAAGTTACACTAGATTATGCATCAATACGCCACGTGTCCTTTGACATCAAAATTCTGGAACACATACCTTTTAGCCATTGGGTTCTTATTGTTGTAATATGTCCTTGGATTCACCTGATTCGAATAAGTCTTGGTTCGGTTTCGTGGTTAAGCACTTTGATAATAATCATATCCATACACGCATAAGGTAACCCTAAGGAGCTAATGAAGATTAAATTTCGAGGACGAAATTTTCTTAACAGGGGGAGAATGTGACAACTGTCAAATTTGCTTGCATCCGTACAATTATTAAACAATGATTAGTGCTTAATGACTGTGCTAAATTACAATTAACTACTTGAATTGCTTTTTGATTATTGCCATATACATTCATGTGCATCACATACTGCTTAATGTCATATCCTTATTGCATGAGAACTTTATTGACTCAAACGATGCACGAAACACAGCTAGCACAGTTATCAAACAAATCAGAAAAATGCTGACGGAGTTCAGTATATAGACAGACAATGTGTTGAGACACAGAATGAGCCAGAAACCAAGTATTACACTGCTATAGTATGTAGGAAAGTAAGGATCACAAAACTGCCTTCCTAGAGATAGTTTAAGTGCCAGAAAGTGCCTAAAACTCACATAAACTGCAGAATTCTACAGAAAATCAGCAAATTCAGCATTTAAACACACTAATATCATGCAGAATTGTGGTTAAATGGTCCTGAATACTTTCGTAAGTGTCGGGAATCAAAACTGTCACAAAAGGGTACATAAAGCACACTAAACTGCATAGTTTAGCACCTTAATGAACCGGTAACCAACCGAACAACCGGACACTACCCGAAACACCAAATTTTCATTAGAAGCATTGTTTTAGCATTACCAAGCTAGTTATGATCCCGGAACATCATAACACACTATATAAATATCAACTAACTAAATCCCTAACTATACACTTGGATTCTAACCATAACAATCCAACTTAGTTATCACCTACACCTATACCCCCCCCCCCCCCATACCTACGGCCCCAACAAGGGACCCACATTGGGATTTTATTTGATTAAAATACTAGATCATGTTTTCACTTTCTTAAACATATAAACCATTGGAGAAATTAGAGATGTTGGATTATAAGATCAACCACTAACTTATAACTTTAATTTTCTCATTCATCACACCAACACACTTTTCTCCTTCTCCTCCCTTCACCTCACGGCCGAGATCAAGCACCCCACCACCACCATCTTTCACTTCCATTCCATCCATTCCCAAGTGATATTAAGGTGTTAGAAGCCGTATAAAGAAGCTTGGAGCTTTCGGAAGCTAAAGGACCTTCACCATTTGCTTTTATCCGCTTCATTTCTCCTCTTGATCATCCCTAGCCTTGAGCTAGTAGTAAGAACACTAATCTTTCCATTTTACATCTTGTTTAAGTGGTTAAAAGATGATACATGTTGATTATCATGAAGAACACTAAGAAATAAGAAGATGAAACATGAACATAAGCTTAAAATTATAAGAAATCTTAAAGAAATCATGTTGTTTAGTGTTGTTGTGATACTTGATGATTGATTGCTTATGAAAATGATGTAGATCATCATATGATCTTGCTAGATCATGATTAAAAACATAGTCTGGCAAGATGAGAGGATGAAAGTGTTAAAGATTCATAGATCATCCTCATGAAAAACATGAACTTGAAAGAATATATTGTTTTCTTGTAAAATGATGATTAAAGTGAGTTGTAAGTCTTGTAAATCTAATATTTCAAGAATGATTTTTCAAGAAACCAAGTTAAAAATACAAGTTTTACTAAATCTTGGTTCTTAAAGAAAACAACCATGTTTTTAGAGGTTAAACAAGTGTAGAAACACTTATGTAACAAGAGAAATCCAAGAAGAAACATTTTTAGAAAATGTGATTATAAGTTATAAAGATCTAGTTTTTAAATAATCAACCACACTTTAAAGGGTAACAAGACTTACTAAATACACTAGTAAGTTACGACACATTTATGTAAATTTTCAAGTTGATGAAGTGGTAGTTTATGCTTGTTTTTGGCAAAATTGGTAAGTATAGATTGTTTATTGATTGATTGTGTTGATTTACAAAAGAAAATGATATACCTTCAAGGTATGGAAACCTCCATTTTTAGGGGAAACTATGGCAAAATTTTTCTAGAAATTAAACACTTAGAAAAAAATATTTACAAGTATATTTTAAACCATGAATTTTTACATAAAGTTTGCCATAATTTTTGTTACAAAAATTACAAATGTTGGAGGTTGGTTTTTATAAATAAAAGTGACTAAATATGTATTTAGGAAATATGTATTTAGAAGTCACCATGTGTGTGAATATTTGTATATTATGTGTATTAGTTATATTATTTTAGGACTTGAAATAATATAACTCATCAATATACCAAAAATTACAATCCAAAATATTACCAAAATTCCAAGGAATAAATATACAAAGAATACCCACATTATTGAGGAAACCGAACAAAGGAATATAACTTACAAACTATTCCGGAAAATTTATTCATAAGTATATTTTGGAAACGAATATTTTGGACACCAAGTGAAGGAAAATGTGATTTTCACAATTATTATAAGTTTATATCATATTTTTGACAAGGAGAAAATATATTATTTTTGACAATTAAAATATATATTTTTCTTGAAATGTTTAGAAGATATATTATTTTTTAAGGAAATATATATTTTCTCAAACGAACATGAAATACATTATTTTTGTGAGAAAATGTATTTTCTTAAAGTAAACTTGAAATATATTATTTTTGGAAGAAAAATGGATTTATATATATTTTCTAAGTTAGACTTGGAAAATATACTATTTTTGGAACTTATATGAAAATACAAATATTTTTGCCAAGGAAAAATTATAAATAATTTTTCTAAGTAATATTTCTTAAAATATACATTTTGGAAATATATATTAATGTATTTTTACTAGAAATATTATTCCGGGAAAATTAATACAAAATTAAGTATAAAAATACGTATTCTCGTACGTATAAATACACTCCGGAATACGACCCCAATACATGGCAAAAATATACAAGTATAAGAATACGAATACAAATACACCCATCCTTGGGAAGGAAATACATGTATAAATACTTGAGAAGTATCAGGTTAAAATATATTAACTTAACTATTATTTCAAAATGAAATAAATATAATTTAAGTTAAAATATTTATTATTTTAACAAATAATTATATAATTCGGAATAATATTGAAGACACAAAGGAACGTAACTCAAAGACAATAACTAATACAAAGTCAAGGCACGACCCGTTCGTCTAATAAACCTTAGTACGTTGTAGGTAGTCGTGTACACCCGAAAGAGCTTTGAGTTAAAGTTGATTACGAAGAACGCAAAACAGTGAGTTTATGTCCCCCTTTTCTTTTAACTGTTTTCAGTTTTATAACTTCGGGGGTGAAGTACATGTTACAAAATGTTTACAAACAATTACAATTGGTATGGTTAGCTAAGGATTGCATAGTAGATCACGTGAATGGGTAGGCGCACTCCTAAGACCATTAATCCTCGTGTTAGGACCGAGGGGATTGAGTGATAGATCTATTTGGGTGTAGCGAGCCCACACCCATGTGGACCGGGGTTTGGCCCATGAGGTGACTATGTCTTACAACCGGAGGCCCGGTACAAAATCTGCTAGGTTTGAGCCTTCACGCCGTTTCACACATGTTAATGTATTAGCTACACATTAATTAATATGTTCCTTGTTGCTCCATACCAGTTTACAACCACATACATACATACTTACAAATGTTTTCAAGGATGTTCGTGCACACATACAAATCACATGAACTCGCTCAACTTTTGTTGACGTTTTCAAACTACATGTATTTCAGGAAACTAAGTATGGATCTGGCGGGCGTTGAAGTTACAAGTCATGTGTCTAATAAAAGGTGTCATCCGAAGTCGAAGGGTTTGGGTTATGTATTTTATCTTGGATAAGATACATGGCTCGAAACCTAGTTGGTTTGTGTCTTTTGTGAAGTCCTTATGAATCTAAAACCGGCTGGTATTGTATTTTGTACATAAAGTCTGTGTTTTGGGATTTAAAACAAGGTTGCTTGTAACGTTTTAAAACTATCTATGGATGAACATCTTGGTTCTATCATATAGTCCCTTGTTATGATTGAATGCAATGATATTAAGCAAGTCACACCAAATCACGCTTCCACAAAAGTAAGGGTGTGACACAGTTAACCTGTTAAGACCCGTTAAGTACATGTTAATAATTAAAAATTAAAAAATATTATATGTGGGTGTGGACATGGGGTCATCAATCGTGGTACCTGAGATGAATTATACACAAACACACACGGTTCTTTTTCCACAATCTAATCCCTAATTTTTAAATCTCTCTCACAAACACCACCATTCCCTATCCGGTTTTAAAGCTTCCCCAATTCGGTCATGTTCGTGTCTTAAAAAGGTCGTGTTCGTGTCTTAACAGGTCGTGTTCGTGTCTTAAACAGGCCGTATGATACGTTGGTAATTTTTTCGTGTCTCAACAGGTCGTTTCGTGTAACCTGCTTATTAAAAGGTTCGTGTTCGTGTTTCAAAAATCTGACACGATAAGATTTCATGTCGTGTTCGTGTTTGCATGTTTCGGGTTCGTGTCTTATGGTGTTCGTGTCTTAACAGATCGGGTTAAACCGTTATGCCAGCCCTAACGATATTTGTGGTCCCTTATACGTGCCGCTACGACGGGATTTGTCTGGTTTACACATGTGGTGTAGAAGGCGTTAACTGTATGATGATGTGTCACGTGTTAACGTTGGGTTATGATGATATTGGTGGGTACAAAGTCATGGTGAAATAATGTGATTTATAACTTGTGTATATTCATGAACTCACCGGAAATAGTTGACGTCGTCTTTTAAGCGTGTGTCACAGGTGAGGAGGCATGATCGTTGCTCATAGTCCCAGACTTGTGATAGTCAGGTAGAAATGTATATCCTGGATCGGTGTGATCTGGTGGAAGTGTTGTTACGTCAGGCTAGACTTTGATTAAATGTTGTAATTTGAGTTTCCAATAATTGTACAATACGTTTATTATCAATAACATAAGCACTTTCTGTATCAACTGTGTTATAAAACATCCTTATCGGGTGGGGTGTCATAGTTGGTATCAGAGCCAAAGGTTTTAGCGAATTAGGTATTCGGTAGAGATATTTAGGCTTCAACCTTGGAGATTAGGTCTGCTTAAAAGAGTAAGTTATATAGTTATATAGGTAGTTTTTTATGATAAGCATCCTCGATGATGTGGCCATCTACGTAAAGATGCATCCTCAAATGACTACCCTCATCCACACTCAATAGCTAAAAGATTGTTACCATAATGACTTTGAACTCCCGCCTACAAAAAAGAGCTCTAACCTCTATTAAATATTATAAACTATAAATAAGCAACATCTATGTGCATATGGTAGTTGTATCATTGGTATTGAGAGTTTTTCAAAAAAAAAAAAAAAAAAAAAGGATTTTCCTTTCTAACTCTAAAGTTTCAATCTTTGGTAATTTAAGTCTAAATATTTATTCTTTGGTAATTTAAATCCTTTGATTAGTTTGATTTTTCACTTATAATTCAAAAGTTTCTATCTTTTGCAATTTAACCCTTTTGGTTTTTTTACTTTTAACCCAAAGCTTTCCAACATTTGCAATTTAACCCTAACACTTTTTAACTTTCAAGTTTGGCCCCTTAAAATTTTCATCTTTCGCAAGTTTTCCGTTTAACGTTTCGTTCTAATTTTTCCGAGTTAACATGTCGCAACGTGCGTGTGGGGTTCCATGTTTTTTCATCTATTTTTTTCCCGTTTGACATGACTGTCGCAAGGCGTCTATTTCCCCCCGTTTGATAAGTCTGTCGCAACGCGCGGGCCAGAGATCAACTTAGTTATTCTTTTCTATGTTTTACACACAGGTTCACGCTCATGTAAGAAACATTTGACTTTCATCTAACATGATCAGGGGCGCAGCTTTCAAGGGGCCGGAGGGGGGGTGACCCCCCGAATTTTTCGCTTAGTAGTGTTATGTATGTACGTTTCGTATAGGATTTTTTAGGTATATACGATTTCGACCCCCCGGTTCTATAAAACATTCAACAAGAGCATGATATTCCTCAAAATCTGATTAACATCAATGAAGTGGATGTTAGTAGTCTAGAAAGAGATCCCGCTAAGCAACTCGGAATGTGGAAATATCCGGTTAATATAAGGGAGCAAGTAAGACTAGCTTACATATCATTAGGAGTGTATCAAATAATGCTTGAAGTAAGAGTAATCACCCATAGCGTCGGAATTGGAGGAGAGTTTATCGACGAAATTAGGGCCCCCGCTTCTTAGTTCACTTAATTAGGGCTTCCAAAAATTTAGGAATGGCCTCAATGTCCTTATTGCAAGCAAATCAAAGAATTATTCCTCATACCGTCTTGATGATATTTTGGATTTGGATCTATCAACATAAGAGGTTCATGGAGTCGGTAAAAGTAGAATAACCCAAGAACCACGGATGCAGCCACAACGATCGATCACTTCGTCTTTAGAATAATGGTTTAAGCACCGTGAGGTTGAAGGCTAGTTCGGTCTTGGCATGCATTTCTACCTCCCTCTCAATCGATTTTTTACTTTCCATCCTACTACATATCCATTGTTATATGTATTTGGGGCTCTTGGTTGTTATTCTTGGTAGTGATTCGTATGGTTTAGTTTTCGGTGTTTTCCCTAGTGTCATATTCTCGCATTTTTTTGTTTCCGTTTTACTATTGGTGTAATTTCGAATGTGTCTAGCTCCTTGCTAGTTTCTTTTTGATGGAATGTTAGCTTCAACTGCTGCAGTTAAAAAGTAAAATAAAAATGGACTTGTACTCATACACAACCACTATTTAAAAAATTTTGTTCCAACTGTAACTTTTGTGATCTTACTTTTGTCGTCCTTTAATTAAATTAATCCACAACATGCTTTATTAGAGATAAAATTAAATTTTGGGGATTTGAAGTTCTATCGAAAGTCGAATCATTAGAAGGAATAGATTTTATTAGAGATAATATTAAATTTTGGGGATTTGAAGTTCTATTAGAAGGAATAGATTTTATTAGAGATAATATTAAATTTTGGGGATTAGAAGGAATAGATATTATTCATCCTATCTAATAAAAAATATAGAATTCTAAGAGATATGATCTTATTTTATAAGGTTTTACAGGTTTGAATAGAAGAGATCTACACAAGGTATGATTCTTCTTGTTCCCTTGATGCATTATCTAATAATTAATTCCTTCCACTCGAACAAGTTAATTGCCGTTAAGATCATAGAATCCTAATTAATTGCAATTGACTTTTTTCCATGATGAAATTCTTTTCTTCAATATCAATGGATGTGGAATTGATCATCTATGTTAAGACAAAAATATTATGCTTTTCTTCATAAGTTCAAGTTTATTGATATGAATTAATGTGATATTGTTTAGCCATAGAGTTCTATATTTAAGTGTTTATTGATAGATTTATTATACATACCTTCTCAGTTTAGTTGCACTTCATATTGACCAATTTGGATTCTCAGTCCGTACGGTATAGTTTTCAGTTATCAGAATTATTTTCTTGTTTGGGGTCTCGGGTCTCAATCATGTCGGCTTGGTGGGTTGACGGGTTGCAGCTTGGTGGGTTGGCAAGTTGAAATTTGCAACCCGAAACAAACCCATATTATTATTTGTGTCAAATATTTCAACCCTAACCCGCACACACATAAATTCGGGTCAATCAGAACACGACCCATTTTAAATGAGTCAGACATGTAGACAAGTTATAAGCGGGTTATTGGGTTGTAAACGGGTTAGCGATAACATATTTAGTGGTGAGTATGAGTGTGACAAGTAAATAATATGGCGTGTTAAAACTAACATTATCATAACTAACCATGTAAATAGAAACCGAAAAACCAAAAACAAAAATATAAAAGTTTTTTTTTTCTAAATACTTAAACGGGTTAACGGGTCAACCTGAACTGTTTTTAATACGGGTCAACCCGAACTCAACCCGTTTTTAACCAGTCGTGTTAGTCGACTCAAACCTTTTTTTCCGTGTCAGGTTCGGGTCAGGTTTCGGGTCGTGTCAATTTCCGCGATGGAAGCCCACAAGAAGATGAAGAAGAAGATGAAGAATGATGAACTTCCACTCAGTTTAATAGAATCCAACATACTACCCAGACTTCCTGCAAAGTCAGTAGGTCGATGCATGTGCGTGTGCAAACAATGGAAATTGTTTCTTTCAACACCTATGTTTGCCCAGATTCACCTCCGCCACGTAACCATCAACGACTGTAAACTTCTACTACTTGATGGCCTATCACAGGTCATCTTCCGCACGCTTGATTGTGAACCCCTCTACAATGGTTTAAGGACCGTCCGTTCTAAACCTAGCCCTGATCCTAGTGTTGGCTGTATCATAGCAAGCTTGAATGGATTGGTATGTTTAGCAGGCAGGCCTTTTAAGCTATCGTTTTGGAATCCATTGACGGGTGCCTACAAGAGGTTGTCATCTTTACCCGACTATCCTTTTTTTTGGCTTAATTATAATGATGTTGTCGGTTTCTATACTGACTCTTCCAATGATTACAAACTTCTATATTTGATCAATGGGGCTCGCAATGGGGCTTATATATATTCCAACAGATTGGATTCGTGGAGAAAGATTGATTTTTCAGTTGGCACCGCCTGGAGTGAAAGGCCTCAGTCTACTTTGTGCGGCCAGTTCGTTTATTTTAAAGCGAGTCATAGATGTATTATATGTTTTGATGTGAAGACAGAAAAATTTAGGAAAATACAATGTCCACCGGTTCCAGGTGGTGCAAAAAGTTATCGTAGAAGTTTAGTCGTTCTCCATGGATGCATTCACTTGTGTGTATCCTATAAAATAATAATAAACGACATACGGTGGACCCGCAACCGCTTAACAATAAACGACATGGCGATATATGGAGGATGGATGGCGATGATGGGTGGGTGAAGGTGGCTGCTTTCAGTGACCCGCAACCGCTTCATAAGAAGTTTACATGGCCACATATATGCACAGCGAGTATTGGCAATTGGCTTGCGGTTTTGGATAAGGATAACATATCGCTTGATAAAATGAAGTCGGAGGACTTCACAAGACACTATCCGTGTTTCTCTACTCCGAGTTGGGAGTATCGATTTAGTCGAATGATATATGTTGAGACTCTTGTCTCACCTGTGAATCCGTGACTGGTTGTTTAATTTCTCTAGTAAGTATGTTTCCGTTTATTGTCGTCACAGGACTCAAACTACTGATAATATTTTCTTTATCAGCAATCTTCACATTCAATTAATATTAATAATATCATAATTAATTGATAGATGAACATTCTAGCATCTTTCTGATTAACAGGAATTATCATTGACTTCACTCTGCAATAGCAGCAAAAAAAACAGGAAATGGTAACGCCAATTCTAATATGCTTCATTTACCTAATTAAAAACGGGTGGGTTGGGTTATGGTTTATCTTTAGCGGGTCAAATAGGTTAGGTCAAATGGTTTTGGCTAGCAAGACTGTAACACCTCGAAAATTTCGGGTTCAATAATAAAACGACACGTGTCATGTCAGACAAAACGCGTTGTAAACCCGGATTCAATAAAGATGATTAGGCAGGATTTAAAGTGGCGTCATGTTAAACTGTTACCTCTGAACGACCTCAATTATAAATCCCAAGACCCGATTAAATGTTATACACACCTTTTATACCCTCAATTCAGAATTTGGGTTTACAATAATGGACTTGCAAAAGCATGATGTGATCCCAAGAAGAAAATGAATGATAAACCGTTGTTTTCGGGTTTTGTAAGTTCATTCAATTGCAACAAAGGTTCATGGTAGGGTAATATACAGGAGTAGACACTTATTAGAGGCCCCTCCATGTAAAAGAATGGCTAAAAATCGTGCAAGTGGATTACTTGTTCGAAACACCAACAAACAACAACAAATCTGCCCCTGAGAAGAGGTAGCGCACCGCTACATGTGTAGCGTAACGGTGCGCTACCACGTAAAGTCAAATAGCCACATGTTGCGGGCTAGCGCACCGCTACATCAGTAGCGTAACGGTGCGCTAGCTGGTGCCCAGAACCGAAAAACGGGGCTGTTGTCTCCTAGAGCCTATATGCGCGACCTTTACTCGATTTTCCACTTCTCCTGGCCCCTAAAACACCCCCTAAGCACTAGGACAAGTGTTGGATGGTTGTGGTTGGTCCTAGAGTTAGTTGTCAACAAATTATGGTGAGTGTTTGCACTATATAAGGCACTTCAATGTCACATTCATTCTCACACTTGCACCTGATCATTGGAGCATTTCTGGAGCTAAGGAACTCTCCCATCTGATCATAATTCGTGCATTGGACTATTGTAAGTCTGCTAGTTCTTGTTTAGTTGTATTTAGCTTAGTTAATTAGCTAAAAGTCAAACCGTCGTAATTACGGTTTGACTTCGAGATTAGTCACTAATGACTCAGTCTTATCTCGAATTAAAAGTAGTTATAGGATGGTATTTATGTGGGTAATAAAACCCCAAAAGGGTTTCCCCTGATCACCATCCTAAGCAGGTCAAATGTCGGGTCAAACCTTTACTTAAAAAGTCAACATAATGCTTAAAATGTCATTTATTCATAATTAGCTATCTAGAACATATGTAACCTGTTTGAACATTGTTATAACTTAGAAATAAGTGTAAGAACATGTCCCAACATGTTCAACCCGACTATTTCCTGTTTAGACCCGGTTCGGAACCGAAAGTCACATAGTTTGACTTTCCCGTTGACTTTCAGTTCTGACCCGTTTGGGCATATTTTAGAAATGCCTCAGAGCTTAAATTGGATTAGGATACATGTTAGAACAACCCTCTGTGATCATACACCTTGGTTCACTAGTTATCCAATTAATATGCATATTTCCGTTAATTGCTCATACGTTGACCGTTATGCCCTTATTACCTTAAATCATGATTTATGAAAATGTAAAAGTGTAGAAACCTTAGTTACTGATATATAAACTTGTATGCAAATTTTGACATCAGTTTGACTTATAGATTTAGAGTTATGCTAAATATCGCAAAACTAATGCTTTATGTTAATTAAACGGCGTAATTAGCGTATAGCCTAGTTAAACATACTTTTTGATATCAAATCTTTTACCCACTGATGTTATATATTATTTTGGGATTTTTAAAGATTTTTAATTAATTTTAGGCTGAACATAACTAGTAGACGTAGGCTTAATCCGGTAATTGTCGGTTTTGCCCTTACGGGCCATAAAATGAGTTTTAATTATCTAAACGACTCCAAACCTTTTGCTACTGATCACATATGATTAATAAATTATTTTAAGCCTTCTGGAAATATAAAAATATCAGAATTAAGTATAGAACCCGGAAATGGCCTTTAATCGCCATAATTAGCGTTTTTAACGCATAGTATGTCTTAGAATCATATTGGACATACCCGGGTTGATACCTACTGATATATGAGGCAAATTATGATATTTTAATAGTAAGCAAAGGTTGATAAACTCAGACTTCGTTTTTGAGCTTTTTGGCTAATGTGAAATTACCAAAATACCCCTACGGGGCATAGTTTGGTTAAATATGATAAATTTCACATAGATATCTTAGCCTACTGTTATAACCCATCAAAATGAGTATGTTTGCTGTTTACATCAGACCTGTAACTCAGTTAAACAATTAAACTCTTTTACAAACTATAAAATGACCAAACTACCCCTACGGGGCATAGTTTGTGTTTAAATTAGTTCGGGGCATAACGAAAGACATCCTACTGATGTCACAACATATTTGAAGCATATTAACTTAGAAAACCTGTATATGGCTCTTACGGATACCCGTTACGCATATTACGCGTTCGGCTCGGTTTATGTAACAAGTTTACATAAATTAGCCGAGACGGGTCAAACCTTATCGGTTTTATCTCAAAATCCAGAATGTGAATAGTGAACCCATATTAAACAAGTCTTCAAACTTGTAGGGTCAGAATCACATTCTATCCGGTCTTCGCTTAATCGTGCGTACGAACCGTATCTTCGAAACTAGCCGGTCTAAGCTTAAGCATAATTAAAGACCCGCTAGGATTCTAATAGGTTATATTTAACCTTCGTTCCAGATTAGGAGAACCAGTAAAAGCTACTTGCTATTTGCTTATTGTGACTATACTTTGCATCAAGGTAAATACTTTTAACTTATTTTCCCTATACGGGCTTGGGTTACGGTACATAGCGTACCGCTTGATCGGGCATCAAATCTCCACGCTTAGTGGGTAGTTGAATAATTTGATCGGCTCGTTTTAAACAGTCTTGTTTACTTTACAGCCTTTGGGGGGTTAATGACCATGTCCCGGATATCCCTGGCATCATCTTACGAGATTGGCCACGACCTGAGCACGGGGTGTAGGCGTACACCGTCCGTGTATAACTCATTATAGTGGTGTGTCTATTAATCTTTAACCCGGACTAGGTTCGGGCTACTGAACGCATAAGTAACATGTAATTCGTTCACAAGATTATAATATTAAATAATTCTCCCAAGTTAAATAAAATGATTTATGCCACGTGCATCCAAACAAATTTTCAATCATTTTCCAAAATGAGTCAGTTGAATGTATTTACCAGTGTAAACTGACGTATTTTCCCAAAAAGACTGAATGCAGGTACTAAACGAAATTTGGCTGGATTGTCTCCTAAGCATCAATAAAAGTCTCGCAAGCTTAGGATGCCAGAAGTCTGTTGAACCATAAATGTTATTTTGTTTCGATCCGTTCTGTGGATAAACACCGGATATTGTGTCTTTGATTACAATAAATAAATTCGGTTGTACCTTATTTTTAAATTGCTTCCGCTGTGCATTATTATATTGTGTTGTTTGACTATTACGTTGCCAACCACGTCACGATACTCCCCCACCGGGCCCACCGGTGACACGTGGAAATCGGGGTGTGACAGGTTGGTATCAGAGCCAACGCAGAGTGAATTAAACACAAGCCTTTTGTGTTTAATCTCAGATACACAATTTGCACAAAAATCTAAACCTTCGAGTCTAGACTTATAACATAGGACAAATTCCACCTTATTTGGTTTTGTTTTTGTCCTTTAAATTTTATATTTGTTATTGTTATCTCATGCTTTATTGACAGGAATATCGAAAATGCCGCCAAGATTCTTCCGAACACGAGGGCGCGGAAAGGGGCCGGTAGCCGCCCCCAACGATCATGAAGCTGGACCCTCGCGACGGCGAGCTCCATCCAACACGGAGAGTGATGACCCTAGGGAAAACCGGCGAAACCAGGTCGAACCGGCCAGACGGTCGGTTTCGCATAGCTCAACACCGCCTGCACTTAACCCATATGAACCTCACAACCCCCAGCCTTCTTATATACCACTTCAGAGATCCCAGTCTCACCATTCTTATGGTGACCCCACACCCTTCTTCCGAGGCCATTTTATTCCGGCTAATTACTTACCAGAACCCGTGGGTTTCAACCCACTAGGGCCAGAAGATCACTTCTCGGGTGATAATGCGGACGATATGGACGAGGATACGGACCCCGTCATGCCGGCAAGTGGAACTCCGAACCACCCGATTGAGATCTCCGACGGATCGTCCTTTCACGGATCACCCTACGGTGGTCCAGATAGTTTCCAAGCTTTGTTTGATCAACACCAGTGGTACTATACACCTTCTCACCACTCGTCGTCTCATGGGCAGCATCAGCAGCAGCAGTCTCAGCAGCAGCAGGAGCCACAGCCACAGCCGCATCATCAAGATTCATCCGAGGATCACCGATTTGTGGCAGTTACGCCACCACCTCCACCGCCACCAGTTCAACCGGCACCTCCTCAACCGCCAAGGCGTAGAAGAACCGGTGCCCGCATGTCGGTACGACCGGGGGGCTTCAATTTCGATTCCCCACGTCAGTCAAGTGCTAGTCACTACCCACCGCACTATGAGGACCCACAAATGGGTGGACCCTCCAACCCAGCGATGCTTCAGCCGCCGCCAATGGGTTTTGACAACCCAATACCAGCATATACGGGTGGCATAGGATACAACCCGTTTGAACCCCCAACGCATCACAACTATGGGTACGCGGAGGCTGACCCGTACATGACAGCAACGAACTATAACGCCCAAGGAGCCTTTGGGGATCCATGGGGGGTGAGTTACCCAACTCAGGGATACTCTATACCTCCTAGACCCATTATCAGGACGCAGTCTCAGCCACCACGATTTTCTCCAAATAGGGAGGAAATTTTGCAGAGGTTGGAGCAGGTGGAACGGGAAGCACACGAGGATCGTAGGGAAAGACAAACATTCTTCCAAGGACTAATGGGTCTGATCAAGGGGAAGAACAAGAAGGATCGTTAAATTCTTCCATTTGCTGTTGTATAAGCCCTGCGTGGTTGTATCTGGTTGTTAAGCCCCTGCGAGGGCATGCTTGTTTGTTTTAACCCCTACGTGGGTGTGTGGTTTGAATAAGTCCCTGCGTGGACTATTATATTATGTAGTCCCTGCGTGGACATGTGTGATATTTAGCCCCTGCGTGGGCATGTGTGTTATTTAACCCCTACGAGGGTAAGTATCTGTTTAACCCCTGCGAGGGTAAGTTTGTATTTGAAAGACCCGTTTAGGGCAAATGTGTAATATTCTAAATAAATTAATGGAATGGTTATTTTATAAATTTCATATTGCCATTATGTGCATATATAAATTATAAATGAAATAAATAAATTAAAATCATTTCCTTTTTAAAATAATCTGCCTATGTAATTATAAATTAAGAATCTTAAAGTGTGAAACCTAGCCTTTTGGTCATATTAAGACCGGGCCAAGATGGTAGGACCTGTTTAAAAGGTTCAAATTCCTGTTAACATCCTAAAACATGTTAACACTCCTGGCAGAAATGATTTCGTAAAAATCACATGTCATTTTTATATGTATAAGGATTCTTTAGAAGATTCCAAACCCAGTTTAATGATCTCTGAATCCTGGGTCTACATCATCAATTAAGATGATCATATCTTACCATACATTGGTAATAAAATGCCTACGGGCCTTGCTCATTTCTACATGAGCCAAAAGACAGTTGTAGCTTTGACTCGCTGTCTGAAAAAGGTAATAAAACATATTTAAACCTTAAAAGTCTTGGTTCTCCGAAATCATAGCTTAAAAAATTTAAATTGTCCTTGTGACCAAGCCTTATGTGCTAATATATATTGTTATTGCTTATGTTTAGGATAAATTCTAATTGAAATCCTAAATTAATACGATTAATAAGTTAACCAAATATGGTCTCTGTTTACCATGGTTAACGAGTTACCCTAAGGGGTAATTCCATAATAAACTCCCAAATAAAATATTGTTCTTGTTTTCTGCAACAGTTCAATTCAAATGGCTGACTCAAATGAGATAAATAGCCATCCTGTGGAGCCGAATGAGAACGCCCAGATTACGTTAACGGGTGCTGAACTAAAAGCAATCATAGACGGCGCTATCACACAGGCTTTGGATAGACAGTATGAGGAATACAGTGGTACTCGAAGTAGGACCCACTCTGCATCACATTCAAAGCCCAGGACACATTCTGAGGCTCATAACAAGCCTCCTCCCAAAAAGAATGGACCCAAGAAAGACGGTGATGATCGTCAGTCCACCAACAATCAAAGTGTCCCATCTCAGCAATTGATACTGCATCAGGGACCCCGTAACAAGGGTTGCACTTATAAGTACTTCGTGTCTTGTAAACCCAGGGATTTTACTGGGGAAAAAGGGGCCGTCGACTGTATGACTTGGCTGGACGAAATGGACACGGTGGTGGATATCAGCGGGTGCGCTGAAAGGGATATAGTTAAGTTTGTGTCACAGTCCTTCAAGGGTGAAGCATTGGCATGGTGGAGATCTCTGATGGAGGCCTCCGGAAAGATCCCGTTGTATAGCATGACGTGGGATCAATTCATTGCCCTGATCAAGGATAATTTCTGCCCTCAACATGAGGTGGAGAAGATAGAATCTGACTTTCTATCGTTGGTGATGAAGAACCTCGACTGTCAAGCTTATCTGACAAGCTTCAATACGCTGTCTCGGTTGGTTCCCTACCTGGTAACCCCGGAGCCAAAAAGAATCGCTCGCTTTATTGGGGGTTTAGAACCCGAGATCAAGTCCAGTGTAAAAGCTTCTCGGCCAGTTACCTTCAGGTCTGTAACTGACCTTTCTTTATCCCTCACTCTGGATGCAGTCTGGCAGAGATCGCAGAGGAATAAGGAAGCCGAGAAGAGGAAGCGTGAGGATGATGGTTCGCGAAGGTCGAATAAGAAACACCGTGGGAACGGTGATAACAAAAAGGGATCTGAGTCGAGGAAGGATGGGCATAAGTCTGATGAGAAGCCCAGGTGTAAAATTTGCAAGAAGCAGCACTATGGAAAGTGCAGACTGGGGTCAAGCTCTCAGACTCAGTCAAAATCATTTGCTTGTGGAATTTGCAAGTCCACGGACCATAAAACCTTAGATTGCAAGAAGATGAAAGACGCAACGTGTTACCGTTGCAATGAAAAGGGACACATAAAGACTAACTGCCCTAAGTACAACAAGAAGCCTGAGGAGGCTAAGAAGACCAATGCCAGAGTCTTCAGGATGGACGCGAAAGAGGCTGTGCAGGACGATAATGTCATAACAGGTACTTTTCTTGTAAATGATGTCTTTGCAAGAATACTTTTTGATTCAGGCGCAGATAAGTCTTTCGTAGATCATAAATTTTGTAAATTGTTGAATTTACCTGTCAAAACCCTAAAAGTGAACTATGAGGTAGAGTTAGCAGATGGTACCATAGAAACCGTCTCTACTGTGTTAGATGGATGTGTTATATCCATTAAGAACCATTCTTTTACTCTGTCTCTACTTCCTTTTAAGTTGGCTGGTTTTGACATAGTTCTGGGTATGGACTGGTTATCTCATAACCAGGCCCAAATTGTCTGTAACCAGAAACAGGTGGTAATAAAGACTCCGTCTGGTGAATCACTTACCATTCGGGGAGATACCCAGTATGGACTACCTGAGCAGGTGACTATGCTCAAGGCTTCCAAGTGTCTGAAGAAGGGGTGTGTCATCTACATGGCGCAAGTGATCATTGATGAGCCCAAACCGAAGATAGAAGACATCCCTGTCATCTCTGATTACCCAGAAGTGTTTCCTGAAGATCTACCTGGTTTGCCACCGGATAGACAAGTGGAATTCAGGATCGATATCATCCCCGGAGCAGCACCAGTTGCTAGAGCTCCATACAGATTGGCACCCACGGAAATGAAGGAGTTGCGGACGCAGCTAGATGAATTGCTGGCTAAGGGTTTCATTAGACCTAGTTCATCTCCTTGGGGAGCGCCAATCTTGTTTGTCAAGAAGAAGGATGGGTCGATGCGTCTGTGCATCGACTATCGCGAGCTTAACAAAGTCACGATCAAGAATAGGTATCCTCTGCCCAGAATCGACGATCTGTTCGATCAGCTGCAAGGGGCAAGTTACTTCTCAAAGATAGATCTGAGGTCAGGCTATCATCAGTTGAAGGTCAAAGATGAAGACGTTCACAAGACTGCATTTAGGACTCGTTACGGCCACTACGAGTTCCTAGTGATGCCTTTTGGGCTCACTAATGCACCAGCCGCATTCATGGATCTCATGAATCGCGTCTGCAAGCCTTACTTGGATAAATTTGTCATCGTTTTCATCGACGACATTCTCATTTATTCTAAGAATAAAGCTGACCATGAGAAACACCTTCGGTGTATTCTCAAACTTCTACATCAGGAGAAGCTCTATGCCAAATTCTCCAAGTGTGAATTTTGGCTACGAGAAGTCCAATTTCTTGGACACGTGGTCAGTGAGCGTGGTATCCAGGTGGATCCCGCTAAGGTTGAAGCTGTAATGAACTGGCAAGAGCCAAGGACGCCTACAGAGATTCGTAGCTTCCTGGGATTGGCAGGATATTACAGGCGTTTCATAGAAAATTTTTCAAGGATTGCTGCACCCCTAACCTCCTTAACTAAGAAGAAGGTTAAGTTTGTTTGGGGCCCTAAGCAGCAAGAATCCTTTGATATTCTGAAGCAAAAGCTGAGCAACGCCCCAGTACTGACATTGCCAGATGGAATAGAAGAATTTGTGGTTTATTGTGATGCTTCGCACACTGGCATGGGGTGTGTGCTCATGCAGAAAGGCAAAGTTATTGCCTACGCTTCACGGCAATTGAAAGTGCATGAAAAGAATTACACCACCCATGACTTGGAACTGGGTGCCGTTGTATTCGCACTGAAGCTTTGGAGGCACTACCTTTATGGTGTCAAATTTGTGATCTATTCTGATCACAAGAGCCTCCAACATCTGTTTAATCAGAAGGAATTAAACATGAGGCAACGCCGCTGGATGGAAACTTTAAATGACTATGATTGTGAAATCAAGTACCATCCCGGCAAGGCGAATGTAGTCGCCGATGCCTTGAGTCGGAAGGAAAGGGTTAAACCCATCCGAATCAATGCCAAGCGCATGGAATTAAAGAACAGTCTGATGGAAAGGTTGTTAGCTGCACAGAAAGAAGCTGTGTTGGAAGCTAACTATCCTAATGAAAAGTTAGGAGTAACTGAGGAGCAGTTAACTCTTAGCAAGGACGGACTTCTGAGATTAAATGGACGAGTATGGGTTCCAATTTATGGAGGGCTTCGTGATGTTATCCTCCAGGAAGCCCATAGTTCCAAATATTCCGTTCATCCTGGAGCTGATAAGATGTACCAGGATTTAAAGGCAAATTATTGGTGGATAGGCTTGAAAAAGTCTGTAGCCGCCCATGTAGCAAAGTGCTTGACATGTGCGCAAGTCAAAGCCGAGCATCAGAAACCGTCAGGTTTGCTACAACAGCCTGAACTTCCTACGTGGAAGTGGGAAATGGTAACTATGGATTTTATTACCAAGTTACCCAAGACGAGGAAAGGAAATGATACGATATGGGTTATAGTTGACAGACTGACTAAGTCAGCTCATTTCTTACCCATCAAGGAGACTTATAGCTCCGATATGTTAGCCCAGTTATACGTTGATAAGATTGTAGCCCTACACGGCATACCTGTAGCTATTATCTCTGACCGGGATACTAGGTACACGTCACATTTTTGGAAGAGTTTCCAACAATCTTTGGGCACACGTTTGAATTTTAGTACGGCTTATCATCCTCAGACTGACGGTCAGAGTGAGCGTACTATTCAAACATTAGAAGACATGCTACGCGCATGTGTGATCGATTTGGGAGGTAGCTGGGATAAGAACCTACCATTGATCGAATTCTCCTACAACAATAGCTACCATACCAGCATAAAGGCTGCGCCTTTTGAGGCATTATACGGTAGAAAGTGTAGATCGCCAGTTTGTTGGGCGGAAGTTGGAGAAGTCCAGTTATCAGGACCAGAGATCGTGTTCGAAACGACGGACAAGATTTTCCAGATTCGTAACAATCTCCAAGCTGCCCGGAATAGGCAGAAGAGTTACGCGGATCCAAATCGTAAGGATTTTCACTTCGAAGTAGGTGACAAAGTCCTACTTAAAGTGTCACCCTGGAAGGGAGTGATGCGGTTTGGTAAGAAAGGCAAGCTAAGCCCGAGATACATAGGACCTTACGAGGTTATCGAACGTGTCGGGTCAGTTGCCTATAAGTTAGACTTACCAGAAGAGCTCAGTGGAATTCATAATGTGTTCCACATCTGCAATCTAAAGAAATGTTTCGCTGATGAATCACTGGTTATACCACATACAGATGTGCATATAGATGAGAGCTTAAGATTTGTGGAAAAACCTGTGTCGATTGAAGATCGACAGGTAAGGAAGCTTCGGAGAAAGCATATACCTTTTGTCAAGGTCAAATGGGATGCCCGTAGAGGTCCCGATTTCACGTGGGAGGTTGAATCCATGATGAAAGAAAAGTACCCTTACTTGTTTCAGTAAATCTCGGGTCGAGATTTATTTTAAGGGGGTGAGGATGTAACACCTCGAAAATTTCGGGTTCAATAATAAAACGACACGTGTCATGTCAGACAAAACGCGTTGTAAACCCGGATTCAATAAAGATGATTAGGCAGGATTTAAAGTGGCGTCATGTTAAACTGTTACCTCTGAACGACCTCAATTATAAATCCCAAGACCCGATTAAATGTTATACACACCTTTTATACCCTCAATTCAGAATTTGGGTTTACAATAATGGACTTGCAAAAGCATGATGTGATCCCAAGAAGAAAATGAATGATAAACCGTTGTTTTCGGGTTTTGTAAGTTCATTCAATTGCAACAAAGGTTCATGGTAGGGTAATATACAGGAGTAGACACTTATTAGAGGCCCCTCCATGTAAAAGAATGGCTAAAAATCGTGCAAGTGGATTACTTGTTCGAAACACCAACAAACAACAACAAATCTGCCCCTGAGAAGAGGTAGCGCACCGCTACATGTGTAGCGTAACGGTGCGCTACCACGTAAAGTCAAATAGCCACATGTTGCGGGCTAGCGCACCGCTACATCAGTAGCGTAACGGTGCGCTAGCTGGTGCCCAGAACCGAAAAACGGGGCTGTTGTCTCCTAGAGCCTATATGCGCGACCTTTACTCGATTTTCCACTTCTCCTGGCCCCTAAAACACCCCCTAAGCACTAGGACAAGTGTTGGATGGTTGTGGTTGGTCCTAGAGTTAGTTGTCAACAAATTATGGTGAGTGTTTGCACTATATAAGGCACTTCAATGTCACATTCATTCTCACACTTGCACCTGATCATTGGAGCATTTCTGGAGCTAAGGAACTCTCCCATCTGATCATAATTCGTGCATTGGACTATTGTAAGTCTGCTAGTTCTTGTTTAGTTGTATTTAGCTTAGTTAATTAGCTAAAAGTCAAACCGTCGTAATTACGGTTTGACTTCGAGATTAGTCACTAATGACTCAGTCTTATCTCGAATTAAAAGTAGTTATAGGATGGTATTTATGTGGGTAATAAAACCCCAAAAGGGTTTCCCCTGATCACCATCCTAAGCAGGTCAAATGTCGGGTCAAACCTTTACTTAAAAAGTCAACATAATGCTTAAAATGTCATTTATGCATAATTAGCTATCTAGAACATATGTAACCTGTTTGAACATTGTTATAACTTAGAAATAAGTGTAAGAACATGTCCCAACATGTTCAACCCGACTATTTCCTGTTTAGACCCGGTTCGGAACCGAAAGTCACATAGTTTGACTTTCCCGTTGACTTTCAGTTCTGACCCGTTTGGGCATATTTTAGAAATGCCTCAGAGCTTAAATTGGATTAGGATACATGTTAGAACAACCCTCTGTGATCATACACCTTGGTTCACTAGTTATCCAATTAATATGCATATTTCCGTTAATTGCTCATACGTTGACCGTTATGCCCTTATTACCTTAAATCATGATTTATGAAAATGTAAAAGTGTAGAAACCTTAGTTACTGATATATAAACTTGTATGCAAAGTTTGACATCAGTTTGACTTATAGATTTAGAGTTATGCTAAATATCGCAAAACTAATGCTTTATGTTAATTAAACGGCGTAATTAGCGTATAGCCTAGTTAAACATACTTTTTGATATCAAATCTTTTACCCACTGATGTTATATATTATTTTGGGATTTTTAAAGATTTTTAATTAATTTTAGGCTGAACATAACTAGTAGACGTAGGCTTAATCCGGTAATTGTCGGTTTTGCCCTTACGGGCCATAAAATGAGTTTTAATTATCTAAACGACTCCAAACCTTTTGCTACTGATCACATATGATTAATAAATTATTTTAAGCCTTCTGGAAATATAAAAATATCAGAATTAAGTATAGAACCCGGAAATGGCCTTTAATCGCCATAATTAGCGTTTTTAACGCATAGTATGTCTTAGAATCATATTGGACATACCCGGGTTGATACCTACTGATATATGAGGCAAATTATGATATTTTAACAGTAAGCAAAGGTTGATAAACTCAGACTTCGTTTTTAAGCTTTTCGGCTTATGTGAAATTACCAAAATACCCCTACGGGGCATAGTTTGGTTAAATATGATAAATTTCACATAGATGCCTTAGACTACTGTTATAACCCATCAAAATGAGTATGTTTTCTGTTTACATCAGACCTGTAACTCAGTTAAACAATTAAACTCTTTTACAAACTATAAAATGACCAAACTACCCCTACGGGGCATAGTTTGTGTTTAAATTAGTTCGGGGCATAACGAAAGACATCCTACTGATGTCACAACATATTTGAAGCATATTAACTTAGGAAACCTGTATATGGCTCTTACGGATACCCGTTACGCATATTACGCGTTCGGCTCGGTTTATGTAACAAGTTTACATAAATTAGCCGAGACGGGTCAAACCTTATCGGTTTTATCTCAAAATCCAGAATGTGAATAATGAACCCATATTAAACAAGTCTTCAAACTTGTAGGGTCAGAATCACATTCTATCCGGTCTTCGCTTAATCGTGCGTACGAACCGTATCTTCGAAACTAGCCGGTCTAAGCTTAAGCATAATTAAAGACCCGCTAGGATTCTAATAGGTTATATTTAACCTTCGTTCCAGATTAGGAGAACCAGTAAAAGCTACTTGCTATTTGCTTATTGTGACTATACTTTGCATCAAGGTAAATACTTTTAACTTATTTTCCCTATACGGGCTTGGGTTACGGTACATAGCGTACCGCTTGATCGGGCATCAAATCTCCACGCTTAGTGGGTAGTTGAATAATTTGATCGGCTCGTTTTAAACAGTCTTGTTTACTTTACAGCCTTTGGGGGGTTAATGACCATGTCCCGGATATCCCTGGCATCATCTTACGAGATTGGCCACGACCTGAGCACGGGGTGTAGGCGTACACCGTCCGTGTATAACTCATTATAGTGGTGTGTCTATTAATCTTTAACCCGGACTAGGTTCGGGCTACTGAACGCATAAGTAACATGTAATTCGTTCACAAGATTATAATATTAAATAATTCTCCCAAGTTAAATAAAATGATTTATGCCACGTGCATCCAAACAAATTTTCAATCATTTTCCAAAATGAGTCAGTTGAATGTATTTACCAGTGTAAACTGACGTATTTTCCCAAAAAGACTGAATGCAGGTACTAAACGAAATTTGGCTGGATTGTCTCCTAAGCATCAATAAAAGTCTCGCAAGCTTAGGATGCCAGAAGTCTGTTGAACCATAAATGTTATTTTGTTTCGATCCGTTCTGTGGATAAACACCGGATATTGTGTCTTTGATTACAATAAATAAATTCGGTTGTACCTTATTTTTAAATTGCTTCCGCTGTGCATTATTATATTGTGTTGTTTGACTATTACGTTGCCAACCACGTCACGATACTCCCCCACCGGGCCCACCGGTGACACGTGGAAATCGGGGTGTGACAAAGACCATAGTGGCTAAACTTAAAAGTGAAAAAAAGCCCACTAGCAACTACAAGCACAAAAAAATCAACAGTCAAACTATATAAAGTCCGGGCATGAGCCCGGTACGATAAAGGCCGGCAAAACCCAAAAACGGTATGTTTTATGTACCGCTAGTAAATCTTGTTCTACCGGTTCAAACCATTGAACCGGTTTGCATTATCTTAAAATTTGATTTTTTAAATTATACGTAATAAAATACGATATTAAGGTAACATCTACCTTCTATTGTTGGTAATTAACCCAGTGCCTTCCATTCCAATATTTCATCGCTATTGAAACTGTTACCCATATCGTCCAATGTAATATTGTTTATTACTAAAAAAATCCTCTTAAAATGCATAGCAATTTATAAGAAAATAGTTGTTTTTAGATAAAACCATAATCAGTTATATAAATCTTAATTGAGATTGAATTATTTTTTTAGATAAATTTGTATTTTATGAAATTATAGTGTTAACTAGTAACTTGGTTGAATTGCCCGGTACAACCCAGTTCAACCGGTTAAACCATTTCAAAGCCTAACCCCGATATTAATAAAAAACCGGTTTTTAAAACATTGACTAAGGGTCTGTTTGGTATGAGGTAATGGAATTGACGAATGAATGGAATGGACGAGGTAATGGAATGGACGAAGGAATGCAATGGATCATTACCATTCCATGTCTTGTTTGGTTACCATGTGTGAATGGAATGAATTATTATTGTGTATTGTTCTATAGGCAAGAAAAACGGAGTAATAAAATAAGCGGTGAGTGGTGGTGGTGGTCGGTGGTAGTAATTGTGGGTGGTTATAGGTGGCGGTGGTGGGTGTTGGCGGCGGTGATGGGTGGTGGTGGTGGCGGCGAGTGGCGGTGCGGCGGTGACGACGAGTGGTGGTGGCGGCAAGGTGGCCGTTGGTGGTGGGTGGCAACAGAGGTGGCGGTGGGTGGCAGCAGAGGTGGCGGTGGGTGGCGGCGGCGGTTGGTGGTGACGGTGGTGGTGGCGTCGACGATGGTGGTGGGCGGCGGCGTCAAGTGGCGTTGGCGGTTGGTCGCGGCTGTGGGTGATAACGGTGGCGAGTGGGTGGCGGCGGCGACGGTGGCTGTTGGGGTGAGGTGGTGGCGGCGATGGCGTCGATGGTGGGTGGTGGTGGTGGTGGGTTGTGGCGAAGGTGGTGTATTGTTGTGTTGTTGATGAATGGTGGAAGAGGGGATGTAATGGAAAAAAAACATAGGAGGTGGAAGGAATGATTTTGAGGGAATTGAATGCCTTTTGGAATGGGTGATTCCATTCCATTGACCAACCAAACACCCTTTTCTTCATTCCCTCGTAATCATCCATTCCATTCCACCTCTCATTCTTGCATACCAAACACTACCTAAAAGTTATATTCAAATCGGAATCATCAAAAAAAGTTTGTATTATTCATCAAATCTACTAAAATTATAAAATTTGGATTTCTAAAAAATATGATGTTATATCATTAATCAAAATATATCTTAATCAAATTTATGGGATGTGAATAATGTGATCATATAATTAAGAGGATATTTTTCTAGTTTTATTTAATTTGAAAACAGAAATTATAGCATAATTATACCTCCTTAATTATCTCTTGATTCCAAAATTAACCCGTTCTATTAGTAAGCATAATCTCCAGATCAAATCAATAAAATCCCTTGCACACATTGGTGATTGGCGATATTCAACTCCAAATCCCGGAAACAGAAGATGGAGAGCATAGCCCACAACAAAATTAAGATGCAGATGAAGTTGAAGAATGATGAACTTCCACTCAGTTTGATAGAATCCAACATACTACCAAGGCTTCCTGCAACGTCCGTAGGTCGATGCATGTGCGTGTGCAAACAATGGAAATCGTTTCTATCCACACCTATGTTTTCCAGGATGCACCTCCGCCACGTAACCATCAACGACTATAGACTTCTCGTACTTGACACCGCCTTCTCCATCCGTACGGTTGATTGTGAACCTCCAAGGATCATCCGCTCTACGTGTAGCCCTGATTGTAGTGATGCCTATAGACATCTCATATTAGCAAGCTTGGATGGATTGGTATGTCTAGCTACAAATAAAGTACCATGTAAGCTAACATTTTGGAATCCATTGAGGTTGTCGTCTTTCCCCAGCTCCACTATCAATGCTTCTGATGTTTTCGGTTTTTATATCGACTCTTCTAATGATTACAAACTTCTTTACTTGATTACGGGGCGTCTCGACAGTGCTTATATCTATTCCCACAGACTGGATTCATGGAGGAAGATTGATTTTTCAGTCGGCTATAACTTTGCCTGTATTATTTGCTCTCTACCTACTTTCTGCGGCCAGTGCCTTTACTTCACAGAGATAGATATATATATATATAGCAATATATATTCTAAAAATCAAAGATGGATTATATGTTTTGATGTGAATACGGAAAAATTTAGAAAAATACAATATCCACCAGTTCCAGATGGTGCAAAATATTATTGTACAAGTTTAGTCGTTCTCAATGGATGCATTCACTTGTGTGCATCCTATGCAATAACTATAAATGACATACAGGGCGGTCTCTGGAGGATGGATGGTGATGACGGGTGGCCGGGTGGTGAAGATGGTCGCTTTCAACGACCCACTCCCACTATATAAGTCTATACGCACAACAAGTACGGGCAATTGGCTTTGTGTTTTGGATCGGGGAAACATGTCTTTTAAAAAATTGAATTCGGAGGACTTCACAAGACACTATCGGTATTTCTGTTCTCCGCGTGAGGCCGATAGATATCGAATGATATATGTTGAGACTCTTGTGTCACCAGTGAATTCGTGATTGGTATATTCTTGTTTTCTTTCTCTAATAAGTATGTTTTAGTTTATTGTCATCATAGGATTCATACTACTGAACATATATTATCAATCAATATTCTTCACATTCAATTAATATCATAATTAGTGGAGATATGATCATCTTTTTCTAGCATCTTTATGATTAACCGGAATCATCATTGAGGCCTTCCATTACGTGGTGGTCGCAGGTTCGAATCCTGGTTACGCCAGGCTCTTCAATCCAATCTTGTTGAGAATGCAAGATTATATCATTATATCAATCTTGGGTTGACAAAATTGTTGTAAGTTGTTAACATTTGAGGGACTAGAGTGAAAACTATCTGGATGTGGATTGCATATGTAAGTGTTAAATGGGTATGGTTGAAAACTATGTAAGATGTGGAATGCATATGTAAGCATATGAATGATGGGGGAATGTTGAGAATAACAGTTTAATTCATATACTATGTAGTTGTTAAGGGGCTGTTAACATTACTAACTGTTGATATATGTCATGACCTTGTTATTATTGTTGGGCTTGTTTTGTTACATATTGTTATAGTAATTACTAACTATTGGGCCATACAAGGTGTAAACATGTGCAGGTTAGTTATTCAGGGTGCAGAGTGTAAATATCCAGGGAATATTGCGTAACATTGTTTCTTGCTGGGTATAAAAGGAAGAGAGAGAGTATGAGCAGGGTCGCTCTTCACTTCTTCGAGATAGTTCTCCCCAAAAAATTCACTCTTACAATTCTCCCCATTCTCTCTGTTACGCATATCATCTACCTTCTTGCATATATTCAAGCTGTTGGTTCTGATCGATAAACCATTGAAGATCTGTTGAAGATCTCGTTGATTTATTCAGTCTGTATTGTTGAAGATCTTGTGGATCTTCGTATATTTGGTTTGTTTTCTGTATTCGTCAGTCACCAGCTAAGTATCGACTGGTGGACGTTGATCCGTTATTGGATCTTGTAGTGATGTTTTTTTGTTTCTATGATCAACTGATATTTCTATCAGTTGATCTTGAATTTTGTATATCTTTATTTAGATCTTACATAAGTAAGATCTAGGGTTTGGGGGGTGTTTTTTGGTTTGGGTTAAACAATAAAGTTTTCCGTCACTGTTTTGTCGCTACGGCTGTGTTGATTGTTCTGTTTTCGTTCTTGTTCCGGTTCATACCATAGTTTTTTACATGGTATCAGAGCTATAATGCTCTGATTTATGGTTTTTCCGCTGTGGTTTTAGTAGATTCGGATTTAGGGTTAGAGGTTTCATCTCAAAATGATTCTGGTATTGATAAATGTTCTTGGTGATTAAATAAAGATTGTGTGTGTATTTGTTAAAATCTGGTGGAGTCCTGTTCGAACCTGTTAGTTCTTGGTCTCTCTTTATGTTATTCTCAAATGATTCCACAGTTTCTTTCGTTAGGGTTTCTAAACATTTTTTGTTTGATAGTTTTTCACTCATTCTTTTGTTTGCTAAATCTGTTTTTAATCGTGATTTCTAGGTGTTGTAGAACCCGTTGTCATATATATTTGGTTAGTGTGGTGTTACAGATCTTTGTATTGATGGTCTGGGGGTGTTTCATGTTGTTCTTTGTAATAGCTCTTGAGTTTGTTCTTTGGGAGTTTCCGCTGTGAAATAAGTTTTTTTAGATCTGTTTCTTTGATCGTTTTTTTTTTGTGTGTTTTCGTTTTTTTGATTGTTTCTTGGAGTGTGTGCAGAAACAAGTTGGTGAGATCTATTGTCTGTTGTTCTTTCTAGTGTTACATAAATCCTAATTAGGGTTTCTTGGAGATCAAGAAGGAGATTTGTTATCTGCTGTGAGGTCTGTTATCTGCTGGTTCTGAAAACCAGGTGTTGTTTGGTTCTGGCTTGATCAGCTGTAGTTCTTGAAAACTACAGTTCTGATCTTCTTTGAAGCTTATTGCACCCTCTGTAAGATCTTTCCAGTCTGCTCTTATTTTTTTATTACTTTGTTGAAGTCGGGGTAGTGAGGACCGGCACCTTTGATTGTTTGTTATAGTTAATTCTTGTCTATTCTGTGGTTACTTGTGTGTTGTTTATTTGTGCTCTTGTTGCTTCTAGTGTTTGCTGCTGTTGTTGTCATTTTTTAGATTGTGGATCCCGAGTAAAGGCATGTCCAGGCACCATAGAGTGATGAACCTGGAATCTTGTCTCTGACTCAGCTTCGCCTTAGAGCTGTTTATTCTTTTTGTCTGTTGCTTCGGTAATTAGTTATTTGTCTGATAACTTGTGGTCTCCTGATTATATTGTGTTTTTTTATCTGATTTTTTTTGTCTTGTTTTTTAAATGCTAAATTGTTTTTTTTAAAGAGGGTCCATAAAAGCATTAGTAGAGATCTTATGTTTCTAAACTCTATGTTAGGGTATTCTGGGTTTTTTATTGGTGTTTGTGCGATTGTTATTTGTTATGAGAAAATTCTTATGGTATGACTGCTCAATGTCTCTTGTTGAGAACAATCGAAATGTTTATCTGTCATATGAGTTGTATTTGTTTTTCAAATGTTTTGCGGTTTATGGTAAAGGGGTTAGTTTTGTTCTTTACACTGATCATGTTATTATGTTGGTGATGTGTGTTAGTCTAGTGCTTGTTGGTCTTGGTTGCATTACATAATAAATTTGTCATTGTTCTTATGTTAGTCTGTTGTTGCTAGTTGCAATAGTGTTTGAAAGTTGATCGACTTAGTGATTCATTACATGCATGTTCTTGAGTCTCGAGTCTATTGCTAGGTTATATTTTGAGTAGAGTTCCTTAAAAGGGGTTTTTTTATTTGGTCGTTGTTTTTCACTCGTTTGAAAGAAGATATATGTACTAATTGACTATATGGCTCTAAAAGTGTTGATGCTTTGGTATGTTTGGTCAAGATTTTTTGTTCAAAGGGACAAGTTGATTGAAAAATATAAGTTTCTCTTGTTGTTTTGTATTCTGTTTTTTGTGGTAACAATAACTTGGATTTGTCTTGTTCGGTGTGTTTTAAAAATCTCCAAATTTGGTTAAACCGGAAAACATTCTTTGAGTTTATGAGATTTTTAATATTGTTCTTGGTACTCGTGTGAGTGGTTGAAGGAATTTTTTGTTGTTTCGTTTAGTCGATGTTTGTTTTGGCTATAATTGTGTTTGATCGTTTTACCATGTGTTGTTTTAGTCAAATTTGTTTTTGATTGGAAGTTTGTTTCTGACGAGTGGTTCGTTGTAATTGTTTAAGGCTGTTATTTTTGAATGTTGGTTCTGACTTATGTGTTTTCTCATGTGTAAGAGATAGTTTTCCTTGTCTTAGAATCAAGTGATCATTCATTTTTTGTCTTGAACAATGTATAAATGTCTTGTGGCCATGATCAGTGTATATCTTATTGTTTGGTTAGTCGAACTATATGGTTTGAGTGTTTCTAACCGCTTGTTCTGTCAAGATTGTTCTTGATGTCTGTGTCTGCCTTGCTATGAGATCCATATGTTGAGGATCTTTGTCTTGTATGTTGTTAAATGTCTTTTATTCGCAGTCTTGATGTCTGCTTGTCTATGATCTTGTTTGTATGGTTAGTTTGAGCTGTATGGTTCATGTTTAACCGATGGTGTTGTCAAGATTATTCTGTATTTGTGACAGCCTTGTATGTTATCTCTTGTGAAGATGTATTTTTCTGGTTGCAAATTGTGTAATTTTGTGTTTAATCAGGATTTGTTTGGCTGTGTCTTACTGTCTTGTGTATGTCTCATTATTCTTAGCCTTTTGTGTGAGATATTAAATCATGTGATATTGTATTTCATTATTTGTTTAGGATGTGTTTTTTGTCTGGTATGATTGGTTATGGTATTCTCATTACTATCAGACTTGTGTCTTGAATCTTGTGATTCGTTGTTTGTTGTGAAGGTTTAAAGTTTTTGCTTAGTTCAAATAAGTCTTTATGTTCTTTATAAACTTTCTCTTGATATGTTCTTGTAAAGTTGTAAAAGTTTTTGATCATGTCATATAAATCTTTAATCAAGTTCTTCACATGTATTGTCTTTCAGACTTGGTTCTGAATTCTTAAAGTCGTGTGACCTTATATGTTATCAGATGTGTGTCTGATTTTTTTGCAATCATATGATTCTATGTTGTTTATACCTGTATAGCTCTAGATTTTTCCTAGGGTTTCATTGTCATTCTCTCTGTATTCGTTCATCTTGTTGATCTCAGTGTTGAGATCTTGTTGTTTCAGAGATCTTGTGATCTCGATGCTGGTATTACTGTATCGTGTTGTTGATCATTCAACAGATTGTGTTAATCAGTTGAATCTGACCATTGTGTATTACAGATATCAAAGGTATGATGTGCTTTGTGTTTTTTTTTTTTTTTTTTTTTTATCATGATTGGTTTTGTTTGGTTTGGTTCTGGAATTAGGTGATTCTTTGTTTGTTTATAAGATAGTTTCTGGTTTGTTTACTTGGGTTGCTTTTTTGGGCATATGTGGTTGTGATATTATCTAAGAATCATGTGGTTCTTATTCTTTTGTTAGTTCTCGTATTTCTGCTCTACTGGTTAATCTTGTGTTTTTTATTTGATCAAAATATGAGTGCTCCCCAGTGTGGTTTTTATGTGTTAATTGAGAGTTGTATTCGTATGTTCATGTTTAGGACTGTGACGGTAGTGTCTTTAAACAAAGTCTTAAACGATTATGTTGGTTCAACATAACTCTGTATTGTTGTCAAAGAGTCGTAATTTTTTGTGTAAGTGCAGTTCCTGCAAGGTAACTGTCGCTTATCAGTTCTGGTCAACCAAAGCAGAAGTCCAAGTTAAAGTCAACGATAATGAAGAATATCAAGATTTCAGGAGGCATTCCGGACTACTTCTACTGTTCCGGGTTATCTAGTATTCCGGGTTAATGCTCCGGATTACTTAGTGTATGTTATTGCTCTGGAAATATGTTGTTTCGGATTATTGTATTGTTTTGTATCCCGGACAATGTGTTTTGTCCGGGTTTAGTCCCTAGCCTATATATATGTGTGTATAGAGTAGATTAGGGCAAAATCTTTGTGCACCTCTCCTAACTTCTTGTTCCTCCTGGTGTGCACATCTAGAGAGAGAGAGACTATGTGTTAGTGAGAGAAAGCTAGGGTTTAGATCTTTGTGATCTAAACTAGCTTGTAGAAGATGATGTATACTCGTTCATTATGTAATCTGTGTTGATTGTAATGATATGAATGAGTTTCTCCTGCATCTTCTTCCTCATCTATCTTGTTTATGTTGTTTCACGTCATGAATCAAGTGCAATGTTAATGTTCGTCATCGATCCAGTGCCTTAACAGTGGTATCAGAGCATGGTTACAGATTCGGAATGGTCTAACCGCCTTCCAAATCACCATTGCTCTTGATTTGATGTTTGCTTCCGCCAAACATCATGGAGACGTGAGTTTTCTGCAGAAAAGTTGAAGAAAATGAAGCTGTTCGTGGTTGTCTTGTTTTCCAAGTTGTTGCAGATTTGGGTTTTGATCTGAAAATGGCTTTGTCCTGATTTCAGTAAGTTGTTATAATGTCCTAATTTGCTCTCCGTATTTGTATCGTCCGTGTTTATCTGTGACTTTTATGTGAAGTCACATATTGGTAGATAATCCGGAAGAGGTATACCCCGGATTTGTTTCCGTGTTTACCAATGTTCGGATTTGTTAAACTTGACGTTATCCGAGTTTATAGTGATCCGAGTTTAAAGTCTGTGTTTGAATCCGAGTTTAAGTTCCGGGTTTTAGGTCCGAGTTTGCTTTATATTCTCTTGTCCGGATTTGTTTCAAAATTGTATCCGGATTTACTAATGTCCGGAGTTAAGCATTTATCCGAATTTGGTATTCTGTCCGGATTTACTTGGTGATCTTTATCCGAGTTTGTTTCGGAGTTTATATGTTAAACTGTTCCGGGTTTATTTGTCTCACTGTGTATCCGGAGTTTATATGTTAAACTGTTCTCTGGGTGAAGATTTTTGCCTTCTTCCGGGTATTTCAAAAGTTAGATAAGTTTCCGGGTTTTCAGTTCCAAAGTTATTTCGTCATAGAGTTTTATATGAGGATACTATTCCGAGTTTTGTAATGATTATATAGTCCAACTTTATGTCATGGACTATATAGTCAGAGTTTAGTATGTGATCTTTTGTCCAAGTTTATGTCATGGAGAATTGTCCAAGTTTAAGTCATGGACAATTGTCCAAGTTTAAGCCATGGACTTTTGTCCAAGGTTATGTTAGGGACAAGAGTCAGAGTTTATGTATTTTGATGCTAAATTCGGAATTATAAGGCCAAGTTCGGACTTAAAAAAAATCGAATTTATGGGTTTTTCAAATTTCTTTGCTTGTTCCGAATTTCTTTGTACTCTAAGTATTGTTCCGATGATCTGATTCGAGGTTTCAAGAGCTTTCGGGTTTTACGAGTTCCGAATTTTCTAGAATTCCGGGTTACCTGGGGTACCAGATTTTTAGCTAAATTTAGAAGTTTGTGTTGTTCGGAAGTTTCGAGTTGTGCATGTTCCGAGTTTTTCTAGTTATTCCGGGTTACCTGGGGTACCAGATAACTAACTAAGAATCAGAATTATGTGTAGTTTGGAAACTTGAAGTCGGTTTCGGATTATCGAAAAGTTTTATGGTACTTATGTTGTCCGGATCAAGTGAGGAGGTGAAGAGAATAAGACTTGCTTGGACTTTTGTATTGTTTACAAAGAAAAGGGGGGAGTAAAAATTTTGAAGTTCCTATTTTCTTTCTAAATCAAAAGCCCGTGGTGCTACATCGAAACAAGTTCATGTTTACTATCTTTGAGATTAACTTAGTGTTAATCTTACCGGTGGCGAAGTGTTTAAAACATGAAGCTAGTTAGAGCTAGTGTATGATTGAGTTTTGTCAGGTTTGTTCGAGGTTTAATCAAGTGTTGACGTGATGAAGCAAATTGTTCGTTTGGCAACTAGTTGAAGGTCAAGCCTTTATCGTATGCCGGTTAGAGTAGAGAAGATTAATCTTCTTGGTCCCTCTTCCAAGTTGGTGACTGATCAGATTCTCGAAATAGGGGTTCTTACATTGAGGGGGAGATTGGAGACGAAAGTCATCGGGTAATTGGTGGATTCGTGAAGATACGAGATTGGATCTTGAAGATTCGAGATGAAATGATTTCAGACACTCGGTTGAAGACTCTGATCAAGATGGTGGATGTACATCTTCGGAGTTTGGTTTATTATTAACTTATCGAACCAAACTTCATGTCTTTGTGGAATTTGAAGTGTTTGATGTTGGGCATTGGAAAAATCCGACGTTTCGTTCTTCTACCGGTTAAGTTTGAAGATTAATGTATCAAGCGATTTCTCACATGTTGTTGTATGTCGGTTCGCGTTAATTTGATTCGGGAGAAGTTTGAGGGGGAGGATCTATAGCGTTTGATGTTGGATTCTTCGGGTTTCACAAAGCGGCCATTTAAGTGATCATCAGCAAGTCTTTGATTAGAAGGGTTGAAGATCACAGTGCTCTGCCGGAAAGATCAAGTCTCAGCCAAAGTTGAAAGCTGACATGATATCATCAGTTAAGGGGGAGCCTGTAAGTGCAGTATCCGATGATTGAAGATTATCGATGCCACACAGAACTGATGCAACAGTTAAGGGGGAGACTGTAAGTGCAGTTCCTGCAGGGTAACTGTCGCTTATCAGTTCTGGTCAACCAAAGCAGAAGTCCAAGTTAAAGTCAACGATAGTGAAGAATATCAAGATTTCAGGAGGCATTCCGGACTACTTCTACTGTTCCGGGTTATCTAGTATTCCGGGTTAATGCTCCGGATTACTTAGTGTATGTTATTGTTCTGGAAATATGTTGTTTCGGATTATTGTATTGTTTTGTATCCCGGACAATGTGTTTTGTCCGGGTTTAGTCCCTAGCCTATATATATGTGTGTATAGAGTAGATTAGGGCAGAAGCTTTGTGCACCTCTCCTAACTTCTTGTTCCTCCTGGTGTGCACATCTAGAGAGAGAGAGACTATGTGTTAGTGAGAGAAAGCTAGGGTTTAGATCTTTGTGATCTAAACTAGCTTGTAGAAGATGATGTATACTCGTTCATTATGTAATCTGTGTTGATTGTAATGATATGAATGAGTTTCTCCTGCATCTTCTTCTTCATCTATCTTGTTTATGTTGTTTCACGTCATGAATCAAGTGCAATGTTAATGTTCGTCATCGATCCAGTGCCTTAACATTTTGTCTGATTGATATAGGGTGAAATATTGATTAAACCATGGTGACTTGTGTGTAATTCTGCGTGTTTCTTCTAGCTTGATTATAGTAGGAAATTGTAATTCCATTCTCTTTTGTCTGTGTCTGTGTTTCTTGAGATTTCAATCTTGTTATCTACTTGCTCTCAGGTTTGTAATAAAGGCAAACAAAATTGATAGTTGGTTTCCAAGAGGAACATAAATCTTGATGGCTGGTATCAGTCAACTAGTGTTTCTCATGGAAATTACTATATATCTTTGTTCTCTTCAATCTTGGGGATAAACATGCTTGCTTCAAGTTGTGTTAAAAAAGGGGAACATCAATTTTTTGAGGAAATGTTGTTTTTCGTTTGTTCAGCACCAAGATTGAGGGGGGATGTTGAGAATGCAAGATTATATCATTATATCAATCTTGGGTTGACAAAATTGTTGTAAGTTGTTAACATTTGAGGGACTAGAGTGAAAACTATCTGGATGTGGAATGCATATGTAAGTGTTAAATGGGTATGGTTGAAAACTATGTAAGATGTGGAATGCATATGTAAGTATATGAATGATGGGGGAATGTTGAGAATAACAGTTTAATTCATATACTATGTAGTTGTTAATGGGCTTTTAACATTACTAACAGTTGATATACGTCCTGACCTTGTTATTATTGTTGGGCTTGTTTTGTTACATATTGTTATAGTAATTACTAACTATTGGGCCATACAAGGTGTAAACATGTGCATGTTAGTTATTCAGGGTGCAGAGTGTAAATATCCAGGGAATATTGCGTAACATTGTTTCTTGCTGGGTATAAAAGGAAGAGAGAGAGTATGAGCAGGGTCGCTCTTCACTTCTTCAAGATAGTTCTCCCCAAAAAATTCACTCTTACAATTCTCCCCATTCTCTCTGTTACGCATATCATCTACCTTCTTGCATATATTCAAGCTGTTGGTTCTGATCGATAAATCATTGAAGATCTGTTGAAGATCTCGTTGATTTATTCAGTCTGTATTGTTGAAGATCTTGTGGATCTTCGTATATTTGGTTTGTTTTCTGTATTCGTTAGTCACCAGCTAAGTATCGACTGGTGGACGTTGATCCGTTATTGGATCTTGTAGTGATGTTTTTTTGTTTCTATGATCAACTGATATATCTATCAGTTGATCTTGAATTTTGTATATCTTTATTTAGATCTTACATAAGTAAGATCTAGGGTTTGGGGGTGTTTTTTGGTTTGGGTTAAACAATAAAGTTTTCCGTCACTGTTTTATCGCTACGGCTGTGTTGATTGTTCTGTTTTCGTTCTTGTTCTGGTTCATACCATAGTTTTTTACAAATCTAGTTGGCAAGGGTATTTACCGCCAGGGATTGTTGTCGGGTCGTGAACTGGGAAGGGAGATCCCTTCCGCGGCTAAGGATACCGTGCACCTATCCTTTTTTTTTCATCTGCAATAGCAGCAAACAAAACAGGAAATGGTAACGCCAATTCTAATATGCTTAATTTACCTAATTAAAAACGGGTGGGTTGGGTTATGGTTTATCTTTAGCGGGTCAAATGGGTTAGATTAAAGAACTTAAATATTAACCGGCCAAACGCAACTCCCAAGTGTATTCTATTTCATAAAACCTTCTCAATCCCTTACTAAGGAAATTATATAATTTTTGTAATAGTAGAGTTTTCATAACCATTAATATTTAAAAAAAGGGGGCAAAAACCAGATAAAAGAACATAAAATTATATAATTTTTGTTATAGTAGAGTCAACACCTATGTTTGCGAGGAAGCACCTCCACTATGTAACCATCAATGACCATAATTAAACATCTCCTACTTGACAGCGGACCACCCGTCTATTTCCCTACGCTTGATTGTGAACCCCTCCACAACGGTTCAGCAACCAACCATTCTGACCCTAACACTGATCCTAGTGCTGATTAAATTTTAGCAAGCATTAGGATAGATTGGTATGCCTGGCCTAGCTGTTCCTATTAAGCTAGCGTTTTGGAATCCACTGACAGGTGCCTACAAGAGGTTGTCGTCTAACCCCAGCCTTCCTTTTTACATTTATAGGGGTTTTGATGCTTTAGGTTTTTATAAGGACTCTTCTAATGATTACAAACATCTTTATTTGGTTAGGGGGTCGCGAAAGGGCTTACATACCAATCTATTTATTTCACTGCGACAAATATGTCAACGTTTATTGAAAGTAATAGATGGGTAATATGTTTCAATTTGAAAACAGAAAATTTTAGGAAAATACGATTTCCCCCTTTCCAGATGGTGCAAGGCAAAATTCTGGAAGTTTAGTCATTCTCAATGGATGCATTCACTAGTGAGAGAATGGACTGTGATGGATGGGTTAAGGTGGCTGCTTTTGGCGACTCGCTATATAATGTGTTTAGAAGACTGGTTATATGCACAATGCGTACTGGCAACTGGCTTGCCGTTTTGGATCAGGAAAACAATTCTTTTAGAAAGTGAATACGGAGGACTTCACAACACAATATCCGTATTTTTGTTCTACAAGTTTGGCGGATAGCCTTAGTGGAATGATATAAGCTGAGACTCTTGCGTCAACTAATCCGTGATTGGTGAATTGTTTCCGTTCCTTTGGTAAGTATGCTTTTGTTTATTGTTTTATCACCGGCTGATCATTAAAGCTTTTCACATTCAGTTATGTTGGTATAGGATCTTAACCTAGTATATGTTTGTTTCATATGTTAGAAATGGATCTTTGTGATCAACCCGTTTATAGAATTCCGAAACATTTGTCATCTCTACAATAGCAGCATACAAAACATGACATGGAAATGTGAATTGATATCTGCATCCAGTCGTGGTTAACGGATGTGGCCCATTTACAAAACAATGGGTGGGTTTGGGTTATGGTGCATCTCTAATGGGTCAAATCAGTTAGGCTAATTAGCTAGTCATCCCAAATTGCTAGTCATCCCAAATTCCAACTGTATTCTAATTCCTAAAACCCACTTAATCCCTTTATTAAGGAAATTAGATTACTATTGTAATAATGACAATCATGTTGCAAAATGATAATTCTAAAAATTTAAATAGTGCACCAGTGGGATACAGAAGAGTCCCTTAGAGCACATCATGTCCCTTAAGGAGAAGCACGAAACTTTATAGTTTGTTTTAGCCCTCAAAAAAAGATTCAACATATATCATGGTTAAAACTTGAGGTGATTTGATAAATTTAGGGTTCGAAAAAAAATTAAATTTGCAAACTTGTCATCTATCATAGGCTTAGGTTATCCATAGTGGTCAAATGAGTGGAAAAAACAATTAGCACCTCAAAATCAGTAAACAAAAGGGACACTCTTTTTTTTTTTAATAGGCAACGGAACCTTTCATTAGAAAAAAACAAACCAAATACAAAAAAAACAAAAAGATCCCAGCCAGGAGCTGGACATCATACGACAGGAGCTGGACATCATACGAGTACAAAACGAACAAAAAGAAAAAAGACCGACCACGATTACATGTTTACATTAAAATCCCACCATTCCTGTCTAGTTATCATAGGATGTTTTGATCTCAGCTTCACACCTAGAAAGAGGCGTCCTTTATTTCTTCTATAACCGTCTGGATCACACCTTGTCTTCCTTTAAATACCTTCACGTTTCTGGTTTTCCACAAAAGCCACATCGTTTGGACCACTGTTGCGTGTATTGCTTTTCTTATGTTCCAGCTCCTCTGTATTTCGAGTATATCCTGCAGCAGGTCATTTAGACTCCCATCAGTATTCAGCATCGGAATTCTAAGCCAATTGGTTACCGCTTCCCAGATTCGTTTAGCGAAATCACATCTGAGTAGTATATGGACTACGGATTCATCCGCCGCTCCGCATGTTTTGCAAGTTACATCAAGCTGATTCATACCCTTATTCTTTAATGCCACCGCTGATGGAATCTTTTCATCTATTGCTCGCCATACAAACGCTATGCTCTTGCCTGTTACCCAGTTATTCCAGCTGAATGTGTTCAGTGGTAGGTTTATGTCTAATCCTTGACTTAGTGAGAGCTTTACATTCTTCACGCTGAAATCTTGGTTATCATAATTCCTCCAAAACCAAACATCTCCGGCTTGTTCTTTGTTGCTGCAGACGTTCCTTTAAAGTATCCATTACTTGTCTTTCTACGTCGCTAGTCGGTGCACTTATCCATGCCCAATCCCAAAACCGCCCCGAGTTTATTACTCTATAACTCTAAATACAGTTGCTTTTTTCTTTGACGATAGTTGATATAGATTCGGGAATTGCTCTTTTAACGGGTCGTTTACTATCCAAGTATCTATCCAGAATAGCATTTTATCCCCCAATCCTACTTTGCTTCTCAAGCTTGAGTTGATGTTTATATTACGTTTCATAAAATCCTTTGTTATTTCACTGATATTTTTCCATACACCTGGCAAAGATTTTTTAAACGGGATTGATTCCACTTTCCTTTGACTAACATGGATCGATTTAATAACCTTTACCCATAAGCTCTCCGGCTCCATTTTTATCCTCCACCACCATTTCACCAGAACAGCCAAGTTTATATCTCTAATATTCCCAATACCGAGACCCCCGAGATCCTTCGAAGCTACTACCTTTTCCCATTTTACCCATCTTATTTTGTTATTTACATTACATCCACCCCACAAGAACTTCCTTCGGATACCTTCCAGAACCTTTAGGACGCCAGTCGGACACTTATAAAGAGATAGATAATAGTTCGGTAAACTACCAAGAACTGATTTCACAAGAATAGCCCTCCCTGCAAAGGATAAAGTTTTCGCCTTCCAATTAGTGAGTCTTTTGTTGAACATGTCAATTACCTCTTTCCAGTCTGCAAAGGACACTCACATTCAGTATTCACTTGCCTAAGGAGACTCACTTGCCTAAGGAGACGAAGTGCTCAAATGGGTGTGAAAAAAAGTTGCCACCTCAATGCCACATAGACAAGTGGAACATAACGGTAAGTGAGTGTGAAGAGGTTTTTTATTATATATTAATTATTTTTGTGACTTTATCTATATTTAAACATTTAACAAAAATATTTTTTTAAACATTTAATTATATATAATAGCATAGAAAATAACCAAAACATTAATATTAATTTTCTAAAGCATTACATAATTAAGAGAAAAAAAAACCAAAATACTACTCATCATTTGGTGCACATTATGTATTTCCTTTTACGTAACTCTTGACGGATTGCTTCTTTATCTTTGTAGTTGAGCACCATAGTCGGCTCGACATGCTCTTCATAGTCTTGGCAAACGGTGAGTCCTTTGTTTATGTAAAATTATGCAAGCGCTCGTTACATTTCTTATTATGTCTTTAGGAAACATTCGTGCCGGGTTGCGCACGATAAGCCAACGCTGCTTCAATATACTGAACGGTCATTCAATATTCTTTCTTGCTTATTTTTAAGCGTTTTTAAGTGCTGGCATTTGTCCTCTCGCGGGCATTTAAACGATTTGATAATCACGGGGTGGTTAGGATAAATAACATGGAAAAAAATACCCATACGTATACTGGGATCCATTTACATAAAACTAGGATAGTGGTGCAACTTCATTGACAATGTCGTCCAAAACATGTGACTGCTCAAAATAATTGATTTCATTGTTTGATTTAGACCACCAAAGAATATATGCCAGATCCAAAAATTCACACCACGACTTCTTCAAGCATTAAGGTTTGGACACTTTGGTCACCTCGCATATATATGCTGGCCTCACCAAGCTGTAGGGAAGATTCTGACAGCCAATTTGTGCAATTAATGCTACCAAACATCCATGAAGCCATCACCACTTTGGTGGGGTGGTAGAGGCTTTGTGCCTCTTGAGGAGAGATTAGGGTTCAAATCCTGACATGGGTAAACTTGGTGTATTTTAAAAGTGGTGTTTATGTAACTTTTGTTGTTAAAAAAAAATTCACCATGAAATGTAGTGTATAATGCAAAAAACTTCAATTTTACTAAGAGATGATAGCATTTATAATCAGTTTTATCAAATATCTAGTAAAGTAGATATTAATCACACCTTACAATATTAGTTATAACAACTAACTAAAAAACAATAATAATGTACAAATAATATTAACAACTAATTAAAAAATAATAAAATTAAGAATGTTAGTAATCATACCTTTACTAAAATTATAAATGCTATTTCTTAGTAAAATTGAAGTTTTTTTTTTTTAAATTCTTCTGGTCCCTACATAAGTGATCGTATATTGAATCTTATCACTGTTGTTTAATTGCATGGTGATTGCTTCCTATTGTCTTTGTTTGGTGATTTTAACTTGTTCACTAAGTTAAAATATGTAACTTATCTGGCTCCTTGATTCCTAAGTTAACTTGTTCTCTAAGCAGGGGCGGACCCACATTGGTGCCACCGGGGTCCCCGGACCCCAATCTTTTTAAAAAAAATAGTAGATTCGGTATATTAAATTGTATATGGACCCCATAAATACAATTAGGTGGACACCATAGAAATAAAAAGAAAGTTGGTGTAGTGGTAAATCTCCCTCTTTTCCACCAAGAGGTCATGGGTTCTATCCTTGATAAGCCCATTTTTCTTATTTTTTTTTAAAATCTAGTTCAAACCTCACTTTAACTCGACCCGAACGAGGACCGACCCGAAAATGGACCCCATTGAAATAAAATCCTGGGTCCGCCACTGTCTCTAAGTTAGTATATCCTCGACATCTCCTTAGTATTTAAATCTATTTTTCACACATATATTCGTGATTGGTAATATTCAACTCCAAATCTGGAGATCATGTCGCAAGAATGTCACAAGAAGAAGACGAAGAGCATGCCAACCAAAACCCGAAAACGCCACAACAAGATGGAGTCGACCGAAGCCAGGAAACCCCACAAGAAGATTAAGATGAAGATGAAGACTGCTGAACTTCCACTCATTTTAATAGAATCTCACATACTACCGAGACTTCCAGCAAAGTCGGTAGGTCGATGCATGTGCGTGTGCAAACAATGGAAATCGTTTCTATCAACACCTATGTTTGCTAGGATGCACCTCCGCCACGTAACCATCAACGACTATAAACTTGTCCTACTTGACCTCAACCCACCAGCCGCCTTCCGTACGCTTGACGGTTCATCAACCATCCCCAAACCTAACCGTAACCCTAACCCTAATCCTAGAGTTGAAGTTATTATAGCAAGCCTGGATGGATTGGTATGTTTAGCCTCAAGGAAAGTACCTCCTAAACTAGCATTTTAGAATCCATTGACGGGTGCCTACAAGAAGTTGTCCTCTAACCCCGCCTTTCGTTTATCCTTTGGTGTTGCTTATGATGTTGTCGGTTTCTATATCGACTCTTCTAACGATTACAAACTTCTATATTTGGTTAACGAGGGTGTTTTTGGGGTTGGGGCTTATATATATTCCCACAGATTAGATTCATGGAGAGAGATTGTATTTTCGGTCGGCTCTAACGCCCCGGGCAAGTGGTCTGCGGCTACTTTCTGTGCCCAATGCCTTTATTTCGTTGTGACATCTATAACTTTTGAAAGTCATAGCTGGATTGTATGTTTTGATGTGAAGACGGAAACTTTTAGGAAAATACAATTCCCATCTGTTCCAGGTGTGGCTCGTGGAAATTTAGTCGTTCTCAATGGATGCATTCATTTGTGTATATCGTATACAATCAAAAAGGAGGACTACAGAAATCTGTGGAGAATGGATGGTGATGGGTGGGTGAAGATGGATGATTTCATCGACTCGCTGTATGATAAGTTTGGAAGGCGGTATTTATGATCCACGAGTATGGGGAATTGGCTTGCCATTTTGGAGGAAAACCATTCTTTAAAGAAAATGAATGTTGAGGACTTCAGAAGAAACTATTGGTATTTTGGTTATCAGCTTTGGGAGTACAGATCTAGTCGATGTTAGAAGTATTATTATAATTAAACTTTAGATATGTTTATATTTATTCGAACATATATGTAATTATGATATGTAATTAGGATGATAAGCGGGTTAAGTTTTAAACTTAACTGCCGGTGCAGTTACCCGCCGAAATTAACCGCCAAAACAGTGGTTTATATAGTTGATTACCGGCAAACTATTCCGGTTATCAAGACAGTTTCATCTAACCGAAATTGTCCACCGAATTCTTTCGTTTTACTGCACATCTTGCATTGTTTTATTTTCTGCACAATCACAACACAGAATCATGTCTGTAAATTCTTCAAAACCTTCCACTGTAAGTGAATCGGTTGTCCAACATAGTGGTATCAGAGCCACTACAAGAATCAATGCAGAAATCAAACCGAGTGCAACCACCATGCCTTGTCAACACTGCGTTGATGAGAAAAACGAAAAAGATCGACGAATCCCTCGTGTAAAACTATGCTACTACTGCCACTTGCCGGGACATCAAATTTACATGTGTAAGGCCAAGGAAAACGACGAAGCGACATAACTGATTAAACAAGCAATCAACGCCGGAATCAGAAGGCAAGAAGATGATGTTTACTGCCAGAGTGAAATGATTGTCACCGGGACTGATGGTGGACAATGGGGAGAAATCTGGTATGTTAATCCAACGTTTAAACATCATTTTGCTGGTAATCTTGATGTTTTCAAAAGAGTAAAACACATGATGGGTGTTGAAACAAGATCTGGAATGAATAATTTCTTGTTTATTCGAGGGGTGGGATCGGTGGAAATGAAAACTGGGAATGATACACTGCGAATACACAGTGTTTTCTATTCACCGGAAATTGACCGGAATGTACTTAGCCTTGATCAATTAACGCTTCAAGGTTTCACGGTCAGAAAATCCGGTGATACATGTAAAATATTTCCTATGTTTTCGTCTCCGGTAGTGAATTCAATAAATGAAGTGAGTGGGTTAACAAAAGAGGAAGAATTGGGTTTAAGTGAGAAAAGAAGACTGCAAGATCTGTGCGCTGTAGATGATAAATTCAAAGATGATTACTTGAATTCTTACTTCAAAACATTAAATGTTTCGAATGAAGATGAGAATGATTGGAGTCGGAGGATCATAAGAGCATTAGAATTCCATGACTTTGTTGATTGCAAAGCATTGCTCGATATGATTGATGACCAAGATTATGTATTCAAGTACAAGTATGATCTCGAAAAGAAGTTTGAAGAGATGGTGCGATGGTTTCTGAATGAATACATGGGAATAACTTCGAGACCAGTCCCTCCATATTCTCCGAACAAGAGGAGAATTGATCTGTTAAGTCTATATGTATTGGTGGCAAGAGACGGCAGGTACCGTGATGTTACCACTGAGAACATATGGCCGATTATAGCGAAAGATTTAGGATTTGAATACCAAGATGGAGATTACATGAGGATAATATATGCCATGTATCTTGAAGTTTTGGAATATTACTACAAATTTAAATCGGTGCAAGAAAAGGTACAAGATAAGGAAGTGGTGAACGATTAAGCAGGTCCCTCTCAAGGCTGCCACAGGAGGATGAGAAGTGCAGGTGATGTTCGTGATGATACTGATTCGACTCAATATGCTCTATTTGCTGGGAACGGATGGGAAGACGAATGGAATCTACACAAGAAAAGGAAGCGATTCAACTTCAACCACATGAAGAAAGCCGTTGAGGATGCAAATCGGAGTGTTATGCAACAAGCTTCAAACATAACTAAAGTTTAAGGGGGTTGTGTTAGAAGTATTATTATTATTAAACTTTAGATATGTTTATATTTATTCGAACATATATGTAATTATGATATGTAATTAGGATGATAAGCGGGTTAAGTTTTAAACTTAACTGCCGGTGCAGTTACCCGCCGAAATTGTCACGGCCCCCGTCCCGGTTTTACCCGGTCCAGGAGCCGCGGGACAGAAACCCGTGGTATTTATTATTTGAGTTGACAGCGAAAGTTTTAGCAGGATCTTTTCAACTTTAAAATGCCCGATTATTTTATTCCATAATTTAGGATAAACCCCATAATTTACAATAGAGGAATTTTACTAGGAAATTCTCTGTTTTACAAAACATGTTTATTCATTTAACTGAGCCACTACTTCAAGCTTGTTAGTGCTCCGTAGCATTTTTCCTTGCTTCACAGTAGTTACCTGAAACCTGTTTTAAAAATATTTTATCAGCGGGGAAATACTGGCGAGTCACTCAATTTGATAAAATGACACATAGTTATAAATTACAGCATAAGAGCGATTATAATGGCTTCTATCTTATTTTTATCTGGCGCCGTGTCACCTCCTGGTGACGATGGTCATACCACTATTGGGTCCTTTCACCCAAGTAGTGATGATTATCACTGTTAGGATTATTAGCCTAACCGTGAGAAATTAGTAATGTGCACAATACCCCACTAGCCAGTGATTCAAGATAACCACGACTTAATCCCTGTAATTATAACTTTTGAAAATAGTTTGGAGTATTGTAAAACAATGTTGATAAAAAGAGAATGACTCACATTGCAGATTTAAACGGGCAGAGTTTAGCCTACTGAGAAGCCTTGTAACCTAAATTAAATGACAATGCACACGAACTAAGTCAGTAACTAATACAGCATTTACAATAACTCACGAGATTAAAACCCTCACAACGAAAGACAAAGTGCAACACTTAAACATCCATTGAATTCACGACGAATGACAAAGTATAGCCCTAATGTGGGCAGCACTTAAACATCCATCAGATAGTTTCAATCGATCGGACATTGAATCGTAGCAGCGATCGAGTTAATACCCTGTATCGTAGCAGCGCCTCCCTAATGGAAATTATGATTTTGAGCAGTAGAACTTCGTTTTTGAGAAAAGTTTTCGACACAGGTGAACTGCTCAGGATCCAAGCAATTTATAGCTGAAAAATGGGGTTTACGCGGCCCGCGTAAACCCTCTCTTCATCTTACGTGGCCCGCGAGGGCCACCTAATCGTAGACTAGGACTAGCGTGTCATCGGTAGACCTGCCACGTGTGCGACACGTGGCCTAGCATGCTTATCAGGTCAACTCTGCTTTGACGCGGCCCGCGTAAGCCTGAGCTTACTCTTACGCGGCCCGCGTGAAACCCATTTTTCTTGTTTTCTTGGTTTTTCATGCACATTAGGGTTTCAGGGGTCCGGGTTTTCACTTACGGGTCATTTTGGGACATTTTTGAAGATCCTTACATCCTCCCCACCTTATTTAAAATCTTGTCCTCGAGATTTACTGAAATAAGTGAGGATACTTTCGCTTCATCTCCGATTCCAGCTCCCAAGTATACTCGGGGTCCTCTTTTCGAACCCCACTTGACTTTGACAAGTACCAATCTTTTGTGTTTGAGAAACTTGACTTTTCGGTCTTCTATTTGAAGCGGTTTCTCTACGAATTTTAACTTTTCATTTATCTCTACATCTTGAAGAGGTACTACCAAGGATTCGTCAGATAGACATTTCTTGAGGTTGGATACATGAAATACGTCATGTACCCCGGCTAACTCTTCTGATAGTTGTAAGCGATAAGCAACTGGCCCTATGCGTTGGATTACTGGAAAGGGTCCCATGTATCTTGGACTTAGCTTTCCTTTCTTTCCGAACCGAACTACTCCTATCCAACGAGAAACTTTCAATAGTACTCTGTCTCCAACTTGGAATTCTAACGGCTTGCGTCGATTGTCTGCATAACTCTTCTGGCGATCTTGAGCCGTTTTTAGTCTTTCCTTGATTTGAGTGATCTTGTCGGTGGTTTCTTGCACAATCTCGGGACCTGATAACTGACTTTCTCCTATTTCTGCCCAACAAAATGGAGTTCTACACTTGCGTCCATACAGTGCTTCAAATGGGGCAGCTTCGATGCTTGCATGATAGCTATTATTATAGGAGAATTCAATTAAGGGTAGGTGGTCATCCCAGTTTCCACCAAAATCTATCACACATGCCCTAAGCATGTCTTCCAGGGTTTGGATCGTACTTTCACTTTGTCCATCTGTTTGAGGATGGTATGCAGTGCTTAAATTTAATCGCGTCCCTATGGCTTCTTGGAAACTAGTCCAGAAATGTGAAGTGAAACGACTATCCCTATCCGATACAATGGAGAGTGGAACTCCATGTAAGGATACTACCTCGTCTACATATAACTTGGCTAACCTTTCCATGCTAAAGGTTTCTTTCATGGGTAGGAAATGAGCTGATTTGGTTAATCGATCCACAATTACCCAAATCGCATCATTACCTTTTCTGGTTTTGGGCAACTTAGTAACAAAGTCCATGGTTATGAGTTCCCATTTCCATACAGGCATTTCTAACTGTTGTAGTAGACCTGAGGGTTTCTGGTGTTCTGCCTTAACTTGTGAACAAGTAAGACACTTAGAAACATATCTAGCTATGTCCTTTTTCATTCCTATCCACCAGAAATTATTTCTTAAATCTTGGTACATTTTATTGTTACCAGGATGCATGGTATATCTAGATTTATGGGCTTCCTCTAAAATCTTATTTCTTAATTCTCCCTGTTTAGGTACCCAAATCCTTTTCTTATGGAATCTCCAGATTCCATCACTTCCTTGTTCTAATTCTTTTATTCGTCCTTTCATTCCTTCAGCATCATCCTTGATTGCTGTTTCTTGGATGTTTTTCCAGTTGTTCCATTAAATCTAACTGTAGATTTAATCTAAGAGCACGAACTCGCTTTTGGTTTTCATGATACTTGCGACTTAAGTCATTAGCAACTATGTTTGCTTTTCCTTCGTGATATTGAATATCACAGTCGTAGTCACTTAGAATTTCCATCCATCTTCATTGTCTCATGTTTAATTCTTTTTGCCCAAATATGTATTTTAAGTTCTTATGGTCTGTACAGACAGTAAACTTACTTCCATACAGATAGTGTCTCCAAATCTTAAGGGCAAAAATTATGGCTCCTAATTCTAAGTCATGAGTCGTATAGTTTTCTTCGTGCTTCTTTAATTGCCTTGAGGCATATGCAATTACCTTCTTGCGTTGCATTAGCACACATCCAAATCCTAGTTTAGAAGCATCACAATAGACTTCAAAATCCTCTGTTCCTTCTGGCAAAGCTAGAATTGGGGCGTTTGTTAATCTTTGCTTTAAAACCTTAAAAGCCTCTTCTTGCCTAGGTCCCCATTCAAACTTAACAGCTTTACATGTTAGCTTAGTTAATGGCACAGCTATTTTGGAAAAATCCTTAATGAATCGTCTATAATAACCAGCTAATCCTAGAAAGCTTCTAACTTCCATAGCTGACTGCGGGACTTTCCATTTGGTGATTGCTTCTATTTTGGAGGGATCTACGTGAATACCTTCATGATTCACCATATGTCCTAAAAATTGCACCTCCTGTAGCCAAAATTCACACTTCGAGAATTTGGCGTAAAGCTTCTCTTTTCTTAACAAAGTTGAGAGTGCATGCAAGTGTTCACAATGCTCGTCCTAACTTTTGGAATAAATAAGTATATCGTCGATGAAGACAATTACAAATTTATCCAAATACGGTTTACAGATTCTATTCATCATGTCCATAAATGCTGCAGGAGCATTTGTTAGTCCGAAGGGCATGACGGTAAACTCGTAATGACCATACCTAGTTCTGAAAGCAGTTTTAGGTATGTCTTCTTCTTGTACCTTCAACTGATGATATCCGGACCGTAAATCTATCTTAGAGAAATATCTAGCTCCTTGAAGTTGATCAAAAAGATCATATATCCTAGGTAATGGGTATCGATTCTTAATTGTAACCTTATTCAATTCCCTATAATCGATACACATTCTCATTGAACCATCCTTCTTCTTTACAAACAACACTAGAGCTCCCCACGGGGATGAACTAGGTTGTATAAATCCTTTGCGTAGTAATTCGTCTAATTGCTTTTTCAATTCTAACATTTCGGTGGGTGCTAACCGATAAGGTGGCTTGGCTATCGGTGTAGTTCCAGGAATTAGATGAATTCTAAATTCTACTTCCCTATTGGGTGGTAGTCCAGGTAGTTCTTCCGAATATACGTCCGGGTATTCTGATACTACAGGAATTTCTTTAAGTTCCTTACCTTTAGTGTTAATGATTACTGAAATCATATACACTATTCCTTGTTTTCTTGAATAACTGACCAACTTCATTACTGAAACGAATTTTAGTGGCTTTCGTGGCTTATCCCCTGTAATCATCACAAATTCTCCTGTGGGTGTATGAATTTCTATGGAATTTTTATCACATAGAATTTGAGCATGGTTGGCTACTAACCAATCCATTCCTAATACCACATCGAATCCAGCTAAATTCATAGGTAAAAGGTTTGCAGAAAATTTATGGCCTCAAAATTCTATCTTTCCTTCTCGCAAAACCTTATTTATTTTAACAGAATTCCCATCTGCCGTTTCTACTGTAAAAATTTGTCTAAGGTTGGTTAAGGGTAGGTTAAGAGCTTGGCAGAATGAAGTATTTATAAAACTTTGGTTTGCACCAGAGTCAAATAATAATTTTGCATAAATGTCATGAACTAGGAACGTACCAGCTATTACGTCAGGGATTAGCTCTGCTTCTTGAGTAGTCAACTGAAAGGCTCTTACGTTCTTTTTTATAGTTCTTTCTGCAGGTTTGGCTTTGTTATCAGCTGGTTTGACTAATTTTGGGCAGTCTGGCCTAAAATGTCCAGCTTCTCCGCAGTTGTAACAGATTGTTGCTTTCTTCTTCCTGCAATCTTCTTCTTGATGCCCCGGAATTTTGCAGAAATTGCAATACCCTTTGCATCTTCCAAAATGCTTTCTTTTGCAGGTATTGCAAAATGGAACAGTGGAAGATTGCCCAGTTCCCTTTTTCTTGAAATTACTACTGTTACCCACACGGAATCCCTGGGTAATCTTTTGGGCTACTTCATTCTTTCTATTTTCTTCTCGCGTACGCACTAGTCCGTCCGTCAAAGTGTTGGCTAATTCCACTGCATCGTCAATTGTGCGAGGTCTCGCAGCTTTAACGATATCACGGATTTCGCCAATCAAACCCCAGATATAGCGGGAAATAAGTACCGGTTCTGGCGAAGCCAGGGTTGGTACCACTCTAGCATACTCGAAGAATGTCGAAGTATACCCTCGACAATCAACGTCTACCATCCGGTGATTGAGGAACTTATTCGCCATTTGCTCCTTTTCATATTCGGGACAGAATTTTCTTTCCACCAGATTTTTAAATTCTTCCCAACTCATGGCATAGGCCATGTCGCTTCCTTTGGCTTGAATACCGTATTCCACCATTCTAGCGCCCCTTCTTTAAAAGGATGCGACGCGTACATGACCTTGTCTTCTTCGGCACATTTACTTATTTTAATTACTGCTTCAGTTTTCTCTAACCAACGCAGTGCAGCAGTCACCCCCTCGTTGCCTGCAAATTCAGCTGGTTTACAGGCAAGAAATTCCTTGTAAGTGCAACCAGGCGTTGCAGCTTTCATTCTTTTAAGAAATGGGGCTTGTATCACATCATCATTGTTATTATTGTTGCCGCCTCCATTTACACTATTACTAAAGTTGTCATCACGAGTACGTTTGCTGGGAATAGGTGGTGAAGGTTCAACTGGATTTCGGGCAGCAGCAAGGATTGCTGGAATAGCATTTGCTATCCCCTGGGCAACGATGTTTTCTATATCTTGCATATTCAGAAATTGATCTTCATGGTTTTGCTCGGATTGATTCACTTCACTAACGGGTTAATTACCAGCATGTTCCATCTGGTAATTAATTTATATAAGTGATTAGCACAAAATAACTAATAACCAAACACAATAAAACAATCACACATAATCATGTCAACACGTATAGCCAAAATTGTCGATCCTTCGACGTTCGATATTTTATATATTATAATAGGCATCCGTAAACACCGGTTATCTTACAAAAGTTTTATTTTTTTAGGTTATTGCACATAATTATATTTTTATGATTATATTATTATTATTATTAAACACATGCTCCCACAACCACACATGATCCCGTAAGCTGGCATTTTAGAAACGACGTTCTCTCTCGTCGTACTTCCAGGATATCCTCTCCCCTACTTCCCGGATCCTATTTCATGCATCCACCAGCTCCTCGCCATAGTGGCGGAGTTCAGCCAAGTTTTCGGAGCTCATAGGTGGGTGTAGTGGAGGCTCATGATCAAATTGAGGGAAAAAGGTATTAGGGTTATTTAAGAGGTTCTGAAACTGCCAGTCAGTGGTCCACCATTCTTCTAGTTCTGCTGGTAGAGGTTGGGAGTGGATAATAGGATCTGGGATATCAGGCTCTAGATCAACTGGAAGTTGTGCTTCCGTTGGGTAATTAAAGAGGTTTGCATCGGCAGGTCCGATGAGATCACTAAGTGCTAGTTTACGATCCAGCTCTTCCCAAGATGGCATTTCCTGGTCTTGCCTGGAACTTTCTCCGATCTCTATTCCCTTGCCTTTATCTTTGGGATCCTCCGTCTTTATAACTTCCCGTGTCGTTGGTTTCTTCCTGCGCACACGCCTCCAGCCCACGAATCTTCTTTTCTTCTTTGGCTTGGGTTTCTCTGGAGGTTGGGCATGAAATTCCATAAGTTCATCAGTATCGGCACAATAACCGGTAAAGTCTCAGGAAACTTCCACATTAACAGAATAGAGATTGAGATTCTGAAGAGCTTCAGACAACTCATTCATGTTGATAGCATATGTGAAGAAACACACAAAAATCTAAGTTAAAATTTTGTAAAATAAATTTTCACATAATCACAGAATGGCAATCAGAAAATTAAGTATTTCTAAGTACTTAATTAGCTTAAATCAGTGGCTCTGATACCACCTTTTTCTGTCACGGCCCCCGTCCCGGTTTTACCCGGTCCAGGAGTCGCGGGACAGAAACCCGTGTTATTTATTATTTGAGTTGACAGCGAAAGTTTTAGCAGGATCTTTTCAACTTTAAAATGCCCGATTATTTTATTCCATAATTTGGGATAAACCCCGTAATTTACAATAGAGGAATTTTACTAGGAAATTCCCTGTTTTACAAAACATGTTTATTTATTTAACTGAGCCACTACTTCAAGCTTGTTAGTGCTCCGTAGCACTTTTCCTTACTTCACAGTAGTTACCTGAAACATGTTTTAAAAATATTTTATCAGCGGGGAAATACTGGCGAGTCACTCAATTTGATAAAATGACACATAGTTATAAATTACAACATAAGAGCGATTACAATGGCTTCTATCTTATTTTTATCTGGCGCCGTGTCACCTCCTGGTGACGATGGTCATACCACTATTGGGTCCTTTCACCCAAGTAGTGATGATTATCACTATTATGATTATTAGCCTAACCGTGAGAAATTAATAATGTGCACAATACCTCACTAGCCAGTGATTCAAGATAACCACGACTTAATCCCTGTAATTATAACTTTTGAAAATAGTTTGGAGTATTGTAAAACAATGTTGATAAAAAGAGAATGACTCACATTGCAGATTTAAACGGGCAGAGTTTAGCCTACTGAGAAGCCTTGTAACCTAAATTAAATGACAATGCACATGAACTAGGTCAGTAACTAATACAGCATTTACGATAACTCGCGAGATTAAAACCCTCACAACGAATGACAAAGTGCAACACTTAAACATCCATCAAATTCACGACGAATGACAAAGTATAGCCCTAATGTGGGCAACACTTAAACATCCATCGGATAGTTTCAATCGATCGGACATTGAATCGTAGCAGCGATCGAGTTAATACCTTGTATCGTAGCGGCGCCTCCCTAATGGAAATTATGATTTTGAGCAGTAGAACTTCGTTTTTGAGAAAAGTTTTCGACACAGGTGAACTGCTCAGGATCCAAGCAATTTATAGCTGAAAAATGGGGTTTACGCGGCCCGCGTAAAACCTCTCTTCATCTTACGCGGCCCGCGAGGGCCACCTAATCGTAGACTAGGGCTAGCGTGTCATCGGTAGAGCTGCCACGTGTGCGACACGTGGTGTAGCATGCTTATCCGGTCAACTCTGCTTTTACGCGGCCCGCGTAAGCCTGAGCTTACTCTTACGCGGTCCGGGTTTTCACTTACGGGTCATTTTGGGACATTTTTTAAGATCCTTACAGAAATTAACCGCCAAAACAGTGGTTTATATAGTTGATTACCGGAAAACTATTTCGGTTATCAAGACAGTTTCATCTAACCGAAATTGTCCACCGAATTCTTTCGTTTTTCTGCACATCTTGCATTGTTTTATTTTCTGCACAATCACAACACAGAATCATGTCTGTAAATTCTTCAAAACCTTCCGCTGCAAGTGAATCGGTTGTCCAGCAGTCGAATGATATATGCTGAGACTCTTGTGTCACCGAATCCATGATTGGTTATCGTTTTGTTTTAGTTGTCTAGTAAGTATATATTTTTATATAATATTTGATATGTTTGTAGCTCAGAAGATTTCCATTGCAAAGCCCCTCAATATATACACTGTTGGGTTATTCAAGTTTGTTCGCGGGCTTCGGGTCACTGGTCAGCGGGTCAGATGGGTTGTTATCAGGTCACGGTTCAGCACGTTATCTGTTGCATGTGATCTCATATTTCACAACAGGATATACTGAACTAATTCATATGTAATTGCACTTAATTGATATTTTAGGTTGATTACATTGTGAGAACCAAGCTAAACAGAAATACAAAATGGGGATGTGATCTCATATGATCTTTCTTTTGCTCTCGTCAATCCCTCTTATATCACGCATCAATTGTTCTGTCCATCTTGTTGGGCCATTCGATTGGGCTGGTTGAGCTTAGTCCGGTTCATAACATTACTCCACCCTTTCAAATTCACCTTGTCCTCAAGGTGAAAGTTACTGAATGAAAGTTCCTGACGTGCCGGGTTGATACAAATGGCGTAAGTCAAGAAAATGATGGACGATTGTAAAGACAGCATTTTTGCTCTCATTCCATGCATTCAGTAACACTGATCTAAATTGACTAGCCACATGTACAATGACAGTCTCTAGGCGAACGCATTGATGTAACACCCCGTTTTGTAGACGAAAATAAAATATATAATTTATATTTCATATATTATCAAATGAGTAAAATGGTCATTCAAAATATGAGATAGCTAGACAAATATTTAGTATTATAGGAGACCGTTTAATAATAATAATAATAATCAATAAAATATATTATATTTGACCCTACTCCGTTTTTAACGAAAGTGGGGTTAAAATGTAGATAAAAATGGGCTTGTCTCAATGACATAATCATTGTTTTATAAAACGTAATATTTTAAAAGTTTTAAGAGATAAACAAGTAAAACAGCTGAATTAATAATAATAATACAAAGTTTTGAGATCTGTGTGGAAGCATGCTGTATCCCACATCGATCAAAATAAGTGACCCATCGTCCACTCATAGTCAGGGTCGGACCTATATAACCTAGGCTTTGGCCTAGGGCCTCTACTTAAAAGAAAATTAGGTAGTGTTTGGTATGAAGAAATGAGAGGTGGAATGGAATGGATGATTACGAGGGAATGAAGAAAAGTGTGTTTGGTTGGTCAATGGAATGGAATCACTCATTCCAAAAGGCATTCCATTCCCTCAAAGTCATTCCTTCCACCCCGCATGTTTTTTTTCCATTCCATCCCCTCTTGCACCATTCATCAACACCACCACAACCCACCACCACACACCACCGACGCCATCGCCGCCACCCGCCACCGCCACACCCTGACAGCCACTGTCGCCGCTGCCACCCACTAGCCACCGTTATCACCCACAACCGCGACCAACCGCCAACGCCACTCGTCGCCGCCGCCCACCACCATCGTCGACGTCACCACCACAGCCACCACCACAACCGACACCACCAACCGCCGCCGCCGCCCACCGCCACCTCTGCTGCCACCCACCACCAACGGCCACCTTGCTGCCACTACCACTCATTGTCACCGTCGCACCGCCACTCGCTGTCGCCACCACCACCCATCGTCGCCGCCGCCGACACCCACCACCGCCACCTATAACCACCCGCAATCACTACCACCGACCACCACCACCACTCACCGCTGATTTTATTACTCCGTTTTTCTTGCCTACCGAACAATATACAATAATAATTCATTCCATTCACACATGGTAACCAAACAAGACATGGAATGTTAATGATCTATTGCATTCCCTCGTCCATTCCATTCCTCCGTCCACTCCATTATCCCATACCAAACAGACCCTTAGTATGCTAACTATATAATAGTGTAAACTTATTGTTTTAGATTTGTTTAATTCTTTATACAAGCAAACCACTTTGTGTTACAGTGGTGTTTGATTTTTTCTTGGTTCCACACACGGATAAGGGAGTATCGTTTATAATAATCAAAGAAGAAAAAGGGCCCCAAAATTTCATTTCGCCTTGGGCCTCCAAAAACGTTGGAACGACCCTGCTCATGGTTATAAATAGGAGGCTCAGTACCAGTTTTAGTTATCAGTTTCTTTTAACGGGAAAGCTCTAATACAGAGAATCCAGAATACGCAGTACCTCTTTTAGGTGTTGCTATTAGTCGTTTTCGGAGCACGAGTAGGATGACTCTACATCAACTTTTCGTAGATAGTTTTAAGGTATGCTCTCGTTTAAGTTTATGTTTAGTTATTTATTATTTATTTAAGTAGTTAAGATTAGTAGTAATGTATTATTAGTAGTAGCGTTAGTATTATTTTTAACTATTAGGGTTTTTGTCAGGGGCGGGTATTGGGTAGCCTTGCCTTAGTTAAGCATGACCTGATCAACCATGCTTAAACAAAGCATCGTTAACCAATATCCAACCCTCATAATAACTAGGTAGATGTACCATAACCTAACTTAGGATTGCTTATGTTTTATCAGGACCTAGAGATATTGTTTAATTATGCAGGCATCCATTTACTGATTGTACTAGCAATTGTTACTTTATTGTTCTAGCAACTATTACACAGATGAGTTTTATGAATGCTTTCCAAATGTGAACGTGCTTGTCCTAAACTGTAATAAAATGGCATGACTATTGTATGCATATATATAACATTTGCACTCATAGACACGATATTTGTGGTCCCTTACACGTGCTGCTACGAAGGGATTTATCTGGTTTACACATGTGGTGTAGAGGGTGTTAACTGTATGATGATGTATCACGTGTTGACGTTGGGTTATGATGATATAGGTGGGTACAAAGTCATGGTGAAATAATGTGATTTATAACTTGTGTATATTCATGAACTCATCGGCAATAGTTGATGCTCATAGTCCCAAACTTGTGATAGTCTGGTAGAAATGTATATCCCATATCGATGTGATCTGGTGGAAGTGTTGTTACTTCAGGCTAGACTTTGATTAGATGTTGTAATTTGAGTTTCCAATAATTGTACAATACGTTTATTATCAATAAGATAAGCACTTTCTGTATCAACTGTGTTATAAAACATCCTTATTGGGTGGGGTGTCACAGTTGGTATCAGAGCCAAAGGTTTTAGCAAATTAGGTATTCGGCAGAGATATCTAGGCTTCAACCTTGGAGATTAGGTTTGCCTAAAAGGGTAAGTTATATAGTTATATAGGTAGTTTTTATGATAAGGATGTTAGGGGATGTATAAGACCTGACTTTGTGTGTAAGCTTGCTTAATTGACTCTGATACACAAGTAATAAACAAACCCGAGTACGAACCTACTTAGGATGTAGAGTCATCAGGATATACTTATAGTGACAATTACAACTTGTGTATCCTTATTTAGCTATCAATCTGTACCCACCACCTTCAGCAACGATTACCTATACCTCTCGTTCCCTTACTCGTCACAAAAATTAGCAAGGGCACATCTTAACGCATATCCCACATCCAAAGAGGAAGAAGATTCCAATGAATCACCCAAGCCTCCAATCCATACCATCTTTCAAAGAGATCCCCATCGCCATCGGAACCTAAACTCTTCCTCGAAGTGCCTATAAACCCATGTAGCCCTATAACTATACGGTAGGTTTACTAGGAGAAACCCGAAAAATAAGAGTCATGTGAGTTAAATTAGCCGAGTTAGAGGGTCTAAACTAAAAGTTAACACATGTAGAAGCTTAGAGCATGATAGTTCAATTGGAACAAGATTCGGCTCGAAACTAGGGAGGGTAGTAAATTTCTATTTATGTGGGTTATATTTGACAACGTGTTGTTGTACTATGTGTATTATGTGAACTTCTTATTGTAACTACTTGTTAATGAATAAAATGTTGAAGTTGTGTTTTCTTGAAACTATAGAAAATTATTGAGGACACACTAAGTACTAGAATGACTAAGACTTTTACATTAGGAGTTGACTACTTCAATTGTCCTAAGAATACTTAAGTTTGAATAATGGAACTCTTAGACTTGACATCTAGGATTATGACTATTTAGTAATAGTGGGACTTAATAGAGAGATTACTAAGAATATTGTTCTAAGACAAGGTTGTTAGGCTGTACTCCACTAAGAAGAATGATAGTTAAATCTTTGATATGAGACCAAAGTAAACATTTGTTATGTCTAAAGACCTAAACACCAGTATAAGTATGTACAAAATAACAACTAAACTAAGAACATGTATTATGGTATGTGTTGAGCCCGTGCACTACAATTATGGCTAAACTAAAATCATACTTTTGAGTATGATGTGGTCGAGTATTTGAAACATGGTGGCTACGGGTATGATGTGGCTAAACCGTGACGAGCAAGGTAGGAGCACATCTTGCGATATGTGACGTGAAGGTGTCCTTGAACCATAGTAACTAAAGTGAGAACATATTTTATCGTGTATAGTGAGGTCATTCCGTCAAAAAAAAAAGTAACCTATGTACGAACTTATATAAGATATAAAAAAACACTATATGTAAACACCGAACACTCTATTGATAATAGAAACAAGGGTACTTCTATAACCAAAACTTCATTCCAAAATGTCCGAACACTGGGAAGCGCAAAAGTACAGTTAAACTAGGAATCAAATCAGAGAATAATCCTCGAAGTAGCCAATATTATGGATACCACTCAACCAAGGACTAACCCAGAGAACCAGAGAATAAACTAGAGGAAATTTTTCTGTTATTTGTGACTAAGTTTATAGATAAAGAAGTTGGGAAAAAGAAAGGTCAGTACAAGAAGTGTACTTAGAAGTTAAACATGTATTGTAACCCTCCAATCATTGATGTCAATATAGGAGCTTTATAGGTACACGAGTTGTTAATTCCAATGGAATATGTCATAGATACATGTGTATTTCAATTCATATTGCCTTGGGTTCAATCAAAAGCACTACGTTATTAGAACAATATACTACATACCAAAGGAAAAGACATCGCCATGCAAATGATTTGGGAAGAATTCATCCAAGAATGTACTAAGAAATTATGTTCCTTAAATAAGATAGAAAAACAAGAACGAAAATTCTTCAATTAGCATTGGGAGAAATCAGATATACAGAGAACATGTCATGAAGTCTTAACAAAACAACTAGACTAGTCCCTCACATGATGCTAACATCTTATACGTCAAACAATTGATAAACAGTATACTCACCAGTAAGATAAACTCTCGTGCATACCTTAATACAGGAATATGTCATGAGTAGATGAAAACCAGTCGGTAAGTATAAATCATACCTGAATGTATCACCAAGCTATGATTACATTTGATTGTTGATTTTAAGTGGATAATAATACCGATATTTTTATAGGATGCTTATTAAAATACTGACTAATTGAACAACAAGTGCGTTTTCGCATGACCGTACAATGATATGATTCTCTTATCCTCGAAATTCGTAAAAAGATTGTCTGCATATATTTATTTATTGCTTTTCGCCTTTACATTTGAAAATTTCAAAATACCAAAAAGATTTTAGGTGTGTTTTAATATAAACTTTATAAAAGCTAAAAAGATTTTTCTTCTATCTTATTTTTGATGGTCCCATGTTGGAACTTGAATGTATCTACCTAAAACCTGATTGAAAGTCGGAAAACAATCGCATCTTAATAATGGTCGAAGTTGACAAAGTTTTGAAAGTTAAAGGACTAAAACTGAACATTTTTAAAACTTCTGAATTGTTGCCGGTTGGTAGATAAATGAGAGTTGGTCTCATGTGTGTTGTTTGTTAAAATTGTTTGAAATTAATACTTAGTGAAATTTTCAGTTGAAAATTCTCTAAGATTGGTTAATGACGTAGCTTTTGTTCTCATTACGTATTTAGCTTTGTTGTGTGTGCAATTGTGGCATCCAAGCAAGCTAAAGGCAAAGAGAACGTATCTGAAGATAAGTTATGGGAGTGATAACAAGACATGCATGCAATCACTGGATCAAGAGGATCAATTTCTAGTTGACCACTCTGGCACTCTTCAACATCTCAAGGATCCGAAGCTTTGAAGATCAAAGATTCACAAGCTACATTCGAGGGGGAATTAGTTTATTGATGCACCTCTTGATTGTGACCAGTGAAGACTTATGAAGACCCGACAATGTGAAGAACGAACCATCACGAGCAACATCCAAGGGGGAGTTTGTTGATGCACTTTTTGTGTATGTCGCTAGTGATGTTTGGTTCGCGACCGACGTCGAACGACATTCCTTTGTCGATGACTTGAAGTTCGAGATTCAAGTGACAAACACCGGGATACAAATGACAAGGCTAATCGATAATGTCAATGATGAATAATTGTGATAACATTGTTCAAGGATCTTAACCTTCGTTTGGATAAGGTTACATGCACCTTCGTTTGAAAAGCTTCCAACTTCACTTTCTTTTGAGAACCTCGTGACCTTTGTTTAGATCCACATGATGACTGTTGTTTAAGATGAAATGCTTATAGTCACCTTCGTTTGGATAAGACTAAACGACAGTGACACCGTCGTTTGGTCATATCACGGTCTTTTAGCTTTATATCGGTGTTTAGTATAAATACTCATTACGGTCACTTGAAATAACAAGCTTGCATGAGCTAAAGATAGAGCAGTAAGAGAGAGTTTTGGAGTGCTTTCATATTTGTAATTTGTACCGAAACTCTATTGAAATCAATAAGAACAGGTAAACGTCGAAACCTTGTTTATTGATTGCATACTCTCGCACGGTTGTGGTGTAACTTGGATTCTGCACTCATTAGACCTTCCAAAACAAGAAATCACTGTGTTCGAGATCCGAAATCTAGACCTATAAAAAATTAGTACTGCACATGTGCATTATATGTATATGTTGCATATGCAATTTAGCCTTAGGGTTTAGGTTTTGGGTTTAATTTAGTTTGTAGGTTTAGGTTTTTAAGGGTTGAGGGTGTTTTAGGGGGTTTACGTTTTTTCGTATTAATGCACATGTACAGTTTATTTTTATTAATTTTTTTAAAAGAAAGTTTTTTTATACATTAAAATTAACGATTTTTAATAAAAAAAAATTGTAAAAATAATTTGTGTTTTTTGGCTTTTTTTTTGTTTTCTCATTTAAAATACTTTTTTTATGATCCATCCCTAAACAGTATTTGTCCAATTGCTAATACGCAGCTATAATTTACACTTAGGCTGCTAGCTGCGGGGACGGCCCAGCTTCCTCTCGTCGGAATCGTCGGTTTATTGCCGAAGGCGACGCACCATTTGCTTTCTTATCCAACACACACATATACATACATACATCTTGTATATATAAATGGCTTATCACCACCCTGCGCACATCATTTGGGGCTCATCACCACACCCTGCGCACATGATTTGGGGCTCATCACCTACACTCGATGATGTGGCCATCTACGTAAAGAAGCATCCTTAAATGACTATCCTCCTCTACACTCAATAGCTAAAAGATTGTTACCATAATGACTTTGAACTCCCGCCTACAAAAAAGAGCTCTATCCTCTATTAAATATTATATACAATAAATAAGCAACATCTATGTGCATATAATAGTTGTATCATTGGTATTGGGAGTTTTTTTTTTTTTTTTTAAAGATTTTCCTTTCTAACCCTAAAGTTTCAATCTTTGGTAATTTAAGTCTAAAGATTCATTCTTTGGTAATTTAAACCCTTTGATTAGTTTGATTTTTCACTTATAATTCAAAAGTTTATATATTTTGCAATTTAACCCTTTTGGTTTTTTACTTTTAACCCAAAGCTTTTCATCATTTGCAGTTTAACCCTAACACTTTGTAACTTTCAAGTTTGGCCCCTTAAAATTTTCATCTTTCGCAAGTTTTCCGTTTAACGTTTCGTTCTAATTTTTCCGAGTTAACACGTCGCAACGTGCGTGTGGGGTTCCATGTTTTTTCATCTATTTTTCCCCGTTTGACATGACTGTCGCAACACGTCTATTTCCCTCCGTTTGATAAGTCTGTCGCAACGCGCGGGTCAGAGATCAACTTAGTTATTCTTTTCTATGTTTTACACACAGGTTCACGGTCATGTAAGAAACATTTGACTTTCATCTAATATGATCAGGGGCGCAGATTTCAAGGGGCCCGAGGGGGGCTCCCTCGAATTTTTCACTTAGTAGTGTTATGTATGTATGTTTTGTATAGAATTTTTTAGGTATATACATTTTTGACCCTCGGTTTTATAAAACATTCAACAAGAGCATGATATTCCTCAAAATCTGATTGACATCAATGAAGTGGATGTTAGTAGTCTAGAAAGAGATCCCGCTAAGCGACTCGGAATGTGAAAATATCCGGTTAATATAAGGGAGCAAGTAAAACTAGCTTACATATCATTAGGAGTGTATCAAATGATGCTTGAAGAGTATAAGCCTAGAGGTCCAAAGAACAATCTTCATAGATTTAAATATGCTTGGTTTGATATGTTCCCTAATTGGTTAGAGTATTCTCCAACGAAACAAAGCGACAGAAATTTTTTTTTTAGTCCGATGACTTCCGACCCTACGGTGGAAATTTTCAAGCTTCGCCACTGAATATGATATATATAACTATCGAATTCTCTCTGTATTACGGTGGGTGGCAATTCTTAAATTAACAACTTTTTGTTAGACTAATAATCAAATATGTTATTATTTGGGTGGCTCAAGATTTAGTCAAATAATAAAAATTTTCAAAGGTTCTTCACAATCTTATGCAGTAACAGAGGAAATAACATAGAAACTGACCTTCTAGAATCATATTTCCATGTACTCACGTGAACATCATGATTCCATTGCTTTTTGTTACTCGTTATTATTATATTACAAATATTTTATTATATATGGCTAAAGCGTGTTACCACAAAAAAAAGCTCTATCCTCTATAAATATTATATATCATATACAAGGGTTGAGTTATAATACAAAGTATTTAAAAATAAGAAGGGTAAGAAGCCACCAGAGAGTGACAAGTGTCCTAGGAGGGATTAAATGGAAAGAGTAATTTTGTCTATAAGAGGAAAGAGAATATGCACATGCAAGTCACATGTTATCCCCCCCCCCCCCCCAATTTTTAAACGTCCATAACTTTTTAATACATCATTTGTTTTTAAAAAAAATTATAACATAAAATCGAGTGTTTTTTTATCTTTAATATGAGTACCATATTGTTATATTTTTCAAAAAAAATTCAAAAACCCAGTTACATATTACACAATGGACATGATGTAAAACACAATGTAAAGTAGATCAAAAACACAATCAATGACAACAGATAAAGACACAATGGACAAAATACTAAAACACAATGACCATAACGTATAACACAATGGCGATAACATATAACACAATAAGTATCAGACTAAATAAAAACACAATTGATGACAACAGATAAAAGACACAATTAATGACAACAGATAAAAGACACAATGTAGAGCAGATGAAGACACAATGGAAAACAAACTAAAAACACAATACATAACAAAATAAAACACAATGAACAAAGATAATAAAAAAAATTGAACAAATTATTAAAACATAATGGACAACATATTAAAACACAATAAATAACACATTAAACACAATGACCTGAACTAATAACATAATTTATAGAAACCCAGATATAACACCATCTTCATTGTGTCATATATTGTGTTATAGGTTCTTATAAAAACGCAATGGATAGAATCCAAATTAACATTGTGTTATAGGTTTTGATAATAACACAATGGACATGATGTGAAACACAATGTAAAGTAGATCAAAAACACAATCAATGACAACAGATAAAGACACAATGGACAACATACTAAAACACAATGACCTTAACGTATAACACAATGCGATAACACATAACACAATAAGTATCAGACTAAATAAAAACATAATTGATGACAACTGATAAAAGACACAATTAATGACAACAGATAAAAGACACAATGGAGAGCAGATGAAGACACAATGGAAAACAAACTAAAAACACAATACACAACAAAATAAAACACAATGAACAAAGATAATAAAAAAAAAATTGAACAAATTATTAAAACACAATAGACAACATATTAAAACACAATGAATAACATATTAAACACAATGACCTGAACTAATAACTCAATTTATAGAAAACCCAGATATAACACCATCTTCATTATGTCATTTATTGTGTTATAGGTTCTTATAAAAACGCAATGGATAGAACCCAAATTAACATTGTGTTATAGGTTTTGATAATAACACAATGTATAGAAACTCTACTGACCAAACCCCAGTTAAAAGACACAATGACCTGAACCTTTAACACAATGCAAAAAAAACCCAGTAAAAATGAATTTTTTATTTTGTTTTTATATGATAATATAGTACTCATATTAAAGATAAAAAACGCTCGTTATTATGGTGAATTTTTTTTTAAAAAAAATGTCGTATGAAAAAGTTATGGACGTTTTAAATCGATGGAGGAATAGGCATGTGCCTTGCATGTGGAGAGAGAAAATCCATAAATATAGGATTCCCTTTATGCCCTTCTATTATCTTGTTTTCCCTACAACTAATCTTAACCCTCCAAATCTAAGATCAATGGACTAGAATCTTTCTTACCCTTCTTATTTATTTTATCCTTTGTATTTGATCCTAACCCCATATACAAATATTTATTAGATATGGATACTATTGAGTATCGAAGCTGATGTTACATTTATCCATAAAAAAAGAGCTCCCTTTTTTATATATAGTAGTCGCTGATGAGCTCCCTTTTTTATATATAGTAGTCGCTGATTACAGAATCTTACTCACACCAACTCTCATTGCACAAATGGCCACACCTGAAGCTAACACCATCCTCCAAGCGAACGCACAAGGAACCATTGAGCCGGTGCGTCCGTCGGTCCACTTTCCTCCTTCTATTTGGGGTGATCGCTTCCTATCATTTTCTCTTGACAATTCAGTAAGAGCTCGAATCGATTACTCACACTAAGGCTAAAGGGTATGGGGGCATGAGTTGGCTCAGGATTTGCCATATAGGATCATTATTCATGTGTTACAACCCCCCCCCCCCCCCCAATAAATCAAGGCGGTTCACGTGAGTTAAATCATGGCAACCACGACCCTTACATTTGATGATTTTGAGATAAAAATAAATTTTAAAAAAATTTAAGAAAATAGTGGTTTGAGTAATGACCGCACCCTTTAGCCCATTAATCTATATATTTGTAGGTCATGAGGTGCTATATTCTTGGGTAAATTTTTAGCCCATTAATATTCTAAGACCACCCGTAGTGGGGCGTGATTTTTAAAAAAAATTGAAAAATAACGCCCCAAAACGCCCCCACCCCCATTACATGGGGCGTTTTAAGGCGTTTTAAAGCAAAAAATTGGAGGCCGGCGTTTTTATTAAAACGCTTATTTGGTTCTTGTGTGGTTTGAAGTGGCCAATCAATTTCAAGATTCCCTGACAACTTTTTTCCCCACCAATCAATAATGCCCATTTGTTTTTTTTTTTTTTTTTAAAGACTGATTTGTTTTTTTTTTTTTCATTAAAAATAATATGAGCGTTATTGGCATAATGCCCCACTACGCCACTTTTGCTATAACGCCCCCTTGCTGACTAGGACGCCACGTGTCGTATAATGCCCCATGGTGGGGGCATTATAACCTTCTACCACTACGCATGGTCTAAATAAAGGGTGGAGATACAATAGGAAGTTTATTTGGCTAGGAAAGATAGGAAGTGATCTTGATCATTCATTAAGTTAATCAAGGGCTAAGATTAAATCAGGCAAATTGAAATGAAGAAAAGAGGCGCGTGAGTTTGTTCAAGGGCATTCTAGTCAATCCAAGCCAATAGTTTCTCTCTCCTCCAATTCCCCCCCATTTTTTAAACGTTAATAACTCTTTCATACGACATTATTTTTTTATAAAAATTGCACCAAAAAAACGAGCGTTTTTTTATCTTTAAAACGAGTATACTATTCCTATATTTAAAAAAAAATTAAAACCCAGTTGCGTAAAACGCAATAGAAAAACCACCAGTTACGTAAAACGCAATGAAAAAAAAAACCTAAAAAATGACATTTTTCTAAAACGCAATGCACAAAAAACACAAAGAAATGACTTATTTGTAAAACGCAATGGCCAGAAAACACATAAAAATGTGTTTTACCTAAAACGCAATGCACCAAAAACACAAAGAAATGACTTATTTGTAAAACGCAATGGCCAGAATACACTTAAAATGTCTGTTTTCTAAAACGCAATGGACTGAAAACACATAAAAAAGTGTTTTACCTAAAACGCAATGCACAAAAAACACAAAGAAATGTCTTATATGTAAAACGCAATGGCCAGAAAACACTTAAAAATGACTCATTCTAAAACGCAATGGACTGAAAACACCTAAAAAATGTGTTTTACCTATAACACAATGACTAAAAACACTTAAAAATGTGTTTTTTTTTTTTCTAAAACGCAATAGACAGAAACCACATAAACTCTCTTATTTCTAAAACGCAATGGACACATAACACTGTCTGTCACTGTGAACTGTCTGAATTGTCTACGAATTATTGTCTTCGAAATGAGCCAATTTATGGAAATTTAATTTTTCTGATGCGTTTTTAGCTCAACCCCAGCCAGGGGCTCTGCCCCTTGGACCCCGCCAGGGGCTGCCGCCCCCGGACCCCCGCAAAGACCGTAAAACGCAATGACTAAATCAAAAACCCAGATCATGAAAATGAAATTAAAGAATTTCTTACATGGATCGAAGCCGATTTCTTCATCAATTGACGAAATTTGAATGATAGAAACACTTATCAACGCTCGAATCGAACGAATCGAGTGATTATCTCCAAAATCACCGGAAAAAACGAGATTTTTTTATGAAATTAAACTGGGTTTTCTTCAAAAAAAAAGCTGAAGAACACGTTGATCGGGTTCTGAATCATTGATTTGTGATGAAAAATCGCACTATAATGTAGTGATTATTGAGATAGAAAGTGAAGAAATAGTTGAAGATGGTGGGTTTTGAAAATGATGGGTTTTTGAATTTACTGGGTTTTGAAAAAAGGAAGAAGAAAGAGTTGGATTGACTAAAATACCCTTTCTCTTTATTTTAAAATTTGTCACATGTCATAATCCTATGGCTTCCTATCCTTCCTAGCGAAAATTAACTTCCTATTTGATCTTTACCCTCTAAATAAATTCTCAATATACTTTTGCTATTATTATTAGATTTTTGGGTAAATTTTTACAACGTAATGTAACGCGTACCTTTTGAATTATTGCAAAGTAATATATTACTTAAAGTTAAATACTAATAAATAAATAATATGTTTTTAATATATATATATATAGGGTAGGGTTTAAATGAGAACGCTAAATATTGTGAGAACCGTGAGAACAAATGAAAAAACCATGAGAACTTGGTCAAAAACAATTTAAATTCAAAATTTTTTTCTACACTTATCATTATTATTCGAATACAATGTTAGAAATTTAATTTACACGTTTAAATTTACATGAATTCGTAAATAAAGAAAATTTACACATGTGTAAGTTTGCCATTTACACATGTGTAAATCTGTTATATTTACACATATGTAAAAAATCTAAAAGGAGTGATTTTGAAAGGAGAAATGAATTATTTGATGTTATAAATTCTTGTGTTGATGTTGTATCTTAATTACAATGAGGTTTGTATTAAAAAAAATTGGTTTTGATTGGTTTTTTCATTCGTTCTCACGGTTCTCGCAATATTTAGCGTTCTCAAGATAACCCTCCCCTATATATATATATATATAGGGAGGGGCTCATGCGAGAATCACCCTTATTGTGAGAACCATGAGAACCAATGTAAACACAACCTAAAATAGCTAAAAAAAACCTAAAAAAACCTAACCCCCACCCCCCCCCACCCAAAAACCTAAACCCCCACCCCACCCCCCCCCCCCCCCCCCAAGCTAAAAAAAACCTAAAAAAACCTAAAAAAAACCTAACCCCACCCCCCCCCCCCCCCAAAAAAAAGCCTAAACCCCCCTCCCCCACCCCCCAAAAACCTAAACCCCCCCCCCCCCAAGCTAAAATGCTAAAAACTAAACCCCCAAAAAACCTAAAAAAATCTAAAAAAATAAAAAAAAAATCCAAAATTTTTTTTTTGATTTTTTTAATATTTTTTAGGTTAAAATCGCTACTTTTCGAAGCCAAAAAAAAAAATTTTTTTTTTTTTAAAAAAAAAAAAAAATTTTTAAATTTTTTTTTTTTTTTTTTTTTTGTTCGAAAAGTAGCGATTTTAACCTAAAAAATATTTAAAAAATCAAAAAAAAAAATTTTCTGTGATTTTTAGCTATTTTTAGGCATTTTTGGTGTGTTCACATTGGTTCTCGCGGTTCTCGCAATAAGAGGTGGTTCTCGCATGATCTTCTCCCTATATATATATATATAGGGTAAGGTTCATGCGAGAACCATCTTTATTGCGAGAACCGCGAGAAGCAATGTAAACACAATCTAAAATAGCTAAAAAAACCTAACCCCCACCCCCCCCCCCCCCAAAAAAAAACCTAAACACCCCCCCCCCCCCCCCCGTGCTAAAATGCTAAAAACTAAACCCCAAAAAACCTAACAACATACACAAAATTTTTTTTTTAATATTTTTTACATTAAAATCGCTACTTTTAATAGCAAAAAAAAATTAAAAAATAAAATAAAATAAATTGTGTGTTTTTTTAGCTATTTTTAGGTGTTTTTGTTTGTGTTCACATTGGTTCTCGCGGTTATCGCAATAAAGGGTGGTTCCTAACTGATCCTTCTCCTATATATATATCAGGTCGATGTGAACAATAATTTGTTGTTCAACTTCGCTCCTTATACCATAAATAATATTCGTTTTTAACCCATTTCATTTTCAATTAAAATATATCGACCGTTGCCATCGTACCCGAATAACAAATGAACCAAACTGATGCCAACCAAATTCCCATTGTGAAGCGCAAGATCCTGTTAGCACACAGAATTGCAAAACGTTGTTGCGCTGTTTGTTATAACTAAGAATGCATTGTTTCATTTTCTAGCAACTAGAAGCATATGTTAAAGCTATGGAACAACCGAAAGAACAAGTGAGAAGATTGATATTAAACCCTGCTATTGACTCAAATGAGAAATTGAGTTTGATCTATCATGTGTATCGTCTTGGCTTGACATATCTTTTCTCAAACGATATTGATGGCCAACTTGATAAACTTTTCAACCAGCTTAACTTGCAATGTTGTGAAGATGCAGATCTCTATACAATATCTATTCACTTTCAAGTCTTTAGAATCTTTGGTTATAGATTTTCTTGTGGTAAGTCACTCATAAAAAATGGTTAAACAAGGATATTAATCATGTTCAAATAATTTATTGTTGGTGGTTATGCAGATGTGTTCAACAAGTTTAAGGACTGTAGTTCGGGTGACTTCAAGGAAGACATTGCTACAGATGTGAAGGGTATGATAAGTTTCTATGAGAGTGCTCAACTAAGAATAAGAGGAGAATCTAATTTAGATGAAGCTAATGTATTCACAATAACTAAGCTTAAAGCCATAGAAAAAACACTCGAAGGTAAACTTGCACATAAAGTGAAACATGTGTTAGAGAGGCCTTATAATCGAGGACATCCAATGGTAGAAGCAAGGCGGTATTTGATCCAATTTGAAGAAGAAATTTCGAGATATGACTCGCTACTAAAGCTTGCAAAGGTGCATTTTAACTACTTGCAACTCCTACAAAAGGAAGAACTTCAAACTATTTCAAAGTAAGTTATTCTAGAAAATTAAAAATAATAGCTTCCAATTATATAGATAACAGTAACATGGTAAACGATAACGAGTTTATAACGTTGATTTAGGTGGTGGAAAGACATGAACTTACAAGTGATAATGCCTTATGTAAGAGATAGAGTACCTGAGCTTTATGCATGGATATTGGCATTATACTTGGAGCCTTATTACTCTCAAGCCCGGATAATAACAACGAAAATCATATTGTTTGTGTTGGTGTTAGATGACACATATATGATGCATACTCTACTATTGAGGAGGCCCGACTTCTAACCTCTACAATAAATAGGTATTCGTTATTATACTCGTGTATCGAGTAGGTTTATTAACTTGTGCATATCTCACGTTGTTATTTTATATTTATGTTGATCTATCCACTCACTTAAACTGCATGTTGTTTCGGTCTTTTTAGATGGGACATTAGTGCTATGTCGCAACTTCCGGAATATATGAGACCTTTCTATGAACTTGTACTCAATGAGTATGCTGAATTTGACAAACCACAACCTCACCAATGGACACCATATATCATTGAGGCTTCAAAAAAGGCTGTATGATTCCATTGTACATTATCCTTTACTGTAAATTCTTACTTACAAGCAGGGTCCGTAAACAAAGTTATACTTATATTATTATTCTTTGTTCATTTATGTTGTGAACCTAGTTTCAAGACTTGGCTAGAAGCTACCTTCAAGAGGCTGAATGGAGACTCAGTGGAGAGGTGCCATCATTTGAAGAGTATATGAAGATTGGATTATATACTTCTACACATGATCTTCTTTGTAAGTCTGCTTTGATCGGTATGGGTAAGATCGTCACCCAAGAAGCCATAGCTTGGTACAAAAGTGATCCAAAGATGTTAATAGCTATAGAGTTAATTGGTAGGATTCAAGATGATGTCGTGAGTGTTGAGGTACTAAATTCACCCTTCTTATACTAGCTTTTTCTAAGAAAGTTATTTTGTAGGACCAGTTACATAGCTTGCTCATGACAACAAAATAGCATATAGTGTAACATATTCTAATAACACTTGACGATCGTATGAAGTTTGAGCGGGAAAGAGGTCCTTCGGCCACAAGTGTAGATGCATATATGAAGACTTTTAGAGTGTCAGAAATTGTTGCTGTCCAGGCAGTTAAAGAAATGGTTGAAAACTCATGGAAAGATATAAACGAGGGGTGTCTAAAGCCAACAGAAGTCCCAATGGATCTACTTGCTCCAATCGTTAATCTCGCACAAATGACAGACGTGGCGTACAGGTACAATGATGGGTTCACTTTTCCAGAAAAGACGCTTAAAGAATATATTACACTATTGTTTTGTGTGTCGGTCTCCATGTAATATCTAGTGTGTTATAAGTGGTTGTAATATCCTGCGTGTGTTATGAGTGATTGTAATATCTAGCTTGTGTTATAAGTGGTTACCGGTGTGCATCTTGCTTTATGTAACAAAGTCTACAGAATGTGATGTAGGATATAAGAAAACAACTTTCATAATAGCGCGAATGTCTGCCCGTTGTTTCATAATAGATAATAGTGTGAATGTCCGCTCGTTGCCGCAGGTACTTATGTTTTTTGAGGCACTTTGTGTGGCGCGTTAGACGGAATTTACTTTTAATATCAATTCACATAAGGCAATCACATTTCAGCCCGTTACAGTAAACGAGTTGAGTCGGCTCGGTTTGTAAACGAGCCGAGCCCGAGCCTACCTTGGCTCGGATCGTTCACTTTGTAAACAACTCGGTTGTAAACAAGTTGAGCCTGAGCCAAGGTATGCTTGCTTGTTTAACCTAAAGTACAAATTTTAATACATAAAAATTATTATAACACGAATTTTAATAGATATAAATTGTAGAGCTATTGAACTATTAAAGTTATGGTCCTTATACTATTTAGTATTATGTTCTGTGGAGAAGATGCAAGAATTATTGGCAGACAGGAATCAAGTGGCTCAAGCTCAGATGTTTAGTATGGTTTCTGAGGGACAATCACCTCATGTGAGTTACAAGGGACGGGAAGAAATATTAAACAGTTTGTTAAAGAAGTATGAGGATATCTTTGTTGTTGAAGAAACGTATCAAACTCATATTCAACTGAAATGTAAGGTAGTTACAAATACAACAAACTCCTCTATATATAGAGGCTAACAAACACAACTAACTCCTCTCTAACTAACTCAACAATACAATACCATACAAAACTAAAATATATATCTCTAATATGCCCCCTCAAGCTAAACGGGGAGAATCCACTTGAAGCTTGGACCGAAGAGAACTAAATCGATCTGCTGAAAGACCCTTAGTCAAGACGTCTGCAATCTGTAACGCAGTGGGCACATAACAAATCCGTAACATCTGAGACAAAACCATATCTCTAACAAAGTGCAAATCAATCTCAAGGTGTTTAGTCCTTTGATGAAACACCGGATTTGCAGCAAGATAAGTAGCCCCAATGTTGTCACACCAAACTGTCGGTGAACAACTCAAAACAACGTGTAACTCCTGTAATATAGACATAATCCACCTCAACTCAGCAGCGGTATGTGCAAGAGCCTGATACTCAGCCTCAGTACTCGACCGGGCAATAGTGTGTTGTTTCTTGGAACTCCAACTAACCAAGTTGGAACTAAGAAAAACACAATAACCAGAAGTAGATCGTCGGTCATCAGGGCATCCAGCCCAATCTGCATCTGAATAAAGAGCCTTCTGTAGAAGACAAACATGATGCGGTCTAGAAGTATTAACAAAGCCCTGAGGCTGTGACATATACACAGTCTCAGATAAGTCACCATGAAGAAAGGCATTGTTGACATCAACCTGCCGAATAGACCATCCACGAGAGAAAGCAATAGAGAGAAGAATCCGAATAGTGGTGGGTTTGACTACTTGACTAAATCTCTCAGTATAGTCAATACCCTCAGTCTGATGAAAACCCTTCGCTACAAGCCGAGCCTTGTAGCGACTCACAGAACCATCAGGATTTCTCTTAATCCTGTAGACCCACTTGCAACCAACAATGTTGGCACCAGTAGGAGCCGAGACCAAACGCCACGTCTGGTTGGCATACAAAGCATCCATCTCAGTACGCATCGCATCCCACCAAACAGAGCACTGCTGAGCCTGACGAAAGGAAGTAGGCTCTGTGGTAGGAGTAGTAGTGGCATGAAAAACCACATGATCAGGAAGTTGTCTAGGCTGACGAGTATGGTCACGAGAACGTGTAACCATAGGATGCATAGGAGGAGGAGGAGGAGAAGAAGAATATAAAGGTGATGATGATGAATCAGAAACAGAAGTCAAAGGAGAAGAAGAAGAAGGAGATGGATGAGGAGGAGGAAAAGACAAAGGAGGAGGAATAAAAAATGGAGGAGAATCGGAAGAAATATGAGAAGGAGAAGAAGAAGAAACATATGAAGTACGAGGAATCTCAAAGATTGTCTCAAAGAATCGAACATGTCGAGACGTATATGTGCAAGACGAGTGAGGATCATAACAAAGATATCCAAGATGAGATGGAGCATATCCAACAAAGATGCAAGGAATGGATTTAGGTGAAAGCTTATCCATTCAAGTATCACCAAGAAATGGATAACACAAACACCCAACTATGCGAAGAAAAGAATAATCAGGTGAAGAACCGAACAATGTCTCAAAAGGTGAGGAATAGTGAATTACCGGTGAAGGCAACCGGTTAATGAGATAAACAGTGGTAGCATAAGCATCATACCAAAATTTCTTTGGTAGATGAGAATGAAACAACAAAGCACGAGCAACCTCAGAAAGGTGACGATTTTTACGCTCGGCTACCCCATTTTGTGGGGGTGTGTAGGGACATGAGATACGACAAGTAATACCAGACTCGGAAAGCAATCGAGCCATAGGTCCATGAATAAGCTCGGGAGCACCATCACACTGAAGGTGTTTTATGGTGCATGAGAAAAGGTTCTTGACAAGCGGTTTAAAGTGACGAAATGAATCAACCGCTTGAGAACGATGTGTAAGAGGATAAATCCATGTGAATCTACTAAAATCATCAATAAACGTAATGAAATATCGATAACCATCACGAGACAAAATAGGATAAGGTCCCCAAATATCACAATGAATCACAAGTAATGGAACTATAGAATGCGATACAACCGAATCAAATGGTAATCGTGTAGATTTTGATGTACTACAAGCAACACAATGAGAACACATGGTTTCTCTAAAGTACGTAAAAATGGAAAACCAGCCATAACTATGTCAGATGGATGTCCTAAACGAGAGTGCCACGTCTCTCGAGAAACAGCTGCAATAGCAGTCAACGAATACAGCTGATGAGGACTACCACGCGTGTGGTGGAGGAGTTGTCCCGTGAGGCTCTGAATAATCAAACCAACATGAGAAAAAGTAATAGTAAGTGGATGATCAATCACAAGCTGAGTAATAGATAGTAAGTTCTTGGCTAGGCCAGGAACTACTAAAACATGTCTAAGTACGATGGTACTACTAGATAAATGCAAATGAGCAAAGCCAATATGAAATATGGCAAGAGATGTACCATCGCCAATAACAACCCGCTCAGTACCGGTATAAGGAACAGAATTAAAAACAAGTGATAACGCACCAGTCATATGTGCAGAGGCTCCTGAATCCGGAATCCACGAGTCAACCAAATCACATGCGGATGACAAATCAGCTACAAGCCCAAAATGTCCAGTAGGTCCATTAGATGTATTAGTACTTGCTGGTCCAGAATTCGCAACATCAGAAGATCCAGAAAATCCATTAACTGAATGAGCCCAATTTGCAAAATCTTTTGGGCCGAAGCCTGATCCAACATTACCATCAGGACTTTGTAAACCATTAATCCCACTAGGACCTGGGCCAAGAACACCAGCATTAGCATTCATTTGCACATTACTGTTTGGAGGATATCCAGTATTATAACCTGGTGAAGATCCAAACCTCTTTTCACCAAGTATTCGTGAATCAATGCCACCATCAACTTGACCAGCAAAATTTCCCCCAAAATTAGGAGCCCTAGCTCCAAAATTAGAAGCCCTGAATCCATAATAGTCTGCAACGTTTGCACTATAGCCTCTACCTCCTTCATTCGACCATCGATTCATAGATTGATTGAAACGTCCTCGTTGACTACCATATCTACCACCACTACGACCACCGCGTGGTCTCCAACAACCACCACGTCCACCAGAATTGGAACTAAACCGATGATAACAGGTATTAGCACGATGTCCAGGTTTATCACAAATTTGACACACAACTGATGTTTGAGAAGTTGAATCAGTGTGTGGAGGTGGTCGTACAGTCATGGTTGCCATAGCAGCTATTGGAACAGAGTATGAGCTTTGATTTTGTTTTAATCGAGATTCAAAGGTCAACAACTTAGCTCTGAGTTGGGAGAAAGTAGGTTTTGAATCAGAATTTTCAATGTTTGTAACAAACATTCGAAAGTCAGAATGTAAACCATTTAGGATTTGCAATATTAGACTATGCTTTGTAATAGGATCCCCTAGGGCAATCAATTGATCGAACAAATTCTTTGCTTCATCACAGAACTGAATTACTGACTTATCTTCTTGTTTTAAACAGTGAAATTGTGTTCGAATGTAATTCTGATTAGCAAATACCTGTTGTGTAAACAGTTCTTCAAGTTTCTGCCATAACTCTGCAGATCTAGAAGCATCTCGAGCCAAATGAATCAGTGATGAAGACAAATTTGCAGAAATAAAGGCTGATACATATGCATCTGATTTGTCCCAAGCAGTTCTAGCTTCCTCAGATTCTGGTGGATTACAGTTGATATTAAGATGTTGAAGAAGCCCTAGCGTTTTCAAAATCAGTGTTGTTTGATGCTTCCAATTCAAGTAGTTTGTTTCATCAAGCTTAATTGGCATCAGATTCATAACATTCTGAAAAGGATTTGGTGTAGCTATTGTAGAATATTGAGTTTGAGAGATGTTTATGGACATTATGAACACAAAACAGAAGATCAAAGAAGAAACGGATCAAGAGAAAAGAGATCGGAGAAGAAAGAAAACGGAAAGAGACCGGAAAAAGGCCGGAAAATGATCGGAAAAGGGAAACGGAGATCAACAGAAAGGAAGCATTCACAGACTGAGCTCTGATACCATGAAGAAACGTATCAAGCTCATATTCAACTGAAATGTAAGGTAGTTACAAATACAACAAACTCCTCTATATATAGAGGCTAACAAACACAACTAACTCCTCTCTAACTAACTCAACAATACAATACAATACAAAACTGAAATATATATCTCTAATAGTTGTTCCTACTACTTTACCTCCTAAAAGATCTTGTGATCACAGAATCATCCTTAAAGAAGGCACACAACCTATAACTCAAAAACCATACAGACATTAGATTGCACAGAAACATGTTACTGAAAATATGACTTAAGAATTGTTAGACAATGGAGTTATAAGAGAAAGCACAAGTTCTTTTGCAACACCAGTAGTTCTTGTGAAGAAGAAAGATGGCTCTTGAAGGATGTGCATAGATTATAGAAGATTAAATGATGCTACTATACCACTGATTGATGAGCTATTAGATGAATTGGGGGTAGTTTTGTCCTTTCAAAGAGTTAATTGGGTGAAACGCAACCCAACCCAACCCAATTCAACTCTTTTGTTAATACAAGGATCAAATTCACAACCTCTAAAAATTATATTGTTTTGTTCAATTTTTTATATAAAATGTTAACTAAGCTTTCATTGTTTTTGAGTTGTAGCCGGCAAAAAAAGGGTTCTGCTCGTCTACTACACCATCAACAAAAACATAAAGGCAGACAAGTGTATCTCTTGCTCTACCTAAACCATTTGTTTTTTACGTGGCATCATCAAAAGTGATCCACTAGAAAATATCTATGATGGTAAGGTCATTTCAATAATTTGCTTGCAATCATTACCAGAAGAACCCAGGATTTTTTTCTAATGATGTTCATTTTTTTCGATGTTCAAAATTTTCATAACAAAACGTTAAAATTTTTGGGTCGGTGATCCTTCGGGTCGGGTCAGAACGAAATTTGAATTATTACTATATATTAATATTACTATTTAAATGAATAGTGATTTTAATATTATAATAATATATAGTTTTTTTAATGCTTTTATTATTTTAATATTATAATAATAGTTATTTTCTTTACTTTTTAACTTTAATCTTTTTTTTAATATCAGGGGTTGTGATAAGCTTGCTGTCAACGGGTATCGAACCTGTACTGGTATCGAAAATACCGGGACGGTCCTGTTCGGTATCAGTACATGAAGGTAAAAACCGGCACTCATACAGAAAACGCCAAAAGTTGGTGCCGAATTGATATTGAAAATCTTTTGGTTCGGGAAATTCAATGCTGCTACCCGGTACCATTTGCTCATCCCTGATCACGGTTACCGTACGAACAACGGTATCGTACAACTTTTTTTTTTGTTGATTTTCTTCAACTCTTAATTTTTTCTTTTTTTAGTTTCAGGGGTAGGGATGAGCTCGGTGCCAACCGATACAGACTCGTTACTGATACCAAAAATACCGGTTACGGTACCGGTATATGAAGGTAAAAAACGGTAGTAAACCGGTACCAGGAATGCCAAAAGTTGGTATTGAATTGGTACTTAAGATCTTTCGGTTCGGCAAATTTGGTACTGGTACCCAGAACAATTTGCTGATCTCTGACCATGAGTTTCATACGAACAACACCGTTACCATACAACTTTTTTGGTTGATTTTCTTTTGGTTATTTTTTAGTGTTTTTTTCTACTTTTTCTTTTTATTCTTGTCAGCACTTCCGTTCGCAACACGCTCGTAGTGATTTCAAAACACATGTAAACACAGACTAAATAACAAAAGAATTTCGCCGCAACACGGTGAACTTCTTTAAACCTAGTTAGATTTAAAAAAAACCAAAAAAAAGGCTATACAAGGATTGAACCCATGACCTCTTATTGGCAAAGAGAGGGTTTACCACCACACCAGTTTTCCTTTTTTTTTTAGGAAAAATTACAAGTTTTGTCCTTTATCTTTATACCACTTTTCAGGCGGTGTTCTTTTTAAGAAATGTTGACTGGCGGTGTTCTTTACTAGGTATTTTGTTGCAAGTTTAGTCCTTTACACCCAACCCAGTTAAAAAACCCTGTTAATTGTTGGGTGTAAAGGACTAAACTTGCAACAAAATACCTAGGTAAAGGACTAAACTTGCAACAAAATACCTAGTATAGGACACCGTCTGTCAACAATTAACAGGGTTTTTTAACTGGGTTGGGTGTAAAGGACTAAACTTGCAACAAAATACCTAGTAAAAGACACCGCCTGAAAAGTGGTATAAAAATAAAGGACAAAACTTGTGATTTTTCCTTCTTTTTATGGTGTCTACCTAATTGTATTTATGGGGTCTTTATAAAATTTAATATATCGAATCTAATAATTTTTTTAAAAACATTGGGGTACAGGAACTAAGTATGTAATTTGATATAAACAAGTATGTTTGTTTTTTGTTTAGTATATAGGTTTGTTTTTTCACTTATTTTAACATACAACTGTACATACTATTATATTTAAATATTGTACTAATGCAAGTCTAGAAAAATTATATACCTAAATAAGTTTATAATCTAAATAATTTTATAATTAACAAATTCAAAAAATTAATGCAAGTCTAGAAAAATTATATACCTAAATAAGTTTATAATTAACAAATTCAAAAAATTACCTGGACTGTTAGCAACAAAACTTGATTTTGGACTGATCTAGCAACTTGAGTCAAACCTCAGGGACGAATTTAGCAATTTTACCCATTCATTAACGGAAGGTTCTAACGGCGTCAATTAATTGGACTGAAATAGCAACAGAAACTAGGCTCAGGGACTGTTTTAGCAACAAAACTTGATTTTGGACTGATCTAGCAATTTGAGTCAAACCTCATGGACGAATTTTGCAATTAACTCTAACTTTGAATAAAAACCTAACACAAAATATTATATATACTTTTAAAAGACAAAGTCGGTGGAAACCCCACCGATTTTGCCTCCTCCCCCATACTTTCATGATGTTGCAATTTTAGTCCCTTAACTTTAATATTTTCAAAGTTTCATAAAATGGCAAATTGAGTCCCTAAACTACTACTCCATTTTACAAATACTTTGCTTTGACACCCCAACTTTGTGGTAGTTTCATTTTCAGCCCCAACTTTGTTATAGTTTCCTTCTTACCCCAAAACTTTATCATATTTCATCTTTACCCTTTCTTAGCCGTTAAGTTTACGAAATGCAATTTTTAACCACTTAACTTTTTATGAACTTTGTAAATGCCACTTTGACCCCCTCGAGAGTTTTTTCCTTGACGATATAAATTCGAGTTAGTCGGGTCGTGTATAATACGTTATGATTGTACGATATAAATTTGATTTACGTTACGTTTTGATCCAATCGCAATGCAACTATAGGATACATTGAATTCAATCGGATACGTCAAAACGTACGTTTTCATATGGTTAACACACCATATAACGCTTGGAATAATCCGTTCGATATTTGCGAAATATCCGCGCCTCAACGCACGTGGGTCTTATTACTAGTTTTTTCTTAAAGACCAATCCTAACATGGCTTTTGCTTATCTGACATAATTTGACTTTTTGCTACAACTATTTAGAACTTTTTTAATCTTAACGGTATAAGGAGTGGTTAATGACTTGAGAGTGGTAAACAAAAAAATCAAACAATAAGAGTGTGTCATGTCATTCAATGAAAAGTATTTAAACTATGCTGAAAAGTGTTAGCAATGGTTAAACACTTGAATTGGTAAACTATTATTAAAAAAAAACACAATATACCATCAAATCATCGCTCCCCAATACATCACTCATCATATTAACTTGTAATGGTTCAACTTGTCTGATACATTCCTGTACATTCTCTATATATACAAAGACTATGACAACAGTTAAGGAGATAATTTCTCCTTTAAACATGGATACAATTGACTCAATAATTATACATAAAGAGCTTGATGGAGAAGAGGATACTGCTCCAAGAATTATGTTGTTTCCTTATACCCCCCGTCAATGCAAGTTGGTGGAGGTCCAAGACGAAGCATTGTTCGAAATCTTTCAAATGACGGTTTGGGTAAACTCTTGGTGAATATATCGGCTACTTGTTTGTCTGTCGAGATGAATTTAGTGTGTAGCTTTCCAGTGGTTACCAATTCACGGACAAAATGATAGTCGATGTCAATGTGTTTTGCTCGTTTGTGTGAGATTGGATTTTGACTTAAGAACAAAGCACTCTTGTTGTCACATAAAAGTGTCGGGCGACCCGGTGGTAGAGCATGAAGTTCCCGAAGAAGATTAGTTAACCAAATAATTTCAGCCGCCGTATTTGCCATGGCTCTATATTTAGATTCACAGCTGGATCTTGACACTGTTGGTTGCTTTTTGGCGCTCCAAGAGACCAGGTTTCCTCCTAAGTAGATGCAATAGCCGTATGTGGATATTCTTGTGTCGATGCATCGAGCCTAATCTGCATCTGAAAAACCTAATAAGGTAGTGTTAGGTGGACGATCAAAAGTTAAACCATATGCTAAAGTGCCCTTAACATAACGAAGAATCCTTTTAACTAGCTGAAAATGCGTGGTTGTGGGAGTTTGAAGGAATTGGCTAGCTTGGTTTACGGCATAAGAGAGATCAGGACGGGTGATTGTGAGATATTGAAGAGCACCTACAAGGGAGCGATAAAGAGTGGGGTCATGAAACGGTTGGCCTTCGGAGGTGAAAATATCTTTGGATGTTAAAGGAGTGGCAACGGGTTTAGAATCAAGTAAACCGGCTAGGGTGAGAATGTCATGAGCATATTTTGATTGATTTAGAAAAAGACCTGATGTTGTGTGATGAACTTCGAGACCGAGAAAAAAGTTTAGAGAGCCAAGGTCCTTTATTTTGAATTCCTTGTTTAGGCAAGAGGTAAAGTTGTTGATGAAATTTTCATTATTCCCGGTGATAATGATGTCGTCAACATAAACAAGAAGATAAATTAGTATACCTTGGTGATTATAAATGAACAAAGATGTGTCGGCTCGACTGTTTTGAAAACCACGATTAAGAAGGAATGAGCTTAATCGTTGGAACCAAGCACGAGGTGCTTGTTTTAAACCATATAGAGCATGGTTTAGTTTACACACATGGTTGGGTCGGTGAGAATCTTCAAAACCCGGAGGTTGTTCCATGAAAATGGTTTCGGTGAGGTGACCATTTAGGAATGCATTGTTGACGTCTAATTGACGAAGAGTCCAATTGTTGATGGTGGCGAGACTAAGAACCACCCGGATGGTGGAAGACTTGACAACGGGACTAAAGGTGTGAGAGAAATGGAGCCCTGGTATTTGCGTGAATCCTTGAGCTACAAGACGTGCTTTGTAGCGATCAATAGAACCGTTGGATTTATATTTAATTCTATAAATCCATTTGGAGCCAATGATGTTGGTGTTAGTGGGGCGAGGAACAAGAGTCCACGTTTGATTTGCATGAAGGGCTTTGAGTTCGTCATGCATCGCGTGAATCCATTTAGGATTTTTGAGAGCGGTTTTAATGCCTTTTGGGATATGAGAAGAAAATAGAGAGTGATGTAGAGGATGAGTGGTAAGTTGAGCGAGGTGAGGAAAATGTTTTGGTTTGAGGAAAATGTTTTGGTTTGAAAATCCCAGCCTTTACTCGAGTGGTCATGGGATGGGAGTTGATGGTTTGGGTAGTTGTAGAGGGTGCGATTGTTGAATGTTGAGGTGGTGGTTGATGAGCTTGGTTTGAAGGAGGTGGGGTTGGAACAGATGATGGAGTGGGTGGAAAATGGGCCGCAGATGGGCTGGTTGGGGCGGTAGGTATTTGGGCCGAAGGTGGGTCAGTGGTTTGTGGGCTGGAAGGAGTGAAGGTGGATGGACTGGAAGTGGGTGAAGAGGGTGGGCTTTGTATTGGGCTGTTAAGATTAATGGGTAATGGATGGGATGGAGGGTTGAGAGGAACATCACATAAAGGAAGGCACGAAGTGGTTGGGGTGTTGGGATGGTTGGACGATGTTGAGGTGGTTGTTGAGGGAGTTTTATTAGTGGTAGGAGTGGGTATTTGTTCCTCAAAATTTGTTATAGGTAAATCATTAGTATTGGTGGATGTGGAGTTTTTGTGAAAAGGTAGAATATCTTCATCAAATTTCGCATGGCGAGTTGTGTAGACACGACCCGATGATGGTTCAAGGCATCGAAAACCTTTATACTTAGGACTATAACCAATGAATATGCAAGGAGCACTTCTTGGTTGAAGTTTATTTTTTGTATAGTCTCTAAGGTAGGGAAAAACTCGATAACCAAAAATACGCATGTTTGAGTAAGTGGGTGGTTGTTTGAACAAAACTTCAAACGGGGATTTGTCGTCTAGGAGTTTTGTGGGTAGGCGATTGATAATGTAGGTAGCGGAAGTGAAAGCATCAAACCAAAGAGTGGGTGGGGCATTTTCATTGAACATCATAGCAAGACCGGTTTCGGTGATGTGGCGATGCTTTCGTTCGGCCCTACCGTTTTGTTCGGGCGTGTGAGGGCATGACAATCTATGATGTATGCCTTGTTGTTGAAAACAGGTTTGAACTTGATGGTTGGTGAATTCGGTGCCACCATCACTTTGAAAAACTTTAACATTTGTTGAAAATTGGTTTTGAACAAAAGTTAAGAAAGTGGTGAGTATGGCAAAAAAAATCGGATTTAGCTTTTAATGGATAGAACCAAGTGAAACGGGAATAGTCATCAATAAAAATAACATAGTACCGATAACCATCCTTGGAAGGCACGGGTGCGGGTCCCCAAAGGTCACAATGAATTAAGTCTAGAACATGTTGTGCTCGTTTTGGATTTTCAATAAATGGTAGGTGTTTTGCTTTTGATAATTCACAAGATTCACATAATCCTGGTTTGGGTAATATAGATGTGACAAAAACACGACCAAGTTTATTTAAAGTAGTAATAGTGTCAAAGGAAACATGTCCTAATCTACTATGCCATTTATTGAACGATGCACGTAAGTGAGATGCAGAAAGCGCAGCAACGAGAGACTTGTGACCTTGGGTGAGAACATAGAGACCATTTTCGCACGTGCCTTTAGCTAGAACTTCCGCTGTTTTTCGGTCCTGAATTTGGAAAAAATCATTAGAAAACAAAACATCAACCGGAGAATCATTTGTTAACCTACTAATGGAGAGTAGATTTTTTGTTAAATTAGGAACTACTAAAACATTTTGTAAAGTTAAGGATTTATTTAATTTAGTGTTCCCAATATGAGTAACGGGTGATGATTTTCTGTTCCCAAAAGTAACATGAAGGCTACCATTGTGAGATTTTGAATTATTTAAACCATGATTTGAGGTAACATGTGTGTTGTAGCACCTGAATCAGCGGTCCAATCCGGAGAGTCGGATGCTATGTTGCATTGGGCATGAAAAGCCTCGGCAAGATTAGCATCAATAGGAACCGATTTTTGGGCAAAGGAGGCGAGTTGAGGACAAGTACTCGCATAATGACCGGTTTGGCGACAAAGTTGGCAATGAGGAGGTCGTTTGGTGTAGGAAGAGGTACGGCCTCGTGAAGAAGAGGCGTGACCTCTTCCACGAGAGGAAGATCGGTTTTGAGAGGGTTTGTTTGGGTGGGCATAGAAGGCGGCTTGAGGGGTTTGAGAACCATGTAATTGTTGAACAAACATTTCTTGATTCTCGGCGTTAGCCAAGAGATCACGAAACGAAGGGGCCGGATGAATGGTTCGTTGTGAGGTTGAGAAGTTTTCAAAGGAAGGACCGAGTCCACAAAGGAACCAATGACGTTTGTCTTCGTCGCTTATGGGATGCCCAATAGCCGCAAGTTGGTCGGCTAAGGCTTTGAATTTTCGGCCAAATTCTGAGACCGACGATGTCCCTTTTTGAAGGGTTCGAAGAGAGTCTTTGAGGTTGTGGATTCGTTCAATAGAGGAATGGCTATAGGCATCGGCTAGGGCCTTCCAAACGGCTTTGGCCGTGGTATGACCGATAGTTTCGGCCATGGCTTCTTCGGTTAGAGAAGAGTTAATGAGGAGAAGGACTTTTTGATCGGCAAGTTGGCAAGCAATGAACTCGGGGTTCGGAATAGTTTTGTTATCAGAAGTTACGGTTTCGGATGGAGGAGAGTTGTTGCCGATAACATGATCGGAAAGTTTGAGATACGACAGGACCGGAGTAATTTGTTTCTCCCATGTGAGGTAGTTTGTGGAGGTTAATTTGATGTTAATAAGATGGGTAAGAGAATGGAGAGAAACAGATTGAGGTTCGGCAGCCATGAAAAGAAAAGAAGGATGCGACAGAGGGGGAAAAAATAGCAGGAAGAAGGAAAAAGGGAAACAGCTAGGAAGAAAGGATCTTTTTATGTTTTTAGGCTGATACCATATTAACTTGTAATGGTTCAACTTGTCTGATACATTCCTGTACATTCTCTATATATACAAAGACTCTATGACAACAGTTAAGGAGAGAATTTCTCCTTTAAACATGGATACAATTGACTCAATAATTATACATAAAGAGCTTGATGGAGAAGAGGATACTGCTCCAAGAATTATGTTGTTTCCTTATACATCATCTTCACCGATCGGTAACCAAACACCGATTACCAACCCTCACAGCGCGGCAAAGGAGGTTGGCGGCAGTGTGCCCGAGCGGCAAAGTCACTTTGCCGAACCCCTTTGCCGCCCACACTGTACACCCTAAGGTGTTTTTTATCTTTATTTTTAGATTACAAACACCTGATTTCTATAGTAACCTCAAGGCTGTAAGCAAATGGGGTTTTCATGGTCATCGTTTTTTAATATAAAATGATAACCTTAAATATAATATTTTTTAACATTATACACTATTTTTTTGTCTGTATGAGTGTTACCTTTGTTGATCTTTCATGTGATGATAAATGATGACGTGGTGATTGAATGCCTGATAAGGTATAAAGAAAAGAGGTCTGAGTGTGTTTGGGTAACCTTGACAGGAATGTGTACATCAAGTGTCAATGGCGTGTTCGATATAGTACGTATTTTGCGTTTCATTTTGTGAGTGTAAGTCCATTGTTCTTCGTGGGCTAGGGGTGGATATTACCAGTTAAATAGAAAATTGTTAAAGACGTATGCTTAGGAGGCGTTCAGTAGGGTGCAATTTTGACCCACACAACAAATTTTAAAAGGAGATGTTCCGGTTGAACATAGTGGTTGTTTCTTCGAGTTTTGGTGTTGCTGGTTAAGAACTGGTATGTATTTGTTTGGCATTGATGGTTTACTTTAGAGCTTGGGTGTTGACTGTTATAAACTGATTGTGTTGAGTTATTGTGTTATGTTGTAAACTAGTTGGATTTCTCCGCACTACGCGGCGGAAACTTGGTCGGTATCGGTTCGGTTCGGTTCGGTTCGTTATAATATCGACACTCCCTATAGCAACAATAAGAGAAAACTTAAAAAATAAGATCGTGATATGCACAACAGAATATTTATATATATTTTTATCTATCGATGACCATAAAGTCGAATACCTATCGAAACGTCAATACCGGTTTGGTTTGATACGTTTTTGTGCGACATCGTTACAATATCAGTACTCATATAGTTTACTATGAAAAAATAAAGTTTGTTTTGAATACACCCGTTTAAATGAAAAAAACGTTATATTGCAATGTTAGAAGAAATAAACATATCAACGTATTTTTTTTACATTGACAAACATAAATGATTCAAATCTTTCTATATAATAAAGCAAAAGGTTTGACAATCATATGTGTCAAAATCTCAAGCTTCCACGTTAGTATAATCCTACATGTAATTTTGATAGAATTTTCATTTTTTATTTTTAATTATAAAGTCAAAATTTTGGGAACCCTAACTCTCTCTCTCTCTAACATCCCTTTCTCCCTGTACTCACAAAATGTTAAAAACCCTGCCCAACTCATACCCATCATTCTCTTTCTTCTTCAAAATTCAAATTCAATGTTTCCTACACCAGATCTACAAAACAAATTCCAAAACCCCTTGAGAGAGAGAGAGAGACGAGAGTTGAAGGAGATTCAGGCGAATCACCGCCATCCGACGACGGTAATAGAGCTGCAAATACAACCGCCCGAACTCTAATTTAAGGGTTTACTTGAAATCTGCTATCCTAGATCTACTAGACATTATTGGTAAGGTTTTGTTTGTTAGTTTTTTTTTTCTTTGATTTTTTTTAACCTGCCATAGAATTTGGGTTTGAAGTTCAACCTTATTCTTTTGCATTATGCTGTTCCCTCCAAACCCTTTTGGCTGTGTTCATATGTTTTAGCTGATTAGAAAACAGATTGTTGTTTTTACTGTTTAGCTATTTTGACCTGTTTAATTTCATTCATTCACTCAGTTTATTTTAATTGTTTATGATTTTAGTTATTGAAGTATACTGATACTATCTACTTTATTTTGTCTCTGTATTGTAGTTGCTAATTAATAATAAACATACTGTGTTTTTAGATCTGTAATATTCTGACCACTGAACCGATGGATAAAGCTTTACGGTTAGAGAGGAATCGAGGGCAGTTGATGGTCATTGTAAAGATGGTTGACCAGAATATTTAGAAGATGATGATTGGTGGTCGGCTATGGGGTTCGTTCCAGTGAAGCTTTGTGGGTTAGTAGTCAAAACCCTATCGTATATGAATGAACATTAGAAGCTGTTCGATACTGCTAAGGTATGATATACCCCTGCTGTACAAAGCTGTACTCGCCACCGTAACCGAAATTCGAATAACCTTGTTGTGCGTAAGGGTCCTCCACAGGGGTATTCAAATCCAGCGTCACCGTGTTATCACGATAACGAATGCTAGATACAACCTCTGCCTCCCTCAAGTTGGACGAGACCGGTTTCTCATACGAGTCAGAAATAGCGGTCCCCTCGTAAGAATCAGGAACAACTGTCTCGTCAGAATATTGACCGAAAATATAGTTGTTTAACCACGACATCGTTTTTTGTAAACAACAAACAACAAAACACTCGAATACCCACGTATATTTGTAAACAACGTATTGAGTGCGACCTTGTCTCGAACGATAGCTTTTCTGAAGAAGAAGAAGAAGAAGAAGAAACCTCAATCAGTAGTTTGCTTTTAAAAGTGAAAATTTGGGTCGAAGCGCCGCGCTATGGCCAAAGCGCGGCGCTTAGGGTTAACGACAAAACATCATAATCAGCTTTATGTCTCTCAAACAGTAGCGAATGTCTCAAACGTCAATCGAAGCACCTTTTGTCGATCATAGCGCCGCGCTATGGCCAAAGCGCGGCGCTTTGAGTTGTGAAAATAATTTTGTTCGTGTGTGAATAGCATGACTTTTTTTAGGCTCTGTTTTATTTCATAGTGGAATCATTGTTTATCATTTCATTTCCCCTTGTAAAGAACAAATATTATTTTATTAATTCAAAAGCCATTTACTTGAACGTGGTGTGTGTATAAATGACGGTTCTTTTATCAATTCAAATGTTATCTTATTAAAACAATAGCTTATTTTTTTTTTTTTTGAACCGCAACAACTATATATTAATATAGCGCCAGCAAGAAGCTGAAAAGTACAAAAACCAAAGAGCAAACGAGAACAAACGACACAATCACATGATCATACAAATGTCAAACTCAACCCAATATAGCTTATTATTTGAATGGAGGCGAATTGTAGAGGCATTATTATTTTATTAATTCAAAAGCCATTTACTTGAACGTGGTGTGTTAAATGACGGTTCTTTTATCAATTCAAATGTTATATTAATAGCTTATTATTTGAACGGAGGCGAATTGTAGAGGCATGACGACCATAGTTAGTATTTGTAAGGGTAATAATTATTTAAAGGTGTGATGTGAAGAGACACAACTATTAAGTAAGCCTAAGGTACCCCAAGTTAGTTTTTGTATGGTTATATAATATATTACTAGTTTAAGTACCCGTGAATTTCACGGGATGCGAAAACAAAATATCTTTAATATCACCGTTAACATAAATATTATAATTTCATACACGTTAAAACACGAACAAATATATAAGATTACAACCACAAATTGAAATACATGAATATGCAACAATCACAAATCGTTGAAAATCTCTCTATAAACGATATTAGTTGTTTTATTTCTAATGTTGTGTATGGATAACGAATAAATCAATTGATTGAAATAAAATTTATTAGGAAGAGTGTTTAAATAAGAAATGTACTGTTGTAAATGGCTTTAATAAAATGTAAATAATATGAATTTTTTCAATATACTAACGATTTTATCGGCTGATTGAGTTCCTATATTACTTTATGATAAAGATATTACAAAAAATAATGAACACGAACTATACTTTGATAAATACTATATTTCATATTAGTGTTTTGTTTCTTATAAGCAATGTAAAAATACTATGAGAAAATCAAGTAACATGAACACGATGTGAAGAATTGTATAGTCATATTTGTACAATCCAACAACAAAAATTAATACTTATTTATAAGCAGTGAAAAGAAGTGTGTCTTACTTTGTTTAATTTGGAAAAAATAAATATTCACAAATAGTAATATTAGTTTACCCTTAGTCCCTTAGCCCAATGTATAGCAGATCGAATGGAACAGAAAACTATAAGCTAAATGCACTAAAAAAAGCTAAATATATTGATACTAATCATGAATAAGAACATAATGTGAATATATTGTTACAAAAATATATAAACTAAACAGAGTAGTTAAATAACATTCTTTCTTTAAATTTAATCATACTATCAACGTATCAGCCTATAATAACATTTTGAAAAAAACATCACATAAATGGCTACAGTAATTTAAACAACTTGTACTAAGAAAATATGACCCATCCAAAGTTAATGCATTGACCAAATCAACCTATTCGTAAGTATTTGAAACTAACCGGTGTTGACGATGTGTGCGGGTGTATTTAACCAGCAGAGTCCTGAAACAATAGGCTAAAAAGATTTAGTATATTATCATCGTCGTCATATTATGGCTAAAAACAAAGTCACTAATAAATGTGATTTATTCCTGTATGTTTTCTTTTATTTAAAGAAACATTATAGAACAATAGAAAACATTAATAGACTTATTGGTATTTTGTTGGTGATCATCAAATGTTAGAAATTAATTAGAAGCAATGTTATACCTTTAGTAATTACAATTCGTTGAAAATCTCTTTATAAACAACATTAGTTGTTTTATCTGTCGGTTTTCCATTGTTGTTAAGTATGAGTAGTTTGACCTCATCTCTTGTTTTCACCATTGACAAAGCAACATACAATTGACCATGAGAGAAGACGGGTTGTTTCAGGTACAAACCAACTCTCGAAAGCGACTGGCCTTGACTTTTGTTTATTGTCATTGCAAAACATACGGCAAGTGGAAATTGCCTCCTTTGAAAAGCAAAAGGAATCTTTTTATCAGAAGGAATCAAATTAATTCGAGGTATATATGTAGAAGTACCAATATTTGCACCAGATATTATCTCGGCTTCTATTACACGGTTGTACAACTTTTTTACTTGTAGCCTTGTACCGTTGCACAACCCATTCCGTTGGTCAATATTTCGTAATAACATTATTGGAACACCAACTTTTAGCACCAACCTATGATTTGGTAAGCCTGATATTTTAAGACCATTGAGCACATCCGGAGAGTATATTCTTTGTTGTGTAGCATTTACATCTTCGGTCGGACAAAGACTGTCAGAGCTAAGATACTCTCTTTCTTTACCAGGAAACATTGATAGCAACTTGTCATTAATCTCATGCACAACATCATTCTTCGGTGCAAGTATAGCGCGCTCACTGAAATAATTATGGTTGTTGATGTTTTGCAAGATTGATGGATAAACAAAATCAATTAAACTTGCAATTGGGTCAAATTCATCAGTAATCAGAAGATCTTGTGGTATTTGAATAGTTGCTTCCCCATCATTTGGACCACCAACATTACCCTCACCCAAATCCAAAAGCCATTTGGCAAAACTGTTTATTTCTTCAATATCTGCCGTCGACCAATAACATCAGTACATTGTGGTATGTAAACCTTCGAGAAGGTTTCAGAATCCACATCAAAAGCAATCGTATAACTTTTAGCAGGCGTCCAATAGTGTGGAGATGGAAAATATAAAACATTATTGCATAAAGTTCCGGAAGACAACCAATATAAACTTGAACCGTAATCCGGTCCTTTCAAGAAAGTTAAAGTTTTCCATTGACATGTGTTCCGAGAATACACACGCGGTACAATATCATCCATAAGACGTTGGAGAAGTAATATTTTAACATCGTTAGATGAATCAATAAAAATCCCAACTGCATCTTTCTTTAAATCAAAAAAATGTTTAGGTTTCTTATCACACAAATTCAAAAATTGGTTAGTTGTTGGATTCCAAAGAATCAATTCGTTCGGTAGAAATTGGATGCACATCAGTAAAAGACCATATTGAGAAGCAAGAATGGTTAGATTGGAAAGAGAGGTGTCAACGGGGAAGGAAATAATCTTCCTTGAAGAAATGTCTACCTTTCCTCCAATCAAGTTATGAAGATCAATTGATGACTTGGTCAACGTGATAAGCTTACAATGTTCACATTTAGCCATACGGCGATAGTGAATAATCGCAAACAAATGTGAAGACAATTCGTAACACCATTGTTTGGAAACACATCTTAATCGAGCAACACACTTTGTTGGTAGCCTTGATAGGATTTCGTTAGCAAACATTTCAAATTCAAGACGTTGCATCCTACAAAATATTTCATAAGAAACAATTGATGAGAATTATGTACTCGAATTTGTGAAGTAAGCAACCAAGTTGCATGAATGATCTACAAAACATATAATAGAGAAAAAATTAATCGTATGAACATGAATGGCAAATTAAAAACAAAACATAATGAAAGATACATAACCAAACCGAAATTTCGAATTGGAGATAATTACCTTGTCTCTCAACACACATAATCTGACCAACTAAAATTTGCTTTATTTATAATTGGATTGGAAGGTAAACTTTATAATTAATGCGGATATTTTATTTTAAGAATATGATATAAAAGATATAATCGATTAAATAAGAAAATTGATGAAAATATTGTATCCAAAGAAAAAAACAAATCAACCAAAAAAACTAATATTAAATGTTATTTTTTATCAAATTAATTAATATGATATATAAGATATAATCAGATATTTTATTTTATTAGATAAATGGACCATACATCTATTTCAATTTATATTTTATTAGATAATAGTTAACTTGTTATATTACCATACTAATATAATATTAAATGTTATTTTTTATCAAATTAATTAATATAATATGAAAATGTAACAACTATAATAAAATAATAGAATATTCGTAAGGGATATTCTCCATGATACGAACAAACCTAGCAAAAATATACACATATAATAATCAAATTAAATTAGTTATTTTTCATACATCAAAAGAGAGTGGGTATTAAATAAGTTATTTCGATACTACCTTCTTGAAGAAACAGAAAAAAGAGTAAATAATTTGATATGTATTGGAGGGAAATGTTGTTGTTACTTATAGGAAAAAAGAATTATAAATGGAATGATATATATCATTAATTAGAGGATATTAACAAATATGTATGAAATATAAGTGGGATTGATATATGATAGGCATGTGTGATACAAAATGGAAACGATAATTACTTTTATATACACAAAAAGATAAATAGAAACAACCTACATCTACATGTAATAATAAGTTTGTCTCAACAAATAAATTTGTTCATTTTTTTGTATCATGTATTCCTCTGTAGTTGTAAATTGATTGATGTGTTTACAATGATTTTGTTTTAATTATATGTGATTGCTATGTGTTGGAAATTATAAATTTTAGTTATCACAAGATATAAAAACTAATGTGTTACAAATATGAAAAAAATAAGGGAAAAAAATCCATACGATATAAAAAAATGATATCTCTTAAATCGAAAAACCACAATAAGTAGTTACAAACATAGAAAATCGGTCCTAAAGTAAGAAAAGTTTGAAATACAAAAATTTGGATTACAATGAAAAACAAAATATTTATTAAGGATATGAAACATAAACATAAATTTATATTTTTGTATCATTACATAAGTAAAGGCTAAAAAAAGTATTAGTCATACAAATGTCACCTTCAATTTTACTTAAGATTCATAATTTATAGTATTGTCGATATCAGTTAAAAAATATACAATACCATTAAAAGTATAATTTGTTTTTTATTTACGAAGTAAACATTATTAATGTGATGTATATAAATATATGATAATGCACTATAAATCATTTAAAAGAAAATATAAATGCAAAGGCTGCTTAATAAAATCATCTCTTATTCATAAAACGATAACAAACCACACAAAAGAGACACCGAATACATAGTCGGTACCCAAGCAATGAAAACCACAGTTCAAAATTCAGAATGATAATGAAAACATAAGGGGAAAATTAAATTGTTCAAACACATTGAGATGATTATTAGACTCGACAGACTACTTCTCGATCTTTGGCTTCAAAAGCCCAACAGTCACATTCGCATCTTCCTCCATGTCGCTATCACTCTTACGCGGTTTAGTAGAGGACTGGGAAGAACAAAAATCCACCTCATAAACCGCATCCAGATTACGCTTAAGTTCCTTTTCCATCTTCGTCACAGAACTACTCTTGACAGGACCAGAGGGTGTGGTAAACATGCTCTTCTTCAACTTAGAAATCGGAGTCTCATCATCACCCGTACGGGAAACAGAATCCTGTCAATAATATATAAAAAGGTAAGTAGATGAAATAAAAAAAAATACGCCACAAAATGTTCCAGAAAATATTAAATTCATATAGCTCACAAACCTTAACATGAACCTTAACAGTTGGATTTGAATCAGCAGAAACAACGTTTAACGGTTCCTCCTCAACAGGCTGTTTTTAATACAGTTTAAAAGTAATGACTTAACATATAAATATAACGTATAACAGTTTATACCAATACAGTTGAAAGGTAGAAATAACCTGCATAACATCAAAATGGTGATCAAGCTCGGACATGATTGTTGGATTTTCAGTCAACTTTGAAACAGAGTAGCCATCTGCTTTGTTTTTGAGGTTATAAGAACCTATGGCTATCTTGAACGCAAACTTCCGATTTAGCAAAGCATTAAACTCTTTAGGAAAGTTTCCTTCGCTAGCCAACTGTTTGACAAATGTAAAAACTTGATCTTGAACAACATTGATAGTATTTTTAACAAAATAAGAAACGAAATACGAAATGTATAATCCACGAGTACATTTACCTCTATGTTGTTGTCTAAAAGCTGATTTGCAGAAACACTGAGCAGTTTGACAACTTCACGTTCAAACAACGTCAAGGTGACAATCCCGGTACAATCCTGAACACGTATCGGAACTTTGATCCTGTCAATATTTGTTAACGTTTTAGTTAACAATTAAAGTATAGTATGAGGACAAACAATAGAATAAAGTGATAAATTTACCTGGGAACAGAGGTGACGGTCTTTTTATTACAACGATCAGTCTGGCATTCCAACACAGTTACTTCATCAAAACCTTCGCTTCCATCTTGCTTCTCCTTGCAAATAGTTTTTTGTAAAAACCTTTTTGGTGCAAGATTTACAGGCATTGTAAAACCATGTGCTTTCTGATGCGAAGCTCTTGATTGTACCAAGGATAATAACAGCCTTTTTCTGTGCACACCAAAGAATAGTTAAACATACTTTTAACCAATTATTACAATATAACTATACTATAAAATAGCTACAAAGGGTACAACTTACCTCTGCGATTCCGCTTAAAGCTCCAATTGTACTGAAGGTGAAATCTTTAAGATATTCGTCAATAGGTGACTTTATAACAGAAGAAGTCAACCCAGAATAACCAGAAGACGTTGAAGCAGAAATCTGAGCAACAAAACTATAAACACATAACAAAGTTAGTGACAGTAATTTGTATGTTAACTATAATATAGAAAACTGTATTACGAATACAAACCTTTTCTTAAAATCGAAAATCTCGGGAATGTCACTTTTGATGAACACTCGAGTTACAGTATACAAATTGGAGACATTCACATGTCCTGTGTATTAAAAAAACATGTAAATAAACGGATAGATTAAATACATGTAAATACATTGCTAAAAGATAATTGACATTGATCAGATAGAATATACCTCCCCAAAACCTGTACTTCCCAAACTGAATAACGACCACAACATTCTTTTCCGCTGGATGGTTCCTCTCAAATGCTCGAATTTGATCAACATAACCATCCCATAGTGTAACAAAAATATGATGGTGCCTATATAAAAAAATTAATAGTTAACTTGTTATTTGCAGAATAAGTCAAAAAGTAAAATTACTAAAACAGATATAAATATATGTAAATGTATTCGTACTGCAAGTCTTCAAGAATAAAGGTAACTTTGTTTTCCTCTTTGCCGTTGTTATTATCACTCTTACCCTCAGCCGGAATGCTCTTCACCACATTACCCAATTACATCTAAAAATAAAAATAGTAGAAACTAAGATATATACCGAAATTCCAAACTTTTTTCATATCGGATTAGATTTTTAAATAAATTACCAATTGGACTTTTGAAAGACTTGCCGTCGTCATCTGGGTCCTCCAGAATAGAATCAAATGGAGTAAAATCAAATCCCCACTCAGAACCAACAGGGTCGGTGTAAGCCTCAACAACAGTGTTCTCATTTAGATTGATCTTCAACGTACTATGAACGTATTTAACTTTCTGGCGATTCTCACCCATGGATGGGTTACGTATAGTTAAACACTGATTTTCTTTCAGAAGGTGCTCATAAACGGTAGCGTTTCTTTGTAGTACAAATGTCTGCATTTTGGTGCCCTGCAACAGCACGGGTTATAATAATGTGTTAAGTCAAAATAATATATATATATATATATATATATAGGGGAAGGTTAAAATGAGAACCACCTCGAGTTGTAAGAACCAGTGAGAACCACCCCCGCGGGGGGCCGTCGGCGACGAAATTTTTTTTACACCTAGATCCGTATATTTTAACACGGGGGGTAAATTTTGGGATCAAACGGCGCGCCCGAGGGGGTAGTTTTTTACGCCCAAAGTTTGGGTTTTTTTAATTTTTTTAATTTTTCTTTTTTTTTTTACCAAACTTTGGGCGTAAAAAACTACCCCCTCGGGCGCGCCGTTTGAACCGAAAATTTAAACCCCCCGATAAAATATACGGATCTAGGTGTAAAAAAAATTTCGTCGCCGACGGCCCCCCGCGGGGGTGGTTCTCGTGGTTCTTACAACTCGAGGTGGTTCTCATTTTAACCTTTCCCTATATATATATATATATATATATATATAGATAGATAAGTTATAAATGTATATAAACAAACCTCTTAGTCCATGAAAATCATGTCGTAGCAATAAATCTTTCGAGGATTGTTGAAGGCAGGTCTTGTCCATAATCGGACAATGCGGGACTCTGATAGTGTAATCATCAACATTAAGATCAACATTGTTGAGAAGTGTAATAGTAGGCTGTTCCATTTCTGCAAATGAATAATAAAGAAAACATTATGGTGTAATCATCAACGCAATATGTTAATCGACAATATAAAAATCTGCTGAATTAAAATGAAACAAAAATGATAAACATACATTGTTCTGAGAGAAAGTTTGTGAGTAAGATGTGAATGAAAGTGTAATATGTCAAATGTGTTATTTATAATAGGAGTTGGGAAGTTAATTTAGGAAAAGAAATTTGTTATTATAATACACCTTTGGAATGAATTCTTTATTAAAATAGAAAATTCAGTTACATCTATTTTTATATGATTGATAATTTCCAAATATAAATATATTAGAAAATGTTTATGGGTTTTGAATTTTAAAAAATTAGTAACAGAAAGTTGACGTAAAAAGTAAATTAAGATAAATTAAAGAAACGTAAAAAAAAGTACCAGAATTTTTAAATTACATCTTAGCCACATGAATTAAATTAAGATAAATTAAAATAACGTAGAAAATAGTATCAGAATTTTTAAATTACATCTTAGCCACATGAATGAATAATAAATTAGAATCATGCAAAATATCATAGACGATCAATCACTTTAAAAGAAATAAACGGACAAACGTTATATTATATATGATCGATGATCGATGATCAATAACATCAATCACGATTCAAGAGGATCGAGAAGAGACATACCTGGAAAAAAATGCCAGTTCAAATCAATCACAAATGCACTGCAAATGAAAAATTGGTAAAATAATTAGGCCAAATAAATATTTAAACTGAAAATATTAACATAATAATTAGCGTCGGATCCCTAAATACAAATAAAAATGACTTCTATTGGCTGCGTAATACCTTAATGGTAGCAAACAGGGTAGTAGCCTTCCTTGCTATCTAACCTCGAACACAGTTTTTTTACAAAAGTCATCACATCCGGAAACCGAACTCGGGACGGAACGAACAAATATAAGTTACAGTTCCATATACCGACAATGCCTGTAGGTAGGGTGTCGTTGCAAACATCATTATTAAAAATACCTTATGACCAATTAACACAGTGCTCAGAATAGGTATTGTGGTTCTCATAGCTGCATAACAGGTTGCAAGAAGAAAACAGCGCACTCGCCATCCATGCTATGCAACATCGAACCAAGTTTTTTTTTTACCAAAGTCATCACAGCCGGAAATAAAACTCGGGACGCAACAACCGAATATAGATTTCAAATCAATCACAAATGCACTGCAAATGAAAATTTGGTAAAATAATTAGGCCAAATAAATATTTAAACTTAAAATATTAACATAATAATTAGCGTCGGATCCCTAAATACAAATAAAAATGAATTCTAATGGCTGCGTAATACCTTAATGGTAGCAAACAGGGCAATAGCCTTCCTTGCTATCCAACCTCGAACACAGTTTTTTTTACAAAAGTCATCACATCCGAAAACCGAACTCGAGACGGGACGAACAAATATAAGTTACAGTTCCATATACCAACAATGCCTGTAGGTAGGGTGTCGTTGCCAACATCATTATTAAAAATACCTTATGACCAAATAACATAGGGCTCAGAATAGGTATTGTGGTTCTCATGGCTGCATAACAGGTTGCAAGAAGAAAACAGCGCACTCGCCATCCATGCTATGCAACATCGAACCAAGTATTTTTTTTTTACCAAAGTCATCACAGCCGGAAAATCAAACTCGGGACGCCAACATCATTATTAAAAATACCTTATGACAAATTAACATAGGGCTCAGAATAGGTATTGTGGTTCTCATGGCTGCATAACAGGTTGCAAGAAGAAAACAGCGCACTCACCATCCATGGTATGCAACATCGAACCAAGTTTTTTTTACCAAAGTCATCACAGTCGGAAATCAAACTCGGGACGCCAACATCATTATTAAAAATACCTTATGACCAATTAACACAGGGCTCAGAATAGGTATTGTGGTTCTCATGATTGCATAACAGGTTGCAAGAAGAAAAAAGCGCACTCGTCATCCATGCTATGCAACATCGAACCAAGTTGAGATGATACAGGTTCATGTAACAAAAAGAAACCCTCTGTTGTAGAAGCAACCAGTGAGAGAGTTTTGATGGAATTTTTAAGAGGGGTCGGTGACATTGCCGAGGAGTATAAGAAAATGCTATCACTAAGCATTTCCTGACACTCCTCGACAACATCACCGACACATCCATGTTTCCAGCAAAACTCTCTCACTGGTTGCTAATTCAATAGAGCGTTTCTTCTTATTAACTTGAACATGTATCATCTAAACCGTATAAATTGTGCACCTATGGAAATCTTTTTTACCTCAATTACCCTATCTGCAAAATAAATAAAAAAAGGATTATATCAAAAAAAAGGCAAACAAATATGACTTCAGAGATATGTTAATTGATGGGATGATATTCAAGTTTTAACCTTTAGTGGATCCTGTTCAAGATCAAGAAAATGCAATTCCAGTTCTTTGGTATTCGTTAATTTAATAAGTTCTGCAAGCTCTTTGACACATATCAGATATATCATATCTTCAATAATGATGACCCATAAATTCTCGAAGATAGAAAATTCCTGAACCATAAGAGCACATGAAATAGTTATCCACAAATATACAAAACAGATAGGAGAGTTCTAGTTGTGTATAAGTTGTAACTTGTAATCATACCTGTTGGCTAAACTTGAGGATTGCACATACTCGGTCTCAAAGTTCGGGCATCTTTCCACCATAACCAGTCTCATCCCTGTGCATAATGCCATATCTGTCCAACATCATACATCAAAAATCATGTCTATGTACCCCGGCTTCAATGAGTGTTACGATGATGCATATTTAGCCGATATACTCTTGTAAAATCATTTGTGAAATTACAATATTTATTTAAGAATTTACAAAATAGGCATACAAACACATTCTATCTAAACACATAAAGCACATTTACTTTTATCACAATTTTGTTTAGACACATAAAGCACATTTTCAGGGATCAGTTCAGTTCTCGGGTTGCATGATAAGCAACAACCAATCTTTGTTTACATAAATCTACCACATCTTTCTTTATGTGTATTTGCATACCAAAGAGTTAGACTTAACTATTATATACACAGATCTACCAATCAAACAAAACCTTTGCCAATAAAACATGAAACAGTGAGCAGATGGCAAGGAAACCGTCCATTCAAAATCATGCACACAAAACCTCTGCCAATGAAACAACCTAATTACTTATCTCAGTCACATAGCGTAGTTCAAACAACAAATTTCTTACTTCTCTCAGCCAAAAACCTTCTTCATAGATCCCCATAAGATATTAAAGCAGCGCCTAATAACAAAATAAAAGAAGGAAAAGGTGTTACCTAATGGAAGGTAAATGGATGACCAGAAAACCTACCGGAAGCTAAAACGTCAACGTCGCTAACCCTGTTAACAAAGCCAGAGACAAATAAAATAACCGGAGATAAGTAGATAACAAAACGAAAAAGGGAAAGAGTGTTATTAAACAACCAAAGGTAAATCGCCGACCCTTCAAGTCCGGTTTCAAATCCGGTTTCAAATCAAATCAACCAAATCCGGATTAGGGTTACAGTTCATTTTAGTCCATCAAATTCAACATGTAAATAAACGCGATAAATCAAAACCGGATTCAAAGAGCAAGGTTTAGTTTTAAACCCTAATCTGAGACTACAGATCTATGAATGAAACATGAACTTCAAAAACTTACCAATATGGGATTAATCAAATCCGGATTCAAATCGAAAGGATTGTAGCGGTGGATGATTAGCAACGAAAGAGAATCTGCTCGAAGAAGATGGCGAAATTTGAAGACTGGGTGTTCTGAAATTCGGATCTTGTAATAAGGAGAAGAAGGATAATAAGGAGAGAGGGGAAAACAATTTGCCGCCCATGTACCAATTATCTGCTCAAAGAGAGATGCCACATCAATAAAAAATTGTTTAAGAAAAGGACATGTGGCATTAAGTGTATTTTTTTAGTATAATAGATAGATATTTTGTTTAGTTATTTACTTGTCTTTGTACTCTTGATTTAGTTATTTACATGTTATGATTTGTACCTTTTAATCTTATAAAAAAATTAATAGACTTTGTATGTAGACATTAATATATAAATTTGTTAAAAATAACATGTATGTTATTAATATGCAATAGTTTAAACATAATCAAACGTCACATGCAGTCCAATTAGTGGACCCTTAACTGATAACCGGCCAACAAAAACCTCACATATCAATATTTAAAAAATAACGAACTTTTGTACCAACGTCGACATTTCCTTGAACTACATGTACAAAGTAGTATGGTTTGTTGCATTCACTTTTGTACATGCTAAAAAGGCTCAATATTATCGTAAAATCAATAAAAACCTCACAGATCAATATATAAATAATAACAAAATTTTGTACCAACATCGACACCCCTTGGACTAAATGTACAAAGTAGTATGGTTTTTGCATTCACTTGTGTACAAGCTAAAAAGGCTCCACATTATTGTAAAATGTGTTCGCTCGAACAAAGAGGTGAAGCTTACGCTGCAACGTGAACAAATCGATATCAATTAAACTGTAAATTGTCGTCACCGTTGCATCGCACGAGTTTCCTTTTAGTGTGTATATATATGTATATAATATGAAATGTAGTAAAAATAGTTGTCAGATAAATACATGTATTACTGATCTGTTTTTGTATATTTAAATTATTAATTTAATTTGTGGTCAACAAAAAAAGTTATTCATAAATCTCCTCTTTGTTTTTTTTTCTAATTTAATTGTATCATTGCTTACAATATTATTTTATACTTAAAAGTTTAGAATATATTAATATGGGTTAAGTTCATTTGTGAACAACCCTCTTAATAGTGAACACTAGTGAACTAATCATAGCCCTTGATTATCAATACACAAGTGTAAATCAAAGGTCAGAATTTGATAATGAAAATACACTAGTGTATTTTATGATTTGATAATGTAAATCAATGGCCAGAATTTATTCACTCAGTTCACAAATACACGTATTCAGTATAAAACCTCACCCATATCTTAACTTAATATGCATTCCACTAAAAAACAAAAACACAACTATTCTAGCTATTCACAAATCTCATCTTTGTTTTTTTCTAATCTAAATTGCATCATTATTTTACATAAATGTGGTGGTGATATAATATTACTTTATGTTAAAAATGAGAATAATATTAGTATTTTGTATCTTAATATTTATGCCACTAAAAAAACAAAAGCACTAGTAATAGAACTGCGCGGATTGTGCCGCACTGAATCGCGAAAAAAAATTTAACATACTCAAAGAACATTATTCCCAATACCAAATAATACTCATGGCGAATACAGATTTGTTTTTAATAAAAAATACACGAGAACATCGTATCAATGTTGTTCAGACAATATCAGCTCGAATTGTCACTATAAAGAAAAAATTAATTATATTTGACACGTTAGACTTTTAACAAAACTTTTATCGAAACATATATAAAATAAGTCCGGCACAACGATACATTTGAAATACTATAACACGATATTTAAAAAGGAAAAATAAATCATGTTTCGATAAAGTAAACACATCGCAATGGTGTATTTGAGATTCTATAAGCTTTAAAAATAAACTATTGATTTAATTAATAATTAAATAAAATAGTATTTTTACCCCGCGAGTTGCAGCAACAACTGGTCGGCATTGGTTCGCATCATTACGTTATCAATACAATATCATAAAGACACTGATAAAAAAAATTTACGTATAGAAAAAAACTAATTAAAGTGCGGGAGGTGTAACATTCTTTTTAGGGTTGTATGATAAGTTTATTAAAAAACATATGAAGGTCAATGAAAATATACTACATGAGACAAAAAGTTAGTGAAGCTAACTAGTATTTAAGTTGTGTTATAAGGTAGTATAGATATATATGTCTTTGCTTAGGTAAAAATTTACTAGATGATACTAATTATTAATAGAGTTAATTATTGTTTTCGTCCCTGTGGTTTGTCAAAAATCATTATTTCTGTCCATTAGTTTAAAAACTGTGATTTCATTCCATGTGGTTTCACTTTCATAACCATTTCAGTCCACCTCGTAACCATTTCAGTGTTTGTACTTAACAGAATAAATGGATTGAGATGGTTATGAAAGTGAAACCACAGCGACTGAAATGGTTAAGAAAGTGAAACCGTAGAGACTGAAATCGCAATTTTAAACTAATTGACTGAAATAGTGATTTTTGACAAACCACATGGACGAAAACAGTAATTAACTCTTAGTAATAATATTAATTTACTTATTTACATGTATAATTCAAATTTTTAACTAGATTAAATTACGTTTTTGGCCCCAGTGATTATATCACTTTTACTATATTAGCCCAAAATAAGAATTTTAAACATATATGCCCCCATGGTCTCTATAACTAACCATTTTGGCCCCCATGATCTCTAGACTTAGAGGCCAAAATGGTTAGTTATAGAAACCATAGGGACAAATATGTTTAAAAAAAATATTTTATGCTAATATAGTAAAAGTGATAAAACCACAAATGCCAAAAATGTAAAATAGTTTACCTTGAAATTTTATTTTAATTAAAGCAACACTATTATCTTAGTTAAAGTGGGTTTTTTTTTTTTTTTTTTTTTATTGTTTTTTCGTTTTTAGATTATCATGAATAAAGTCCAAAGGCTTGAAATTCAATTGGATAAAAAGTGTGTGGCTTTTCTAAAAAGTAAGGTGGAGTCTCGATGACCATTCTTTTGTTCCAAAAGAGAATAACGCCCATAAACCCACCCTTGGTGATAGTAAATGTGACAACAAGGCATATTCGATGAAATTGTACCTTATGCATGTTAACATATACCTTGTAGTGTAAAACTTAATTTTTTGGTTGTACATTTGATAACAAAATCCATAATATGTCATTGCTAACTACATTGTGAATTTTGGGTTACCTTTATTTAGACACTATTAATATATCTTCTATAAATTTGAAAATAAAATCAACTTAAATAGCATCAAATTGACGTTCAATTTGTGATCATATATGAGTTTGAGTTTGGTTTAAACATGTATGTCTAGTTCAATTTGCGATTGTATTAATCACACACTTATGTAAAATAGAACCTTATGTTTGATAGGAAAACTCAAGGAAAAATAGACAAGAAACATAAGAACAAGAGGAAGGTAAAGACAACTTTCCTTAGATTTGAACAACTAAAATCTAAAATAGAACTTTATGTCGTTTTTTTAACGACCAACAAAAGCCCTATCAAATGAGTCAACCCAATGGCAAAAGGTCGCTCACGTCTGTAAACGCAAACGACGATGGTAACCCGGCCATCCATCATTTTACAGGATACACACTGTAGTAAAATCCCTGATTGAACTCAGATGATTTTGCTCCAACAAAAACTTAAAAAGAAAAGTCATGAAGAATAAGAGGAAGTTAATATAACTTTCCTTAAATTTACCATATTTTTGAAGAAAAAAAAACTATATAGAAATAAAAAAAAATATCCTTATAATTGTATTTACATGTCATCATTAGATAAGTTTTTACGCATAACATATGTTAAATTATTAACATCTCTAATCATTTCAAATATTATGTAGCAAAAGAAACCCTTTTAACGCTAACGTTGCGTTATTCACTTGGTTATTACATGTTTTTTTAAGGAGATGTTCTACGTTTAAACCTAAAGAAGGTTAAAAAATTGTTTTACTTTTTCTTCAACTTTTTACATAAATAAATAAATCCATATTTCATGTAAATAGTACATTTTCTTAAACCTTTATGAATCATTTTCATGATTTTCCGGAAAAAACAATGGCTTTGCTTTGAAATGAACGGTTTCATTTAGTTACACTAACTTTGATAATCTGGTCCATTGCATGAAAGTGACAAACCCAACAATTCTCTATATACGTAACTACCCTTAGATCCTTACACGTGTACGGTCGATCCTCACCACAAAACACTATATATACCACCACCCTTCATCCCATTAACACCATCAAGATTCAACAAACTCAATCAAAACCACACAACAAAACCCTTCAATACCCTCTCTAAATCATGTCTTGCTGCAGCGGAAAGTGCGGGTGCGGCTCAAGCTGCTCATGCGGCAGCGGCTGCAACGGGTACGTGTTGACGTGTTGTCCAGTCTTTTATCAAGTTCGTTTCATTGATGGATGGTTTTACTGAATTTTAATTTGTGTTTGCAGATGCGGAATGTACCCTGATGTTGAGGTTTCGGCCACCACCGTCATGATCGTTGACGGTGTCACCCCAAAACAGATGTACGTGACATCGTCACATTACAACCGAATTATATAGCTAACGGTGTAAACAAGCTGAATCGAGCTTGACTAGGCTTGGCTCTTTTCAAGCTCTATATTTAAAGTTTGAGCTCGGCTAGCGAGTAGTTTTTCATATTCAATGCGCTTTTATTTATTAATTTATTTATCTACATATTTATTTAATTTTTATATATAAATATACGATATATTATTTAGTTATTTTTTATAATTGTTTTTTATAGATTTATAAAAGATTTGATCTGGAAAAAAACAAAACACCATCAGCCTCGCCCTTTAGGAATATTAACTTTAAATTTGATTTGCAAAATAGAATATATGCTCCTAATCCTTGGTGGATTAAAAACAGAATTAGTACATTTAAAATATTATATAATTTTTTTATAAATATGTATATAAGTCTGATTTAGACTCGAGCATGTTTAATCTCTGCTCAATTCAAGCTTTTAGCAAGTCAATTTTTAGTAGCTCACAGACGACTTAGCTCGTTTACACCTCTAGATATAAACTTTGATTTCATAATGATTTGTTTGTGTTTATTAATTAATGTTTATTCATTTTAATGGAATATATGTGTAGGTTTGCTGAGGGAAGTGAGGGCAGCTTTGTTGCTGAGGGTGGAAACTGCAACTGCAAGTGTGGTGACAACTGCAAGTGTGGTAACAACTGCAGCTGTTAAGGATCAAGATGAAACCAGAAGCCCAAACAAGTAGTGGTGTTTGAATTATGTTTGTGTTTTTATGTTTGTGTGTTGAATAAGAATGGATCCACATGCATTTGTGGGTTACATCCATGGTTGTCTAATGTGTTGAAGGTTGTCACTATGAAGTATTAATGGAACATGCTTTTGTTTGGGTATCATCGTTGTCGTGTTTTTCGTTATTCACATCGATTCGTATACCAACGAATGCTGCTAATCATAGCAGGGGTAGAACCAAAGAGGGTTAACTTGTCACACTACTAGAAAAGTGGCTACTTTACTACGGAAAATATGCGTCACAAATTGTGACAAAATTGTGACGTGTTTATGATGGCAAAAAAACCCCCAACAAATTTGCTACACAACAGTGACAAAAACCAAAAACATTTAATTGTGTTACAGTTTTGTTGTAAATTTGTAGCAATGTGTAATAAATAGTTTTCGACGGGGATTTTTCCAACATTAACGTTTCGTTGCAAATGCGTAGCAAGTACGAGTTTTCTAGTGAGGTGGTTTTTAAAAATCAAATGATATCATAAATCATTTAAAAAGTACGAAGCTTATGTAGAAAATAAAAAGTATTTTATTATATATTGAAAATGTCTTAATTTTTCCTTTTCTTTTCTCGTTTTCCCCCTTATGTCACATGTTTTGTCAGTGACCAACATCTCTTAACATTCTCTCCATGACACACATATATAAAGGAAAAGCACAACTATAGTATTTGAGTTAGGGGCTGTTTGGTAGCATCTAAATGACATTAAGAGGCTACCTCTTAAGAAATCATTTAAGAGTTTAACAAAGATAATGTAGAAGAATTTGACATGTGATGGTTTACCATTCAGATGTTACCTCTTATCCAGTCAGACATAAGGTTACCTCTTATTCATTCAGACATAAGGGCCACAAATGATTTCATTAAGAGGCAGCCTCTGAATGGATTAAGAGGCTACCAAACAGGGCCTTAATTTATAAAAATGTAAATAACTTTTATACACTTATTATTTTCGGGAAAAATATATTTATGAAGTTACACATTTTTTTTCTATTTAATTTGCGTACCTTATTGATGTATTTTAGAAAAAAAATTAAGCGTTTTGAACTAGGTGTGTACAAAAACACATCATTTTTAACGGCGTTGTTAGCTTCATCCTCACCCAGTACACAACGTGTTTTCATCATATAATGGAGTATTAGGATTATGTGACTTCGCCACTTAGATATTTATGTTTTTGTTTAAAGCATTTAACCCTTACCACTTGGTACATGTGTCGTATCGTGGTTGCTTGTCACACTTCTTGCCAATGGTTACGGTGGTAATGATGTTGGTGATGGTTGGGGTAACGATGGCGATATAGGTGAAGTCGACAAGCAATAGGTGGTGATGTTGGTCTATTTGGATGCCTTTTAAGTTTAAAGTTTAACATACTTTGACCAGCAATACAATTTTAGTATGCCAAAGTTCCAAATTTTACCAATTGTATAATGTATACTATCAACTAACGCCCCATCCAGGTGGCAAGTGGCATGGCGTGAGAGGGTAGGGAACACCGGAGAAAGGGGCGGGGATGGGGCGGGGTGGAGGTAGTCTTGGAGGGGGAATCGTGGTGGAGGGGCTTCTGTGGTGGGGTTCTTGCTTTTCTGAACCAATCACAATTTTATGTTTGTTCTTTTAACTTATTTAAAAGTGGTATTATTTTATTGGGTAGGGATGAGCATTTGGTGCCGAACCAGTACCGCACTGGTACCGAACCGTGCCGGGTATATTTAGTACCGGTACCCATTTTCCCCGTTTTCGGTCCCGGTACCGATATTGACGGGTAAAACACCGGTAAGTACCGGTACTGGTACCAAACCGGTATATTCGGTACCGGTACCAATTTTCTTCGTTTTTCGGTACTCGTACTTTTCTTACCAAACGGGTATCATGCTCATCCCTATTATTGGGTAGTGGGTAGTGAAAGGGGGTGAAACCATAGTAGGTGTTTGTGAAAGAAAGTGAAGAAAAGTGGGGTGGTGATTTGTTTAGTGGGGTGCCGGTTACTTTATGATGTAGCAGTAATGTGGAGTGAAATTGCATGAAACGATAGGAGACAACCTTAGAAGTAAAGAAAATAACCAAGTAATGAGTGCGATGTGTATTATAGTCAAATTTCAATAACTTTAACACTATACATGTGTGATAGGGTGTGCACGGCTCAGTTCGGTTCGGTTTTTGGGTAAAACCAAATCCGTGACCAAAAGTTCGGTTTTTGGTTTTTGAAAACCGTTCGATTTCGTTTTTTCCGTTTCAGTTATTTTTGTTTTAGCAACCGTTCGGTTTTGTTTTTTCAGTTTTTGAAATATATTACGTATAATTCAAAGCTTAAGAATATTTCTTAAATACTTACGTTTAAGTTGATATATATAGTCTATTTAATTAATATTCTTCATATAAACCTGAAGAAACACGTAACTAATTATGGGACTAATCTGGTTTATGTTCCTATCATAGTGGTTAATCTTCTAATGGCTTTCCGAGCTTCGTAATGATCGTCTAATCCTGCAAAACAGATGTCACACCCCGACTTTCCACGTGTCACCGGTGGGCCCGGTGGGGAGTATCGTGACGTGGTTGTCAACATAATAGTCAAACAACACAATTATATAAATGCACAGCGGAATCAATTTAAAAGATATAATACAACCGAATTTATTATTGTAATATCAAATGTCACAATATTCGGAAGTTTATCCACAGACGGATCGAAAATAAAATAGAAACAATAGTTCAACAGACTTTGACATCTAGAGCTTGCGAGACTTGAGTAATGATGCCTGGAGTAGCTAGCCTATTTCGTCTAGCACCTGCATTTAACCTTTTTGGAAAATACGTCAGTTTACACTGGTAAATACAACTCAACTGACTCGTTTTGAAAAGAGTTTGTAAATTGATTTGAATGCACTTCGGCACAAAAATATCTTTATAACTTGGGACAATTATTTGTATATAATCTTGTATACAGATTTACTTATTTGCCGTCCATTAGCACCGGTTAGAAGAGCCGGTTTAAGTTAACTGACACGCCACAGGTATAGTGCCCACAAGGTTGATTCCTTTAGTAGATTACCAGTTTTTACATAATGCATCTGTCAGGTGTACGCCTACACCCCGTGCTTAGGTCGTGGCCATTTCGTAAAATGATGCCAAGGATATCCGGGACATGGTCATTTAACCCCCAAGGGCCATACATCAAATAATACAGAATAAAGCGGGTTATGTAAATACATTAATCACAATCCGATTTAAATGACTACATACCCGACCAAGCGATACTTTTATAGTACCGTACCCCAAGCCCGTATAGGGAAAATAAGTTAAGAGTATTTACCTGATCAAAGTATCAATCAAATACAGCAAAATGCAAGTACTTTTACTAGGCTCCTAATCTGGAACGAAGGTTTATAATAACCTATTAGATTTCTAACGGGTCCTTAATTTAGCCTTAGCTTAGACCGGTTAGTTTCAATGATACGGTTAGTACGCACTATTAAGCGAAGACCGGATAGAATGTGATTTAGACCCAACAAGTTTGGAGACTTGTTTAATATGGGTAGTTCATACACACTCTGGATTTTGAGATAAAACCGACAAGGTTTGGCCCGTTTAGGCTAGTTTATGTAAACCAGTTACATAAACCGAACCGAACGCGTAATAAGCGTAACGGGTATTCATATGAGCTATTTACAGGTTTCCTAAGTTAATATGCTTCATATATGTTGTGACATCGGTAAGTTGTCTTTCGTTATGCCCGTAACGAGTTTAAACACAAACTATGCCCCTTAGGGGTAGTTTGATCATTTAAAAGTTTATAAAAGAGTTTAAGTATTTATCTGAGTTACAGGTCTGATGTAATCAGAAAAAATACTTATTTTACCATGTTATAACAGTAGAGTAAGGTATATATGTGAAACTTATCCATTATAACCAAACTAGGCCCCGTAGGGGTATTTTGGTAATTTCACATAAGCCGAAAAGCTCAAAACTGAAGTCTCAGTTTAACAAGCTTTGCCTACTGTTAAAATATTATAATTTGCCTCAAATATCAGTAGGTATCAACCCTTGTATGTTTAAAATAGTTTTAGTACATACTATGCGTTAAAAACGCTTAAAAAGGCGATTAGAGGCCATTTCCGGGTTCGATACTTAAATCTGATATTTTTATATTTCCAGAAGGCTTAAAATGATTTATTTATCATATGTGATCAGTAGAAAAAGGTTTCGAGTCGTTTAGATATGTAAAACTCATTTTATAGCCAGTTAGGGCAAAACCGACAATTACCAGATTAAGCCTACGACTATAAGTTATGCTCATCCTAAAATTTATTAAAAATCTTTAAAAATCCCGAAATAATATATTACATCAGTGGGTAAAAGATTTGGTATCAAAAAGTAGGCTTAACTAGGCTATACGCTAATTACGCCGTTTTATTAACATGAGGCTTTAATTTTACGCTAACGAGCATAACTCTTATTCTACACCTCAAACTGATGTCAAACTTTGCATACAAGTCTCTATATCAGTAATTAAGGTTTCTACTCTTTTACATTTTCAAAAATCACGTTTTAAGGTGAAAAGGGCATAATGGTCAACATATGAGCAATTAACGGAATCATGTGTATTAATCGGTTAACTAATGAACCATAGTGTATAATCATAGAGGGTTATACTAGCATGTAACCTGGTCCAAATAAGGCTCTTAGGTATTTCTAAATCATACCAAAACGGATCAGAACTGAAAGTCAAAGTGAAAGTCAAACTATGCGACTTTCGGTTCCGAACCGGGTCTAAACAGGAAATTGTCGGGTTGAACATGTTTATACATGTTCTTACACTTATTACTAAGTTATAACAATGATCGAACAGGTTGTATATGATCTACATTGCTAATTATGCATAAATTGTAATTTAAGTATCCTGTTGACTTTTTCTTAGCAAGTTTGACCCGACTTTTGACCTGGTTAGAGTGGTAATCAGGGGGACCCCTTTTGAGGGTTTATTACCCACATAATTACCAACTTATAACTACTTTTAATTCGAGATATGACCGAGCCATTGTTGACTAATCTCGAAGTCAAACCGTAATTACGACGGTTTGACTTTTAGCTAAATAACTAAGCTAAACATTATTAAAGAAGGATTAGCAAACTTACAATAGTCCTAAGCTTGATTAGTGGTCACTTGGAAGCAGACTTGAGCTCCAGGAATGATCAGAAAGCTTGAGAGGAGGTGTGAAGAATGAGTTGCAACTCCATGGCCTTTTATAGTGTTTAATCCACCATAAGAAGTTGACACTTGGGTCTACAACTCTCCACAACTGATCAACAAGTGTTCCTAGTGCTTAGGGGGTGTCTAGGGGTCGTCCAAGATGAGGAAAATCGGTTAAAAGTCGAACACAAGGGCTATGGCAGAAAAATAACCAAGAAATTCGCATCAGGTGGCCCTAGGCGTGACTCGACGGACCCCCCCCCCCCCCCTCCGTGGGCCTCGCGTCGCGCGACCCCATGTCTGACTCAAATCTATCTTTTAGATTTTTATGTTTTGATCCTTGCCCCTTCAAACTTTGCTTAGACTTCCTTTCTTGCATTTTGCACCCTCCACATTGATGTTTAAGGGCTTCAAGACTTTTACCCACTTTGTTAAGTCCCCGGTTAACCTAATTGTTACCCGAAAAGTCCTAACTTTCAACGTTTACGCTTTAACCCTTCGCACACGAATTTGGTCATAACTTTCTCATACGATAACGAAACTTTACGAAATTTAAATCGTGCATTCTAGTGAGCATAATTAACCATTACAAAGCTTCGGGTTTATCAAAAGGTCACTCAGAGGTATAACTTAAACATGTTGACACATTTAGCCCCTGTAGTTTGTAATCTCTCACTTTTAGCTCCGTATGATCCATGATTTATTCGTTTGAAGGTATGAGCATCTTGTAGGGTTGATATACAATATATTTATTCACTGTTGACATTTAGAATACGTATATTCACATACTTTCCATGATTGTCAACTTTAGTCCTTTCATAACATTCTTTCACACGTTCAAACATTTGACACGTGTCTACACGTTATAGGACGTGAATTTTTTGAGGTGTTACATCCTCACCCCCTTAAAATAAATCTCGACCCGAGATTTACTGAAATAAGTAAGGGTACTTTTCTTTCATCGTGGATTCAACCTCCCACGTGTATTCGGGACCTCTACGGGCATCCCATTTGACCTTTACAATAGGTACATGCTTCCTTCGAAGCTTCTTTACCTGTCGGTCTTCAATCGACAAAGGTTTTTCCAAAAATTTTAAGCTCTCATCTATATGCACATCTGTATGTGGTATAACCAGTGATTCATCAGCGAAGCACTTCTTCAGATTGCAGATGTGGAACACATTGTGAATTCCACTGAGCTCTTCAGGTAAGTTTAACTTATAGGCAACTAACCCGACACGTTCGATAACCTCGAAAGGTCCTATGTATCTCGGGCTTAGCTTGCCTTTCTTACCAAATCGCATCACCCCTTTCCAGGGTGATACTTTAAGCAACACTTTATCACCTACTTCGAAGTGAAAAGCTTTACGCTTCGAATCTGCGTAGCTCTTCTGCCTATCTCGGGCAGCTTTGAGACGGTCACGAATCTGGACAATCTTGTCCGTCGTTTCAAAGACTATCTCTGGTCCTGATAATTGGACATCTCCAACTTCCGCCCAACAAATAGGCGATCTACACTTTCTACCATATAATGCGTCAAAAGGCGCAGCCTTAATGCTGGTATGGTAGCTATTGTTGTAGGAGAATTCGAATAATGGTAGATGCTTATCCCAACTACCACCCAAATCGATCGCACATGCACATAGCATGTCTTCCAACGTTTGAATAGTACGCTCACTCTGACCGTCAGTCTGAGGATGGTAAGCCGTACTAAAATTCAAATGTGTGCCCAAAGATTGTTGGAAACTTTTCCAAAAATGTGACGTGTATCTAGTATCTCGGTCAGAGATAATAGACACAGGTATGCCATGTAAGGCTACAATCTTATCAACGTATAACTGGGCTAACATGTCGGAGCTATAAGTCTCCTTGATGGGTAAGAAATGTGCTGACTTAGTCAGTCTGTCAACTATAACCCATATTGTATCATTGCCTTTCCTTGTCTTTCGCAACTTGGTGATAAAATCCATGGTTACCATTTCCCACTTCCACGTAGGAAGTTCAGGCTGTTGTAGCAAACCTGACGGTTTCTGATGCTCGGCTTTGACTTGCGCACATGTCAAGCATTTTGCTACATGGGCGGTTACAGACTTTTTCAAGCCTAACCACCAATAATTTGCCTTTAGATCCTGGTACATCTTATCAGCTCCAGGATGAACGGAGTATTTGGAACTATGGGCTTCCTGGAGGATGACATCTCGGAGTCCTCCATAAATTGGAACCCACATTCGTCCATTCAATCTTAGAATTTCGTCCTTGCTAAGAGTTAACTGCTCCTCAGTTACCCCTAGCTTTTCGTTAGGATAGTTAGCTTCCAACACAGCTTCCTTCTGTGCAGCTAACAACCTTTCAATCAAATTATTCTTTATTTCCATGCACTTGGCATTGATTCTGATGGGTTTAGCCCTTTCCTTTCTGCTCAAGGCGTCAGCGACTACATTCGCTTTGCCGGGATGATACTTGATTTCACAATCATAATCATTCAAGGTCTCCATCCAACGGCGTTGCCTCATGTTTAATTCTTTCTGATTAAACAGATGCTGGAGGCTCTTGTGATCAGAATAGATCACACACTTGACACCATAAAGATAGTGCCTCCAAAGCTTCAGTGCAAATACAACGGCACCCAGCTCCAAATCATGGGTGGTGTAATTCTTTTCATGCACTTTCAATTGTCGTGAAGCGTAGGCAATAACTTTGCCTTTCTGCATAAGCACACACCCCATGCCAGTGTGTGAAGCATCACAATAAACCACAAATTCTTCTATTCCATCTGGCAATGTCAGTACTGGGGCGTTGCTCAACCTTTGCTTCAGAATATCAAAGGATTCTTGCTACTTAGGACCCCGGACAAACTTAACCTTCTTTTTAGTTAGAGAGGTTAGGGGTGCAGCAATCCTTGAAATTTTTTTAATGAAACGCCTGTAATATCCTGCCAATCCTAGGAAGCTACGAATCTCTGTAGGCGTCTTTGGCTCTTGCCAGTTCATAACTGCTTCAACTTTAGCGGGATCCACTTGGATACCATGCTCACTAACCACGTGTCCAAGGAATTGGACTTCTTGAAGCCAAAACTCACACTTAGAGAATTTGGCATAGAGCTTCTCCTGATGCAGGAGCTTGAGAATACATCGTAGGTGTTTCTCATGGTCAGCTTGATTCTTCGAGTAGATAAGAATGTCGTCGATGAAAATGATGACGAATTTATCTAAGTACGGTTTGCAAACGCGATTCATGAGATCCATGAACGCAGCAGGTACATTAGTGAGCCCAAAAGGCATCACTAGGAACTCGTAATGACCATAACGAGTCCTAAATGATGTTTTATGCACGTCTTCATCTCTAACCTTCAGTTGATGGTAGCCTGACCTCAAGTCAATCTTTGAGAAATAACTTGCTCCTTGTAGTTGATCGAACAAATCGTCGATCCTGGGTAAAGGATACCTATTCTTGATCGTGACCTTATTAAGTTCACGATAATCGATGCACAGCCGCATCGATCCATCCTTCTTCTTGACAAACAGGACTGGCGCTCCCCATGGAGACGAACTAGGTTTAATGAAACCTTTAGCTAGCAGTTCATCTAGCTGTGTCCTCAATTCTTTCATCTCCGTTGGAGCCAACCTATAAGGTGCTCTGGCAACGGGTGTTGCTCCGGGGATGATATCAATCCTGAATTCCACTTGCCTATCTGGTGGCAAACCAGGTAGTTCTTCCGGAAAAAACTTCTGGGTATTCAGAAATGGTAGGGATGTCTTCTACCTTCGGTTTAGGCTCATCAATAATCACTTGTGCCATGTAGATGACACAACCCTTCTTTAAACACTTTGAAGCCTTGAGCATAGCTACTTGTTCAGGCAATCCATACTGGGTATCTCCCCGAATGGTAAGTGATTCACCAGACGGAGTCTTTATCACTACCTGCTTTTTATTGCAGACAATTTGGGCCTGGTTATGAGATAACCAGTCCATACCCAAAACTATGTCAAACCCGCTAACTTAAAGGGAAGTAGGGAGAGAGGAAAAGAGTGGTTCTTAATGGATATAACGCATCCATCTAACACAGTTGAGACGGTTTCTATGGTGCCATCTGCTAACTCCACCTCATAATCCACACTTAAGGTTTTGACAGGTAAATTCAGCAATTCACAAAACTTATTATCTACGAACGACTTATCAGCGCCTGAATCAAAAAGTACTCTTGCAAAGACATCGTTTACAAGGAAAGTACCTGTAATAACGTTGTCGTCTAGGACCGCTTCTTTGGCATCCAATCGAAAGACTCTAGCATTAGTCTTCTTAGCCTCTTCAGGCTTCTTGGCGTACTTAGGGCAGTTGGTCTTTATGTTCCCCTTCTCATTGCAGTTGTAGCATGTGGCATCTTTTATCTTCTTGCACTCTATCGTCTTGTGCTCTTTAGATTTGCATATCCCACATGCAGGTGCTCCTGACTTAGAATCAGACTCAAGTCTGCACTTTCCAAAGTGGCGTTTCTGGCAATTCGTGCACTTTGGCTTTTCCTCTGTCCGCTGACTATTCCTTCCAGACCCAGACTTCTTAGAGTCGGTGTTTCCCTTGTGCTTCTTCTCTGACCCTCGTGAGTTATCATCCTCACGCTTCCTCTTACTTTCTTCAGATTTCTTTAGCGATCTCAACCTGACCTCATCTAGAGTAAGGGATAAAGAGAGATCAGCTGCTGACCTAAATGTAGCAGGTCTTGAAGCCTTAACACTAGCTTTGATTTCTGGGGCTAAACCCCCAATGAAGCGAGCAATCCGCTTGGGCTCTGGTGTTACAAGGTAAGGAACCAGTCTGGACAGGGTATTAAAACTGGTGAGGTAAGCTTGACAATCTAAGTTTGTCATCACCAAAGATAAGAAATCAGATTCAATTCTTTCGACCTCATGTTGAGGGCAGTAGTTCTCCATAATGAGGGTAACAAACTGCTCCCATGACATGTTGTAAAGCGGGATCTTCCCAGCAGCTTGAATGAGAGACCTCCACCATGCCAGTGCCTCTCCTTTGAATGATTGGGATACATACTTTACTACATCCCTTTCAGCACAACCGCTGATGTCCACCACCGTGTCCATTTCATCCAACCAGGTCATACAATCTACTGCTCCCTTCTCCCCAGTGAAATCTCGAGGTTTACAAGAAACAAAGTACTTAAAGGTACAAGACTTGGTACGTGGTTCATTATCGAACGCTATCTTCTTGGATGGAACACTGTGTTCATTTGATGAATGTTGATCATCATTCTTCTTTGGCTCCTCTTTCTTAGAGGGTGGCTTCTTATGAGGCTCTGAATGAGTTTTAGGGACAGACTTAGAGTGGGGTATAGATGAGGATCGACTATGCGTCCCACTATACTCCTTAAATTGTTCTTCAACAACTTTAGATACAGCTGTGTCAATTAGTGAACGAAGCTCTCCTTTGGTTATATTAATCCGATCATTATCATCGCGGTTTTCCGAAGGATGACTGTTTATCTCGTCAGAGTCAGCCATGTAGTCTTAGTTTCTACAAAAAGAAGATAAGGGCAAGGTTTATTTAGAAGCCCTTACAGTACTATCGTTCTTAAACGATTTATTAACCATGCTTTTAATACACATTTTAGTTAATTTGTTAAATATAAAAAATTGTTCAGGATCTTTATCATAATCCTAAATTATAAGTTAATAATAGCACAAAAGGCCTAGTAACGTAGACAAGTTTAATTTATAAGCCATGATTTCAGAGAATCAAGGCATTAAGGTTTGAATCAAAGTTCATTACCTTTTCTTGACAGGGAGTTGTTGTAACACCTCAAAAATTTACGTCCTATAATGTCTTGACACGTGTCATAACCTTTGAACGTGTGAAAGAATGTTCTTGAAGGACTAAAGTTGACAAACAATGAAACTATGTAAATACAAGGGTTCAAAGTGTCAACAATGAATAAATATACTTTACAATAACCCTTCATGATGTTTATAACCTTAAACGAATGGATCATGAATAATACGAAGCGAATTGTGAAAGAAAGTGAGAGATTACAAACTACAGGGGTTAAATGTGTCAACATGTTAAGATATACCTCTGAGTGACCGTTTAGTAAACCCGAAGCCTTGTAACGATAAATTATGCTCACTAGAATCTACCATAAAAATTTCACCAAGTTTCGTTACCGTATGAGAAAGTTGTGATAAAACTCGTGTGTGAGGGTTAGAATCGTTAACATTGAAATTTAGGGCTTTTCGGGTGATCACAAAGATACCCGAGGACTTAACAAAGATGGTATAAGCCCTAAAGCCCCCATATGTTATTATTGAAGCCTCTTAATGCAAAGAATAGTGCGAAAGCGATGTTTGGAAGGACCAGGGACCAAATAGTGCAAATAGGGAACCTGATAAGAAGCCTAGCGCACCGCTAGACTTAAGAAGTAACGGTGCGCTACCAGCCATAGCGCACCGCTACAAAAACATGTAACGGTGCGCTAGAGGTGCCCAGCGACAGAAATTATGGACAGCTGCCTGTTTGCATGTTCCAACCGACTTAAATCCTAGTTTTTCGATTCTATGGGCTTCCTAAAGTGGTTTACAACTTATAAGGGGCATATGTACTGGTTTTGGATCATTACTTCACTCATTTGGCATCAATTAGAAGGATCAAAAGTTCTTGTAAAAATTCTTATGTTGCAACATACAACCTCATTTCACTTCTGATCAATTGTGGAGCTTTCAAGCTGATACCAAGCCTTCCAAATTATCCATTAGACTTGTGTAAGTATGTTTAACCCTTCTTAATCAAGTTTTGATTAGTTTATAGCTTAAAAATCAAACCGTCGTAACTACGGTTTGACTTAGTGATAAATCATAAACGGATCATAGATTTGTCGAAACGAAAGTTGTTACAAGTTGGTATTTATATGGGGAATTAACCCCTAAAAGGGCACCCACTGATAACCGTTCTAACTATGTCGTTTGTCGAGTCAAACTTGCCCGAAAAAGTCAACAGAACCATTAAAAATGTATTTAACGATTCAGAAGGCGTGTAATCTGTTTTAACATGCATATAACCTGAAAATAAGTATAAAAACTTGTCTACGCATGTTTGATTCGACAACTCTCTGTTTTTAACCGATTCGGAGCCGAAAGTCACATAGTTTGACTTTCTGCTTTGACCTCGATTCTGACCCGATTATGATAGGTTTGGACATGCCTTAAAGTTCCATTAGGACCTAGTTACATGTGTGTATAACCCACTGCGTTTATACCACATATATCCTTAATTGTCCGACGTTTCCATTAATCGCCTAAATATTGACCGTAATGCCCTTATGACCATAAAACGAGATTTTTGGAAAAATGAAAGTAAAATAATCTTAGTTACTGATTATTAAACATGTCCGTAAATTTTTACATCAGTTGGACATATAGATTAGGAGTTATGCTCAATAACGTAATTAGAACACTTCTTAGTGATTTAACGGCGTCATTAGCGTAAAACCTATCTAAACACCATTTTTGACACCAAACCTTTTACCCACTGATGTAATATAATATTTTGGGATTTTTGAAGATTCTTAAATATTTTTAAACTAATCATAAGCTAGGATTAATGCCTTAATTCGGTAAATACCAAATATACCCTTTTCGGCCATAAAATGAGTTTTACAAATCCTTTTGATACCAATCCAATTGCTACTGATTTTAAATATTAAATGGAGTATTTTGAACTTGTTTAACGGATCAGGAAACTCAGAATGCTATTTTAACCCGTACGTCGTTTAAATGGCTTTATACGCGTATTATACGCATAGTTAGGGTTTAAAACTATTTTGGCATATAAGACTTATAACCAAATTTTATAACCTGTTAAAATAAACCATTTTACTGATTTAATCAGACCCGGATCACAGAAGATAAATTAATCCCTTTTACAATCTTTAAAATGACCAAAATACCCCTACGGGGCATAATATGAGATTAAACTCGTTTTGGGCATAATGGAATGTATCCTACTGATATCACAACATATTTAAGGCATGTTAACTTAGGAAACTTGTTTAGGACTCTTATGGTTACCCGTTACGCTTCATACGCGTTCGGTTCGGTTTATGTAACTAGTTTACATAAATTAGCCGAAACAGGTCAAACCTTATCGTTATTATCTCAAAATCCAGAATGTGTTTAGTTTACCCATATTATACAAGTCTCCAAACTTGTCGGGTCTAAATCACATCCTATCCCGGTCTTCGCTTAATCATGCGTTTTGAACCGTACACCTTTCCTTAAAACTAACCGGTCTAAGTTACGACTTAAATAAGACCCGTTAGGAATCTAATGGGTTAATAAAACCTTCGTTCCAGATTAAGAGCCCCAGTAGAAGTACTTGTGCTTGCTGATTAAGATATACGACTGAGTATAAATTGCATTGCTAGCTCAGGTAAATACTTTTAACTTATTTTCCCTTATACGGGCTTGGGATACGGTATTATAAAAATACCGCTTGGTCGGGTGTAGAAACCTTTTAATCGGAGATGATTAAATTGCATAATCCCGTTTTAATCTGTATTGATTGATAACAAATAACATTGAGGGTTAATGACCGTGTCCTGGATATCCTTGGCTCATTTTAAAAAGTGAATGGCCACGACGTAAGCACAAGGTGTAGACATAACACCTCCTGTTGCATATGTATAACATATACACACTCGTAAGGGTATCTTCTTGTGAGATCATATTTGTGGTGTGTCGATTAATCTTGTCCGGCTTGTATTGTATAATCACCGGCCCTAAATGTTGGACAACCATGTAAATCGGATACAAGATTTTTATTAATAAAATTGTCCCAAGTATAAAAGATTAATTTTGCCTCTGTGCATTTTAATCATTGTGTCAAGATATTTTGTGCCGTTTGCACTCGAATCACTTTTTAAACTTTTTTTCCAAAATGAGTCAGTTAATTGTATTTACCAGTGTAAACTGACGTATTTTCCAAAAGGTTAAGTGACAGGTACTATGCGTAATTGGCTGGGAGCTCAGGGCGTCACTAGGGAATCTTGCAAGTTCTAGAATGCCTAAAGTCTGTTGAACAGTTTTTCTTTTATTGATCCGCCTGTGGATCCTTTACCTTCCATTGTAATACTTTGACATTACTTATATTCGGAATGTAATATATTTATCTTTTTCTTCCGCTGTGCATTTATATATTGTGTTGTTTGACTATTATGTTGCCAACCACGTCACGATACTCCCCACCGGGCCCACCGGTGACACGTGGAAATTCCGGGGTGTGACAGGTTGGTATCAGAGCCAACACTGAGCGAATTAAACACTAGCCTTTTGTGTTTAGTCTCAGTTACACAGTAGCACATTCTTAAACTTCTGAGTCTAGACTTAACATAGGAATACTTTCAATCCTAATCTGGAAATTTTTACTTCCAAATTTTTTATATCTTGGATACGTCGCAAAGCGAAGAAGCTGTATTGGAAATCCTCCACAATCTGGAGCCCGGAAATGCTGAGCTTCGTAAAGCGGCTAGAATGAAACGAGCATCCAAGGAGAGAGCATTCAGAAATAACTTGAAGAAGAAACTCCTTTTGCTGAAGATCGTTTCCCTTAATAGTCCTTATAAGGACATATTTATTTTTCAGTCCCTTCGAGGACACATTATTCCTTTCAAAGACCCGCTTAGGGCAACTCTGTACTTTTATTTTCATATAATGGATTGATTAAACTAAGTTTTCATTCTAAACATGAAATATGAAATAAATGGAAAATAACATCCCTTAGAAGGGAATTGCCTACGGGCTATAATTAATGTCCTCTGAGACTAAGGACAGTGGTAGCCTACAACTCCCTGTCGAGAAAAATAATGAATTTTGATTCACACCTAAAAGCTCGATCCCAAACGATCATGGCTTATAAATTAAACTTGTCCACGTGACTAAGCCTTTTGTGCTATTACTAAATGCCTCGATCCCAGACGATCATGGCTTATAAATTAAACTTGTCCACGTGACTAAGCCTTTTGTGCTATTACTAAATGCCTCGATCCCAGACGATCATGGCTTATAAATTAAACTTGTCTACGCGACTAGGCCATTTGTGCTATTATTAACTTATAAATTAGGATTTATGATAAAAATCCTGAATAAAATAAATATCCTTCCTTCCTTGCCAGTAGGCATTTTAAAAAGAATCTTAAGGGTGAAACCTAGCCTACGCGGTCAAGATGGTGAAACCTACCCAAGGGATTCAGATCCTTGTTAACACCTAAGAACGTGTTAGCACTCCTGACAAATGTGATTCGATAAAATCACAACAGTCATCATTATATTGGATTCTTCCAATTTTCTTATCTAGCCTAGTGATTTAGAAATCATGGCTTGTGTCATCCTATAAGATGATCATTTTATAAACATCCGATAGTGATGAAGTGCCTACGGGCTACACTTGTTATCCGATAAGACAACGACAGTGGTGGTCTTTGACCTCCTATCTAAAAAGGTTGGACTAGGTCCAAGCATAATAGTCGGTAGGATCCATACGATCTCGACTGATAGCATCTGAGAAGATGATCATATTATAACCATCCCTCAGAAGGGAAATGCCCACGGGCTAAATCTATTGTCCTAAAAGACAAAAGACAGTTGAAGTCTACAACTCCCTGTCAAGAGAAGGTAATGAACTTGAGTCAAAACCTTAATGCCTCGATTTTCTGAAATCATGGCTTATAAAATTTAGAACTGTCCTTATGACTAGGCCTTTCGCGCCACTTCAATATCCTTAATGTTTTATAACTAGGATAAAATTATCATGGAAAATACTAATTAAATATAACTAACAAGTTAACCAATATGGTTTATATTAACATGGTTGTTGAATCGTCAAAGATGATGATTCCATAAAAACCTCTGAATAAATCATTGTTAATATTTATGTAGCAATCAAGCTACATGGCTGGATTAGATGAAGTTAACAGTCACTTGAAGGAGAGCAATGATACTACCAGAATTAATGTAACTGGAGCAGAACTACAGGCAATAATAGATTATGCTGTTACTCGAGCACTTGATCGGCAGTATGATGAGTCAAATGATATACACTCTAAGACTCTATCTGCGGCTCGTTGTAAGCCCCCTCTTAAAACACATGAGTCAAGGGAGGACGATGTTCATGACTTGTCAAATCAAAGGAATATTCCGTCTAGACAAGTTGTGTTTCATCAAGAGGCACCAGTTAAGACCTGTTCGTATAAATATTTTGTCTCCTGCAAGCCCAGAGACTTTACAGGAGAAGAAGGGGCCATCGATTGCATGACATGGCTCGACGAGATGGACGCTGTTGTTGACATCAGCGGTTGTGCGGAGCAAGATGTTGTGAAATTTGTTTCACAATCATTCAAAGGAGAAGCGTTGGCATGGTGGAGATCATTGCTCCAAGCCACGGGAAAAGTTCTACTCTACAACTTATCTTGGGAGCAATTTGTTGCATTAGTCAAAGAAAACTACTGCCCTCAGCATGAGGTAGAAAAGATAGAATCGGACTTCTTGACTTTGGTCATGGAAAATTTGGATTGTCAGGCATATGTGACAAGTTTCAACACTATGTCCCGCCTAGTTCCTTATCTAGTCACCCCTGAACCTAAACGCATAGCGCATTTCATTGGAGGCCTAGCACCAGACATAAAAGGGAATGTTAAAGCATCTAGGCCAACCACATATAGGTCCGCGGTGGACTTATCCTTATCACTCACCTTAGATGCAATCAGAATTAAGTCTGTTAAGGCTTCTGGCGAGAGAAGAAGAGAAAGAGAGGAGGAAAACTCTCATCAAACTAACAAGAAGAAGAAGGGAAGCTCGGAGCGCGGGAAGGATTCCGAGTTTAGGAAGAACTCGAGTCAGTCTGATAACAGACCCAAATGCAGTAACTGCAAAAAGCAGCATTTTGGAAAATGTACAATAGACCCACGCGCTAAATTGTGTGGAATTTGCAAGACCAAGGGTCATAAAACCTTAGATTGCAAGGGGTTAAAGAACGCCACATGTTACAATTGTAACGAGGAAGGGCACATCAAAACCAACTGCCCAAAGCTTATAAAGAAGCCGGGAGAGGCCAGGAAAATAAACGCATGAGTCTTCTGGATGAACGCCAGGAAATGGTGCAGAAGGACAACTATATAGCAGGTACCTTTCCTTATCAAGCAGTTTATGCAGAAATTTACTTGATACTGGCACATATGATTCAATATTGAACAATAACTATAGAGAACTGTTGTCTACGCCTGATTAGGATTCCGGTCATTTAATACGAGGTAGAAATTGGCCGATGATACTTTAGAAAATGCTCCAACAAACCTTAGATGGATATTTTATATCTAATAGGGATCACTCTTTTCTGATGTTCCTATGGCAAGCTTTCAAGCTACCTAAATTCTTAAATATAATAAAGACAGATGTGACGTTTTGATCCTCTGTCAGAAAAGTGATGGACTAGGTCCAAATCTTTAATACCATTGATGGTCTTTTGCGACCTAGGCTAAGTAATGTTAATATATATTTTAAATAACGTTCATTAAGAATGTTAGTGCTATATTAGCCTGTATGGGTTATTGATACCATGGTTAGTATATATATTAAGGCCATCAGGATGAGAAATAGCAATTGTTGGATTGCAACTAAGAAATTGTTTTATTGGTATTAGGAACCAATATCGAGTATGGCAAACTCGGATAAGACAACAGTCAATCGCGCCATTGATGACGCGACGCATGCTAATGATGCTGAAATTATAAACCTTAGAATTTCCAAAGATGTTCTTCAAACTATGATAGATGCAGCCGTTGGAAAAGCTGTGAAGAAGGCTGTGAAAAAGTTCAAGGAGCCCCATGCTGCTCGGTCCAAATTGTATCTAGGACCACATTTCCTTACTCTTAAGGAGGATCTCGTTCATGCCTCTGATGCAAAGGATGAACTAAAAAGGAAAAGGGAGGTAGATAACTCCCAGAGTTCTAAGAAAAAGAACAAACAAAAGTCCGACCAGAAACCAGTATGTGAGACCTGCAAGAAGCGCCATTATGGGAAATGCAGGTTCGAACCAAAATCCAAATCGCAGCCCAGGGCTTGTGGGATCTGCAAGTCTAAGGGACATAAAACGTTGGACTGTAAGGACATGAAGAATGCTGTCTGTTTCGGCTGTAATGAGAAAGGCCACATCAAGACTACGTGCCCTAAATCTGTCAAAGGAAATGCGGCGGAGGAAGTAAAGCCTAAAATTGAAAGCGCCTAAAATGCCTGAGCTAGTCCATAAATAATAGCATCAGGTACGTCCCATACCATTTAGCATTGATTATATCTGCTCAATATTTTACGTTAATGCAAGGGGCAATAAACCTTCAGTAAACCATAAGCTTAGCAAACTTTTGATTTCATTCATAAGAACTTCAGATATTAAAAATAAGGTATAATTTACCAAGGAAATCTTTAATAACCCTCTCTCCCATCCTCGGAGATAAATCCTTTCATAAGAATCTAGAGTACTCTTCCCCAAAAAGAGTACGACAATATATATTACTTTATTTTATTAATTTCTCATTATTTTATGTCGCCTGCGAATGCCAAACTATGTTTGATGAGAGTGCCATATGAGGATTGGCGTATCCTAGTGTGTCCCATAGATTGCTTCCATGCCTGATCAGTATGGAGGTTTAATGCATGGAACCCTGAGATATCCCAACGATCATATTGTACTAAAGTCGACTAGTAGTATTCAAAGGAGATATCCAGAATGGAATTGTCCAAGTAAATCTTCCTGATTAAGGAGTTCTTGGACTCATAACATAAATGTGTCACTTAATTGACACAAACAATGGTGGATGAATTGGAGCCTGAGATTTGTAAAAATCTCTGTAACCTCCTTGTACCTTGATTATCTTCTCCTAATATTACCCTGTTTGCCCCTGAGAGGCAGGTAGAGTTAAGGTTTAAATTCCGTTTAAGGCTGTGTTATTATGAAATCTCCAAAACGGTTAGTACCATCATTGGAAGAATCGAAACCCTGATTAAATGAGTTTAAAATAGAGGGTTTATATAGCTTAACTCAATATCCTAGAAATCCGGTATAGTTAATTATGAAAGACGGTTCATTTTTGCTTATGCATTATCACCGCAACCCTAATTAGGCAACGATTAAGAATTGGCCATCAGCTGCCCAGGATCGTCGACTTGTTCGACTCACGCCAAGGATTAACTATTCCTTAAAATTAGTTAAGCAGTGGTTCGAATAACCATCTCACCTTAAAATAAGCTTTTCTATAATAATTAATATGTAAGTATTAAGGTTACTCCTTTGGAGACCTAGTATAGATGGAATGTTAAACATCTATTGTTAGATAGAGAATTGGTAAGTCCAATTATCAAGATCTGAAAGTTGCCTGGGGGACAACAAATAAGATCATACAAATCCATAATTGATTTTAGGTTGCCAGTATACGGCAAGAAATCAAGGAGTTATGAAAATAGCAAACTTCCTAAGTTCTTGTTAAGGAATATAGTTTAACAAAAGATATCACCCAGGAAGGGTGTACCAAATTTGTGAAATTATCAGACTAGTTAAGCTCTGAATTTATGGAAATCATTCGAAGGAAATCGAATGTATCAAGATCAAGTAGCTTGTAAGCTAAAACCTACTTAAGGAGTTTGACGGAGCTCGCAATACATTGCACAATAGTGACTGGAGGATGTGTTCCGTCAATAAGTCAAGAAGCACTATCACATAATGATATGCAGAATTATGATGTGATGAGCATCCTGTATCGATTGAGGATCGACAGGTCAAGAAGCTCCAAAAGGATACATACGCCTAATATAAGAGCCACTTTGGGAGCTTGGAAAGACTCCAGATATGCTATAAAAGTTAAGTCCCTTATTCGACAAAGAGTACTTCCATCATTTTAACAAATCTCGAGGTCGAGATTTCTTTTAAGGGGGTGAGGATGTAACACCTCAAAAATTTACGTCCTATAATGTCTTGACACGTGTCATAACCTTTGAACGTGTAAAAGAATGTTCTTGAAGGACTAAAGTTGACAAACAATGAAACTATGTAAATACAAGGGTTCAAAGTGTCAACAATGAATAAATATACTTTACAATAACCCTTCATGATGTTTATAACCTTAAACGAATGGATCATGAATAATACGAAACGAATTGTGAAAGAAAGTGAGAGATTACAAACTACAGGGGTTAAATGTGTCAACATGTTAAGATATACCTCTGAGTGACCGTTTAGCAAACCCGAAGCCTTGTAACGATAAATTATGCTCACTAGAATCTACCATAAAAATTTCACCAAGTTTCGTTACCGTATGAGAAAGTTGTGATAAAACTCGTGTGTGAGGGTTAGAATCGTTAACATTGAAATTTAGGGCTTTTCGGGTGATCACAAAGATACCCGAGGACTTAACAAAGATGGTATAAGCCCTAAAGCCCCCATATGTTATTATTGAAGCCTCTTAATGCAAAGAATAGTGCGAAAGCGATGTTTGGAAGGACCAGGGACCAAATAGTGCAAATAGGGAGCCTGATAAGAAGCCTAGCGCACCGCTAGACTTAAGAAGTAACGGTGCGCTAGCAGCCATAGCGCACCGCTACAAAAACATGTAACGGTGCGCTAGAGGTGCCCAGCGACAGAAATTATGGACAGCTGCCTGTTTGCATGTTCCAACCGACTTAAATCCTAGTTTTTCGATTCTATGGGCTTCCTAAAGTGGTTTACAACTTATAAGGGGCATATGTACTGGTTTTGGATCATTACTTCACTCATTTGGCATCAATTAGAAGGATCAAAAGTTCTTGTAAAAATTCTTATGTTGCAACATACAACCTCATTTCACTTCTGATCAATTGTGGAGCTTTCAAGCTGATACCAAGCCTTCCAAATTATCCATTAGACTTGTGTAAGTATGTTTATCCCTTCTTAATCAAGTTTTGATTAGTTTATAGCTTAAAAATCAAACCGTCGTAACTATGGTTTGACTTAGTGATAAATCATAAACGGATCATAGATTTGTCGAAACGAAATTTGTTACAAGTTGGTATTTATATGGGGAATTAACCCCTAAAAGGGCACCCACTGATAACCGTTCTAACTATGTCGTTTGTCGAGTCAAACTTGCCTGAAAAAGTCAACAGAACCATTAAACATGTATTTAACGATTCAGAAGGCGTGTAATCTGTTTTAACAGGCATATAACCTGAAAATAAGTATAAAAACTTGTCTACGCTTGTTTGATTCGACAACTCTCTGTTTTTAACCGATTCGGAGCCGAAAGTCACATAGTTTGACTTTCTGCTTTGACCTCGATTCTGACCTGATTATGATAGGTTTGGACATGCCTTAAAGTTCCATTAGGACCTAGTTACATGTGTGTATAACCCTCTGAGTTTATACCACATATATCCTTAATTGTCCGACGTTTCCATTAATCGCCTAAATATTGACCGTAATGCCCTTATGACCATAAAACGAGATTTTTGGAAAAATGAAAGTAAAATAATCTTAGTTACTGATTATTAAACATGTCCGTAAATTTTTACATCAGTTGGACATATAGATTAGGAGTTATGCTCAATGACGTAATTAGAACGCTTCTTAGTGATTTAACGGCGTCATTAGCGTAAAACCTATCTAAACACCATTTTTGACACCAAACCTTTTACCCACTAATGTAATATAATATTTTGGGATTTTTGAAGATTCTTAAATATTTTTAAACTAATCATAAGCTAGGATTTATGCCTTAATTCGGTAAATACCAAATATACCCTTTTCGGCCATAAAATGAGTTTTACAAATCCTTTTGATACCAATCCAATTGCTACTGATTTTAAGTATTAAATGGAGTATTTTGAACCTGTTTAACGGATCAGGAAACTCAGAATGCTATTTTAACCCGTACGTCGTTTAAATGGCTTTATACGCGTATTATACACATAGTTAGGGTTTAAAACTATTTTGGCATATAAGACTTATAACCAAATTTTATAACCTGTTAAAATAAACCATTTTACTGATTTAATCAGACCCGGATCACAGAAGATAAATTAATCCCTTTTACAATCTTTAAAATGACCAAAATACCCATACGGGGCATAATATGAGATTAAACTCGTTTTGGGCATAATGGAATGTATCCTACTGATATCACAACATATTTAAGGCATGTTAACTTAGGAAACTTGTTTAGGACTCTTATGGTTACCCGTTACGCTTCATACGCGTTCGGTTCGGTTTATGTAACTAGTTTACATAAATTAGCCGAAACAGGTCAAACCTTATCGTTATTATCTCAAAATCCAGAATGTGTTTAGTTTACCCATATTATACAAGTCTCCAAACTTGTCGGGTCTAAATCACATCCTATCCCGGTCTTCGCTTAATCATGCGTTTTGAACCGTACACCTTTCCTTAAAACTAACCGGTCTAAGTTACGACTTAAATAAGACCCGTTAGGAATCTAATGGGTTAATAAAACCTTCGTTCCAGATTAAGAGCCCCAGTAGAAGTACTTGTGCTTGCTGATTAAGATATACGACTGAGTATAAATTGCATTGCTAGCTCAGGTAAATACTTTTAACTTATTTTCCCTTATACGGGCTTGGGATACGGTATTATAAAAATACCGCTTGGTCGGGTGTAGAAACCTTTTAATCGGAGATGATTAAATTGCATAATCCCGTTTTAATCTGTATTGATTGATAACAAATAACATTGGGGGTTAATGACCGTGTCCTGGATATCCTTGGCTCATTTTAAAAAGTGAATGGCCACGACGTAAGCACAAGGTGTAGACATAACACCTCCTGTTGCATATGTATAACATATACTCACTCGTAAGGGTATCTTCTTGTGAGATCATATTTGTGGTGTGTCGATTAATCTTGTCCGGCTTGTATTGTATAATCACCGGCCCTAAATGTTGGACAACCATGTAAATCGGATACAAGATTTTTATTAATAAAATTGTCCCAAGTATAAAAGATTAATTTTGCCTCTGTGCATTTTAATCATTGTGTCAAGATATTTTGTGCCGTTTGCACTCGAATCACTTTTTAAACTTTTTTTTCCAAAATGAGTCAGTTAATTGTATTTACCAATGTAAACTAACGTATTTTCCAAAAGGTTAAGTGATAGGTACTATGCGTAATTGGCTGGGAGCTCAGGGCGTCACTAGGGAATCTTGCAAGTTCTAGAATGCCTAAAGTCTGTTGAACAGTTTTTCTTTTATTGATCCGCCTGTGGATCCTTTACCTTCCGTTGTAATACTTTGACATTACTTATATTCGGAATGTAATATATTTATCTTTTGCTTCCGCTGTGCATTTATATATTGTGTTGTTTGACTATTATGTTGCCAACCACGTCACGATACTCCCCACCGGGCCCACCGGTGACACGTGGAAATTCCGGGGTGTGACAGTTGTAGGCTACCACTGTCTTTAGTCTCAGAGGACGTTAATCATAGCCCGTGGGCACTTCATCCATAAGGGATGATTATATAAATAAGGGGATTTAGAATAACCCAATTAAAAATGACTTATGTGATTTTCATCGTATCACACTTTGTCGAGCATGTTAATATGCTTTCAGATGTTTAACAAAAATTTGAATCTCTTAAATAGGTTCTACCATCTTAGCCATGTCTATAATGACATTTAGGCTAGGTTTTACTCTTTAGATTCTTTTTAATAATTAACGCAGAACAATCCTTAATTGGAATGTTGACGAGGATCTGAATCTAATTGTGGAACTACCATCTTGGCCCTGCCTTAAAATGACACATGAGCTAGGTCTTGTCCTTATTAGATTTTGCCATTTTATTATAATGGTAGATCTTATAATATAGGAATGATGTTTTAAACATAATCGTTCCTTTAAAATTTAAACAAGTATATGGTTGCCCTAAACAGGACTTCTAATAATATAAAATAAATGACTTGCCCATGCAAAGGCTAATCAGTAAGATAATCAAGGGAGTAATTAAAAGACAATGAAACAAATTGGAATTTGTCCTATATTCTTGTCTAGACTCAAGAATGTGCAACTGTGTAGCTGAGATTAAGCGCAAAAGGCTAGCGTTTAATTCACTCAGTGTTGGCTCTGATACCAACCTGTCATACCCCGACTTTCCACGTGTCACCAGTGGGCCCGGTGGGGAGTATCGTGACGTGGTTGTCAACATAATAGTCAAACAACACAATTATATAAATGCACAGCGGAAGCAATTTAAAAGATATAATACAACCGAATTTATTATTGTAATATCAAATGTCACAATATTCGGAAGTTTATCCACACACGGATCGAAAATAAAATAGAAACAATAGTTCAACAGACTTTGACATCTAGAGCTTGCGAGACTTGAGTAATGATGCCTGGAGTAGCCAGCCTATTTCGTCTAGCACCTGCACTTAACCTTTTTGGAAAATACGTCAGTTTACACTGGTAAATACAACTCAACTGACTCGTTTTGAAAAGAGTTTGTAAATTGATTTGAATGCACTTCGGCACAAAAATATCTTTATAACTTGGGACAATTATTTGTATATAATCTTGTATACAGATTTACTTATTTTCCGTCCATTAGCACCGGTTAGAAGAGCCGGTTTAAGTTAACTGACACGCCACAGGTATATTGCCCACAAGGTTGATTCCTTTAGTGGATTACCAGTTTTTACATAATGCATCTTTCAGGTGTACGCCTACACCCTGTGCTTAGGTCGTGGCCATTTCGTAAAATCATGCCAAGGATATCCGGGACATGGTCATTTAACCCCCAAGGGCCATACATCAAATAATACAGAATAAAGCGGGTTATGTAAATACATTAATCACAATCCGATTTAAATGACTACATACCCGACCAAGCGATACTTTTATAGTAACGTACCCCAAGCCCATATAGGGAAAATAAGTTAAGAGTATTTACCTGAGCAAAGTATCAATCAAATACAGCAAAATGCAAGTACTTTTACTGGGCTCCTAATCTGGAACGAAGGTTTATAATAACCTATTAGATTTCTAACGGGTCCTTAATTTAGCCTTAGCTTAGACCGGTTAGTTTCAATGATACAGTTCGTACGCACTATTAAGCGAAGACCGGATAGAATGTGATTTAGACCCAACAAGTTTGGAGACTTTTTTAATATGGGTATTTCATACACACTCTGGATTTTGAGATAAAACCGATAAGGTTTGGCCCGTTTAGGCTAGTTTATGTAAACCAGTTACATAAACCGAACCGAACGCGTAATAAGCGTAACGGGTATTCATATGAGCTATTTACAGGTTTCCTAAGTTAATATGCTTTATATATGTTATGACATCGGTAAGTTGTCTTTCGTTATGCCCGTAACGAGTTTAAACACAAACTATGCCCCTTAGGGGTAGTTTGATCATTTAAAAGTTTATAAAAGAGTTTAAGTATTTATCTGAGTTACAGGTCTGATGTAATCAGCAAAAATACTTATTTTACCATGTTATAACAGTAGATTAAGGTATATATGTGAAACTTATCCATTATAACCAAACTAGGCCCCATAGGGGTATTTTGGTAATTTCACATAAGCCGAAAAGCTCAAAACTGAAGTCTCAGTTTAACAAGCTTTTCCTACTGTTAAAATATTATAATGTGCCTCAAATATCAGTAGGTATCAACCCTTGTATGTTTAAAATAGTTTTAGTACATACTATGCGTTAAAAACGCTTAAAAAGGCGATTAGAGGCCATTTCCGGGTACGATACTTAAATCTGATATTTTTATATTTCCAGAAGGCTTAAAATGATTTATTTATCATATGTGATCAGTAGCAAAAGGTTTCGAGTCGTTTAGATATGTAAAACTCATTTTATAGCCCGTAAGGGCAAAACCGACAATTACCGGATTAAGCCTACGACTATAAGTTATGCTCATCCTAAAATTTATTAAAAATCTTTAAAAATCCCGAAATAATATATTACATCAGTGGGTAAAAGATTTGATATCAAAAAGTAGGCTTAACTAGGCTATACGCTAATTACGCCGTTTTATTAACATAAGGCTCTAATTTTACGCTAAGCATAACTCTTATTCTACACCTCAAACTGATGTCAAACTTTGCATACAAGTCTATATATCAGTAATTAAGGTTTCTACTCTTTTACATTTTCAAAAATCACGTTTTAAGGTGAAAAGGGCATAATGGTCAACATATGAGCAACTAACGGAATCATGCGTATTAATCGGTTAACTAATGAACCATAGTGTATAATCACAGAGGGTTATACTAGCATGTAACCTGGTCCAAATAAGGCTCTTAGGTATTTCTAAATCATACCAAAACGGATCAGAACTGAAAGTCAAAGTGAAAGTCAAACTATGCGACTTTCGGTTCCGAACCGGGTCTAAACAGGAAATTGTCGGGTTGAACATGTTTAGACATGTTCTTACACTTATTACTAAGTTATAACAATGATCGAACAGTTTGTATATGATCTACATTGCTAATTATGCATAAATTGTAATTTAAGTATCCTGTTGACTTTTTCTTAGCAAGTTTGACCCGACTTTTGACCTGGTTAGAGTGGTAATCAGGGGGACCCCTTTTGAGGGTTTATTACCCACATAATTACCAACTTATAACTACTTTTAATTCGAGATATGACCGAGCCATTGTTGACTAATCTCGAAGTCAAACCGTAATTACGATGGTTTGACTTTTAGCTAAATAACTAAGCTAAACATTATTAAAAAAGGATTAGCAAACTTACAATAGTCCTAAGCTTGATTAGTGGTCACTTGGAAGCAGACTTGAGCTCCAGGAATGATCAGAAAGCTTGAGAGGAGGTGTGAAGAATGAGTTGCAACTCCATGGCCTTTTATAGTGTTTAATCCACCATAAGAAGTTGACACTTGGGTCTACAACTCTCCACAACTGATCAACAAGTGTTCCTAGTGCTTAGGGGGTGTTTAGGGGTCGTCCAAGATGAGGCAAATCGGTTAAAAGTCGAACACAAAGGCTATGGCAGACAAATAACCAAGAAATTCGCATCAGGTGGCCCTGGGCGTGACGCGACGGACCCCCCCCCCCCTGGGCCTCGCGTCGCGCGACCCCATGTCTGACTCAAATCTATCTTTTAGATTTTTATGTTTTGATCCTTGCCCCTTCAAACTTTGCTTAGACTTCCTTTCTTGCATTTTGCACCCTCCACATTGATGTTTAAGGGCTTCAAGACTTTTACCCACTTTGTTAAGTCCCCGGTTAACCTAATTGTTACCCGAAAAGTCCTAACTTTCAACGTTTACGCTTTAACCCTTCGCACACGAATTTGGTCATAACTTTCTCATACGATAACGAAACTTTACAAAATTTAAATCATGCATTCTAGTGAGCATAATTAACCGTTACAAAGCTTCGGGTTTGTCAAAAGGTCACTCAGAGGTATAACTTAAACATGTTGACACATTTAGCCCCTGTAGTTTGTAATCTCTCACTTTTAGCTCCGTATGATCCATGATTTATTCGTTTGAAGGTATGAGCATCTTGTAGGGTTGATATACACTATATTTATTCACTGTTGACATTTAGAATACGTATATTCACATACTTTCCATGATTGTCAACTTTAGTCCTTTCATAACATTCTTTCACACGTTCAAACATTTGACACGTGTCTACACGTTATAGGACGTGAATTTTTCGAGGTGTTACAATAGAATACCGTTACTCGTTAAGAGGGGAATGTGGGGGTTTCCCTCTTAACCGGGCTCCGGCGTGAGAATAAGCGACTGCTTTGAGGAGATAATTGAGTATTAAGAGTGAGAGTAGAGGGAATGGAATGTTTAACCTGTGAAGTGAGGTCTCTATTTATTGCCGAAGAGGTGTAAGAGGATATGGGCTGATGGGCCTTGGGCCTGAAGGCGAGAACATAGAGGATATGTTCCTTGTCTCACTGGTGTCGACCGTTAGTGGCTTCTAGGAGCTTTCTGGAGTTGGCGCAATGTGATTGGAGCCACGTGTCACTGTTGACGGCCTGGCCGCCCCTCTGCCATCAGCAGGTAAGTGGAGATCGTGGGGCAGTTGTCTCTGCCCTGTGATTGGTGCCATGTAGGCGTCCTTAAGTACTTTTTGTCTCCTGCATGTCAGACGATCGTGGAGCACGATTGAGCAGGGCCAGAAGGACGCTGATTGGCTCTTTACTTGTACCTTGTGTACTATCTGAAACAGCCTTGCGCTGCAGCCCTGCGCGATTCTTGATGGGCACGTAACTATCTCGCGCAGGGTTTGGATGACTGAGTGCTCTTTCATAATGCTAAGTGTTGTAATTGGAGCTTCCTATTGTCCGGCCTCGCGCAGGTTAAAATAGAAGGTGTTGTGGCCCGCGCGAGGTGCCAATAAGAAATTTGTTAAAATAAGGAGTATGGTCCCGCGCGCGACCCTGCCCCTTCAAAACCTAACTTTCTGGAGGTTTGCGCGGCTTTTTTGGGACCATACCCCTTCAAAACCTAACCTTCTAATCTATTTTAATGTTTCTCCAAAGTTTTTATTAAGACGTTTTCTTTTATAATACTTTGAAAATCATTTAATTTTTAAGTTAAAATTTTGTTATTTCTTGTAAACAATGGATAAATCATTTTAACGATAAATAAACATGTTAATGTTCTTATTATAAATATTTAAAAATCAGGAATAAAACTAATAATTCTTAGTAGCATGAGTTAAACACTAAAACAATTTAAACTTAAACATAAAAATATATGGATTTGGCCAACTATTATAACTTATTGGTTCGGTTATTGAAAGTTGTTATCCGAAAACCGAAACGTCGATTTTTGTTTCGATTCGGTTTTTTTGGTTACGGTTCAGTTATTTCAATTTTATGCTCACCTCTAAATTGTGTGATTCACCGTAGTACTAAAAATGATGACATTCGTTTTACTTGGGACCATTGTTAATAGTCGCACTATGCATAATTAACTGACTCATAACCATAAAACCAAACCAATATAACCAAACCTAACAAAAAACCGGTGAGTCAGTTTGGAGTGTTTTTTAACTAAAATAAATGGGTCAGTTTACATTATTAGAGGTCGGTTAACGTACAAAATCCCTTAACGTACATTGCGTACGCGATTCAGAATCAACATGCGAAGTTGGGTTTTAACAGAATTGTCCTTCTAGTTAACAGGATTACATATAAAATGACCAAATTGCCCTTCTCGTTAACAGAAAAAATAGATGAAGTTAACCCAGTGGACTAAAATGGTAATGGTGAAACTTTTTGGACTCACAGGCGAAAAATGAAACATTTAGACTAAAGTGATAAATCGACCCAAACCATAGAGACTAAAATTGCATTTAACTCAAAAATTTATTAGACCATGGGGTATGGGGCTTGGGTTGGGGCGTGGGTTGGCTGAAAACGCCCAAGCCACCACCCGGGGGCTTGGGTTGGGGCGTGGGTTGGGCGTGGCCCTTGGGGCTTGGGTTTGAAGCCGGGCGTGGGGCGGGCTAGCAAGGTGACATGGCGGGCTCTCAATGGCCAAACCAAACTCATGCTCCCATCCCAAGCCCCACCATACCCCATGGGCGTGGGTTTGGATTTGTTTTCCACGTGCCACCATACCCCATAACCTTATATCCAATATTACATTGGCCCAATGGGTCGTCTACTTAATATCAGACGATGTCCAATGACCAGAATAGTTTCCCACAAAGGCATGCAAACAGCTGTCCCTTTGTTCGAACGCCAGTTCTTTCGAGCATTTCGTCGAACACTTTCCACTCAACACTTCCTCAACTCCAAAACTCTTCAATTCTGCACTCAAGCAACTGGTAGTTTCAAATCTATCAAACACGAACAAACAATTGACGTTTCTCAATCGATCAACGAGGATAAAGAATAACCCAAAAGCTTATGTGGAAGGATAGAGAAACTAGCGAAAGGAGTCCCTGTTGGATTCGCGTTCCAGAGCTGGATGGGCGATGGGTTTCCGATCGACAGAGGCGATATCTTTCACACCATTAATCGTTTACGCAAACGGAAGTTCAATAAGCGTGCACTTAAGGTAATGCCCGTAAGGTGTTTGTGTAAATGTCTGAAAGAACATACCCGAATATTTTACCTTATTTTTGCTCTTTTTTTAATTAAATAGCTTCTTCTATTTCTTTGTAATATTGGGTGTGTAACACCCCGAAAATATAAAACTTGATATTAGAATTATAAAGCATAAATAAACAAGCATAGATTACTGATCCTCATCACAAGAGGATTACAAGGTATGTAAAATTTGATGAAAACTCTCAACTTGAAATTCTCATGAAATTGGGAAAATCTGATATTTATGGCTGCATGTCTGTTTTATGATGGATTAGGAACAATATAGAGTCTAGGGACAAACCCTAGACAAATACAAGTTGAGATCATGTGAAATTTTAGTGAAATCTATGAACACCATTGTAGGTGATTAGTGGGTTTTGTATAATTTGATGAACACTAGGAATTTTGGGTGTTGTTCTAGTGTAAATAGACAGTTGTGAAGTAACTTCAGAAGTATAGAAGCTAACAATTATGTAAAATGGTTGATTGATGTGAAATTAGGTCTAAGTGATAAGTTAGAGACTTGATATTTAATCATGTAAAAATCTGCCCTTAAGGTGTTTGTGAAAATGCCTCAAAGAAGGCTTAAAACTGAAATTCAAAGTTTAAACGCATAATTATGATGTTTTGGTGTATTATGCGATATATGGTTAAAAGAGAGTTCTAAACATGTCATAAATGAACTCTATAGGAAAGGACGCAGGAGCGTCAAGCGGACAAGCAGGTGGCGAATCACGTTTGAAAGGCCTACTTTGAAGGTATGTAACGTGACCGTTACTTAAGTGAAATTTTGTTAAATTACGAATAGTCGTATTGTAGAATAGAAGTTGTGTAAATTTTAAAAGCAATGGTGTTCGCTAAATTGAATAATGGGTCAAGGATGGATAAGATCTCGTTGGTAGTCATTGTATTGGAAGGTTCCGTAGATGAGCCAAACGGGTCGAATAATCAAATAAAGCATAGATATTGCTTCATAATACGATTGATTGGTCTTTTATTATCGATTAATAATTGATATATCAAAATATAAGAATTTAGTATGTTGTTTAGTTAAAACGAAAGATCCAAGAAGTTGGATTTGGCTGAAATAAATAAAGAAGACAAAACATAACCTTTCAGGGACTACCGTAAATTACGGTGGTACCGTAATTTACGGTAGAGGCCAAAAGGTTACGGCAGGATCCTACTGATTTACGGTAGACCATTATTTCCAGGATCTACCGTAACTTACGGTGTCTACCGTAAGTTACGGTAGAGTCCTATATCATTTGTTGAATTTGGTATATTCTCGTTAATTGAATTCGTTTTTGAGCATAATTTCGATTATGAAATATTTCTAAGAACTTTAACACAAAGATTTGTTAAAAATCTTTAGTTTTCAGATTTTGCAATGATGTGGACGACAATCAAGCATGATAAAGAACCGAACACAACTTTTGAAGCTTCCGCGTTATCTAAATAGACAATGTTTTTGGAAATGTAATCTTTTTGCTAATTAACTATGAATGTTTGAATTAGTTGTTAGTTGACTAATGTTTTGCTACCTATAAACTTAATCTATGAAACTTATGATATAACTAGACATCTTTTATCTAAAATGGTATGAATTATCATTAATTCAAGTAAAATTAGACGGGTGTTACAGGGTGTCTTAGGATGATGTGATAATTTAAACATATACTACTGATCACCACTGGAATTGCTCACTAGGTCCTTTAATCTGGCAAATATTTTGTAGCTGTAAAATCTTGGAAAAAATGTTGAAACTCTTTCATATGGAAATGAGGAGTTATCACTTGTGATTCTGATTCACTCTGCCCTTTGAAATGCAGACTTTTGAGTTCTATTTGATATGGGATTTATCTTATAAATAGGGATGCATCCGAATGCTGTCTGATATGATTTTCCGGTCTTTGAAATTGTTCATTTTACTGTACTTGTGAAATGAATGTGCATTTGTCTGTTAAGTATACATGCCTATATACTATAAAGCTTTGTTTACGAACAAGCGAAATGCCTCAGTGCCTTGAGGCGGCGCTTCATGTACAACCCGGTCAAACTTGGTCAAAGTTAGGGTCTGTAAAAAGGCATATGTAAAACAGATGACATAGATATGAATTTTGTTTATATGTTTCTTAATCTTTTGCAGGTGATGGAATGGGTGATTAGGGAACGACCTTACATGCCAAAGCAACTTGATTACTCGTATTCGTATCTACTAGAATTCACTGCAAAGCTTCACGGGACAAGGTGAAAAACTCTTTTCTCACATCCCTATAGAATTCCAAGATGAATTACTCTACAACAATCTCGTAATCGCGTGCTTAGATAAAGGCATGATAAGATTATCATTAGCTTACATGAAAAAAATGAGAGAACTCGGTTATTCCATCTCGTACATGGTCTTTAATCGCTTAATAATCCTCCATTCAGAACCGATGGCTGGTGTATCAGCTCGATGTAAAAAGCGCTTTCCTTAATGGAGAATTAGAGGAAACAGTGTTTGTTGAACAGCCCAAGGGTTTTGTCAAGAGCGGTGAGAAAACAAAGTTTATTGACTCAAAAGAGGTCTTTACGGTTTAAAACAAGCCCCAAGAGCTTGGTTTAAACGTATTGAGATGTACTTTCTTAAGGAAGGATTCAAGAAGAGCCGTTATGATCACACGTTGTTTATCAAGAAGGTGTGGAATAAAGTTGTGGTTGCTAACCTTTATGTGGATGATCTGATTTATACTGGTAATGATGAGGTGATGTGCAACAGTTTCAAAAGGTCCATGATGCAGGAATCTAAAATGACAGACTTGGGCAAAATGAGATACTTCCTGGGAGTAGAGGTGGTTCAAAGTGAGGCTGGGATTGGAATTTGCCAAAAGAAGTATGCAAAGGACACTATGAAGCGATTTGATCCGTGGGAAGGCAATCCTGTTAGAAATCCGATTGTGCCTGGTACTGTAGTCACAAAGGCAGGTGTGGGGAAAGAGGTAGATGGAACTGAGTACAAGAGATTAGTGGGAAGTTTGATGTATCTCACGGTGACACGTCCAGATCTGATGTATGCGGTATTTTTTATTTCAAGATTTATGTCTGATCCAAGAGAGGAGCACTTGAAGCTGGGAAAAAGGATTTTAAGATACATCAAAGGTACGTATGATTATGGCTTATTGTATGAACCGAAGGGTAAGTTGCAGGTTTATACTAATAGCAACCATGCAAAGGATGTGGAAGATAGGAAAAGTACTTCGGGATATGTCTGTTTGCTGAGTAATGCTTCAATATGCTGGAGTTCAAATAAATAAGAGATTGTTACTCTGTCAAGTACCGAGGCATAATATGTGGGTGCTACATTGTGTGCTTGTCATGTGATTTGGTTAAAGGGGCTGCTGGAGGAGCTGGAAGGTCAATCAGTTGGTACTATTGAAATAATATGTGACAACAGTTCGACTATAAAGTTATCTGAGAATCCAGTAATGCACAAGAGAACCAAGCACAATGATGTTCGTTATCATTACTTGAGGGAATTAGTGAATCAAGATAAGATCAAACTGGTGTTTTGTTATTCTGGGGATCAAGTTGCTGATGTTATGACCAAACCAGAGAAGCTGGAGGAATTCGAGAAGATGAGGAACATGTTGGGAGTTCGCAGGATTGAAGAAGTAAACTGAAGTGTGTCCATCTTCAGTTTAAGGGAAGGTTTATTAGCTTTGGGTCTGTGTAATAATGGGCTTATAAGCCCATGTGTGAGTCTAGCATGAGTCCAGTTTCTGGCCCATGCAAGTAGTCTATTTGTTTGTTCGTGTCTTTCCGGTCTTTTTGCTAGGGTTTACGGAGTCATTAGTTCGTGGAGTCATGGGTCTATTTGTTGCGAGTATTGAGGAGAACGTTGGTGCTCCTGATCGTGTCTGTTATGCTATTTATAGCAGCTTTTGTTTATCAATAAAGTATCCAGAAATTGAGTGTGAATCTTGATATACACTTGTGATTTTACAAAAACACATACCATGACAACTAATTCACACGCAAAATCCAAAAGCTCCGGCGAAAGTACTTAATCTACACTTACAGTATCTTTAAAGTTAAAATTAAAGGTATATTTTTATCTTTTTTCAAAAATTTGATCAATACATCTATCTAATGCAGGCTAGTTACTATAGAGGGGAGATGTCTTTATTGTTGAAGAAGCACAAAGTAATTCAATTTACACATATTAATTCAAGACTTGTCAACAATGGACTTGCGAGCTCTTTACAAAAGCTTAGGTGTCGAGCCAATTATGAGGCCCTTCAGTACTCTCACGAGATTCAACAGCTCGGGAAAAAGCTGGTTCAATGTCACCATGCGTAGTCGTTGGGGTGAATAATGTCCCACCCTAGGGCGTTCTGCGCCATGTGGCAGCCCAGTAAACAATGGGGCATTATTGGGAGTTTTCTAAAATGGGTGTAGTGGGAATCTGGACATTGTGGGGCATTATGTCTGTAATAAAATTAAATAAAAAAACATCAAAAAAATTTGATTGGTTTTACAAAAATGGAAATGAATCTGATTGGTCAAAACCTTGCCCCTACAGCGTGATTTAAACACGCCAAACCAAAAAAATTGGCCAAACACGCCCAGGGGGGCGGTGTACGGGCGTGATCGGGCGTTTTTTTGGGCTATTTTTGAAGAAAAAAAAAACACGCCCACTACGGGTGGTCTTAGGAGCAAAGGGGAATCTTATATTGCTCTCCATTTGAGGTAATCTGATGGGGATTTAGATCCATAGATGTGCGTTTATATGTGTTTAGAGATAGAGAGACACAATGTGTATGTTTGTTAAGAGATAGAGAGAGAGACGACGTTTGGTGGCCTGATTTGGTGGTTGTAGCGGTTGGATTCGGGGGTGATGGTGGCTGGATTTGGGGTAGTGGTTGGATTCATTGAAGAGATAGAGAGAGAGGGGGTTAAGAGAAAGAGATAGGGTTTTTATATATTTATATATTTTTAATTATTTAAAATCTAGTTTTGTTATTTGTGTAAGGTTAGGATATAATAGGAAGTTTATTTGGCTAAGAAGGCTAGGAAGTAATCTTGACCATCCATTTAGTTAATCAAGGGCTAAGATTAAATGAGGGAAATTGAAGGAAAGAAAAGAGGCGCGTGGGTTTGTTTAGGGGCATTCTAGTCAATCCAAGCCAATAGTTTCTCTCTCCTCCAATTCATCCCCCCATTTTTTAAACGTTAATAACTCTTTCATACGACATTATTTTTTTATAAAAATTGCACCAAAAAAACGAGTGTTTTTTATATTTAAAACAAGTATACTATTGCTATAATTTAGAAAAAAAAATTAAAACCCAGTTGCGTAAAACGCAATAGAAAAACCCAGTTGCGTAAAACGCAATGAAAAAAAAACCTAAAAAATGACATTTTTCTAAAACGCAATGCACCAAAAACACAAAGAAATGTCTTATTTGTAAAACGCAATGGTCAGAAAACACAAAGAAATGTCGTATTTCTAAAACGCAATAGCCTAAAAACACAAAAGAAAATGTACTTTTTAAAACGCAATGGACTGAAAACACATAAAAATGTGTTTTACATAAAACGAAATGCACCAAAAACACAAAGAAATGCCTTATTTCTAAAACGCAATGGCCAGAAAACACTTAAAATGTCTGTTTTCTAAAACGCAATAGACTGAAAACACATAAAAATGTGTTTTACCTAAAACGCAATGCACAAAAAACACAAAGAAATGTTTATTTATAAAACGCAATGGCCAGAAAACACTTAAAAATGTCTTCTTTCTAAAACGCAATGGCCTAAAAAAACAAAAGAAAGTGTTCTCTCTAAAACGTAATGGACTGAAAGCACCTAAAAATGTGTTTTACCTAAAACGCAATGACAAAAAATACTTCAAAAATGTGTTTTTCTAAAACACAATGGCTAGAAAACACATAAAAATGTCTTAGTTCTAAAACGCAATGGCCTAAAAACACCAAAGAAAGTGTTTTCTCTCTAAAACGCATTGAACCAGGACAATAGTTTTGTCTGTGAATTGTCTGAACCAGGAAGTAGGAGATCAAAAAGATTGTCTACAAATGCAGTTTTCCAGAGACAATTTACAGAAAATTTAATTTTCTGATGCATTTTTATTAAAGCAATTTAATCGGAAAAAAAAATTCCCGAGCTGACCTGGCAGCTCAACCCTAGCCAGGGGCTCTGCCCCTTGGACCCCGCCAGAAAACACATAAAAATGTCTTAGTTCTAAAACGCAATAGCCTAAAAACACCAAAGAAAGTGTTTTCTCTCTAAAACGCATTGAACCAGCTCAACCCCAGCCAGGGGCTCTGCCCATTGGACCCCGCCTGGGGCTGCCGCCCCTGGGACCCTGCTACCAGGGGCGTTGCCCCCGGGCCCCCGCCAAGATCGTAAAACGCAATGACTAAATCAAAAACCCAGATAATAAAAATGAAATTAAATAATTTTTTACATTGATCGAAGTCGGTTTCTTCAACGATTGACGAAATTTGAATGATTGAAACACTTATCAGAGATCGAATCGAACGGATCGAGTGATTATTTTCAAAATCACCGGAAAAACGAGATTTTGTATGAAATTAAACTGGGTTTTCTTCAAAAAAGCCAAAGAACACGTTGATCGGGTGTTTGAATCATTGATTGGTGACGAAAATCGCACTATAATGTAGTGATTATTGAGATAGAAAGTGAAGAAATGGTTGAAGATGGTGGGTTTTGAAAATGGTGGGTTTTGATGTTACTGGGAAAAAGAAAGAAGAAGAAAATGATAAGATTGACTAAATACCTTTCCTCTTTATTTTAAATTTTGCCTCATGTCTTAATCCTATTGCTTCCTATACTTCCTAGCCAAAATAAACTTACTATTTGATCCTCACCCTATTTGTGTAAATATATTTAATATATAAAGGCTTGTGAAAAGACCATAATACCCTCACATGCAAAGCATGTGAGGTAAGTTAACTGAGTTTTTGGACGAGGTTAGTGGTAAAAGTTGAACCTGTAGCAAGACATGAACATAAAGGTTGGTTTTTTGTCGATTTCCTAGTGAAAGGTACGAAGTGTAGTATGTGTATAACATAAAGGTTGATTTTTACAATTTTGTCTATTTTTTTCCCTGCGAGTTGCAACAACTGGTCGGTATTGGTTCGCATCACTACGTTATCAATACAATACCAACACAAACACTCTGATAAAAAAAATTAACGTATAGAAAAAACTAATTAAAGTGCGGGAGGTGTAATATTCGTTTTTTTTTAATTTCAAGATTTGTAATGTAAAATGGTACGTAAAAAATGTAATTTTATTAAACTTGATGGGGTTGTATGATAAGTTTATTAAAAAAAACATATGAATGTAAATGAAAATATACTACATGAGACAAAAAGTTAGTGAAGTTTTTAAGTTGTATTAACTAGTATTTAAGTTGTGTTATAAGGTAGTATAGATATATGCCTTTGCTTAGGTAAAAATTTAATAGATAATACTAATTAGTAATAATATTAATTTACTTATTTACATGTATAATTCAAATTTTTAACTATTACCTTGAAATTTTATTTTAATTAAAGCAACACTATTATCTTAGTTAAAGTGGGTTTTTTTTAATTGTTTTTTTCTTTTTAGATTATCATGAATAAAGTCCAAAGGCTTGAAATTCAATTGGATAAAATAAGAAGAAAAAGTGTGTGGCTTTTCTAAAAAGTAAGGTGGAGTCTCAATGACCATTCTTTTGTTCCAAAAGAGAATAACGCCCATAAACCCACCCTTGTTGATAGTAAAAATGTGACAACAAGGCATATTCGATGAAATTGTACCTTATGCATGTTAACATATACCTTGTAGTGTAAAACTTAATTTTTTGGTTGTACATTTGATAACAAAATCCATAATATGTCATTGCTAACTACATTGTGAATTTTGGGTTACCTTTATTTAGACACTATTAATATATCTTCTATAAATTTGAAAATAAAATCAACTTAAATAGCATCAAATTGACGTTCAATTTGTGATCATATATGAGTTTGAGTTTGGTTTAATCATGTATGTCTAGTTCAATTTGTGATTGTATTAATCACACACTTTATGTAAAATAGAACCTTATGTTTTATAGGAAAACTCAAGGAAAAATAGACAAGAAACATAAGAACAAGAGGAAGGTAAAGATAACTTTTCTTAGATTTCAACAACTAAGTTGTTTTTTAACGACCAACAAAAGCTCTATCAAACGGGTAAACCCAATGACAAAAGGTCACCCACGTCTGTAAATGTAAACGACGATGGTAACCTGGCCTCTCACCATTTTACAGGATACACACTGTAGTAAAATCCCTGATTGAACTCAGATGATTTTGCTCCAACAAAAACTTAAAAAGAATAGTCAAGAAGAATAAGGTAAGATAACTTTCCTTAAATTTACCATAATTTTCGGAAAAAAAAAACTATCTAGAAATAAAAAAAACTATCATTATTATTGTATTTACATGTCATCATTAGATAAGTTTTTAAGTATATAATCTATATCTATACTATATAATAAAAGAAACCACTTTAGGGACACTTGTCATCATATTAGGCCATCTCGTATAGATAATTATTATTTTAGTTTAATTTATTCAAATTAACTATAGATAACAATCCTACTAAATATTATTTTATTTAATAATATATATTATTAATAATCCTTCTACTAAATATTATTAGTTTAATATCTTATGTATAATTATTATTTGAGTAAATTGCCATTTTGGTCCCTGAGGTTTGTTCACTTTTGCCACATAAATAAAAAAAAACTCAAACTTTTTAAATCTGGGTCCCTGTGGTTTCACTTTTATTGTCATTTTGGTTCAAAAATGAAATCAACTGATATTTGGCTAATAAAATTATGTTATTTTGTCCATTTCCTCAGGGACATAACGGATTTTATTATAACACATTATTAATTAAATTAATGAAATCAGCTGATATTTGGCCATTTTCCCCCCGGAGAAAAGGACAAAATAAAAGGATTCTATTAGCCAAATATCAACTGATTTCATTTTTTTGCCAAAATGACAATAAAAGTGAAGTCACGGGGACCCAGATTTAAAAAGTTTGAGTTTTGGAATAAAGTGGAAAAAGTGACCAAATCTTAGGGATCAAAATGGCTGTTTACTCTTATTATTTAGTTTAATCTCCTTCTCATTTATAATATTATTTATTTGAATTAATTATATTTGAACGTTTTGTTTAGTTTGATATCAAATAAATTTGACGAAACTTAAAATAAAATTAACTAATATTATTTATCATTTATACATTTACATAGCTTTAAATAAAATGTTAAATTTATTGAGACTTCGTTAACAAATGTTGTAACAACAGAATAATCTTTTTATATCACGAAAACCAAACTTTGTATTATTATATTAAATATTTTTATTTTCACTATACAAAATTACATTTACTCGACCCATGTAACACATGAGGTTTTTTAAGATATAAATTTTTTATTATTTGATATATAAAATTAGATTTATTCAATTCGTAAAATACACGGAGTTTTTTAAGGATATATATTTTTAATTATTTAGTACAGAAAATTACATTTATTCAACCGTGTAATAAATGAGGTTTTTTTAAAGATGTATTATTTTATTATTTGGTAAACAATATTACATTTATTCAACCCGTGTAATACACGTGGTTTTAAAGATATAACTTTTTTATTTGGTATATAAAATTACATTTATTCAACCCGTACAATATGATTCTTATGGATATAACTTGTTATTATTTAATATATAAAATTATATTTATTCAACCCGTACAATAAATAAGAATTTTAATGATATATTGTTTTATTATTTAGTATATAAAATTTATTTATTCAACCCCGTGTAATACACGGGGTTATATGCTAGTTATAACATATGTTAAATTATTTAACGTCTCTAATCATCTCAAATATTATGTAGCAAAATGCTAATGTGACGTTATTCACTTGGTTATGACATGTTTTTAAGGGAATGTTCTATGTTTAAACCTAAACAAAGGGAGTAGGTTAAAAAATTGTTTTACTTTTTCTTCAACTTTTTACATAAATAAATCCATATTTCATGTAAATAGTGCATTTTCTGAAACCTTTATGAATCATTTTCATGATTTTCCGGAAAAAACAATGGCTTTGCTTTGAAATGAACGGTTTCATATAGTTACACTAACTTTGATGATCAGCCGATCAGGTCCATTGCATGAAAGTGACAAACCCAACAATTCCCTATATACGTAACTACCCTTAGATCCATACACGTGTACGGTCGATCCTCACCACAAAACACTATATATACCACCACCCTTCATCCCAAATAACACCATCAAACTTCAACAAACACACAACAAAACCCTTCAATACCCTCTCTAAACCACTCAATCATGTCTTGCTGCAACGGAAAGTGCGGGTGCGGCTCAAGCTGCTCATGCGGCAGCAGCTGCAACGGGTACGTGTTGACGTGTTGTCCAGTCTTTTATCGAGTTCATTTCATTGATGGATGGTTTTACTGAATTTTAATTTGTGTTTGCAGATGCGGAATGTACCCTGATGTTGAGGTTTCGGCCACCACTGTCATGATCGTTGACGGTGTTGCCCCAAAACAGATGTACGTGACATCGTCACATTACAACTGAATTATATAGCTAACGGTGTAAACAAGCTGAACCGAGCTTGACTATGTTTGGCTCTTTTCAAGCTCTATATTTAAAGCTTGAGCTCGGCTAGCGAGTAGTTTTTCATATTCAGTGTGTCTTTATTTATTAATTTATTTATTTACATATTTATTTAATTTTTATATATAAATTTACGATATATTATATAGTTATTTTTTATATTTGTTTTTTATAATTATTATATAAATATATTTAAGATATTTGAAAAGGCAACCAATTGAGATTGGGAAATTGGTGATTTTGAGCACTTTAGGAATGTTACAAAAGATTTTATCCGGAATAAACAAAACACCATCAGCCTCGCCATTCAGCAATATTAACTTTAAATTTGATCTTCAAAATAGAATATATGCTCCTAATCCTTGGTGGATTAAAAACAGAACTAATACATTTAAAATATTATATAATTTTTTTTATAAATATAAGTCTGGTTTAGACTCGAGCGTGTTTAATCTCTGCTCAATTCAAGCTTTTAGCAAGTCAATTTTTAGTAGCTCTCGGACGACTTGGCTCGTTTACACCTCTATATATAAACTTTGATTTCATAATGATTTGTTTGTGTTTATTAATGTTTATTCATTTTAATGGAATATATGTGTAGGTTTGCTGAGGGAAGTGAGGGCAGCTTTGTTGCTGAGGGTGGAAACTGCAACTGCAAGTGTGGTGACAACTGCAAGTGTGGTAACAACTGCAGCTGTTAAGGATCAAGATGAAAGCAGAAGCCCAAACAAGCAACAGTGTTTGAATTATGTTTGTGTTTTTATGTTTGTGTGTTGAATAAGAATGGATCCACATGCATTTGTGGGTTACATCCATGGTTGTCTAATGTGTTGAAGGTTGTCACTATGAAGTATCAATGGAACATGCTTTTGTTTGGGTATCATCGTTGTCGTGTTTTTCGTTATTCAAATCGATTCGTATATCAACGAACGCTGCTAATCATAGCAGGGGCGGAACCAAAGAGGGTTAACTGGCCACACTGCTAGAAAAGTGGCAATTTTACTATGGAAAAATATGCGTCACAAATTTTGACAAAATTGTGACGTGTTATGACGACAAAAAATAAACCCCAACAAATTTGCTACACAATAGTGACAAAAACCAAAAGCATTTAATTTTGTCACACTTTCGTTGTAAATTTGTAGCAATTGTGTAGTAAATAGTTTTCAATGGGTCTTTTTCCAACATTAACGTTTTGTTGCAAATGCGTAGCAAGTCCGAGTTTTCTAGTGAGGTGGTTTTTAAAAATCAAATGATATCATAAATCATTTAAAAAGTACGAAGCTTATGTAGAAAATAAAAAGTATTTTATTATTGTATTAATGTCTTAATTTTTCCTGTTCTTTTCTCGTTTTCCCCCTCATGTCACATGTTTTGTCAGTGACCAACATCTCTTAACATTCTCTCCATGACACACATATATAAAGAATGATCAAGTAACAAGTTTAAATACCTAACAAGTTTAAATACCTAACAAGGGTGAGATATAATGAACGGTTAAAATGTGAAAACCACAATTATTGTATTTGAGTTAGTTTTATAAAAATGCAAATAACTTTTATACACTTATCATTTTTGGGAAAAAATATATTTATGAAATTTCACATTTTTTTCTATTTAAATTAAGTACCTTATTGATGTATTTAGAAAAACTTTTTTAAAGCGTTTTGAACTAGATGTGTACAAAAACACGTCATTTTTAACGGCGCTATTAGCTTCATCCTCACCCGGTACACAATGTGTGTTCATCATATAATGGAGTATTAGGATTATGTGACTTCGCTACTTAGATATTTATGTGTTTGTTTAAAGCATTTAACCCTTACCGCTTGGTACATGTGTCATATCATGGTTGCTTGTCGCACTTCTTGTTGGAAATTTTATAAATAATATTATATTATGAGTTAATATAATGATTATTTAATAATTAAGCCAAGATGAATGAGAGATCTTGTGCATTAAGTTTGCGTGTTGGAAACATAAACATGTGGGAAATTGAGTTTGTCCCACATAGGTGGAGAGATAAATCTTTTGTGGATTTATAATTAAAATTCTCTACGCGAATATATTCTTGTATGACTACTCACACCCAGTGGTAGCCAAGAGAGTGCGAAGCACCCGACCCGCGCCCGGGCCCGGGCACAGGACCGGGACCTGGACGAGGGAGATGGGCACAATGTGGCGCTTTGATGGCGCACTTTGCACTTCGCATTCTGGTGACTGTTTAGATTCCTACTGGTGATCAATGTGAATTAAGTTCTCATTGAATTTGAGACTTAATTTTTTATTGAATTCTGTATTCAATATGACCATAATTGTTATTGAATTCGATATTGAATTTTGTATTCAAGATAACATTTCAGTTAGAATTCTAAACATGAATATTTGCAAGTTGTGTGCTTTGTCTAGAATATACAGAACATTACACATTCGTATGGTTCATAGCACACACAGAGAATTTCCTAACTTTGAATCCCTGAGAGCTCTTGTTTCAGGTATTTTTTTCAGGTGCTAGGCTAATCCCAGCAGTACAATCTGCTTAGGCTGTTGTACCCTGGTAAACAGACGGGTTCACCTGGGTGGCCCGAAATCTGTTTTAAGGGAAGCGTGATCTTCACATGCCTTAGTCACCGTTGTTTTACGTTTTTCCTTAATTTTTCCTTGTAACTTGTTCTTAGTTTAATTTACATTTCTTGTGTTGTAATTTCTTTCAGTTTAGTTCTGTTCCTCTCTATGTATTGTAATTAGAATGTTTATTAATAAAATTGTTATTTTATTTATTTTGTGAACGGTTGTCCTACAAGCTTAAAACAGATTTTTAAAACCCGTTCACTGTTTTGGTTTTTTTTTTAAATTATAAACAGTTTGTTTTGTTTATTAGCAAACTTTTGTAGTTTGTATTGGTTTTCTGAAAACCAATTTGTTTTCTGCCATAATCTGATTGATTTTTTATTCTTGTTTCAGAAATGGCTACTGTTGCAGCAACCACATCATCCACTGTTGGATCCACATCCACTACCATGGGACCATTGGTTGGTACCCAAGCGGCTCAAGCAGTTGCTAAGCATGCTGAAAAACCAGAGAAGTTTACTGGTTTGAATTTTAAGAGATGGCAACAAAAGATGTTGTTCTATCTGACCACTCTAAACCTTGCGAGGTTTTTGACGGAGTCCCCTCCTGTTCTCGCAGAAGGGACAACTGATGTCCAATCTGTGAGTGCTGTTGATTCTTGGAAACACTCTGAGTACATATGCCACAACTATGTGTTGAATGGTCTCTCAGATGCCTTATATAACGTGTATCTTAAGGTTCCAACTGCCAAAGAACTATGAGAGTCATTGGAACGGAAATACAGGACTAAGGATGCGGGTACTAAACAGTATGTTGTTGCTAGGTTTTTGGACTATAAAATGATTGATTCAAAAACTGTGATGAGTCAAGTCCAAGAACTGCAGATTATTCTTAGTGACATTCTGTCGGAAGGAATGAATCTGAGTGAAACATTCCAAGTGGCAGCTATTGTTGAAAAGTTGCCTCCTAGTTGGGTGGACTTCAAGAATTACCTTAAGCATAAGCGAAAGGAAATGACCATCTAAGACCTTGTGGTTCGTCTTCGTATTGAGGAGGACAACAGAATATCACACAAAGGAAGTCAAGTTGAAGCTTCTGCAAAAGCGAACCTTGTGGAACATGGTCAATCCTCAAGGGGTTACAAGGGTAACAAAGGCCACAAGTTCAATGGAAAAGGGAAAAACAAAGGTGTTAACCTTGGGCCAAAGAAAGGTGGTGTGAAAAAGAAGGTTGGTCCCTTTAAAGGGAAGTGTTACAACTGTGGACAAACTGGTCACCGTGCTGACCAATGCAAAGAGCCTAAACGTGACATGGCTCTTATGGTTGATGATGATGGTATGCCATTAGTGGCCATGATTTCAGACCTCACTGCCATGGCGGAGGAGGTAAATTTGGTGGTTAACTAGCCAAAAGGGTGGTGGGTTGATACTGGGGCAACCCGCCATGTGTGCCCAGATAGGACCCTCTTTAATACATTTAAAGAGGTTGTGGGAGAAAAGTTGTACATGGGTAATGCTGCTACAGCTGATATCAAGGGAGAAGGTGATGTGATCTTGAAGTGGACTTCTGGGAAAGAGCTTACTTTGAAGAATGTGCTTTATGTTCCAGACCTGCGCAAGAGTCTTGTGTCGGGTTGGATGCTTAACAAGCATGGTTTTCGTTTGGTTTTTGAAAGTGATAATTTTGTTTTAACTAAGCGTGGTATGTTTGTTGGAAAGGGCTATGCCCAAAATGGCATGTTTAAACTTAATGTAATGGTTGTTAAGAAAAACATGAATAAAAGTGCTAGTACTTCTGCTTACTTGGTTGAGTCTCCTAATGTTTGGCATGGACGTCTTGGTCATGTAAATTTTAATTTGATGCGTCGTTTAATTAAATTAGATTACATACCAACTTTTTCCATTGACTCTAAAACAAAATGTAAAACTTGTGTTGAAGCCAAACAAACAAGATCATCCTTCAAATCAGTTGAAAGAATAACTGAACCCCTTGATCTGATTCACACTGATGTGTGTGACTTAAAATCAATTCCCACCAGAGGTGGTAATAAATATTTTATTACCTTTATCGATGACAATACAAGATATTGTTATGTTTACTTACTTAATAGTAAGGATGAAGCAATTGACAAGTTTATCTTGTATAAAGCTGAAGTTGAGAATCAACTCAACAAGAAAATAAAACGTGTGAGAAGTGATAGAGGAGGTAAATATGTTTCACCATTTGGGGAATTATGTGCAAAAAGTGGCATAATACACGAGTGTACCCCTCCTTATACACCCCAATCAAATGGCATCGCGGAGCGAAAGAATCGTACACTAAATGAAATAATGAATGCCATGTTGATAAGTTCTGGGATGAGCTAGGACATGTGGGGGGAGGCCATTTTGTCAGGCTAATTTTTTGTTAAATAAAATACCTTTCAAGAATAAGGATACACCTCATGAGTTGTGGTGGGAACAAAAATCATCCTATAAATACTTGAAAGTGTGGGGGTGCCTGGCCAAGGTGATTGTTACACACCCTAAGGCACTTAGAATAGGGCCAAAAACTGTTGATTGCAATTTCATTGGATATGCCAAAAATGGTAGCTCACATCGTTTTCTTGTATATGAATCCAAGAATCCTGATGTGCACAAGGACTCTATCATAGAGACAAGGCCAGGAAATGTGACTTACTTTGAAGAAGAGTTTCCAATGTTAGTACAAACTCATGCGAGTTCTTCAACAACCAATCATACAAGTTCATCAACAATGGTTGATGAGACTGTTCGAGAAGAAACTCAAGAACAATTAGAGGTTGAAGAGGGTGAGCGAAGAAGAAGTAAAAGGCAAAGGACTGAGAAATCCTTTGGGCCTGACTTTCTTACATTCATGGTTGAGAGTGAGCCTCAAACCTATCGAGAAGCAGTCACCTCTTCAGATGGACCTCAATGGAAAGAAGCCATCAAGAGTGAAATTGATTCTATCTTGCAGAATCATACTTGGGAGCTAGTAGATCTTCCACCAGGGTGCAAGCCACTTGGATATCGATGGATATTCAAGAAAAAGATCAAAGCTGATGGCTCTGTCGACAAGTATAAGGCAAGGCTTGCGATCAAAGGGTTTAGACAAAAGGAAGGTCTTGACTATTTTGACACTTACTCGCCTGTGACCAGAATAACCTCAATTAGATTGCTGCTTGCAATTGCAGCTTTGAGAAATTTGGAAATACATCAAATGGATGTAAAAAATGCATTTCTCAATGGGGAATTAGAGGAAGAGATTTACATGGAGCAACCAGAGGGTTTTTCTGCTCCTGGCCAAGAGGGCAAAGTGTGTAAACTCGTCAAGTCATTATATGGCTTGAAGCAAGCTCCAAAACAATGGCATCAAAAATTTGACCAAGTTATGCTTAACAGTGGTTTCAAAATAAATGAATGCGACAAATGTGTCTATGTGAAAGACACTTCTAAAGGTTATGTGATCTTATGCCTTTATGTAGATGATATGCTTATCATTGGGAGTGATGATAAGATGATCAGATCTACTAAAGACATGTTGAAAGCAAGATTTGACAAGAAAGATATGGGTCTAGCTGATGTGATTCTTGGAGTAAAGATCATTAGAACCCAAACTGGTTTGGTGCTAAGTCAATCTCATTATGTGGATAAGATCCTTGAGAAGTTCTGTCATGACCCCGACCCCGCCCTGGATACGGCAGCGAGAGCCGCGAAGCAGCCAAGTGGTACCGGTGGTTTATTTTGAAAAGTATTGCAGCGGAAAATTTCATCAGGACCGTGAGTTAGGAAAATATCAGAGTTTTAAAACACCGGATTTTATTTATTAAACAGATGGGATAAACCCCTGTTTTTCAAAGGTATCTTTTATATGGGATAAACCCGAATACCTAAAACAACTTTTCTTATTTTAATTTATTTGAAATAAGCCACTTCTGTAAGCCTTTTTGGTGTCGTATCCAACTCTTATTCCAATCTACTGTAATCACCTGAAACGCGTTTTAAAAAGGTTTTGTCAGCAGGAAATACTGGCGAGTCACTCAATTTGCATAAAACGACACATTGTTATAGATTACAGTATTAAGAGCGATTACAATTGCCCTTATCTTATAATTAGCTGGTTCAGTTGTCACTCGACCGGATCTATGACTGTGGTCATATCACTATTGGGTCCTTTCACCCAAAAGTGACGTGTATCACTATTTAGGTCCTTTCACCTAAAAGTGATAAAACAGTAGTCATTGTGCACAATACCCCACTTACTGCTAGTAATTTAAGATAACAAAGACTTAATCCCTGTAACATATAACTTGAAAACATTGAGGTATTGTAAAACATTTTTGATAAAAGAGAATGACTCACATTATAAGCATGCAGTCTTGATTTAACAAGCTTCTTGATTCTACGCCTTCTGATAACTAAGCATTTACTTTATAGTTCTGAATCTTCTGATGATTAAATATCTTGTTTGATAGTAAGTTTATCGATCGGAGTTTGCTGATAGTTAAACATATAGTTTAACAGAGTGGAATACGTATTAGTGTAAAACCATATCAAACCTAACGATGGTTACGAGATCAGAACCTTAACGAAATTCACAAAGTATAGTCTTATTTAGACAGCACTTTGGCATTCGTTAGTTGGTTCCCGAATCGATCGGAAAGAATATCGTATCGGTGATTATTGGTTAGAACACCAACGTATAGAGAGAAGAATTGAAGAAATAAGCAAGGAATAATGAAATCCTAGGCTCCTATTTATAGGTAAGGGATAAGTCTTATCCCATATAGAACTTCCCTAGATGTTATTTACCCATTTACACCTTCCTCAGTTGAACATTCCCTAGATAAAACCTTCCTTAGATAATATTTTCCTTAGAAAATACCTACCCCATATATACCTATTTAGATATTATCTACCTCATGTATATCTTTTAGCTGTTTAACTTTACTTAACTGTTTAACTGGTTAACTCACTTAGCTGATTAATTAATCTTACTTAGCTTAATTAATCTTACTTAACTAATTAATTACATAATTTATTTAGTCGATTAATTAACTTAATTAGCTGCTTAGCTGCTAAGTTTTATTTAACCATTAAGTTTACTTAAACACTAAGCATTCTAGTTAAACAGCTCCCTGAGTATGAGTTCTAATTCTACAATGGAACTCGTATTAGTGTATTAACCCAATTCAACTTTAACGATAATCACGAAATCAAAGCCCACAACGAATGACAAAGTATAGCCAGGTATTGGCAGTACTTAAACATCCATTGATTGGTTTCAATCGATCGGATAAAGTATCGTACCAGTGATTAGAGTTATTACTGTAACACCTCGTAAAATCATACCCAATAAAATGAAGACACTTGTCATGTAATGCAAACGTGTTATGAAAACGGGTCCAGATAAAGATGTACGGTAGGATTTAAAAGCGTCGACATGTTAATTTATACCTCTGAGCGACCTATTAATAAATCCCTAACCATGATATATTTAATCAACATCTCAAATTATGCAAATAAATCTGGTTATCCTAAATAACAAATTGATTATAACCTAAGTCACGAATCCAATATGAATTCTTGGTATTTCCGACATTTAAAAACCTCCCACAAAGATCCAAAATTGTGTAAGTACATGCAAGGCATGCAAGAGCTGAAAACTTGGTCCCATCTACTGAAAAGAAGCACAAGATTCGGACTTGTAAGAAATGAATGAGCAAAGCCTAAAAGTTGCAAAAAAAAACTGTCTCTGGTCATCGGTTGCGGACCGTAAGAGCTAGGCTTACAATCCGTAAAGGGCTGCTTACGGACCGCAAGCTTGAGCCTTACGGTCCGTAAGGATGTCGCTGGCAGCAGAATTGGACAAGTGCTTGTTCAGCAGGTTGCACCGCCTTAGATAAGTGGTTTTCAAAAATCAAGGGTCTTGCAACTGGTTTTGGCATCATAGGGACACCTGGGATGATCTTGCAACACATGTAGACTAGTTTGGCATGATCTTGTGCATTTGGGTTCAATATATAAGAGAATGAAGTTGCAACCATTTTTGTTCACTTCATTCAAACTCACTTCAACTGATCTCTGGAGCTCTCTGGACAGCAACCAACTTCTCTTAGGATCCATAAGCATACTTAGGACTCTTGTAAGCGTCCTTAATCCTTTTTAATTCAGTTTAGCTTAGTTAATTAGCTAAAAGTCAAACCGTCGTAATTAAGGTTTGACTTCGAAATTAATTATAATTTGCTCAGTCAAATCTCGAATTAAAAGTACCTATAAGTAGGTAATTATGTGGGTATTAAACCCTTAAAAGGGTACTCTCTGATTCCCACTCTAACTAGGTCAATTGTCGGGTCAAACTTGATATTAAAAAGTCAACAGAAAGCTTAAATTCAAATTAATGCATAATTAGCAATGTAGAAGCTATGCAACCTGTTTTATCATTAATATATGTTGGACCGTTTACGTGACCCGAAAAGTCAATCCGAGTAGCTCATCTTCATGTATGAAGGCGGAATCAACATATATGAAGTTACAACAGCTTATTCTTTCAATTCCTATCTTTTTATTGCTTTCTGATGATATTTTGACAGAGTTTCGGCTCCTGAGCACACACATACACCTCTGAGATCCGCTCAAATGAACCTCCTGTATATATATAGGCAGGCTGGTTCGCTTATATGACTTGACACAAAAGCGGACCAGACTATTTACACATAAGCGGACCAGACTATTGACACATAAGCGGACCTAACATGACCCTATGAGCGGACCACAATATACAATGACATAAAAGCGAACCTACTCATAAAATACATATTTTGACATTCTAAACCCTATGTTGACCCATATTGACCTAAGACTTGATGTAGACGAAGTCAACAGACATTCCGTGCACTAACAGACTCCCCCTTGGATGTTGACGTAGTCTTTTCGTATCTTCAGATCCATAGTCTTCAGTCTTAGTCTTTTCTCTAACTCTGTCTTTTCTCACAAGCATTCTTTACAGATTTCTACATCACCTTGCTCTAATTTCAACTTCCCAATAACTGTTGATCCAGATTCCCCCTTTCACAGACTCCCCCTCTCAATATGCTGGAATCTTGAGATATCTGGTTCAAGCTTTGACAAATAGCTTCCTTTGGGAATAATGAAATTCAAAACCTGTTTAACCTGCACATCCTCTACCTCAACATAAGTTTCACAAATTTATAACAGTTAGATTTAAGAAACTTACTAGTAGAAATCATTAATTCATCAAACATACTAGTTACATCAAGTTCAAATTAATGACCTTGATTAACTAAACACACAATCTTTTAAAACATTTGTATATGACATTCAAAGTTTTCAACATATTCTCCCATTCCAATTCAACATGTTTAGCACTTGGAATTTTGAATATCAGTCCATTCAACATCAGTTGTCGAAAATCTTTTTGGATTTTAAGTTTAAAGAAATGTCGTAAAGAAATATATACAAACAATATTTTTGTGAGTTTGTGTAAGAGGATCATATCAGTTTATGAGACAAATCACAAGCACCGTTAAGCTTTAAACATGTTAAGTTATAAACGATTCACTTAGATTGTAAGTATACTGATCCACTTAAATTTTCACACACATTTCAACTGCTTCGAGATACGAGTTTAATGTCTTAGATACTTAGACTTAATCGCGTGTCCCACCTCAGAATATACTCCCGTATCCAGATCCCAATATTCAGTCTTACAGGCAATTATAACACAAATGATATCTGTAAGGGGTTAATAATTTATGAAGAATCATGAGAGCTCAGGTCAGAACTACCGTTCAGCAGAGAGATCATGACTCAACTTTTGGGTGTGTCCCCTTTAGAGGATCTTTTTTACAACAGCATTGCTAAGCAATTTTATTGTCTTATCATTTATGCTGAGGGTGATGCTATGTTTCAAGCATATGCAGAAAGTATTATTCGAGGACTAGGTCAGAACTACCGTTCAGCAGAAGTCCTGGAATAATACCCCAGATATCACTGAGTATAAAAACCTAGTATATCAGAATACGAGACCTTCCAAACAAGATTTCGGGGGTTACCCATATATCCGAGAGATGTTACCCACGATATAAGCAAGTTTGAAATTTAGGTTTATATCTCGTTACAATCTACTAAATGTGCAAAAACCTACTGACACATCATCAGTGAGACCGTTTATCACTTTTGACATTTCATATCTTTAGCATGCTGTGATAGTCCACTGATTTACTATCATTTCCTATTTTTCACAACAAAACTCATTTTTGCTTTTTCAATGTTTTTGAAATTTTCTAATTTTCTAATTTTTTAAAAATTTTTCACAACAAAACTCATTTTTGCTTTTTCAATGTTTTTGAAATTTTCTAATTTTTTAAAAATTTTCTCCCCCGAAAATCAAAATATGTTTCAATTTTGATTTTCTGGGAAAATTTGAAACAAACTGTACAAAAAATAATGACAAACTGATATCAAATCACTTCAATTCGCCATCCACTTGGCATAAACAATCAGAACTCCCCCTGACAACAAACTATTTTCCCATTTAGATTTCAAAACACTTAAGTTTGTTTTAATCAAATGGTTTTTCCGGAAAATTAGTTTTGTGTGTCATTTCACAAATTCGGGGTTTCATCACATTGTTCTTTTTCAACTATTTTAAAGAATTTAACAGTTAAGACCCTTGTCAACAACAAACACTAGTAGAAAATCAAGTACAACTTAATGTCCCTGATTTACCACTTGTAAATCGAAATATCACAGTTACCATCCTGTGAATTTCTCAAGAAAGATGCCGATACCTGCTTCACGCTTACCAACCTGGAAGCTCCGGCAAGTCAGGAATTCAACCAAAAGGTTTTGACACCCAAGCCTGACCAGCCTTAGGTGTGTTTTGAGTTTTTCTCTTTTCTTCATAAAATTCTTTCACTCCTTTTTCCTTACCATCAACCATCTTACTAAAAATATGTTTAACATTGCTATTAAACATGTTTCCAACATCAACACCTTTTGATTTTGGGTTTGCGGCTCGTAATGGTGGAAAATTCTCATCATTCATTAACAGAACTGTCTCTTCCTTCTTTACCTCAACTTGTGGCTCCTCTGATTTTGTGGAATCAGATTCATTGCCTGATGGTGGCTTGTCTGACTTGGACGCATCAGATTCATTGCCAACCATTTTCTTCTTCTTCTTTTCTTCTTTAGTCCTCAGATTTGCATCTGAAGAATTCAATTTACTCGGCTTTGCAGTCGAGTGAGTTGATTCATCAGAACTCTTATTCAATCTGTCCAGTGAACCCGAAGACAAAATTTTCTCGAGATACTCTCTCGCCTTCTTCCTTTTCTTTCGCAGTCTGTCTTTCTGCCCCTGTGAAAGTTTAACTTTCTTTTCTTGAATTGTCTGATCCTGAACTTTAGGTTTTAGAACCTTCTGTTCATGGGGCTTGACGTTGACTGGTTTCTTTGCTATTCTTTGAGAATTAACCCTCAATCTTTCATTTGATCTCCTTGGGCAATCTCTGGCAATATGACCTCTGATTTGACAATTATAGCATCTTCTTGTCTCATAACTCCAATTCTGGCAGTTAACAGCAATGTGTCCTCGAATACCACAAGAGTAACACACTCAGTTATCGTACCATTCACCACTATTACACCAAACACTTAAATCATAGCATTGTCTAGCTTTGTGGTGATTATCACTCCTCCTGAAAACTGGATTTGGCTTTGAAGCACTGTGGTTAAACCTGCACCACTTATTACCAACATTTTGTGAGTTTTCATTTTTAAATTTTTGTGATTTTTGATAATGATTGGATGACTTATCTGATGAGCTTTTATTTTCATTTTTCAAAATTTTCAAATTTTTAACTTTTTGTTTCTGTTCTACACTCTTCTTAACATGTTTTTGTTTAGAACATTCACCTGTTTCAGTAGATTGCAAAACAGTATTTTTAAATTTTTCTTGTAAATCTAAAAATATTTTTCTTTTCTTTTCTTTTCTTTTTCATCATCAGATATTTCATCACAATCTTCAATTTTGACTTTGACTTTGTCAAAATTTGTGACATTGTCACTTATTGGAACAGAATTGATCGGTTTTGAAGAAACATGTGATGTAAAATTCTCAAAACCTTTCAATTTCACCTCAAGCTCTTTAATTTTAATCTGAGCTTTTTCAGCTTCTTTTTCAAGCTGAATGATTTTAGCAAGATGAGAATTGATTTCAATTTGTTTTCCAAGATTATCTTTACCAAAAATATCTCTCTCATCTTCTAAAATCTTGATTTGATTTTGAAAATCTTTTTCTTTTTCTTTCAAACCTTTGTTTTCCAATGTCAAACTGTTCACATCACTCAACAGTTTGACATTTTCAGTTTTCAGTTTTTCACAGTTTAAGCGCAATTCCAAAATATGTTCATCATCAGCTTTCTTTTCAGCTTTCAAAGTCTGAATATCTTCAATCTGTTTCTTCTCTTTCTGAACAACCTCTTTCTTAATCACTGGTTCATATTTCTCAGATACAGACTTTTCAGATTCTTCTTTCTTTGAAATTACTTCCTCAAAAACCTGCTGTTTTTCAGTAACAGCTTCTTTCTCTTTCTCAGTTTTTACTGCTACCACTTTGACTTCCTCTAAAGCTTTCTTCTTCAAATCTTCAACCATCTTTTCCAATTCTTCTTCTTTTCGCTTCTTCATTTCTACTACCTTTGGTAGACTTTCTTCAAAAACTTCTTTTAACTTTTTCATCAAATTTGGCAAATAGCTTTTATCAGAAAGCCTTCTTGTATTGAACGTGCCCTCACTTGGAAACACATTGGTTACAGCATCAAAATCCACTTTTGATGGATCAACTACTGGATTACCCTGTGGATCCATGTAACACTCTAGTTCTTCATTCCATCTATTGGCTCTTTGTGCTTTCTTAAATGGTTCATATAATTTGCCAATCTCCCATCTCGCACTGTCTCTTCTCCACCAACTATCATGAGCACTTTATCCTGACATTTTAAACCTTCTTCTTGATATTTGCGCCTTGTAAATCACCTCGAATCACGTGCAATCAAACAAACAAACAATCAGTTCAAACAAACTGAATATGTAACAGTTGTGTTTGATGAAATCAATCTAAGACTCGTGTCAAAGATTCACAGATTTGTTTCAATGTTGATGTCGTGAGAACACTTAATGAATGAACCTGAACAAAAACACTTCACAAGATACGGACAAAAGATGAACTAATCTGTGCACGTGACAAATAAGCGAACCAAACAGGTTCAGATAAGCGAACCAGAAAATGTACTAATGAGCAAATCAGACAATGTCTGTTCGAGCGGACCAGACTTGTTCGTTCGAGCGGACCAGACTTGTTCGTTCGAGTGGACCAGACTTGTTCGTTCGAGTGGACCAGATTTTGTTCGTTCGAGCGGACCAGAATTGTTCGTTCGAGCGGACCAGACTTGTTCGGATAAGCGAACCGCGTGATAAACAACAAGCACAGCGATGACCGTAAAAGCGGACCACAGTTTTAACTGAATTTTTAGTCCGAATTACAATCTGATACTTTCAAGGGTTGTACTACTCTTAATTCCGATCACAATGATATGATTATTGTTCAATTTCGACCGCAAAATCGTTCCAGATCTGAAAATGAAGTTTATGTTCGTGAACCGATTGATATTTTGATAAAATTGAATGAGTTTTACTTTGTTTTAAAGGCTGAAACTTTTACGGATTGTTTAACAACTAGTTTCACTCAATATACTTGACTTTCAACTCATTTCGTCCGATGAAACTTGTTGAATCCGAAAAATAAAACAGAAATTGAGTAGAAAGATGAGAAAAGTGTCGAATCAGCTGACGTAGTATGAGCTTCTCGTCCTGAAGCTCTGATACCACTTGTTGGACCGTTTACGTGACCCGAAAAGTCAATCCGAGTAGCTCATCTTCATGTATGAAGGCGGAATCAACATATATGAAGTTACAACAGCTTATTCTTTCAATTCCTATCTTTTTATTGCTTTCTGATGATATTTTGACAGAGTTTCGGCTCCTGAGCACACACATACACCTCTGAGATCCGCTCAAATGAACCTCCTATATATATAGGCAGGCTGGTTCGCTTATATGACTTGACACAAAAGCGGACCAGACTATTTACACATAAGCGGACCAGACTATTGACACATAAGCGGACCTAACATGACCCTATGAGCGGACCACAATATACAATGACATAAAAGCGAACCTACTCATAAAATACATATTTTGACATTCTAAACCCTATGTTGACCCATGTTGACCCATATTGACCTAAGACTTGATGTAGACGAAGTCAATAGACATTCCGTGCACTAACAATATAACTTGGTAATTAATGTAAGAACATGTCTAAACATGTTCAACCCGACAATTTTCAGTTTAGGCTCGGTTCGGGACCGAAAGTCGCATAGTTTGACTTCTGCTTTGACTTTCAGTTCTGACCCTTTTATGCATGGTTTAGAAATGCCTTAGAGCTTCATTTGGACCAGGATGTATGTTAGTATAACCCTCTGTGATTATACACCTTGGTTCAATAGTTATCCGATTCGTATGCATGTTCCCGTTAATTGCTTATATGTTGAATATTATGCCCATATAACCTTAAAACATGATTTTTGAAAATGTAAAAGAGTAGAAACCTTAGTTACTGATTTATAAACTTGCACCCAAAATTTGACATCATTTTGAGGTCTAGATTAAGAGTTATGCTCAATAGCGTAATTAGAAAGCTTTTTGTTAATTAAACGGCATAATTAGCATATAGCCTAGTTTAACCCACTTTTTGATATCAAAATTTTTACCCACTGATGTAATATAATATCTTGGGATTTTTGAAGATTTTTAATTAATTTTAGGCTGAGCATAACATAGGGTTGTAGCTTTAATTCGGTTAATGCCGGTTTTGCCCTTTTGGGCTATAAAATGAGTTTTACGAATCTTTTTGACCCCAAACCTTTTGCTACTGATTTTATATGATAAATAAATTATTTTAAACCTTCTGGAATAATGAAAATACCAACTTTCTATATAGAACCCGGAAATGGCTCCAAATCGCCTTTTTAAGCATTTTTAACGCATAGTATACATCAAAACTATTTTACATATATAAGGTTGATACCTACTGATATTTTAAGTATATTTTTATACAGTAACAGTAAGCTAAAGTTTTAAACTCAGACTTCCAGATTTGACCTTTAAAGGCTATGTGAAATTACCAAAATGCCCCTACGGTGCATAGTTTGGTTATAATGGATAAATTTCACATATATTTAGTACCCTACTTTTATGATTTATAAAAATGAGTATTTTTACTGATTACATCAGACCTATAACTCAGATTAATATTTAAACTCTTTTATGACCTTTAAAATGACCAAAATGCCCCTACGGGGCATAGTTTGAATTTAAATTCGTTTCGGGCATAATAGAAGATATCTTATTGAAGTCACAACATATTTAAGGCATATTAACTCAGGGAACTTGTATTTGACTCTTTTGGTTACTCGTTACGCACTTGTCGCGTTCGGATCGGCTTATGTGACTAGTTTGCATATATTAGCCGAAACGGGTCAAACCATATCATTTTTGTCTCAAAATTCAGAATGTGTTTAAGTTACCCATATTAAACAAGCATACAAGCTTGTCGGGTCAAAACAACATTCTAAATTGGTCTTCGCTTTATCATGCGTTGAACCGTGTCTTCCTTTTTTAAAAACTAACCGGTCTAAGTCTAGGCTTACTTAAAGACCCGTTAGGATTCTAATAGGTTATTAAAACCTTCGTTCCAGATTAGGAGCCCAGTAAAAGCTACGTGCACTTGCTATATTTGATTGATACTCTGCTCAAGTAAATACTCTTAACTTATTTTCCCTATACGGGCTTGGGATACGGTACTATAAAAGTACCGCTTGGTCGGGTGTGTGTATTCATTTAAATCGGATTGTGATTAATGTATTTGCATGACCCGTTTAATATGTATTATTTGGTGTATGGCCTTTGGGGGTTAAATGAACATGTCCCGGATATCCTTGGCATCATGCAAAGAAATGGCCACGACCTAAGCACGGTGTGTAGGCGTACACCTGACAGTTGCATTATGTAAAAACTGGTAATCCACTTAAAGGAAATAATCCTTGTGGGCATTATGCCTGTGGCGTGTCAATTAATCTAGACCGGCCCTACAAACCGGCCCTAATGGACGACAAATAAGTAAAACTGTATACAAGATTATTTTCAAATAATTGTCCCAAGTTATAAAGATATTTTGCCGAAGTGCACTCAAATCAATTTTTAAACTCTTTTCAAAATGAGTCAGTTAAGTTGTATTTACCAGTGTAAACTGACGTATTTTCCAAAAAGGCTAAGTGCAGGTACTACGCGTAATAGGTTGGCTACTCCAGTTATCAATAATCAAGTCTCGCAAGCTCTAGATGTCAAAGTCTGTTGAACAGTTTTCCTTTTTAATTGATATGCCTGTGGATCTGTTTCAACTACCTTGTGGTACTTAATATTACAATTTATTTGGTTGAAATAAATCTATATTTTGCTTCCGCTGTGCATTTATATATTGTGTTGTTCGACTATGATGATATCAACTACGTCACGATACTCCCCACCAGGCCTACCGGTATTACGTGGAAATATCGGGGTGTTACAGGTTGGTATCAGAGCTGACACTGAGTGAATTAAACACTAGCCTTTTGTGTTTAATCTCAGTTACACAATTGCACATTCCTCGAATTTTCGAGTCTAGACAAAGAACATAGGACAAATCATGTTTTTGTTTTAATTCTGTCTTTTATATTTTTCTTTGTTGTTATCTGTGTTTATGTTGACAGGTTTAAATATGCCACCAAGATTCTTTAGGAGAAAGTGAAAGGCACCTATAACAGGCCACGACCAGGAGGCCGGACCTTCTCAAAGACGAACCTCACCCATCAACATGCGTACAAGTCCACGGGGGGACTGGAGGGCACATCTACAGCCAGCAAGACGGTCAGTCTCATTAAGCTCATCACCGTCTTACCTTCACTCTTTTGGACCCCACTCAGAAAATGAGCCCGAAAACCCTCAGGCTTCATTTATCCCTCTCCAGAGGTCCAACTCTCATCACTCCTTTGATAACCTGTCACATATCTTCCGTAGCCGGTTCAACCCGGCCAACTACCTCGAGGAACCAGTGGGTGTTAACCCATTGGGACCGGAAGATCACTTTTCTGAAGATCACGCCATGGATATGGAAGAGGATACCGACCCTACTGAACCACCGACCGGTACCCCCACACATCCTATTGAAATTTCTGATGGATCATCTTTCCAAGGATCACCTTACCGTGGTCCAGACAGTTACCAAGCAAGGTTCAACCAGTTTGAGTGGTATTTCACACCCTCTCATCATTCATCTCCTTACCAACAGCAGCAGCAGCAGCAAGATCCTTCTGAGGATTCACGCTTTGTGGCAGTTACCCCGCCACCACCACCACCTCAACAGCAGCCTCCTAAGCCACCGAGGCGAAGGAGAACGAACGCACGGATGTCCGTGCAAGGAAGAGTGCATATCAGCACCCCGCAACCATCGAGTGGCAGCCACTCCCCGCCGCTCCAAGAAAACCAGCAGATGGGGGGACCATCAAACCCCAACCCGGAAGTAAACTCCGCGCACGTCGCGTCACCACCATTGGGCTTTGGCAACCCAATTCCTACGTATGCTGGCCCAGCAACGTATAATCCCTTTGAGCAACCTGCTCACACCAGCTTTAATTATGTTGAAATCGACCCATACCTGGCGGCGTGGAACTACAATGCTCTTAACCCCGAAGGGCCCTACGGAGCTCCTTGGGGAGTTGGATACCCAGCTTACAGATACCAACAACAGCTGTCTCTTCGACCTCCTCATCAGCCGCAGCCGCAGGCACCACGGTTTTCCCCGCCAGAACATGAGGAAATTCTCCAAATATTGGATCAAGTTGAGCAGGAAGTTCACAGAGATCGCAGGGAACGACAAGGTTTCTTCAAGGGATTAGCAGGTTTAATAAAAGGAAAGAGCAAGAAGGACCATTGAATCCTTCAAATTATTGATTGTATTTCCTTATTTTTTCAATTCAGCCCCTGTGTGGGCATGTCTTTCTGTTTTAACCCCTGCGTGGGTATGTTTTGTTTGTTAAGCCCCTGCGTGGGCAAGTCTTTTGTTTGACCCCTGCGTGAGTATGTTTGTTTGGTTAAGCCCCTGCGTGGGCATGTTGTTTCGGTAGAAGTCCCGTTAAGGCAGACTCGTATTTTTTAAATTATGTGATGGAATGGTTAGTTTAAATTTTCATTTTATTAATTATATGCATAAACATAAAAGGTGAAATAAATAGAATAACATTCCTACTAAAAGATCTACCACTATAATAAAATGGCAAAATCTAAAAAGGACAGACCTAGCCATGTGTCACCTTAAGACAGGGCCAAGATGGTAGTTCCACAATTAGATTCAGATCCATATTAACATCTCAGTTTAGGATTGTTCTGCGTTAAATATTAAAAAGAATCTTAAAGGTAAGACCTAGCCTAAATGTCATTACAGACATGGCCAAGATGGTAAAACCTATTCAAAAGATTCCAATCCTTGTTAACATCTGAAGACATGTTAATTCTCTTGGCAAAATGTGATTCGATAAAATTGCATAAGTCATCCTTAAATTGGGATATTCCAAAAAAAAATCCCTTATTTAAAATAACCATCCCTTATGGATGAAGTGCCCACGGGCTATAATTAACGTCCTCTGGGACTAAAGACAGTGGTAGCCTACAACTCCCTGTCAAGAAAAGGTAATGAACTTTGATTCAAACCTTAATGCCTCGATTCCATAAAAATCTGGGCTTATAGATTAAATTTGTCTATGTGACTAGGCCTTTTGTGCTATTATTAACTTATAATTTAGGATTATGATAAAGATCCTGAATAATTATATATATAACAAATTAACTAAAATGGCAATTAAAACCATGGTTAATAAATCGTCAAGAACGATAGTACTGTTTAGGCTTCTAAATTAAACCTTGTCCTTATTTCTTTATGTAGCAACTAGGTTATCACCCGGGAATGCTTCCCGGGTTGTTTATTTTTATTAGTTAATAAACATGTTTTTTTTTGTTAAAATGTAACATAGTATTTCATTAAACTTTTACACAACATTGATTAATTGTTAATACAATAATAAATTAAAAAATGTCTTCATAGATGTTAACAATAACAACTTAAGTAAATAGTGTCATTCAATGACATAAAAATGCGAAAAATTTAACCAGCTTCATTTGAGTGATCAAGAAATTAAAGATAAACAAAACTCCACTACTTATCATCCTAACCAAACTCAATTCCCACACGGGATACGTTTAATAAAAAAAGACCCTACGCGACCCAACTCGAATGTACCGAACTTCAATGCTGCATCACTTGTGATACAAATTCAGCAAAAAAAGACGGTTCAATCTTGTTTGTGTTCTCTTTCACCTCCGCTCCTTCATCTTCGTTTTTGAAACACGCAACTGCACTTGTGATTTCTTGTACTAAATCGACGATTACGCCCATAAGATATTGAGCATGTATCGCTTCGGGGACACTGCTGTTAAAAGTATAAACGCGGTGACCCGTTTAATCAGTGTTTAATGGTTTTTATTCGATATAATAAAAGGAAGTAAATTGAAAGCTTACTTTAATTTGCCATAAGTAAGGAGGGAAAGATTTGATTCTTTAATCTCTCTTACTGATGCAGGGTTTCTGAATATACCATTTGCTTCGAGAACAACTCTGTCCAATCCACCGGATATGGCTAGCTTCTTCTAATGAATTCATACGCTCGTCATCAAAAATCTCATTTATGTCGCTTGTCAAGCACACATGACAATGAAAATATATCTAGTTATGAATGGGTCAATTCAGGTTGTGTTTTATCTCAAACAATTATAAATATCAAAACCTAGGATTTAAGAAAGGAAAATAGTTTAAACGGGTAGGTTGAAAGTTAATAAAAAACTATTTTTAACGTATATAGGCATACAACCTCCGAAATCGTTTTGTTATAAGCATAGTTGATCCATTAAGCATTTAGAAAATCAATAAACATGTAAGTGTTTGACCCGTTATTCAACTAATCCAAACAACCTAAAATAGTACAAGTGGTTTGCGTCTAAGGCTCAAGATGACATGGCCTAACATATTTCGACCCGTTATTCAACCCAACCATTTCGGCCCATTTTTCAGCAAACACCTATGGTTAAACAAAAAAAAATACTAAAAATAAGTGGTTTACCTAACCGTTTTTTGTCATCCCAATTCTTGGTCTTCTCAAAACCTATCAACACATGATTTTAGCAAATTAAAAAATATTATTCAACTAATATAGTGTGTGTGTGTGTGTATATAAAAATAAATAATCAGCTTGGCATACGTACTATGCTGATAGTTTGTTCCTCAGAAAGGCAAAGTCCACGTGTCTTAGGCATGTGGTAATGACCCTGACAAAAAAAATGCATGGGTAGGTTGGGTAACAGGTCGAGTTGAGCACCAAACACATTTGGTTCATTTTTTAAAACATAAATAATTAATGCACTAATTACGGTTACCAGAACAATATTTTTTCCATAATAATCCCCGTATCTTTTAATAAAACATTTTAGGAGATTACATGCATTAAAGATAGATTATAGGCTAATGTTATGTGGCATGTTCCCCTGTTAGCTAAAGATTTTTAGTTAACTCTTTTGAGATCAAACACACAACAAATCAATCCACTTAAGTAATGAAAAATGTAATATTCACATAACGATAACAAAAAAGAACTCCTTACATTCCTCTCTCCATCCATAGCCTCATTAAGTGCTTGCCTCTCAACCAAAAGTAAAGGAATGTCATAATATAATGGTTGACACTCGCTTGTATCCATAACTGACGAGTCAAGACACTCTAAACATAGTTTCCGACCATCATTAAGAGCGGCATAGCATGTTTCACGTGGCTGAAAATCATCGGTAATCATTATAATATCCAACTTTAATTTTAAATATATTATGTACTTTATATAAAAAACAATATATATTATTATATATTTTGTTACCTCCATTTGCTCACAGCTGCAACACCTAGGAGTCCCGTCATGCTCATGAGATGGGCAATATTTCTGAGCCCAAAAAGGATGTGCCCTGTATTCAATAAGCCCAGCAACATTTATTGGAATCAGTAAATATATGAATAACGTTGAGTTACAAATTGTCTGGGCAATCGTCCGTGATGTACTGCAAGGAGTACAGAAGTGAGGTTAACGAAGTTTTTGAAAAAAAAAATTATTGGCTCATCATTTTGATTAATATTACTTACACTGTGAAGCGTATCTCTAGGAATACCATTCAAAGAAAGGAAGGCTTCCTTGTCAAGTGAGAACAATTTACATGCTGCCTACATGGAGAGACATGCGTACAAGGGTAAGCACATAACAAATGAATTGAAACCGAAAAAACTTTATTTACAACCTGAAGCTGCGTCTCTCACACTATTTTTTTTACATATTATTAAGCAAACTGTTCATATTCATGCCTTTGCTTGTTTTTACATGTAAGTCTCCTACACACCCTAACTTTGACAAACTTTGACCACTTTTGACACATAAATAGATGAAGTGCCCTCAAGGCCGTGACGCGCTATCCTGATCGCCTTGTACATAAGGTGCGCCTTTTTAAACGAAGATTACACACCATATTAAAAACTGAAACTCAATGCCTGTTTACCTGTTATAAATTTTGGTATTTCTCAATGTATTAGTTTTTTAGAGTTTTTGAAAAGTATGTTATAAATTTTGTTATTTCGCCAATTATTCCCCCTCTTGTCACCCAAACCTTTTAAATACTGGTTTATGGCCAATACCCGTTTCAACCCGACCAAAACCGATTTGAAAAGGGTTCAAATATTTTTCACCCAAACCGGGTTGAATCTGACCCCAAAAGTTAACACTTGCAATTAAAAAAAATATAGTTCATCAAAACACAATGAAATTCAACAAAATAACAAACCTTCCAATCTAGAAAACGGTACTCGCAACTGTAGACCATAATTGCTTTGAAACTCCATCAAATAGGCAATCGATGCCATAACCTGTAAAAAAAATCAAAAACTTATTGATTGATTAATGTAACATCGCATATAAAGAAATGCAGTCCCAATTGGGGTTTCAAAGCTTAATGAATAATGGATATCTACAAACCTTATAACAAGCTGCTGACCGTGGTCCAGCGACCAGGAGAGCAACCCATCAGAGTCAATGAAGATGACTTCTTATTAGTCTATTTAACCTCTTGTTCTTTTGCTCCAACCTATTAAAATCATAAATCTTTATTCATATTTTAATCCTTACAACTAAACACTGCCCATAAAACAATATCTGAATCTTGGTTTTAAAATGTGCAAATCACATGAATGATGGGTGCCTTGGATCAGGTTGAAACAGTAAGGCCTAATCTATAAAAAAAGGAGCTTTCATAACTATAAAAAGAAAAGCTTAAAGATGCATATGTAAATCTGGTTTTTAAAATGTGCACAACACATGAATCATGGTTCGAACCGTAAGGGCTAGTCTATAAAAAAATTAACTTTCATAACTATAAATAGAAAATTATAGTTAAAACGTGCATACATCTTCATCAGCCAGATCAAGAGGCAGAGTCCAATGATATACGCCGATTTTTGCTGAATCACTAACAACCCTGTCTCTTTGCTCGTCACCTCCATCATGCGTGTAAATCAAGTATATCAAATTTCAAGTAAATCAAAAAATTAGAAAAAAAGAACTCATACTAAAGAAACTTACAGCCCACGATAGTTCATCATCATCTTTGAGCTCGATAATAATGGTTTGGAACCCATTAAACCCTACCAAACATAGAGCAATGTGATTCAGTTTCTCACATAGCGTTGTCAGCTTACTACCTAAAAAAATAATGCTTTGTGCCACTGAAATCCGTATTTGTTAGAAGTTGGATCCTAATTGCAAAGAGTATAAAACAAATAGTTATAAATGAATGAAAAAAAAAGAATGAATAACCAAAATGACCTTATTGCTAACCTAGGGATGAGCATTTGGTATCAGGTATATTCAGTACCCGTACCGGTTCCCATTTTCCTCATTTTTCAATACCGGTATTTACGAGTAAAACACTGGTAAATACTGGTACCAACCAGTATATTCAGTATCAGTACCATTTTCCCCCGTTTTTCGATACCGATACTTTTGGTACCGAACGAGTACCGTGCTCATCCCTAGGCTAACCAACATGACTGAATCACAATTGCAAAGAGTATAAACTAAAAGAAGATTGAAAATGACCAAAATAACTTTATGCTTAGATGCTAAAGTTTGAATAAATTTATCATTATGATTTAAAATTTGAGGTAATCAAACATTAATAAATATTCAAACCCAGCAAGACCCAAAAAATAGCTTTAGAAAACCAGAAAGAAAAACGAAAACAAATCTCATGTGTATTTGCATTTGTAGCCTCAAAGACATCATTTTTAAGATTGATATGTCAAATACCTATGACGAGTAAATTCGTGTTCGATCCATGCTGAAATCATGCGTGTATATAAGGCTGTATCGGTCCAACAAAATGTTCGTAAAACTCGTTTCTTCATAACAAATGCAATGAACCTGTTACAAGAACCTCACAAATGTAAGTCAACCCATTCAAGGGTGGATTCTGGTTATGTGTCATCTTTAATGCATTAAATAAGAAATTATAAATAAAAGATAGACACGTATGATTGATTTCCTGCATTCGCATAGACCAGTTCTATATAACCAATGGAAGTGATGAAAACACCATGCTGTTTTCACAACCTTTAACAATTTTTTCACTATAATCTTTTCCCTCAACAGAAAGCAAGTCAATGCTATTGGTATCCAGAAACTTCAATCCAAACTTTTAGAAACTTCAATTGAACACTTGCATCAGATATATTATATTATGAATGATTGATTGCCAAAACACATGAATCATTGCATAATTAAAAGATAAGAACAAATGAATATGGACAACTGACATTGATAAAATTTAAAAGAAGGATGGTATGCGAGATCAAGCGGGTGGTTCATGTGAACATCATCGTTGGCGTTTTAGGGTTTCGCAGGAAAATTGGAAACTGTGGTGATAGAATGGGGGATTTAGAAGATTATATAGTCGGGTCATAAAACTGGGTCCATAAAGTGGCCGACTCCCTTTCTTCTCTCTCTATCTCCAGTTAATCTCTCTTAGTGCAGGAAATAAAAAAGAGGAAAATGCGAATAGGGCAGGAATGAAAAGGATCGAGAATACCCGGATTAATATCAATCATAAAAAAAAATTTCTTACCTGATGATTGCAACTTGAATCTTCTGGATTGAAGATGAGTAGGTCAGAAAGAAAACAAATTTCATATCTAGGGTTTTAGAAAAGAAAGAATCGCCGCTGTAGAGATTCATCAGATCACAAAACAATCAGAATCAATATTACATTGAAAGCTTTGAAAATGAAATCAACACAAACCTTAATCGATCTTGATTTGACGACTATAGGGTGTATACCTCCTACATCTGCTTCACCACCATCTTTTGATCCTCCATTTTATAATCAGATATAGAAATCTAATCAATCGATTCAGAACCTTGTTGAAGTCGATTGATTGGAAGAAAGCTTGGGGGAGAAGATCGCCCTAGGGTTTGAGAGAAATTAGTACTGATTGTCGTTGTGAGAATGGAGAGACAAATAGGATGTGGTTCTAGAAAGTAAAACAATGTCTGTTAGATGATTAAATAGGATCCGAAATCACGGGTCAAATATATTGAAGTGGAGCTCCACGAATGAAAAAAAAACACGGCTCATTTTCCCGCCAAAATGGAATCTAAGAGGCTCTAATCTAATGTCAAATCAGCCCAAATCTTCTTGTTTATTATATATAATAGATTAAAGCTACATGACTAGGTCAGAAGAAGGAAACAGTCACCCAGTGGAAAACCATGAAAATACTAAGATACTTGTGACTGGTGCGGAGCTACAAGCATTAGTAGACAATGTTGTTACCAAAGCCAAAGATAGGCAGTATAGTGAATCGAGAGGGACTCGAAGTAGGACCCAATCCGCACCGCATTCCAAGCCTAAGACTCATTCGGAGGCTCACAGCAAGCCACCCTCTAAGAAAGAGGAACCAAAGAAAGAGGATGATCGACATTCATCTAATCAACACAGTGTTCCATCCAAGAGGATAGTGTTCGATAATGAACCGCGTACCAAGTCTTGTACCTATAAGTACTTTGTTTCCTGCAAACCCCGAGATTTCACTGGGGAGAAGGGGGCAATTGATTGTATGACCTGGTTGGATGAAATGGACACAGTTGTCGATATTAGCGGTTGTGCTGAAAGGGATGTAGTGAAGTATGTATCCCAATTGTTCAAGGGAGAGGCACTAGCATGGTGGAAGTCTCTCATTCAAGCTGTTGGGAAGATCCCGCTCTACAATTTGTCATGGGATCAGTTCGTTGCTCTCATTAAGGAGAATTATTGCCCGCAGCATGAGGTTGAAAGAATTGAATCAGACTTCTTGTCGTTGGTGATGAAGAATTTAGATTGTCAAGCTTACCTCACCAGTTTCAATACCCTATCTAGGCTGGTTCCATATCTCGTAACCCCGGAACCCAAAAGGATAGCTCGCTTCATTGGGGGATTAGCCCCAGAAATCAAAGCCAGTGTTAAGGCTTCAAGACCTGCTACTTTTAGATCAACAGCTGATCTATCTCTGTCTCTTACCTTGGACGCGGTCAGGCTAAGATCGCTCAGGAACTCAGAAGAAGGCAAGAGAAAGCGTGAGGATGATAACTCATGAAGATCTGAAAAGAAGCACAAAGGTAATACCGACTTCAAGAAGAAGTCTGGGTCCAACAAAGGTAACCAACAAGCTGAGGAAAAGCCGAAGTGCAAGACTTGCCAAAAACGCCACTTTGGAAAGTGCAGACTTGAGTCCAAGTCTAAGTCAGGATCACCTGCATGTGGGTTATGCAAGTCTAAGGAGCACAAGACTGTGGATTGCAAGAAGATGAAGGATGCCACATGCTACAACTGCAATGAGAAAGGGCACATTAAAACCAACTGCCCTAAATACGCCAAGAAGCCTGAAGAGGTCAAGAAGACCAATGCAAGGGTCTTCCGAATGGATGCAAAGGAAGCTGTCCAGGACGACAATGTGATCACAGGTACCTTTCTCATAAATGATGTCAATGCAAGAGTACTTTTTGATTCAGGAGCTGATAAGTCGTTCGTGGATAATAAGTTTTGTGAATTGCTGAATTTACCTGTTAAAACCCTAAGCGTGAAATATGAGGTGGAATTAGCTGATAGTACCTTAGAAACCGCATCAACCATGTTAGATGGATGTGTTATATCCATTAGGAACCACTCCTTTCCATTGTCTTTACTTCCTTTGAAGCTAGCTGGTTTTGACATAGTTATAGGCATGGATTGGTTATCTCATAACCAAGCCCAGATTGTGTGCAATAAGAAGCAAGTGGTGATCAAGACTCCGTCTGGTGAGCCAATTACCATTCAGGGAGATACCCAGTATGGACTGCCTGAGCAAGTGTCTATGCTCAAGGCCTCTAGATGTTTGAAGAAGGGTTGTGTCATTTATATGGCACAAGTAACTATTGATGAGCAGAAACCCAAGATTGAAGATATTCCAGTCATTTCTGAATACCCTAAGGTTTTTCCAGAAGAACTACCTGGTCTACCACCAGATAGGCAAGTAGAATTCAGAATTGACATCATCCCTGGAGCAGCGCCTATCGCGAGAGCACCTTATAGGTTGGCACCAACAGAGATGAAAGAATTGAGGACACAACTAGATGAATTGCTAGCCAAGGGTTTCATTAGACCTAGTTCGTCTCCATGGGGAGCGCCAATCCTATTTGTCAAAAAGAAGGATGGGTCGATGCGTCTGTGCATCGATTACCGTGAGCTTAATAAGGTCACTATCAAGAATAGGTATCCATTGCTCAGGATCGACGATCTCTTCGATCAACTTCAAGGGGCAAGTTACTTCTCTAAGATTGACTTAAGGTCAGGCTATCATCAACTGAAGGTTAGAGATGAAGACGTACACAAGACTGCATTTAGGACTCGTTATGGTCATTACGAGTTCTTAGTGATGCCTTTTGGGCTCACTAATGCACCTGCCGCATTCATGGATCTCATGAATCGCGTCTGCAAGCCTTATTTGGACAAATTTGTCATCGTTTTCATCGACGATATTCTCATTTACTCGAAGAGCCAAGCTGATCATGAGAAGCACCTCCGTTGCATTCTGAAACTGCTTCACCAAGAAAAGCTCTATGCCAAGTTTTCGAAGTGTGAATTTTGGCTTCGTGAAGTCCAATTTCTTGGACATGTTGTTAGTGAGCATGGTATCCAAGTAGATCCTGCTAAGGTTGAAGCTGTCATGAACTGGCAAGAGCCCAAGACACCTACGGAGATTCGCAGCTTTCTAGGACTGGCAGGATACTATCGGCGATTTATTGAAAACTTCTCAAGAATTGCAACACCCCTGACTTTATTTAACCTGCAAGAATAGCAAGTTTGACTGGGGGCCTAAGCAGCAAGAATCTTTCGATATTTTGAAGCAGAAGTTGAGCAACGCTCCTGTGTTGACGTTGCCTGATGAAATTGATGAATTTGTAGTATATTGTGATGCATCACACACCGGAATGGGCTGTGTGCTTATGCAGAAAGGCAAGGTCATTGCCTATGCTTCACGACAGTTAAAGGTGCACGAGAAGAATTACACCACCCATGACTTAGAACTGGGTGCCGTTGTATTTGCACTAAAACTTTGGAGACACTACTTGTATGGAACTAAGTGTGTGATCTATTCTGATCACAAGAGCCTTCAACACTTGTTTAATCAGAAGGACTTAAACATGAGGCAGCGACGGTGGATGGAAACTTTGAATGATTATGATTGTGAGATAAGATACCATCCAGGCAAGGCAAATGTAGTCGCCGATGCCTTAAGTCGGAAGGAACGAGTGAAGCCTATAAGAATCAATGCCAAAAGCATTGAGATAAAGAATAGTTTGAATGAAAGATTGTTAGCTGCCCAGAAGGAAGCTGTATTGGAAGCTAACTATCCTGAAGAAAAGCTAGGAGTAACTGAGGAGCAGTTATCCTATGGCAAGGACGGAATTCTGAGGTTAAATGTACGAATATGGGTTCCTGTTTATGGAGGACTTCGGGATGTTATCCTCCAGGAAGCCCACAGTTCCAAATATTCCGTTCATCCTGGAGCTGATAAGATGTACCAGGATCTGAAGGCAAACTATTGGTGGATAGGCTTGAAGAAGTCTATAGCTGCTTATGTAGCTAAATGTTTGACGTGTGCACAAGTCAAAGCGGAACATCAAAAGCCGTCAGGTTTGCTACAATAGCCTGCACTTCCCACATGGAAGTGGGAGATGGTGACAATGGATTTCATCACCAAGTTGCCAAAGACAAAGAAAGGAAATGATACTATATGGGTAATAGTTGATAGACTGACTAAGTCAGCACATTTTCTACCCATTAAGGAGACTTATAGCTCCGACATGTTAGCCCAATTGTACGTAGATAAGATTGTATCTCTGCATGGCGTTCCAGTGTCAATTATCTCTGACAGAGATACCAGATATACATCGCATTTTTGGAAAAGTTTCCAACAGTCCTTGGGCACGCGCTTAAATTTTAGTACGGCTTACCATCCTCAGACGGACGGGCAGAGTGAGCGTACCATCCAAACTTTGGAGGACATGGTTCGTGCATGTGTGATTGATTTAGGTGGCAGCTGGGATAGCCACCTGCCGTTGATCGAGTTCTCCTATAACAATAGCTACCATACCAGCATTCAGGCTGCGCCTTTTGAGGCATTATATGGTAGGAAATGCAGAACGCCTATTTGTTGGGCAGAAATAGGAGAAGTTCAATTATCAGGACCTGACTTAGTCTTTGAAATGACGGACAAGATTGTCCAGATTCGTGACCGCCTGAAAGCTGCCAGGGATAGGCAGAAAAGTTATGCTAATAAAAGGCGAAAACCTCTAAAGTTTGAGGTTGGTGATAAGGTTCTGCTTAAAGTATCGCCCTGGAAGGGAGTGATGCGATTTGGTAAGAAAGGTAAGTTAAGCCCAAGGTATATAGGACCATTCGAGATTATCGAATGTGTTGGGTCAGTGGCTTATAAGTTGAACTTGCCTGAAGAGCTCAGTGGTATTCACAATGTATTCCACATCTGCAATCTGAAGAAATGTCTAGCTGATGAGTCGTTACTCATACCACATACAGATGTGCAAATAGATGAGAGCTTGAAATTTGTGGAAAAACCTTTGTCGATCGAAGATCGACGGGTTAAAAAGCTTCGGAGGAAGCATGTACCTATTGTAAAGGTCAAATGGGATGCCCGAAGAGGTCCCGAGTACACGTGGGAGGTGGAGTCCACCATGAAAGAAAAGTACCCTCAATTGTTTCAGTAAATCTCGAGGTCGAGATTTCTTTTAAGGGGGTGAGGATGTAACACCTCGTAAAATCATACCCAATAAAATGAGGACACGTGTCATGTAATGCAAACGTGTTACGAAAACGGATCCAGATAAAGATGTACGGTAGGATTTAAAAGCGTCGACATGTTAATTTATACCTCTGAGCGACCTATTAATAAATCCCTAACCATGATATATTTAATCAACATCTCAAATTATGCAAATAAATATGGTAATCCTAAATAACAAATTGATTATAACCTAAGTCATGAATCCAATATGAATTCTTGGTATTTCTGACATTTAAAAACCTCCCACAAAGATCCAAAATTGTGTAAGTACATGCAAGGCATGCAAGAGCTGAAAACTTGATCCCCTACTGAAAAGAAGCACAAGATTCGGACTTGTAAGAAATGCATGAGCAAAGCCTAAAAGTTGCAAAAAAAAATTTGTCTCTGGTCATCGGTTGCGGACCGTAAGAGCTAGGCTTACGGTCCGTAAAGGGCTGCTTACGGACCGCAAGCTTGAGCCTTACGGTCCGTAAGGCTGTCGCTGGCAGCAGAATTGGACAGGTGCCTGTTCAGCAGGTTGCACCGCCTTAGATAAGTGGTTTTCGAAAATCAAGGGTCTTGCAACTGGTTTTGGCATCATAGGGACACCTGGGATGATCTTGGAACACATGTAGACTAGTTTGGCATGATCTTGTGCATTTGGGTTCAATATATAAGAGAATGAAGTTGCAACCATTTTTGTTCACTTCATTCAAACTCACTTCAACTGATCTCTGGAGCTCTTTGGACAACAACCAACTTCTCTTAGGATCCATAAGCATACTTAGAACTCTTGTAAGCGTCCTTAATCCTTTTTAATTCAGTTTAGCTTAGTTAATTAGCTAAAAGTCAAACCGTCGTAATTAAGGTTTGACTTCGAGATTAATTAAAATTTTCTCAGTCAAATATCGAATTAAAAGTACCTATAAGTAGGTAATTATGTGGGTATTAAACCCTTAAAAGGGTACTCTCTGATTCCCACTCTAACTAGGTCAATTGTCGTGTCAAACTTGATATTAAAAAGTCAACATAAAGCTTAAATTCAAATTAATGCATAATTAGCAATGTAGAAGCTATGCAACCTGTTTTATCATTAATATAACTTGGTAATTAATGTAAGAACATGTCTAAACATGTTCAACCCGACAATTTTCAGTTTAGGCTCGGTTCGGGACCGAAAGTCGCATAGTTTGACTTCTGCTTTGACTTTCAGTTCTGACCCGTTTATGCATGGTTTAGAAATGCCTTAGAGCTTCATTTGGACCAGGATGTATGTTAGTATAACCCTCTGTGATTATACACCTTGGTTCAATAGTTATCCGATTCGTATGCATGTTCCCGTTAATTGCTTATATGTTGACTATTATGCCCATATAACCTTAAAACATGATTTTTGAAAATGTAAAAGAGTAGAAACTTTAGTTACTGATTTATAAACTTGCACCCAAAATTTGACATCAGTTTGAAGTCTAGATTAAGAGTTATGCTCAATAGCGTAATTAGAAAGCTTTTTGTTAATTAAACGGCATAATTAGCATATAGCCTAGTTTAACCCACTTTTTGATATCAAACTTTTTACCCACTGATGTAATATAATATCTTGGGATTTTTGAAGATTTTTAATTAATTTTAGGCTGAGCATAACATAGGGTTGTAGCTTTAATTCGGTTAATGCCGGTTTTGCCTTTTTGGGCTATAAAATGAGTTTTACGAATCTTTTTGACCCCAAACCTTTTGCTACTGATTTTATATGATAAATAAATTATTTTAAACCTTCTGGAATAATGAAAATACCAACTTTCTATATAGAACCCGGAAATGGCTCCAAATCGCCTTTTTAAGCATTTTTAACGCATAGTATACATCAAAACTATTTTACATATATAAGGTTGATACCTACTGATATTTTAAGTATATTTTTATACAGTAACAGTAAGCTAAAGTTTTAAACTCAGACTTCCAGATTTGACCTTTAAAGGCTATGTGAAATTACCAAAATGCCCCTACGGTGCATAGTTTGGTTATAATGGATAAATTTCACATATATTTAGTACCCTACTGTTATGATTTATAAAAATGAGTATCTTTACTGATTACATCAGACCTATAACTCAGATTAATATTTAAACTCTTTTATAACCTTTAAAATGACCAAAATGCCCCTACGGGGCATAGTTTGAATTTAAATTCGTTTCGGGCATAATAGAAGATATCTTACTGAAGTCACAACATATTTAAGGCATATTAAATCAGGGAACTTGTATTTGACTCTTTTGGTTACTCGTTACGCACTTGTCGCGTTCGGATCGGCTTATGTGACTAGTTTGCATATATTAGCCGAAACGGGTCAAACCATATCATTTTTGTCTCAAAATTCAGAATGTGTTTAAGTTAACCATATTAAACAAGCATACAAGCTTGTCGGGTCAAAACCACATTCTAAACCGGTCTTCGCTTTATCATGCGTTGAACCGTGTCTTCCTTTTTAAAAACTAACCGGTCTAAGTCTAGGCTTACTTAAAGACCCGTTAGGATTCTAATAGGTTATTAAAACCTTCGTTCCAGATTAGGAGCCCAGTAAAAGCTACGTGCACTTGCTATATTTGATTGATACTCTGCTCAGGTAAATACTCTTAACTTATTTTCCCTATACGGGCTTGGGATACGGTACTATAAAAGTACCGCTTGGTCGGGTGTGTGTAGTCATTTAAATCGGATTGTGATTAATGTATTTGCATGACCCGTTTAATATGTATTATTTGGTGTATGGCCTTTGGGGGTTAAATGACCATGTCCCGGATATCCTTGACATCATGCAAAGAAATGGCCACGACCTAAGCACGGGGTGTAGGCGTACACCTGATAGTTGCATTATGTAAAAACTGGTAATCCACTTAAAGGAAATAATCCTTGTGGGAATTATGCCTGTGGCGTGTCAATTAATCTAGACCGGCCCTACAAACCGGCCCTGATGGACGACAAATAAGTAAAACTGTATACAAGATTATTTTCAAATAATTGTCCCAAGTTATAAAGATATTTTGCCGAAGTGCACTCAAATCAATTTTTAAACTCTTTTCAAAATGAGTCAGTTAAGTTGTATTTACTAGTGTAAACTGACGTATTTTCCAAAAAGGCTAAGTGCAGGTACTACGCGTAATAGGCTGGCTACTCCAGGCATCAATAATCAAGTCTCGCAAGCTCTAGATATCAAAGTCTGTTTAACAGTTTTCCTTTTTAATTGATCCGCATGTGGATCTGTTTCAACTACCTTGTGATACTTAATATTACAATTTATTTGGTTGAAATAAATCTATCTTTTGCTTCCGCTGTGCATTTATATATTGTGTTGTTCGACTATGATGATATCAACTACGTCACGATACTCCCCACCGGGCCCACCGGTAATACGTGGAAATATCGGGGTGTGACAATTACCCTAATAACGGGCAGAGTTTCGGGTTTAGAAGGTATAATACCGAGCTACTATTTTGCTATAATAGTGTGACAACCCGAACCTTCAAGGTTAGCAACGTTTAACCTTGAGTTATTCCTCGTTGTTGTGTTACACGCTCCGTACTTATAGAATTTTGTTTAACGATTCGATAACCTTGTTAGCCTTTTATATGTCAGTATTTTTTGGCCACACCTTTGTATTTCGTATAGACCGTTGGTTTAGTGGGCTGCATTCCAAACCCGAGAAGCCCAAAGATAATCCAAGGCGGCCTTGCCTTTACGATTGGCAGCCTTGCCATTGGGTTTGGCAGCCAAGTGTGTGGGCTTAAGCCCATATTTTGGCCAAGAGAATAAGCCGCCCAACTCTTAACATATATGTGTACGTAGTATGTTCTTGATTTAATTAAAAACAAAACAAACCCTACCTCTCTCAAACTTACAAACGGCAGCAGAACCCCCCCCCCCTCGAAGCATCATCTTGATCGATCAAGTTGTCGGTTAGTGAACCTATATCCATGTTAACTGTTGACTTTGTGTGCATATATAACTTTGATTAACAAAGTGCTGATTGTGTATGTTTGCATGATAATTGATGCTTAGAATTGTAGGCTATTTATATATATTTATGAGGTATGTTACGGGTTCAATATTGATGATGATGATGAGATGATATTAGATGTTGTAACGTTTATTTTTAACCCGTGTAGATGATAGTCTTGAGCATAGCTTATGATAAAATTGTGATATACACTACTGATGCGATGATGAGCATGTAACTATAGGATCCTGTTAGTTATGTTTGATCGAGTGTGTAGACTGTTATGATTATGTGAGTTAACGATGCCGTGTTAGTCGTATTAACGTGTTTTTGGTTAAGGATGCATGACATTGTTGATATTTGCATAGGGAATTTAGAGTTTGATAATAGTATTGGAAATCTTAGCAACTTTAATCTCTTGAATGAGTTATATGCAATAAGGTTTTGTGACTAGATGATTGGCTCTGTTGATGCTCGATGACATATAAATGCATTTATGTTCGAAATTTATATTTATAAATTAGTCATGCTTTATGCATAAAAATTGGTTAGGGTAAATTGTGTTGTGCATACTGATTACGAACTTGATCGGTGGAATTGGGAAGGATTGTTGGGCTAAGGAGTTAGTATAATAATAAATGTTTTGGGATTGGGCCTTACATACTAACCGGATTGTACAAGTAAATAAATTATGCATACATTTGGTTGGGCCGCACATGGTCTCGGGGACAGTCGCACACTCGATGTGGGCTGGGCTCCAATGGGCCACTTACCCTTCTAAAATTCCACGTTATATTGGGCCGTGAGTTGCAGCTAGTTTGGACTATTGCAATGGATCACATGGACTGAGATGGGCCGCACAATTAATGGGAATTGAATTCGGTTGGTTTGGGTACAAGAGGATGGGCCACAGGTTAATTATAAAGAGTAGACTATTATCACAGGTTGCACCAAGTTTAGGTGAACCATTAACTTAGTTAATTCACATATTTATTTGTATTGACAAATTAAGTGTATGGGCCTTGTAAACATGAAATCATGGAGTGAATCTGCTTTTGAACCAAATGCATGCTAAGTGATTATTTGATGATATTGGGTTGATGTGTCAACTGATTATGAATTAAACTGTATGTGTATTACTTGTGCAATAATTGTGTGGTATGTGATCAAGGGATACATAAATTAATTGCATGTAAAATATGTGGGTTATGTGCACATGAAACTGATTTGTCGTTGGTAACCACATTAGGAATTGGTTGATTATTATGGAACAAGTAACTAGTCGTACCGAGCAAACCAAGGTGAGTTCACACTCTTTAAAAGGCATGGGATTCCCGGTGGTTGGGAACGGGGTTAAAGAACTAAAACGGAACCTACATATCCTCCTTGGGTAGTATATGTACCGCCATCTTCCATGGGTAGGATGCCAATATTAATCCTGCGTATTCTCCTTGGGTAGAATACGTACGTTCGTCCTCCTTGGGTAGGACAACAACCTTAAAACTTACTAGACAAAACTCTATCATGAAGTCCCTCATTTTTATATCGACTTAATCGCCAGGCCAATGGCGAGCGGGTCATTAGTTAATAGCGATATTAGGGTTGACAAGCCTCACACCGTGCCGGTAGGACGGGCGTGTACTAATGGATCTGGGCACTTAGTCAATGATGATAGACATTGATGTAGGGCACAACTTATTTTCGTCAGTTGTCGATATGGTAACGGTCTAGTGGTTCACATGGGGAAGCCCCCACTGATTATGGATATGGTTTGGGAAACAAAGATACTGGTTAACTCGTGGTTTATGAAACAACTTATGATTTTTGGAACAACTTTAAAACGGACAACCAACTGTGAACTCGCTCAACTTTGTTGTTGATTCATTGTTACATGCCTTGCAGGTCTTTAGGTACATATTGATTGGAACTTGCTGTCTGGGAGGCTGGAGTGGTCATGGGTCGAGATACATGGAATCATAAACCAAGACAAATGGTTTTTACATGTGATTATAAACACTTAACGAATGAATTATGCTTCCGCTGTATACTGTAAATTATTTGTAAAGTTGTAACACTCAATGTTAATATATGAAAGTTTTATTTAAATATACCTATGAGTTCAATGTGATTGGTGGCTAGATCCTGGTCAGTCACGCCTCCTGCGGTGATACTCCGCTTGTGGATTTTGGGGGTGTGACATATTGGTATCAGAGCCATTGGTTATAGTGAACTTGGTTTTAAAAAGGGGAAAAACGTTTTTGTAAAACTAGACTATAACCGAACAGTTCTGAGAACGTGAATACGACCATGACACTCAGCTCCAGATTGCAAGGTTCGTCTCTCGTATACTCATTGTACTGCATAACTAGTGAACACCTACATATGATATTGCATGTGATTGCACGAATAGCACAACAGTATGAATTCATGTATTACCTGCACATGTTATGTAACTGATAGGGTGGTATTTCCCTAAACATTCATAACTTACGTTTCGTGATGCTCTTTGGTTGCTACTCGAGTTTGAGGAACCATTTGACATGAGTTAAGAGGAGCTGAGATGAGCATGCAAATCACAATATTATTGTGGGTGCACACATAATAATAATGTGGGGTGCATGCGAGTCCCAGTAAGGCTTAACAAGTGAAAAAGGGGATTCCGTTCCGTTATTTGATCAATGTGAAACATAACAAACCTATAGGGGTCATAGCAGTGATTGTCCCCTACTCGAACATGAACTTTTCATTCCTCTCTGGATCCCTTCGAATCTCGATGCTATCGAGTATTACTTGAACACCCATCTGAACGCCTAGAGAATTTTGTAGAATGTTAGGTGCTTGTACGAACATCCCCGAGTTAGATGTTGCAATGACAATGATTGATCTATTTCTTTCTCACCTTTCTTCGTTTGCTGGAGCTTAAAGTATTGACGCCTTAGATTTCGAAGTACGATCGCTCCCACAACACTCTCGTAACATACCGTGTATTACTCAGTCAACTTGCAAGAACGATGGACCTCGGCGTTTAAACGACCCTAGTTTCCAGCAACGAACATCAGCGATTTGACTCCAATCAAATCCTTAACCCCAGTCAGCGACTCATGGGAGTCAACTTTTACGAATTAATCAGGACGTAAACGATGACAATCAACCATGGTATGGAACGTGAAACTGCCAGCACAAGGGGTAGCGCCTTAGGACGTGGCACGGAATATGAAAAGATGGACCCTGTCGATTAAAGATCGTAGAGCTCCGTTTCAAACGACAACAACCAAGGAAACAACAGCCGTACTTGAAATCCTCGCAACGAGTACAACAACACGGGAAATGATGCTCATGGAGGGACATTAGGGATTGGCGTGGGCAACGCCGGGATTATAACGACATGGTGGCCTACGTGTTCTTGGTGACTAATCACTTCGCCACCGTTTTGCTAAACCCTATTGCATCTTGAAACCGAACCTATTGTGGAATCGGCTGATGGCAAGGCAATGGAAACCTCATATGATCGTTGGGATGCAAACTAGAGCTTGTGGGATAAGTGTTCGACATCGACCTTTCTTCGGTTGTTCTTGATAGATGTACCATGTGAAGAGAAGATTCTACGTATCCCTCTCTTAGTGAAGGATTGTTATCTGTTCTAGCGCGTCAGAGTGGTGCAGAGGTTAGAATCAAATCAGCAGTAAAGGCCAGAAGTGTCCACGGAAGGATTATCCCGCTATGATAGCGCTCGTTACTGATGTCAAGGCTAAGGAAAAGAGGATCGAGGATCCACCAATTGTTCGTGATTCCACTCAGCATGCTATAGGAGGAACTATCAGGTTTACTTCCACAACTATTAGACAAACTCTCAGTTTGATCTCACTCCAGAGACAGCCCTGATTCTTCGTGTCTCTTACCGTCTTGCACCAGGAGGGTTGCGAGAGTTGTCAAATCAACAACAGGGACTGTTGGACAGGAGCTTGGTCGGATGTAGTTTTTGCTTTGAGGAGCCCCAGTTATATCCAGGAAGATAGGTTGTATCGTTGGATATGTGTACTGATTATCGAGAACTCAACAAGGTGACAGTCAAGAACCGTTCGCTACGACCATGTAGTAACACCCCGTTAACCAGTTGCGAGGAACAAGCTTCCATCCGAGGATTGGTTAGGGAACGGACTATCATCAGATGGAACTCCTTATAACAGCATGCCGAACGCAATGCAGCCATTTCAACTTTGTACATCATGATCATTGAGTTGATCATCATACCAGCAGCTTCATGGATCGCATGAATCGACCGTATTTGTTGGCAAAGTTCTGAATCATGACCAGGAGAAAGGAACACCACGGGTGGTATATGTATCCTATCTCAGCGCTTCTGTGGGAGGAGCCATTACGTGCGAAGTCTTGTTAAATATAATTTCGGAGTTCGAGAGGTACCTTTTGGACATATAATCAGCGAAGTGGGAATGCCCGTGGATCTCACTAAGATCCGTCTTGGTTGGAAACTAATCGACACCAAGGAGTCCTTCGAGGATACAGCAATTGGTTGGTCTCACTTGTTACTATCGCAGATAAATCGCAGGATTTTCGAAGGTCGCGCAACTTAAATCTCTCTAGCACAGCAGGGTACTGTGTTCGTGAAAGACAGAACAGGATGACGTCTTTTAAGCTTTCGAATCGCAACTCAGCAATACACTGGGCATCGTCTTTATCTGAAAGTACTGATGACTTAGTAGTATACCATGATGGTTTGAATCAGAGTCCCAGTCACACGCCGATGCAACATGAGAAGGTGGTGACTTATGTAATGAAATCATGAAGAGGAACAACACGACATATAACCTGTGGTGGGAATCGTGGTTCTTGGATGGAAATTGGAGGCGTTACTTGGACGGTACCAAATGCATTACCTAGACCGATCACAAGGGCCTCCCGTGTATCGATGCTTGAAAGAGCTAAAGCATGCAATGACATCGCTGGATGGAACTTCTGAATGGGTACGACCGTGAAACCTGAGCGTACACGAGATCTACAGCTCGCTATCAACTCTAACTTACCTGATCAGACTCGCTCTGCTCAAACTGGAGAACTGAAGAAAGAGGATTTTCAAGTCGAACCCATGCGGGGCATGGAGAAGCAACCTTTGACCGGTTGGACGGTACTCGTTACCTCATGAAACGAATGTGGGTCTCATTTTTGCGGCAACTGTAGGGAACTTGTGTTGAGCAAAGCACACCGGCCTCGATATTCTAGTCGTCCGGGTTTGGATGAAAGACACTAGGATTTATAAACCTTGTACTGACGATCGGGCATGAAGGCCCACCTAGTTAGGTATGTGAATGATGGATGGACTTGTGAGAAAAGTTGGACAGGTTTTGTTATTGTCAAAGAAAATCTGATCGGGTGGCAACCCGATCGGTTGGCAATCCGATCGGATAGCACATGTGTGAGATGTCTATAAATAGGGAACTTGGGGTTCCATTTGGACAAGCTTTTTGGTTGCCAGAGGGGAAATGCTGTCCAACTGGTCTCGTGGTGCTGTAAACGTTGAATAATCAATAGAGACGAGATTATAAGTGACTGCACGGTGTCGTATCTATCTTCTACTCCTTTCTTAGTCGTAATAAACGCACCGAACACCTTGTTTCGGGACCGAAGCTCCGTCGAACTCACCGGATCCTGGAATCAGCAGTGGTATCAGAGCTACGGTACTGATTTAGTCGATCTAACAGTCGGTTAAATCACCTAAAGCTCATCAAATTTTGGGTTAAACGGGAGTTTTGACGTTAAACAGAGAAAATCATCAAAATAAAGGTCAATTCACGGATGGATATTGGATTTGAACACATCAATCTGTGCGGAATTGACTCGCGAACAATCCTGTGAAGTTTCATCATCAAATTCACAGTAATAAAGATTCTGAATCGAAAAACGTGATTTGGAGTGTTCTTGAAGCTGTTAGAAGATTTCAAATCGGATGGCAACCCGATTGGATGGCAACCCGATCGGATGGCAATCCGATCGGATGACCATCCGATCCATGGTACTATGGGATATTTGAGAGATAAGATGTTGTTAATCGGTTGACAATCCGATCGGATGACCATCCGATCCATCACACCTTGTTCTTTATGCCCTTCAATCGAGTGGCAATCCGATCGGGTGGTCATCCGACACTTGACACTCGACCAAATGATCAAATGCCAAAAAAAGGCATTTTTTAATCGCAATGACGAGGAGAGTCACCAGAAAAAATTTGGTGATTGTCAATTTTTTCAAGTTTTTAACGACCAAGCTGGATTGTTCGGAGACACCATCGGGGCTTCGGTGAACATATTTGATGATGCGATCATGGATTGTGGAATTTAGTGAGGTAGTCAAGATATTGGTGCATAATGTTTATCATTCAGAATATCTGACTATTTATGGGCCAAATCGTAAAATCCGCAAAGGCGAAAAACTAACAATTGTGGCGAATATTGTGATATTCTAGTTTGGTCAAGTTTTTCGGAGAAGGGAATTGAAAACTGAGTTCAGTTTGAGGGGGAATTCAGTATTAAGAGACGTCAGAATTTGCAAAAATGAGGGGGAATAAAAATTTCACTATCGTATGTTGAAATTCCGGCATTTTTGGAATTCATGTCACTGCAACAGTATTCGGGTAGTTTTCGACTTCAGATTGTCAGGGGGAATGTGAATCTGATTGTGAGTGTAAGCTTCCGAGATCAAGAGGATCCGAGGTGTTGATATCTGATCGTGGACGAAAGCATCAGAGATCTGAGAGTGATCGTGAATGGTAGCTTCTGAGATCTAGATTATCCGAGGAGATGACTCTGATTGTAGACGAATGCTTCGAAGATCAGATTGCATTACCAGATGATTTTACCCAATCTTATATTAATATATCTTAACTTAATATGCATTCCACTAAAAAACAAAAACACAACTATTTTCGCAATTTACAAATCTCATCTTTGTTTTTTCTAATCAAAGTTGCATCATTATTTTACATAAATGTGGTGGTGATATAATATTATGGGAAAATCATAAATTTAGCCAACACTTGGTCAAAATTTCAAAAACAGCCCATTGACACCCCATAAAATGCCGTTTCACGAATTCCAACCCGGCTCAAGACATAAGCTAAGAACTTTTCTCAAAGGCCAATCACCTTTTGCCACGTGTTAACTGTCAAAACATCTCCAATCACTTGTCACCTTTCTCTCTCCTGTTTCTCTCTCCACTGTCATCTCCCTATTTCTCTTCACAACTCCCAAGTCCTACCCTAGAACTTCACCTTCCTCCATGTCTCCATATCTCTGCAAACTTCATCGAGCACCACCACCATCCTCACCTCCCACCACCACCCTGCAACCTCCCACCACCCTCACCGAACACCACCACCCTACAACCAACCACCACCCTCACCGAGCACCACCACCCTCCACCCACCACAACCCTCACCTCTTTGAAGCATATGTGCAGATCGAAGTTCAAGTCTTTATCGTCGTTCAGCAACTCAATCAACTCAACAAACTCATCATCAACCACCGGTTTCACAGTAAACAACTCAACAAACTCCGCCGCATCTATACTAATCCGCCGCATCTATACTAATCCGGGTGGTGGTTGTGGTGGGTGGAGGGTGGTGGTGGTTTACGGTGGTGCTCAAGCCGAGCCGTTTCCGGCAAGTACTCAAGCCGTCACAGGTACTGTTTGAGACGTCTGAGGTGACCCAAGCCGTTTCAGAAGTTTGTCGGACACGTGTCGTGTTCCAATTGGTTTGCGTTGAAAGAACTCCTTAAGCCGTGTCAGTGAACGGTACCGGCTCGTGGAGAGGTGTCAGTTGGCTAGTATTTAAATTCCGGCGTGGTCGTGGCTATTTTGGTGATTTTCCCTATAATATTACTTTATGTTAAAAATTAGAATATATTAATATTTTGTATCTTAGTATTTATGCCACTAAAAAACAAAAGCACTAGTAATAGAACCGAGCGGTTTGTACCGCACTGAATCGCCAAAAAAAAGTTAATGTCCTTAAAGAACGTTATTTCTGATACCAAAAAATACTCTATGGCGAATACAAATTTGTTTTTAATAAAAACTACACCGATGTCTGAAACACCGTGCCAATGTTGTTCAGATAATATTAGTTCGGATTGTCACTATAAAGAAAAAATTAATTATATTTGACATGTTAGATTTTTAACAAAACTTTTATCGAAACATATATAAAATAAGTCCGGCACAACGATATATTTGAAACTAGTATTAAGCCCCCGCGTTGCAGCGGTTGTCGTAAAACTGTGTCAAATAGTACCAATTCTATACCACTATCAGCGATCACCAACATCGGACAAGCTTGGAAAAAACAAAATAAATAAAAACGGAAAAAAATAAAGCCGAGCGAAAAGCAGGTGTAAAATCGTTGAATCACGCACGCTCGTTGCAGAGAAGTTAAACCGAAACGTAAAACATAGAAAAAATAACTAAGTCAATCCAGGACCCGCGCGTTGCGACGAACTTGTCAAATGGAGAAATATTGATGTGTTGCGATGGGCCAAACGGGAAAAAAGAGAAATAGTGTTGAACCCTACACTTACGTTGCGATGCGTTAACTCACAAAATTTAGAACGAAACGAAAACTTGGGAATGATGAAAAGTATGGTGGACCAAAATTGAAAACTAAAAAAAGTTGGAGTTAAATTGCAAAAAATGAAAAACTTTAGGTTAAAAGTAAAAACAAACGCTCTAAATTGCAAAAGAGTAAAAGTTTTGGGTTAGAAATGAAAAAAAAAACCTATACATGAGGTAAAACATAATATATTGCAAAAAAATTAAAATTTTTATTTTTGTAAAACTTGAATAAACTATTATATTAATAGAGTAAACTCTAGTTAATGGTTAAATACTTATTTATTATCTGCATAATACACGATATGGTTTCAAATTATTTATTATTCTTTGATTAGTTTAATATTTATGAATTAATTATTTTTATATTAGTTTAAGAGATATTAATAATTTATTAGATATTATATTTAGATATTTATAATATTATTAATTATTAATTGAATTACGTAGATATTCACAAACTAAACACACTCGATTTGATTTGATTTGTAACGAAAGGATGTGAGGATTTGGAGAATTGAAGAACTACCGAATATGAATAGAATAGAAAGATATAAGTGAACTGAAATTTAAATACGATATAATTAAGGAAGTTAAGATCATAATTATCTAAGAGTAAACTTCTATTTTGCTCCCTGTGGTTTGGTCACTTTAACGGTTTTGCCCCAAACCTTTAAAAATAGCCATTTTCCTCCAATCGTTTGTTATAGTTTTTCCATTTTGCTCCCCGCCTCTAACTCCATCCAAATTGTCTGTTTTTCTATTTTGCTCCCCGCAGGAAGCAAAATGGAAAAACCATAGCAAACTATTAGAGGAAAAATGGCTATTTTTAAAGGTTTGGGTCAAAACCGTTAAAGTGACCAAACCACAGAGAACAAAACGGAAGTTTACTCTTATCTCAATTTTGAACCGGGAATTCGAATTTTATTTTATAAGTTTTTTTTCCATCACATCAACAAATATTCAAATTTGATTTTCTTTTCTTCAATTTCAATTGAAAACTAATTTATTAATATTAAAATAAAGATAAAGATAAATGATATTATATATTAGTTATTAATATTAAAAGAAATATATTAAACAAATATAAATAACACGATATTTAAAAAGGAGATAATGCCATATGACATTATTTGTAGTCTTTTATTAATATTTAGATACTATAACACGATATTTAAAAAGGAAAAATAAATCATGTTTGGATAAAGTAAACACATCGCAATGGTGTATTTGAAATACTATAAGCTTTAAAAATAAACTATTGATTTAATTAATAATTAAATAAAATAGTATTTTTACCCCGCGAGTTGCAGCAACAACTGGTCGGTATTGGTTCGCATCACTAAGTTATCAATACAATACCAACATAAAGACACTGATAAAAAAATTAACGTATAGAAAAAAAAACTAATTAAAGTGCGGGAGGTGTAACATTCTTTTTTTTTTAATTTCAAGATTTGTAATGTAAAGTGGTACGTAAAAAATGTAATTTTATTAAAATTGATGGGGTTGTATGATAAGTTTATTAAAAAACATATGAAATACTACATGAGACAAAAAGTCAGTGAAGCTAACTAGTATTTAAGTTGTTTTTTAAGGTAGTATAGATATATACCTTTGCTTAGGTAAAAATTTACTAGATAATTTTATTATATATAGAGTTTACGAAGGGTCATGAATAGTGATTTAAAATTTATAATAACATATAATTTTTTCATATTCTATTATTTCAATATTATGATGGTTTATTATTATATTTACTTTTAAGTTTTAATATATTTTACTGTTTTTTCCTTTAATAAAACCATATTTCTTTTATTATCTAATTTTTGTTTTCAATAAATCATTTTTTAAATCATATTTCCTTTATCAATTAATTTGATATTTCTTTAGTAAGTTACGTTCTTTAATCTTTTTTTCTAAAAACTTAAGTACGTAGTTTTGCTTCTTTTTTTTCTCTCGACATTCCGGTATTAGTTTTGTTAAAAAAAATTATATTCAAAATAGAGTATTTATTTGGTATCTTAAAACGGTACGATGATAAACTAAACAAATTCTACGGTTTGACTTTTTAAACAACATGTTTTATTTATAAATAACATTTTTGTTCCGTTTCGCCGCAACGCGCAACCGTTAACAAACCTAGTACTAATTAGTAATAATATAAATTTACTTATTTACATGTATAATTCAAATTATTAACTATTACCTTGAAATTTTATTTTAATTAAAGCAACACTATTATCTTAGTTAAAGTGGGTTTTTTTTTTTCGTATTTAGATTATCATGAATAAAGTCCAAAGGCTTGAAATTCAATTGGATAAAATAAGAAGAAAAAGTGTGTGGCTTTTCTAAAATTCAATTGAAATTTTGTTTTAATTAAAGCAACACTATTATCTTAGTTAAAGTGGTTTTTTTTTTTTTTTTTTTTTTTTTTTTTTTTTGAAAGGAAGGTGGAGTCTCAATGACCATTCTTTTGTTCCAAAAGAGAATAACGCCCATAAACCCACCCTTGGTGATAGTAAATGTGACAACAAGGCATATTCGATGAAATTGTACCTTATGCATGTTAACATATACCTTGTAGTGTAAAACTTAATTTTATGGTTGTACATTTGATAACAAAATCCATAATATGTCATTGCTAACTACATTGTGAATTTTGGGTTACCTTTATTTAAACACTATTAATATATCTTCTATAAATTTGAATATAAAACCAACTTAAATAGCATCAAATTGATGTTCAATTTGTGATCATATATGAGTTTGAGTTTAGTTTAATCATGTATGTCTAGTTCAATTTGCGATTGTATTAATCACACACTTATGTAACCTTATGTTTGATAGGAAAACTCGAGGAAAAATAGACAAGAAACATAAGAACAAGAGGAAGGTAAAGACAACTTTCCTTAGATTTGAACAACTAAAATCTAAAATAGAACTTTATGTCGTTTTTTTAACGACCAACAAAAGCCCTATCAAATGAGTCAACCCAATGGCAAAAGGTCGCTCACGTCTGTAAGCGCAAACGACGATGGTAACCCGGCCATGCATCATTTTACAGGATACACACTGTAGTAAAATCCCTGATTGAACTCAGATGATTTTGCTCCAACAAAAACTTAAAAAGAAAAGTCATGAAGAATAAGAGGAAGGTAAGATAACTTTCCTTAAATTTACCATAATTTTTAGGAAAAATTACAAGTTTTGTCCTTTATCTTAATACTATTTATCAGACGGTGTTCTTTTTAACGAATTTTGACAAGTTTTGCCCTTTACAAGGAATTTTGTTGCACGTTTTGTCCTTTAGACTTAACCCAGTTAGATTTTCTTGTTAAATCTTGCCACCCAAGGGTATTTTAGTCTTTTTACCCATTTATTTCAAGAGTCAACCCTAAAATATTTTTTTATTCTTTTAAATTATATTAAATAAATTGGTGAAAAGACTAAAATACCCTTGGGTGACAAGATTTAACAAGAAAATCTAACTAGGTTAAGCCTAAAGGACAAAACGTGCAACAAAATTTCTTGTAAAGGGTAAAACTTGTCAAAATTCGTTGAATGGAAAAAACTATATATAGATATCAAAAAAAATTATCATTATTACTATATTTACATGTCATCGTTATATAAGTTTTTACGTATATAATTATAACATATGTTAAATTATTTAACGTCTCTACTCGTTTCAAATATTATGTAGCATAATAAATCCTTTTATTGCCAATATGAAGTTAACCACTTGGTTATGACACATGACTTTTAGAGGAGATGTTTTATGTTCAAACGTAGACAAAGGGAGTAGTTTTAAAATTGTTTTGCCTTTTTTGCTTCAACTTTTTTTTTAAATAAAAGAAAAGAATCTATATTTCATGTAAATAGTGCATAACCTTTATGAATCATTTTCATGATTTTCCGGAAAAAACAATGACTTTGCTTTGAAATGAACGGTTTCATTTAGTTTCGCTAACTTTGATAATCTGGTCCACTGCATGAAAGTGACAAACCCAACAATACCCTATATACGTAACTACCCTTAATCCATACACGTGTACGGTCGATCCTCACCACAAAAGACTATATATACCACCACCTTTCATCCCAATAACACCATCAAGCTTCAACAAACTCAAGCAAAAACACACAACAAAACCCTTCAATACCCTCTCTAAACCACTCAATCATGTCTTGCTGCAACGGAAAGTGCGGGTGCGGCTCAAGCTGCTCATGCGGCAGCGGCTGCAACGGGTACGTGTTGATGTGTCGTCCAATCTTTTATCGAGTTCATTTCATTGATGGATGGTTTTACTGAATTTTAATTTGTGTTTGCAGATGCGGAATGTACCCTGATGTTGAGGTTTCGGCCACCACCGCCATGATCGTTGACGGTGTTGCCCCAAAACAGATGTACGTGACATCGTCACATTACAACTGAATTATATAGCTAACGGTGTAAACAAGCTAAACCGAGCTTGACTAGGCTTGGCTCTTTTCAAGCTCTGTATTTAAAGCTTGAGCTCGTCTAGCGAGTAGTTTTTCATATTCAATGCGCTTTTATTTATTAATTTATTTATCTACATATTTATTTAATTTTTATATATAAATATACGATATATTATTTAGTTATTTTTTATAATTCTTTTTTATAGATATATAAAAGATTTGATCCGGAAAAAAACAAAACACCATCAGCCTCGCCCTTTAGGAATATTAACTTTAAATTTGATTTGCAAAATAGAATATATGCTCCTAATCCTTGGTGGATTAAAAACAGAACTAATACATTTAAAATATTATATAATTTTTTTTATAAATATAAGTCTGGTTTAGACTTGAGCCTGTTTAATCTCTGCTCTCGGACGACTTGGCTCGTTTACACCTCTAGATATAAACTTTGATTTCATAATGATTTGTTTGTGTTTATTAATTAATGTTTATTCATTTAAATGGAATATATGTGTAGGTTTGCTGAGGGAAGTGAGGGCAGCTTTGTTGCTGAGGGTGGAAACTGCAACTGCAAGTGTGGTGACAACTGCAAGTGTGGTACCAACTGCAGCTGCTAAGGATCAAGATGAAACCAGAAGCCCAAACAAGTAGTGGTGTTTGAATTATGTTTGTGTTTTTATGTTTGTGTGTTGAATAAGAATGGATCCACATGCATTTGTGGGTTACATCCATGGTTGTCTAATGTGTTGAAGGTTGTCACTATGAAGTATTAATGGAACATGCTTTTGTTTGGGTATCATCATTGTCGTGTTTTTCGTTATTCACATCGATTCGTGTATCAACGAATGCTGCTAATCATAGCAGGGGCAGAACGAAAGAGGGTTAACTGGTCACACTACTAGAAAAGTGGCCATTTTACTACGGAAAAATATGCGTCACAAATTTTGACAAAATTGTGACGTGTTTATGATGACAAAAAATAAACCCCAACAAATTTGCTACACAATAGTGACAGAAACCAAAAACATTTAATTTTGTCACAGTTTCGACGGGGCTTTTTCCAACATTAACGTTTTATTGCAAATGCGTAGCAAGTCCGAGTTTTCTAGAGAGGTGGTTTTTAAAAATCAAATGATATCATAAATCATTTAAAAAGTACGAAGCTTATGTAGAAAATAAAAAGTATTTTATTAATATATATATATATTGAAAATGTCTTAATTTTTCCTTTTCTTTTCTTGCTTTCCTCCTCATGTCACATGTTTTGACAGTGACTAACATCTCTTAACATTCTCTCCATGACACACATATATAAAGGAAAAGAATGATCAAGTAACAAGTTTAAATACCTAATTAAGGGTGAGATGAGATGTAATCAACGGTTAAAATGTGAAAACCACAATTATTGTATATGAGTTAGTTTTATAAAAATTAAATAACTTTTATACACTTATTATTTTTGGGAAAAACATATATTTATGAAATTACACATTTTTTTTTCTATTTAATTTGAGTACCTTATTGATGTATTTTAGAAAAACCTTTTTAAAGCGTTTTGAACTAGGTGCGTACAAAAACACGTCATTTTTAACGGCGTTGTTAGCTTCATCCTCACCCAGTACACAACGTGTTTTCATCATATAATGTAGTTAGTATAAGGATTATGTGACTTCGCTACTTAGGGTGTTAGGAGTGGAGTCGGCAAAGGGTGCGGCAAAGCGGGTTGCCGCGCGGCAAACACTGCCGCCAACCCTTTGCCGATGCCGTGACTTGTGTGGATCGGGGAGTGCATGCCGACGCGGGGACCAAAGTTTCAAACGGCTATAATGCCGTTGGGTATTAAAAAAATTCTTTTTTACCTTTATAAATTAAACAATTTCAAATCCATTTTCACCAAACATCAATCTCATCCATTTTTACTACATTTCACTCTCTTTTTTTTCAAATCTTGTCAAAAAAATGGAAGGCTCAAACAAAGGTGAAGGCAAGAAAAAAATGGTAGGGTCCGGTTCGAAGTCGAGGGCTCAAGATAAACGTGGTTCGGGTGGTTCTAGTGTCCCGTTTCATCCCCACCTTGGGTTTGCGAATCAAACCCAACCTCCATTTTATTTTAACCAACCCATGTTCACCCTGCGATGTTGGAAATCACACTCGCTAGAAAACGTGAGATCGCAAAAAAATATTGATGGCCTTGTGATTTTTAGTTTTTTTTAAAGTTAGATTTTATTTAAAATGTAATGCTTTATTTTTATTTATAAAAGTTTGATGTTTTTTCCATTTTATCTAGAATTAAAAAAAAAACAGAAAATAAAAAAAAAAGTTTACCACTTCAGCAAGTGTTTAAACCATTGCCAACACTTTTCAGCAAAGTTTAAACACTTTTGACCGATTGACATGGCGCGCTCTGATTGGTCGTTTTTTTGGTTTGCCACTCTAAGGTGTTTAACCACTCCTAACACCCTTAGATATTTATGTTTTTGTTTAAAGCATTTAACCCTTACCACTTGGTACATGTGTCGTATCATGGTTGCTTGTCACACTTCTTGCCAGCGATTATGGTGTAACGATGGCGATATAGGTGAAGTCGACAAGCAATAGGTGGTGATGTTGGTCTATTTGGACCCGTTTTAAGTTTAAGGTTTAATGTATTTTGACCAGTTATACAATTTTAGTATGCCAAAGGTCCAATTTTACCAATTGTATAATGTATACTATCAACTAACGCCCCATCTAGGTGGCAAGTGGCATGGCGTGAGAGGGCAGGGAACACCGGAGAAAGAGGCGGGGAAGTGGGCGTGGTGGGGGTAGGCATGGAGGGGGAATCGTGGTGGAGGGGCTTGTATGGTGGGGTCCTTGCTTTTCTCAACCAATCACAATTTTTTGTTTGTTTTTTAACTTATTTAAAAGTAGTATTATTTTATTGGGTAGGGATGAGCATTTGGTATCAGGTACCGGTACCGAACCAGTACCGTACCGGGTATATTCGGTACCGGTACCCATTTTCACCGTTTTCGGTACCAGTATCGGTATTGACGGGTAAAACACCGGTAAGTACTGGTCCCGTACCGGTACCGAACCGTTATATTCGGTACCGGTACCAATTTTTCTCGTTTTTCGGTACCGGTACTTTCGGTACCGAACGAGTACCGTGTTCATCCCTATTATTGGGTAGTGAAAGGGGTGAAACCATAGTACGTGTTTGTGAAAGAAAGTGGGGTGGTGATTTGTTTAGTAGGATGATGGTTACTTTATGACGTAGGAGTAATGTGGAGTGGAAGGGCATGAAACGATAGGAGACAACGTTAGAAGTAATGAGTGCGATGTGTATTATAGTCAAATGTTCAATAACTTTAACACTATACATGTGTGATAGGGGTGTGTACGGTTCGGTTCGGTTCGGCTTTTGAGTAAAAACCAAATCCGTGACCGAAAGTTTGGTTTTTGGTTTTTGAAAACCGTTCGATTTCGGTTTCAGTTATTTTGGTTTAGCATCGGTTCGGTTCGGTTTTTTTGGTTGTTGAAATATATTACGTAAGACTCAAAAATAAAAAGTGTAATTCAAAGTTTAATGGGTCGGTTTACGTTATTAATATTTCTATCATTGACAAAACTGAAGCTATTTATTAAAATAACGGTTAGCCGAACAGACCCTCTACATTTAACCGATGCATAAGGGTGTCCGGGGTGGTCTCGGCAAAGGAAGCGGCAAAAGGAGTTACCTGTCACACCCCGATATTTCCACGTATTACCGGTGGGCCCAGTGGGGAGTATCGTGACGTAGTTGATATCATCATAGTCAAACAACACAATTTTAAATGCACAGCGGAAGCAAAAGATGAATCACATTACAAACCGAAATAGTAATATCAAAGTATCACAACAGACTGTAACGGATCCACAGGCGGATCAAATAAAAAGGAAACATAGTTCATCAGATTTAAAATGCATCCAAGCTTGCGAGACTCTTATTGATGCTAAAGAGAGGCCAGCCTATTTCGATTAGTACCTGCACTTAGACTTTTTGGGAAAATACGTCAGTTTACACTGGTAAATACAATTAACTGACTCATTTTGAAAATGTTTAAGAAAATTGATTTGAATGCACATGGCACAAAACTTTTTATAACTTGGGATAATTATTTATATATAAACTTGTAAAAGAATTACATGTTTCTTATACGTTCAGTAGCCCGGATTGACACCGGGTTAAAGATTAATAGACACACCACATGATATAGTCCCGCGGCGAGTTATTCCCGAAACCGGCGGTTATACCTTATTATTTATATATGCACTGTCGGGTGTACGCCTACACCCCGTGCTTAGGTCGTGACCATTTCTTAAAATGATGCCAAGGATATCCGGGACATGGTCATTAACCCCCCAAAGGCTTTAAGCAAACAAAACAATTTAAACGGGTCATTTCAATAAAGTAACCTTCATACAATTAAAAATTCAATGCCCGACCAAGCGGTATTTTATATACCGTACCCCAAGCCCGTATAAGGGAAAATAAGTTAAAAGTATTTACCTGAGCAAGTATAATTCACAAACAGCAAGTGCAAGTAGCTTTTACCGGGTCTCCTAATCTGGAACAAAGGTTTTTTAATAACCTATTAGATTCCTAACGGGTCTTTAGTTAAGCCTAAACTTAGACCGGTTAGTTTTAAAAGAAGATACGGTTCAAACGCACGATTAAGCGAAGACCGGAATAGAATGTGATTTAGACCCGACAAGTTTGGAGACTTGTGTAATATGGGTAAACTAAACACATTCTGGATTTTGAGACAAAAATGATAAGGTTTGACCCGTTTCGGCTAATTTATGCAAACTAGTTATATAAACCGCACCGAACGCGAATAATGCATAACGGGTAACCAAATGATTCATGAACAGGTTTCCTAAGTTAATATGCCTTAAATATGTTGTGACATCAGTAAGATATCTTCTATTATGCCCAAAATGTATTTAAACTCAAATTATGCCCCGTAGGGGTATTTTGGTCATTTAAAAGGTTATAAAAGAGATTTAATATGATTCTGAGTGTCATTTAGTTACACTAACTTTGATAATCTAGTAAGTGACAAACCCAACAATTCCCTATATACGTAACTACCCTTAGATCCATACACGTGTACGGTAGATCCTCACCACAAAACACTATATATACCACCACCCTTCATCCCCAATAACACCATCAAGCTTCAACAAACTCAAGCAAAAACACACAACAAAACCCTTCAATACCCTCTCTAAACCACTCAATCATGTCTTGCTGCAACGGAAAGTGTGGGTGCGGCTCAAGCTGCTCATGCGGCAGCGGCTGCAACGGGTACGTGTTGACGTGTTGTCCAGTCTTTTATCAAGTTCGTTTCATTGATGGATGCTTTTACTGAATTTTAATTTGTGTTTCCAGATGCGGAATGTACCCTGATGTTGAGGTTTCGTCCACCACTGTCATGATCGTTGACGGTGTCGCCCCAAAACAAATGTACGTGTCATCGTCACATTACAACTGAATTATATAGCTAATGGTGTAAACAAGCTGAACCGAGCTTGACTAGGCTTGGCTCTTTTCAAGCTCTATATTTAAAGTTTGAGCTCGGCTGCCGAGTAGTTTTTCATATTTATTAATTTATTTATCTACATATTTATTTAATTTTATTTATAAATATACGATATATTATTTAGTTATTTTTTTAATTGTTTTTTTATAATTATTATATAAATATATTTAAGATATTTCAAAAAACAAAAACCCGCAATCAATTGAGATTGGGAAATTGGTGATTTTGAGCACTTTAGGAATATTACAAAAGATTTGATCCGGAAAAAAACAAAACACCATCAGCCTCGCCATTCAGGAATATTAACTTTAAATTTGATTTGCAAAATAGAATATATGCTCCTAATCCTTGGTGGATTAAAAACAGAACTAGTACATTTAAAATATTATATAATTTTTTTTATAAATATAAGCCTGGTTTAGACTCGAGCTTGTTTAATCTCTGCTCAATTCAAGCTTTTAGCAAGTCAATTTTTAGTAACTCACAGACGACTTGGCTCGTTTACACCTCTAGATATAAACTTTGATTTCATAATGATTTGTTTGTGTTTATTAATGTTTATTCATTTTAATGGAATATTGATGTGTGTAAAATGCAACATATAAATTACATCAAATGAGGCATAAAACTAACCCTTTTTTAGTACTAATGTTGGATAAAGTGTTCTTTTGTCTTCCTTTTGTATTTTCAGGATCAAATGAGCTTAATTGAACAAAAGGAACAAATATACAACCAAATCTAACATAAATACAAAGAAATGGAATAAACGTGGCATGCCTGACCCCTCGACAGCATCTTCCCAAAGCAAAAACAAGAAGAAAGCTGAGCATGGGGCTGTGCCCAGCTGAGCACGGGGCTGTGCCCAGCTCAGCACGGGGCGTGCCCAGCTCAGCACGGGGCGTGCCCAGCTCAACACGGGGCCGTGCTCAGCGAGCACGAGGCCGTGTCCAGGATGGTCAGCCCTGGTACAAAAAGACAAACATGTAGAAGCTTCTATTGCCCACCACGGGGCCGTGCCCAGCGGACACGGGGCCGTGGTCAACGCAAAGATACGCAGAATCTTGCCAAATCTGATAGTACAGATATGCTTCTGCACACGGGGCCGTGCCCAGCGGACACGGGGACGTGGTCAACTAATGCGGACAAAAGCAATTAATGAAGAAAGAGAAAAGGGTGGACACGGGGCCGTGTCCAGGCTTCTGTTCAGCCTATAAATAGGAGTGCTTGGCTCAAGTTCAAACCATTCCTTGGCACACCACCTCTCTCACACTTCACCCACCACCCACCACCACCATAACACCATCATCCACCACCATCATCCATTGCCCATCATAGAGTGTGTGAGTCGTCTCGGAATCCAAGATTGATCGTAAGAGTTCTTGACAATCAAGGCCATGTTTGCCTAAGTCTCTTACATCACTTGGTGAAGACAAGTGTCTAGTGTAATACTTTTTATTTTTAATCTTTTCGCACTTTTTAATTGGTTATGTATTAATGACTTTAATAACTAGTTTTTTATGTTGAAGGTGATTCTTCCTTATCGTTTGTCCGTGGTGTCTTGGCATTATTTTACTGTCTATATAAAATAAAAGATTTTCACCATTCATATCTCCACGGTCTATATGGAGGTATGTTGGCTACCTGGTCGGGGGTTAAGGGAACGGTTTGGTAAGAGTCTTGTCGTTGTTCAGCGTTTAGAGATCCTGCAAGGGACCTGGGTCAAATTTAGTAGGACCTCCTTCAATACTTAACGGTATTGGATGGCGGGGGTCCAAACTCTTTGATCCCCTCATAAGTTAACTACTATTAATACTATAACCCGGCTACTTAGGACTGTATCCTTACTGACTCAGATTACTTAGTCGAGGGTAACGTCACCTTCAAAAGAGGGGCCTAGCATAATTTGCATTAATAACTTAATTAATTATCTTTCAATAATCCGGCGCTTTAGGATTGTATCCTTGCTGACTCAAACTACTGGGTTGAGGGTAACGTCACCTCCAAAAGAGGGGCCTACTACAATAACTAAGATAATCTCTTAAATAAGTGCAAAAGTGCGAAAATAATCAAAGGTTACACTAAACACGAGTCGGAGCCAAGTGATTCATCTTGTCTATCTGTTTTCTTTTATTTTATTTTTATTTTTCAGCATTTTAGTTAATTTTTATTTTCTTAGTTTAAAACATTTTTCTAAACTTTTGATTTGATTAGACGTTGAGGATAAACCGGTACTAAAAGCTCTTGTGTCCTTGGACGACCTCGGTATCTTACCAACACTATACTACGCTCACGATGGGTGCACTTGCCCATATGTGTGTTTAGTGTTAGTAAATATCGTGTTTTATAAATTTAAAACTTGACTAAAAAGTGTAAAAGGGCTTAAAATATACTTAAACTTATATATACACTTCACACGCATCAAGTTTTTGGCGCCGTTGCCGGGGACACAAGGATTTTAAGAAAGCTTAAAATCGACGGCCTAATCAGTTTTTCAAAACCTTTTCAAAACACGCGCACATTTTTCTGCATTTTAGTTTAGTTTTGCATTTACAGTAACCTGTACACGGGGCCGTGCTGCACATTTTCATAAAACACCCAGTAACAGTAGCTTGAACACGGGTCGTGCTCAACGAAATCAGTAAATTTAATTAAAACGCCCAGATACAGATCCTGAACACGGGGCCGTGTCCAGCCTTTGTTTCCGTTTTTATTTTTGTTTTCTGATCTCGAGACTTGGTTGTGGTCTGCTGAGTGATTCTTATGGATCAATACTCAGGAGGTTACAACTACACCTATGAGGAGGATGATTATAGGGGTAACTATTGCACTAATTGTAGTAATCCGCACTCGGTTCAATATAGTCACTCATATCAACCATCCAATTCATACACCTACTATGAGGAGCCCAGGTACGAGCCATCAACTTCATACACATCCTATGAAGACCAAAGGTATGAACCTCCTCCCTCATACTCATATTTTGATGAACCAAGGTATGAGCCTTCATACTCATACTTTGAGGAACCAAGATATGAGCCACCACCTTCGTATGCTTACTATGAGGAACCATGGCGTGAACAACCCACCTCATACGAGTATTATGAAGAACAAAATTACGACCCTTATCCATCATATGCTTACAATGAAGAACAATGGTGTGAACCATCTACTTCATATGGGTATTATGAGGAACAAAGGATCGAACAACCGGATTCAAGCTTTGAAAATCCCGATCATTTTTCTATAACCGAAGTGACCGATAGGATATTAGAACACCTTAGAGTTATCGATCGGCATATAAAAGAATCTCGCGCAAGGGAAGAGGAGTCCCGCGCAAGAGAAAAATTAAATAAAGAAGAGATAACCAAAAGTGTAAAAATGGAAGAACAAATAAGTGAAGAACCGACACATGAGTTAAACAACGAAAAAGGTGAGTCCGACAACGTTAGAATTCAAGAAGAGTCTAATTTTGAAGAAATTAATCTCTTGTCACCTTCTTTTGAAAATCATTGTTTAGTACCCACTCATGCTAAGTTTTTAAAAGAGTTAAACACTAACACTAAAATTGACGAAACAGTAAGTGTTAAGTTAACTAATGATCAAACCTCGCTAATAAAAGAAGACCCATTTGAAATTAACATTACACCGGTTCCATGTTTCTTTCAAAATTCGTTTATTAGTAATGTCACAATCGATAAAGATCTATGTGTTAACATAATGCCTAACTACATTTTCGAAAAATTAAGTATTAGTGATTTTTCTCCACTTCAAATACCCATTTTTCTATCTAATCGGAAAATAATAAAATCAATCGGTGTAGTTGAGGATGTCTTGGTTCAAACAAATCAAATACTTGTCCCCACCGACTTTGTCATCCTCGATGACGCTCCTCTAGTATTGGGACGACCCTTTGTAAAAACTCACGAAGCTTTGAAAAACCGGAAGTTCAACAATCTACCTCTTCAATTAGGGGCATTTAAAAAGAGTGTCGATCTTGAGCGGTCAATGAAATATCCATTCGGCAATGACGACCCCCTAATTGAAGATGAGCCAGAACCACCTGATAAGGTGGGTCTAGCCAAGGACCCTTATAAACGTGGCGCACCACGAAGGCATTCCGCGGAACTATCCGTAGTTTAGTTTAGATTAACTTTTATGTTTTCTAGTTTAGTTTTTAATTTTCAGGAATAAAACACACTCGGGATGGTGAAGGATGCTAAGGGAAGCTTGAACCAACACCCCATGCACAAAAACAGAGCCTCCCGACAATTTTTCTTCATTACAGCAAGTTCAGCACGGGGCCGTGCTCAACCCAACACGCCCTCGTGCCCGAAAATCTACAGAAAATGCCCAGTTCAGGTACCTGGACACGGGGCCGTGCTCACTAAACACGCCCCCGTGCCCAGCCTTCTGTTTACTTTTGGTACTGGCAGTCTGGACACTGGGCCGTGCTCAGCCAACGCCACCCCGTGTTCAGCTACCCAGTAACATAAAATCTTGTTTTTAGCCTACTTTTACACATTTTAATCAACCGAAAAACTTATTTTTGGGACACATTGAGGACAATGTGTAGTTTAAGTGTGGGGGGATGCTAAAACCTTGAATCTTGCAAGTCCTAAATACAAGCCTTACACAAAACTCTATTGGAACCGCTAATCACCCCAAATTTTTTCAAAAATTTCATTTTTTTTACTTGTCTTGGTTTAAATTGGGAATTACAAGTTTAAAAAGGTTATATTTTTATAAATTTACAACCTATAGCGTCGTGATAAAAAGAACCAACATAAGAAAATTATGAAAAGGCATGACAAGCTTAGTTAAAATTTAATTATATATACTTGATCACATAAAAACCCATTCCCACAAAAAGTGAGTTTTGAGCCTTTATTGAGCATACAAATACATATCTTTAAACTAAATGCTCATTTTTCGTTTCTTGTGTGAATAGCCGCTTGGTTCTTACGACTCTAGAACTTGCCATGACGATACATTCCCGGTCCTTACCAACTTAAACCCAAGTAAGTAAATGACGGAGGCATTAGGACTAACCCTTTTTCTTTCTACACCATTATTTTTCTTTTTTTTACCACCTACCCAAAATCCCCCTAGTTAACCTCTTTGAGCCTAAACCTTTTCATTTCATAACCCAAAACAAACACCCTTTCACCCACCAAAACCTTTTTATTTTAACCCTTTGTTTTAGTAACAAGCTCGGTTTTTCTTATGACTTTCAAAAAAAAATGATGATGATAATGAAGCAAAAAGGGAAATAAACAAACAAGTTTATCAAAAATAACTTTGTTTGAATAGTGGCTTCATCAAAATAAAAAAAAATAAAAAAAAGTCTTACGAAAACCGACGCTTTTTACGCCTTTCGCCCTTTTACTAACCACTAACCCAACCACCTACCTTTAGCCCAAACCTAACCCTTCACCCCAAAAGTCCTCTTGATATTTACAAAGGTGTATAGTTAAAAAGGAGGAGGATTGATTGCTTGGCAAGCTTATGGTAGGAGTAAGTTCCATGCCGCTCTCGAGTGATTCACTAAAATACATCTTCGGCCGAGTGTTGAGTGATCCCCCGTGAGGTATGTGAACTTGTATATAAATAGAATTTTAAAAAGGCATGTTATGCCCAAATAAATAATTTCTCTTATGAAAAGTTCAAAATAAATCATAACGAATAGTATTGTAAATAACATAAAAATAAAGCCTAACAAAGAATCTTGGATTCCCGACACGCTAGACAAGCCCAAAACTTCTCTTCTACCCATTCCATTTGGACGTGTAAGCCATATTATAAAGAGTTTTGCTTGAGGACAAGAAAAGATTCAAGTGTGGGGGTATTTGATGTGTGTAAAATGCAACATATAAATTACATCAAATGATGCATAAAACTAACCCTTTTTTAGTACTAATGTTGGAAAAGGTGTTCTTTTGTCTTCCTTTTGTATTTTCAGGAACAAATGAGCTTAATTGAACAAAAGGAACAAATATACAACCAAATCTAACATAAATACAAAGAAAGGGAATAAACGTGGCATGCATGACCCCTCGACAGCATCTTCCCAAAGCAAAAACAAGAAGAAAGCTGAGCATGGGGCTGTGCCCAGCTGAGCACGGGGCTGTGCCCAGCTCAGCACGGGGCGTGCCCAGCGAGCATGGGGCCATGTCCAGGATGGTCAGCTCTGGCACAAAAAGACAAACATGTAGAAGCTTCTATTGCCCACCACGGGGCCGTGCCCAGCGGACACGGGGCCGTGGTCAACGCAAATATACGTAGAATCTTTCCAAATCTGATAGTACAGATATGCTTCTGCACACGGGGCCGTGCCCAGCGGACACGGGGGCGTGGTCAACTAATGCGGACAAAAGCAATTAATGAAGAAAGAGAAAAGGGTGGACACGGGGCCGTGTCCAGCGGACACGAGGCCGTGTCCAGGCTTCTGTTCAGCCTATAAATAGGAGTGCTTGGCTCAAGTTCAAACCATCCCTTGGCACACCACCTCTCTCACACTTCACCCACCACCCACCACCACCATAACACCATCATCCACCACCATCATCCATTGTCCATCATAGAGTGTGTGAGTCGTCTCGGAATCCAAGATTGATCGTAAGAGTTCTTGACGATCAAGGCCATGTTTGCCTAAGTCTCTTACATCACTTGGTGAAGACAAGTGTCTAGTGTAATACTTTTTATTTTTAATCTTTTCGCACTTTTTAATTGGTTATGTATTAATGACTTTAATAACTAGTTTCTTATGTTGAAGGTGATTCTTCCTTATCGTTTGTCCGTGGTGTCTTGGCATTATTTTACTGTCTATATAAAATAAAAGATTTTCACCATTCATATCTCCACGGTCTATATGGAGGTATGTTGGCTACCTGGTCGGGGGTTAAGGGAACGGTTTGGTAAGAGTCTTGCCGTTGTTCAGCGTTTAGAGATCCTGCAAGGGACCTGGGTCAAATTTAGTAGGACCTCCTTCAATACTTAACGGTATTGGATGGCGGGGGTCCAAACTCTTTAATCCCCTCATAAGTTAACTACTATTAATACTATAACCCGGCTACTTAGGACAGTATCCTTGCTGACTCAGACTACTTATTCGAGGGTAACGTCACCTTCAAAAGAGGGGCCTACCATAATTTGCATTAATAACTTAATTAATTATCTTTCAATAATCCGACCCTTTAGGATTGTATCCTTGCTGACTCAAACTACTGGGTTGAGGGTAACGTCACCTCCAAAAGAGGGGCCTACTACAATAACTAAGATAATCTCTTAAATAAGTGCAAAAGTGCGAAAATAATCAAAGGTTACACTAAACACGAGTCGGAGCCAAGTGATTCATCTTGTCTATCTGTTTTCTTTTATTTTATTTTTATTTTTCAGCATTTTAGTTAATTTTTATTTTCTTAGTTTAAAACATTTTTCTAAACTTTTGATTTGATTAGACGTTGAGGATAAACCGGTACTAAAAGCTCTTGTGTCCTTGGACGACCTCGGTATCTCACCAACACTATACTACGCTCACGATGGGTGCGTTGCCCATATGTGTGTTTAGTGTTAGTAAATATCGTGTTTTATAAATTTAAAACTTGACTAAAAAGTGTAAAAGGGCTTAAAATATACTTAAACTTATATATACACTTCACACGCATCAAATATATGTGTAGGTTTGCTGAGGGAAGTGAGGGCAGCTTTGTTGCTGAGGGTGGAAACTGCAACTGCAAGTGTGGTGACAACTGCAAGTGTGGTACCAACTGCAGCTGCTAAGGATCAAGATGAAACCAGAAGCCCAAACAAGTAGTGGTGTTTGAATTATGTTTGTGTTTTTATGTTTGTGTGTTGAATAAGAATGGATCCACATGCATTTGTGGGTTAAATCCATGGTTGTCTAATGTGTTGAAGGTTGTCACTATGAAGTATTAATGGAACATGCTTTTGTTTGGGTATCATCGTTGTTGTGTTTTTCGTTATTCACATCGATTCGTATATCAACGAATGCTGCTAATCATAACAGGGGCAGAACCAAAGAGGTTACCTGGTCACACTACTAGAAAAGTGGTCATTTTACTACGGAAAAATATGCGTCACAAATTTGACAAAATCATTTAAAAAGTAGTGACAAAAACCAAAAACATTTAATTTTGTCACGGTTTTGTTGTAAATTTGTAGCAATTGTGTAGTAAATAGTTTTCAACGGGACTTTTTCCAACATTAATGTTTTGTTGCAAATGCGTAGCAAGTCTGAGTTTTCTAGTGAGGTGGTTTTTAAAAATCAAATGATATCATAAATCATTTAAAAAGTACGAAGCTTATGTAGAAAATAAAAAGTATTTTATTATATATATATATTGAAAATGTCTTAATTTTTCCTTTGAGTTAATAGCCAAAATGGTCCCTGAGGTTTGCTCACTTTTGACACTTTAGTCCAAAATCCAAAATTTTTAAATCTGGGTCCCTGAGGTTTGCATTTTGTTGCCATTTTAGTCTAAATTTCAAAAACCCTCTGTTTTGACTGTTGAAAGCTGCTTGTTTTGTCTTTTTGTGCAGGGGTATTTTGGTCCATCTCAGATTTTTTATAACATATTAATTATTAATAAAGAGTTAATAATCACCAGTTCTCTCTCTCTCTTTCAGTTCTCTCTCTCTCACTAAAACACAGCATCCCCACCACCGCATCATCACCACCACCACCGCCACCTCCTCCCCACCGTTATCCCCCTACTCACCACCGCCACCTCCTCCCCACCGTTATCCACCGTTATCCACCATAACCATCAGCCACCACCGCTGCCATAAACCATCAGCCACCACCGCATCACCTCCACCAAATCAAAAGCCACCGCCTCCACCATCACCTAAACCTGAAAACAACCCACATCCGCCAATTCTGTCATCAACAACCAGGCACCACCGTCACCGTCACCATCAACACTTGAAAACAACCCACATCCGCCGGAGAAGGTGGTTCGAGAAAAATTTGAAAGAAAGATGAGGGTGTTGAAAAGTTTACCCGATTACACGGCTGCCGGACCTGAACCAAGCATGAACCGAAGCCCAGCTGAACCGAATCTGAACAACAGCAATAATCACCGCCACTGCCGGCAACCACCTTAGCCACCATCTCTGTCGTTTCCATCTTTCTCTCTCCGACTTCCTCTCTGATCTCCTCTCTTCGATCTCCCTCTCTCTCAAAGATTTTGGGTGTGTGTATGTGTGCATATTGATCCAGAAGAGGGAAGGGTTTCACGGGAGGAGAAGGGGTGCGTTACGGTGAGCTTATAACAGGAAAGAGACCGACAGATCCAGCTGATTACGGTGATGGAGGTGGTTGATTAGGGTGGAGGTGGTGGCTGATTACGGTGATGGATGTGTCTGATTAGGGTTTGGATTGGGGAAAGATGAAGATGAAGGTGCAGTTTTGACAGGTGAAGTTGTGTCTGATTAGGGGAAAGATGAAGATGTGTCTGATTAGGGTTTGAACAGGTGAAGTTGGGGAAGATGAACCCTTTAAATAGGGTGATTTATTTAGTTTACTCTATTATTTTTAATCAATATTGAGTTAAAATAAAAACAAAATGACCAAAATACCCCTTTAGAAAAGGACAAAAAAGCAGTTTTTTTTTTTGTGAAATCTGATCTGATTTCAGTTTTGGACTAAAATGGCAACAAAATGCGAACCTCAAGGACCCAGATTTAAAAATTTTGGATTTTGGACTAAAGTGAGCAAACCTCAGGGACCATTTTGGCTATTAACTCTTTTCCTTTTCTTTTCTTGCTTTCCTCCTCATGTCACATGTTTTGTCAGTGACCAACATCTCTTAACATTCTCTCCATGACACACATGTTATGGGTCATTTTCTGAGCATATATATATATATATATCCTGACTAATATTCTGCTTTTGATTGTTTACTTGTGATCACGATACCGGATCAGGATATTGGTAACATCCTGGTGCGATATCCTGGTATTAACTAAATTGACCACGTGCAGGTTAGAAGCTGTGGGTCACTAACGGTCGAATGGACCTCTTCTCCTTAAGACTCGGGCAAACCAGTTACATGAGAGACGTTGAACCTGAAGGACCAGGTCTACAACGTTCAAGTAGGGAATATCCGCCGAATCCCGGTTTAATAGGGTAGTTTGTTGAATTTCTTTTACTATAAATAGATGGGGCGGATCAGATTAAGGACGCAATTTTTCACACACTCTCTTTCGCACACTTTGCTCTCTAGCTTCTAGCAAACACTACACACAAACACTTGTACTCGAATTACCTTGTAACACCTAGTTGATCCGTACCACATCCTGCACTGTATCCTAATATTTGAAGCAATAGAAGAACAAGGCAGCTGCGATTGTCAGCTCCCGAGGTTTTATGCCGGCGATCTAGATTGATCAAGGGCTTTCCTCGTACATCTCGTGTCACCCCTTTACATTTTTGCTCATTGTTTGATCATAGATACAGCTCTATATTCTGAGCCGTATCCTGAAAACTGTTTTTACAAACAACTTAATCAACATATTTTCAACACATATTTCTAGCACACTGCCTCACTTTAACTAATTTGATCACTTAATTGCTTCGGTAATTTTTGACCAAAACAATTTGGCGCCCACCGTGGGGCAAGTGGTGCTATTTTTACTAAAAACTTTAGTAAAATCATTACTCGGTTTTCTATTGTCAAAACTTTTTGCTACATTGTTTTCAATGTCCTCAAGATCAAACATGAGCTCTTCCACCATATCTGCTACAACCTCTGCAACAATTGGTTCGGTGCTTCCACCTCCTCCTCCAAGAATGCAAGCCTCTTCACAAGGAGCTGAAAGTCTTGTGGTTCGGGATGTTATTCCCGCTCCCAGTGCCCAGGGATCTGGTCCTGTTTTGGCTTCTAATGACGAAATTCTGAATTTGTTTGGTAGTGTACAGGAACAGATGAAGCAGCAGCAGGAAACTAATCAGATGCTGATGAGAGAGATACAACTCTTGAAATCCAGCCCAAGCAGGCCTGCGGAAGAAACTGTTACTCCCTTGCAACCCAGGGCTTTGAAGTTCAGTTCTGCAGTTTATACTGAAGATAACCAGGGGAATATCGTGCCAAGCCATTCCCAAAATCATACTCCTGAGATACCCTCTTCAATAAGAGTATCAACCGTGAGAAGCTCAGGATATGCTTCAGGATATGGCCAGAATCCCCAGACGGGTAATGTATCTAACAATAATAACACTCTTGCTACTAATGGTGTTGGATCTTTGCAGGATGCAGGTATGGCGTCAATATTTACTAGGGAGCTTCAAAAGCTGAAAGACATGATATCCAGTGTGCCTGGAGTGGTCCAGCCGATTCCAAAAGTATCCCAAGACAGTCACAGGATATCCCGGTTTGCGCATCCTATCTGTGATGCTGAAATCCCAAAAAGATTTCAAACCCCCAACATGAAACTCTATGACGGAACCACGGATCCTGAAGAGCATATCACCCAGTATAGGGAAAGGATGGAGATCAACCCTATCCCTCCAGACCTCAAGGAAGCATGTCTCTACAAGGGTTTTGGTTCTACCTTGACAGGACCAACCTTAAAATGGCTGTTAAATGTTCCTCCTCACTCAATTACTTCGTTTGCTCATTTGGTTAATTTATTTAATAGTCAGTTTTCTTGCAGCCGGAGTTTTGAGAAACTAACCAGTGATCTTTACAGGATAACTCAAGGGCCTCAGGAATCCTTGAGGGATTATGTGAACAAGTTTAGTCGGGAATCCTTGGATATCCCACATCTTGATATTGCAACAGCTGTACAGGCTTTTAAGATGGGATTACAAAAAGATTCTCAGTTTTATCAGGATCTTGTAATGAATCCCTGCAGGAATCTCGACGAAGCTCGTAACAGGGCCTTGAGATATATTCGCTTGGAAGATGACAAAAAGATGCAAGAGAGGATGAATTCTACCTCAACCTATGAATCAACCAACAGGAAATCAGAATCCTCGTATAAACCATATCGCTCTAGGCCATATGGCAGAAATGACAACAAGAAAGTGAATGCTGTTGAAGACGAGGGCCTTGAAGAATATCCTGAATTATCTGAATATTGCTTTTCTGTTAACATACCTGAGTTAATGTATGCTATGCAGGGTTTAGGAGACAAAGCTAGGTGGCCTCGAAAGAATCAACAAAAAGCTGATTGGAAGGATAAATCCAAATGGTGTGCCTTCCATGAAGATTTCGGACATGTAACTGAGGATTTCATTGCTCTAAGGAAAGAAATAAGCTACCTATTGAGCAAGGGGTATCTGAATGATCTGCTAGGAAGAAAGAAGAATAAAGGGCAGGATCCTAAGAAGGATCCTGAACGAGCAGCATCACCCCCAGCAGATGCCAAAATAATTAACTTTATTTCAGGAGGATCCGACATCTGTGGGACTTCGTATTCTGCGGCCAAGAGACATGCAAAGGAGGCTAGGACTGAAAGGGGAGATAAACCAGCCAGGATGACTACCCTCACAACTGATAAAGTGATCACTTTCGACAGTGATGACAGGGATACTGTCCAGGATCCTCACCACGATTCTCTAGTAATAACGTTATATGTTGCTAACCATTTTGTACGCAGGATATTGGTGGATAATGGCAGCTCCGTCAACATAATCCAACTAGAAACTTTGAAAAGAATGAATGTATCTCCAATGGATATTACTTCAAAATCCACCGTGCTTGGTGGGTTCAGTGGAGAGGCCAGGAACACAGTGGGAGAGATAAAGTTACCAGTATATGTTGAAGGGGTCAACTCAATACAACGTTTTTGTGTGATGGACTCCCTATCCTGCTACAACATCATACTAGGCAGGCCATGGATCCATGACATGAAGGCTGTGCCATCGACTTATCATTAGTGCATCAAGATCCCTACCCCTTGGGGGGTTGTCAAGGTTGATAGCGATCAGCAGGAGGCGAAGGAATGTTACTCATCCTCAATGAAATCCTCAGTCAAGCCTAATGCAGCATAGCAATTAAAGATGCGGGCTCAGGATATCGTGGAGGCTTCGGAGCAGGATGTAAAGAAAATAATCATGGATCAGGATAATCCGGATATCTCGGTGCTCGTAGGAACCAATATCCCACAGGATATTGAAAATCAATTGACTACTTTTTTGAAATGCAGGATGTCAACATTCGCATGGAAGCACGAGGATATGACAGGTATTTCCAAAGATATTATAACACATAAACTCGGTATTGACAGGTCATTCAAGCCGGTCCAACAAAAGAGAAGGAAATTTGCTCCGGAGCGAAATGTGATCATCCAAGAGGAAGTTGAAAGACTACTAAGGAGCAAGATGATTAGAGAAGTGAAGTTTCCTAAATGGCTTGCGAATGTAGTCATGGAACAAAAGAAAAATGGGAAATGGAGAGTTTGTGTAGATTACACAAACATAAACAAAGCCTGTCCCAAAGACCCGTTTCCTCTACCTCATATTGATTCAATGGTAGATGCTACCGCCGGCCACGAGATGTTAACCTTCATGGATGCCTCTTCAGGATTTCAGCAAATCCAAATGGAACCCTCTGATCAGGAGGATACTACCTTCATGACACCCACATGTATTTATTGTTATACTGCTATGCCCTTTGGTTTGAAAAATGCAGGTGCAACATACCAGAGGTTGGTAAACATGATGTTTAAAGACAAGCTGGGGGACACCATGGAGGTATATATTGACGATATGGTGGTGAAATATAAAAAGGCTGAGGATTACCTCCAGGATATTATGGGAGCGTTTGATATCCTGGATCAATATAACATGAAACTGAATCCTACTAAGTGCCATTTCGGAGTGGGGGCAGGAAAGTTTCTAGGATATATGGTGACCAAAAGGGGGATAGAGGCAAGCCCGGAGCAGATTAAAGCTATCCTGGATATAAAATCACCTTCAAATATGAAGGATGTTCCACGGTTAACAGGCCGAGTAGCAGCATTGAACAGATTTATTTCAAGATCCTCGGAGAAGTGCAAGGAATTTTATGATATCCTCAAGAAGAATAAGAAGTTCGAATGGGGAGCAAAGCATGAAGCAGCCTTGTAGGATTTGAAGCAGTATATTTCAACCGCACCCTTAGTGATGAAGCCTGAGGATGGTGAACCATTATCCCTGTATCTTGCAGTATCAGGGAATGCAGTAAGTGCTGTCCTGGTAAAGGATCATGAAGGTCAGCAGTATCCTGTCTATTATGTTAGTAAAAGTTTATAGATGCTGAAACTAGATATTCTCATCTAGAAAAATTGATATTAGCCCTAGTTATGGCATCAACAAAACTTAGACATTATTTTGAGACACATAGGATTCATGTTAAAACCAACTATCCTGTTAAAAACGTGCTTAGGAAACCCGAGATGTCTGGTAGGATGGCTAAATGGTCTGTGAAATTAAGTGCTTTTGATCTAGTATATGAGCCTAGAAATGCCATAAAGTCTCAGGCTTTAGCTGACTTTGTGGCTGATTTCAGTAGTGACATTCAAAATGAAGTAGACTTAGAAGTACAGCAGCTAGGAGAAAACTTAGAATCCTGGACATTATATACTGATGGTGCATCTAATGTAAGAGGTGTAGGTCTAGGTATACTACTAAAATCGCCACAGGGGGACATATTACCCCAGGCTATTAGGTGTGAATTTCCTGCTACTAATAATGAGGCAGAATATGAAGCTTTAATTGCAGGATTAGAGTTGGCTAAAAATATGAGTATCAAGAATTTGCAAGTATATGTTGATTCTTTGTTAATCACTAATCAATTTAGTGGAACCTATGCAGTTAAGGGTGAGAAGTTAATCGAGTATCTCGAAATTCTCAAAAAAATTAGCAGGATATTTCGATATTTTTACACTTGAACAGGTACCAAGAGAGGATAATGCTGAAGCTGATGCCTTGGCAAATCTGGGATCATCGGTCAGGATACCGGAAGGAACCCGAATACCAATATTACATATCCTATATCCTGCAACGAATCCTCAGGATAAGGAAGTAATAAGTATTCAGGATCCTGATGATGAGTATCCCGAGCAGGATCCTAAGTCCTAGACGGCTCCAATCATGAGATATCTCAAGGAAGGACACATCCCAAAGGATGAGAACCCTGAGGCCTTTAGAATGAAGGTATCACGATTCACTATTATAAATAATGTTGTGTATAAGAAATCTCTTGCAGGACCATATCTGAGGTGCTTGGAGGATCCCGAAACCAAAGAAGTGCTTCAGGATATACACGAAGGGGATTGTGGTAACCATACTGGGGGCAGGTCATCGTTCTCAAAAGTATTGAGAACAGGATACTATTGGCCGACGATGAGAAAAGATGCTACAGAATATGCTCAAAGATGTGACGCATGTCAAAGACATAGTAACATATTACATCAGCCGGCCGAACCACTTTATCCTATAGCTTCCCCTTCGCCATTCATGAAATGGGGAATGGACATTGTTTTGGTCAAAAATTACCGAAGCATTTAAGTGATCAAATTAGTTAAGTGAGGTAGTGTGCTAAAAGGTGTGTTGAAAATATGCTGGTTATGTTGTTTGGAAAAACAGGTTTCAGGGTACGGCTCAGGATATTGAGCTGTATCTGCGATCAAACTATGAGCAAAAAGTAAAGAAAATGACACGAGATGTACGAGGAAAGCCCTTGATCAATCTAGATCGCCGACATAAAACCTCGGGAGCTGACAATCGCAGCTGCCTAGTTCTTCTTATTGCTTCAAACGTCAGGATACAGTGCAGGATATCGACCAGATCGCTAAGTGTTACAATGCTTTGTGTGAAAGTAAAAATTGCGAGAGAACAAGTGTGAGAGTGTAGTGAGTGTAGCTGTGATGTCCTATTCGATCTGATATACCCACCTATTTATAGTAACGAAATACAAACAAAAATTCCTACAAATATGGGATGCTCCGAATATTCCATTGTGAACGTTGTAGACCGAGTAATGCGGCTTCAACGTCTTCATCTGAACGACTTGGACCGAGTCTCCCGGAGAAAGGGTCTTCGTGAACGTTGCTCCATCTGGACGCGTATTCCTGCACACACCCCGTTAGTAATCCTGAGGATACCATTCAGGATGTTACCAATATCCTGAATGAGCATCCCGGATATGAGCAGATATCATACAATCAAGATATAACTCAAGATATTTCCCAGGATATGGGCTCAGAATTTTACCCATAACAATTGTCCCCAAAAAATGTTACCGTTTAGTATCCTGGCACTAACGGTTATATTTTTTCCGGAGACCGAGGCAATTTAAGAGATTAGACTCATGATGTGACCATTTGCAACTGCTCAGCCTATATTTACTCATCACCACCCTATAACTTCTCATCCTTATCCCATTTATTCTTGACCGAAGTGAAAAAAGGTAAAAACCTCTCTCCCTTTTCCATCTTCTTCTCTCTTTCTGTTCAGCATTCCGGCGAAAATATGACAAGGCAAACTAGATCAAGTTCCGGCGACTCCGCCCCCACATTCATACAACAGAATCTTCTCCAGGATCCGGAGAAAGAAATATGTACCTTTGATAGCGCCCATTTGTCGGCCCTCAAATCCTCCGGTATCTTCCCGGAAGGGACAGTATTCCGGTCGTTTGACCGGGAAATCCGGTCGGACATGGTTTCCGACGAATGGTTGTGCTTTAGTGTCTTTCCTTTCACCTTAGGGTTACAGTTCCCCTTTCCAGACTTTATCACTGAATTTTTCAACATTACAAAAATCTCTTTTAGCCAAACAATGCCGATGCTTTGGCGTGTTTTGTCCGTTCTTGACCAGATCAAGAAAAATCACATCCCTGAGCTTTCTGTTCATGACCTCCCCCTAGCTTACCGGCTTAGATGCCACGGATCCTGTAGATTTCTGTTTTATTCCACCTCCGGCGATCCGCTGATACTTCGTGCCACCAGGAACGAGGAGAAATGGCAATCCAAGTTCTTCTTTGTAAAAAGAAACTCCATCCCTGGTGGGACGGAATATCCGGTGAAATGGTTGAGAAAGGGTAGGATTTAGGGTTTAAAGATAATCCTGCCTTATATCCTGTTTCATATCCTTAGCTGATCTGTTTGCTGTTTTGTATACAGCTGATTTTAGGAAACTTGCACCTCCCCTAGCTGATTCACAGAAAAGGATTGACGTCATCAGACTCCTTCCAGAGGCTGAAAGAAGTTTTAACCCGTCTCCACCATCTCCAAGCCCTCTTTCCAGTGCAAACATGTTTGGTAAGGATCCTGCACAATATCCTGCATACATGTTTTTATTTGGCATATTTAGGAAAAAATTCAACTCCCTGTATGCAGACTCCAGCAAGGTCCCAATCCTCCTCGATCTCGATGAGCTTGACAGTTACCCTACTCCAGTCATGGTCAAGAAAGAGACCCCTGCTGCCACCAGCTCCAAGCCACTCCCAGCTCCTAAAGCTAATCCGAGGACTCGTGCTTCCACCTCAAAGAAGAGGAAGAACTCTGAAGTTAGTGCTCCAGGCTCCGAAGGATTTTCTTATGATGAGCTCAGCTTCACTGATTCCTTGGAACCGATGACATCCTTCCTTAATAAGGTAATATCCTGACCCTACATCCTGCACATATATCCTGATAGAATATTCTAACAGGATATCCATGTTAGCGAATATTGATTTATACCTGAATTGCTTACTTACAGGGCCTCCAGCATCTGCTCCACCTGTACAACGATACCTGTGGTACTGCTGCACTCTATGAAGCTAGGATTAAACAGCTAGAAACCACTGTTTCCGACCAAGGTGCCATAGCTGAAGTGAAGACTCGGCATTATGAGGACAAGCTGAAGAAAGTGACCCAGGATGCTGAGATCAAGCTGGCCACTGTCCAAATGGAACATGAACAGGCCATGGTTTCTTTTCGGGAAGGAATCAAAGCTTCTGCCATCGTCTCCCTGCTACAAGCTCGTATTAAGATGGCCTATGAGGCTAAGGGAACAGGCCTTGAGTGCCCATCCTGGCCGGTCGAATCCTAGGTGGCAAAGCTGAAGGAGCTTGGAGGTAAGGCTGTGCCCCTTCCTGCTGAAGCTGGTGAATCCTCTAAGTCGGCAGAGGTGGCAGACAAGGCTGGAGACAAGAAGGATGCTGGAGCGGATGGGATGGATGCTGGTGAGGATGCTGCTCAGGATGCTGAAGCTGAGAAGGCAGAGAAGGTTGGAGAGGATGCCGCTGTGTGAGGGTATTTAGGTGGGCGATGATGGATATATGTGCCAAGGCCGGAGCCCACTTTTTTTTTTAAATTTGATCGTTGGCTTGTAACTCAAAACAATTTACTTTTTCTGCATTTTACTTTCCTGCACTTGACAATATGATGGCCAAAGGTGGGGGGATCATGAGTTTCAGGTCGAAGCCCTTGGTCATCAATGTTAGTATGTTTTGCTTTTTGAACAATATAACAGTTGGAGGCGGATGGGTCTCAGTTTGAGACAAAACCTTCAACTGTTAGGTAAATATGGTAAGGGACTAATTGTGCTCTTGGAGAATGGTCCTTGGTTTGAGGTGAAACCAAGAGCACAACTTTTGGTATGTTAATAACATAACCCTTCTCTGGCTTTATTTTTGTTGTTATATTTTCACTATATGAGTTTTACTTGTAAAAATAATTTTGTTTGAACATTCTTGGGAACACATTGTAAATGTATCCTGAAAGATATCCTGATCAGGATACTGACACACAATCTGTAAATTATCCAAATAAAAAGGAGAGATCATACCAGGAATTCCCTAAGGAATCAATTCCAACTTTTCACCACAGGAATGTCCCCAGTGCACACTTACAAACTTGGATTCATCCTTTAAATTGTATGATATATGTCCCCTATGTTTAACATAGGAATGTAGATATAGTCATACTTTAGTTTCACTGAATAAATCCTGAATATCCAGGGGTAAACCCTTGACATCTTGGTATTAAACCCTTAATATCTTGGGCATTAACCCTTAATATGCTGGGGATAAACCCTCATATCCTGGGGATAAACCCTGATTTTCATGCGCTACAGGCGAGAGTGTATAAACTCTAAGTCTTAGAAAGGTGAAAACCTTTAAACCTTAGAGGGTATGAAAATACCCTTTCGTGAGAGAGGGTGATCAATCCGCATATACCTTTAGAATCCAGGATATAGCCAATAGTAACGAAATTGTCAGCCACTTTTACATGAACTGGTCCCGTTACCTTGAACTATCCCCAGATGACTTGCACTCCAGGTGGGGTGTTCAAACCCAACTCGAAAGAAAGGTGAATACCTTTAAACCTTTGAAGGGATTAGGATCCCTTAAACGTGAGAGAGGGGGCCAATCCTCTGATCTTTCGAAGTATCCTGAGCGTATATCCTGGAGCTATATCCTGACACATATTCTGCAAAACAACCTTAAACTAAGGTGGGTGTTAGCTTGGCTAACACCCCTCCGATGCCTAAGTCAGTATTGGGTTTAAGATAATAAACAAATTCAAATATATTTAAGAGAGATAGAACACATACCATTCTGAGATAGAAATTAAATTCTACTCTTACATGAAATAGAGCTTTAAGTGTATAGCATTCCAGGATCTTGGTAGCATTTCCCCTTCCATACTCCTGAGTCGATATGCTCCTTTTCCTGATTCTGATTCAACCTCATATGGTCCTTCCCATTTCGGAGCTAGTTTTCCATCGGCAGGATTAGTGGTATTTTGAAAAGCCTTTCTTAACACCCAATCTCCAACTTTGAACCTTCTAGTCCTTATATTCTTATTGTATGCTCTGGATATCCTTTGTTGATATGATGCCATCCTTAGTCTTGCTGCATCTCTTGTCTCGTCTATGGTGTCCAAATCCTGGTACAAAGCCTCAGGATCCTGCAGGATAGATCTCGCAGTAGGTATCACCATCTCCGTTGGGATCACTGCTTCTGCTCCAAATACCAAGGAGAATGGTGTCTGGCCAGTTGCACTCTTTACCGTTGTTCTATCGGCCCACTAAACAAAGGGTAGTTCTTCTGCCCATCTTCCTTTCTTGGCTCCTAATCTCTTCTTCAAGTTGTTAACAATTATCTTGTTTGAGGATGTACCGGGGTGGATGTGATCATCTTGATTCCCCAACTCTTACAAAAGTCAGTAGTTCTCTTGCTTATAAACTGAGAACCATTGTCACAGATTATTTCGGCTGGTACTCCAAACCTGGTCAGGATATTCCTCTTTATGAAGGATACTACTTCTTGGTCTCTGACTTGAACAAATGTTTCAGCCTCCACCCACTTAGAGAAATAATCAGTCATTGCCAACATAAAAACTTTTCCTCCCGGAGCTTTTGGTAATTTCCCTACTATGTCCATTCCCCATTTCATGAACGGCCAAGGTGATATTATAGGATATAGTGGTTCAGCTGGTTGGTGTAGTATGTTACTGTGCCTTTGACATGCATCACATCTTCGAGCATATTCCGTAGCATCTTTCCTCACTGTTGGCCAATAGTATCCTGTTCTCAACACCTTTGAGAATAATGACCTGCCCCCAGTATGGTTACCACAATCCCCATCATGTATATCCTGAAGTACTTCTTTAGTTTCGGGATCCTCCAAGCACCTTAGATATGGTCCTGCAAGAGATTTCTTATACAAAATATTATTTATAATGGTGAATCGTGATACCTTCATCCTAAATGCCTTAGGATTTTCGTCTCTAGGGATGTATCCTTCTTTGAGATAACTTATGATTGGAGCCGTCCTGGAGTTAGGATCCTCCTCAGGATATTCAGCAATAGGATCCTGGATACTTATTACTTCTTTATCCTGAGGATTCGTTGCAGGATACAAGATATGTAGTACTGGTATTTGGGTTCCTTCCGGTATCCTGATAGATGATCCCAGGTTTGCTAAGGCATCTGCTTAAACATTATCTTCCCTTGGTACCTGTTCAAGTGTAAAAGCATCGAAATATCCTGCTAATTTTTTGAGAATATCGAGGTATTCGATTAATTTCTCACCCTTAAATGCATAGGATCCATTAAAATGATTAGTAATTAACAAGGAGTCAACATATACTTGCAAATTCTTGATATTCATATTCTTGGCTAGTTCTAATCCTGCAATTAAAGCCTCATATTCTGCTTCATTATTGGTAGCAGGGAATTCACACCTAATAGCCTAGGGTAATATGTCCCCCTGTGGCGATTTTAGTAGTATTCCCAATCCTACTCCTCTAACGTTAGATGCTCCATTAGTGTACAATGTCCAGGATCCTGAGGATTCTCCTAATTGTTGCACTTCTAGGTCTACTTCAACCTGAATGTCACTACTAAAATCAGCCACAAAGTCAGCTAGAGCTTGTGATTTTATGGCATTTCTAGGTTCATATACCAAGTCGTAAGCACTTAACTTTACCGACCACTTGGCCATCCTACCTGACATCTCGGGTTTCCTAAGCACATTCTTAACAGGATAATTTGTCTTAACATGAATTCTGTGTGTTTCAAAGTAATGTCTAAGCTTTGTTGATGCCATAACTAGTGCTAGTATCAACTTTTCTAAATGAAAATATCTAGTTTCTGCATCTAACAAACTTTTACTAACATAATAAACAGGATATTGCTGACCTTCATGATCCTTTATAAGGACGGCACTTACAGCATTCCCTGATACTGCGAGGTATAGGGACAGTGGTTCACCATTCTCAGGCTTCATTAATAGGGGTGCAGTTGAAAGATATTGCTTCAAATCCTGCAGGGCCGCTTCATGCTTCTCACCCCATTCGAACTTCTTGTTCTTCTTCTGGATATCATAAAACTCTTTGCATTTCTCCGAGGATCTTGAGATAAATCTGTTCAATGCTGCAACTCGTCCTGTTAACCGTTGAACATCCTTCATGTTTGAGGGTGATTTGATATCCAGGATAGCTTTAATCTGCTCCGGGCTCGCCTCTATTCCTCTTTTGGTCACCATATATCCTAGAAACTTTCCTGCCCCCACTCCGAAATGACACTTGGCAGGATTTAGCTTCATGTTATATTGATCCAGGATATCAAATGCTCCCTTAATATCCTGGAGGTGATCCTCAGCCTTTTTAGATTTTACCACCATATCGTCGATGTATACCTCCATTGTGTCCCCCAATTTATCGTTGAACATCATGTTCACCAATCGCTGGTATGTTGCACCTGCATTTTTCAAACCGAAAGGCATAGCAGTATAACAATAAATACTTGTTGGTGTCATGAAGGCAGTATCCTCCTGGTCCGAAGGCTCCATTTGAATCTGCTGAAATCCTCAGGATGCATCCATGAAGGTTAACATCTCGTGCCCGGTGGTAGCATCCACCATTGCATCAATATGAGGAAGAGGAAATGGGTCTTTGGGACAAGCCTTATTCAAGTCTGTGTAATCTACACAAACTCTCCATTTCCCATTCTTCTTTTGAACCACGACCACATTTGCTAGCCACTTGGGAAATTTGACTTCTCTGATCATCTTGGACTTTAATAATCTCTCAACTTCCTCTTGGATAATTGTATTTCGTTCAAGGGCGAACTTCCTTCTCTTTTGCTGTACAGGCTTGAACGACCTGTCAATTCCAAGCTTGTGAGTGATAATGTCTTTGGATATACCTGTCATATCCTCATACTTCCATGCAAATGTTGACATCCTGCATTTTAAAAAGTTAGTTAATTCATCCTCAATATCCTGAGGGATATTGGTTCCTACGAGCACCGAGGTATCTGGATTATCCTGATCCAGGATAATTTTCTTCATATCCTGCTCCGAAGCCTCCATGATATCCTGGGCCCGCATCTTTAATTGTTATGCTGCACTAGGTTTGGTTGAGGATTTCATCGAAGATGAGTAACATTCTTTCGCCTCCTGCTGATCACTATCAACTTTGACGACCCCCCAAGGGGTAGGGATCTTGATGCATTGATGATAAGTTGATGGGACAGCCTTCATTTCATGGATCCATGGCCTGCCCAGTATGATGTTATAGCAGGATAGGGAGTCCATCACACAGAAACGTTGTATCGAGTTGACCCCTTCAACATATACTGGTAACTTTATCTCTCCCACGGTATTCCTAGCTTCTCCACTGAAACCAACGAGCACAGTGGACTTCGAAGTAATGTCCATCGGAGATACATTCATCCTTTTCAATGTTTCCAGCTGAATTATATTGACAGAGCTACCGTTGTCCACCAATATCCTGCGCACAAAATGGTTAGCCACATATAATGTTATTACCAAAGCATCGTGGTGAGGATCCTGAACAGTATCCCTGTCATCACTATCGAAAGTGATCACTTTATCAGTTGTGAGGGTAGTCATCCTGACTGGTTTGTCTCCCCTTTCGGCCTTGGCCTCCTTTGCATGTCTCTTGGCCGCAGAATATGAAGTCCCACATATGTCGGATCCTCCTGAAATAAAGTTGATTATCTTGGCATCTGTAGGAGGTGATGCTGCTCGTTCAGGATCCTTCTCAGTATCCTGACCCTTATTCTTCTTTCTTCCTAAGAGATCCTTCAGATATCCCTTGCTCAGAAGATAACTTATTTCTTTTCTTAGAGCAATGCAATCCTCAGTCACATGACCAAAATCTTCGTGGAAGGCACACCATTTGGATTTATCCTTCCAATCAGCTTTTTGTTGATTCTTTCGAGGCCACCTAGCTTTGTCTCCTAAACCCTGCATAGCATACATTAATTCCGAAATGTTAACAGAAAAGCAATATTCAGATAATTCAGGATATTCTTCAGGATCCTCATCTTCAACAGCATTCACTTTCTTGTTGTCATTTCTACCGTATGGCTTAGAGCGATATGGTTTAAATGAGGATTCTGACTTCCTATTAGTTGATTCGTAGGTAGTGGATGAGTTCATCCTTTCTTGCATCTTCTTATCATCCTCCAGCCTGATATATCTCAAGGCCCTGTTTCGAGCCTCGTCCAAATTCCTGCAAGGATTCATTACAAGATCCTGATAAAATTGGGAATCTTTTTTTAGCCCCATCTTGAATGCTTGGACCGCTGTGGCAACATCAAGGTGCGGGATATCCAAGGATTCCCTGCTGAATTTGTTCACATAATCCCTTAGGGATTCCTGAGGTCCTTGAGTTATCCTGTAGAGATCACTTGTTAGTTTTTCAAAACTCCGACTACAAGAAAATTGACTATTAAATAAATTCACTAGGTGAGCAAAAGATGAATCGAATGTGGAGGAACATTTAAGAGCCACTTCAAGGCTGATCCTGTTAAAGTAGAACCAAAGCCTTTGCATAAGCATGCTTCCTTGAGCTCCGGAGGGATAGGATTAATCTCCATTCTTTCCCTATACTAGGCAATATGCTCTTCAGGATCCGTAGTCCCGTCGTAAAGCTTCATGTTGGGGGTTTGAAATCTTTTTGGGATCTCAGCATCACAGATAGGATATGCGAAACGAGATATCCTGTGGCTGTCTTGGGACACTTCCGGAATTGGCTGGACCACTCCAGGTACACTGGATATCATGTCCTTCAATTTCTGAAGCTCCCTAGTAAATGTTGACGTCATACCTGCATCCTGCAAAGATCCACCATTGTTAGTAGCATGAATATTATTATTTGACACGTTACCAGTCTGAGGATTATGGCCATATCCTGAAGCATATCCTGAGCTCCTCACAGTTGACATCCTGATCGAGGAGGGTATTTCAGGAGTATGATTCTGGGAATGGCTAGGCACAATATTCCCCCTATTATCCTCGGTATACACAGCCGAACTGAAGTTCAAATTTCTGGGTTGTAAAGGAGTAACAATATCCTCAGCGGATCTACTCGAGCTAGCTTTTAAGAGTTGTATTTCTCTTAACAACATTTGGTTAGTTTCCTGTTGCTGCCTCATTTGTTCCTGCACACTTCCAAATAAAGTTAGAATTTCATCATTAGAAGCTAAAACGGGAGCAGATCCCTGAACACTACGAGTAGGGATAATATCCTGAGGTTGTGAAGAAACTGGCATCCTTGGAGGAGGTGGTGGAAGCACCGAACCGTTAGTAGCAGAAGTCGTAGCAGACATAGTGGAGGAGCTCATGTTTGATCTTGAGGCCATTGTGGACAATGTGGCAAAAAGTTTTGAAAACAGAAAACCGATTAACGATTTTACAAAGATTTTTAGTAAAGATAGCACCACTTGCCCCACGGTGGGCGCCAAATTGTTTTGGTCAAAAATTACCGAAGCAATTAAGTGATCAAATTAGTTAAGTGAGGTAGTGTGCTAAAAAGTGTGTTGAAAATATGCTGGTTATGTTGTTTGTAAAAACAGGTTTCAGGATACTGCTCAGGATATTGAGTTGTATCTGCGATCAAACTATGAGCAAAAAGTAAAGAAAATGACACGAGATGTACGAGGAAAGCCCTTGATCAATCTAGATCGCCGGCATAAAACCTCGGGAGCTGACAATCGCAGCTGCCTAGTTCTTCTTATTGCTTCAAACGTCAGGATACAGTGCAGGATATCGACCAGATCGCTAAGTGTTACAATGCTTTGTGTGAAAGTAAAAATTGCGAGAGAACAAGTGTGAGAGTGTAGTGAGTGTAGCTGTGATGTCCTATTCGATCTGATATACCCACCTATTTATAGTAACGAAATACAAACAAAAATTCCTACAAATATGGAATGCTCTGAATATTCCATTGTGAACGTTGTAGACCGAGTAATGCGGCTTCAACGTCTTCATCTGAACGACTTGGACCGAGTCTCCCGGAGAAAGGGTCTTCGTGAACGTTGCTCCATCTGGACGCGTATTCCTGCACACACCCCGTTAGTAATCCTGAGAATACCATTCAGGATGTTACCAATATCCTGAATGAGCATCCCGGATATGAGCAGATATCATACAATCAAGATATAACTCAAGATATTTCCCAGGATATGGGCTCAAAATTTTACCCATAACAGACATAGTAGGAAAATTGCCAAAGGCTCCAGGAGGAAAGGTCTTCATGCTGGCAATGACCGGTTATTTCTCTAAGTGGGTCGAAGCTGAAGCATTTGTTCAGGTTAGAGATCAAGAAGTGGTATCCTTCATAAAAAGGAATATTCTGACTAGGTTTGGAGTACCAGCTGAGATAATTTGTGACAATGGATCTCAATTCATCAGCAAAAGAACCACTGATTTTTGCAAAAGTTGGGGAATTAAGATGATCACGTCAACTCCGGTACATCCTCAAGCAAATGGGCAAGCAGAATCCTCAAACAAGATAATTGTCAACAACTTGAAAAAGAGACTAGGGGCTAAGAAAGGAAGATGGGCAGAAGAATTTCCCTTTGTTTTGTGGGCTGATAGGACGACGGTGAAGAGTGCAACTAGCCAAACCCCGTTTTCCTTGGTGTTTGGAGCAGAAGCGGTGATCCCGACAGAAATGGTGATACCTACAGCGAGATCCAACCTCATGGATCCTGAGCAGAATCCTGAAGTCCTATGCCAGGAACTGGATACTATTGATGAGACAAGAGACGCTGCAAGGCTAAGGATGGCAGCATATCAACAGAGGATGTCTAAAGCATATAACAAGAATATAAGGACTAGAAGATTTCAAGTTAGAGATTGGGTATTGAGAAAGGCTTTCAGAATACTACTAATCCTGCTGATGGAAAGTTGGCTCCAAAATAGGAAGGACCCTATGAGGTTGAATCAAAATCAGGAAAAGGAGCATACCGACTCAAGACTATGGAGGGGGATATGCTACCGAGATCCTGGAATGCTATACATCTAAAACTCTATTTCAAGTGAGTATGGAATTTAAATTCTAACTCAGGATGGTATGGATTTTGTCTCTTTTATTAAAATTTTGATATTATTTACTGTTTTGAACCCATTACTGACTTAAGCATCGGAGGGGTGTTAGCCAGGCTAACACCCACCTTAGCTTACGATTGTTTTGCAGTATATGCTTCGGGATGTAGCACCAGGATACACATTCAGGATACTTCGGAAGATTAGAGGATTGGCCCCTTCTCTCACGTCTAAGGGATCCTGATCCCTTCACAGGTTTAAAGGTATTCACTTTTCTTCCGAATTGGGTTTAAACACCCCGCCTGGAGCGCAAGTTATTCGGGAATAGTTCAAGGTGGCGGGACCAGTTCATGTAAAAGTGGCTGACAATTTCGTTACTGTTGGCTATATCCTGAATCCTAAAGGTATATGAGGATTGATCACCCTCTCTCACGAAAGGGTATTTTCATACTCTCTAAGGTTTAAAGGTTATCACCTTTCCAAGTCTTGGAGTTTATACACTCCCGCCTGTAGCGCATGAAAATGTGGGATTTTCCCCAGGATACTAAGGATTTATCTCCAGTATATTTTTGGGTTTTACCCCTATAACACAAGAATTTTCTAAATAGTTGGAACTAATGTTCAAAAAATTTCTAAAGTGTTTAAAGACTTCATGCACAGGGGACATTCCTTCTAAAGCAATTGTGTGAAGCTCAAAAGATCAAAATTGGGCTAAGTGTCTCGGACTGGGGACATCTTAGTACGAGAAGTCGCAAAAGGGGTTGGAGTTTAATACTAGAGTTACACTCAATTCCTGGTATGATCTTTCCTTTGTAAACCTTACATGAATTGTTTAACTCTGATTAAGGCTCAAATATCCTGAAAAGGATATATCTTTAGGATATGTCTTCAAAATGTGTTTTTGGGATACGTTTCGGGATATTTGATTGAAATATTTGGGGAAATGATACTTGGATTGAAAATTAAAACTTTGATCAAACAAGTGTTGTCAAAACAAGTTTTAGAAAACATACTATCTTTTATTCTTTAAAAATTTTTGTCTAAAATTGTTTGGAAATTTTATAAAGGTCTTCATAATATATCACTGAGTATATTGATCAGGATATTTTCAAAAGATAGTTGCACAAATTTTGCAAAGCTAAAATCTACACTAAGAAATGCATGACAGAAATTAGAAGGCAACTACAAACAAGTCAAAAGGAAGTTATATTATTAACATGTCAAAAGTTGTGCTTTTGGTTTCACCTCAAACCGAGGCCCATCCGCCATAAGCACGATTAGTCTTTACCATACTTACATAACGGTTGAAGGTTCTATCTCAAAACGGGACCTGTCCACCTTCAACCGTTACGTCATTCAAAACATGTTATATTAACCGATGACCAAGGGCTTCATCCTGAAACCCAGGACCCATCCACCTTTGGTCATCGTATTGTTCTAGTGCAGGAAATATAAATTGTTCAACGACAGGAAAAGTAAATTGTTTGTACAAACCACGACCATAAAATTTAAAAAAGTGGGCTCCGGCCTTGGTACATATATCCATCATCGCCCACAACGCTGCATTTAAGGGACAACTCCCTCCTTCACTATGACATCTCCAACAGTATCCTCCCCAGCATTCCTCTCCGCATCATTAACAACATCCTCACCAGCATTTTTTCCAGCATCACCACCGGCGTCCTTTGAAGCACTAGCATCAGGCACCTTAGCAGGTTCTTCCACAGCAGATTTATCAGGAGGCTCCACAAGATTTCCCCCGAGATCTTTCAATTTAGCCTCCCAGGCCTTAGTGTTCCAGGAGGGGCACTGAAGGCCCAAAGCCATTGCCTCATAAGCCATTTTCAGTCTGGCCTGAAGAAGAGAGATGACGACAGAGTTCTTGAGACTCTCCCGATACGAAGCCATAGCCTGCTCATGTTGGACTTGGGCGGCGTCGATCTTGGCATGGGCTTCCTGGGTGACCTTTTGGATGGTGGACTGCTGCTCTTGGGCCATTACCTTGTATTTGGCCTCGTAGTACTCTGATTTAGTGGTGGCGATCGCTGCTTGGTCTGCGATAGTAGCTTCGGCCTTTTTTAGCTGACTTTCCAGCATGACGTTCAAGCCACATGCATCCTCGTAAAGGAAAATCAGACGTTCAAGGCCCTGTAAAATAAAGAAACAGGTATTAACTTTAATTGAGTTCAGTAATTAGCACATGGTGTAGGATATGGATCAGGATATTTACCTGGTTGAGGAAGCCGGTCATGAATTTGCTGGACTCTCCAAACCCATGATTTTCAAATGGGAATACACTAGGAATAGCAGGAGGCTCTGTTTCCTTTCTCTTCCGGGAGTTGGAGGCCCGGGTCCGAGATGCCAGAGGAGCTTTCGGAGCGGAAGTTACTTTCGAGCTGGTAGGCTTCGGTGTGACGGATGGCTTCGGGTTGGATTCTTGCTTGACGTGTACGAGACTGGAATAACTGTCCAACTCGTCAAGTTGGAAGCCTTCAAGGTTGATAACTGGCGCTGAAGAAGGGAAGAAATATTCAATTTGCAAACTCTTGTATTTTACAATCATTATAATTGTGTACTTACCAAACATCTCTGAACTTGATTTTTGGCTTGAATCTGTAAGAAACAGGAAATTCAAAGGAAAGGAAAAACAGAGAAGATAAGAGAAGTACTTGAGATCCGCTTGAGGAGTGGTGATCATAATGGGAACTATTTCGGCTAGATATAGACTGAGTAATAGGGGGTAAAGAGTAAATAACATCTTGGAAGTTGCACGTTGTCATTTCAAAGGTCTCGTCGTATTAATTGCATCGATCCAGGTGATAAAATCTAAAAATATATCTGTTTGAACTCAGAATTCCAACAGGTATATTTTTGGGGACAATTATTATGGGTCATTTTCTGAGCATATATATATATCCTGACTAATATTCTGCTTTTGATTGTTTACTTGTGATCAGGATACCGGATCAGGATATTGGTAACATCCTGGTGCGATATCCTGGTATTAACTAAATTGACCACGTGCAGGTTAGAAGCTGTGGGTCACTAACGGTCGAATGGACCTCTTCTCCTTAAGACTCGGGCAAACCAGTTACATGAGAGACGTTGAACCCGAATGACCAGGTCTACAACGTTCAAGTAGGGAATATCCGCCGAATCCCGGTTTAATAGGGTAGTTTGTTGAATTTCTTTTACTATAAATAGATGGGGCGGATCAGATTAAGGACGCAATTTTTCACACACTCTCTTTCGCACACTTTGCTCTCTAGCTTCTAGCAAACACTACACACAAACACTTGTACTCGAATTACCTTGTAACACCTAGTTGATCCGCACCACATCCTGCACTGTATCCTGATATTTGAAGCAATAGAAGAACAAGGCAGCTGCGATTGTCAGCTCCCGAGGTTTTATGCCGGCGATCTAGATTGATCAAGGGCTTTCCTCGTACATCTCGTGTCACCCCTTTACATTTTTGCTCATTGTTTAATCATAGATACAACTCTATATTCTGAGTCGTATCCTGAAAAATGTTTTTACAAACAACTTAATCAACATATTTTCAACACATATTTCTAGCACACTACCTCACTTAACTAATTTGATCACTTAATTGCTTCAGTAATTTTTGACCAAAACACACATATATAGAGGAAAAGAATGATCAAGTAACAAGTTTAAATACCTAATTAAGGGTGGTATGAGATATAATCAACGGTTAAAATGTGAAAACCACAATTATTGTATTTGGGTTAGTTTTATAAAAATTAAATAACTTTTATACACTTATTATTTTTGGGAAAAACATATATTTATGAAATTACACATTTTTTTTCTATTTAATTTGAGTACCTTATTGATGTATTTTAGAAAAACCTTTTTAAAGCGTTTTGAACTAGGTGTGTACAAAAACACGTCATTTTTAATGGCGTTGTTAGCTTCATCCTCACCCAGTACACAACGTGTTTTCATCATATAATGTAGTATAAGGATTATGTGACTTCGCTACTTAGGGTGTTAGGAGTGGAGTCGGCAAAGGGTGCGGGCAAAGCGGGTTGCCGCGCGGCAAACACCTTCGCCAACCCTTTGCCGATGCCGTGACTTGTGTGGATTAGGGAGTGCATGCCGACGCAGGGACCAAAGTTTTAAACGGCTATAATGCCGTTGGGTATTAAAAAAAAATTCTTGTTTACCTTTATAAATTAAACAATTTCAAATCCATTTTCACCAAACATCAATCTCATCTATTTTTACTACATTTCACTCTCTTTTTTTCAAATCTTTTCAAAAAAATGGAAGGCTCAAACAAAGGTGAAGGCAAGAAAAAAATGGTAGGGTCCGGTTTGAAGTCGAGGGCTCAAGATAAACGTGGTTCGGGTGGTTCGGGTGGTTCTAGTGTCCCGTTTCATCCCCACCTTGGGTTTGCGAATCAAACCCAACCGCCATTTTATTTTAACCAACCCATGTTCACCCTGCAATGTTGGAAATCACACTCGCTAGAAAACGTAAGATCGCAAAAAAATATGGATGGCCTTGTGATTTTTAGTTTTTTTAAAGTTAGATTTTATTTAAAATGTAATGCTTTATTTTTATTTATAAAAGTTTGATGTTTTTTTCATTTTATCTAGAATTAAAAAAAAAACAGAAAATAAAAAAAAAGTTTACCACTTCAGCAAGTGTTTAAACCATTGCCAACACCTTTCAGCAAAGTTTAAACACTTTTGACTAATTGACATGACGCGCTCTGATTGGTCGTTTTTTTGGTTTGCCACTCTAAGGTGTTTAACCACTCCTAACACCCTTAGATATTTATGTTTTTGTTTAAAGCATTTAACCCTTACCACTTGGTACATGTGTCGTATCATGGTTGCTTGTCACACTTCTTGCCAGCGGTTATGGTGTAACGATGGCGATATAGGTGAAGTCGACAAGCAATAGGTGGTGATGTTGGTCTATTTGGACCCGTTTTAAGTTTAAGGTTTAATATATTTTTACCAGTTATACAATTTCCGTATGCCAAAGGTCCAATTTTACCAATTGTATAACGTATACTATCAACTAACGCCCCATCTAGGTGGCAAGTGGCATGGCGTGAGAGGGCAGGGAACATCGGAGAAAGGGGCGGGGAAGTGGGCCTGGTGGGGGTAGGCATGGAGGGGGAATCGTGGTGGAGGGGCTTGTATGGTAGGGTCCTTGCTTTTCTCAACCAATCACAATTTTTTGTTTGTTTTTTTAACTTATTTAAAAGTAGTATTATTTTATTGGGTAGGGATGAGCATTTGGTATCAGGTACCGGTACCGAACCAGTACCGTACCCATTTTCCCCGTTTTTGGTACCAGTACCGGTATTGACGGGTAAAACACCGGTAAGTACTGGTCCCGTACCGGTACCGAACCGTTATATTCGGTACCGGTACCAATTTTTCTCGTTTTTCGGTACCGGTACTTTCGGTACCGAACGAGTACCGTGTTCATCCCTATTATTGGGTAGTGAAAGGGGTGAAACCATAGTAGGTGTTTGTGAAAGAAAGTGGGGTGGTGATTTGTTTAGTAGGATGATGGTTACTTTATGACGTAGGAGTAATGTGGAATGAAAGGGCATGAAACGATAGGAGACAACGTTAGAAGTAATGAGTGCGATGTGTATTATAGTCAAATGTTCAATAACTTTAACACTATACATGTGTGATAGGGGTGTGTACGGTTCGGTTCGGCTTTTGAGTAAAAACCAAATCCGTGACCGGAAGTTCGGTTTTTGGTTTTTGAAAACCGTTCGATTTCGGTTTCAGTTATTTTGGTTTAGCATCGGTTCGGTTCGGTTTTTTTTGTTGTTGAAATATATTACGTAAGACTCAAAAATAAAAAGTGTAATTCAAAGTTTAATTGGTCGGTTTACATTATTAATATTTCTATCATTGACAAAACTAAAGCTGTTTATTAAAATAACGGTTAGCCGAACAGACCCTCTACATTTAACCGATGCATAAGGGTGTCCGGGGTGGTCTCGGCAAAGGAAGCGGCAAAAGGAGTTACCGCACGGGGAGTCCACCGCCACACCAAGTTGCCGCGCGGTAAAGATGGGTTGGAGGAGTTTTACGGGGAAAGATTGCCGCATGCGGCAAAGATGAGGGAGCGGGGTAAGTGGTGGGGCCCAGTATCTTCTCAACCAATCATCCCTCTCTTTTTTTAAATGGTTTGGGGGAAATCAGCCCTTGTGTTTATAGGCAAGAGGGGAAATGACATGGCATATTATGATTGGGTGAGAAAAATTTCCCCCCATCTCATTAGGCATGCACCCCTTACACCCTAATAACCGAAGATACATTGCATTCATGCATACTACTAATTCACTTTTATAACTTAAAAGGATATCTTAATAGGTAGATGTAGGTCCCTTTTCGGATCGCCGGACAACTACGAGATCTTGTTTCTAATACCGTAACGAGTGCGGAATCCACGTTACGATACAAACCGAGCGAGAGATAATTACAACACAAAGATATAACGTTTAACGGTTGTATATTGATATCGACAGAGTTTAGTTACAGAATGATACAATACGAAAAACAACTAAACTCTCGGTTTTCTCTCTCTCTTGTGTGTTCTCTCTGTCTGTGTGTCTTTGGTGCTGTATATATAGGGACAGAGATGACTAACTCTTGTGCAGCCGACGAAACATCATCAGACGACGAAACATTCATGGAGCCGACGAAACCTCATGGTGAAAGATCATGATGACGAAACTTCAAGGAGTTTCATCATAACAGAAGTTTCGTCAATAGCAGGATGTTTCATAGAGTTTCGTCATGCATATGATCTCGATGAACAGTGGAGTCTTCGTCGGAAGGAGTGTTCGTCGCAAGGAGTCTTCATTGTACAAGGAGTGTGACGAACAGTTGAGTGTTCGTCACATGTGTCTTTGCCCACGAAGATTCTTCGTCACATTGGATCAGTCTTTGATGGGCTCTATTTGACCCAATCTTCGTTGGATTCAGGCCTAGTCATTGTCAATAGGCAAGCCCAGTTAAGACAAGTAATGGCCCAATAAATGCACTTTGCACAACAACAACTATTAAGTCAACGTATTCACAGATGCTTTCAATAGTTGCATGCATTTTGTCAAGCTACATGACATCATCATGATGATGTCATGGTGATGTGTCAGCGGGAATTGGTTCGCGGCTCTCCGTGCTTCGTGTGTCGAACTCTAGGGCGCACGAAGGAGGAATGTCACTACGTCGGGCTTGAGTCGAACCTAACCGAGTCGAACCGAGTCGAATCGAACCGAATCGAGTCGTGTCCACATAAAGTGTACCAACAAACTCCCCCTTGGACGCTAATCGTGATGGTTCGATCTTCACATGTTGTCGGATCTTCAGATGTCTTCACATGTTCACAAGCAGGGAGTGTATCAACAAACTTCCCCTTGAATGATGCTCATGAATCTTTTGATCTTCAATACTTTTGGTGTTGATGAGTGATCAGCTGCAACTCGATCATCATGATCTTCTGATTGCATCAATGTCGTGTCTTCACTTTACGGCTTGTCATCTGACACGCTCTCTTCACTTTCAGCTGGTTTGAATGCAACATCTGCACACGTAACAGAGCTAAAAACGTAATGAGAACAACCGCTTGGAATATAGTCAAATTAATCAAACGACACATATGAGACCAACTCTCAATCAAACACCGACCGACAACAGTTTGAAAGTTTTAAAAATTGATCAATTTTAATCCTTTAACTTTCAAAACTTGTTAACTTCGACTGTTTATGAAGATGCAATTGTTTTTCGGCTTATAATCAGGATTTTGGGTAGGATAGACTCGAGTTCCAACATCGGTCAATCAAAAATAAACTAGAAGCAAAATCTTTTTGGCTTTTATAAAGTTTATATTAAAACACACCTAAAATCGTTTTAGAATTTTTCATTTTTCAAATGTAAAGACGGAAAGCAATAAATAAATATATACAAAGCTTCTTTTTGTGAGTTTCGAGGGTAAGAGAATCATATCAGTGTACGGTCACGCCAAAACGCTCTTGTTGTTCAGTTAGTTAACATTAAGATAAGCATCCTATAACAATTATCGGTATTGTTGTCCACATAAGCTCAACTTATCAGATGTAATCATGGCGAGGGGATACGTTAAGGTATGATTTATACTTACCGACCGGTGTTCATCCACACACGACACATTCCCGTATCAAGGTATGCACAAGAGTTCATCTTACCGGTGAGTATACTGTTTATCATCTGTTTGACCGTATAAAAGAATGTGAGATACTCACTTATTTTTTATTGAAAACAAGTCCTATGTGATAGAATCACTTATTGATGAGGAACTTGATTTTCGATGCATGAGGGCACAGGAGCAAGTCCGTGAACAGGTCAGTACAATGTACAACAGAGAGACGAACTTGACTCCCGGATAAATGTGATATATTATCACTTATTTTGTTTGGACATGTGATTGTTGATCACTTATTGAGGTCGTATGCAGTATGTACACATATGTATAGTATCATGGAAGATCTAGACTTCGTCTCCGTTATTTTTCGGTTAAAGATACAACCATGATACCCAGATGATAAGCAGCATAAAGACCGAATATCTCAGAACCTCGGTGAAGAAACACTAACTAAATGGTCGGAACCGAGATAGTTAGGGGGTTTGAATCCGCATAAAAGGTTAGCTCTCTCTCGGTTGATTCAGTTGCAATGGAATACCTTCTCCGGTGATTCTGCAAAAAAGAACACCGTTAGCCTCGTCAAGGGGAGAAGAGGGTTCTCTCCTTGACCCGACTCCGGCGTGAGAATAAGTATTGGAATCAGAGAAGATAAGTATTTGAGGAGTGAGAGTAATCTGAGTTTATACCTGAACAGTTCTCTTATTTATAACCGGGAGTTTTGGGAGGGAAAACCTGTTATTGAAAAGATGACGGAAGATGCTAACGCCGTAGCGGTTATCTTTTCTTCCGTTAAGTTCTTTGATCCTTTGTTAAGTTGTCTCGATCCGATGTGAGTGCACACGGATCGTGGTTTGATCTATGGCTGGGGAGTTGCCATGTGGAAAGTGATTAAGTGGAGATTACTCTCCAATTGCATGCCTTTGTTGTGATTTCAGAGTTGCTTATGGTGATGACACGTGTCCAGACGGTTATAACCGTCTGGGTGGTGCACGATTGTATTTCCTTCTAGATTATTGTTGTAATCTGGTGTGACACCTTACCGTGTGGACGCAGATGAATAACTCCCAGGTCTGAGCAAAATAATATCCAAGTCTGGATATTTAGGCGGAGGTATCTGAACAAAAGGTTTTGATCCTTTGTTAATTTGGGGAAGGCGCAAGGATTCATGTTATCCTTTGGGCGCGCGATTATAAGTTACTGATTGTTTTCTTCCTTTAATAAGACCCATGCGCGGCCGCGCAAGGTTAAAAAGGTTGAAAAAACCAGTTTGTGGTATGGTCTCAAATCCTTTTTATGAGGTTTTTGGGACCTTACCCCTTCAAGTCCCCCCAGTCTAGTGTTGCTCTTATGCAAGTAAGTGGAGCACTAGACTTATGAGAGAAAGAGTTTTGGCGGGATTTTATGTGGCTTGTATGGGAAGATTTCGTGATATATTTTAAAAAGGGTGATTTTGCTTTTTGGAAACTGAATTTTGTAATTATGATCTAACGTCTGATGACGTCATTTTATAATAAAATATTCAGATTTGTGAGAGCTTGATTTCTTACATCGAGATACGTAATGGCGCTTTGTCAGTCTTCATTAATGGGGATATGACCCTAGTTCCTGTAGCGCCGCTTAGATGTGATGTTTTCTGACCATTAACGAGTAAGTTTTGTTTTTTTTTCTGGGGTAGTGCTCCTTTATATGTACATGTGATGGGTGCATACTTGCTTTATTTTGGAAAAGATGAAAGGAAAAAGTTTTGTTCGCTCCCGGCGACTTTCAGACATCTTAGATGTCCGTGATGCTGTTGAAGCCTTACTCCTTCTTGCTAACTCTTCGCCGTTTATGTTTACCGAGGAAGAAAATGCTGTTGTTGTTGGCCCTTCCCTGATTGCCGGTGCTGGTGATAAAATCTTCCGGCCAGATAGGGTTGTTGATGCTAGTGGTGGTGTGTTGGATGCCGATGGAATGATGGCTCGTTTTCCGACTCGCCGTCCGAGTATATGTGAGTTGGTGTACCACCGTCGTCGGAAAAAACCTTCGGTGAACATGGGTGAAGATGAACCTATGGTTGGTTAGGTTTGGGAGTTGTTTCATCCCTTCTTTTGATTGTATATATAAGTCTGTTAGTATAAACTCATCTTTTGAAGATCACGGGTGTGATCGGTGTTAATGTCTGTTGTTTAATCATCTTGCTATCTTGCAGAAGCAAGGTTTTTTGTTTGAATATTTTAGTTTCTGGAACTAAAATTGTGAAGATAATTGTCATGATCTTGTTCCTGAAGTGTTTTGTTACACTTGGTGATATATCGATACGTGTTTGAATTACAATATGTTGCATGTTTTTAATTGCTTTTGGATAGGTAAGGTGAATGAGAGATGGTATTGTGCTCATGTTTGAACGTTTGTCTAAAAGGCGTAGCAGCTTGCCTTGTTTTTAGACTGTTCATGAGGTATACAATGTTTGACCATATTGTTTTCGCGCGAACCCAAAAAATTACATGCAATTTGTAATAAACAGTGATATAAGTAGGAATGATGTTTGTATTGATAAGAGCGCAAGGCTTTGTGATACAAGACATAATAAAGAAAGACATTGCCTGTATATTCTTTCCGCTTTTGAAGACTTAGTTCATATGTAACACCTGCGCAACTGTTGTGCGTTCCAGGTGCGGGGGACGAGGGTCCCATCGATCCTTTTTAGGGTGTATGCCCCTTTGCCTAAGACCTCGTTAATGACGTATGGTCCTTCCCATCTTGGCGCTAATTTGCCCGGCTTTTCAGCGTTTGACGCCTCATTGTCGCGCAATACGAAATCGCCGGGGACAAATGTGCAAACGCGGACGCGCGCATTGTAATACTTCTCGAGCTTGGATTTGTACCTTGCTTCTGTTATCGCGGCGTTCTCGCGCCTTTCTTCCAAAAGATCCAAATCCATTCTTCGCTCTTGTTCGTTGTTCTGAGTTTCCATGGCTATCATGCGCGGTGATGGTAAACCTATCTCGGCTGGAATGACGGCCTCAGATCCATAGACTAAACTGAACGGAGTCTCGCCGGTGCTAGTCTTTGGCATTGTTCGATGCGCCCAGAGGATGTTGGGAAGTTCGTCAACCCACCCTCTGCGCGCTGTCCCGAGTCGCGCTTTTATGCCGTCAACGATCTGTTTGTTTACACTTTCTACCTGTCCATTCGCTTGGGGATGCGCAACGGAGGCGAAGTTATGCTCGATCTTCATTTCTTTAAACCATTTTTGAAGATCTTCTGCGGCGAAGTTTGTACCATTGTTTTTGCTTTTTCTTCACTGAAACTGCGCCTCCCCTGAGCAACAGGTTCTACTGATGGCTTGATGTTTAGACAATGTTGCGCGATGTCGCGTGGGACTCCAGTCATGTCTGCTGGGAACCAGGAAAATATATCTTTGTTGTTAGACAATAATTCTTTTAGTTGTATGCGTGTTGCTGGTGAAATGGCTGGTCCTAGCAGAATGGTCTGCTCTGGGTACTCGTTGTTTAGAACCAATTTCTCTGGTTCATTTGGTGTCGAAGGTTTGACTACCTTTGCTGGTGGTTCGTCGTCTACGAACATGACTTCTTTGCTTGAATAGAGTATTGCAACTCCAGTTTCTGTCGGAAATCCGCAAGCAGCGTGCGGAATGGAAGTGATCATGCTAAATTCCTTTTGTGACCTTCTCCCGAGCAAGACATCATGACGTGATGTTGCCGGCATGACCATGAAATTGACTGTAACTGTTCGTGAGTGTTCGCCATCGGATAAGGTCACCGGGAAAACAATTTGCCCTAATGGGAATACAGCTTCATTACAGAATTCGGTGAGAGGAAAATCGACCGGCTCTAAACGTGCTTTATCTTCTGGATCGAGTTGTTTAAAGCACTGTTCGTATATGATGTCCATCGAGCTTCCTGGATCTATGAACATATAGTCAGTTCGGTAATGACCAAAAATACCAGTGATAATCACTGGTCGTTCTTCCTGAGGGCCCCCAGGAACAACGGGGAACACCACTTGCTGTTCTCTCCAATGTTGATCATAGTTTCGTTTATTTGGTCTTCGTGATGGACCTCCCTGAATCATGTGTATTTGTTTTTGATAACTGCTATATTGGCTGGATTGGATGTCCTCCCTACGTGGTGTTGGTGGATCCAATACTGAGGTATTAATTTCTTTTCCAGATCTGATGTTTGACAAATCAGATCTGGCGATTTGAATAACGATTGTGTTTAAAGCAGCTTGGCATCTGCTAAACCAATGTTCTGGAGATTCTTCTAGCTGTAAATTGTTTCCGACGTTTGGTCGAGGACCAAGTTGCCGGTGAGATGACGAATTTTCTGCCATGTGCAAAAACAGAAAACGGAATGAACTGAATCGAACGAGATAGAAACTAGAAAAACTGAGAAAACGGTGGGCGCCAATGAAGAAACACTAACTAAATGGTCGGAACCGAGATAGTTAGGGGGTTTGAATCCGCATAAAAGGTTAGCTCTCTCTCGGTTGATTCAGTTGCAATGGAATACCTTCTCCGGTGATTCTGCAAAAAAGAACACCGTTAGCCTCGTCAAGGGGAGAAGAGGGTTCTCTCCTTGACCCGACTCCGGCGTGAGAATAAGTATTGGTATCGGAGAAGATAAGTATTTGAGGAGTGAGAGTAATCTGAGTTTATACCTGAACAGTTCTCTTATTTATAACCGGGAGTTTTGGGAGGGAAAACCTGTTATTGAAAAGATGACGGAAGATGCTAACGCCGTAGCGGTTATCTTTTCTTCCGTTAAGTTCTTTGATCCTTTGTTAAGTTGTCTCGATCCGATGTGAGTGCACACGGATCGTGGTTTGATCTATGGCTGGGGAGTTGCCATGTGGAAAGTGATTAAGTGGAGATTACTCTCCAATTGCATGCCTTTGTTGTGATTTCAGAGTTGCTTATAGTGATGACACGTGTCCAGACGGTTATAACCGTCTGGGTGGTGCACGATTGTATTTCCTTCTAGATTATTGTTGTAATCTGGTGTGACACCTTACCGTGTGGATGCAGATGAATAACTCCGAGGTCTGAGCAAAATAATATCCAAGTCTGGATATTTAGGCGGAGGTATCTGAACAAAAGGTTTTGATCCTTTGTTAATTTGGGGAAGGCGCAAGGATTCATGTTATCCTTTGGGCGCGCGATTATAAGTTACTGATTATTTTCTTCCTTTAATAAGACCCATGCGCGGCCGCGCAAGGTTAAAAAGGTTGAAAAAACCAGTTTGTGGTATGGTCTCAAATCCTTTTTATGAGGCTTTTGGGACCTTACCCCTTCACTCGGCAATCTCTCAAACGAAATTTTGGTACCAAGACCATATGCCAATGAATGGTTCCCACCTGACTTGAAGTCTGTTAGGTTTGTATCATCCTGCACATTTTAGTCTGATTGTGAGCCTACCGAACATCGTTAGTAGAGATACTTATCATTTCTCAATTTTTTTTGTTTTACATTTTGAACATGTTGACCGACCACACCAGTGAATATCGTCATCTTCCTTTTTCAAGAAACTCATTTTTTATTTTCTAATTTTTTTTTTGAATTTTTGAATTTTTCAAACGGAAAGACAGAAAGTAAAGACATCTTTTTGGGTTTTTGAAATTTTCAGATGTTTTTGTATTTTCTTGAATTTACTCCCCCTAAAATGCTAAAAGGTGAAAATCTTTTTGAATTTTTTTAGAGTTTTTAAAGAAAATATTTACAAAAACGATTAGCCAAAGAAGTTACTCGGGTATCACCTTAATGCCATTGACCAAAAGTAGATAATCAAAACGTGATTTATCAAAAGCTTTTGTAAACAGGTCGGCACGTTGGTGATCGGTGTGAACTTTAACAACATCGATTAATCTTTTGTCAAATCAATCACGTATGAAGTGATATTTAATTTCGATGTGTTTGGTCTTAGAATGCTGCACAGGATTTCTAGTGATCTGTAAGGCAGCATTGTTGTCAACAAAAATAGGAGTAGATAGGAATTAAAAACCGTAGTCGCGCATTTGTTGTTGTATCCACAAGACTTGGGAGCAACAACTAGAGGCAGCAATGTATTCTGCTTCACAAGTTGATGTAGCAACACACGTTTTCTTCTTGCACTGCCACGTGACCAGGCGATTTCCTAAGAATTGACATCCAGCTGTTGTTGATTTGCCATCAATTTTGCAACCACCAAAATCAGAATCACTGTATGCAATTAAGTCGAAGTTATCATCCCTAGGGTACCAAAGACCGGTGTCAGGGCATCCCTTAAAATAGCGAAAAATCCTTTTGACAGCTGACAGATGAGAGGCCTTCGGGTTGGCTTGATATCTTGCGAGCAGGCACGTTGGATACATGATGTCAGGCCTCGAGGCTGTGAGATACATTAGAGATCCGATCATAGCGTGATAGTATGAAGAGTTAACGCTTTCACCCTTCAGATCCGGAGTAATCCCGTGATTCTGCGGAAGTGGGGTACCAATGGGCGTTGCATCAGACATCTGGAATCGGCTCAAGATGTCACCAACATATTTAGTCTGATGGATGAATATCCCAGACTCGGTTTGTTGTACTTGAAGGCCCAAGAAGAAATTCATTTCCCCCATTACGCTTATCTAAAATTTCTCTTGCATCACAAGCTCGAACTGCCTGCACAAAGAATCATTAGTTGAACCAAAAATTATATCGTCAACGTATACCTGCACCAGCAGAAGATCTCCATCTTGTTCCTTGATAAAAAGAGTGCAATCAATAAGACCTCGTCGAAATCCATTCTCCAGAAGATAGTTGGATAAGGTTGCATACCAAGCCCTAGGTGCTTGATGTAAACCATAAAGAGCTTTGTTGAGCAACCAAACCCGATTGGGGTGAATAGGATCTTCAAAACCTGGAGGTTGTTCGACGTGCACCTCTTCCTGAACCACACCATGAAGGAAAGCACTTTTGACGTCCATCTGGTAGACTTTGAATCCTTTGAATGAAACATAAGCTAGAAAGATCCGAATAGCTTCCAGACGTGCAACAGGTGCATAAACTTCATTGTAGTCAATGCATTCGATCTGGCGAAATCCCTGAACAACCAATCTCGCCTTGTTACGAATGACTACTCCACGATCGTCCTTCTTGCATTTGTAAACCCAGCGTGTGCCAATTTTCTTGTAGTTCTCCGGCCTTTCAACAAGCTTCCAAACACCAAGCTTTTGAAATTGCTGCAGTTCATCCTGCATGGCTTCAACCCAAGAATTATCCTTTAAGGCTTCCTTCCAAGATTTTGGTTCTTCTTGTGAAATGTAAAACGCAAAGGACCAATCATTTTGAAGACCAGATTCTATGATAGCTGAATACAAACCAGCATTCTGGTTGTTTCTCAGCTGATTACGCGTCTGCACACCGCGTTGGACATCTCCTATAATATTCTGCTGCGGATGGGTATCGTGAATCCTCATTTCAGGATTTTCAGGAACATGAGTATTAATACCCAAATTGTTAATATTAAGATCAACAACCAACTCCACACCGGAAATAGGCGTAGAAGTGGATGCATTCCCTTCAGCAGTATCAACATTCTGCACATGAGGAGTTTCTACAGAAGCACCTTGAACAGGAGCAACTGGAGCTGAAGTGCCTTCAGTCGCATCATGATATTCATCATCTTCCGATGACTCATTGTAATCAGTAGCATCTTCAAATACCTCATTTTGAACCGTATTGTTAACCGAATTAGAACCTTGGGGGTTAACAATAACAGGTCTCACCAATGGCGGGCCAGCAGCGTTGTCACTATCAAATAACATTCTAGCAGCTGCAGATTCTTCATCAAAGGTAGGCAGATTAAAGGAGTCGAATAGCCCATCATAATCGAACATCCAAGGATCACCAGGAGCTCTAACAGAATTTGTGTACCTTTGAACCCTTACTTCACTCCATAGCTCAATCTTTTTGGTCGCCCGATTCCATACATGAAAATTTGGAGTAGCATATCCAAGGAAGAAATCCTCGATAGCTTTGACGCCAAACTTTCCATCCGGCTCAATCATAGTGCATGGACCGCCAAAAGGTTCAAGATAAGAAAGATCCGGTTTCCTTTTCTGTAGAAGTTCGAAACAAGTCTTGCCATGTCTCTTAACTGTAAGAACTCGGTTTAACGTGTAGCAAGAAGTCGACACAACCTCCCCCCAAAACTGAACAGGAAGCTCCGACTCTACCAACATCGTTCTTGCAGTTTCAATTATCGTCCGATTCTTCCTCTTCACGACACCATTTTGTTGTGGAGTATAGCGAGAACTGTATTCATGCAGAATGCCCTTAGAAGTACAGAACTTATCCATCACACGGTTTTTGAACTCAGTTCCATTGTCGCTTCTGATCCTCTTCACTTTCAACGTGTATAAATTTTCAAGCATAGTGAGAAGATCCTTGAGGATTCCAGGAGTATCACTCTTGTGTGCCATATAAGCTACCCAAGAAAATCTAGAATAATCGTCAGTAACCACTTAACAATAAGCATCCCCGAATGGTGTCTTATGTTTCATAGATCCAAAGAGGTCCATATGAAGACGTTCGAGAGGCATGCTAACAATGTTGATTTTCTTCAGAGGGTGAGACTTCTTCGTTTGCTTCCCTTTCTGGCACGAAACACAGATATCTTGTAGATGAAAACTTCTCACAGGCACACCATTCACAATATTGTTTTTCACCAAATGGTTCATTTTTCTTAAGTGAATGTGCCCCATTCTTCTGTGCCAAGATATAGACTCCTTCTCTGTGGCTTTCGAGACCAAACATGTGACTTGCGCAGATGTCATAATCGCTTGGCTCATATCAAGAATATAAAGATCATTAACTCTTGGAGTAGATAAGAGAATCCATTCTTTTGGAATTTTGAAACCAGGTTTCAGCACATAACAACCAGCATCATCAAAATGCACGGTGAACTTCTTATCGCAGATTTGCAAAACACTGAGAAGATTATGATCAATTTGACAAACATAATTGATCTTATCGAAACATACAACACCATTGGAGATCATTCCCTCTCCAGTGATGTATCCGCCTTTGTCTCCAGCAAACGCGACATAGCCTCCTCTAATATTTCTCACATCATATAGAAGTCGTAAGTCGCCTGTCATGTGCCTAGATGTGTAGGTCGTTGTTTGACCCGAACTAGTCATTCAGAAGAGCTTTATATCCAATTCAAAGGCGAAATCAGTGAAACGGACGTGGAAACAGCTTGATACTCTTTAATTTGTCACTATGATTGATTTAGCAAAGATTACAACCTGGACAAATTTTGGCAGCACTTTGTTACAAGTTCTGGATCCGTGCCAAATGAAAACACAAGTGCCCTATTTATAGTGTGGAGGTTTCGCTTGAAATGGACCAAGACACATTCAAGCGAAATCTGTTGATTCTGATTTCGCTTGAAATGTCACGTGTCAGTTTCAAGCGAAATCACCACCTATTTCACTTAAAACAATTTCTAGCAACCTGAGCACTGGTTATCCTATCCTATCTCATTACATGATACAAGACGAAGTCAACAGACATAGTGCACTAACAGACTCCCCCTTGGATGTTGACGAAGTCTTCAGTGTCCAGTCTTCAGCATGACACATCTTCAGTCTTGATCAGTTTTCCTGCTCTTTCCAAATTGTAACATTGTAAGCATCTTTCAATCTTTATCTTCTTCCATCAGCTTCAGGCTCCCCCTTTCGTCAAGCTTTCGTGCTTTGGGATCGACACCTAGCTATCCATCTACAAGCTCCCCCTTGCTTCAAGCTTGTCTTCAGACTCCCCCTTAGACATATCTTCTGGGATCGTAGTCTGGACTATCTGCAATCACTCAAACATCTATAAATACAATGTTTTTCATATCATCAATCAAATTCTCTAATCCACTCTCCCTATCAACAAACTAAATGATTTAGCAGCATTAAAGAATCCAACTCCCTCACAGTTAATCATCCAAGTCCAACTTAATGACCTTGGAGATATCACAAACTGTTTTTGATTTTTGATTTTTAATTCAAGTTTCAAATTAATGAACTTGTTTTATTTTCAGAAACACAATCAGCATACTTAGATTTTGAAACTCAGCATTTCAGACATCGGTTGTCGAAAATAAAACAGAATCAAAATCTTTTTGTATTTTCTGAAAATATAAAGCAGTAAAGAAATATGTACAAACATATTTACAGACAATATTTTTGTTTGAGTATGCGTCAGAGGATCATATCAGTTTTTGACAAGTCACAAGTACCGTTGAGCTTATTTACACATTAAGAATTAAACAATTCACTTAGATTGTCGATATACTGAACCACTTAAATTTTCACACAAATTTTAACTGATTCAGGATACGAATTAGATGTTTTAAGAACTTAAACTCATTCATGTGTCCCACCTCTTGAATATACTCCCGTATCCAGATCCCAATATTCAGTCTTACAGGTGAGTATACCTAGATTATATCTGTAATGGGTTAGATGCGAAACCGTGAGAGCTCAGGTCAGAACTTCCGTTCAGCAGAGAGATGACGGCTTCAACTTTTGGTGTGTCCCCTTTAGAGGATCTTTTCTTCAACAGCAATGATTATCAATTTTATTGTTTCATCATTTTTCTGAGGGCGACGCTATATTTCAAACAAGCAGAAAGTATTATATGGGAACTAGGCCATTGCTTCCGCAAAATCAGAAGTCCCGGGATAATACCCCAGATATCACTAAGCATAAAGACCTAGTATCTCAGAAAGAGGGGTCCTTCAAACGAGATTTCAGGGGTTACCTATATATCCAAGTAGTGTTCCCCACGAAATAAGCAAGTTTGAATTTAGATTTATATCCCGAAAAAGTTTACTAAATGTGTAAAAATCTACCGACACATCCACGGTGAGATCGTTTAACACATTTTAACTTTCCAATTCTTTAGCGTACTGTAACTGTCTACTGATGTACTATCATTTCCTCTTTTTACGCAAAAACTCAAATTTCATTTTTAATGTTTTTGTCTTTTTGCCAATAGGTTTTTATCATGTTTTTGTCATTTTCAAATTTTCAAATGTTTTTGTATTTTCTAACAATATTTCTCCCCCTAAAATGAAAAATCATTTAAATAAAAATTTGACAACACGATGCTGATAGCTTTATCTCGCCATCCATTTTCTGCTAACTGTGCTCTGTTTTGCAGAAAAACTAATATAAAGTACCAACAATTTCCCCCATGATTTACAACCCATTGATTTTCGACAGTTTGAAAACCGTTTTTCAATCTTGTGAAAGTAATCATGTTTGTTCCGCCGTGAGGGTTTCGGCATATTCAATCAACACATATTTTTGTAATTTTATATTTTTGACAAAAATTAAAAACAAACATATTTTTGGTTTTTCAAGTTTTTAACAAACTAAAACATATTTTTGGTTTTTAATTTTTTTCAAATTTTTAGAGTTTTTGAAAATATTGTTTATTTATGTACAGAAAAACAAATAAACTCCCTGTTTAACCAAACCAGGGTTCAGCAGCCTCCTCTCCTCGTTGTGACAGGCTGCTCCAACTTCCATTGTCACAATCTTTGATTTTGTTGAGCACCTGCACATTAAAACTACTTGATTACTTGAACAATTTAGCCCATGTCTGTTGAACCTTAGGCATTTCAACACAATATGTATCATTTAATTTCGGAAAATCTTTGTCATCAAAGACTTTTTCAACTTTGACTTCAACTTTCTCATTTTTTACCAAAGTCACTTGTTTCTTAGCACTCCATGTCTGGCCTTTCGGAGTACCTCGTTTGTAAAAATGTGAATCTTTTTGAACTTTTTGATTTTGAGCAACAACTTTTGGTTTCCAAAACTCTGGTGGTTTTGTCATATCAACTGATTTTTGCCAACTTTGTGTTGTTCTAACTCTGGGTGTGTGAGAATTCCAGGTCTGTCTTGAATCGAACCTATTCGTGTTTGATTTCCAAGTTTGGTTCGAAGCAAACTTGTTTGTGTTGTACTTCCAAGTTTGTTTTGAATCAAATCTGGTCGACCTTTGTTTCACATCCTCAGATTTCTGTTTCTCAACATTTTTAGACTTCGTTTTGTCAACATCCACAGGTTTCAGATTTGGACACTTTCGTGCAAGATGTCCTATTTGATCACATTTGAAACATGTTCTCTTGGACACATCTTTGACCTGTGGTTGTTGCTTCTTCTTTTGAACACATAACTCTTCATTAGACTGTTGTCTAAATTTGAGTTTTTCCTCTTCTTCAAAACTTTTTCCTTGAACAAAACTCATTTTTGCCTGATAATTTGGCATTTCATTTCTTTTCCAATTCTGTTTCTTTTTATAACCCAACCCAGCCTTCATGTTTTTCTTCTTAAAACCAGGTTTGTTATAAAAAGTTTTGTGACCTTTTCCAGCAAACTTTTGTATCTCAGATTTCTCAATTTCAACCATTTTAAAAACTTTATCAACCTTTTCTGAGATCACATTCTGAATCGGGAATACAACATCTAAGAATAATTTGTCTGATCCAATCATGGTATAAACCAATCCTTTTGAATCATCATTCAAATTTTTCTCGGATTTTGTTTTCTTTAGATATTCATCATGAAGATTTCCTTCATCTTCATCCTGTGATTCAGATTTACCTGTATCAATTGACTCTTCTTTCAACACACTTTCAACGACTTTACCTACCACCTCTGAATCATGAGAATCATCAGATTTGGAATAGGTTACATCAATGTAATCTGGCAATTGATCTACCAGGTTGAAAGCTTTTTCGACCTTTTCTTCATCATAAAATGCAAACTTTTCCGGTGGTGGAACTTGATGAAACTCTGAGCCAATGCCTTTCTTGTTTTGCTCAGACTCACCATCTCCCGGTTTTATATTGAAAATACGTTCAAGTACATATGATGACACGTGATAACTTTTTAACTTGTTGTTATCCTGTTCTAAATCAGCAATCTGTCGCTTTAGCTTAGCAACATCATCAATATATGAATTAACAACACCTTGTTTTATTTCATACATTCGTTTAAGCTCTTTAGTTGTTTCAGAAAGATAATTCATTCTTGATTGAGCAAATTTCATTTCATCTTTCACTTTTTCATATAACTCTTTTGTAATGTGATATGCCAATTTCATTGAGTCATATTCTTTCTTCATTTCTTGACAAACATTTTCTTTTTGAGAACATTCTACTTTCATTTTAGAAACATTTTCTTTCAAAACTTCATTTTCTTTTTCTATCTTTTTACATTTTTCTGAAAGTTTTTCGTCATTTTCTTTTAAAACTTTTTCTTTTTCTAGCATTTCTTTGCATTTTTCTTTGAAAATGTTTTCAATTTTTGTGAATTCCAGATCTCTTGTTCTGAATTGCTCATCTTTTTCAGTACAAGCTCTGCATGGTTCCATGCATTTCTTGCACTGATCAATCGGTTTTAAGATTTCAGAATCAGAATTTACCTCAGTGATTAGCACTTCGGTGTTTGTTGCAGTCTCTGTCTGCTTCTGATCAGCATCATTCAGCTTTTCTTCAACACTGACTTCATCACCAACATCACCAGCTTCCAAATTCTCATTCTTTACTTCTTCTTCTTCTTCTTCTGCTTTCTTCACATCTTCTCCAATCTGCTGTTCTTCTGTAACAGCTGTCTCAATTTCTTCATTCACCTCAATTTTTCCTTCAATCTTTTCTGTCTCAACAACTTTCAAATCTTCCTCTTTCACAACTTTGATTTCCTTCACAACTTCAACTTCAACAACTTCAGCTTTAACCTCTTCAGCAATTTTTTTCAGATTGTTCACCATTTCTTCAACATTCTTCTTGAGTCTCTCTTCATCTCTCTTCCTCAAACACGATGTCATAGCATATCTTATTTCCTTTTCATGCCTTTTTGCATATGTGTCATCTTTCATTACATTTCTATAATATTCAGCTCTTAAAGGAATTAAAAGAAGAACATCTTCAAAAATTATGTCTTTCTTCGGAACAACTGGTTCTCCTTCTCTGTTGAAGTAGCATTCTCTCTTCTTATCCCATCTTTTGCTACTGACAGCATTCTCATACTCTTCCTGCATCTCATTCATTCTATTCAAAGCAATGTTTCTTTCACGATAAGTTTTCTCACTTAGAATTTCTTCTCTGGTTTTCTCTTTGATTTCAGCTGAGTCTTTGTCTTTGTTTTCTTCTTTAATCTCAGCAACCATAACAAACTGACTTTTCTCTGTCATAGCTCTGCCATGAGCTGTTTTTCGAACATTCTCCAAACGATCTTCTTCTGGACAAATCTCGCTCCAATCAAAACCTTCATCATCTTGAATTACAAAACAAGCTCTTGATTTCTCTCTGGGTTTATCTTAAATCATCTTTGGCTCTTCTCTGCTACGGTGATAGATTGCCTTTCGGTAATAATCATCGTTGAACGGTTGTTCATTTCCACCAACTGCAGAATTAGTGCATTCTCTCTTGAAATGACCTTTCTGCTTACATTTGAAGCAAGTCACTTTGGATTTGTCAAATCCAAGTTTTGTTGATGCACCACCTAGAGATTGTTTCCCAGTAATCTCCATGTATCTTTGAGCTCTGCGAATGCAACTTGCCAAACACCAACGGATGTCAATGAGTTCCATCTCTTCCGGATTGATCTGGTCGTAGTCTTCTTTGGTTAACTCTGAGTTTCCAATTTTGCCAGCTACAAGACCTTCATACGATTCCAGAACCGATGCAAGAAAGCTCATTTGTTGTTTAGCTGCATTAATGCTCATTGCAGGAGAATTCTTCAGTTTAAGAGCAATGTTGCACAGTATCTCCTCTGCTTCTTCAGAACTAGCTTTTGAACCCGATGAATGATAACCCGGATCATAGCTTGATGAGCTCTTCTCTGGCTCTTTTGTCCTCTCACCACTGAATGCTGTCTTTGGTGAACTATCAACTTTCACCGAAGGTAAACTTCCTTTGTAGTACAGACCAACATTCTGTTGATGCGAAGAACTGCTCATCTTGTTCTGCTTCTGCAATTCAAGCTCATGAGTTTCAATTTTCTCAAATAATGTATCAAGAGAAATTGTTTCATACAAAGCATCATTTTTCAAGATAAAAACAAACGTTTGCCACTGATCAGCTCGTGGTAACGCTTCTATAACTTTGTCAATAATTTCCTCTCTTGTTTTCACAATCTCAAAACGTTCTAATTCAATTTTTAGGTGACAGAATCTCTCTATCATTTGCCTCACAGACTCTCCTTTAATGTTATCAAACAGATCGAATTCTTTCTTTAACAAAGCAATTTTGTTCTTTTTAATTTGTTTACCCCCCTCAGCTTTAACTCGTAAAGCTTCCTAGACAGATTTCGATGACCGATCATGGTTAAGTAATGCAAAAATGTCATTTCTAATAGCCGACTGGATCAACGCAATCATTCTCTGTTCAGACGAGAATTCCTTTTTGTCCTCAACGCCTAATTTCTTCATAGGAATTTCCTCTCCTTTGTCATCTTTTGGTCTCTCATATCCAAACTCTAGACAAAACCAGCTTTCATGAGCATATGCTTTTGCCCAGTTGAGAAACCGTTCTTTCCACCAAGTATAATCTTCAATATTATCCAGCTTGGGTGGTTTGGAATAAATTCCATAAAAGTTGTCATGATTAATGTTTTCATTGACCACTTTTGTAATTGACTTTGGTGTGATCGTTGATGTTTCGGAAGATTCGGATGTGAACGCATTGAAGAACGTATTGTAGAATTCTTCAGCCATGATGAAATTCTTGAATAACCTGGACAAATCAAACAAACAAAATCAGTAAAAAACAATATCAAATATCCTGAAATAGACTGACACTCGGTTGACGTGAAATGATCTCGACACGAAAATCCTCTTTTCAAGCGAAATAAGGAGAAATCACAAGTTGATCCTTCAAGCGAAATCAACTTTTGAAGCGAAATCAAAACTCAAACAAAATCCAACTTTCAAGCGGAATCCGAAGACGACATTTCAAGCGAAAACACTTATATAACGCTTTCAAGCGAGATCACAGATTCAAGCGAAATCTGTATCAATCTTCAAGCGAAATACTGGATTCAAGCGAGATCAGATGATGATTTCAAGCGGAATATCTATTTGAAGCAAAATCAGCTAATCATTTCAAGCGAAATATGAATGTTCTTTCAAGCGAAATCTAGTTTTTGATCCAATTTTGTCATTTTTACTTCGAATTTCGGTCTCAAACTTTCAAGGCTTTGTTAGAATACTGTTTTGCATGTTCGGTGAAAAATTCATTCCATTTTGACCAGTAAAACTTGTCCAATTTGAAAAAGAAGGTGTAGAAGTCAGAAAATCGATGATATCAAGCTAAACTCTTCTTCCTGTGCTCTGATACCACTTGTAGGATCGTTGTTTGACCCGAACTAGTCATTCAGAAGAGCTTTATATCCAATTCAAAGGCAGAATCAGTGAAACGGACGTGGAAACAACTTGATACTCTTTAATTTGTCACTATGATTGATTTAGCAAAGATTACAACCTGGACAAATTTTGGCAGCACTTCGTTACAAGTTCTGGATCCGTGCCAAATGAAAACACAAGTGCCCTATTTATAGTGTGGAGGTTTCGCTTGAAATGGACCAAGACACATTCAAGCGAAATCTGTTGATTCTGATTTCGCTTGAAATGTCATGTGTCAGTTTCAAGCGAAATCACCACCTATTTCACTAAAAACAATTTCTCGCAACCTGAGCACTGGTTATCCTATCCTATCTCATTACATGATACAAGACGAAGTCAACAGACATAGTGCACTAACAAGATGCTCCATTATCAACAATCCAATGACTATTAATAGTTCCTCTTGGAACATCCTGCTCATATCATCCAACGATCAGTTAAGGATGGGGACCCAAGCCTTAGTGGTCTTGGGTCGTCCCTGAGCATCACGAAAAGTGATCTCGATTTACTGATGATTTTGTAACATAACACCTCCCCCTGAACTTTCACCCATCTTAGGTCTCCAAGTTTGATTTTGTTTACCAGTTTGGTTTTTATGAAAAGATTTTGAAACCTCTGGTTTTAACGATTTTGATGAACTTGGTTCCCTATTAATTGATTTGGCTTCAGATTTTAAAGCCTTTTCAACAGCTTTGACGTTTTGACGTCGTTGTTTCGTTTCTTGTTCCTTAACAGTTCTTTTATCATGTTTTGGTGAAACGTGACGACGTTGAGGGTGAACCTTTTCAGGTGGTGCTTTCTCAACAAATTTATCCTTGGGAGTGTTTGTACAATTTTTAATGATGTGTCCAAACTCCCCACATTTAAAACATGTTCTCCTTTCTACAAACTTACGAGAATCCGATCGACGAACAGATGTCGAACCCGTAGAACCTGAGGTACTTGCTTTTTCATCACACCCGTTTGTATATTGAGTGTAATTGTTTTGACTGTTACGTTTTAAAATCTTGACTTGTTGGACAAAATCGGTGTTTGATTTGTTTTCAAAAGTCTCAATTTTATCCGTACCCTTCGATGCTACAAATTTGACATTACTGTTTTTCTTTTGGTAACGAGCTCCTTTTGTTTCAAATTTTGATTGAGAAACGTTAGGCCTTTGAGGTCGTTGAACTGGTTGTTTACCCTTAGAAGCAATAGGTTGTTGCTTTGTCGGTTGTTTTTTATTTCCAAATTGCTTTTTGATTTCAGCTTTAGGAATTGGATCACATTGACTTACAATAACCCCTGGGATTGTCTTTCCCAAAAATTTGCTTGTGTTATCTTCAAAAACTTTATCAATCGAAGATGGATTGACATTTTTTATTGGAAAATCGTTATCTGAATAGATTTTAACATCCCCGACCAAAGTGTACAACACGTTATTGCTCTTAACAGCAGACACACATTCCTTGTCATTCTTGACATCTTTGATAGGATCTATCACTTGTTTGACAATTGGTTGAACAGCAGGAGTAGGAGGATCACAAAGAATGTAATTCTCAATTGGAATTTCTACTCCTTTCATCTCGTCAAGTAATTTATCCTGATCACTTACATCTGATTCACCATCCGGCGACTCATAGTCCTCAATAATTGGAGCACTTTTAAGCGTCGATGTTGAAGTTTCAGTTTCATCAGATGAGGTACTCAAAGAACTGTCTGATTTGATGTAACACCCCGAAAATGTAAATCATTTATTTTAAATATAATGTTGGTAAATAAACAAGTGAACTAACTAGGATTAAAATAACCTAGTTAGGTAAAAGTATTGTAGTGACTTATAAATGGGTTAAAACGCTAAAAATAAGAATCAAATGATAGTTGAGGGGCCAAAAGTGTTTAAATTGAAACTAATATTAATAAAACAAAATTTAAAACTCAAAACACACTTGTGTGTGTGTGCTGAGATCGAACCAGACAAGGGGGGCGACCAGGGTTCTTCAAAACCCTAACTTCCACAAATCTCATAGATTGAAGGTTCAAATATGTTCTAAAATGAAATCCGATCTCAGATTAATGATCTCCACTGCAAAGGGGTCATAAGGTATGTAAAATTTGGTAGAAAAATCCCTACTTGAAATTCTCATGAATTTAGGAATTCGAAATCTGATGATGCATGATTGTTTTATGGATAGAATAGGAACGATATAGTGTCTAGGAGTTAACCCTAGACAATGATATGTGAAATCATGTCTAATTTCTGAGAATTTCATGAACACATTGAAGGTGATTCATGGGTTTTGTGGGAAACTAATAAACACTAGGGTTTTGAGTGTTATTCTAGTGTAATATGGTTCATAGAAACTGATTTCTAAAATATTGATGTTTAATCTTATATGTGATAGCTCAATTGATGGTAATTTCGGCTAAGTAACAAGCCATGAACTTGAATATAAAAGATATAAAATCCTGCCCTTAAAGTGTTTGTGAAAATGCCGAATAGGAGGCCAAGTGTTGAGATATAAACAAAAACGCATAATTTTTTACTAAATGGTAAACTATGCGTTATATGTGAAACAAAGAGTTCTAAATGCAAATATGATTGAACTCTATAGGAAAGGAAGCCGGAGCATCGAGCGGACAAGCCGGTGTTGACGCACGATTGAAGGGTGTGCTTTGAAGGTATGTAACTCGATTCGTTACATTAAGTGAATTGTTATTAAATTATGTACAGTCATATAGTAGAATAGATGTTGCGTTGATTATAGCGACCATGTTCGTTATTTGAATCAATAGGTTAAGAATTGGCAAGAAACCGTTTGGTAGACATTATATTGGAGGATTCAATAAGATGAGCCAACGGGTCGAATAGTGGAGTAAATTGTAGTGCTAGTGTTTTAATTGTTAGCGATGGCGATAACAATCACAAGAGCATTAAACCATGAGACTGGTAAGGAAATGCGGGTGATGATAAGCCCCGGATGTTGGGTATAAGGCGCCATAGGCTTACTAGTGAAACGGTAGCAAAATGAGTGAAGTTAGAGTAGGTCGAATAATTGCATAGTGATTTCTAGTCGTTCGGCCCGTAAATCAAATTTTTGGTATGGTAATTATAATAGGCACGTCGGTAATGAATTTACAGACGTATAGGAAAAAGAATCACATAAAACGGACTTACGAGTCAAAAGTTATGTTGATTTAAAGTTTTAAATGTTAAAAATTAGGTGCTGGGCTGATATACAGCTCCAGCAAACAACATTCTGCCAAAATCACACCGTGGCGCTACGCCACGGCCAAACTGAAAACCCGTCGCACGACGCGACGGTGGTGGCGGCCCGCGACCACTGGTCGTGGTCTCCATCGCGCGGCGCGACCACCCAAAACGGATGGATTTTGTTGTTTTTGCATTGTTTTGAGCATGGAACTTAACCAGACTTATATTTAAAGTGTCAAAACTAATCTTTTGTGTGGTTTTGACCATAGGTGATGATGAACTAAATCCGGATGGCGATCAAGCAAAATTCCAAGAACCGAACACAATCTTTTGAAGCTTCCGCGATTACTTAAATATGATCAAATCAATGTCTATCTAGTTAACACTTAAATACTTGTTCTTTTGTCTTGGGATTCTTAAACTAGTAGTACTTGTCCTAGATGTTAACTTGGTTAAAATTTCCTTATGTTTGATATAAAAATCAAGGTTTTGGTTTACTAAGGCTTTGTTTATAATAAAATATTATGAAAACGAGTAGAGTGTTACAAGTTGGTATCAGAGCTTAAGGTTGTCAACAAAGTGTTCGGTTCAAGCTTGATTGATCGTCCGGTAAGAATCAATTATTTATGTTAGTAGATTTTATCTTATGTAAGAAATGAGATGTGAGTTAATGTGCATGGGAAGAGTGTGTTAACACACTCAAACCCGGAAAGTGCACCAAATGTGAACGGTTAAAGCAAGTTACAAACTTGGCTAAACCAAAGCAAATAAAGTTATGTTATAAATGAGATGTTTAATAATTGATGTAAACATTTCAGTTTCGAGATGTCGGAAGGGAATGACGATGATCCGGTGCCGACAAGCACCGAACAAATGAAAGAAATAATTGCCAAAGAAGTGGGAAAGGCAATTGAGGGTAGTCTATCCGGGGTCATAGACAAAATTCAAAACACGGTGTTTTCATTAGTTGAAGAACGAGTCAAAAGGTTGGAAGATAGTGTCAACCTTATGAAAGAGAAATCGGGAGAACGTAAAGGATGTTCATACAAAGAATTTATGGCGTGTAAACCGCCAATCTACAATGGGGAGGTTGACCCGGTAATTTACCAAAGATGGTTGAGTGACATCATATGGGTGTTTGAAAGGACCCACTGTGACATAAGTGATTTTGTTTCTTACGGAACGGGCCAGTTGAGGGGTCAAGCCAAGGATTGGTGGGATAGCAAAAAGAAGGAGATAGGAGCCGAAGCGGCAAGGTTAATGACATGGGATGAGTTTAAGGTGCCATTCCTTAAACATCATAGTCCCAAAGCAGTCATCAACAGGATTAAGGAAGAGTTCATCCAGTTAAGACAGAAGGGTGAAACAATTGATAAAATCACGGGTATCTTTATGGATAAGCTGAGATTCTGTGACGAGTTAGTCACCACTGAAGAGCAGAATATATATTATTATTACAACATGTTGAGCGCTGAATACCGGGAGTTCATGACTCCCTCAAAGTATGAAACCCTCACGGAATTTATCAACACCGCTCGGGAGCGGGAAATCGAGTTGAAGAAACAAATCGAGAGGGGTGAGCGAAGGGCTCAGGATGTGAATCCAAGCCCTACAAAGAAAGCTCGAACTGTTGAATCGGGGAAGAAGGCGGATGTGAAAGGCGGGTCGCCGAGTTACAAGGTGTGTGGAAAGGGGCACAAGGGTGAGTGCCGCTTCAAAGACAAGCTGTGTCCTGTATGTGGGAAGACGGGACACACTGCATCGTTATGTCCGGGAAAGGTTTCCGTTTGCTATAAATGTTATCAGCCCGGCCACAAAAAGTCTGAATGCCCAGATTTGGTTGGAAAGAGAGACACTAAAGAATCTCCAACGGAAGCTCCAAAGGCGAAGGCTAGGTCCTTCCAACTTACAGCAGTTGAAGCGAAGACAGAACCCGATGTGGTCTCAGGTATATTCGCAATAAACTCAATCCCTGCACGTGTATTATTTGATACGGGTGCGAATAAATCCTTTATTTCACATGGATTTATTCGACATCCTTCATTTGTATTGACAAAATTACCTATGCCTTTAGAGGTTGAGATAGGAGATAACAAAAGTTTCATAGTTTGTGATGTCTGTCAAAGCTGCAAATTAAGTATCGATGATGAGGAATACTTGATAGATCTAATTCCGATGTCTATGGGAGAGTTTCAAGTGGTTATAGGGATGGATTGGCTATCTCGACACCACGCAAAGGTCGTGTGTTTCCGTAAGGAGATAAAGCTAACATCTCCGAGCAGAAAACACGTCACAATCTATGGCAAAAAGGGAGGCATTCCTATAATATGCTCGATGATGAAAGCTTACAAGCTCATGAGGCATGGATGTAAGGCATTTATGATATACGCGAATGAGCCCGAGAAAGAATTACCGAAGATTGGAGACGTGCCAGTGGTACGCGACTTTGAAGATGTATTTCCGGATGATTTACCGGGAATGCCGCCCGAGCGGGAGGTAGAGTTCGGAATTGAATTAGTTCCGGGCGCGAAACCCGTAGCAAAAGCACCATACCGACTTGCACCATCGGAATTACAAGAATTAATGTCTCAGATTCAAGACTTGCTCGATAAAGGATTCATAAGGCCGAGTGTGTCTCCTTGGGGCGCGCCCGTGCTATTCGTGAAAAAGAAGGACAGAAGCATGCGTATGTGTATCGATTACCGAGAGTTAAATAAACTCACGGTAAAGAATCGATACCCGCTTCCGAGAATAGACGATATATTCGACCAATTACAAGGTGCGAACTGGTTTTCAAAAATTGACCTTAGATCGGGGTATCACCAACTAAGAGTCAAGGAGGAGGATGTACCGAAGATGGCTTTCCGCACGAGATACGGACATTACGAGTTCCTCGTGATGTCATTCGGGCTGACAAATGCACCCGCGGCTTTCATGGACCTCATGAACCGGGTTTGCAAGCCGATGTTGGATAAATCGGCAATCGTGTTTATTGACGATATTTTGGTATATTCGAAAAGTTGTATGTGAAATTCTCAAAATGTGTTTTCTGGTTGCGAGAGGTGCAATTCCTCGGCCACATCATAAGCGCCGATGGAATATTGGTAGATCCTTCAAAGATAGAGGCCGTGTCAAAATGGAGCCCTCTGAAGAATCCTTCGGAAATTAGAAGCTTCTTAGGACTTCCGGGATACTATAGGTGATTCATTCAAGATTTCTCCAAGATTGCGTCGCCGTTAACTAAGTTAACCCGGAAAGAGGAAAAGTTCATTTGGGGTGTCGAACAAGAAAGAGCATTTCAAACGCTAAAAGAGAAGTTAACTCAAGCTCCGGTATTAACGTTGCCGGACGGGGTTGAAGACTTGGTGGTTTATTCGGATGCCTCACTATCGGGGCTCGGATGCGTTTTGATGCAACAGGGCAAAGTTATAGCTTATGCCTCGAGGCAATTGAAAATACATGAAAAGAAATATCCCACGCACGATCTCGAATTGGCTGCGGTGGTGTTTGCGTTAAAAATATGGAGGCACTATTTATATGGGGTAAAGTGCACCATATTCACCGATCACAAGAGCTTAAAATACTTCTTCGATCAGAAGGAGTTAAATATGCGACAAAGGCGATGGTTAGAAATGGTGAAAGATTTTGACTGTGAAATACATTACCACCCCGGAAGGGCAAATGTGGTGGCGGATGCCCTGATCAGAAGAGCGGATTATGTCCCATTATGAGTAAGGTCGATGCAGCTTGTTGTGACCTCGGGTATACTTGAACGTATCCGAGAAGCGCAAGTAGAAGCAGTGAAAGAGGAGAACTGGAAGAAGGAAAAATAATCGGTCAGTTAAAAGATTTGTCGGATGGAAAGAACGGGTTGAAGATTCGATCCGGAAGAATATGGGTTCCAAATTCTTGTGGGGTTAAGACGCTTCTACTCGATGAAGCTCATAAATCCCGATATTCTATTCATCCGGGTGCGACCAAGATGTACAACGATCTGAAACAAAATTATTGGTGGCCCGGAATGAAGAGGGATGTAGTAAAATACGTGGAGAAGTGCTTGAATTGTTTACAAGTCAAGGCGGAACACCAGAAACCATATGGAAAGCTGCAACCTTTGGAGATCCCGGATTGGAAATGGGAACATATCACTATGGACCTATTGACCAAACTACCTAAAACGATTCGGGGATTCGATGCTATATGGGTGATTGTGGATAGATTGACGAAGAGTGCTCATTTTATTCCTATACGCGAGACATATACTTCGGAAAAGATGTCCGAGGTATATACAAACGAAATAGTGGCACGTCACGGAGTACCGGTATCCATTGTGTCTGATAGAGATACCCGGTTTACTTCAAACTTTTGGCGAGATTTTCATTAGCACTGCCTACCATCCTCAAACGGATGGGCAGAGTGAAAGAACAATACAGACGCTAGAGGATATGTTACGGGCATGTATCATCGACTTCAGCGGAAGTTGGGATGTTTATCTACCGTTGGCCGAATTTTTGTATAACAATAGTTACCATTCGAGCATCGGCATGGCACCTTACGAGATGCTATATGGTAGGAAATGCAGAACCCCGGTGTGTTGGGGTGAAGTGGGACCACGTGAACTGGCCCATAAAGATGTTGTCCAAGCCACTATGAGAAAATTGAAGTGGTACGAGCCCATTTGAAAGCAGCCCAAGATAGGCAAAAGTCTTATGCCGATAAAAGACGAAGACCGATTGAATTTCATATAAGCGACATGGTTATGTTAAAGGTTTCCCCATGGAAGGGCGTTATCAGATTCAGAAAAAGAGGGAAACTAAGCTCGAGGTTTATCGGGCCATTTAAAATCATTGAACGGGTTGGCAAGGTAGCTTATCGCCTCGAGCTACCGGAAGAGTTGAGTGGGATACATGGCACGTTTCATGTATCACAACTACGAAAATGTCTAGCAGAAGAAACAGCTTATATCCATTACGACGATATCGAGGTGGATGATAGCCTGAATTATTCAGTAAGGCCATTAGAGATTTAAGATCGAAAGGTTAAGCACTTGCGAAATAAACAAATCGATCAAGTCAAAATCAAGTGGGAGCATAGGAAAGCTTCGGACACCACATGGGAGTCCGAAGAGGAAATGCGGCGTCTCTACCCTACCCTATTCAGTACGTACTTTGGTTTCGGGGACGAAACCCTTTTAAGGGGGGTGGACTTGTAACACCCCAAAAATGTAAATCATTTATTTTAAATATAATGTTGGTAAATAAACAAGTGAACTAACTAGGATTAAAATAACCTAGTTAGGAAAAAGTCTTGTAGTGACTTATAAATGGGTTAAAACACTAAAAATAAGAACCAAATGATAGTTGAGGGGCCAAAAGTTTTTAAATTGAAACTAATATTAATAAAACAAAATTTAAAACTCAAAACAAACTTGTGTGTGTGTGCTGAGATCGAACCAGACAAGGGGGGCGACCAGGGTTCTTCAAAACCCTAACTTCCACAAATCTCATAGATTGAAGGTTCAAATCTGTTCTAAAACGAAATCCGAGCTCAAATTAATGATCTCCACTGCAAGGGGGTCATAAGGTATGTAAAATTTGGTAGAAAAATCCCTACTTGAAATTCTCATGAATTTAGGAATTCGAAATCTAATGATGCATGATTGTTTTATGGATAGAATAGGAACGATATAGTGTCTAGGAGTAAACCCTAGACAACGATATGTGAAATCATGTCTAATTTCTGAGAATTTCATGAACACATTGAAGGTGATTCATGGGTTTTGTGGGAAACTAATAAACACTAGGGTTTTGAGTGTTATTCTAGTGTAATATGGTTCATAGAAAGTGATTTCTGAAATATTGATGTTTAATCTTATATGTGATAGCTCAATTGATGTTAATTTCGGCTAAGTAACAAGCCATGAACTTGAATATAAAAGATATAAAATCCTGCCCTTAAAGTGTTTGTGAAAATGCCGAATAGAAGGCCAAGTGTTGAGATATAAACAAAAACGCATAAATTTTTACTAAATGGTAAACAATGCCTTATATGTGAAACAAAGAGTTCTAAATGCAAATATGATTGAACTCTATAGGAAAGGAAGCCGGAGCATCGAGCGGACAAGCCGGTGTTGACGCACGATTGAAGGGTGTGCTTTGAAGGTATGTAACTCGATTCGTTACATTAAGTGAATTGTTATTAAATTATGTACAGTCATATAGTAGAATAGATGTTGCGTTGATTATAGCGACCATGTTCGTTATTTGAATCAATAGGTTAAGAATTGGCAAGAAACCGTTTGGTAGACATTATATTGGAACTTAACCAGACTTATATTTAAAGTGTCAAAACTAATCTTTTGTGTGGTTTTGACCATAGGTGATGATGAACTAAATCCGGATGGCGATCAAGCAAAATTCCAAGAACCGAACACAATCTTTTGAAGCTTCCGCGATTACTTAAATATGATCAAATCAATGTCTATGTAGTTAACACTTAAATACTTGTTCTTTTGTCTTGGGATTCTTAAACTAGTAGTACTTGTCCTAGATGTTAACTTGGTTAAAATTTCCTTATGTTTGATATAAAAATCAAGGTTTTGGTTTACTAAGGCTTTGTTTATAATAAAATATTATGAAAACGAGTAGAGTCTTACATTTGAACCCTAGGCCAGTAGTAACTTTCTCATAATCAAGAGGCACACTGGGTTCAAAACGTGGCATTTCTTCTTCATCGGGCATATGAGTATAGTTGTGTCTCACAGGGGGCGGACACTTCTTATACCCAACACCTTTCTTGTTTCCCTTCAGTTGTTGAGCGTCAATGATGTGATCGAGCACATATCGGGAGTTAGAGTAACTCTCCAATTTGAGCTTAATTGCATCATGATCGCATTTGGCAATGGCTAGCTCCTTTTTGGTTTCCTCGATGATATTAATGTAATTGTTAATACCAATTTGTTTATTGTAAACAGTTTTGGTCAATTCGGAAACACTTTTCTTTAAAGTTTCAATTACAGATTTAAAATCCTTTTCATTTCTAGCTAACGCCGTATTTGCCTCTTTGCACTTAGACATCTCAATAACCAAACTTTGATTATGACTGTGAACCTTTTCAGATTCAAGCTTCAAATCTGCACAAGCATTACAAACACTAGGAGCAGGAGTTTCAGATTTTACCTGACTGGTAGAGGCTGAGACATTTGCCATGAAGGCAGTTTGATAAGAAAAAGATCCGTCTTCAGAGAAGAACTTCTCCATTTCTTTTGATGCGACTCCAGCCTTCTTGATGAGAATAGATTTCTGACTCTTCAACTCCTCTGCTTCATTCAATAAATCATCAACATCAGAATTCCCTTCTTCCTTCACATCAGATTCCGAATTATAACCACCCGAATTAGAACTTTCTTCATCAGAACTCCCGGTATAACCCGAACCGTCGTCACTTTCAGAAAATTCTTCCCTGTGAACGTGCTTGATGTGATTGATGATCTTTGCATAACACGCGGTTCCTCCTCCTTCTTGATCACCTTCCCCAAATTGTACAGACCAATTACACCCTTCATCAGCTTGGACAACTAATGCTCTGGTGGTGTTTGAAGGTCCAGACTGGTTCTGGTTGTTGTTCACCGCTACCGTCCTTCTTTCACGATTGTCTTGATTGGCATTGGAAGTACTCGTCTGATTTCTGAAAGGAATTTGATTTCCTTGTCTGCTCGGTCGGGTGCACTCACATTTGAAGTGACCCTTTTCTCCACAATTAAAACATGTAACCGCATCCTTATCAAATCCGTACTTCGTATCCTTCTTACTTTCCAAGGAGGTTCTTCCCGTTCGACTCATGAAATCCTTTGCCCTTCTAACAGCACTTGCGAATGCCCACTTTATATCCATTAACTCCATTTCATCACGGTCGATTTGTTGATAATCTTCATTGGTCATATTGATGTTTCCAATTTGACCTGCGACCAATCCGCAGTATGCACTGACAATAGTATTGATGAGTTCCATATGTTCCTTCGCTACTTCAATGCTAACTTTCGAGAGGTTTGAGGTATTAACTCTGACTGTGTTGGTGTTTTGGGGTGGAGGATAGTTGGTATAATGTGCTTGCTGTTGCTGTTGCTGTTGTTGTTGTGGTTGGGCTTGGGGTTGAGATTGTGGAAGATAAGCACTTGGATCAAACTGAGGTTGAGTAGTGGTAACTTGAGGTGGAGGTTGGGGTGTTGGTAGCCATGCACTCGGATCTAGTTGAGGTTTAGAAAAAGCATGAGCTTGAGCAATCATATGCGCTGGCGGATGATAAGCACTCGGATCGAAAACCTGAGGTGGAGCTAATTGTGGAAACGGAAAAGAGCTTGTATTTGACATAAACGCCGTCTGAAGCTTCGGTTGCTGAACGGAACTAGAACTAGCTGAAGGATTAAAACCATTCAGATACATTTCTGTGTTTTGAGGAACTGCAATCCTTTTAGCTTTCCGAATTTCCTCTTCGTTCTTATGCTCCAACTTTTGAACGAACTCATAGATACTAACAGCATCCAAGACGCCCGTATGCTTTAACAGTTCAATGAAAGGACTCCACTTCAGAGGTAGAGCATCAGCAAACCGTGCAACCATCTCCTGTTGAGTTGCAAGAACAGTATAAGAATACATTTCACTAATCAAATGATAAAAACGTGTAGTCATATCATTTAGGGTTTCATTCTCCAAGAACTGAAATGATTCAAACTCTTTCTTCAATAGATCATGGCGTGTCTTTCTAGTAGCTGCATTTCCTTCTCATCTCGCTACCAATGCATCCCATAAAGCTTTCATGCTTGTGCAATAAGAGAATTGATGATAGATGTCTTTGTGAAGAGCTTGTGTTAGAATAGCAAACGCCTTCTTCTCTAAATCATATGCTTTCTTGTCGTCTTCAAGCATATTCGCCAATGTCGCCGCACTTGAACCTGCTTCTTCGAGGGCTGTGTTGTATGGAGAGGTGAAGCACGTCCATAATTCGGTATTTTGCCCTAAAACGTAAGTATGGAAACGACCCTTCCATGATGGATAGTCGTTCATGTGATTCAACTTTGGCGGGCGATTGTTGCTACCCGTCTCACTCTCACTAAGCAATAGATTTTGAATGCTTTGATTTTGATTCGACACCAATGCCGATTGACTTGCACTTATAGATTGTGGAGGCATGACATTCCTTAACCACACGGCTGCCGAGGTTTGATCTTGACCTGGTCGTGGGTCCGTACTCCAATCCCATGGACTTGTACTACTCATATTTGATATATGAATGATAATTTATGATTAAACACTTGAAAACACAATGTTAAATCACTTTTGCAAGTTCTCTGTTTAAAAATGACAATGATCTCGACGAAACTCTCTCCACGAAACTCAGAAGTTTCATCGAAGTGACTTTGACGAAACTCTAGGGGTTTCGTCGAAGTTGCTTATGGCGAAACTATAGGGGTTTCGTCGGAAATCCTTGTGACGAAACTCAAGGGGTTTCGTCGCGTATAGGTTTCGTCGGGATAAGGTCTCAGACAGTTGGTGAAATAGTTGGTGAGATTTTTCAAAGTAAATCTTTTACTGACAAGGTACACCCGATATCAACTCACAACATACTCATCTTACCAAACAAGTATGGTCACAAATATTTAATCCATTTTAATCCTTTTATCAATTTCCTTTTAATTGTAAATTCAATGAATATCACAAGAACACTTTGAAGGTTCTTTGAAGATATGAAGACCAAACCCAGAATATATGAACTTTCCGGTCACCGAACAACTTTCCGAAACACGAAATTGCTTAAAACTTTCACTAAAAACCCGGTTTATCACGTGAACAATCAATCTAACAAGGTTTTTGATAAAACTTTTTAGCAATCAACAAGATCAACAGATTTTAATGAAAACTTTTCCAGAAAAGTTGTGAGTTTTTCAAGAACAAAGGTTTTCAGAAAATCATAAACAACCAGTTTTAACACTTGATAAAAATCCGAACTATGTTTGATTTTAAACAAGGATAAGAGCCAATGCTCTGATACCACTTATAGGTCCCGATTTCTGAGGATCGATAATGAAACCAAATCTCTTGTTTATCACAAACACTGTCACGAGTGCGGAATCCCCGTGACTATGCCAAACCAAACATAGATAGTAATAACACGATATAACCAATGAATCACAGTCAATTGATTAACAGGATGAGAACAAAGGTTCAAACAGATACACACACAGTTTGAAGTAAAACTCTCAGAAGGTTATGCTCTCATAGTTTCAAAGTGAAACTATGAAGTGTTTATATAGCAGCCCAGGCCCACAAGTGACGAAACATCAATGGGCTTGACGAAACTTCATTTGGGCCTGACGAAACCTCTTGGACGACGAAACTCTAGGAGTTTCGTCATCCATCACGACGAAACTTGGGGTTTTGGTCATGAAGGAGTTTCGTCATGTAGTGCTCGACGAAACCTAGGGTTTCGTTGAAGGCTGCATAAGCTGTTTGGTTTGCTGCAAACAGACAGCTTGCAGCAAAACACATAAACACACAAACATACATATAAACTTACATGCAACATGCATTGTTCATTTAACATACATAACAAATGAGACAAACTTTGTCGGACACTTAGATAGATAGGAGGATATCCAACTAAGGTCGACGGCGAATACAGACTCGATAATCATTAAAAGATCGTAAAAAATACAACGATAATAAAGACAAGTTACAGACACCAAAATAATGTATCAACAAACTCCCCCTTGTCTGTTACTGTCTTCGGTCTTCGATCTTCAGTCTTCAGTGTTTCAATGTCCAGGTGCTTCCAGCATGAATTCCTCGATAAAAGCAATAACAAGCGACGCGTTGAAATCGAAGCGCTTGATGAGCATCCTTGTCTTCGTAAAATATATCATGCCGAAATAGCTTGCTAATGTCGTTTGCTGACATATTAACAATCCACATCGGATCCAACATCCGAAAGTTATCACGATCACCTTTAAACACGATCACCGCTTCATGCGTATCTGAGTCATAGCACCACAAAGCCATTTCTTCGAGAAAGTTCTGCTCCATAGGCATCAACGGTATCTTGTTCATGACCTTCGGCGGTTGGTAGATAAGCTTGTAACGCACCGTGTTGGTCGCTGGATCTAAAGTGAACTTTATTTGTTGATAAATGGGAAACTGAGGCTTGTACGACTCATCTTTCCAGCCTGTCCTTTTGTTAAACTTTATCTTTCACTCGAACAGTGTAGCTCCTTCGAAGTTTGAGCGATTAATGAGCTCAAGCTTCGTCAAAGCTGCAACATCGTAAAAAGGTAAGGACAATATGCTCAGCAACGATCGGAAATATTGAATACCGAATTCCCGTTTGATGGCGACGTAATGGATTTCCTTAACGAACATCCAACAGAGAATTCTTCCATGCGGCTTCACTTTCTCAAACTGTAGGAAATCAACCTGTGCTTCCGGCGGTGTAGGCTTTTCAACTCTTGACAAGAAACGTCTTCTCTATTCTTGGAATGCAACAATCGGATTATCAGAAGACGTACGATTCTTCAACTGTTCATCAATGTCTTCCTGATTCTCCTTCATCCATTCTTCATCAAATGGATCAAACTCTGTTCCGTCAGCACGAACATAAGTTGATTTCTTCTCATTTCCTTCAAACACGATCTCTTCAATATTTTCAACATCGGCAATTTCAGGCTCACTCGGCATTTTATCAATCTCAGCATCATCAATCTCTTTCATGGCATTCAGAGCAAGTAACTGCGCATGTGAAAGATCCGAGATAATTTCTCCTTCTTCAAGTAATTCTCCAGTAATCAGATGTACAGCCTGCAATGCAAGATCAGCAGTGCTAGGAACAGAAGATGTACCAGGAAAAGATTCAAGCTGCTGTATATCTTCAACTATTCCACTGGAGGTTCCTTGAGCAGATTTGAGCTGCGAAGGTTTGAAAACAACAATCTGAGAAGAGGTAGCTGCTGGAGGTTGCTCTGATGTAGCAGAAGGGTCAGGGTTCCCTTGATCTTCAGGATCATCATCCCTTTTCTTCATTACTTCTTGCGGTTTACATCGTTCGTTCCACAGAGTATTGACGCGCTTTCTAAGAAACTCATAGCCTTCATTTATCTTCTTGACCCCATCAACTATCGTGGTGTTTCGAGAATCGTACCACTGCTTCATAAAGTCATGTCTTTCTTTTAGACCTTCGGCCAACTTCTGAAGTATAGAGTTGCTTTCTTTCATGCAGTTTTTTTCAATACCACGTGTATTATCCGCCGCACGCATTTGTTGAAGTTGACGCTCTCTAACTTCATCTGCAGCTTTCAAACTAGCGTTTTCAGCCTTTAATTGCTCTATCTCAGCCTGTTGACGAGTGATCTCTGCTTGTTGTCGCCCAACAGTGGCATTCAACGTGTTAATTTCCAACTGTTGCTTGATCGAGTCAGCTCTTGTAGCTTTGATCACGTCCGTATGCCTGGTGATCTGACCTGCAGCAGCTTGAAGTTGAGAAAATAGGAAATCTATCTTCTCATCCTGCTGCATCTGTTCAAATATACTTTTCCTGCGTTCCGCGGCAGGCTGCGAGGTCGTTGCACGTATGGTTGATGCAATAGAGCGAGTAGGTGCCTGAGGAGTTACTGCATGAGTTTCAGGTGTTGAACTCACTGCAGGAGTTGGTTCTGTAGACCTCGGAGGAGATGGAATCATTTCAGAAGCTTCAGTGGCCGTGAATCCAGGATTTGGATCCATTGCCGCTTCTTGTGAAGGCTCTTGAGGAACGGATTGTTGTGCAGAAGAAGTACCAATGTACTTTCTTGCTTTCTTCTTTCTACGAACAGCCGTTTGCTTCTTCTTCACACGTTCCACTTCGGTATCCGAAGGAACGTATTCAGGATCATTCTCTTGCCGAATCCTCCTGATCCTTTTAACACCACGTTCATCAAAGTAAACTTCGTATTCGGGCTCAGGTGGATTGTCATCAGACTCAGAATCCTCCTCGTCATCACCAGCTGATTTGCGACGAACACTCCTTCCGACGAAGACTCCACTGTTCGTCGAGATCATATGCATGACGAAACTCTATGAAACATCCTGCTATTGACGAAACTTCTGTTATGACGAAACTCCTTGAAGTTTCGTTATCATGATCTTTCGCCATGAGGTTTCGTCGGCTCCATGTTTGTTTCGTCGTCTGATGATTTTCGTCGGCTGCACAAGAGTTTCGTCATCTCTGTCCCTATATATACAGCACCAAAGACACACAGACAGAGAGAACACACAAGAGAGAGAGAAAACTGAGAGTTTAGTTGTTTTTCGTATTGTACCATTCTGTAACTAAACTCTGTCGATATCAATATACAACCGTTAAACGTTATATCTTTGTGTTGTGTTTATCTCTCGCTCGGTTTGTATCGTAACGTGGATTCCGCACTCGTTACGGTATTCGAAACAATATCTCATAGTTGTCCGGCGATCTGAAAATGGACGAGTTTCGTCAAAGTTGCTTATGGCGAAACTATAGGGGTTTCGTCGGAAATCCTTGTGACGAAACTCAAGGGGTTTCGTCGCGTATAGGTTTCGTCGGGATAAGGTCTCAGACAGTTGGTGAAATAGTTGGTGAGATTTTTCAAAGTAAATCTTATCTTTTACTGACAAGGTACACCCGATATCAACTCATAACATACTCATCTTACCAAACAAGTATGGTCACCAATATTTAATCCATTTTAATCCTTTTATCAATTTCCTTTTAATTGTAAATTCAATGAATATCACAAGAACACTTTGAAGGTTCTTTGAAGATATGAAGACCAAACCCAGAATATATGAACTTTCCGGTCACTGAACAACTTTTCGAAACACGAAATTGCTTAAAACTTTCACTAAAAACCCGATTTATCACGTGAACAATCAATCTAACAAGGTTTTTGATAAAACTTTTTAGCAATCAACAAGATCAACAGATTTTAATGAAAACTTTTCCAGAAAAGTTGTGACTTTTTCAAGAACAAAGGTTTTCAGAAAATCATAAACAACCAGTTTTAACACTTCTCACACTTTTGAATTAATGTACACTATCCCTACCCTATCTTAATAATTAATATGCAGTTTGTTGTATGAATGCATAACAATTTGGGTTTGGTAACCACGAATTCCATAAATCAAAAAGGAAAAAATATACATACTAAGGTTTGCACAATTCTAAACACTAATTTACTATTTTGGAAATCAATACACACTCCGGATAACCTAACCCGCCCCAATTTTTAAAACCGAATAGCCAAACCGCCTTAACCAGTCATTTATTGTTATCATTATTTATTTAACCGACATTTCAGTTATGCTTACTGTTTTGGGTCAAACCCGACCCAAACCGAGTCGTGCACACCCCTCAATGGGATGCGGCTAGAGACGTCTATCGTCGTCATTTTAGTCCACTTGGTTAACTTCATCCATTTTTTATGTTAAGGAGAAGAGCAATTCGGTCATTTTATATGGCCAAATTGCCCTTCTAGTTAACAGAATTACATATAAAATGACCGAATTGCTCTTCTTGTTAACAGAAAAAATAGATGAAGTTAACTCAGTGGACTAAAATGGCAATGGTGAAACCTTTTTGGACTCATAGGGGAAAAACTAAACTTTTAGACTAAACTGACAAAACAGCCCAAACCACATAGACTGAAATGGCATTTAACTCAAAAATTTATTATTGTTATCCAATATTACCTTGGCCCATTGGGCCTTGTACTTAATATCAGACGATGTCCAATGACCAGAATAGTTTCCCACAAAGGCATGCAAGCAGCTGTCCCTTTGTTCGAACGCCAGTTCTTTCGAGCATTTCGTCGAACACTTTCCACTCAATACTTCCTCAACTCCAAAACTCTTCAATTCTGCACTCAAGCAACTGATAGTTTCAAATCTATCAAACACGAACAAACAATTGACGTTTCTCAATCGATCAACGAGGATAAAGAAGAACCCAAAAGCTTATGTGGAAGGATAGAGAAGCTAACGAAAGGAGTCCCTGTTGGTTTCGCGTTCCAGAGCTGGATGGGCGATGGGTTTCCGATCGACAGAGGCGATATCTTTCACACCATTAATCGTTTACGCAAGCGGAAGTTCAATAAGCGTGCACTTGAGGTAATGCCTGTAAGGTGTTTGTGTAAATGTCTGAAAGAACATACCCGAATATTTTACCTTATTTTTGCTCTTTTTTTAATTAAATAGCTTCTTCTATTTCTTTGTAATATTGGGTGTCTTAGGATGATGTGATAATTTGAACATATACTACTGATCACCACTGGAATTGCTCACTAGGTCCCTTAATCTGGCAATATTTTGTAGCTGCAAAATCTTGGAAAAAATGTTGAAACTCTTTAATATGGAAATGAGGAGTTATCACTTGTGATTCTGATTCACTCTGCCCTTTGAAATGCAGACTTTTGAGTTCTATTTGATATGGGATTTATCTTATAAATAGGGATGCATCCGAATGCTGTCTGATATGATTTTCCGGTCTTTGAAATTGTTCATTTTACTGTACTTGTGAAATGAATGTGCATTTGTCTGTTAAGTATACATGCCTATATACTATAAAGCTTGGTTTAAAAACGAAATGCCTCAGTGCCTTGAAGCGGCGCTTCATGTACAACCCGGGTCAAACTTGGTCAAAGTTAGGGTCTGTAAAAAGACTAGTATGTAAAAGAGATGACATAGATATGAATTTTGGTTATATGTTTCTTAATCTTTTGCAGGTGATGGAATGGGTGATTAGGGAACGACCTTACATGCCAAAGCAACTTGATTACTCGTATCTACTAGAATTCACCGCAAAGCTTCACGGGATCTCACAAGGTGAAAAACTCTTTTCTCACATCCCTATAGAATTCCAAGATGAATTACTCTACAACAATCTCGTAATCGTGTGCTTAGATAAAGGCATGATAAGGTTATCATTAGCTTACATGAAAAAAATGAGGGAACTCGGTTATTCCATCTCGTACATGGTCTTTAATCGCTTAATAATCCTCCATTCATCGCCAACCCGAAGAAAATCCATCCCGAAAATCCTCACGCAAATGAAAGCCGATAAGGTGGCCCCACACGTCTCCACTTACAACATCCTTTTGAAAATGGAAGCTAACCAACACAATATTGAAGGGCTACTTAAAGTTTTTGGTGACATGAGTCGAGTGAATGTAGAACCGAATGAGATAACGTATTGCATAATTGCGACTGCACATGCGGTAGCTAGGTTATACACTGCGTGTGAGGCGTATGTCGAAGCTATTGAGAAGTCAATGACCGGGAAGAACTGGTCAACGCTAGATATTCTTATTATATTATATGGATATTTAAGAAAACCGAAGGATCTTGAAAGAATTTGGAAAATCGTGCAAGAACAACCCCGTGTTAAATCGAAAAGCTATGTTCTTGCAATCGAAGCTTTCGGAAAGATTGGTGATGTAAGTCGAGCTGAAGATCTTTGGTCGGAATTGAAGTCAAAGGAGGAATTAAAGTCAACCGAGCATTTCAATTCGTTGATATCCGTGTATTGTAGACACGGGTTTGTTAGCAAAGCAACTGGGTTGTATAAAGAAATGGAGAAATACGGATGCAAACCAAATTCGATTACGTTTAGACATCTTGCCGTTGGTTGCTTAAAATCAGGGTTAAAAACGGAAACTTTAAAGACGTTAGACATGGGTATGGATTTGACAACGAGCACGAGTGTGAAAAAGTCAACCCCGTGGTTGGAAACGACTTTTGCGTTAGTCAATCTTTTTGCAGAAAACGGTGATGTGGAGAATGCAGAGAAGCTGTTTGATGAATTGAAGAAAGCAAGTTATGCTAGATATAGTTTTGTTTATAATGCTTTGATTAAGGGTTATGTGAAGGCCAAAGTATATGATCCGAATCTTTTGAAACGAATGATTCTCGGAGGGTCTAGGCCGGATGCTGAAACTTACAGTCTTTTGAAAGTTCTTGAACAGTTTCGGTGATGGTTTCGGTCTAATTAATTCGCATTTTCTTGAAAACAAGATTTTATATTTATATTACAAATTACAAAATCCCCCGTTTGTATTAGGTTATGAACATTTTATATTTATATTATGCAATTGTATTTATTTAACATAGACTATTACTACATGTTTGTTTAAAACTGACTTGCTGCATAATTGTCTAGAATCTAGCTTCATGCATTGGACCTGAACTCATCTTTAATTGAAGTTGATTGAACAATTAAGGTCACAATCTTGTGGGTTAGTCATTAGTGGTTTATGCAACTTGTTACTTGAATCCCGAATAATCCGAACCCGAAAATAATAATCCGAACCTATTAGGATGCCTATTACCTGAAACCCACACTTATATTCGCCTAAAATCCGTTGTTTGATTCATAAAAGTGTAGACTACTTTCATCATTGTCATTTTACAATAATCAATTATGATAAAAGTAAAATGATAAAGGTTTTCATCGGTTTATGATAAAGGAATATCTTTTCATTTGCTGTTTGACTTATGGATCAAAAGGGATTATGATAAAGGTTTTTTCATCATTTGTTTCAAAAGGGAATTTGATAAAGGGAATATCTTTTGATGAAAACGATATTGTGAACTGTTATCAGTTCTGATTTTTTTTATCGATTCTAATTTTTTAAGTCACATTAATCAAATGAAAACAATTAGTGAACTGTTATCGGTTCTGATTTTTTTAAGTCACACTAATCATTTCTTCAACAAACATATTATATGAATGTGTAGTTTGATACGATATTGTGATGGTTTGAATTTGATTTTGGTGCTATTTGTTCTATTTGAAGCTACCGATATTGTGATACGGTATAGTTTGAGTTTGAATTTGTTCTATTTTGAAGCAAGATGTGATAGTACTAGCAATTTGTGATTTCACGAGGTGTTAAGGGCAATTTATGATTTCAATATGATATTCACCTTCGTATGGGCCGGATGGGAGGGCATTGCACATGATTCACGAGTTTTAAAAGAAGTAGCATTTAACCAGACTTCCGGCTTTCCTTTCCCCCCACCAGGTTTTTTCCATTCTTAACACTGATTATTCAATACATTATGTGTTTTTTTATGTAATATTTCATGATACTAACGTTTACAGATAAATATTGCCTTTGCGACGCTGCATACACCAACACACGTGGATTTATGACTCCCTACCGTAATACGAGGTATTGGTTAGCCGATTTTCGACGACAACGTGCGTTAACTAAGGAAGAAAAATTCAATCATGCACACGCACAACTGAGAAATGTTATTGAGCGCTCATATGGTGTTTTGAAGGCAAGATTCCCAATCCTAAAGCAAATGGCTCCCTTTTCTTTTCCAATACAAAGAGACATCGTGATGGCTTGTTTCGCCGTCCATAATTTTATAAGGAAATGCAATATTCATGATCAATTATTTATGGACTACGACAAGAACACTTTGTTTTCCGAAATACAAGGTGGAGAGAGTGATGGACATTTCGTTCAAGACATAGAATGGGGTTCACAAGGCATTGAGTATATGAATACCTTACGTAATCAGATTGCTAGTCAACTATGATCAAATGGTTCAAATTAAAATTGTACGAATAGTATGAATTTCTATTTGGATTATATTATGTTTCCATGAACTTTGAAGAATTTATGTGTAACTTGGATTTCTATTATGTTTTGTATTTTTTTTTTTTTTTAAGTTATTCATCATTCAGTACAAAGCACTGAACAAACAGTTATATTTCATTCAGCACAAAGTAGTTCAGAGGGGTAAAAATGTCATTTTACACAGTCATTCAGAGGTGCAACCAAACAACACTTTACTGTTTCAGCACTTATTGGTTCAGAGTCTCTTAACCATTCAGACATCTTATTCATTCAGCACTTAATCATTCAGATGTTGCCAAACAACCCCTTAACTACATTTATAGGAGTTTTTATCCTTTTCATAGTTTCACATTTGCTACAGCTTCAACATAGTATTTTATTATATTTAATCATTTTTAATTATTTAATATATCAATGCATTCGATTTGATTTGGTTAAACGGGTGGGCATCACATAATACCATACTCATTCCAAACTCACAAAAAAATTGAGAGCTAATCCCATACCCATTCTGAATATTTCGAGTTTGGGTTCTTTTGTCTAGGGTTGTGCTAGTGCATTGGCAGATTGAACCCAACACGGACCAAGAACTCATATCACATATATTACCACAACATCACACATGTATACATGGGTTGATATGAACACGACCCGTTTAACGCCCTCAAAAAAACTTGCATATGAATACTATAAAATTCTAAATTTACACATTATTTATTTATTTATTATTTTTTGCAATTATGTTTAACCTATGTCAACCATATGTTTAAACTGCTAAAATTTTGGCATAAAAAGAATAAAAAAATTTAAAAACGGGGTTAAACAGGTAAGCCTGAACATGACTCATTTAGCTGAACGTATTCACATGCTTGACCATTTTCTAATCCGAATCGGTTTAAAGAGACTCGAACGTTAAACTTGTGAATTTCGTGTCTAGTATTTTTTTCGGTAAATTGATTCGAGTAACATCTGGGCTTAAAAGGAACTATTTTTTCTGGGCTTATTTGGTAGACCAACATTTGACTCATATAAAGCCTGCTAAAACGAAATGTCCAAACTCCAAAATGAAAAATTCTAGTAGTAAGTCACAGTTAAACTTACAAAGCATATTGTTATATATGGTTAATATTTTCAATACAAATTTAATATATTAAAATCTCTAGAATGACAAGTTAATGGTAAATGGTTATTAGCACAATCATTATATGATAACATGCAAACTTTTTTCTAAGGGTGATATGCAGTGAAGGGTGAAAGATATGGATCAGGCTTCAATTCATAACAGAATGAAAAGTTTGTTACAAAATACAACCAACTCCTCTATATATAGAGGTAACAGACATAACTAACCCTACTCAACTCAACTAACTAAAACCAATACATACAAACTCAAATATATCTCTAATATATCTCTAATATGCCCCCTCAAGCTAAACGGGGGAATCCACGTGAAGCTTGGACCGAAGATAACTAAAACGATCTGCTGAAAGTCCCTTAGTCAAAACATCTGCAATCTGTGAAACAGTAGACACATAACAAATCCGTAACATCCGAGACAACACCATATCTCTAACAAAGTGCAAATCAATCTCAAGATGTTTAGTCCGCTGATGAAATACCGGATTTGCAGCAAGATAAGTGGCCCTGATGTTGTCACACCAAACTGTCGGTGAACAACTCAAAACAGCATGTAACTCCCGTAATATAGACATAATCCACCTCAACTCAGCATCTGTATGTGCAAGAGCACGATACTCAGCCTCAGTACTCGACCGGGCAACAGTATGTTGTTTCTTGGAACTCCAACTAATCAAGTTGGAACCAAGAAACACACAATAACCAGTAGTAGACCGCCGGTCATCAGGGCATCCAGCCCAGTCTGCATCAGAATAAGCATGAATATCCATACTAGAAGATCGTCTAATACTCAAGCCACAAGTCAAGGTACCTTTAAGGTACCGTAAAATCCTCTTGACCGCCTTCCAATGTCTGTCAGTAGGTGTCTGAAGAAACTGAGACACCTTACTAACAGCATACGCAATCTCAGGACGAGTCAAGACCAAATACTGAAGAGCACCAACAGTACTACGATACAAAGCGGCATCAGGTAAAAGTATACCTGTGTGCCTAGAAAGCTGTCTGCCAGAAACAACAGGAGTAGACAAAGGACGACACTGAGCAAGACCAGTGCGCTGAAGAAGATCAAGTAAATAACGTTGCTGAGAAAGATGAAGAACATCATCAGAGAAGGTAGCCTGAACTCCCAAGAAATAAGAAAGTTGGCCAAGATCTTTGAGCGCAAACCGAGAATGTAAGCGCTCAATCAAATGAGTAACAAAATCCGGAGAACTCCCAGTAATGATGATATCATCAACATAAACCAATACATAACACATCACTGAATCTCTGCTATATACAAATAGAGAAGTGTCAAAAATACACTGAGAGAAACCATCAGCAATAAGAGCAGAAGAGAGCTTGGAAAACCAAGCTCTGGGATCCTGCTTCAGGCTATAAAGAGCCTTCTGCAGAAGACAGACATGACGTGGTCTAGAAGCGTCAACAAAACCCTGAGGCTGTGCCATATACACCGTCTCAGATAAGTCACCATGAAGAAAGGCATTGTTGACGTCAACCTGCCGAATGGACCACCCACGAGAGAAAGCAATAGAAAGAACAATCCGAATAGTGGTAGGTTTGACTACTGGACTAAAAGTCTCAGTATAGTCAATACCCTCAGTCTGATGAAAACCCTTTGCTACAAGTCATGCCTTGTAGCGACTCACAGACCCATCAGGATTTCTCTTAATCCTGTAGACCCACTTGCAACCAACAATGTTGGCACCAGTGGGAGCCGGAACCAAACGCCACGTTTGGTTGGCATACAAAGCATCCATCTCAGCACGCATCGCATCCCACCAAACAGACCACTGCTGAGCCTGACGAAAAGTAGTAGGCTCTGTGGTGGGAGCAGTAGTGGCATGAAAAACCACATGATCAGGAAACTGTCTAGGCTGACGAGTATGATCACGAGAACGAGTAACCATAGGATGCATAGGAGGAGGAGGAGGAGGAGAAAAAGATGATGGTGATGATGATGAAACAGGAACAGGAACAGAAGTCAAAGGAGAAGAAGAAGAAGAAGATGGAGGAAGATGAGGAAGAGGAGGAGGAAAAGACGAAGGAGGAAGAACAAAAAATGGAAAAGAATCAGAAGAAATATGAGAAAGAGAAGAGGAAGAAACAGATGAAGTACGAGGAATCTCAAAGATAGTCTCAAAAAATCGAATATATCGAGACGTATATGTGCGAGACGTGTGAGGATCATAACAAAGATATCCAAATGAGATGGAGCATATCCAACAAAGATGCAAGGAATGGATTTAGGTGAAAGCTTATCCATTCTAGTATCACCAAGAAATGGATAATACAAACACCCAAATGTGCGAAGAAAAGAATAATCAGGTGAAGAACCGAACAACGTCTCAAAAGGTGAAGAATAGTGAATAACCGGTGAAGGCAACCGGTTAATGAGATAAGCAGCGGTAGCATAAGCATCATACCAAAATTTCTTTGGTAGATGAGAATGAAACAACAAGGCACGAGCAACCTCAGAAAGGTGATGATTTTTATGCTCGGCTACCCCATTTTGTGGGGAGGTGTAGGGACATGAGATACGGTAAGTAATACCAGACTCGGAAAGCAATCGAGCCATCGGTCCGTGAATAAGCTCGGGAGCACCATCACACTGAAGGTGTTTGATGGTGCATGAGAAAAGGTTCTCGACAAGCGGTTTAAAGTGACGAAACGAATCAACCGCTTGAGAACGATGTGTAAGAGGATAAATCCATGTGAATCTACTAAAATCATCAATAAACGTAATGAAATATCGATAACCATCACGAGACAAAATAGGGGAAGGTCCCCAAATATCACAATGAATCACATGTAATGGAACTATAGAATGCGATACAACAGAATCAAATGGTAATCGTGTATATTTTGATGTACTACAAGCAACACAATGAGAACACATGGATTTATCTAAAGTACGTAAAAATGGAAAATGAGTCATAACTCCATCAGATGGATGTCCTAAACGAGAGTGCCACGTCTCTTGAGAAACAGCTGCAACAGCAGTCAACGAATACAGCTGATAAGGACTACCACGCGTGTGGTGGAGGAGCCGTCCCGTGAGACTCTGGATAATCAAACCAACATGAGAAAAAGTAATAGTAAGTGGATGATCAATCACAAGCTGAGTAATAGATAGTAAGTTCTTGGCTAGGCCAGGAACTACTAAAACATGTCTAAGTATGATGGTACTACTAGATAAACGCAAATGAGCAAAACCAATGTGAGATATGGCAAGAGATGTACCATCACCAATAACAACCCGCTCAGTACCGGTATAAGGAACCGAATAAAAAACAAGTGATAGCTCACCAGTCATATGTGCGGAAGCTCCTGAATCCAGAATCCATGAATCCACTAAATCGCACGCGGATGACAAGTCAGCTACTAACCCAAAGTGACCGGTAACACTAGAATTCGCTGGTCCAGTAGATGTATTTGAATTCGCTGGGCCAGAACCAGGAGGTCCAGTACCTGATCCAGTAGCAGAGTAAGCCCAGTTCACAAAATGACTTGGGCCAAAACCTGATCCAACACCACTATCACCACTGTTTGGGCCAAGAGCATTAGCCATAGAAGGACTTGGGCCAAGATACCCGGTGAATACCCATTATTCGGAATATTATAACCCAGTGGAGATCTATTAGCATAAGATCCATATTCTCCAAATATGCGAGAATCAAAATTCCCATCAACTTGACCTGGAACATTTCTCCCAAAATTAGGAACCCTAACTCCAAAATTAGAGTCCCCAGAACCATAACAATCAGCGATATTTGCACTGTAGCCTTTAATACCTTCAGTCGACCACCGATTTGTTGATTGTTGATTGAAGCCTCCTCGGTGATTGCCGTATCTACCACCACTTCGACCACCGCGTGGCCTCCAACATCCACCACGTCCACCAGAGTTCGAACTAAATCGATGGTAACAATTGTTGGCACGGTGTCCAGGTTTGTCACAGATTTGACACACAACTATTGTTTGAGAAGAAACATCAGTGTGTGCGGGTGGTCGTACAGTCATGGCTGCCATAGCAGCGATTGGAACAGAGTGTGACCTTTGATCTTGTTTTAGACGTGATTCAAAGGTCAACAACTTAGCTCTGAGTTGAGAGAATGTAGGTTTTGAATCAGAATTTTCAATATTGGTAACAAACATTCGAAAATCAGAGTATAAACCATTTAGTATTTGTAATATCAGACTTTGCTCTGTAATTGGATCACCCAGAGCAATCAACTGATCAAGCAAATTCTTTGCCTCATCACAAAACTGAATCACAAATTTATCTCCTTGTTTTAAACAATGAAATTGTGTTCGAATATAGTTCTGATTGGCGAATACCTGTTGTGTAAACACTTCTTCAAGCTTCTGCCACAACTCTGCAGATCTAGAAGCATCTCGAGCCAGATGAATCATTGATGAAGACAGATTTGCAGAGATAAAAGCTGATACATATGCATCTGATTTGTCCCAAGCAGCTCTTGCTTCCTCAGGCTTTGGTGGATTACAATTGATGTTCAGATGTTGAAGAAGCCCTAACGTCTTCAAAATCAGTGTTGTTTGATGCTTCCAGTTCAGGTAATTTGTTTCATCAAGTTTAATTGGCATTAGATTCATAACATTCTGAAAAGGATTAGGATTTGGTGCAGCAATTGTTGAAGATTGAGTTTGAGAAATCGACATAACGAACACAGATCAAAAGATAGAAAAGCAGAGAAAACGAAGAAGAAAGAGATCGGAGATTTGGCCGGAAAAAGGACCGGAAACTGATCGGAAAAGGAATGAATCGAAGAAACGGAATCAGTGCTCTGATACCATGAAAGATATGGACCAGGCTTCAATTCATAACAGAATGAAAGGTTTGTTACAAAATACAACCAACTCCTCTATATATAGAGGTAACAGACATAACTAACCCTACTCAACTCAACTAACTAAAACCAATACATACAAACTCAAATATATCTCTAATAAAGGGGAAGAGGGGACTATTCCCCTCATAGTAACGCTGCCGCCAACCCCCGTTCGCCTCATGGTAAACTCAATCACACGGGGAGTGTTCACCGATCAAAGAAGAGAGAGAGAGAGAGAGTTAATGGTAGGTCCCACTCTCTTTCACTTAATCACGCTTTTATCTTTATTTTCAATTTTGTTTTTTCAAAGAAAAAATTGTTTGGGTAAAATGTTGTCAATGATTGAGTGCAAAATGAGGAGTGGAACTAGAAGTTGACATGGCAGAGTAGGATTGGATGAGACGAAAATAAAGCTTCATATCATATTTGTACATTCGGAAAGTCGCACATCTCTTATTTTTATTACAGAAAAGGAATACAATTTATAGGCAATATCACAAAATAAAATATTAAGTAATTGTTTTAGCCACTTGCATGGTGAAAGCAATGGCCATTATCTAATTTGGTAGGAGTTCAACATCACACTCATGTTCTTAGCTCAAAATTTCCCAACCACAACCATTTGCATTCATATTATTTTTTCTTAAAACCATTATTATTGAAAAAGATTAAAAATGGTACACTTAGTTTTTATATCACAATAAAAAAAATATTATTATTACAACATACATAAATATACATCTTGAGTTTTTTTTTTTTTTTAACGGCCAACAAACTCAATCCCAAGCACTCTCGGGGCACGCACTGGACAAACGGGGTATTCCGAGAGTAACCCAAGTCCACCACCAATTCCGGGGAAAACCCGGTAACCCACCCGCCCGTAGGCACGACGGTGAAAATACCGGTAAAACCCGTTTGGCTCAAGGATCCAACTCAGGTTTCCCTGGGTCTCCTATCATTGCCCACCAGTGCCTCACTCTGCACCAAGCGGGAGTCGAACCTGCATCTCTCAAGAGAAATGCAAGCCCTCCACCACTTGATCTAGAGATCATTGGCACATCTTGAGTATTTTAAGGCTCATTCTAAATACACCCCTCCCCCCTCCTGATTATACCCCCTTGTGAGAGGAAAATTGCCGGTCCCACGCGGGCCCCACTTATAAGTATGTGAGAGGGGGTGTAAAAAGTAATTAGGGGTGTAGAAAGTAGCACCATATTTTAAATTTTAATCCTTTTAGATCCTTTGTCGGTTTTTATGAATAACATAAATTCCTAGGTTTTATGGCCTGTCAAAGTCAAGTTAATGATAACTGTGAGTGTACAATTTGAGGACAGAAGTCGCTGGGAATGGGGTGGCAATCGACCACTTTTCCCAACCTTTTCTTGTGTTATTTTATTTTTTTATTTTTTTTAAATTAGTAAACAATATTGTTGGGTTCGTTTATACATCACTAAACATGTTAAAATAAACATTAGACATTAATATCTGTTTGTTTATCCATCACCAGATGTCCAGATATGTTAAAACAAACAATAACATATGTTTGTTTATTGATCACACTCATCATCATCATCATACTCAGTAAATTCCACCAATAGCAAAACTAAAGTAGGGTCTGAGGAGGGTAGATGCAGACAGCCTTACCTCTACCCCGTAGGAATAGAGAGGCTGCTTCCAGTAAGACCCGGCTCGATTGTAGTTTTGTATCAAGCTTCAAGCCTTGGACCTAAGACACATAACACTCAAACAACCGGGACTGAGATTGATTGGTGCATGTACCCCTGTGTCTTTCAGCTATCAACGTCACCACATGATGCATGATTAAGCCATCCATCACTTTTAACGTTATTTTCACAAAATTAGTTGAATAACATTAAAGCTTTTTGCCCCCCGAACACCCACACATATATACATTATATGTACACACCATAAACAGGGCATTTTGTTTATTGGTCGCACTACGTACGTTAAAACAAAATTGTTCATAGAATATCATAACACTTGAACGACTTTCATGGATCCCACTTATATTCTTAGGCCATGCATAATAAGTATCATAGGGATATGAAAGGGTTTGATATCGCCCTCACACTATTATTCATTGGTATTATAGGGGCATTTCTATGATAATGTCCAATAAAGAGGAAAAACATGAAAAGTAATAAATGAAAAGACATTAAGAGGCCTTAATCATTACCCCCTGGCATTATGGTTAATGTCACCAATGTAATTGTTAAGACCCCTAACGCTCTTTCATATATTATTTTCTCTGTCTTTTTCTTCGCATTGGGTATTATTTAGAAATGTATCCCCCTCTTCCCCTATAATGTCAATGAGCATGGTGTTGGGCGTTATCAAACCATTTCACACCTTTATAATGCATGTTATGTAAGATTAAATATATTACGTATTAATATTTAATCTGTAGCCATTATAATCATTTACATTATATAGATCAAAATATATAACAATCCTATTAAATAATTAGTTGGTAATTGTTGATGGACCATATTACCCTTATTAACTAATTAGGGTTTCCTCCTGGGTGCTTATATAAGGAGAGTTATGTGGAGGTTAAAGGGTTAGACAGTTACACATTAGAAACAACCCTAATAACACATAACATCATAATTTCGACCTCCATCTCCATACCGATTCCCTTATCGGTTTTTCTTAGCCACCATCATCAGTCAGCACCCTAAGGAGGAACCAGACCAAGATGACAATCATGTCAACCCTTAATGGATTCTCTGCTAACCTGTGCTGATGCAACCAAAGGTATGTTTTCATGTTTTCCTTTATGTTCAAAACAGAACTGAACCAACATTTGGTATCAGAGCATATGTTGATTAGTCGGTTCTGTCTTCTATCCGTAAATCTGGATTAAAAACTGGAAAACAGGTTTTAAAACGATAATTAAAAATTCGTTTTTCATCATCAGAAATCATTACAGTTCGATTTCTGTCATCTGATATACATCTCGGATCGTTATGTTCATTCGTGATTACTGTTCCGAAATCTGAAGTTTCAGAAATATGATTAAATGTGTAATAAAATTCCAGATTTCGGATGAATGTTTGAGTATTTTTTATTTAGGGTTCATCACGTTCTTAGATAAAATTCGAAATATCCTATAAGTTTTGGAGTATGATTTGAATTGTTATGTGTTTTTCCTTATTTTGATCTATTTTTTCTATTAAGGATTTTCGAAATATGTTAAAGGGATAAACATATCATGATTTCGAAATTTAGTGATAAAAATAGATCAATATTATAATAGGAAACCATATCACAATTCATATTTTTCGAATTTTTTTTGTTAAGTTATCACAACAAACAGCTATTATACAGAGGATTCGAAATCTTTAATGTTCAAATCGCACAAGCCCCTTAACATTCGCACAAGATCAGATCGAGAGAGAAAAAAAAAAAAAAAAAAAAAAGAAGAAGATCTGATCGCACAAGACATAACGGATCGCACAAGGCCTTAGTGGATCGCACAAGACTTAGTGGATCGCACAAGACCTTGCTAATCGCACAAGGCATTACTGATCCATAAGTTTTGGGCCTTATTAATCACACGAGTTTACTTGGGCCTTATGGATCGCACAAGTCTACTTGGGCCTTATGGATCGCACAAGTCTACTTGGGCCTTATGGATCGCACAAGTCTACTTGGGCCTTATGGATCGCACAAGACTTGGGCCTTATTGATCGCATAAGACTTGGGCATTACCGATCGCACAAGTCATTACTGATCGCACAAGATTCGAAATCTCATTACTTAAGCTGTTTAATGTGACCTAAAAATAATTGGTTTTGTAATTACTTAGCTAATTAATAAGGATCAAATAATGTTTTACAAAACCAAAATAGCTTAACTTGAATGAGCTTCTGATATATCATTTCTGGCCAAAGCTGACTTGATACATCTACTTATCATTCAAGTATTACAAAAGCTATGTTGTGTATGCATCATAAGCATGAATGTCTTAATTCTGGCCAAAGCTGATTTAATTCATTCATAGATGGCATACTCAACAAGTGCACAACTAAAGTGATTGTTTCAATTCTGGCCAAAGCTGATTTGTTACAACTACTTTGCACATATGCTTAAATGATTACACTTCTGGCCAAAGCTGTTTTGTCTTCATTTAAGTAGAATTTTTTAGCTAAGTCTATTATTTTGATGTTAGTAATAGACATATCACAATCTCTTCACATAATGATCCTTAGATTAATGATCCTTAATTAAGTTTTATGATCATTTCGTCTGCCTTATTCTTAGTACCCATAATGTTACTCACTGTAATTTTCTTCTATTAATCTATATCTCATCCACTCTAATTTTTTAAACCTAAAATGTTTGCTTTATTTAAAGTTTCTATTAGAATTAGCTCTTAAATTAAATCCTTGATTATTTCCTAAGACACGATAATCCTATTGCTCTCTTCTGATAAAGATTATAAAAGAAGAAAATTAGAGCATGATGAATAGGACAAATCGACCATGATATCTATTATGATAATCAAGAACTCTCTAACGTAAATGCTATCACTAAAGTTATTCCAGATTAAGTCTTTCCTAAGACTAATCTATAATTATGGAATAATCACTAGAACTCCTAAGATGCATGCCTTAATTTGAAACTCTAAACTATAAAGTTAAGTGGTATATGTGAATACATTATAATGTACAAAACCATGACCCATAAAGTTAAGGGCTTACGCATGGAAATAAGTACATTTTTTCCAGTACATTACATACTAAGATTTTCACTTGTACAATTTGATGCATTATAAAATCAACTACAACACTCAAAATACCAAAGTATAACGAGTGTGTTGATAAGCAACATATGTACAAAGAAATAAATGTTTAAAGCTGGAAAATAAGTTGTTATTCACCTTACAACCACTAAAACGTTTAAAGAGGATTGTTCTAAGGTCCATAGACAAATTACAAGTGCTAATTCCAACATTAAGGTTCTTCAAGGGAAAATCTCACTGCATAATTATGTCATTAGACTAGACATAAGCAACGAGACTATCCATTATTCTAAAGAACAGTTGGGTAAATTAATTAGATAGTCACTTATTAATGATATTTAAGTCTGGTAATTTCAATATTCCAATTAACACATGATTAGTTGACTCTAGTTCCATACGTTTCCTTACCAGAACTTGACAAATAACTAATATGAGAGTTAGTGACAAAATTAATTGTTAACGCTATAAGAACCATAATAAGCAGTCTTCTAACAAAGCTTTTCGATACATTACATGTTCTGATTATTAATCAGAGTACAGTATCATTACTTAGGCTATGTCATGAAGGTTGTGAGGTTTGCATAGTCAACATAAAGTCACACTTATCTTAAACTCTCATCTTATTTGTTCTAAATATCTGGATAGAAACATTGTTAAAATGAAACTAGATGATACCTTACATTTTCACAACTTTTGTCATCATGCAAATGAGAATTTTGACAAAAGGAAAATGAGACTTATAAATTTCATCCATTATAACCGAAATTCATGAGAAATTATGACATGGTTAATGAGGATGATTATTCATCTAATCTCATTCTAAGTTATTTCAAATCATGACGTTAAAGCCCTAAAATATTACTTGGCTTAAGGAATAAGTATGGGTCCATCATAAGTCATTCATTGATATTCGTGGAACTTATTCAAAATGGAATATTCAGACATAATTCATTTATCATTTAAAAGACTATCAACATGTAGCTAACTTTTGTCGCATATGGCCCACAGTCTTAGAAGAAATCTATTCATATGTTTACTTAATAAGATTTCTATTAAATATGTCCCTAAAGTTTCTTATGATATCTGGACATTAAAGAAATCAAATAAAGTCTAACGTATATATGATAGGTTCCCACGTCACGTACCTCATTGAAACTTCTCTTGTAGCATTTCTAGAGATATCAAAGATCAGTGGGAGCATTAAGTGTCTTAATAATAACTTGCAATAGTTGCAAGAGGTGGGGAGTGAAAACTTTATATTACTTCAATTTACACCTCTTGTACAAGACACTGCTCCATTATGACACTGTTCTATCATAACTTATCTCCTTAAATCTAATGCTACTCTTACAAAAGTTTCATTGTTGCCTAATTGTGGACACACTTAGATTTCTTACCTAAACTAACATAATCCTTAACAAGAGAAACTACAACGACTAACGTCATTAATTTGTTTTCTCTATTACAATTTTTTCGGTCGTTAAGTATTGACCCTAAGCATGCTGAGTTCCTAAAGATTTCTAAGGTCAGTGGGAGCAGTCAACGTCCTTATTATGACTTGCAAGGAGTACAAGAGGCGGGGGGAAGAGTGTCATTAAATTTCTTTCACTCCGAATTTAACTCCGATTACACCTCTTGTACACCATACTGCACCAACTCTTATAAACTTAGAATGAAAATGATAGCAACCTAACCAAGAGCTAATCCATAAAACTGAAACTTCTAATGAACCCAATAATCAACTCAGGAGGTCATCTAGGTTTAAAAGCCTACTAACTTTGATGATTACATAACCTCCCTAATTGAACTTGAAATGGATTTTGGAAATGTTTGCTGATCCTATCTCTTCAAATTAAGCCATTAGTGTCAATCAATATTCTTAATGGAATAAAACAGTTTTCTAGTAAAACTGATTTTATGTTTCGTATAACGTTTGGGATTTGATTGAATTACCTAAGAGTGTTCATAACTAAACCAAATCCTAATATAAGCGTTAAGACACGAAGAAGCTTGATTGATTGTCAAAGGTTGTACTCAGGAAGAGATAAATTATTAAAGAATCTTTATTACATATCTTATAGAAGATTTCTTTGAGGATCATCACTGTTCTAGTAGCTTATAATAGTTTAAAGCTACATTAGATGAACATTAAAAACAATTTTCCCTAACAAACTGGCTGACACATTTACATGTTCATAAAACAACCTGAAAGTTCTAAACTGAAAGTTGAGGAACACTTTGTTTGTAAGTCAATAAAATCCATGTATGGGTTAATGCAAACATTATAATGTGATGAAATCTTAACGTAATTATTTTCATCAACAATCAAGTGGATTAATGTACCTACCTCAAGATGAGTGGGAGCAACTAAAATAAACTTGTCTATATAGATGACATTCTTTTGACAAGTATATGTTACATAAGTCAAAGCATTGTTAACACAAACTTTGATATAATAAATCTCAGAGATATCTCTTACATGATTGATATCATAACATACTGAGATAGACCCAATGGGATATTAGTTCCATTCCATAAGTTTAATGGGTCCTTACATATGTAACAATCAATATTGCTCTCCTTCAGGGGATAATATGGTAAATGAGATTATTTAGTTACGCTTCATTAATTAGAAGCCTTATGTAAGTTTAAGTCTATACTCGTTTAGATATTACTCACATTGCAACACACTAGATATGTCTAGATTAATGTGAAGCATCTAATGGAGTATTACAATATCTTTAAAGAAATGAGAGGCTATTATTTGAAGAAGAAGTGAGAATTAAAACAGGTTTATTATTATAACTTTGTGATATTCAAAGATGATAAAATGTAATTTCGGGTATATCCTTATGTCAGCAGACAAAACATATTTCATGGAGGAGTCATAATGCACTGATATTAACGACCTAAGTTATAACGACATAATATAGTCACTAAATGTTGTTGGAAATATATCAGTAGACTCATAAGTTTATTGACTCCATATAATTGATGTTTTGAAGACTTAGTGTGATAAAGTCAGCTACCATGACTCCTTGAACAGTAACAGTTCGAGAGGTGCTGCATTAAATTTCGATACGCAATTAATTATTCGTTTATGAACGAATTGAGGAAACTAAGTTTGTATCGAATACATTCATGATATGCTTAAGGATCCTGTAACTGAAGGGCTATTACCCATAAGTCTTATTAAGAGAGCTCAGAGACGGGTATTATTTGATGGCCATGCGCAAATGCATATCGTACTATGAATGACTAAGTATTAGTTAATTTTTTTTCCTCATCAGTTTGATTTTGTACGTCTCTAAGAATATGTCAAGTCGACATAATGGCATATAAGACAAATAAAGTTACAAATCAAACAAAGGGCTTACGCGTATTTTGATCATGATGATTAGGTTTTAAATTAAGGCTATAGTATGATTAATGGGGGTCCTGAGTCGCATAATGATTCAACGGCTGTATTTCTCTGCTATAGTACTTGTTTAAGGCTAAAATGAGTGTTAACTCCTGATCAGGCTTATCTAATACTCATAGTAAATGATTACTCGGCTAAGTGGGAGAATGTAAGATTAAATATATTACGTATTAATATTTAATCTGTAGCCATTATAATCATTTACATTATATAGATCAAAATATATAACAATCCTATTAAATAATTAGTTGGTAATTGTTGATGGACCATATTACCCTTATTAACTAATTAGGGTTTCCTCCTGGGTGCTTATATAAGGAGAGTTATGTGGAGGTTAAAGGGTTAGACAGTTACACATTAGAAACAACCCTAATAACACATAACATCATAATTTCGACCTCCATCTCCATACCGATTCCCTTATCGGTTTTTCTTAGTCACCATCATCAGTCAGCACCCTAAGGAGGAACCAGACCAAGATGACAATCATGTCAACCCTTAATGGATTCTCTGCTAACCTGTGCTGATGCAACCAAAGGTATGTTTTCATGTTTTCCTTTATGTTCAAAACAGAACTGAACCAACATGTTACGCATGATTTAACAGACATTAACCATTACAGATGATGTTATATCATTATAGTTTTTGTTAACCATAAACCCAGTCAACTTATTAGGGAAAAAGTTAATCTTAAAAGAGGAGATAAAAAAGAAAATTAGCATAAGAGTAGAGAAAATAGAAAAGTTGGTAGCTTCTCACAATCAAAAATAAATTAAATATTAATAAACAATAAGAACTTATAAACTATGCTAAAATATGTATTCACGTGATTTTCTATTTATTTTTGGCAAGTGTTGATCGTTACGTGATATTTCCTTATTTCTTTAATGGTCAATTTCAAACCTTATATTCATTTTATACGTGTCTTCTTTTCTTTTCTTTCTCATTAATGATGTTTAATACTTGTCATATACTCCTTTTGTTTTGAACGGCCAATAAATCCTATAAATTGGTTACCGGCCAAATTCAGTATATTGGATACACCCGTCTTCAAATCGGGGAAAATTCTCACATAAGGCCGAAGCCTGTGAACACTCGCCCATAGGCATGACAGTACTATGAGGTAAAACCCGCTCAGTTCAAGGATCGAACTAGCGATCTCCACCTATTCGTCTAGTCTCTCATTATCACCAGGTGCCGCAGAAAATAATGGGCAAGGCAAGAATCAAACTTGGGTCCTTTGGAACATCAAGACTCTCCCTTACCACTCCACCACCACCACATTAGCTCCTATAATACTATTTTCCATATTATTACAAATATTTTTGAGTCCTGTAACTCCTATTATACTTTTTTACATATTATTACAAATATTGTTTTTATTAAAATTAAAAACAAATAACATAAAAAAAGAAAATGATTTTACTTTAACTAAAAAAAAATCCATTGTATTTTCATTTATGTATAGGTCTGGTCTATTCGCACACGAAATTTGTCTTTTTGCACATCCAAAGCGTCGCGCTATGGCCAAAGCTAGCGCGACGCTTTGGATGTTTTTTTTTTTTGGAAACAGGTGGGATGTGGGTTAGTTTGGTAGGGATTTTTGGTTGGATTAGTTTGGTAGGGATTTTTGGAGGAAAAATTGTTATTTGAGTTTTATTACATATAATTCATAGTTGTTTTATAATTACGTCATTACGTCATTATTTTTATAGAACGTATATAATATAAGTTCTTAACGTAGTTTATTTTGTTAAATTAAACGAACATGTTAAATAAAATGTACAGAAAGCCATAAGAATTAAACGTAAACAATCCAAAACCAACGTGATGTAAATAGAAGATTAACTGCAATATATATATATATATATATATATATATATATATATCAGTTTGTACATACAAAACAAAAAGGTACAACTGAGTACATAATACATAACAAAACACTAAACAAACAAACTAAGGTACTAATCCTCGTGCGGTGGGGACGGTGGGAGGGGAAGTGGAGGCAACCCAGCGAGCTCTCGTAGAGCAACGAGCGTCTCGACGATCCAGTCAATGCGTGCGCCCTGGCGTCTGAGGCGCCGGTCGAAGTCCCGAGCCACCTCACGCGCTGCCGGAGGCAGGTCAGCGTAAACGTGCTGCGGGTACTGTGGCGGCTCAGGAGCTGGCTGAACTGGTGGTACTGGGATCTCCTCGACATGCTCCTCCTGAGCCGGATCCTCGAATACAGGCTAAGCCTTAGCCTGAGCCTGAGGCTGGCCCGGGTACTGATTGAGGCCCAGAGCCTGTAGCTGAGCCTGCCGAGCGGCCTCCTAAACATGAGGAGGGGCTAACACTCCATCCCTCAGCTCAATAACAGCCGGGATGACCTCCGGCACAACCTCCGGATGCCAAATCAGCCCGTCACGGCCCCTAAACCTCAGACCAACATCAAAGGTACGGGTGATCTGCATGGCAGATACTGACGCGCGGCCCAACGTAGTTGACGGGATCGGGTCGGACAGCTCCGGATCACTCTCGGGCACGATCCCTAGCGAGCGTGCAATGGCGGTGATGTATGAGCCAGTGTGCAGCTGCCCGCGGAGCTGCCGGTGGTATGCACTGGCAAAGTAATCTGCCAGGCAGGCTGCTAGATCGCAGGGCTGGCCGCGAAGTAGGCAGTATAGAAAGAAAAGGTCACTGAGGTTGACCTTCTCCCTGCTGGTACCTCGCGGCACGATAGATGACGCGATAATATGGTGCAGGTATCGGTACAAGGGGTCTCTAATGGTGGTGGCCTTTTGCCAGGATTTCCCAAAGGGAACCCTGGAAATGGCCCTCCAGAAACTGATAAGCGTCTGCCTGTCCATCGCCCTAACCGCCTGCGTATATAAATCAGTATCAAGCTCGGGCTCTGTGTACAAACCTGTATGGACAGCAAACTCCCGCACACTCATCTGAAACTGCTGACCGGCGAGACGGAATGTAACCTCGTGGACTGGAAAATCCGGGTCCTCCACGTAATCCGCCGGATGCGGCGCGTATGTAAACGTAGAAAGAAACTCGACCGTAAGCTCACGGTATGAGTCCTCCATCGCTATCTGAAATAGGCGCGACCAAGGAGTATCTAGTCCAACTATATCACGCGTCCGCGCGGCCTCTCCCACGGTCTCCAGCAGGTCCCAGTCTATCCCTACACGCCCCCCAATCTCCATGGTGCGCAACCTAGTGCATCTCCTCCTCGCCCGTGACCCCTGCGGAAACTACAGGTACGGACATGCCTCATGTCCCTCCTCTCCCACATCTCCCACCTCTCCCTCAGCTTCCATATGCTCAATCTCGTCATCGGAGGAATCCATCCCTGCACGTTGAAAAGATAATAAATAAATAATATTATTTAAACAATTTAAATAATAAACAAATAATATTAAATATAAAATAATAAACAAATAATATTATTAAACAATTTAAATAAAAGATAATAAACAAATAATATTAAATATAAAATAATAAACAAATAATATTATTAAAGAATAATAAGCAAATAATATTAAATATAAAATAATAAATAAATAATATTATTAAACAATTTAAATAATAAACAAATAATATTAAATATAAAATAATAAACAAATAATATTATTAAAAAATTTAAATAATAAACAAATAATATTAAATATAAAATAATAAACAAATAATATTATTAAACAATAATAAACAAATAATATTAAATATAAAATAATAAACAAATAATATTATTAAACAATTTAAATAATAAACAAATAATATTAAATATAAAATAATAAACAAATAATATTATTAAACAATTTAAATAATAAACAAATAATATTAAACAAATAATAAATAAATAAAAATAAATAAACATGAACCAAAGCGCCCCGCTTTGGCCTCGGCGCGGCGCTTTGGTTCTTCATTTTGAAGAACAGAACCCAGCCGATCATCAAAACCCGCCCCAATCAACACAAATTTCAACATGTACATTTAACCAAAACGATTAAGGGTGTTCGATCTTACCTTTTAGCGGTTGAAAGCTTGAAAACGAAGATCTCCGGCTCAAGTGTGTGAAATCGCACCTTTGTGTGTGTTTTTGTGTTTGTGGTTGAAATGGGGGAGAAGCTGCCCCGCTTTGGCTTAAACGATGGACCGAAGCGCCCCGCTATGGCCATAGCGCGGCGCTTTGAGGTCCAAAGCGCCTCGCTTAGGTCAAAGCGCGGCGCTTAGGGCCTTTTTTTATTTTTTTAAAATTGTTTTTAATTCACAAACGCGTCGATAATAGTCTAAATTTTACGCTTTTTCCATTATACATCATTTTTTAATATATATGGACTATACTGCAAGTTCCGGATCAAATCGGTTACGTGTGATGTCATATTCCATTATATCGTATCATTTTGGTTTGAAAGCACAAGGACTCCTATGAGTAGTGTTATGTGTATCAGCCGCCTACCGTACATGAACATGACGTATTTTTTCATTAATTGTAGTATTATGATGTATATTGTCATTTTGGGTCGTACAAGTGCGTATTGAATCTGATTGGGTCGTGTCGGTGACATTCGGTTTGTTAGTGCATTTATGTCTATAGCCTTCGTCAATCCGAGCCGTAGCGAGAAACAGAAGAAAACAAGTCTTTATAGTGTTATATCTAGTAAAAAAGGCAAGATGGCATAATTGTAATTAATGAGATTCCTCATTAATCCCTTGGCCTATAAATAGATCTCTAGGGTTTCTCATTTAGAACTTTTGTCATTTTCACATCTTGGAGAGCTAGAGGCTAGAGAGAGAAAGCTAGAGAGAGAAAGTTTATTGTTCGTGATTCAGGTTTACATCATGGCTGAAGAATTTTTCAATACGTTTTACAACGCGTTCGCAACCGAATCGTCTGAGGCTACAAATGTTACACTAAAAACCATCACGAAGGCGCTCAATGAAAACATCAAGCATGATAATTTTTACGGAACTCATTCAAAGCCACCAACTCTTGATAGCATTGAGGATTATACCTGGTGGAAAGAACGCTTTATCAACTGGGCAAAGGCGTATGCTCATGAAAGTTGGTTTTGCTTGGAGTATGGGTATGAAAAACCAAAAGACGATAAAGGCGAAGATCTTGTATTCAAGAAGTTTACTAGAGAAGATAAAGCTGAATTTGGAGCTGAACAGAGAATGATAGCATTGATCCAGTCAGCAATCAGAAATGATATTTTTGCTTTACTAACTCATGATGGGTCATCTAAGTCTGTCTGGGAAGCTTTACGTGTTAAAGCTGAAGGGGGTAAACAGATTAAAAAGAACAAAATCGCTTTATTAAAGAAAGAATTTGATCTTTTTGATAACATAAAAGGAGAGTCGGTGAGGCAAATGATTGAGAGATTCTGTCATCTTAAAATTGAGTTGGAGAGATTAGAGATAAATAAAACAAGAGAGGAATTGATAGACAAAGTGATTGAAGCGTTACCACGAGCTGATCAGTGGCAAACGTTTGTTTTTATTTTGAAAAATGATGCTTTGTATGATACAATTACTCTTGATGCTTTGTTTGAAAAGATTGAAAGTCATGATTTGGAGTTGCAGAAGCAAAACAAGATGACTGATTCTTCACATCAACAAAACGTTGGCTTGTACTACAAAGGCAGTGTGCTTTCTGATAAAGGCGTTGGTTCACCAAAAACAGCATTCAGTGGTGAAAAGATGAAAGAACCACCAACAACGTCAACAAGTCATCATTCTGGATATCATTCATCTTCAAAGACAAATTCTGATGAATCTGAAGAAATTCTGTGCAACATTGCTCTTAAACTGAAGAATTCTCCTGCAATGAGCATAAATGCAGCTAAGCAGCAAATGAGTTTCCTTGCATCTGTTCTGGAGTCATATGAAGGTCTAGTAGCTGGTAAAATTGGAAACTCCGAATTGACCAAAGAAGACTATGACCAGATTGATCCGGAAGAGATGGAGCTCATTGACATTCGTTGGTGTTTAGCTAGTTGTATTCGAAGAGCTCAGAGGTATATGGAGATTACTGGAAAACAATCGCTTGGAGGTGCTTCAACAAAGCTTGGATTTGACAAATCCAAAGTGACCTGCTTCAAATGCAAGCAAAAAGGTCATTTCAAAAGAGAATGCAGAAATTCTGAAGTTGCTGAAGGAAGTGAACGTCCTTTCAACGATGATTATTATCGAAAGGCGATTTACCATCGAAGCAGAGAAGAACCAAAGTTGATTGAAGATAAGCCGAGAGAAAAATCAAGAGCATATGCAGTAATCTATCCTGATGAAGGATTTGACTGGAGCACAGTTTGTCCAGAAGAAGATCGTTTAGAGAATGTTCGTAAAACAGCTAAAGGGAGAGCTATGACAGAAGAAAGAAAGTTTGTTTTTGTTGCTGAGATTCAAGATGAAAACAAAGACAAAGATACTGCTGAAATCAGTGAAGAAAAAGTGGAGATCAAAGAGAAAACTCGAGAAGAGATCTTGAGTGAGAAGACCTACAGAGAAAGAAACGTGGTCTACAACAGAATGGATGACATGCAGGAAGAGTATGAGATGGCTGTCGGTAGCAAAAGATGGGATAAAAAGAGAGAATGCTACTATAACAGAGAAAGAGAACCGGTTGTTCCCAAGAAAGACATAATCTTCGATGATGTTCTTCTTGCAGTCCCGTTAAGAGCTGAATACTATAGAAGAGTATTGAAAGATGACACATACGCTAAGAGATATGAAAAGGATATCAGATATGCCATGTTATCATGTCTAAGAAAAAGGGACGAAGAGAGAATGAAGAAGAATGTTGAAGAAATGGTGAACAATCTGAAGAAAACTGCTGAAGAGGTTAAAGAGGAAGCTGTGACTGAAGAACAGCAGATTGAAGAAGAGGTGCAGAAAGAAGAAAAGAATGAGAATGAGGAAGCTGATAATGTTGGTGATGAAGTCGGTGTTGAAGAAAAGCAGAATGTTGCTGAGCAGACAGAGGTTGCTGAAAACACCAAAGTGCCAATCACTGAGGTAAATTCTGATTCTGAAAACTTGAAACTGATTGATCAGTGCAAGAAATGCATGGAACTGTGCAGAGCTTGTACTGAAAAAGATGAGCAATTTAGAACAAGAGATCTTGAGTTCACAAAAATTGAAAAGATTTTCAAAGAAAAATGCAAAGAAATGCTAGAAAAAGAAAAAGTTTTTAAAGAAAATGATGAAAAACTTTCAGAAAAATGTAACAAATTAGAAAAGGAAAATGAAGTTTTGAAAGAGAATGTTTTGAAAATGACAAATGAATGTGAACAAAAAGAAATTGCTTGTCAAGAAATGAAAAAGGAATATGACTCAATGAAATTATCATATCACATTACAAAAGAGTCATATGATAAAGTAAAAGACGAAATGAAATATGCTCAATCAAGAATGAATTATATGTCTGAAACAACCAAAGAGCTTAAACGAATGTATGCGATAAAACAAGATGTTGTTAATTCCTATATTGAGGATGTTGCTAAGTTGAAGCGACAAATTGCTGATTTAGAGCAGGATAACAACAAGTTAAAAAGTTACCACGTGTCGTCATATGTGCTTGAAAGAATTTTCAATATAAAACCGGGTGATGGTGAGTCTGAACAGAACAAGAAAGGCATTGGCTCAGAGTTTCATCAAGTTCCACCACCGGGAAAATTTGCATTTTATGATGAGGAAAAGGTCGAAAAAGCTTTCAACATGGTAGACCAATTACCAGACAACATTGACATAACCTATTCCAAATCTGATGATTCTCATGATTCAGAGGTGGTAGGAAAAGTCGTTGAAAGAAGAGTCGGTTGATACAGGTAAATCTGAATCACAGGATGAAAATGAAGGAAATCTTCATGATGGTTATCTGAAAACTACAAAATCCGAGAAAAATTTGAATGATGATTCAAAAGGATTGGTTTATACCATGATTGGATCGGACAAATTGTTCTTAGATGTTGTATTCCCGATTCAGAATGTGATTTCAGAAAAAATCGACAAAGTTTTCAAAATGGTTGAGATTGAGAAGTCTGAGATTTCAAAGTTTGTCGGTAAGAGTCATAGAGGTTCTTATACCAAACCTGGTTTCAAAAAGAAGAACATGAAGGCTGGGTTGGGTTATAAGAAGAAACAACATCGGAACAAAAACGAGACGCAGAATTTTCAAGCAAAAATGAGTTTTGTTAAAGGAGGCAGTTTAGAAAAAGAAAAAGAACTAAAAATGAGACAGTCTAATGATGAATTCTTTGCTCAAAAGAAAAAGCAACAACCACAGGTCAAAGATGTGTCCATGAGAACATGTTTCAAATGTGATCAAAAAGGACATCTTGCACGCAAGTGTTCTAATCTAAAACCTGTGGATGTTGATCAAAAGAAGATTGATGCTGAGAAACAAAAATCTGAGAATGTGAGACAAAGGTCAACCAGAGTTGATTCAAAACAAACTTGGAGGTATAATACAAACAAGTTTGCTTCGAATCAAAACTGGAAATCAAACCAGAACAGGTTCGATTCAAGACAGACCTGGAATTCTCACACACCCAGATTCAGAACAACACAGAGTTGGAAAACCACAGTTGATATGACAAAACCTCAAGAGTTTTGGAAACCAAGAGTTGTTGTTCAAAATCAAAATGTTCAAAAAGTTTCACATTTTTACAAACGAGGAACACCAAAAGGTCAAACATGGAGTGTTAAGAAACATGTTGATTTGGTAAAAGATGAGAAAGTTGAAATTAAAATTGAAAAAGTTTTTGTGAAAAATGACAAAGAATTTCCAGCATTGAATGAAAATTATTGTGTTGAAATGCCTAAGGTTCAACAGACCTGGGCTAAATTGTTCAACTAATTGAGTAGTTTGTTTGTGCAGGTGCTCATGGAATTCAAAGATTGTGAAATTGGAGATTGGAGCAGCCTGGCACATCGAGAGGAGGCTGCTGGATCCTGTGTTGGTTGAAACAGGAAGTTTATATGTTTTCTGTAAATAAATAAACAATATTTCAAAAATCCTAAAAATTGGAAAACTGGAAAAACCAAAAATATGTTTGTTTTTAATTTTTGTCAAATATTCAAAAATACAAAAATATGTGTTGATTGAATATGCCGACACCCTCACGGCTGAACAAACATGATTACTTTCATCAGATTGAAAAACGGTTTTCAAACTGTTAAGATCAATGGGTTGTAAATCATGGGGGTACATTAGATTTTTTGCAAATCAGAGCACTTCTAGCAGAAAATGGATGGCGAGATAAAGCTATCAGTGTTGGTTGTCAAATTTTCTTTATATGATTTTGCATTTTAGGGGGAGTAATATTGTCAGAAAATACAAAAACATTTGAAAATTTTGAAAAAGTCAAAAACATGATAAAATTCAAAAATTGAGTTTTGCGTAAAAAGAGGAAATGATAGTACATCAGTAGACGGTTACAGTATGCTAAAGAATTGGAAAGTTTAAATGTGTTAAACGATCTCACCGTGGATGTGTCGGTAGATTTTTATACATTTAGTAAACTTTTCGGGATATAAACATAAATTCAAACTTACTTATTTCGTGGGGAACACTACTTGGATATATAGGTAACCCCTGAAATCTCGTTTGAAAGGTCTCATAATCTGATATACTAGGTCTTTATACTCAATGATGTCTGGGGTATTATTCCGGGACTTCTGCTGAACGGTAGTTCTGACCTAGTCCTTGGATAATGCTTTCTGCAATGCTTGAAACATAGCATTATACCCTCAGCATGCCGATGAAACAATAAAATTGATAGTCGCTGCTGTTGTAAGCAAAAAGATCCTCTAAAGGGGACATACCGGAAAGTCGAAGCTGATATCTCTCTGCGTATACGGAAGTATCGACCTGAGATCCCTCGGCCCTCGCATACCTAATTTATATACAGATATCATTGTAGTATTCTCACCTGTAAGACTGATTATTGGGATTCTGGATACGGGAGTATATTCAAGAGGTGGGACACATGAATGAGCTAAGTTCATAAGACATCTAATTCGTATCCTGAATCAGTTTAAGTTTGTATGAAAATTTAAGTGGATCAGTATATCGACAATCTAAGTGAATTGTTTAATACTTACTGTGTAACTAAGCTCAACGGTACTTGTGACTTGTTGGAAACTGATATGATCCTCTGACGCATACGCAAACAAAAATATTGTATGTAAATATGTTTGTACATATTTCTTTACTGCTTTATGTTTTCAGAAAATACAAAAAGATTTTTAATTCTGCTTTATTTTCGACAACCGATGTCTGAGTGCTGAGTTTCAAAATCTAAGTAAGCTGATTGTGTTTCTGAAAAATAAAACAAGTTCATTAAATTGAAACTTGAATTAAAATCAAAAATCAAAACAGTTTGTGATATCTCCAAGGTCATTAAGTTGGACTTGGATGATTAACTGTGAGGATTTGGATGCTTATACTGTTATAGAGCTAGTTTCCGATTCGATTCGATGAAACTGCCAAATTCATGGAAATTGTTTGTTTAGAATGTTGAGTAAGCCAGGTTACAATTCCTGGATAGCTGAAATTTGAAATGCTGTTACTTATAAATGTTTGAGAGATTGCAGATGAGATTCCAGACTACGATCCCGGAAGCTGAATCTAAGGGGGAGTCTGAAGACGAGCTCAAAGCAAGGGGGAGCTTGTAATCGAAAAGCAAGGTGTCGATCCCAAAGCACGGAAGCTTGACGAAAGGGGGAGCCTGATGAAGAAAAGAGGAAAAGCTGAAGCTGAAGACAGATCCATCGGGATTCTGTTCGAGAAGATTCAAAGAGAGAAAGAGAAAGAAAAGTCGCTACGAGCTTGGCTACAGATTGACTACAGCAATATCCAAGGGGGAGTCTGTTAGTGCATTTATGTCTATAGCCTTCGTCAATCCGAGCCGTAGCGAGAAACAGAAGAAAACGAGTCTTTATAGTGTTATATCTAGTAAAAAAGGCAAGGTGGCATAATTGTAATAATGAGAAATCTCATTAAATGCATTGGCCTATAAATAGAAGATTAGAGGCTTAGGTTTAGAACTTTTGAGACTTTTGCCATTTTAGAGATTTGAAGAGCTCTAGTTCTAGAGAGAGAAACTAGAGAGAGAAAGTCTCTAAGTGATTTAAGTGATTGTACAATTTCAGATTTCTAATAGAATCACGTTTATATTACGTCATGTGTGTTTAGGTCGCGTTCGTGTACGGATTCCGCACGTTTCACGTTCGTTTCGCAATCGTTTCGGAGTCAAAACCGGTCCAACACGGTTTTTAACGTGATGTAACGCATACATTGAACAAACACAAACGTGATTATTATTAAACACATTTAACATACATCGTGAACATATGGGGTTACATTAAGGTCAGGGGGACGATACGTAAGCATTTCGTACGCGTTGATCTGATCCCTGTATAATGTATGCCAGGCTGCTGCGCGCTCTGTTCTGTTCGCTGTCCAGAGTAGGTTTGGGGGAGGCATTGGATAACAACCTCTAAGCTCTACATGTATGAAATGCCCATCGTCGACGAACACAACCGCAACCACCAGGTGAGGTTCCTCAGCTTCGTTTGGCCCGCCCAGCAGAGGGAAAATTGTATCGCTCCCACGAATGTCGAAGGTGTGAACAATCACACCGTATCGTTGGGCAATAAGAAACCCTGTCTCAGGCATTGTCATGTAATTTTCGATACCTGCTCGTCCCACCCCCTTGAAATCGATCCGTCTAACCAGCGCATCATAATGTCCTATGTTTTCCGGATCGAAAACCTGCCTCCAAAGCGATTCGTTCATACGTAACTCCTTTATAAGTTGTTTCCGGATCATCAAATATGAATTTTGTTTCACTCCTAACCCAACAGCCACCGATCGAAACCCACAATGACCATCTGGTTTCACGTCCTTTATTCTAACGATGTATGGATGGATCACTTTGGGAATCTGAGATGCGTAGTTGCGGATCGCTATATCCGTCTTAGGACCGAGCTTGATCATCGGGAAATCAGGGTGTAGGTTGAGCGGTTTGGTATTCTTTTGTCTTCTAGAATCTTCGGGTGATATGTACGAGCTGTGACGGGGAAGATCGTCTGAGGCCTCGACCCAAGTTTCTTCTGACGGAATGTACGAGCTTTTTCTAGCGGCTTCAACCTTTCTTTCTTCCTGTGTTTTCAATGTTGGGCGACCATGAGTTTTCTTCAGAACACTAGGAGGTTTTTTGTTATTGTTCCCTAGATTGAGGATTTGCTGAAACTTTTCAAAGAAGCTCCTTTTCACTTGAGGGGGGTGTTGGATCGATCTGTTGTTTCAATTTTTCAAATTCCGCGTCTACATCGATATCCTCTATGTTATTCTTTGCAGGCTTGAAGTCAAGCTTCTTCCAGAACACGTCTATGTGTGTGATCCGGAGTTGCTGACCTGTGGATGAAAACAAATTAGGTGGCAAAATCATAACGAGAAAGGTCAAAGATATTAATTACCGTTATTTTCCAACTTTTCCAAACGACAGGTGTCACACCCTGGCTTTGCGGAAGCGTGGTTAATTTTGGTGTGACTTCTTAATACCATAGCTTAACCATAACAAGCTATATGAATTAAAAACCATGCAAGTCATCCATTAAGTTTTAAAAATCAAACACAATACCATAGTTTTAACATGCAACCATAACCTTGTTCAGTAGATATTACAACTTATAACGTAACATAAACGTGGTTTAAGGACTGCGTCTTGTCCAGGAAAGAGACACATCCCCTAAACCCTGATGACTCCATGACAAGTGCAGCGGAAAACGTTCCATACCGTGCCAGATCCGTTTAATTTCCTGAAATACATGTGAGTTGAAAAATCAACAATAATGTTGAGCGAGTTCATGTGCAAGTGAGCATGTAAACACTTGTAAGTATAAAAGTTTTCCTGGTATGAAGCAGTGTAAGAGGACTTGTGATCACCAATGGTTTGCAAGGCCATTAGCATGTTGTGAAATGCAAGTAGTAAGACACGACCTAGCCGATTTTTGCGTCGGGCACAAAGTCACTCAAGGTCCGTTCTGTTGGTCCTCATGGAGGTCCGTTCTGTTGGGCCTAGAGTTGGGCTCGCTACACCCAGATAGATCTACCGCTACTGTCCCTCGGTCCTTCTGCCTACCCATTCACATGATCTAAACCTCCTTACGTTAACCATACCGTGTATAAAGTACTTGTAAACAAAGTAACATGTATTTCACCCCCGTAGTTAAGTAAACTGAAAACAGTTAGAGAAAAGGGGGACATGAACTCACAGTGAATGCGTATCTCTATCAAGCGTCTCCAATACAGTAAGCTGTGCAACGACCTACAAGTGCTAATTCTATTAGACGGACGGCCGTGCTTTAGCTTTACAGTTTATGTTCGCGGGAAATAGTTAGACAACTATTTCGTGTTACATTTTGTATATACTTGATAGTTATTTTCCTTCCCAAGGATGGGGGATTTAATACATGTGCGTACAATTCCATCATTAAGTCTCACTTAATCTTTATAAATTCCTAACTCCAAAATATAAGTATTTATCCAAAATACGTTGTTAAAGTACGCGTCCATAAATATTTCCGTAATCGTGTAAGTTACGTTTTAACATACGAGTGGTAATATAATTACCGGTGTTACTTATATATTTATGGCGAAAGCGTTGGTATTATTTTGGAGTCGTTATCGTTCGTAAACATTATTTTTTCTCTAAAAATAATATTTATGTATTTCACAAAATAATCATAAACAGTGTGTGAAAATATATATTTATCACGTTAATATTTTGTGAAAATCCCACCTCCGAATATTTAGTAATAAAGTCTTGGCGAAATTTATGTTTCGAAAACATGTCAAAAATGATTCTAACACTTGTAATGCAAACAAGTTTAAGTGTTAGGTTTTTAGGAAAATTTCGCCAGAGTTTCCTCTGTAACTGGAGGTGGCCACGCTTTCAAGCGTATCATTTTCTTTTAACAAATCAATTCAACAACTTCTTTATCCAATCAAACAATTTCCGACACATCAAACTAGTCGACAAGTATGTAAATTGCATAATCGCATGAACTTGTAGTTTTTCCGAATCCATAGTGTAAATCCCCTTTATATGTGTAGATCTTTATATAAAGTAACTTTAATCTTGTAAAAACCTTGTGTTTAGAGAAATCCGACTTTACAACTTCTAGTAACAAGTGACAAAACTAGTCCTATGTCGGATCTGCTTGTTTCACGAGTGTTTACACACTTGTGGTTTGAAAAATCCTGTTTATTAGTACAAGATTTATTCTTTAGAAAACACGATTCTTTTAAAGTGTGGTCCTTCAAAAATACCACTTGCAGATACGTAGATCCGCTAGTTTTAAACATCTTTGTACCGGTTAAATCACTTTTACACAAGTAAAATATTTTTACACAAGTTCATGTATCTTGTGTGGTAGAGTTTCGCCTTTTAACCCTTGTGGTAACCAAAAACGAGCTTATGTGAAGATCCATGATCTTACAAAGTCGGGTTAAACGGAGATCCGAGCTACCACATCATAGATCGGGTCTCAAAAATCACAAATCCCAAATACTACAACTTTTACACAAGTTATGAGCTATTAACCACCATCTTAGTGTTTTTACTAGACTTTTATGCATCAAAATGTATATTTACGATATTTAACCGACAATATTCCTTTTAACCACCTTAGATAAGATTAAAAACAAGTTTTAAGTGTTATACCTCTAGCTCGGGGCTAGGGAAGATTCTAGGCGAAAATGAGGTGGATAAAAGCTAACGGTAGAGGTCCTTCGCGTTCCGAGTGCACCAAGACTCCTAATATGCGACTTGTGAAGCTTGTATGATGATGGAATGTAGTGATCAAGAGCCGAAGGTGGGTGTATGGGTGGTGGGGTGTTCGGCCGAGAGGTAGAGAGCAAGAGGGAGAGAGTATGTTGTGGTGAGTTTAGTGATAATGTTCTTGTGATTAGTGATGGTATTTATAGACAAATCTAGTGCTATTAACCAATGGGTATTGTGTAGGTTAGATATTTAACAAAGTTAGATTTAGATAATCACCATTGTACTTGCATGTTCCCTCCTAGTTACAAAGGGACCGAAATCGGCCATGGGGGGGGGGGTCTTGGTTCGATTTTAAGTAGATAGTTAGGAGGTTTAGTTTGGTTAAATAAGTTAACTAAGTGTTTAACTTAGTTAGTTAATATATAGCGTGTTATGACGGGTGTTAGGGTAATCAGAGACCCTAACTGGCTCAGAAAAATATAATTAGTGAAAATAGTAATATTTTCATGTTCCGGGTAAAGTCCGGTTGTTCGGTTGGATAGAAATCCGTTAAAGCGTTACAAAAGCTTTAAAGTGTCGTTATTAACATTTTTAGTGACACAATTTGTTTTCCCGACACTTTAGAAAGTGTCTAGTAATATTTTTCCCATGTATTGGCACTTTACTAGTCAGCTAGAAGCTAGTTAAATTATTAAAGTGCTGTGTTTTGTACTTAAAGTACGTTTTAGGCACATCCGAATCAGTGTATCTTATTCCTAGAGACGCAGTACCACAACCCTTATATCCCTACACTCACTACCAGTGTAGCCAAAATATATGAGGCTCTTAACAGGCCTTAGAGGCAGTGTCTGCCTGATGCTGGTTATATCAGCATGTTTATTGTGTATCCGTTTAGTGCTACTGTGCTTTTTGTGCATCATGTTTGTCACTAGGGTTCAGCATGTAAATAATGTAGTGACAGCAAATAAAGTACGATGCAAGTAAGTGCATGTATCAGTATGCAGGTAGCAGTTTATCAGCTAGTTCAAACAAGCACAGTAATTAAGCAGTAATTAATCATTAATTAAGTTGTACGGATACCTGGTTTAGTGCGGGTTGTCACAACAGGCACATGGCAAACCACAGCTGGTAAAAAGTTGGCAACCACAGCTTGCACCGTAGGCTCTCAACCCGTCTTCCTTACGTTTTAGTTCCATACTCAAAAGCTCAATCGCATATATTGAAACCTTTCTGAGAATATATGCAAGCATGGGCTGATTCTTGTGGTGCGTCATCACTTTTCGGAGGCTTGTTTCAAAGCTACTTCTAATCTCGGCGTATTGTCTATCAACAACATGATCAACATACAGTACAAGTTTATTCAGTGTGTTGCGATGACTTGGAAAGTGAATTTTTAGTGTTGCATGCATGCCCTCAACCCTGTTGGTCGTAGTTTGGTGAAAGTTGATAGTTTTGTTAATCCAGCAAGATACAAACTTTTCAAGGTACGGATCCAACCAGGATTTCTTCAAATAATCAAAAACCTCTAAAATTAAAAAAACGTAAATAGTCAGTTTTTGTTATTATATAAAATTTGAACATAATTATGTAAGAAATACCCACGTTCACAGTCATCTTCTTTCAGCTGTGCTTCAAGGTTTTCCAAGTTATACCTGTATATTTCCTCGGTCGTAGACTCGCACAATGTCCAAAATGTACGTAGGAATTCTTTCCACTCATTGGCAGAGAATTTCTTCTTACTGTTCTTATTAATATTTTGTTGAATATGGAACCGACAAAGATACTTATGCGCTTTTGGAAAAACTTGTTCACACGCGTTCATTAGCGCAAAATCCCTGTCTGTTAAAATCACGCGCGGTTCCATACATCCTACCAGCATAGACTTGATCCTCTGCAACACCCATAGGTAGTTCTCTGACTTCTCAGCGGAAATTACCGCACAAGCAGCCGTAAACGATTTGTTTGTCGACGTCATGCCTACGACCTGAACAAATGGCAGGTTGTACATGTTCGTTTTGTAGGTGGCGTCAATCATTAGCACATGCGGGAAGGCACACCACATAGTGAATGATTTTTCGTGAACAAAGAAGACATCTTCAACTTCGTTCGATATCTTATTCGTGCGCATGTAATAAGTGTAATCTTTTTCGAGAAGAATGTTTTCAAGTTTTTGCATCGGAGACTTACCGACATTTTTTTCGGCGTTGATCTTCTGAACAGCGTTGTGTATATCTTTTGGAATAAGCTTTCTAGCCGGATTGTTTTTTGTTAGCGTTCGCCAGATACTTTGGTTGGGAATATCTTGCTCTGCCAGCTCCTTAACCAGTTTTTTATCCTCCGAAGAAAGCCTTCTCGCATACGCGTGACTCTAAGTTTTCAATAGGAGTGTGGTTATGTTTCGCCTTCGTCACCTCGATCCTCCAAACACTTCCGGATGCTTCCGAAAACCCGATCATCTCGAACGGGCAGCCTATTTTCTTGCTACCCGTTTTCCTCTGTGTAGCTATACTCTTATGCTCCCCACCAAAAGTACATTGAAACCAAATCTTGTAATTCTCTCCTCTTTTATTCGACCTCTTAATCACCATGAGGTAACCATTGTCTTTTGACGTGTCTTGTACCCAACGCACCAACTCTTTACGTGACGAAAAGGTCTGCGTTGTATCAAACGAAAATGTAACCGGGTAACAGCCTTCCTCGTCAACAGACACATCCTCCGGCTCACCATCGTCACCGAGGTTCGAATAGACTTGATGTTCAAAGCTCTGTTCACAACCGTAACTGTGGTTTGGATAACACTCCTGCTGTACAAAGCTTTGCTTGCCACCGTAACCGAAATTCGAATAACCTTGTAAGCTCTGTTGACAACCGTAACTGTCGTTTGGATAACACTCCTGCTGTACAAAGCTGTACTCGCCACCGTAACCGAAATTCGAATAACCTTGTTGTGCGTAAGGGTCCTCCACAGGGGTATTCAAATCCAGCTTCACCGTGTTATCACGATAACGAATGCCAGATACAACCTCTGCCTCCCTCAAGTTGGACGAGACCGGTTTCTCATACGAGTCAGAAATAGCGGTCCCCTCGTAAGAATCAGGAACAACTGACTCGTTAGAATATTGACCGAAAAGATAGTTGCTTAACCACGACATCGTTTTTTCAAGACATGTAACTAATAGAGCAAAGAAAATCGACAAACAAAAAAATCACCGAATGCTGAATGTTGTGTCTGAGCAGGTTTTTAAAGTGAAAATTTGGGGTCGAAGCGCCGCGCTTTGGCCATAGCGCGGCGCTTAGGGTTCACGAGACACCTGCAACCTCGTATCACCTTTATGTCTCTGCAACTTATGTCAGTCAAACCATCAAATCACCTTTTGTCGACCTAAGCGCCCCGCTATGGCCATAGCGCGGCGCTTAGGGGTGTGAAAATAATTTTCTGCGTGTGGGATTAGCATGACCCTATGTATATCATGGTTTCGAACCAACAAAGAACTGTTGTTTTTAAACTCGTGTAATTCTCTAAAAGTTCCTTCATATTATTTTGAGTAAACTGGCATTTTGGTTCCTGAAGTTTAGTCACTTTTGTCACTTTAGTTCAAAATTCAAACATTTTGAATTTGGGTCCCTGTTGTTTCAGTTTTATTGTCATTTTGGTCCAAAAGTAAAATCAGGTCATATTTGTCTAATAAAATCATGGTATTTTATCTTTTTCCTCATGGGCAAAATGGTCATTATAATTAAATAATCCCTTTGATCACATAAAACACATAAAAGTACAGACTTATCATCTTCCCCAAACCCAAACCCAAACCCTAATTCATCATCTTCTAGAGACCTCATTCTCTTGCAAGTGAAGACCGAGATTCAAACCACGACGAGCACCAAATCTGGTCATCACTGATCTCATACTATCACCGGAGCAATAATAACTCACCTCAGAAGCCGTAATACAACACCCACAACCGCTCGACTCCCTCATCCTCTCAACACTTCAGATCTACACAGCACTCACATGTACACAATTGATTTTGACGGGAACAAAATGAGGAAATAGAAAAGATGACGCCAAAACATTAGATTTATCCCTAATTGCTAGAAGAATCGGCTTGTAGATGTCGACCCGGAACCATCCAACACCACAACCACCTAAATATCAACCTCCACTGAAAGGAGATTACCGTTAGGCTCAGCTACTATCTTTCCGTCTCATCGGTTTTCTTGATTCTCCCTCTCATCGGAACAGATAATTGCTGGAAGGATCGGTTCGTGTGTTAACACTTGTTGTTTGCTGAAGTTGTTTTTGTAATTGATTTGTGTGCACTGGATTTGTTGTTGATATAGTGCAAGTTCTATGTATTATAATGATCATTTTGCCCCAAAGGAAAAAGACAAAATATTATGATTTTATTAGACAAATATGACCTGATTTTACTTTTGGAACAAAATGGCAATAAAACTGAAACCACAGGGACCCAGATTCAAAATCTTTGAGTTTTTGACTAAAGTGTCAAAAGTGACCAAACCTCAGGGCCCAGAATGACAGTTTACTTTATTATTTTTTATACTCAAAACCAAATTTTATTATTATTTTTTATACTCAAAACCATATTTTATTAAAAGGAAATAGAACCTCACACCGTAATTTATTTTTATAAAATCATCCTAGTGTATGTTCTAGTGTTTCTATATTTTGATACATAAAAAAATAACTTTATGTATAAGAAAAACATAAAATAAATGCTTCGATTGCAAGCTTGACTACAAGGGGACATGGTACAATTATTTTTTTTTGTACGGATAAATTATTCTGCTTGGGAAGTGTGTATGACTTTATCGTCACGAGTCTCACATTCTCATTACATGTAATACGAGATCGTACGATTAAAGATTGGCTGGAGTTTCCAAGTCGATTGAACGCATCCAAAGAAGACTAATTTACGCGATCCTTGTGAACACATGGTGTCTATAGCGTGCAAGAAACGAGAGAGATTTTAATAACGGATTGATGATCTTAAAAACAATAGAAGACATCAAGGTGAACGAGCAGTCTTTTATGGGTAAAAACTGGGCGAAGTTCTATAGTTTACAATGGTCGAATTGATTTTCATTTGACGTCTCAAGTTTAATCCCCAATGAAGGGACATGTGATCTTTGCCTCTAGCAATGTTGTTAAAAAAAATACATATAATATGAGTTGATGATTGTTGAAATCCAACCGTATTAACATCTTGACCCCCACCATCACTATCTAACATTTGCTTGTTACAACAAGAACAATCAATTTCATGTACGGAAATGATTGTTGTAATCTAATAGTTAGCAGCGTGAACATCAATTGCGATGTCCGTTGATGATTTTATGAAAAATCCTTTGCATAATCGACCCGCAAAACAACATTGTAAACAACGGTGGCAGTGAGAAAGAGAGTGGGAGGTCAATTCCTTTGGTTTATTTACTTCACACTTTAAAAGTGACGCCGATTCAATTATTTAAAAAAATGAATCAATTCATTCAAATTATATGCAAAACAAAAGTATCAGATTCTAAATCAATTCAATGCGAATGGAAACTCTGGTGGTTTAGTTAGTATTTGGGATCCTAAAGTGTTTATGAAAGATTTGGTGACTAAAGATAGTAATTATCTTCATGTGGCGGGTATGGTTCTGGCCGGCTCAGTGAGACTAAATTTGTTGAATGTCTATGCCCCACAAACAAATGTCGACAAAAGGCAATTGTGGGCGAGGATTGATAACCTTATTCATTCGAACCAAGGTTGGTGGATTGTATTTGACGATTTTAATGCGGTGAGAGATCGGGAAGAAAGAAAGAATTCGTTTTTTGATCCGGTGTGCACCTGTGACTTCAATGACTTCATCGATGAAGCAGGTTTACGTGAATATAATTTGAAAGGGTTGAGGTATACTTATATGTCAAATAGAAAAGGTTTGTGCACGTGGAGTAGAATTGACAGGTTTTTGGTTTGTGAAAACGTTTTTAACAAGTGGCCGAATGCGTGCGTCCGTGCTTTAAATAGAAACTTGTCGGATCATTCTCCTCTTGTTTTTTCGGTCTTAGATTCAAACTTTGGTCCTAAACCTTTTAGGATGTTCGATTCGTGGTTGGATCGACCTGGATGCATTGATGTTGTTACTTTGGTGTTCGATGGTTGGATAAATATAGGGGCAGCCGACTCTAATCTATTGAATAAGTTGAAAAAGTTACGAGGATGCTTAAGAGATTGGTTCAAAACTTATAGTGCCAAAGAGCATGAGGATGAGGCTCGTTTACGCAAAGAAAAAGAGGAACTCGAGGTGCAAATGGAGCTCAAAGATCTGGATGAAGCGGATCTTTGGATTTGGTCAGAATGTAAGAAAACGATCGAAGATATTGAGGTTCATAAGGCGCGTGATCTTAGACAAAAATCTCGCGTCAAATGGGCCGCGCTGGGGGACGAAAATTCAAATTTCTTCCACAATGTTGTCAATGGTAGAAAGGCGCGAAACTTGATTCCGGGCATTATGATTAACGGCGATTGGGTTACTAAACCGTCTCTAGTTAAGAGAGAGGTCTTGAGATTTTTTAGAAGTCATTTTAAAGAACATATTCATAATCGGCCGCCTCTTGTCTGTACGGGTTTGAAGAAAATTAATGAACAGGATCGTAGTTCTTTGGTTGCTATGTTTTCAAAACAAGAAATCAAAGAAGCGGTTTTTGATTGTGGCTCTAACAAGGCTCCTGGTCCTGATGGTTTTAATTTTCGCTTTGTTAAGCGATTTTGGAATTTGTTTGAAGAGGATTTTTATAAAATCATGGTGGAATTTCATGCCTCGGGTTCTATCAGTTCAGGGTGCGGGTCTTCTTTTATTACTTTAATCCCAAAGGTTAAAACGCCTATGGGTCTTAGAGATTATAGGCCTATTACTCTTGTCGGGATGATTAGTAAGGTTATTTCTAAAATTCTTGCTAATCGTCTCAAAAGGGTGATGGGTCAGGTTATTTCAGAGGCTCAGTCGGCCTTCTTATCTGATCGTTTTATACTTGATGGCCCTCTTATGGTTAATGAAGTGTTGGATTGGTTGAAGAAAAGAAATAGAAAGGCTTTTATGTTAAAAATAGATTTCGAAAAGGCCTACGACAACGTCAACTGGAACTTCTTGATTTCTATTTTGTCTCAAATGGGTTTTCATCCGAGGTGGTGTGATTGGGTTAAAGGTATTTGTCTTTCTTCTAGAGCCGCGGTCTTGGTTAATGGTTCTCCAACCTTTGATTTTGGTTGTGAAAAGGGTCTTCGCCAAGGCGATCCGTTGTCGCCTTTTTTATTCTTGATTGTGATGGAAGCTCTATCATGGTTATTAAATAAAGCTAAGGAGATTGGCGCTTTCAAAGGTATTAGATTTTCAGACGACGAAGCAGATATAACCCATCTATTTTATGCGGACGATGCTCTTATTTTGGGTGAATGGTCTAGTAATAATATTAAGAGCATTGCCAGGATTCTTCGTATTTTTTATCTATGTTTGGGTCTCCGTATTAATCTTCATAAGTCTAATATTTATGGTGTTGGTATGGAGGATCTAGAGGTGGATAACATTATGGAATTCTTGGGTTGTAAGAGAGGAGATGTGCCTTTCAGTTATCTTGGTATCCAAGTTGGGGCTAAGATGACTCGCATAAGTAATTGGGAACCGGTTATTGAAGTTATTAGAAGCCGGCTCGTTACGTGGAAAGCGAGGACTTTGTCGATAGGCGGTCGTTTAGTGCTTATCAAGTCGGTCCTAGAAAGTTTACCTATCTATTATCTGTCGCTTTATAAAGCTCCTAAAGCCGTGATAGATTCTATGGAGTCTATTATGAGGCGTTTTCTATGGGCAGGTTCTAGTGAAGAGAAGAAAATTTCGTGGGTCGCCTGGGATATCGTTACGTCTCCAAAGAAGAAAGATGGGTTGGGAGTCTCTAAGTTACAAGAGGTGAATGATGCTCTATTGTTAAAATGGACTTGGCGATTTAAAAAAGAAGGTAGTAGTTTGTGGAAGAAGATTATTATGGGTTGTCATGGCTCGAGTAGACCTTGGGCTTTGCTTCCATGTGTCGCATCTTCGAATGGGTCTTGGAAAAATATTGTTAAAGTCGGAGAAGGAAAAACTCCAAATGGTTTGCCTCTTAATTCGTTTTTTGTCGGTGTGCTAGGCGATGGTGTTACTATAAACTTTTAGGGAGATATATGGTTACGAGATGCTCCTCTCCGAGTCTTATACCCTAACCTATTTAGGCTCGAAAAATATAAATGGGTTAAGGTCTCAGATCGGATTCACTGTGTTAACAATATTAAAACCATGGAGTGGGAGTGGCGTTCTACACCTTCATCGCATGAAGAGGTGTCGGAATTGTTTCAGCTCCTTTGCGACATTCACGACTTCACGTGGAGGGGTGGTAAAGACATTTGGAAATGGAAACAGGAAAATGACGGGTTGTTCACTGTTTCCTCGGCTAAGAGGCTCCTTTCAAACAACTCTTCGGGAGATAATAGTTCGGTGATTAAATGGAAGGGTTGGGTGCCTCTTAAATGTAAAATCATGGTTTGGAGGGTTGCGCGTAATCGGCTCCCCACTATTTCAGAGCTTCTTAAACGAGGAGTGAACATCCAACAAACCGCTTGCAGCCTTTGCCATGCCGATTTGGAGACAGCTTTACATCTCTTCACTGGATGCGTTTTCTCTCATGAAGTTTGGTTTAGAATTGAGGCTTGGTGCCGCCTTAATCATAGTTACGCTTTTGATGTGCCTGACCTACTTCGGATGCCGGAGACTCATACCTACTCTAAAGATACGAGGTACATTCTAAGTGGTATTGTTTATACTACTCTGTGGGTGCTGTGGAATGAGCGTAATGACCAGGTTTTCAACAACAAGCGGCGGAGACCAATTGAGGTGGTGGAGAGCATTAAGTCGACGGCTTATTTTTGGATTCGAAATAGGTCTAGATGGAAAGATGTCGATTGGAAAAGTTGGTGTATTTTCCCTTTGGGTTGATGTTGTATCGTTTGTTTGCTCGTAGGTCCTTGCTTTAAGGGCCTCTCGAGTTGTTTTTATGAAATTTTTCTTTAAAAAAAAATAAGCTCCTACAAAGTTTAATATATACCTTTGCATGTTTTCTTGTGGGTAGATTTATTAATTAAAATCAGAGGGAACATAGAGATGTTTTGATGTATAATAATTGGAAATAATAATTAAAAAAATGGTAGGGGGTGTGGTGGCACAAGTTAGGCGTATGTACTCACCGTAAATCTCGCAATGGGTTTGACTTTTTCATCGCTAAAACAATAAATTCCGTACACGTCTTCTAGAAAACTTCACTCCTCATTTTATGCTTTCATTTTCTTTGCCTCACACACGCCATTTGTCTTTTTGCACATCCAAAGCGTCACGCTTAGACCAAAGCGGGGCGCTTTGGGATATAGTCAACAGACAAGGTCGTGGAGATGAGTTTGTGTTGTTTTTTTTAAATAGGTGGGATGTGGGTTAGTTTGGTAGTGTTTTTTTGAGGAAAAAATTCTATTTGAGTTTTATTATTATTATAAAATATTAGTATTACATATAATTCATAGTTGTTTTATAATTACGTTTTTTACGTCATTATTTTTATAGAACGTATAAAATATAAGTGCGTCTTTATAAACTGTTAACCTAGTTTATTTTGTTAAGTTAAACGAACACGTTAAATAAAATGTACAGAAAACCATAAGAATTAAACGTAAACAGTCCAAAACCAACGTGATGTAAATAGAAGATTAACTGCAATATATATATCAGTTTGTACATACAAAACAAAAAGGTACAACTGAGTACATAATACATAACAAAACACTAAACAAACAAACTAAGGTACTAATCCTCGTGCGGTGGGGACGGTGGGAGGGGAAGTGGAGGCAACCCAGCGAGCTCTCGTAGAGCAACGAGCGTCTCGACGATCCAGTCAATGCGTGCGCCCTGGCGTCTGAGGCGCCGGTCGAAGTCCCGAGCCACCTCACGCGCTGCCGGAGGCAGGTAAGCGTAAACGTGCTGCGGGTACTGTGGCGGCTCAAGAGCTGGCTGAACTGGTGGTACCGGGATCTCCTCGACATGCTCCTCCTGAGCCGCATCCTCGAATACAGGCTGAGCCTGAGCCTGAGCCTGAGGCTGAGCCTGAGCCTGAAGCTGAGGCTGAGCCTGAGGCTGGCCCGGGTACTGATCGAGGCCCAGAGCCTGTAGCTGAGCCTGCCGAGCGGCCTCCTGAACATGAGGAGGGGCTAACACTCCACGCCTCACCTCAATAACAACCGTGATGACCTCCGGCAACACCTCCGGATGCCAAATCAGCCCGTCACGTCCCTTAAACCTCATACCAACATCAAAGGTACGGGTGATCTGCATGCTAGATACTGACGCACGGCCCATCGTAGTCGACGGGATCGGCGCGGACAGCTCCGGATCACTCTCGGGCACGATCCCTAGCGAGCGTGCAATGGCGGTGATGTATGAGCCACCGTGCAGCTTCCCGCAGAGCTGCCGGTGGTATGCTGTGGCAAAGTAATCTGCCAGGCAGCCTGCTAGATCGCAGGTCTGGCCGCGAAGTAGGCAGTATACAAAGAAAAGGTCACTGAGGTTGACCTTCTCCCTGCTGGTACCCCGCGGCACGATAGATGACGCGATAACATGGTGCAGGTATCGGTACAAGGGGTCTCTAATGGTGGCGGCCTTTTGCCATGATTTCCCAAAGGGAACCCTGGAAATGGCCCTCCAGAAACTAATAAGCATCTGCATGTCCATCACCCTAACCCCCTGCGTATATAAATCAGTATCAAGCTCGGGCTCTGTGTACAAACCTGTATGGACAACAAACTCCCGCACACTCATCTCAAACTGCTGACCGGCGAGACGGAATGTAACCTCGTGGACTGGAAAATCCGGGTCCTCCACGTAATCCGCCGGATGCGGCGCGTATGTAAACGTAGAAAGAAACTCGATCGTAAGCTCACGGTACAAGTCCTCCATCGCTGTCTGAAATAGGCGCGACCAAGGAGTATCTAGTCCAACTATATCACGCGTCCGCGCGGCATCTCCCATGGTCTCCAGCAGGTCCCAGTCTATCCCTACATGCCCCCCAATCTCTATGGTGCGCAACCTAGCGCATCTCCTCCTCGCCCGTGACCCCTGCGGAAACTGCAGGTACGGACATGCCTCCTGTCCCTCCTCTTCCACATCTCCCACCTCTCCCTCAGCGTCCATATGCTCAATCTCGTCATCGGAATCCATCCCTGCACGTTTAAAAGATAATAAACAAATAATATTATTAAACAATCTAAATAAAAGATAATAAACAAGTAATATTATTAAACAATTTAAAAAAAGATAATAAACAAATAATATTATTAAACAAATAATATTAAATAAAAGATAATAAACAAATAATATTAAATAAAAGATAACAAACAAATAATATTATTAAACAATTTAAATAAAAGATAATAAACAAATAATATTATTAAACAATTTAAATAAACAAATAATATTAAATAAACAAATAATATTATTAAACAATTTAAATAAAAGATAATAAACAAATAATATTATTAAACAATTTAAATAAACAAATAATATTAAATAAACAAATAATATTAAATATAAAATAATAAACAAATAATATTATTAAACAATTTAAATAATAAACAAACCATATTAAACAAATAATAAATAATTAAAAAAAAATTAAACATGAACCAAAGCGCCCCGCTTTGGCCTCGGCGCGGCGCTTTGGTTCTTCATTATAAAGAACAGACCCAGCCGGATCATCAAAACCCACCCAATCAAAACAAATTTGAACATGTACATTTAACCAAAACGATTAAGGGTGTTCGATATTACCTTTTAGCGGTTGAAAGCTTGAAAACGAAGATCTCTGGCTCAAGTGTGTGTAATCGCACCTTTGTGTGTGTGTTTTTGTTTGTGGTTGAAATGGGGGAGAAGCTGCCCCGCTTCAGCTTAAACGATGGACCGAAGCGCCCCGCTATGGCCAAAGCGCGGCGCTTCGGTTCTTGTTTAAGGGCAAAGCGCCCCTCTTAGGTCAAAGCGGGGCGCTTTGGACCTTTTTTAATTTTTTTAAAATGGTTTTTAATTCACAAACGCGTCGATAATGGTCTAAATTTTATGCTTTTTCCATTATACATCATTTTTTAATATATATGGACTATACTGCAAGTTCCGGATCAAATCGGTTACGTGTGATGTCTTATTCCATTATATCGTATCATTTTGGTTTGAAAGCACAAGTACTCCTATGAGTAGTGTTATGTGTATCAGCCGCCTACCGTACATGTACATGACGTATTTTTTCATTAATTGTAGTATTATGATGTATATTGTCATTTTTGGTCGTACAAGTGCGTATTTAATCTGATTGGGTCGTGTCGGTGACATTCGGTTTTTAACGTGATGTAACGCATATATTGAACAAACACAAACGTGATTATTATTAAACACATTTAAGATACATCTTCAACATATGGGGTTACATTAAGGTCAGGGGGACGATACGTAAGCATTTCGTACGCGTTGATCTGATCCCTGTATAATGTATGCCAGGCTGCTGCGCGCTCTGTTCTGTTCGCTGTCCAGAGTAGGTTTGGGGGAGGCAATGGATAACAACCTCCAAGCTCCACATGTATGAAATGCCCATCGTCGACGAACACAACCGCAACCACCAGGTGAGGTTGCTCAGCTTCGTTTGGCCCGCCCAGCAGAGGGAAAATTGTATCGCTCCCACGAATGTCGAAGGTGTGAACAATCACACCGTATCGTTGGGCAATAAGAAACCCCGTCTCAGGCATCGTCATGTAATTTTCGATACCTGCTCGTCCCACCCCCTTGAAATCGATCCGTCTAACCAGCGCATCATAATGTCCTATGTTTTCCGGATCGAAAACCTGCCTCCAAAGCGATTCGTTCATACGTAACTCCATTATAAGTTGTTTCCGGATCATCAAATATGAATTTTGTTTCACTCCTAACCCAACAGCCACCGATCGAAACCCACAATGACCATCTGGTTTCACGTCCTTTATTCTAATGATGTATGGATGGATCACTTTGGGAATCTGAGATGCGTAGTTGCGGATCGCTACATCCGTCTTAGGACCGAGCTTGATCATCGGGAAATCAGGGTGTAGGTTGAGCGGTTTGGTATTCTTTTGTCTTCTAGAATCTTCGGGTGATATGTACGAGCTGTGACGGGGAAGATCGTCTTAGGCCTCGACCCAAGTTTCTTCCGACGGAATGTACGAGCTTTTTCTAGCGGCTTCAACCATTCTTTGTTCCTGCGTTTTCAATGTTGGGCGACCACGAGTTTTCTTCAGAACAGCAGGAGGTTTTTTGTTATTGTTCCCTGGATTGAGGATTTGCTGAAACTTTTCAAAGAAGCTCCTTTTCACTTGAGGGGGTGTTGGATCGATCTGTTATTTCAATTTTTCAAATTCCGCGTCTACATCGATATCCTCTATGTTATTCCTTGCAGGCTTGAAGTCAAGCTTCTTCCAGAACACGTCTATGTGTGTGATCCGGAGTTGCTGACCTATGGATGAAAACAAATTAGGTGGCAAAATCATAACGAGAAAGGTCAAAAATATTAATTACCGTTATTTTCCAACTTTTCCAAACGACAGGCACATGGCAAACCACAGCTGGTAAAAAGTTGGCAACCACAGCTTGCACCGTAGGCTCTCAACCCGTCTTCCTTACGTTTTAGTTCCATACTCAAAAGCTCAATCGCATATATTGAAACCTTTATGAGAATATATGCAAGCATGGGCTGATTCTTGTGGTGCGTCATCACTTTTCGGAGGCTTGTTTCAAAGCTACTTCTAATCTCGGCGTATTGTCTATCAACAACATGATCAACATACAGTACAAGTTTATCCAGTGTGTTGCGATGACTTGGAAAGTGACTTTTTAGTGTTGCATGCATGCCCTCAACCCTGTTAGTCGTAGTTTGGTGAAAGTTGATAGTTTTGTTAATCCAGCAAGATACAAACTTTTCATGGTACGGATCCAACCAGGATTTCATCAAATAATCAAAAACCTCTAAAATTAAAAAACGTAAATAGTCAGTTTTTGTTATTATATAAAATTTGAACATAATTATGTAAGAAATACCCACGTTCACGGCCATCTTCTTTCAGCTGTGCTTCAAGGTTTTCCAAGTTATACCTGTATATTTCCTCGGTCGTAGACTCGCACTGATGTATGTAAAATGCAACATATAAATTACATCAAATGAGGCATAAAACTAACCCTTTTTAAGTACTAATATTGGAAAAAGAGTGTTTTTGTCTTCCTTTTGTATTTTCAGGATTAAATGAGCTCAAAAACGCAAAAGAAGCAAAAAGACAGCTAAATCCAACATAAATACAAGAAAAGGAATATTAGTGGACTGCCCGACCCCTCAACGGCACCTTCCAAAGCAAAGTAGAGAAATCAGAAGACTGAACACGCCCCGTGCTCAGCCAGCACGGGGCCGTGCCCAAGAAGCAGCAGAAAAGACAAATCTATAGAAGCTTCTATTGCCCATCACGGGGCCGTGCTCAGCGGACACGGGGGCGTGTCGAAAGTACAGCAGGCGCATTTATTGTAATTGCGAATTACAATTAATGAGGAGAGAGATTGTCAGACGGACACGGGGCCGTGCCCAGCTCTCTGTTCAGCCTATAAATAGGAGTGCTTGGATTCATTTCATCTCATCCCTTGGCACACCACCTCTCTCACACTTCATCCACCACCCACCACCATCACAACACCATCATCCACCACCATCATCCATTGTCCATCGTAGAGTGTGTGAGTCGTCTCGGGATCCAAGATTGATCGTAAGAGTTCTTGACAATCAAGGCCATGTTTGCCTAAGTCTCTTACATCACTTGGTGAAGACAAAGTGTCTAGTATAATACTTTTTATTTCTAATCTTTTGCACTTTTTATTTGGTTTTGTATTAATGACTTTAATAACTAGTTACTTATGTTGAAGGTGATCTTTCCTTATCGTTTGTCCGTGGTGTCTTGGCATTATTTTACTGTCTATATAAAATAAAGGATTTTCACCATTCATATCTCCACGGTCTATATGGAGATATGTTGGCTACCTGGTCGGGGGTTAAGGGAACGGTTTGGTAAAGGTCTTGCCATTGTTCAGCGTTTAGAGGTCCTGCAATGGACCTGGGTCAAATTTAGTAGGACCTCCTTCAATACTTCACGGTATTGGATGGCGGGGGTCCAAACTCTTTGATCCCCTCATAAGTTAACTACTATTAATACTATAACCCGGCTATTTAGGACTGTATCCCTGCTGACTCAGACTACTTAGCCGAGGGTAACGTCACCGCCAAAAGCGGGGCCTACCACAATACTGCATTAATAACTTAATTCATTATCTTCCAATAATCCACCCTTTTAGGATTGTATCCCTGCTGACTCAAACTACTGGGGTGAGGGTAACGTCACCTTCAAAAGAGGGGCCTACTACAATAACTAAGATAATCTCTTAATTATGTGCAAAAGTGCGGAAATAATCAAAGGTTATACTAGATACGAGTCGGAACCAAGTGATTCATCTTGTCTATCTGTTTTTTTTCTTTTATTTTTATTTTCAGCATTTTAGTTAGTTTTTAATTTTCTTAGTTTAAAACATTTTTTCTAAACTTTTATTTTGGTTAGACGTTGAGGATAAACCGGTACTAAAAGCTCTTGTGTCCTTGGACGACCTCGGTATCTTACCAACGCTATACTACACTCAACGATGGGTGCACTTGCCCATATGTGTGTTTAGTGTTAGTGAAATATCGTGTTTTATAAATTTAAAACTTGGCTAAAATAAGTGTTAAAAAGGGCTTAAAATATACACCTAATATATATAACACTTCACACGCATCAAGTTTTTGGCGTCGTTGCCGGGGACACAAGGATTTTAAGAAAGTTTAAAATCGACGGCCTAATCAGTTTTTTTTCAAAACGCGCGCACATTTTTCTGCATTTTAGTTTAGTTTGCATTTACAGTAGCCTGAACACGGGGCCGTGCTCACTGAACACGCCCCCGTGCTGCATATTTTTAGTTAGATACCCAGATACAGAGTCTGAACACGGGGACGTGCTCACTGAACACGCCCCCGTGCTCAACGTGACCAATAACTTTAATTAAAACGCCCAGATACAGATCCTGTGCACGGGGCCGTGTTCACCAGACACGGGGCCGTGTCCAGCCTTCTGTTTCAGTCTTTGTTTTCATTTTCTGGTCCCGAGACTCAGTTGTGGTCTGCTGAGTGATTCTTATGGATCAATACTCAGGAGGTTACAACTACACCTATGATGAGGATGATTATAGGGGTAATTATTGCACTAATTGTCGTAATACCGTTCGATTCAAAATAATCACTCGTATCAACCATCCAATTCATACGCTTACTATGAGGAGCCCAGGTACGAGCCATCAACTTCATACACATCCTATGAAGACCAAAGGTATGAACCTCCTCCCTCATACTCATATTTTGATGAACCAAGGTATGAGCCTTCTTGCTCATACTTTGAGGAACCAAGATATGAGCCACCACCTTCATATGCTTGTTATGAGGAACCTTGGCGTGAACAACCCACCTCATATGAGTATTATGAAGAACAAAATTACGAACCTTATCCATCATATGCTTACAATGAAGGACAATGGTGTGAACCATCAACTTCACATGGGTATTATGAGGAACAAAGGGTCGAACAACCGGATTCAAGCTTAGAAAATAATGATTCTTTTTCTATAACCGAAGTGACCGATAGGATATTAGAACACATTAGAGTTATCGATCGATGTATAAAAGAAGCTCGCGCAAGGGAAGAGGAGTCCCGCGCAAGAGAAGAATTAAAAAAGGAAGAGATAACTAAAAATGAAAAAATGGAAGAACAAATAAGTGAAAAACCGACACATGAGTTAAACAACGAAAAAGGTGAGTCCAACAACGTTAAAATCCAAGAAGAGTCTAATTTTGAAGAAATTAATCTCTTGACACCTTCTTTCGAAAATCATTGTTTAGTACCCACTCATGCTAAGTTTTTAAAAGAGTTAAACACTAACACTAAAATTGACGAAACGGTAAGTGTTAAGTTAACTAATGATCAAACTTCGCTAATAAAAGAAGACCCATTTGAAATTAACATCACACCGGTTCCATGTTTCTTTCAAAATTCGTTTATTAGTAATGTCACAATCGATAAAGATCTTTGTGTTAACATAATGCCTAACTACATTTTCGAAAAATTAAGTATTAGTGATTTTTCTCCACTTCAAATACCCATTTTTCTATCCAATCGGAAAGTAATAAAATCAATCGGTATAGTTGAAGATGTTTTGGTTCAAACAAATCAAATGGTGATCCCAACCGACTTTGTCATCCTCGATGACGCTCCTCTAGTGTTGGGACGACCATTTGTAAAAACTCACGAAGCTTTGAAAAACCGGAAGTTCAACAATTTACCTCTTCATTTAGGGGCATTTAAAAGAAGTGTCGATCTCGAACGATCAATGAAATATCCATTCGACAATAATGACCCCCTAATTGAAGATGAAGATGAACCACCCGATACAAGTGAAGAGATTGACCACTTTGTTGAAGAAGAGGTCGCCATAGAACAAACTTTTAAAGTTCTTGATCGAAACGAGCAACCAAATGAGGAGTCTCCTAAAGACCCACCGCTTGAGCTCAAAGAACTTCCAAAAGGTTTGGAATATGCTTTTCTAGAAAAAGATGGTAAGTTACCTGTAATTATTTCGTCTAAATTAGATAACTTAGAAAAAGAAAAACTAATTAATCTTTTGAAAAAACACAAAAATGCAATAGCTTGGAAACTTGTTGACATAAAAGGAATTAGTCCTTCTATGTGCACACACAAAATTTTGATGAATGATGTCTACAAATCGGTCATACAACCACAACGTCGAGTAAATCTAAATGTTCAAGAAGTGGTTAAAAACGAAGTCATCAAATTACTTAACGCCGGACTTATCTATCCTATTTCCGATAGTCCTTGGGTAAGTCCCGTCCAAGTAGTTCCAAAGAAAGGAGGTATGACGGTAATTACTAACGAAAAGAATGAATTAATACCAACGAGAACCGTCACAGGATGGAGAGTATGTATAGATTATAGACGATTAAATGAAGCAACAAGAAAGGATCATTTTCCTTTACCCTTCATTGATCAAATGTTAGAAAGATTATCCGGTCATAAATTTTACTGTTTCTTGGATGGTTTTTCAGGTTACTTTCAAATCCCGATAGCACCCGAAGACCAAGAAAAGACAACCTTCACATGTCCCTATGGAACTGTTGCTTATCGACGCATGCCGTTTGGTCTATGTAATGCCCCCGCAACATTCCAACGTTGCATGGTAGCCATTTTCCATGACATGATAGAAAAGACAATGGAAGTCTTCATGGACGACTTTTCTATCTTTGGGGATTCATACGACCAATGCCTCGATAACCTTGAACGAATGCTATCCCGATGTGAGGAAACTAACCTCGCCCTTAATTAGGAAAAATGCCATTTCATGGTAACGGAGGGAATAGTACTCGGTCACAAAATCTCAAGCGAGGGAATGGAGGTGGATCGAGCCAAAATAGATACCATTTCTAGATTACCACCTCCATCCTCCGTAAGAGCTATTAGAAGTTTCCTAGGGCATGCCGGATTTTATAGGCGGTTTATCAAAGACTTTTCAAAGATCTCAAGGCCTCTAACAAAATTACTTGAAAAAGATGCTCCTTTCATCTTTGACAAGGATTGCAATCAAGCATTTCTAACCCTAAAGGAAATGCTAGTCAATGCACCTATCATGATAGCACCTGATTGGAAATTTCCTTTCGAAATCATGTGTGATGCTAGTGACTTTGCAGTTGGAGCTGTCTTGGGACAGAGAAAAGAAAAGCATTTCCACCCAATATATTATGCTAGTAAAACACTTAACGATGCACAAGAAAATTACACAACAACTGAAAAAGAGTTACTAGCTGTGGTATTTGCTTTTGATAAATTTCGCTCTTATCTTGTTCTTTCTAAAACTATAGTCTATACAGACCATGCAGCCATTCGATATCTCTTTAAGAAGCAAGACGCAAAACCACGTTTGATTAGGTGGATTCTACTCCTCCAAGAATTTGACATTGAAATCAAGGACAAAAGAGGAGCAGAAAATACCGCAGCAGATCATCTTTCACGCTTAGAAGACCCAGCTTTGGAGGCAACCAGGGACGAGCAAATCAACGAAAAATTTCCAACTGAGTCCCTGGAAATGGTGGAACATAAGGAAGAACCATGGTACGCCGACTTTGCTAACTACCTAGCTAGCGGTATAGTCGCAAAAGGATGGCCACATCATCAAAGAAAAAAATTCTTTGCCAATGTGAAACACTACTTTTGGGAAGATCCATATCTTTTCAAAATGTGTGCCGACCAACTCGTCAGACGATGCGTACATGGTAGTGAAGCACGAAGAATTCTCCGCCATTGTCATGAAGGTCCATACGGAGGACATCATGGTGCTGCCAGTACCGCACGAAAGGTATTCGATTCAGGATTTTATTGGCCAACCATTTACAAAGATGCTCAAAATCTTGTAAAGACATGTGATGCTTGCCAAAGAACAGGTAATATTTCTTCCAAAAACGAAATGCCACAAAATGGCATTCTTGTTTGTGAAATTTTTGATGTATGGGGACTCGACTTTATGGGACCTTTCCCACCATCGAAAGGAAACAAATACATACTTGTGGCAGTAGATTACTTGTCTAAATGGGCCGAGGCCGAGGCACTTCCAACAAATGATGGAAGAGTAGTGGTAAGATTTCTGAAAAAATTATTCTCTCGTTTTGGCACACCTAAAGCTTTAATAAGTGATAGAGGTACCCATTTTTGCAACCATCAACTTGAAATTTTTTTAACAAGATATGGGGTCTATCACCGGGTTTCGACAGCATATCACCCTCAAACAAACGGACAAGCCGAAGTGACTAATAGAGGGTTAAAACGAATACTCGAAAAAACCGTAGGGTTAAATAGAAAGGAATGGGCTGATAAATTAGATGATGCTTTATGGGCTTTTCGAACTGCTTATAAAACAACGATAGGTACAACCCCATATAAGCTAGTCTTTGGAAAAAGTTGTCATTTACCAGTAGAAATTGCACACAAAGCCTACTGGGAAATCAAAAATGTAAACTTAGATCTAGAATTTGCTGGTAAAAATCGTTTTTGTCAAATAAATGAATTAGACGAGCTTAGGAATTATGCATACTCAAACTCCGAGATTTATAAGGAAAGAATGAAAAATTTGCATGACAAACATATTAAACCTAATGAATTTCGGGTAGGAGATTTAGTTCTTTTGTTTAATTCACGACTTCGATTGTTTCCTGGTAAATTAAAGTCTAGGTGGTCAGGACCTTTTTCCGTCACCCATATTTTTCCACACGGTGCAGTAGAAATTAAACCTCGAAATGGGCCACCATTTAAAGTCAATGGCCAACGGCTGAAACTCTATCAAGGATTTATGGAGGATGAGGAAGAAGAGATCTCGCTTCAAACCATGGAAGAATAAAAACATCATGCCTGGTAAGTTACGAACGATTGAGACGACAAAATAAAGCGGTAAGTTTTCTAAACCGTAGCTTATGGGAAAAAGGGGCACTCACACGCGCACGTAAAAAAAAAAAAAAAAACAAAAAACTGCTCGGCACGAGGCCGTGTCCGCTGGACACGGGGCCGTGTTCGCGCTGCAGACGGGATAAAACCCCTTTTTCAAAACAGTTTCTTCATTCCACACGCCCCGTTTCCCCACAAAAGCTCTGGTTCCAGGCGATTTTTCGCGAAATTTCGACATCTCTTACCGATCTAACAACGTCAAGGTATGATTCTATCACTCTTAGCAGTTAGATTAGTTACTTGCATGAAGTTAAAACACCACAAATTTGGGGAAAAATCTAGGGTTCTTGATGTTCATCCGGATCGAACCTAAAATTTTTGCCTAAATCTGTTTGCATTTAGTTAGATTAGTGTTAAGGGAAGTAAATACACTTAGATTGTTCATAGATTCACCCGATTTCTTACAAAAACCCCAAACCCTTGTTCTTGAACCGAAAAAGATAAAATTGATAAGGTAAACGGGATATTTTGGGAAAAACGGTGTTTAGGGTTTTATTTTCGGGGGAAACCGCACCTATTGGGCCAAAAATTTTCAAGTTTTCGAAACCGGGTCGAAAAATGAAGTTTTTAAGTAACAGACCTCTGGACACGGGGCCGTGTCCGCTGGACACGGGGTCGTGTCCAGCCCGCTGTTTGCAGTTTTGTCCGAAAACATTTCTGTTTCGTGCTAATTTTTGGTGTATTCTTTCAGATGGCAAAATTCACAAGGTTCAATGCAAATGAGCTTGATGCAAGGGCAAGGTATGAGGTTCTTCAAACAAGACCCGAAGAGTACCCCAGGAGAGCTTGCACGGATCTGTTAACCTTGGTAAACCAGCTGAACCGATTCAACAACATCGTTACGGGACCACTAGCTGTTGCATTAAACACTAGGCTTCGGTCGGTGCATCAATGCACCATGGAGTTCTACAGTACCTTCAACTTCAATTCAAGGTGTGACCCATTCAACAATGAAGGGGTTGTATTTCGGTGTGGAGGGACAATGTACTCGATCTCCATGGCACAGTTTGGAGCCATAATAGGTCTATACCAAGAAGAGGAATCGGGAAACGAAGAAAATACCGGGGGATTACGAGACTTGGAGGGAAATGAAAGACAAGCCGCATGGGCTCAAATCGGTGAAGGAATCTATGACCCTCGTAGCACGAAGAGTACGAAGCTAAGGGATCCGCTCTATAGCTACATTCACAGGATCCTCACCTACTCTCTAAACCAACGTCACGACAGTAGCGGTGTTGTAGGGTTGAAAGATTTGGTTGTCCTCCACTGTATCCACAACCAAAAGCCTCTCGATGTTCCGTATCTCCTGTTAAGAAACATGCATCTCAATCGCCTTGCTCGAGCTCCAACGCCTATCTTCTTCGGAGGATGGGTGTACCGTCTTTTTAAGCATTACACGCAAATTCCAAGAGCCTTTGAAAGAAGCCCATGGTCGGGACGAGTTGACTACCACATTTGCCGAGCCATGAACTTACTCTATGAGGCGGAAGACGGAACAGTGAGTTTCCAAAGAACGCAAGGCTATGCATGGAACCCACAGGAGGCCCTAGTTCTTCACGCACCACCTCCCCACCACCAGTATCCACCCCATGGTGATCCGGGTCAATCCTCCTCACAAGGAGGCGGTTTTCCTAATTTTCAAAGCTTACATGATCTTATGCAGGAAAACCTCATGTGTACCAGGAACGCCTACAACCTCGCCAACAACACATACCACCGGGTCGGAGCTATCGAACGCAACATCAACGATATACAAGACGATCTCGGCAGCATCCGGGAGTACATGGCGGGGCATGGGGATGGAGGTGATGAGAGCGATGAAGATATGGAGTAGAGGGTTTGGAGGAGCAGGAGCGGGTTGATGGCGAGCCCACAGGTTTAAGTCCCTTTATCTATCGAACGATTGGTGGCCTGCGTGCCAGAAGTTGAACAATTTACCTTCCTTAAACATTTTTATTTTCCGTTTTATTTTTCTTTTACTTTATGCTTGGAACAATTAACTGTGGTAATGTAGGATGTTTGTGTTGCTTGGTGTGGTATTAAGTGATGAAACAGGTACAAACCAAGGCTTGGGGTGCTAAGCCTCAGCACTTATAGGGCCAGGATGGAAAACCGGAGGAAGAAACCTGTTTTTCAGGCTTTCAGACTGTTCACACGGGGACGTGTCCAGCCAACACGCCCCCGTGCTCACCTCCCAGACCTGCTATTGGATTCTGTTCTGCAGAATTTTGTCAGACACGTGGCCGTGTCCAGTGGACACGGGTCCGTGTCCACCTTCTGTAAGTTCTTGTTACTGGCACCTGAACACGGGGTCGTGCCCACTCAACACGGGGCCGTGTTCAGTGCCCAGTGACACAAATTTTTGCTTTTTAAAACACTATTTTACACATCTAATCAACCTAAAAGTTTATTTTTGGGACACATTGAGGACAATGTGTAATTTAAGTGTGGGGGGGATGCTAAAACCTTGAATTTTGCAAGTCCTAAATACAAGCCTTACACAAAACTCTATTGGAACCGCTAATCACCCCAATTTTTTTTCAAAAATTTCATTTTTTTTACTTGTCTAGGTTTAACTCGGGAAATTCAAGTTCTCAAAAAAAAAGGTTATATTTTTACAAATTTACAACCGATAGCGTAGTGATAAAAAGAACCAACATAAGAAAATTATGAAAAAGGCATAGCAAACTTATTTAAAATTTGATTATATATACTTGATCACATAAAAACCCATTCCCACAAAAGTGAGTTTTGAGCCTTTATTGAGCACACAATTACATATCATTTGACTAAATGCTCATTTTTCGTTTCTTGTGTGAATAGCCGCTTGGTTCTTACGACTCTAGAACTTGCCATGACAATACATTCCCGGTCCTTATCAACTTAAACCCGAGTAAGTAAATGATGGAGGCATTAGGACTAACCCTTTTTATTTCTACACCATTATTTTTCTTTTTCTTTTTCCACTTACCCAAAAATCCCCCTAGTTAGCCTCTTTGAGCCTAAACCTTTTCATTTCATCACCCAAACAAAAAACCCTTTTACCTACCAAAACCTTTTTCTTTTTTTAACCCTTTATTTTAGTAACAAGTTCGGTTCTTCGAAAAAAAAATGTGATAATGATGAAGCAAAAAGAAAATAAACAAACAAGTTAATCAAAAAATAACTTAGTTTGAATAAAAGCTTCATCAAAATAAAAAGTTGCAAAAATACGAAAATCGACACTTGTTACGCTTTTAGCCCTTTTTCTACTAACCACTAACCCAACCACCTACCTTTAACCCTAGCCTAACCCTTAACCCACAAAGTCCTCTTGATATCTACAAAGGTATAAAAGTTAAAAAGGAGGAGGATTGATTTCTTGGCAAGCCTATGGTAGGAATAAGTTCCATGCCGCTCTCGAGTGATTCACTAAAAATACACCTTCGGCCGAGTGTGAGTGATTTCCCCGTGAGGTATGTGAACTTGTATATAAATAGAATTTTAAAAAAGCATGTTATGCCCAAATAAGTAATTTCTTTTATGAAAAGTTCTAAATAAATCATTACGAATAGGAGTGTAAATAAATAAAAATAAAACCCAAAAAGATCTTGGAAATCCCGACACTCTACGACAAGCCCAAAACCTTCTCTTCTACCTATTCCATTTGAGAGTGTAAGCCACATATTAAAGAGTTTTGCTTGAGGACAAGCGAAAGTTCAAGTGTGGGGGTATTTGATGTATGTAAAATGCAACATATAAATTACATCAAATGAGGCATAAAACTAACCCTTTTTAAGTACTAATATTGGAAAAAGAGTGTTTTTGTCTTCCTTTTGTATTTTCAGGATTAAATGAGCTCAAAAACGCAAAAGAAGCAAAAAGACAGCTAAATCCAACATAAATACAAGAAAAGGAATATTAGTGGACTGCCCGACCCCTCAACGGCACCTTCCAAAGCAAAGTAGAGAAATCAGAAGACTGAACACGCCCCGTGCTCAGCCAGCACGGGGTCGTGCCCAAGAAGCAGCAGAAAAGACAAATCTATAGAAGCTTCTATTGCCCATCACGGGGCCGTGCTCAGCGGACACGGGGGCGTGTCGAAAGTACAGCAGGCGCATTTATTGTAATTGCGAATTACAATTAATGAGGAGAGAGATTGTCAGACGGACACGGGGCCGTGCTCGGCGGACACGGGGCCGTGCCCAGCTCTCTGTTCAGCCTATAAATAGGAGTGCTTGGATTCATTTCATCTCATCCCTTGGCACACCACCTCTCTCACACTTCATCCACCACCCACCACCATCACAACACCATCATCCACCACCATCATCCATTGTCCATCGTAGAGTGTGTGAGTCGTCTCGGGATCCAAGATTGATCGTAAGAGTTCTTGACAATCAAGGCCATGTTTGCCTAAGTCTCTTACATCACTTGGTGAAGACAAAGTGTCTAGTATAATACTTTTTATTTCTAATCTTTTGCACTTTTTATTTGGTTTTGTATTAATGACTTTAATAACTAGTTACTTATGTTGAAGGTGATCTTTCCTTATCGTTTGTCCGTGGTGTCTTGGCATTATTTTACTGTCTATATAAAATAAAGGATTTTCACCATTCATATCTCCACGGTCTATATGGAGATATGTTGGCTACCTGGTCGGGGGTTAAGGGAACGGTTTGGTAAAGGTCTTGCCATTGTTCAGCGTTTAGAGGTCCTGCAATGGACCTGGGTCAAATTTAGTAGGACCTCCTTCAATACTTCACGGTATTAGATGGCGGGGGTCCAAACTCTTTGATCCCCTCATAAGTTAACTACTATTAATACTATAACCCGGCTATTTAGGACTGTATCCCTGCTGACTCAGACTACTTAGCCGATGGTAACGTCACCGCCAAAAGCGGGGCCTACCACAATACTGCATTAATAACTTAATTCATTATCTTCCAATAATCCACCCTTTTAGGATTGTATCCCTGCTGACTCAAACTAATGGGGTGAGGGTAACGTCACCTTCAAAAGAGGGGCCTACTACAATAACTAAGATAATCTCTTAATTATGTGCAAAAGTGCGGAAATAATCAAAGGTTATACTAGATACGAGTCGGAACCAAGTGATTCATCTTGTCTATCTGTTTTTTTTCTTTTATTTTTATTTTCAGCATTTTAGTTAGTTTTTAATTTTCTTAGTTTAAAACATTTTTTCTAAACTTTTATTTTGGTTAGACGTTGAGGATAAACCGGTACTAAAAGCTCTTGTGTCCTTGGACGACCTCGGTATCTTACCAACGCTATACTACACTCAAGGATGGGTGCACTTGCCCATATGTGTGTTTAGTGTTAGTGAAATATCGTGTTTTATAAATTTAAAACTTGGCTAAAATAAGTGTTAAAAAGGGCTTAAAATATACACCTAATATATATAACACTTCACACGCATCACGCACAATGTCCAAAATGTACGTACGAATTCTTTCCACTCCTTGTCAGAGAATTTCCTCTTGCTGTTCTTATTAATATTTTGTTGAATATGGAACCGACAAAGATACTTATGCGCTTTTGGAAAAACTTGTTCACACGCGTTCATTAGCGCAAAATCCCTGTCTGTTAAAATCACGCGCGGTTCCATACATCCTACCAGCATAGACTTGATCCTCTGCAACACCCATAGGTAGTTCTCTGACTTCTCAGCGGAAATTACCGCACAAGCAGCCGTAAACGATTTGTTTGTCGACGTCATGCCTACGACCTGAACAAATGGCAGGTTGTACATGCACTACGCCAAAAACTACCTATGGCCACACATATGGCCAAACCGTCCAGCCACACTTTTGATTAAATGTGTGGCTAAAGATGATTTCTAACATTTGAAAAAATCTTTAGCCACACTTAAAGAATAAATTGTGACATTTACTAGTCACATTAAAAAAAATGTGGTCAAATGCGATCTACAACCATGGTAATTGTTTTAGGTGACAAAAAACACATGTTTTTGAAACCTTTAGCCACATTTTAAGAAAAAAATTGTGACATTTATTAGCCACACTGGAAATGTGTAGCCAAATGTGATCTATGGCCATGGTATTTTTTTAAGATGTGGCTAAAAGCACATCTTTAAAAAAAACTAAGACATTTAGTAGCCACGCTAAAAAGCTATGGCTAAATATGATCTACGGTCACAATATTTTTGTGATGATGTGGCTAAAAGAATATATCTGGCTACATATAATTTTTTTATGTGACCAAAGGTTAGGTAATAGTCATACTCAAAATTATAAGATTTCATGGTTTTACATAAACATTCATCACATCATTGTTACTTAGTTACTTTTGTGTGACGGATTGATAACAAATGTCATAGAAAATATATGTGACCAAAATTTAAATAATAATTACACTTAGAATTATAAGATTTTGATATGGCTTAACAATTAGTCTCACCTTTGCCACTTTATTTTTCTTTTATGTGACAAAATGATAGCAAATACCACAAATAAAAAGAAAATTGTGTGACCAAATAACATACAATAGCCACACTTTATACATCTATAAACTTTTAATCATCTCATAACTATTCGTCTATTCCCACCTATCTGTTCTTGGTTCCAATTCGAGAACATCGACTATGTGAATCCCTTTTATCTATGTGATTAATTTTCTGGATTAGCAGTACTTTCTCAAACGTATATGTTTAATTTTCTGTTCGTCCGTACCGGAGATGAGCTCGGTTTCCGAATTCTTCGATTATAAGAGTTTTAGATCTGCAAGTTGAGTTCGAGTGAAGCAAATCTGAGGTTTGGTTCTAATTGCAGGCTACGGGGATTGGAAAAATCCAGTGATCCCGCCTCATATTGCGACCGGAAAAGGTAATCCCTGGTTTCTTGTTCATCTTTCGGTTCATATCATATTTCTAGGGTTTCATATTGGGGGAATTCAAACATATTGAATTATTACGTGGTTGAATAGGGGTTCTCTAAATGAAAGCAAATAAATTCTTAGTTTTTAGAATTAATTTCCTTGGATGTTATTTAACATTGGTTTGAAACTGAAGTTGATTTGGGTTTGTTCAGTGATTCAGGGTTCTTTTGGGGCTGTATGAAATTATGTTATAGAATTTGAAGGTTTTGACTTCTGATTTGTTTAGTAAACGTTAATGTTGTTTGATTGATGGAAAAAGTTGATGAACCCTAATTATAATAACCTGGCTTACAGAAGATTCAATTAGGATGCACTTATGGTAATTTGTTTAATACTTTATTAGTTGTTACACTTGTTTTAGTCTATGTTTTGTATTTTCTTGACCAACTGTTTGTACTGTCCATGTACCCTGTAAACATACATATTTTAGTGTTTTGGAGATGTCTTTTTTATATCTATATACTACCTTATTAAAGAAACTGGGTTTTCTACCCTTATCGTAATTTTACATTGTGCACATATTTTGAAGCAACGTGTACAAGAGAGTCAAGCTATTTTAGAGGGGGTAAACTTATGCATTATCCAAAATTTTAAGACACTTTAGGGGCATTTTAGAGATTTCGACACCTTTATAACCTATAATTAATACCATGGAGTGAGAGAGAGAGAGTAATTAAGAAACACGCGTCCCTTCTTCGTCTATTGAGAACACGCACCAGGCAAGAAGAAACGAACCAACACCATTGTAACCGAATGATTTTTAATGTCAATTATGTGAGATTGAAACCAATTTATGATTGTTACATATAGCTTCATCATATTCATACGAGGGCAGCGAAGTATAGGGGCCACGGATTCAAGGGGCTAGGGTTTCACGTAACGTTTCTGTTCCTTTTGGCCAAGTTCTTCGCCATCAGGCTCATCACAGGTTAGTTCATCCACTGTCTTGACGTCTCAATTGTTTTCTGGCATTTGTTGGTGTTGTATGAGAGTTTAGTTTTTCACCGAGTTTTCCAAATGATCGCAATACAGAGGTTAGATATCTTTTGTGTTGTTTTTATGTAAGATAACTGTATAAGAATGTATAGAATACTTATTTGGCATCAAGCACACTAGAAATTTACTCTATGAAGACATGAAACTAATAAGACCTATCGTTAAGTGAGATTGAAAGATCATATTCAGAAACCAAAGTTATATTTCTCTAGAGTTAACTCTTTGATTATTTTCAGTTATTAGAGTTGCAGCCCAGTCAGAATCATCTTGGTGGTGCCCATCTTAGTGGTCACAAATGATAGGGAACATAAGAGAAATGCCACTGAAGAAGAAATATTTGCAGATACAGGTATGATTGAAATCACGGCAACCACACTAGCCGGTCTTGGTACCTCACCCCTAAAATTCACCCACAATTGACTATTGGTTATGCTATGATGAATAAAATCATATAATTTGAAATGTTAAGAAACAAACTATACTATTATCGTAGACCGAAGTCCATCTGTGAAATGGGAAGATGTTGTTTAGATACTATCATATTATTCATATTCTGGTTGTTAATTACTTTACTGCTGGTTACTTTTTATTTTGCAGAAACACTTTTGCTGATTGCTGATTGTGATTGCAGCTAGCCTTGAAAAAGCGAAACAAGCATAATTTGCTGGAAATGTTACAGGTATTGTATTTTCTTTTTGGCAATTAGGATACGGTATGCGCCAAATGGGAAAACGGGATGCGCCGTGATTGCTGCTTCGTGATTATAAAACAGAAGAGGTTTTAACAAGAGCCTCAAGGTTATAACCTTTATAAACATTCTTCTCTTAATCTTGTTTAATTTTTATTTGTTGATTGTAACAACAAAATATTTGGTTATATTTTTCCGGTAACTGGTTTATGATGAATATAGAGACAAGCAGGTTATCAAAAATACCAGATAAAGTCTGTGGTGAAATAGATCACTACTTTGTAGATGCATCCTTCGTACCTTGTTTAATGTTTTATAAATATTACTAATCTATAGTCCTGACCCATTTGATATTTTGGATTATTTTTCATGCAGCCAAGATGGAGTGATTTGGATGTCAACTAGCATGCTAATTTTTTGAAGCATACCGGGTGGATCCTAGAGGTAAAGCATCTTCACCATACAACTACATGAATACAATCACCAGTTACATTATCTCGACAACCTTACATGTTCGTTATCACACAATTACACATATAACATGGTAAGGGCTGCATGATTTAAAGAAACAATTAGAGGCCCGGTTCGAAGAGTTTTGATGAAAGTTATGGGTTAAACCACCAACTTTGGTTTAGGAAAATTACAAACCAAAACGACAGGTTGAGTGGGTTGGCTAGACTGGCCGGTTTTAGCAATTTAGCAGTTTGGCGGTTCTAACTGATTTTTTTGAGATTGATAGTTTTTACTTTGTATTACAGATTTTATGGTGAAAAGATGTTCATGAATATAAATACATATAAATAACTGCATGTTCCAAAAAGTGAAAGTTAAACAGGTGGTTTGGTTGATACAGCCGGTTCCAAGGTTCAAGCCGGTCAAACTATTTAACACACCACCATAACAAATAACCTACAAACGTCATACACTGATACACCCACCACAAACGCCAAGCCCGAGCCTGACTGGGTTGAGCAAGGTTCGTCATGTTTTTATGAAGCTCAAGCTCGGCTCGAGCCTATTTATTTGAGCTTGAGCTCGGCTCGCAAGAAAAAAAACTCGAAGCTCGAGCTCGGCTTGAGCTATTTTGAGAACAACCTCAAACGAGCTAAACTCGGCTCGAGCTCGCTTCAAGTAGCGTTTAAACGAGCCAAAGCTCGGCTCGAGCTTGGCTCGCCATCATTATTATATTATATATAAAAAAAATACTTAAATTATGTTTGGGTTCATTTAGGCTTGCGAGCCTAAACGAGCTTGTATGTCAAACTCGGGCTTGGGCTCGGGCTCATTAAAACTCGGCTCGTTCGAGCTTTTAACCGAGCTGATCACGAGTAGCTCGAGCCTTTGGGCTTGTTTACACCCCTAATAACCGAGCATCTGATGGTTGAAACTTACAACCTCAAATAGCATAAGCATGTTCAAACACTATCTCCAACAGCCTGTTTTATTACATTTATCTTATTATGATTATATCACGTAATAACCTCTCGTTCACATATCCAAACACCGCCATAAAATGCATCAGGAGAGACGATACTGGATGGTCTCTTGCGGATGCAGATGCAAAACGTCAGGAAATACACATAACTTCAGCAATGAAAGTGAAAACGTTAATATGGATTCAGTTTTTTCACCAATCGATTTAGATAAATTGTTTGCATGCTTGTCAATTTCTGGTGGTCTGTGTGTGTCTACATTAAAATTATCATAATCGTTTATTGCAGGCAATCAACATGAGCATCCGCCTGTTATGCATCCTGGGGAGATGGGTACCCCAAGAATCTCATTACCGGTGTTTGTTCTTGCTTCATACAAGTTAGAAGCACCTCTATGGATCAACAATGAAGGTGTATTGCTAACAGATCTATTGCAGGCAGCCGACAGTTGGTTGGCAAATCTTCAGGTCAATCGCCGAGATTTTCATTTCTTTCCTTTTCTTTTCTTTTCTTTTTGGGATTGAATAACGAACACTCATAGTTACCTTCATTCAGTTAATGTCTGTTGACCTGGACGGCCCAGTTCAAACTCAAATGGTTGTACTACTTTTCAGAAGTTCCTTAGGACTTGAGTACCATGGAAACACGAGAATTGAAGTGGTGAAACCCGCCAGCAGAAGACGTTTTTTTTGTTCGAACTGAAACAGGATGTGTGTTAGGGATGGGGCTAGATCAAAGTAATAGTGCACACATGGTTGACGACGGTCTATTCGCAAAACTGCAATGGAGTTTGCACCTTTCAGTAATCCACACAACGTATACGACATTATATTCGCAAGAGTAGCAAATTGGCCAGCTTTAGCATGTGTTATTCAGCTCAACTCTATGGTCTACTATGTATGTTGAGATTATTTGGAGCTATGTTAATTCTGTTGTGTTTGCAGATTGTTTGATTTGTACATGTATTACCCAATAAAACTTAGTTCGCTATATTCGTCCCTTACAAATATTAATTCATCATATTTTGGCATGTTTGACTCGTTTCAGTTTAAAATGCTATATTATTACCTGTTTAATATTAGTTCACTGCATTTTGGCATGTTTGACCCGTTCCATAATAAATTGCTATAGTTTGATCCGTTTAATATTATATCATTACATTTGGCGCGTTTGACACGTTTCATTTTTAAATTGTTGTATTTTGACGTGCTAAGTTTGTTTTATTTTGACCCGTTAAAGCGGTTCGGGTGGGAACGGTACGGGTTGAAACGGTTCGCGTCGAAACAATTCGGGTCGAAAAGATTCCCTATCTTCCCATATACATAAATATCATTTTCAATTACAAAAGCGACTACAAGACCAAATATGAGAATTGAATTTTCATATTAAGTGTGCTTTTTAAAACGACTATTATTCATAGATGGCACACTATTTCTATATAAAAGTTTAAAAAAAATTGGTACTACATGTGACTTGTTACAACCTATACAGACAAGTGTAGGTAGAGGTTCTAATATTATCATAACAATCCAACCATTCAGACGACTGTAGGCAGAGGTTATAATATTATCATTCAAAACATTACAATTAAGCACTTTTACATATTATTCACTAAATAAAAAACAAAGAAAATGACTAATGTAATGATAACCATGACATAGTTCAATCGGCGTTACGTAAAACTATACCGCTACAGTCGGTTCTGTAATAATCATCGCGGGATTCATTACCCATGTCAAGTAGATCTACACGTGGCAATATATTATCATTCTGAGGAAAAATTACAGTACTAAATTCCTCATCAACATCGTCATACGAATCTCTATAGTTTTTGGGAGGTGTCATAAAGACAATAGACATTTTTTTATCCAGCTGGTCTTTAACATAAAACACCTGTCGTGCTTGTGAGGCCAATATGAACGGATCATCCTTGTGGCCTAATCTGTTAAGTTCAACCAACGTGTAACCAAGAGTATCTTGTTTGACCCCATTTCTATTTTCAACCCAGTCGCACAAGAAAAGAGGAATTCTTTTAATATGATAATCTAGTACCCAGATCTCTCGTAATACCCCATAATAGAAGTTTTTTCTGTAGGTTACTACTTCTTTAGAAATGTGCATGTCAGTTGCCTCTACACCAACCCCACTGTTTTGGTAAACTCCACCGTCACGAGATTTTGTACGAAATGTATAGCCATTGATTTGATATACATCGTATTTTAATACGTTGCTGTGTGCTCCATTTGAAATCCACTTTACGGTTTTTGATATACTTTCTGTGGAAACCGCTAACTCTTTTTCAACCTAAATTTCATTACTAGGATGAGATTCACCTTGCACAAACTACAATAAAGGAAAAACTAATATTATGCTAAAATTTAAATTACCTTGTTACGTAACCAGTGACCAAACGTTGTGTTATGCTCTTTCTCCAGCCACGCTTGTGGTTTACCACCATGTCGGTTTTTCAAAAAGGTCATGTGTTGTCTACAAGTACATAAATTAGTATCATATTTGATAGATTCTAATGTAAAAAAAAAAACATGTTTGTTATACTTACTCAATATAAGGCACAATTTTGGGCGTATTTTGCAATACATAGAAATGTGCTTTCAAGGAGAGTTCCGGAGAAACCAGAACTGGTTTACCGGCTGACAAAGGATTTCCTTCCCCGTTATCATTTTCAGATGTCTTATACTTATATGGTGGAATGCCAATAGTCTTCATGTTTTTTTGGTATTCGCTGAAAAACTCAATTGTTTCTTCTGCAATATTCTCCTCAGCAATGCATCCTTCTGGATAAGTTTTGTTTCGCACATGCCCTTTAATAACCTTCATGCACCTTTCAAAGGGATACATCCACCGAAAGCATATTAGCCCGCATAATTTTACCTCCCTAGTAAGGTGCACAGTTAAATGAATCATAATATCGAAAAAGGATGGGGGAAAATATTTCTCGAGCAGACACAGTGTCACACAAAGCTCTTCTTGCAACTTATCTAGTTCTTCTACCTTGATTTCTTTGCTACATATTGATTTGAAAAAAAAGCAAAACCTGATAATAGCATATCTTGTGGGTTCCGGCATGATAGACCGTATTGCAATGGGCAAAAACTGTTGCATAAGCATATGATAATCATGTGATTTAAGTCCCACAAGTTTCCTATCCTTTCGATTCACCAAACTAGAAAAATTAGAACAATACCCTTGTGGAACCCTTAAGTTGTATAATGTTTCACAAAACTTTTCTTTTTCATCTTTCGTTAATGTGTAACATGCTGCAGGAAGTATTGTTTTGTTGCCTTGTGTTTTAGCCTGCAACTCTTGTTTTAACCCAAAATGCGCCAGATCCAATCGAGCATTCAATCCATCTTTCGTCTTTCCTGGAACGTTTAGCAATGTTCCGACAATACTCTCAGCCACATTCTTTTCAATGTGCATGAAATCAATACAATGTTGGACACAATTATACCGCCAATACCTAAGTCGTCGATACCATATCTTGAATTTCTTCCAATAGGTCGGTTCTTTATGTCCGGAATTTGAACTATCACCCTCTTTTGATGTGTTCCTTTTTCTCTTAATTGTCTTCCCCCCTCTTCCAGTAGAAGTTTCTAGGATTCCTGATACTTTATCCTTAAATCCTTTCCCCCATATATTCTTAACGTATTTAACCTCGTTGAATATTTCTTCCCCGGTCATAGGATTTGCAGTAGTTCCCCATTCTTGTTTTCCATTGAACGCTTTCGTTTGCTTTCTGAAAGGATGGTTATATGGTAGATATCTTCTGTGACCAGCATAACTCTGCTTGGATGAGAAAGGAAGTCTACAACATTGAGTTTCTTTTCGACACACTACACAACCATGGAATCCACTATAAGGGCAGCCACATAGTGTACCAAGAGCAGGGTAATCATTAATCGTCCATAAAACAACTGCACGTAGGATAAATTTTTCTTGTGTATAGGCGTCATATGTTTCAACTCCTTCTTCAAATAAGAGTTGTAGATCATCAATCAAAGGATCCAAAAACACATCAATATCGTTTCCAGGCGTTCCCGATATTAGTACCGAAAGCATGATAAACCTTCTTTTCATACACAACCAAGGCGGAAGGTTGTAAATGACAGCTAAAACCGGCCAAACACTATGATTTCTATTACCTCTATTTACGTCAATTAGACCAGTCATTTGGGCCCATGATGGTTATTTGGGTTCTTAAAGGTCAATTAGGCCCAATGAAGGTCAGTTAGGGTTGTTGAGCTCAATGATTGTCAACTAGGCCCAATGACGGTCAATTAGACCCAACGATGGTAAACTAGGTTCAATGAAGGCCAGTTAGAGTTGTTGAAGCTCAGTGATGGCCAACTAAGCCCAGTGGTGATCAAATAGACCCAATTATGGTCAATTAGGCCCAATGAAAGTTAGTTAGGGTTGTTAAACTCAATGATGGTCAATTAGGCCCAATCATGGTCAATCATTAGTGTCTTAAAGAAACGAGGACGGTTTCCGATCGGAATGGGTTTCGAGCCGACACAAGTATCCGCACGAGACGGGTTACGGCACGAAACGGGTTCAGTTCAAATTGAGTTTCGGGCCGAGACAGGTTTCGGCACGACGCAGGTTTTGGATCGGAACGGGGTCGGTTCGGGTTGGGTTTCGGGCCGACACGGGTTTTTGCACGGGACGGGTTTCGGATCGCAACGGGTTTTGGAACGACACGAGTTTCCGCACGAGACGAATTTCGGGTCGGGGCGGGTTTCGTACCATTTCGACCCGTACTGTTTCGAATCGAACCGTTTTGACGCGAACCATTTCGACGCGTACCGTTTCGACGCGAACCGTTTCGACGCGAACCGTTTCGACCTGTACCGTTTCGAACTAACGCGACCCGTTTCGGCGCGAACCGCTTCGACCCTTACCGTTTACCGTTTCGACAAGTACCATTTCGAACCGAACATAAGGGGTAAAACGACACCGGTTAAAGCCAATTTGGATGACTCGTGATCTGACATTCAAATTTTATACTACTCGTCACAATTTCAAAACATATCCCACCGTCACAATTTTAAAATTTACTTAAAAAACACAAATGTATATAATAATATCATATTTATTGTTAATTTGTGTAATATATGAAAAATATATTACACATTCCTAAAAAATTTTAATTTCCCACCACTTCCCCTAAAAAAATTTAATTTCCCTCCTCTTTTCTCCTGTGTCACCTTCCTAAAACATTAAAACATGTTAATTTTTATTTTCCCCCTATTTTCCTTTAACCCTAAATAGATTCCCTCCCAAAATTCATACCCAGATCTCATCTCGTACTGATACCCCTCTTCTCTTTTTGGCTAATCTCTCCTCTGATTGAAGGCCAACCGAAGGAAGAGGAACATAAATCGGAAGACATCCGATTCTAGACCTTAATCGGAGCTCTGAAAACCAATTAAGGATTGAGGTGGTTAAGGTAAGTGCAAGAACCCTATTTTCTTCGTATTTATTCAAAAAGTGTTTTATGGTTGTTTATTCAGACCTGTAAGCAGTAGTGTATTTATTTTGAATTTGATCTGAATATATCAGAATTTTTTGCAGAATTAGGTGGTTTAACCATCAAAAGAATGCTCTTAGGTGGTCCATAAATTTGTTTTCAAAACTAGGTAGGTCACTGAATCAAACAGCGACCTTCTACACCTCCTCTGACACATCCTGCAATAAAGTTAAGGTCGCTGTTTGGCTTTACAATGTTTCCTTAAGGTCGCTGTTTCATCTTACAAAGTAACATAAGGTCGCTGTTTGGTTTGTATAAGTAACATAAGATCGCTGTTTCAGTTTGCAATGTATTTATGGTCGCTGTTTCATCTCATAATCTAAAGCTAGATCCATGTTTCAGCCTGAATTGTATAAGAAGGTTGCTGTTTCAGATTGGATAGCAATATAAGGTTGCTGTTTCAGATTGAAATGTAATACAAGATTGCTGTTTCATCCGGAAATGTAAACAAAGATTGCTGTTTGGGATGTATATGTAAATTAAGATCGCTGGGAATGAATTATAATAGAAGTTGCTGTTTGTGGCAGAGCTCCATGTGACCTTTTTATGAATTTGGCATTAAAGCAAGATGCAGCAGAATAAAGTGGTCTTCCTCTTTCCATGCGCATACATTAGGCTCTTCGGTATGGTGACGGAGATGAAGACGGGACGGGATGAAGACGGAGGGGGCGGGATGGGGTGACGGAGAGGACGTCGGAGAGAGAAGAAAGGGGGCCCACCATTTGGATCGTCCTCAACGTCGATATTCCGACGTTGAAGACGGGGACGGAGCTCGACGGGAGGGGGGCGGGATGGGGTGACGCCGGCGTCGGCCGGAGACGGGGTGGACGACGCCACCATACCGACCAGCCTAAAAAGCATTCATACAATGCATGCAAGCTTGGTGATATGACAACTCCCTCATAAATCAAATTCTGTATTATATTTAAATCTGTTCGTGTAAGGTTTGCACACTGTTTGTGTACAGTAGCCTACATTTCATTCCAAATTTGAGCAGAAGATAGTAAGCATGATTAATTCAAACAGCGACCTTGTGATATATATCAGTTCCAAACAGCGACCTTTCCTACATATATATATATGAAACAGCGACCTTGTGATATATAGCAGTTCCAAACAGCAACCTTGTAAGAACTTCAGCTTTATTGCAGGATGTGTCAGAGGAGGTGTAGAAGGTCGCTGTTTGATTCAGCGACCTACCTAGTTTTGAAAACAAATTTATGGACCACCTAAGAGCACTCTTTTAATGGTTAAACCACCTAATTCTGCAAAAAATTCTATATATCACTAGTTGGAACTGTTGTTTGACATGAGTTATAATTGAAACTGTTGTTTATGATCTTTCGAATTGTGAATTTGATGTGAATATATCAGTAGTGTATTTACTGATCTTCAAGACTCCTAAAGATAAATTCACCATCTAACTTTGTTTCAATCTTTTGGTTGTGTGATTTGTCTCTGAGAATCATATGAAATTGTGATAAGTCTTGTGAACTGATGAGAGGTTTGCGAATTAAAGGTGTAGATCTGTTATATAATTGGACAGTATGCGTGCTTGTGTTGGTTGGTTTTTTTACTTTGAAGGAGTTGCTGTTGGCGAATTGAAATGGGAATAAGGGAGGTAGTCTATGTGGTTTTACAGGACAAATAGAGGATGTGAGTTATTAGTGTCTGGATCCTTTAAGAATAGGTTGCTGTAAGTTCTTTGATGGCGTTAAATGTGCTGGGTTTTGGACTTTTGGTTGTGTTTTTATTAAGCCTGATTATAATCTCTTCAGAAAATTGCAGGCCATGCTCTTGTTAGTTGTTACATGTACTTATGTTGTTACTGGCTGCTAAATGTTTGTATTATTTTATTACTGCACCTTCATGCTTCTCTCATAACAGGCATTGTATCCCATATAATGTTCAGGGCCTCTAAATTAGCATCATAGATGTATAGAAAACATTTATGTTATTTCATTATCATGTCATTTGGACGTAACTAGGGGTGCTAAACGGGTTGTGTTCGCGGGTTGGCAGGTTCAACCCGACCCGAACCCGAAAATTTTATATGAACCCGAACCCGACCCAAACCCGAAATTGTGTCATACCAATGAACCCGAACCTGCCCCGAATATTCGTGGGTTGACCCGAACATGACCCGTTCTAACAAGAACCATTTAACCCGGTTCCAAACCAGTTTTAAACGGTCCGGTTCCAGTTCTCATTTCTGGAAAATTTATTCATTCTCTTTATTGTATATAATAACAACTTTTGTCAAACTCATTTCTAGCATCATGGAAGTTGAAGAAGAAATCATGGAAGTTGAAGAAGAAAGCGATTTCTCGGATAGGGATTCGACAGGTGAATCTGAAAGCGATTTCTCGGATATGGATTTGACAGCACACAAAACAAAAACACCGAAGAGGGGGTTGACCAGGTTACCAAAAATGCGAACAACATTTACAAACTCGGGTGGAAAAAAACACAAAGTTACATTTGATGAATTGAAGAAGTTTTCTGGGGAATATAGATCAGAATTTTCAAGTTTTTTGGGAGACCTAGTAAGAGAATATGTCGGATTTAGGTTTTTAGCGTGGAAAACAGTGCCAACAGAAGTAAAGGATAAATTGTGGGAGGAAATAACGGTTAATTCTTTTCTCTTAATTATAAATGTATTTTTACATTTTCATGTGACTAACATACAACTTGTATTATATATTGCAGCGTTTTTATGACATTGATGCATGTCGTAGGCGTTTTGTAATGACTCGGCTTGGTGAACTGCTTCGAAATTTTAGAAGAAAAGTGTATGCGGGATACATAGTACCTAACTTAGGTAAACCAAAGAAACTTGCACGAATTCCTAAGAGGTATCGTTCAATGGTGGAGCAAACAGACTGGGACAAGTTTGTAACATATACACAATCAGACGAGTTTAAGGTTTTAATCTTTTATTCTAATGTTCATCATTATTTTATTTTAAATATAATTTTAAACTCTAATGAAATAATTACAAATTTTGTTGTAAGGATGTGTCAAATAAGAGAAAAACAGCACGATCAAAAAACGTTTATGATCATCACTTGGGACGAGGAGGGTATGCTTATCTAAGAGACAAACTGGTAACTTCATTTCTTCAATTAAAGTTTGTTTTTTTTTTGTGCTTATAATGATTTTTTGTTTGTATGTCTGATGTGTGTGTCCGTTATTTTTGTTGTATATATTACAAGGTACAAAATAACGAACTTTCAGTTGATGAGATCCCCTCTCGTGCTTTAATGTGGAGGAAAGCAAGGGAAAACAAAAACGGAGAATACAAGAATGTTGATGTAAAAGACATAGCTAATAAAATAGTAAGTTCAACTTTAAACTTTTTTGGTTTATTTTTAATTACTATAATACATGTTTATTTGTTAACAATTTCTACAGATTGACACTGAAACGCAAATTAAAGATGGATCCGTGAACCTTGATCCGGGCACGGATGCACTCACATTAGTATTTGGCAAAGAAAAAGGTGGGTATTTAAAAGGTGTTGGTTATGGAGTGACTTCTAGTAGATATTGGCAGAGTCCTCGAACAAAAGGATCATCAAAAGAACGAATTGCACAACTGGAGTTTCAACTACATAACGAGAGACTTGAGCGTGGGAAAAAAGATGAACAAATTAAGACCCTTTCGATGCAGATGGCAGAAACAAATAACACACTTAATCAAGTTTTAGCTCATCTGGCTGCACAAGGACAAACATTACAAATATGTTCATTATCTGCAGACAAAATGTCACAAACACAAGTAAGTGACTTATTTTATTAGCAAATTAATACCTTAATAGTTTTCAAATGTGAACCATTGTTAGCTACCATAAATAGCAATCTATTTATATAAATTTACCATGTGCATTACAATTTTAGAAATTTTCCCTGTTTTATCGAATCGTATTATCTGTATTGCTTCCTTGTTACATTTTGTAGGTAAATTCTTTGGATAAACATGACGGATCAAAGCATAAGGCCAATGCTACCGCATCTAAAATAGTGCAAAAAGAAATGGCACCAACGGTAAGTATGATAATTTTTTTTTTTTTTATAATTTCCGATGTAATTATTGATATTTCATAACACACTTATTTGAATTGTAGGTAAAATCTATGAACAATAGTACTGGATCAAAGGACAATACTAATGTTACCACATCTAACATATCAAGTAAAGTAGTGCAAACAGAAGTCACTTCTCATGCTAACACTTCTAAAATGGTGCAAAAAGAAATGATAACGGTAAGTGTTTGACAATTTCGTATTTTTTATAGTTTTTATGTGTGATTGTTGATTTTCTATAACTTAATTAATTCAATGTTTTTAGGAAAATGTGAAAACTAGAAAAAAGGATCTTTTGTCTACGCAAGAGACTTCACTTCTTGGGACATCATCGCAGTTGGAATCACAAGAAAATATACATAATACACATTCAACAAATGTCCTAGAGGTATGTGTTACGAAATACATATTTATATTGATTTTAACCTTAAGATGTTAATATAAAATATTTTTTTTGTAGATCAAGTGTACTCTATATACTATAAATATGAACAACTGTGTGGCTTATGGTACAATTCATTTGTCAACGGGAAAACAAAGCATTCATGGAGTTCCACTACAAGATAATTGCTATAGAGTTTCTATTGATAAAGTTGTAAAAGAAGCAGCATTTTTACCGGTAGAATCATGTGAGGTCAAAACAGTTGGGGATGCACTAAATACTTTTGTTGCTTGGCCAAAATACCTTGTCAAAACTAGCGAAAAGGTTTGTTCTTTATTAATATATGATTAATTACTCTAGCTATTGATATTTGTTTTCATGCTTTTTGCTTCAGATACCAAATCTATCAAGCATTCAAACACAAAACTCTACAACTCAAGTCGCTAAAAAGCAAAAGAGACGTTTTACAACGCTAGATGGCATCAAAAAACAGGGAGCAAGAAGAACAAGAAAAACACTTTAAACTAGTACTTATTTTATGTTTACAATCATTTCCTTTTGCAACATTTGTAGATAGTTTTTTATTAGAAGTTTAGTTTTTGGTATTATCGTGCACAGATTTTGGTTTATTAATTTCAATATTATTTGGTTTTAGGTTTTCTCATGTTTATTATTGTTTTTTATTATTTGGATATACATGTGTGGCTAAAGGTTAGCCATAAGCCACACTTAAAAGCACAAAAGTTCATGTGGCTTTACATAAACATTAGCCACACCATTGTCATTTTATCTTTTTGTGTCACAAAATCATAGTAAACGTTATGTAAAAACAAATTATGTGTGACCAAAGATTAAACAATAGTCACATAGTAAAATTACAAATTTTCATGTGGCTTTACATAATTACTAGTCACATCATCGTCACTTTGTTTATTTTGCCGTGACGAAATGTTAGCAATTGTCATGGGTAAAAAGGATTATGTGTGACCAAAGGTTAGACAATAGTCACATTTAAAATTACAAAATTTCATGTGGCTTTACTTGATCATTAGTCACACCATCGCCATTGTGTTTATTTTGGTGTGACGAAATATTAGCAAACGCCATGGGTAAAAAATATTATGTGTGACTAAAGATTACACAATAGGCACACATAGAAAGAAAAAAAAATTCATGTGGCTTTACATAACTTTTAGCCACACCATCCTTATTTTGATTTTTTATGTGACAGCATGATAGCATCTATAATGCACAAAATGAATTTGTGTGGCCAAAGGTTAGATGATAGCCACACATAAAATCATAAAGTTTTATGTGGCTTTACATAATCATTAGCCACATTATCCTTACTTTATGTGACGAAATGATAGCAAATGTCATGAGAAAGTAAATTATAAGTGACCAAATGTTAGCCATTGCCACACTTAAAACCACAAAACTTCATGTAGCTTTACATAAACATTAGCCACGCTATCATCACTTTATTACTTTTGTGTGACGGAATAATAACATATGTCATGTGAAAAAAAAAAATGTGTGACCAAAGGTTAAACAATAGTCACACTTAAAATTACAAAATTTTATGTGTGACTAAAGGTTAGACAATAGTCACATATAAAATTACAAAGTTGTTTTTAGTGTCTAGAAATATTTTTTAGCCACAGTTATAGTAAACAGATGTGACTAAATAATAAAACGGTCACACTTACAGTGAGTTCATGTGGCCATTCCAAACATTTAGTCTTACTTAATAAATGGAATGCTTAATTACAACAACTCTTTTTGCCACATTTTTTTTAATTGATGTGGCTAAAACAAACTTTTAAGTGACTATATAATAGAAACAACTACATTTACAATAAATTCATGTGGCTGTTGTTACCCTTTAGCCACACTTATTGTACATAATGTCTGATTTCCAGCAAGAGATAGTGGTACCCTTTAGCCACACTTTAAAGTTGCTACGGCCACTAAACGTGAATGTGGCCGTATGATACCTATGATGACTGGACCTTTGGTCACACTTGAGTTGAAAAAAAAAAGTGTGACAAAAGGCGTATGGTCACTCTTTTTTTTGTGGCCGTAAGCCTTTTTTGGCGTAGTGATGTTCGTTTTGTAGGTGGCGTCAATCATTAGCACATGCGGGAAGGCACACCACATAGTGAATGATTTTTTGTGAACAAAGAAGACATCTTCAACTTCGTTCGATATCTCATTCGTGCGCATGTAATAAGTGTAATCTTTTTCGAGAAGAATGTTTTCAAGTTTTTGCATCGGAGACTTACCGACATTTTTTTCGGCGTTGATCTTCTGAACAGCGTTGTGTATATCTTTCGGAATAAGCTTTCTAGCCGGATTGTTTTTTGTCAGCGTTCGCCAGATACTTTGGTTGGGAATATCTTGCTCTGCCAGCTCCTTAACCAGTTTTTTTCCTCCGAAGAAAGCCTTCTCGCATACGCGTGACCCTCTAAGTTTTCAATAGGAGTGTGGTTATGTTTTGCCTTCGTCACCTCGATCCTCCAAACACTTCCGGATGATTCCGAAAACCCGATCATCTCGAACGGGCAGCCTATTTTCTTGCTACCCGTTTTCCTCTGTGTAGCTATACTCTTATGCTCCCCACCAAAAGTACATTGAAACCAAATCTTGTAATTCTCTCCTCTTTTATTCGACCTCTTAATCACAATGAGGTAACCATTGTCTTTTGCCGTGTCTTGTACCCAACGCACCAACTCTTTACGTGACGAAAAGGTCCGCGTTGTATCAAACGAAAATGTAACCGGGTAACAGCCTTCCTCGTCAACAGACACATCCCCCGGCTCACCATCGTCACCGAGGTCCGAATATACTTGATGTTCAAAGCTCGGTTGACAACCGTAACTGTGGTTTGGATAACACTCCTGCTGTACAAAGCTGTGCTCGCCACCGTAACCGAAATTCGAATAACCTTGTAAGCTCAGTTGACAACCGTAACTGTCGTTTGGATAACACTCCTGCTGTACAAAGCTGTACTCGCCATCGTAACCAAAATTCGAATAACCTTGTTGTGCGTAAGGGTCCTCCACAGGGGTATTCAAATCCAGCTTCTCCGTGTTATCACGATAACGAATGCCAGATACAACCTCTGCCTCCCTCAAGTTGGACGAGACCGGTTTCTCATACGAGTCAGAAATAGCGTTCCCCTCGTAAGAATCAGGAACAACTGACTCGTTAGAATATTGACCGAAAAGATAGTTGCTTAACCACGACATCGTTTTTTCAAGACACGTAACTAATACAGCAAAGAAATCAACAAACAACAAAACACTCGAATACCCTCGAATGCTAAATGTTCTGTCTATGCAGGTTTAAATAATGAAAATTTGGGGTCGAAGCGCCGCGCTTTGGCCATAGCGCGGCGCTTAGGGTTCACGGGACACTGCAACATCGTATCACCTTTATGTCTCTGCAACTTATGTTTCAAACGTCAGTCAAATCAACTTTTGTCAAGCAAAGCGCCCCGCTATGGCCATAGCGCGGCGCTTTGGGGTGTGAAAATAATTTTCACCGTGTGAGAATAGAATGACCCTTTTCTTTCCAATCCCCCACCAATCATAACTATTGTTTTACCCTCATATTTCAGAAAGGACATCCGTTTCACCTTTTAATAATGAGCTTTTAATTTTTTTTAAAGGAAAACTTTATTAAATCGGCCGGCCTGACAAAAAAAAAAAACGCAGGACCGCACCACAACCCCTTACAACATATACAAAGGAAATTTACACCATTCACGCCACTCAATATCCCTATACTTCGATCTATATTTTAGCCAAAAAAAGCCAGGCGACCTCAAATCCTCAAAAATCTCATTACAATCACCCTTACCATTAGAGAAGATCTTAGCATTTCTCGCTTTCCAAATACACCAAACCGACACCGCAATGAGGCCATGGACAATTTCCTTCGAACATCTATCCCCACCGAAATAATTATGGAATTCGAGGATATCTTTAAACGAGAAAGCGATCAACGGCGGCAACTTAATCCACGAACAGAATCTGCTCCACACATTAATCACCATCGGACAAGCCGTAAATAAGTGGTCCAGCTCTTCGATCACGTCACCACAAAACGCACAGGCTTCCGACTCAACGTGAATGTTTCTCCTCACAAGATTCCTCCTAGTAGGGATACGGTCCATCAAAGCCCTCCAAAGAAAAATGTTGACCTTCGACGGGACCCACCTGCAGTTGAAAGCTGGAACCGAACCAAACTCCATGGTAGAACCCGAAGCCAGGTTTTTAAGAGAGCTGGAAGAGAACTCTCCTGATACTTCCGGGATCCACTTCCAAGTATCCTTACCTGATGACGTGAACAAGTTAGCAAGCTCCGCCTCACAGCCTTCGAGCTCCCTGATTTCAACTGCCGAATAAGGGGGGCGGGACCAAGACCAGATAATACCGACAAAACTCTCTTGGGCCGGAAGACAATCACAAACCAAACACTTTTTGTTGGTTTCCAGAGCAAATAAATTAGGCCAGCACAACATAAGAGGCCTATCACCAACCCACAAATCAATCCAAAATCTAATGCTACTCCCATTCCCCACAGTACCTTTGAAAAGATGATGAATCCTCTTACCATTCACCAAGAGCTTAGACTCCATATTCACTATATTTTTCCAAACACCAGTTAAAGACGCCTTGGAAGGAAGATAAGACCATTTCCTCCTATTACCGTGACACGCCACCACAACTCTTCGCCATAAACTATCATCCTCAACCCTAAATCTCCACACCCACTTGGCTAAGAGGGCTTCATTAACTAGCTTAAGTTTGCTAAAACCCAACCCACCTAATTTTTTAGGGCGACAAACACTATCCCAGGCGACCCAATGCATCTTTCTAACCTCCCCCGAACCTCCCCATAAAAACTTCTTCATAAGAGATTCCAACTTCTCCACAACTTTGATAGGCGCTTTAAAAATCAAAAAATAATATATGGGCAAGCTTTCCAAAACCGCTTTGACAAGCACCACGCGACCACCAATAGATAAGGAATTGGCTTTCCAAGAAGCTAAGCGATTCTTGAAAACCGAGATAATCGGGTCCAAATTTTTCACATGGTTCATATTAGCGCCAAGCGGAATTCCCAAATAGTTAAACGGAGAATCGCCTTTGTTACAACTCAAAATCGAAGCCAACCTAGACACCTCCCCATCCTCAACACCTACCCCGAAAAGGTTCGACTTCTGAAAATTTATTTTCAAACCCGAACAAGCATAGAAAACATGAAGAATTCTGGCCACCATTCTAATGTTCTCCTCAGACCATTCACCTATAAGCAATGCATCATCCACATAGAGCAAATGGGAGATAACCGGACCCCCGTTCGGCAACTAGACTCCCTTAAACTTCCCCAACAAACAAGCTCTATCGAATAACCTCGAAAAAGCTTCCATAATGATAAGAAAAAGAAAAGGCGATAGAGGATCACCTTGTCTTAGCCCCTTATGACATTCAAATTCGAAAGTAGGTGAACTGTTGACCAACATAGCAGATCTAGCAGACTCCAGAACCCCTTTAACCCAGGTGCACCAACGAGAGGGGAAGGCCATTTTATCCAACAAATCAAGAAGGAAACCCTAGTTGACATTATCGTATGCTTTCTCGAAATCAATCTTAAAAATGAAAACTTTCTTACCCGATTTCTTACACCAAGTCCAAACCTCGCTCAAAATCTGTGACAACCCTCAAATTTACATGTAACCGTACAATCTATTAATGTTAATTAAAGTACTTGATGACTGTACTGAATCATTTAACTGCTCTCTGATTACTGTGTTATACTTACATGTACTTGTTAACATGCTAGTAGTATACAGAAAAGTTACTAAATAGTCCGGTATGCCTTCCTGAGTGTTGAAAATTAAAAATGTTACAAAAATATATATGTAGGACACTTTACGGATTAATTAAGCACTTTAACGGAACAACACCGAACCGAACAACCGGACTTTACCCGGAACATAAAAATATTGCCAAATACATTGTTTTTACTTTTCTGAGCTAGTTAGGGTCCCCGAACACCCTAACACACCTTATATCATATAGCACAATAATATCCTAACTAAATACCATTAGATCCTAACTAGAAGTGTAACTTGTTCATCACCACCCAACCCCATACCCCCCCCCCTCCTACTCACGGTTACCACAAGGGTGACCCACCCTTGCCTTTCTTGATTATTAAATTGCTAATGGTTAGATATTTAGAAACATAATACATGTTGGACAAAGGAGAAAACTTGGTTTATAAAAAGACATGAGAGGTAACCACTCTCTTTCATCAAAACACTTCAACAACAAAGCTCTCCTTCCTCCCTCCATCCCCATTTTCGGCAGCCATCACTAACCACCATAACACCACCATCAAGCCACTTTCTAGCCATTTTCCATACATACAAAGGTGCAAGAGGTTCAACAAACAAGCTTGGTGCACTCGGAAGCTCAAGGACCTCTCTCGTTTTCTTTTATCCACCACTTTTACGCCTTGTTTCTCCCCTAGCCTTGTGCTAGTAGTAAGTGCTTAAAATCATCATCTTGTTCTTGTATTTGGTGGTTAATAGATGATTTAATGGTGAAAAATTGAGAAACACTAAAGAACTTACATTAATCTTAAACATAAAGTGATAAAGGGTGGATAAAGAGAAGTTATGTGTGTAAATCATGTAGATCTTGTGTTGTTATGATTCTTGATTGATTTCCTGATGATTTGCTGATTAATATTGATGTTTGTTGTTGTTGTGATCACTAAACATGCTAACGGAATCAATAGAACGCGCTTTAGAAGGTTAAAGACTGAAAACAGAAAGCTGTTTAGTGATTACAGCCAACTTCAGTTGGCTGTAACAGGACCGTAACTTAACGAAAAATGTATTTTCTGAAGTCTAGGTTTATGTATTATGAAATACGGTTCTAATGGCACCGGAATCATAATTTTTGGACTTCGTTTACTATTTTTAAAGTGTCATTTTGTAACAGCAGCTAGAGCTGCATTTTTTCTGCTGAAAATATGCGTTCTGTTTTCTGTCATAACTTGAGTTCTGTGTAGAGTTAGATCATGAAACTTGTACTGTAGATGACCACCGATGTATTTGTAATTCTCTCACTGGAATTTCGTAAATCGGACTCTCGATGAATTTTAAATAAATTATTCCGTAGACTGTGGTCAGAAAAAGATAAATCTGAGTTCAGTCCGGAAAATGAATTTTTATAAAATATTGGTGATTAATTGGATCCCGAGATTTTTACACAATAATATTTGGATCGTTTAAGACATTCTGTAAAAATTTGGGAATTTTTGGAATAAGTTAATTATTTTATTAAAATGCCCGAAAACAGCCCGGTTTTGAATATTAAAGCTGAAATGACATAAGTTGTAATTTGCGTGTCTAAATGTCGAGTATGTTATATGTGAATGATCTAACATGTTATGTGTCAATAAAAGTGTTATGTGCAATATCGTATGTTTATTTATGAACGGGAATAGATGGGAAGTTTATATGGGCATAAACCGTTAAAGTAATGCGTGTTATGTGATAGATACGTGTAGGAACTTTGTGCTCTATTTGAAAATCACTAAATGACTAACTGGTAATCATATTAGGACGTGATTGACCAACCTTGACTGTTAGCTATATTTGAGAATCTAACCGAGCAAACCAAGGTGAGTTCACACACTTTCTAAGGCATGGGATTCCCGGTGGTTTGAGAATGGGTTAAAGAATTAAAACGGAATCTACATATCTTACTTAGGTAGGATATGTACGGGCATCCTCCTTGGGTTGGATGCCAATGTTAATCCTGCGTATTCTCTTTGGGAGAACTATGTACGTTCGTCCTCCTCGGGTTGGACAACAACCTTAAAACTTACTAGACAAAACTCTATCATAAGTCCCTCATTTTATATCGACTTAATCGCCGAGGCCGATGGCGAGCGGGTCATTAGTTAATAGCGCTATTAGGTTTAACAAACCTCACACCATGTCGTTCGAACGGGCGTGTACTAATGGACTATGGCAAAGGGTCAATGCTGATAGACATTGACTTAGGGCACAACTTACTTTCGTTAGTGGTCGATATCATACCGTCTAGTAGTTCACATGGGGAAGCCCCCACTGATCATGGGTATGGATTGGGTAATAAAAGGAACTGGTTAAACATACTTTCAACTAAGGGGTAACCCCCACGGCAAATAAGCCAACGAAAGTCAAACCACGTTTTCAGAAACAACTTAAAACTAATCAACCAACCGTGAACTCACTCAACTTTGTTGTTGACTCGTTGTTTCATGCCTTACAGGTCGCTAGATGCTTTTGGAGCTTGCACGAGGAGAAGGTTGTTGTGGAATACGGATTGTTAAGTCCCGTACTAAACTTCTAAACCTTATGAACTTATTAAACCTACGTTTGGACTTTAAACTTATGAACTATGGGACTTATGTTTTGAACTTATATTTTATGCTTCCGCTGTTAACCTAAAATCGGTTTACTTCCTTTTGGTCACCAATCGTATTGTGTTTGGTTTTATTTACTTAATTGTGTTGTTCAATATGATTAGTGGCTCGATCCTGGTCATGTCACGCCTCCAAGCGGTGATACTCCGCACGGTGGATTTTGGGGGTGTGACAAAATCATCGGACTATCAAGGATGGACCTATAACAAAGGAAAGCAGATTGAGAGTCCGAAACTACTTTCCCAATAACCTTTTTCAAACGATTGGCCAAAATTTTTTAAATAACTTTCCTAATAATCCCTATGAGATTAATCGGCCGGTAATCCTTCAAACTTGTAGGGTCTTTAGCTTTAGGGACAAGAGTTATAAAGGAAGAACTGCAACCCCTATGGATAGAGCCAGACTCAAAGAAATAAGCTAAAAGTTCCTTGAAGTCCTCATCGAAGAGAGATCAAAAATGATTTATGAACTTAAAATTAAACCCATCTAGGCCCAGAGCCTTGTCTGATCCACACTCGAAGACCGCCTCCTTAATTTCCTTAGACGAAAAGCGTTTTGAAATTCTGCCAGCTTCCTCAACCGATAGCCTATTAACCTCCAAAAAGTTGAGGCTAGGTCTCACCTTGTGCTTTTCTGCAAAACGATCTCTAAAGAAACCAAAGATATCCTTTTTAACAAGTTTCGGTTTAGTGACCCATTCCTCCCCGATATACAACCAAGGAATACCGTTACTGCACTTTCTGTTGTTGATAAGCCGGTGAAAAAAAGCAAAGTTTTCGTCCCCCTCAATCGCCCATCTACATCTAGACTTTTGTTTAAGGTCCAACACCGCCAATCTCTCTCTTTCACAAATATTTTTGAGACACTCACCCTTAACCCACAACTCTTCCTCGAGAAGATCCCTTTCCTCGCACAATCTGTCCAACATTTCCATCTCTTCTATGTCCCTGACCAAATCCTCTTTCTCTTTTTTCACCCACTCTTTCTTCCACGAAATAATAGCGTTTTTGATGAACCTAAGTTTATCAGCCAGCACAACATCCGGACAATCGTTATTTTTGACAAAGGATCTAGCCGCATTATCCACCAAATTCGCAAAACCATCCCTATCCAGCCAAGAATTAAAGAAACGGAATGGTTTTGGGCCGAAATTATTCCTGTTTGTCTTGAGAAGCACCGGGCAATGATCCGAGTGTAACCGGGGCAAGGCGCGCAAACACGACTCCGACCAATCCGCAAAGAAATCTTTGCACACGAGAAACCTATCGATTTTACTCAGCTTATTCGAATTCGGAGCCAAAAAAGTAAACCTTTGGCCTTTCATACCAAACTCAACTAAACCAGCTTCATCAATAAAATCGTTGAAAATACCCGCGCAGATACTATTGTAAACCGAATTCCTCCACTCTTCCGGGAATCTAACTGCGTTAAAATCCCCCATGAGCACCCACTGACCCGTACCTTCATTAATAGCTACCAATAATTTATTCCACAGGGCGTTTTTATCAGGGACTCTATGCGAAGCATAGGCATTGACAATATTAATCTCCTTATTACTCCCAACCAGATTACCTTTTAATAAGAGAAAGTTCCTGTTCTTGACAACCCCCAGAAGGTTAAAAATCCGAGGATCCCAGACGCAAACCAAACCCCCAGACCTCCCAGACGCTCCAACCCAATCCATAGAAAAATCCGAACCACCCCAAAAATTGGTAACCAAATCTGGGTTAATAACCTCAAACTACGATTCTTGAATAGCCAAGAAATTTACCTTATGATCCTTTCTCAGACTTTTGATCCATCTAGCCTTCACGTCCGACCCCATTCCTCTAACGTTAATGGAAAGAAAATTCATTGCAAAACTGATTGGATACCTTCATCCCTGATCACCTCTTTCACCAAATTCCGATATTGCTGAAGATCTGCTCCAAATAAAGCTCCCACCTTGAGCGTTTCCTCCGTTTCTTTAGACAAGTAATCCTCGGCGACCTCACTCCTCGATGTACCAGGATTCAGACGAACAGGGTTCACAGGGTCAGTGAAGTTCGGGGAGGCAGACAGAGCCTCCGGCACCCCCACGTTAAGATCAAAATTACCTACTGAGTTCTCCATCAATATGTCATCTTTGCTACCCTCAGAAACAATCTGGACAGAGGAACCTCCTAGATCTTCCTCAATAATGGACTCTTCTACTCTCCTTCTTTTTTTCGACGTGGGCTCACAATACTGTTTAGACCCCTTAAACTTTTTTTGGGCTGTCGATTTACCCAACCCCCTATTCTTTCTTTGGGCCTTAAAAACTTTTACCGGCCCACCATCGATTTTATTAAAAACCTCCAAACCAGAAATATTAAATGCCCCAATACCGTTAGCCGTCTCCACATTCTCTGCACCATCCAAATCCAACATTGTAACTTGAGCCGGCGCATTCCCAACCTCATCATTATTCCTATTTTCCGATCCAACCTGACCCACCTCTTCGGATTCCACTTCCATCACAGCTGGAGCACCCTTTGGACTTCCCACCTGAGGAGACGAAGGACCCTTCGGTACCGGATCCGGCGGCTGGTCAGGCAGCCCCACCGGCGGCAAAACATTCAAGGGATTTTCCACCCTTACCTCCACGGACTCCTCAGAATCAGCATCCGAGTCGTCCAGGTTGGCAATACAATCCGGGACCCAGTCCCTCAACTCTTCCGAGACCCATACCTTGAATTTTTTTCTCCATCCAACTCAGCGTAACAGATTGACATATTTTCTCTCCGTCCCCGACCAAGACACCTACAATATCATAGGTCAGGTCGTTCACCTCCTCCGACACGGCAGACGCATGAACCACTTTACCAAACATCCTTCCAATGGAATCAAATACCTCATTATCCAACAGGTGTAACAGAACACCTGTGATCTTAATCCATGCAACGCGTTCAAACGGTAGCGACTGGCAATTCCAAACTTCCATCCAGGAGAACCACTCCTTAGCTTTCGAGTTCAAATCCTTAAACTTACCCATCTCCTCAACGGACTCGAAAATTATCAACATGAATAACCCCCCGACATATTTAAACGTGACTTTATTCCAACCCTCATCAACCAAGAGATTATCCAAATTAACCAGAGTCTTCAAATCTGTAGTCCTCACTATCAGGCTTCTACCTTCCCAATCTCCGACCGGTTTCACGAAGTTGGAAACATCCACCCTCCATTCCTTATCCCCCGTCTTGCTAGAGCTCCCAAGAAGAGAATCTTTGAAAGACTTGCCCAACAATTTTCCGGAAGACGAATAAAACGGCTGAGACCGAATACCACCCATCTGCCCCCCATTATTCCGCTGCTGAACCCCATCCCGGTTGACCGAAGGCATAGAGGCAGGTTTATTTTCGACCGCAAACTTCGCCACATTCACATACAGTTTGAAGTTGCCCATTTTTTATCCCTTCAACCTATCTTCCAATTCCTTGTTATCTTTCACCGCCTTGAACGTCACAAAACCAAATCTGTTACCAATCTTGTCTCTTTTCCTAGCGACGTAGACACCCATCACTTCACCAAACTCACTGAAAAAATCCCTTACATCCTTTGAACTGCAGTTATCCGGGAGATTGGAGACGAAAAACTTTGTGACACCAGCCATCACAACCGAAACCACAAGAAAACCACCCCAAGGAACTCACCAGGCCACGGAAGACGAGCTATGAACGGTTAATAGGATTCGAATCGGTCTAACTAAACTATACTAGATAGCCGTGACCAATATCAGACCTACTAAGCAATCGAGGTCGAAATCCGGCCAGGGAGATGAAAAGACAAGACAGAAAGAAACAATGACCCCGGAGGCGAATGGAGTTGGATCCAAACCAGGATAGGGATAAAAGGAGAATCAAGGTTTCAGGGGAGAAACCGAATCGCCCTCACACACTATACCGGCCAGGCCCTAATCGTCGAGCACACCGGCGGTCACCTTGAGAGAGAGAGAGAGAGAAATTTCTCTCCAACTCTAGTGATCTAGGGATCTTTTGGATGTTTATCCCCGTGAATACTTTGTAACTATGAGCTTTTAATGTTTTAGATATCTTAGTGGTTCAACAGTTAATAGTTCAAACTGTTTGTTACACGAGTAGATTCTTTTTTTTAAAGGTAACTATTATTCACAGAACCACCACCCTCAAAAACGAGGGCAACCTATACACCGAGCACCGCATACATTACAAAAAAGAAAACGACACCCAGCTGTCCCAAGAAACATCTCTATATTTGGACCTATTACTATACCACAAAAAACCAAAGGACTTAATATCCTGAATAATACATGCGACCAAACGAGACTTATTAGAGAACCTTCTTTCGTTCCTAGCTTTCCAAATGCACCACCAACCCACCATCACAATGCCTTTCAAGATATCTCTAGTTTTAGCCTCCAGCCCTGCAAACTCGTGCACCACAAGCAAATCATCCATGGAGAATGCGAAAATAGGACTTATGTGACACCACCGGCTAATATAATACCAAACTTCCGCGGCCACTTCGCAAGTGCAGAAGAGGTGCTCTGCAGATTCAATATCATCATTTCAAAGGACACACCTAGTGTCCCCAAAGAAACAATTCCGATAGCTAAGAGCATCCAAAGTAGCTATACGACCCATCTGCGCTCTCCAAATGAAAATATTGACCTTTTTCGGGACCCATCTAGACCAATTAAACACAAAATTGTTGCTATAATCTTCGTTACTTCTGAGAAAGTTCTTAACCGCCCCTACCGAAAAATTCTTATCGTTACCTCCAATCCATTCCCACCTGTCTTCGGACTCGTTAAGCTTAACTGAATTCACGGGTAGATTCTGAATGATTAAGATATTTGTCTCTGAATGGTTAAGCATTATACTGAGCCTGAATGGTTAAGACATTTTATCTGAATTCACCAGACATTTGCCTCTGAATGGTTAAATATTATACTAGCTCGTAATTATCCAGACCTGTTACTAATTCAAATATTTTACTGGTTCAGCACTTACCCATTCAGAAGTTGTCAAAACAGCCCCAAACTCTAAACAAACCATTACAAACTTTAAACTTGACCTAGTGTTTTCCATACACCAAGTGGTGATTTATTATTATTTTCTAGGGGTAAGGAGGAGTTTAACCGAACTTTTAAGGGGGATGATCGAGATTTATTACCACAAACTACACTAATTTTTAACCCCCCCCCCCTCTCCAGCGCGTGCGCGTGAGACCACCACCACCACCCATAATAGTTAAGAAAAAACTATCACAAATCTGAAACCATTGGTGACATGTGGTTCAGTTATACGCTAATCGAGTAGCACAAGGCCAGTTCTGAGCGATTTAGAAAAACCACTAGTGCAAAAGCTTTATACGTATCTCGTTACTTTTCTGGCTAGGTGATTTTATGAACCGGATCGTCCAATAAACAATATTACATAAGGGTGGGGGGTATAATGTGCGGGGAGTTAAGCGGGGAGGGGGAGTCACCGAGCGATGACCATACCCTCATGTTGAAGATATTCGGTGAGTGGGTGAGAGGTTACCAAAATCGGTGTGTAATCACCGAAGTGATTGAAGAGTGATGGAGGAGAGAGAGAGAGAGAGAGAGAGAGAGAGAGAGAGAGAGAGGAGAGATGAGAGAGCAACCAATCAAAAGTGAGAATCACTCAAACACCCTAGGGTGATTAACCATACCCCCTGATTGAGTGCAAAATGGGGAGTGGAATGAGGAGTTAACATGACATAATATTATTGGGTAGGATTTCACTCAATCACCCTAGAGTGATTAACCATACCCTCCACCCTAACATTTATATGCAAATAATGGATTCATGTACATATTTAGTTAACCTAAGTTTATATAGTTAACCATTTAATATTATATATATTTCTGATTTCTCATTGATTCTGTTACATTTCTCAATATCTCTTTTAAAAACACTTTTAAATCATCAAGTAGATATGTGTATATCAGTTTTTGTTTAAATCTGTTGAGCCACGGTACCATTTTTTATTCGAAATAATGGATTTTAACAATCCTAACTATTAGCTGTTGGCCGACGACGTACCCAACTTAAAAAATAATCAGTGGTGGTCTCACATTTTCATATGTTGTAAACCAATGAACTTTTACTAAACCGAAGAAGATAAGGAGACAAGAAGAAATTAAGGTTCTGTTGGTAAAAGTCTATTAGTTTACAATATGTGAAAATGTAGGACCACCACTTGTTATTTTTGAAGTTAGGACAGTTGTTGGCCAACGGCTAATAGTTTAGATTATTAAAATTCATTATTCCTTTTTATTCATACCAGTACTTATAAATATTATGTTAATGGCATCTAAACTTTAATAAAACATGTTTAAGTTTTTTTTTTTTAATTGTGTAGTGTCTACCTAAAAAGCCGGTTAGAAAAGGTACATTAATTTGCTTATTTGATCATCCTAATATCCTATAGTCCTATCTGTAATTCAACTTTGAAAAAGGTGACTAAAATATTTAAAACAAATGTCACACACTTGGAGGTAGGTAAATGTACAATTTGTTACTTATTCACTTTCTATTTATTAAACACTCATATGACCCAGTTTACCCTCTTATACACCCTTAGGGTGTAAGGGGTGCTCACCTAAGAGGTGAGTCCCCTCTCTTACGCCCAACCAATCCTCGTGTGCCACGTCAACTCCCCTCTTAAACTCCCCTAACACCCTAAATTGATGGCGGCACTCCCCTCTTAGGTGAATTGGTTTTTTTTTTTTTTTTTTTTTTAAAAAAAAGAAAAGAAAAGCATTGATTGGACCGCCCCTCTCTCTCTCCTCCCTCTCTCTTCGGTGAGCCGCCACCGATTTCACCCCCTCTCTCTTGGTCACCGCAGTGATGGCGGTGCATCCCCGCTCGGGATTTTGGGTCACCGATGGGGGTTGCCGAAGGCACCCCGTATACGAGTTATTAAGAGGCATCATATTACCACACTCCTAAAATCTTTTTCTATATTAATACCTGTTATTAAATGCACGTATAACCCAATTCACCATCGCATACACATGTTAAAACGCTTTAAACGCCAATACAACTCATTGTGTCTCTTGTACGCCCTTTGAACGCTGGTCTGAAAAGATAGAGTGAATGATTAGATAGAGGGGGGGGGGGGGGATTTGTTAAAGGGTCAAACTACACCAAGTGTGTAGATAGTCACCTAAAAATGTGTTTTTTGTTTTATATGCACACCCCTGCAGTGTCGAGCTGTGGTTAAAACGCGGCGTTTTGGTCCGGTTAACCAGACAAAGATTGACGGGTGTCTGACGGGTCTGTTGACCGGACCAAAACGCCGAGCTTTGGCCGCGTTTTGGTCCTGTCAACTAGACAAAAGACTGACCGGGTGTCAGTATTTTGTCTGGTTAACGCGGCCAAAGCTCGGCGTTTTGGTCCGGTCAACAGACCTGTCAGACACCCGTCAGTTTTTGTCTGGTTGACCGGACCAAAACGCCACGCTTTGGCCACAGCTCGACACTGCAGGGTGTGCATATAAGACAAAAATCAACTTTTTAGTGTGCAAATAGTGAAAGAAGTGTGCAAGTAGGTACACCTGCCAATGAAGCCTAGCTCAATTGGTGAAAATTGGGGGAGCTAGAGCTGAGGTCAAGTGGAGGTTGGGGGTTCGACTCCGGTTGAGCGCGTATTTACCACTTGTGGAGTGATTTACCTATATAGGGTACCAAGGACTTGTTGGGCCTCGGCCCGGCCCCTTAGGCCTGGTAAATCGATATGGTTCTAAAAAAAAAAAAGTAGGTACACCTTCTTAAAAATGGAGGAATATTTTTAGCCAACCCTTTTCACAACTGGGACACCTATGTAACCTTTAAAGTCTTAAAAGCATTTGTTTGACTTTTTCTATGCTGCATATTATGGGGTCATTCGTATTTTATTAGTTAGTGTTTGACTTGAAGTGAGTAGGGCACTGCTACAAATGGTTGACATTGCTAAAGGTTTCAAATCTTAGAAGAAGTTGGTTGGTGTTGTTCTTCTTACGACACGCTTTGGCAAATTTGAAAGAAAAGAAACGAGAAAGAGTTTAACAATCGATACTTCTTCATTGGTAAAACGGTTGAAGACATATAAGAATTGTCTTTTTCATGGGTGAAGTGGCGGAGCTTGAACAAAAACTCAGTAGGGACCGAACTCTTAAAATCCAATATTTACACTAAAAAAATTAGGAAATTTTTGGTAAAATTAACACTACGAACGAAAAATCAGTGAGACCGGGGGATAAAGCTTCGCCAATGGATGGGTGAAATGTATTGATACCGTAATGAAGCGAATGAACACAAGACAAATTATCGCCGCTACGCATGGGGTAAAAAGATAAATTAAAATAAAGATATAAAATAATAGCTATTTTTTATTTTCTTTAATAACTAACATGTAGTGTAGTCATAATATACAATGGACAATTTTTAATATATTTTTTAAATCACATAAATACGAAATTTAATTTACTTCAAGTTTAGAGGATTCATGGAATTACATATGTTTGTTTATGCTTACTTAAAAAGTGATTACAACAACCATAATCATACCCACTTAAAAAGTAATAATGTAACCAAGTTTGTCATCTGTTTCAATTAACTCATTAAAACTTTTTTTGTCTCTGTAAAGTCACTCAAGTTTGATATACTGTTCCAATTTTGCGCAATTAGCAGGTTATCAAGTTACCTTGATGACGGGGCATGTTCGAACCTTTTCTTTTAATTTTAGGTACAAGATCGTAGGTAAATGTAATCATCATCATCCATTCCCATAACACAGTGTCTCTCCAAAACCTTTTTCTGAAATTTCTAGGCATGTAGAGTGATAAGACCAAGCCCCCGGTTCAGGAGGGGAGGAATAGGGTGTTTAATTTCAGGGATTCCAGATCTTTTTGTGACGTTGTGGGTAAGAAGAATGGCAAGGGCGGTGTTGGCTTGGAGCCCGGGGGTTCCAGTTCGGAGGCCTTTGAATTCAGAAATAAAATTCTTGTTGTTCCAGACAGAACATCCGCCTTCTCGGATCTCTTCGGGGTTGCGGTTGTTGGGAGAACGGTTGATTTAGAGACTCTAGTCGATTTTGATAAACTTATGAGGATTGCCAAGGTTTCTTACTCCAAAATTCAGTATCTGGGTGGGCTCTCTATCCTTATTTCGTTTGGTGATGAGTTATCGGCGAACCGGTTTCTGGATTCTCGTGAGCTATGGGGTCCATGGTTCACTAAGTTAGAATCATGGAGGGGGCAGTCTTTATCGTTGGAGAGGATTGCATGGTTGAAACTCTGTGGTATCCCGCTGCACTTAATGGAGTTCGATGTTTTCAAGATGGTTGGGGAGCTGTTCGGGCTAATATTGCACGTTCCAGTTTTATCTGATGAGGACCAGGACCTTTCTTTGGTCAGGGTAGCTGTGTTAGCAGGGGAAGCTTGCAGGATTAGAGAGGTGGTGACCCTAAACTGGAAGGACAGGAATTTTAGGGTGTGGGTGGAAGAGGAACAGGAGGTTTGGGTTCCGGATTGTTTGGACGCCCAACTTTGTCCGATTAAGGAGGATGGGTCGGAATCTCCTGTTTCGTCTTCTCCGGTAGTTCGTATGTCGACTTCGGATACCGGGGTTGGTGACGGCGGACCGGTGAACCCGGTGGGAGAGGAGGGAACTGAGAAGTCTCCGATGGGTTTTGCTGGTATTCCCCATGCAGAAATTAATTCCATGCACGAGGAGAGAGAGGATGGCGGTTTTGGGGTGGGTAATTCTTTCTTGGGGTCCCCGAGGTTGTGGAAGGAATGTCAACAGCCTCTCTTTCTTTGGACCCCACTGAGTCAGGTGTTGTAGGTGGGACAAAGAATATGGTTTTTAAATTTGGTTCAGGTGATAATTTAAATAAAGCCCACCGCAAGAGTGGGATGGGCTCGCGGTCCAGGAAGGTTAGGCCCAACTTGTCTAAAGACTCTTCCCCAGTGGAGACCAGGCCAAAGAAAAGAACAAGACCCACTGAGGAGGATCCCTTACCCGGTTTTGGGTTTGTCGGGTTCGCTGCATCTGTTCCAGAAGAGAGTGAGAATGAGATTCAAGGTGAGAAGTACGGTGATGGAGGTTTCGACCTTAATCTTAATGCTGATCAGGAGTCTTCGTCTCTGCGAAGGGAGGTTTCTCCGGTTACCGTTGTTGGGAATGAAGCTTTGCTGGGTGGAATTGCTATATCCAGCAAAGGTCCCTTGGATGAGGAGATCGAAAACACTTTGGCCGTGGGATCCAAACTCGGTATCGACCTGCAGAATCACACCGGTTTTATCAGGCAAGTTATTTCTTCTACAGGTATTAATCGAGTTCCAAAATGAATGTTCTTTCTGTTAATCTTAGAGGGAAGCCGGGTGGATTAAATCGCTGAGAAGAGAGTTTGGCATAAATTTTTTGGCTATCCAGGAATCAAAACAAAATGGTGTTTCGAGATCTGATCTTCAGATATTTTGGGGTAAAGGAGGGTTCGGTATGGAGGTGGTTGACGCTTCGGGGTTATCGGGCGGGTTAATTAGCGTTTGGGATGACATTATTTTCTCTCTGGATGGGTCCAACCTGAACAAGAATTTTATTCATATTAGAGGCAGGTTAGCCGGTTGTAACTCGATTGTGAACTTTTTGAATGTTTACGCCCCTCAAGGCGTTCCGGCCAAAAAGGTGTTGTGGGATATGTTGGTGGGTCTTATTGGCAATCACGATGGTCTCTGGATTATTAGTGGAGATTTCAATGCCGTTAGGTTTCGCGAGGAAAAAAGGAACTGTTCGTTCAAATCTTCTTGTACTAGTAACTTTAATTCCTTTTTCTTCGATGCGGGGCTGATTGAATATGATATGGGTGTAAGAAAGTTTACGTGGAAATCAGAGAACGGTAATAAATTGAGTAAATTGGATAGATTCTTTGTTAATTCAGAGTTCTTCAACAAATGGCCCGAGGCCCGTGTTCAGGCTCTCCCGAGAAAATGGTCTGATCATTGCCCCATTGTTTTGTCTACGAAATATGTGAACTTTGGGGCTCGTCCATTCCGCATCTTTAACTCCTGGCTCGGTACAGAAGGATTCAAAGAGACTGTCGAAGAGGCGTGCTGTAATTTTGATGTTAGTGGCTTATCCCCTGACGTCCGTCTGATCAGGAAGTTGGGGTTTGTCCGTGGTAAAATCAAGGAGGTGGAGGAGTTGGAATCGATTCTTGACTCTAGAGACCTCTTTGAGGAAGAGGAATGGGCTTTGAACGAAAATAAAAAGATTATTGCCGAAGCCGAGATCGCTAAAGTGATGGATCTTAAGCAAAGGTCGCGTGTTAGATGGGCCAAAGAAGGGGACGAAAACTCTAAATTCTTTCATGCGATGATCAATTGTAGGAAGGCTAGCAATGTTATTCATGGGCTGAATATAGGGGGTGTGTGGGTTTCTAAGCCGGCTTTGGTCAAAAAGGAGGTTTTTAATTTCTTTAAATCTAAATTTAAGGAGGATTCTGTCCAGCAGCCGTCTATTTTGTGCCCCAAATTGAGGAAAATTTCGGCTGATGATGCTTCTTCGGTGGAGGCTCGGTTTAGTGTGGAAGAAATCAAAGCGGTTGTGTTTGACTGTGGGGATGATCGGGCCCCCGGGCCGGATGGTTTCAATTTTTGGTTTTTTAAGCTTTTCTGGAGGCTTTTCGAATCAGATTTTGTTGATCTCATGGAGGCTTTTTTGGACTCCGGCCACATTAGCCCGGGTTGTGGTTCGTCGTTCATTGCGCTCATCCCTAAGAAGAGAGATCCGTCGGGCCTTTCTGACTACAGGCCAATTAGTCTTGTTGGGGTGGTTAATAAGGTTGTTTCGAAGATCCTGGCCAATAGACTCAAAAAGGTGCTTGGGTCGGTTATCTCTGATTCTCAATCGGCGTTCTTGGGAGGTAGATTTATTTTAGACGGTCCGCTTATCATCAACGAGGTATGCTCGTGGCTCAAGAAAATTAAAAGAAAGGTGTTCCTGTAACACCTCGAAAATTCACGTCCTATAATGTGTTGACACGTGTCATAAAGTTGAACGTGTGAAAGAATGTTATAAAGAGACTAAAGTTGACAAACATGGAAAGTATGTAATTATACGGGTTCTAAATGTCAACAGTGAATAAATATACTTCATAATAACCCTACATGGTGTTTATAACATCAAACGAATAAATCATGGATCATACGAAGCAAAAAGTGAGAGATTACAAACTACAGGGGTTAAATGTGTCAACATGTTTAAAGATATACCTCTGAGTGACCTTTTGGCAAACCCGAAGCTTTGTAAATGTAAATTATGCTCACTAGAATGCACGATATAAATTTCATAAAGTTCCGTTATCGTATGAGAAAGTTATGATCAAATTCGTGTGCGAAGGGTTAAAGTGCAAACGTTGAAAGTTATGACTTTTCGGGTTAACCGGAAGTGTCCAGGGACTTGGCAAAGTGGGTATAAGTCCTAAAGCCCTTGTGGGTAAAGAATAAGGGGTCAAATTGCAAGTATTGAGCTCAGTTGACCTTTCGGAAGGGCCAAGAGGTGTGATGCAACAACTCAAAAATGTTTTTTCTGATCAGGAGGGCCACGCGGCCCGCGTGGACATTATCAGAACCTGAGGCTGGCCGCCTCAGGCGCCCAGAACCAGAAAAAACTTGCTGCAGCCTGTTATGCGCGAATTTAACCCATCTAGCCGGTTTTTCTCACATGTGGACGACCCCTAGGCACCCCCTAAGCACTAGGACAAGTGTATATCAGTTGTGGCATGTGCTAGACCTTGTTGTCAATCAATTGTGGTGATTAAACCCACTATAAAAGGCCATGAAGTGCAAACATGATCATACACCTTCATCTGCCCATTTGGAGTACTTCTGGAGCTAAGGAACTTTCTCCAAGCATCACATCTCGTGCATAGGACTTCAGTAAGTTGGCTAATCCTTTCTTAATCGAGTTTAGCTTAGTTTTTAGCTTAAAAGTCAAACCGTCGTAATTACGGTTTGACTTAACGATAAAACACAAACGGTTCAGAGTTTTGTCGAATTGAAAGTTGTTATAAGATGGTAAATATGTGGGCAATTAACCCCTAAAAGGGTTTCCCCTGATTCCCATCCTAACTAGATTGTTTGTCGGGTCAAACTTAATCCGAAAAAGTCAACATAAGCATAAAACGCATAATTAGCAATCTAGAAGGCGTGCAACCTGTTTGATCATTGTTATAACTTAGTAATAAGTATAAGAACATGTCTAAACATGTTTAACCCGACAATTTTATGTTTAGACCCGGTTCGGAACCGAAAGTCACATAGTTTGACTTTCACTTTGACTTTCAGTTCTGACCCGCTTTAGTATGATTTGAAAATGTCTTAGAGCTTCTTTAGGACCAGGCTACATGTTAGCACAACCCTCTGTGGTTGGTTCATTGATTGACCCATTCGTTTACGCGTTTCCGTTAATTGCTCATATGTTGACCATTATGCCCTTATTATCTTAAAACGTGATTTTTGGAAATGTAAAAGAGTAGAAACTTTAATTACTGATATATAAACTTGTATGCAAAGTTTGACATCAGTTTGACTTGTAGATTAAGAGTTATGCTCATTATCGCAAATTTAATGCTTTATGTTAATAAAACGGCGTAATTAGCGTATAGCCTAGTTAAGCCTACTTTTTGGTATCAAACTTAATACCCACTGATGTAATATATTATTTTGGGATTTTTAAAGATTTTTAATAAATTTTAGGCTGAGCATAACTAGTAGTCGTAGGCTTAATCCGGTAATTGTCGGTTTTGCCCTTACGGGCCATAAAATGAGTTTTACATATCTAAACGACTCCAAACCTTTTGCTACTGATCACATATGATAAATAAATTATTTTAAGCCTTCTGGAAATATAAAAATATCAGATTTAAGTATCGGACCCGGAAATGGCCTTTAATCGCCTTATTTAGCGTTTTTAACGCATGGTATGTATTAAAATTATATTGAACATACCCGGGTTGATACCTACTGATATTTTAGGCAAATTAGAATGTTTTAACAGTAAGCAAAGGCTGATTAACTCAGACTTCGGTTTTGAGCCTTTCGGCTTATGTGAAATTACCAAAATACTCCTACGGTGCATAGTTTGGTTATACTTGGTAAATTCATATATATACTTTAACCTACTGTTATAACTTATCAAAATAAGTATTTTTGCTGATTATATCAGACCTGTAACTCAGATAAATACTTAAACTCTTTTATAACCTTTTAAATGACCAAACTACCCCTACGGGGCCTAGTTTGTGTTTAAATACGTTCGGGCATAATGAAAGACATCTTACTGATGTCACAACATATTTGAGGCATAATTAACTTAGGGAACCTGTATATAGCTCTCATGAATACCCGTCACGCTTATTACGCATACGGTACGATTCATGTAACAAGGTTACATAAATTAGCCGAAACGGGTCAAACCTTATTGGTTTTATCTCAAAATCCAGAATGTGTATGAAATACCCATATTATACAAGTCTTCAGACTTGTTGGGCCTAAAACACATTCTATTCCGGTCTTCGCTTAATCATGCGTTTGAACCGTATATTCCCTTAAGACTAACCGGTCTAAGCTTAGGCTAAATTAAAGACCCGTTAGCATTCTAATTGGTTATTTATACCATCATTCCAGACTAGAGCATTCGGTAAATGGTACCTACGCTTACTTAAGTGAATACGGCTGAGTTATTAATTCTTGCTATTTAAGACAGGAGCTAGCTCAGGTAAATACTCTTAACTTATTTTCCCTATACGGGCTTGGGATACGGCACTATAAAAGTACCGCTTGGTCGGGTGTGTAGTTATTTAAATCGGATTGTGATTGAGGTACTTACAACCCGTTTAATATGTATTATTTGGTGTATGGCCTTTGGGGGTTAATGACCATGTCCCGGATATCCTTGGCATCATTTTACGAAATGGCCACGACCTAAGCACGGGGTGTAGGCATACACCTGACAGCTGCATTATGTAAAAACTGGTAATCCACTCCGAGGTATCATCCTTGTGGGCATTATACCGGAACTGGTAATCCACTTAGAGGATGATAGCCTGTGGGCATTATACCTGTGGCGTGTCAGTTAATCTAGTCCGGCCCTACAAACCGGCCCTAACGGACGACAAATAAGTAAAACTGTATACAAGATTATATACAAATAATTTTCCCAAGTATAAAAGGTTAATTTTGCCTCTGTGCATTTTAATCAAATTATAAAAGATATTTTGTGCCACGTGCATCCAAATCAATTTTCTTAAACTCTTTTCAAATGAGTCAGTTGAGTGTATTTACCAGTGAAAACTGACGTATTTTCCAAAAAGGTTAAGTGACAGGTACTGAACGAAATTGGCTGGAAGCTCAGGGCGCCAATAAAGAATCCTGCAAGTTCTAGGCGTCTAAAGTCTGTTGAACAAATGATATGTTTTATGATCCGCCTGTGGATCCTTTACTTTCCGTTGTAATACTGGATATTACTTTATATTCGGAATGTCATATAATTTATCTTTTGCTTCCGCTGTGCATTTATATATTGTGTTGTTTGACTATTATGTTGCCAACCACGTCACGATACTCCCCACCGGGCCCACCGGTGACACGTGGAAAGTCGGGGTGTGACAGTTCCTCTTCAAAATTGATTTTGAAAAAGCATACAATAACATTAATTGGGGCTTTGTTGTGGATATCCTCCGTCAAATGGGGTTTGGGGTTAGATGGTGTAGTTGGGTTTGGGGTATTCTGTCCTCTGCTCATGCTTCGGTTTTGGTTAATGGTTCTCCTACTTTCGAGTTTAAATGCAACAAAGGCATGAGGCAAGGTGATCCCATCTCCCTGTTCTTGTTTGTTGTGGTGATGGAAGCTTTGTCCTGTTTGTTGGATAAGGCGAATGAGTGAGGGTCTTTTCTGGTATGTGTCTTCCTAACGATGGCCCTCAATTATCCCATTTGTTTTTTGCGGACGATGCGTTGATTATTGGTGAGTGGGATGTCAACAATGCGCTGAATATTGTCAGAATCCTTAGGTGCTTCCATGTTTGTTCCGGGATGAAGATTAACCTTGGGAAGTCAAACATATTCGGCATTAGGGTGAGTCTTTCGGAGGTGGGGGTTCTGGAGGATGTGGTGGGGTGTTTTTCTTATTCTCTTCCGTTTAAGTATTTGGGGTTGAAGGTAGGGGCCAATATGAACAGAATCAGTAATTAAACCGGTTTATGACATTTTCGAGTCCAGGCTGGCGCTTTGGAAATCCTCGCTTCTTTCTATAGGAGGGAGAGTTACCCTAATTCGGTCTGTTCTTCAAAGTCTTCCTATTTATTACTTCTCTCTATATAAAGCGCCTGTTAAAGTTATTAAGGATTTGGAGAGTATGATCAAGAAATTTTTGTGCGGAGGTTGTAGTGAGCATGATAAGACCCATTGGGTGGCCTGGGATAAAGTCACGTCGCCTCGCTCTTCGGGGGGGGGGGGGTCGGGATCAGTAAACTTAGCGCCAGTAATATCGCTATGTTATGTAAGTGGGGATGGCGTTATAAATGCGAAAAGGAAAATCTTTGGGTCAAGGTTATCGACGCTATCCATGGTGGTGTTCTGGGTGGTCGTTGTTGCCTGAAAAAAAAATCTATCTCGGGAGTGTGGCGTAGTATTGTCTCCGTGATTAGTAAACCGCTGCCTGATAATGTTCGGCTTCGGAGTTTTTTCAAAGGTTCGGTCGGCAGAGGTGATAGCATTCTCCTCTCAAAGAGATTTTTCCGAATCTGTTCTCCCTTGAAGTCGTTAAAGATTGTGCGGTGCGGGACCGAGTTGCTGGAAACTGGTTGTGGAAACATGACCCAACGATGGAAGCGGAATCCTCCGAGCTGGCTGATCTCTCGGCTGCTCTTGCTTCGATTTCTTTGGTTCACAGAGCTGACCGATGGAGATGGAAGGCTGATAAGTCTGGTTCATTCTCTATCAGTTCTGTCAAGAAGCTTTTAACAGGTAACGCCGTCGACATCAATAGTTTCGTGTTGGATTGGTGTAATTGGGCCCCGTTAAAATGTAACGTGTTTGTTTGGAGAGCTGAGTTGTCTCGTATTCCCACTGTGGATGCTTTACGAAGACGGGGTATTTCTGTTAGCGATGGGTTATACTCTCTTTGCAAATCCGAGGATGAGTCTGCTGATCATCTCTTTACGTCTTGTGTCACGGAGCTCGATCTTTGGCAAAAGATCAGTCTTTGGTGTAGGGTCCCCCCTATCTTCGCGTTTTCTACTAAAGACTTGTTGGAACTTCACAAAAATAGCACTCTTAAAGGTAAGGAAAGGGACGCTTTTCATGGCATCATCTTCGTTGCATGCTAGTGTTTGTGGCTAGCCTAGAACAAGGGGAGGTTCTCGGACGCTGAGGTTAAGGCCGCTAATGTTTTTAGTGATGTGAAATCTTTGGGGTTTTTATGGTTAAAAAATAGATATAAGGATAACCCGCTCTCGTGGGCGGATTGGTGTAACTTTGTAATTATGTAAATTTGTAGTTTGTTTGGGTCCCGATCTGGTTTTCGGATTTGGGTGTTTCTAATGAAGTTTTCCTTTAAAAAAAAGAGTGCAGAAAGCTTTAAAAATTAAACCATATCTCTACCCTCCATAGATGCAAAAGCTTTGAAGTTACATTTCAAACTCATTGTAAAATATATAAGAACCCGTTGTAATTATCTGGGAATTTATAAACACTGATCTTAGATCAAATGAATAAAAAATTATAACAGTGATTGATCACAATCATACGAATTGACAAATAAACAAATGTAAACAGACAATTAGGAAACAGTTATATCAAACAATCAACCTTCAACCAATAAAATTTTGACAGGATTTCAACCCTTTCAATTGCTTCGAATCCAAAATCGCCATAACCGGATGAGGAAGCATAGCCAAAATCTAATCTACCAAAGGTTTGGGGCGATTAACGAGGGTTTCGGTTGAGTGGTTCTCTACACCGTTGATTTTGATCGACCTTAGGGTTTTGATCAGGTCTTATTTTAATGGAGTTTGTTATTTTAATCAATATTTATACTAAATAAGCAATTAGAAAATAAAAAGAAAATGTGACCTGACACATCATCAAGGTAACCTGGAAACTTGTAAAATACGCATGATTGGAACACATAATACAACTTGAGTGACTTTAGAAAGACAAAAAAAGATGGAATGAATTTAGTGAAACAAAGAGAAAACTTGGTTGTTATTCTATGAAGTTTTCCCAAAAAGGGATTATAGAAGTTGTTTATTTCTAACATAAAATGTAATACAGTTTCTTTTACTTCATCCAAACACTTCAAAACATATTTATTAGCTTAGTTACTTAAAAAAGAAAAAAAAATCCTTAAGCTAAACACTCTCGATTAAACATAAAATATGAGGAAACAAGTTACATCCCCACATGTGGCCTAGTTGTAACACCTTGAAAATTCACGTCCTATAATGTGTTGACACGTGTCATAGGTTTGAACGTGTGAACGAATGTTTTAGAAGGACTAAAGTTGACGAACATGAAAAGTATGTGAATATACGAGTTCAAAATGTCAACAGTGAATAAATATATTGTATATTAACCCTACAAGATGCTCATACCTTCAAACGAATAAATCATGGATCATACGGAGCTAAAAGTGAGAGATTACAAACTACAGGGGTTAAATGTGTCAACATGTTTAAGTTATACCTCTGAGTGACCTTTTGACAAACCCGAAGCTTTGTAACGGTTAATTATGCTCACTAGAATGCACGATATAAATTTCATAAAGTTTCGTTATCGTATGAGAGAGTTATGATCAAATTCTTGTGCGAAGGGTTAAAGCGTAAATGTTGAAAGTTAGGACTTTTCGGGTAACAATAAAGTTAACCGGGGACTTAACAAAATGGGTATATGTCTTAAGGTCCCTAAACATCAATTTGGAGGGTTCATAATGCAAGAAACAAGTGCCTAATCGAATTTTGAAGAGCCAAGGATCAAATTGCAAAAATCACAAAATTCTGATTTGGTCAGATTAGGCCTAGCGCGACGCTAGGGGGGGTGGCGTCACGCTAGGGGTCCCCAGATCAGACTTCTTTGGGTTTTTGCCTGCTGAGTGCAATCTGATCGATTTTATCCGATTTTTCACATCTCTCTTGACCCCTAGACACCCCCTAAGCACTAGGAACAAGTGTTGATCAATTGTGGTGGGTTGTAGACTCATGTGTCAAAGATTTGTGGTGGATTAAACACTATATAAAGGCCATGATATGCACCAATGATCTTCACACCTTCCTCTTGCAATCTGATCATTTCTGGAGCTCCAAGGCACTCTCAATTGATCACTAATCAAGCATAGGACCTTGGTAAGTTGGCTTAACCTTTCTTAATTAAGTTTTAGCCTAGTTTTAGCTTAAAAGTCGAACCGTCGTAATTAACGGTTGACTTTAAGATTAATCACTAATGGTCCAGTGATTAGTCGAATCAAAAGTACCTTTAAGTAGGTAATTATGTGGGTAATAAAACCTCAAAAGGGTTCCCCCTGATTACCACTCTAACCAGGTCAAAAGTCGGGTCAAACTTGCTAAGAAAAAGTCAACAGGATACTTAAATTACAATTTATGCATAATTAGCAATGTAGATCATATATAACCTGTTCAATCATCGTTATAACTTAGTAATTAGTGTAAGAACATGTCCAAACATGTTCAACCCGACAATTTCCTGTTTAGACCCGGTTCGGAACCGAAAGTCGCATAGTTTGACTTATACTTTGACTTTCAGTTCTGACCCGTTTTGGTATGATTTAGAAATACCTAAGAGCCTTATTGGGACCAGGTTACATGCTAGTATAACCCCTGTGATTATACACTATGGTTCATTAGTTAACCGATTAATACGCATGATTCCGTTAATTGCTCATATGTTGACCATTATGCCCTCTTCACCTTAAAACGTGATTTTTGAAAATGTAAAAGAGTAGAAACCTTAATCACTGATATATAGACTTGTATGCAAAGTTTGACATCAGTTTGAGGTGTAGAATAAGAGTTATGCTCGTTAGCGTAAAAATTAAAGCCTTATGTTAATAAAACGGCGTAATTAGCGTATAGCCTAGTTAAGCCTACTTTTTGATGTCAAATCTTTTACCCACTGATGTAATATATTATTTTGGGATTTTTAAAGATTTTTAATAAATTTTAGGATGAGCATAACTTGTAGTCGTAGGCTTAATCCGGTAATTGTCGGTTTTGCCCTTACGGGCTATAAAATGAGTTTTACATATCTAAACGACTCCAAACCTTTTGCTACTGATCACATATGATAAATAAATTATTTCAAGCCTCCTGGAAGTATAAAAATATCAGCTTTATGTATCGAACCCATAAACGGCTTTTAATCGCCTTATTAAGCGTTTTTAACGCATAATATGTATTAAAATTATATTGAACATACACGGGTTGATACCTACTGATATTTGAGGCAAATTATAATATTTAACAGTAAGCAAAGGTTGTTTAACTCAGACTTCAGTTTTGAGCTTTTCGGCTTATGTGAAATTACCAAAATGCCCCTACGGTGCATAGTTTGGTTATAATTGATAAATTTCACATATATACTTTGCCCTACTGTTATAACTTAGTAAAATAAGTATTGTTGCTGATTACATCAGACCAGTAACTCAGATAAATACTTAAACTCTTTTATAACCTTTTAAATGACCAAACTACCCCTACGAGGCATAGTTTGTGTTTAAATTCGTTACGGGCATAATAAAAGACATCTTACTGATGTCACAACATATTTGAAGCATATTAACTTAGGAAACCTGTAAATGACTCTTATGATTACTCGTTACGCACTTTTTGCGTTCGGATCGGCTTATGTAACTAGTTTGCATAATTTAGCCGAGACGGGTCAAACCTTATCGGTTTTACCTCAAAATCCAGAATGTGGATGAAATACCCATATTATACAAGTCTTCAGACTTGTCGGGTCTAAAACACATTCTATTCCGGTCTTCGCTTAATCTTGCGTTTGAACCGCATATTTCCCTAAGACTAACCGGTCTAAGCTTAGGCTTAATTAAAGACCTGTTAGCATTCTAATTGGTTATTTATACCATCATTCCAGACTAGAGCCTTCCGGTAAATTGTACCTACGCTTACTTAAGTGAATACGGCTGAGTTATTATAAACCTTGCTATTTAAGACAGGAGCTAGCTCAGGTAAATACTTTTAACTTAATTTCCCTTATACGGGCTTGGGATACGGTATTATAAAAATACCGCTTGGTCGGGTGTAGAAACCTTTTAATCGGAGATGATTAAATTGCATAATCCCGTTTTAATTTGTATTGATTGATAACAAATAACATTGGGGGTTAATGACCGTGTCCTGGATATCCTTGGCTCATTTAAAAACTGAATGGCCATAACTTAAGCACAAGGTGTAGGCATAACACCTCCTGTTGCGTATGTAAAAGATATACTCACTCGTAAGAATGTCTTCTTGTGAGTTATATTTATGGTGTGTCGATTAATCTTGACCGGCTTGTATTGTATAATCACCGGCCCTAAATGTTGGACAACCATGTAAATCGGATACAAGATCTTTATTAATAAAATTGTCCCAAGTATAAAAGATTAATTTTGCCTCGTGCATTTTAATCAAATTATAAAAGATATTTTGTGCCACGTACATTCAAATCAATTTTCTTAAACTCTTTTCAAAACGAGTCAGTTAATTGTATTTACTAGTGTAAACTGACGTATTTTCCAAAAGGTTAAGTGACAGGTACTATGCGTAATTGGCTGGGAGCTCAGGGCGTCATTAGGGAATCTTGCAAGTTCTAGATGCCTAAAGTCTGTTGAACAGTTTTCTTTTATTGATCCGCCTGTGGATCCTTTACCTTCTGTTGTAATACTTTGACATTACTTATATTCGGAATGTAATATATTTATCTTTTGCTTCCGCTGTGCATTTATATATTGTGTTGTTTGACTATGATGATCTCAACTACGTCACGATACTCCCCACCGGGCCCACCGGTGACACGTGGAAACCGGGGTGTGACACTAGTGCATATAGAAGTTTAATCCCCACTTGTGTCACTTTTGATGAATTTAGGCAATGAAGGATTTTAGGTAGGTTTTGTGCAAGGTTGTCAGTTCGAATCACGAACCACCCGAGTTTTCATCCTACCGTGTGTTACACCAGAAAGTTCTGCTCTTATGGTGGCACAACGACTATCAAGTGACAACATACGGTATGATTTTCCAAGGAAACGTTCAAGCTAAACTCTGAAGCCAGCAAAAGCCCGGTTAAGACAATATAGCCTGACCGAAATAAGACGACAGAGCTCTCCAATTTAAAGATTGTGGTGACCAAACCACAAGAAATTGGCAGTTAAAAAAATTATGAGGAAACAAACTAACAAAATATCATCCTCATCTTCATACTTATTAAATCCAATCAATAGCAAAGTTAAGGTATGGTCCGAGAAGAGTAAGATGTAGACAGCCTTACCTGTACCCCGTAGGAATAGAGAGACTGCTTCCAGTGAGACTCCGGCTTGATAAACCAACAAAATATAGTTGGTTAAAACCTACTCAAAATAAAACTTGTTGGTGAGTCATGACTCATGAGTGTGTGAAATGAAGCAAACTAGATAGTAGTGTGAATGAGCCACCCACCGGCCACCGGCTACCGGCTAATATCCATATCACTACCAAGTATTTAGCAGCCAAATCCGCCATTAACACACTTTATCTCATACTATATCCACCACCCCACTCACCAATTGTTGCCTAAACACCCACCAAAAATCTTTCTAATCCCCCACCATCCACCGGCCACCACCAAATTAAAAAAATAAAATAAAATCATAAAACCGAGGTGCAGATCAAGATTCATAATCTTGCTACTGAACCTCGTTGTGGGTTTCTTCAAATTCATCTTTTTTCACCACAAATTGTTAAAAAAAGCTTCTTCTTTTAATTTAATTGTGGCATAGTTAACTGTGAAACTTGGTTCCAGTGCAAAAGATTTTCTTTTTCACAACACCCAGATCAGGTCTGCTTTTCTTTTTATAAAATCTTGTAGTTTCAAGAATCTTGTTGAAGTGAAAAAAGACACCCACTTTCAAGAATAATAATCATTTCAATGGGTATTTGTTTGAGTGCTAGAATCAAAGCTGAAAGCCCATATCACACAGGTACTGATTTATTATGTTTTATTAATATTAATGCAGTTTTTTAGGGTTTGTAATGATCAATTTTCTGTTTTTGGGAATCTTTTTTTTTTAGTATAATTGTCAAGATTAGATTTTGAAATTAGGGTTATGTGGGAATTGAATCAATTTGAAATACCCATTAAAGAATTGATAAAAAGGGATGAGAATATTCTAAAATCAGAATAAATTTATTTGATTTTATAGCATCTTGTTTAATAATTTAGTGTTGAGTTCAAGAACTTCTCTGTTTTTGAGAATCTTTTTATTGTTATAATTTATCAAGATTCAATTTTGAAATTAGGGTTATGATGGAATTGAATCAATTTTAAATACCCATTAAGGAATTGATAAAAAGGTATGAGAATATTCTGAAATCATAATAAAATTATCTGATTTTATTATATATTTGTTAATAATTTAGGGGTGAGTTCAAGAACTGGAAGTACAGAAGGAAATGATAATGGAAATTCAAGTGGCAGCAACTGCAACCCTCCGATCCCCCGGAGCGAAGGTGAAATCTTACAATCTTGTAACTTGAAGAGTTTTAATTATTCGGATCTTCGAATGGCTACGAGAAATTTTCGACCCGATAGCGTGTTGGGCGAAGGTGGGTTCGGCTCAGTTTATAAAGGGTGGATCGATGAACAATCGTTCGCCGCTTCAAAACCGGGGTCTGGAGTCGTTGTTGCTGTTAAAAGACTTAATGCAGAAAGTTTTCAAGGTCACAGGGAATGGCTGGTAAGCCTCCATTTCCTTTAGATTTTATGCGTAGATTTTAGGGGGTGTGTTCGCGTTTAAATAAGATAAGAAAAGTGATGAATTCCATTTATGTCATAATTGATATATTTATGATCCAAATTGTGTATGATTATTGTAGACGGAAGTAAACTATTTAGGGCAGTTTTCGCACCCGAATTTGGTGAATTTGATTGGGTATTGTCTAGAAGACGAACATCGGCTTCTAGTTTACGAGTTCATGCCTCGAGGCAGCTTGGAGAATCACTTGTTCAGGAGTAAGTCGTGTTTTCTTAAAAGTTATAATGATTTCATACGTTAAAAAGATGGGTTGGCTAAACGTACTTCTGTATGCTAAACGTATCCTCTATTGAGTAAAGTAGAGAGATAAGGGGTTACAATCGGTAAAAAAAATATAAGGGGTGAATTACGTTTAGCACGACATAAAAAGATCGAGTTTTTCATATGATTGATGTGTTTTGTACATTTTTTTTCTACAGAAGGATCTTATTTTCAACCGCTAACATGGAGTCTTCGCTTAAAGGTTGCTCTTGGAGCCGCTAAAGGACTAGCTTTTCTTCATAGTGCCGAAACCAAAGTGATTTATCGGGATTTTAAGACTTCTAATGTGTTACTTGATTCGGTATGTCATCTGTGATGTACTTTAAATTAAATGGTTAAATCAATTAATTATCCACTAATTGTTTCTTTTAAACAGGAGTACAATGCTAAACTCTCCGATTTTGGGCTAGCTAAAGACGGGCCCACCGGCGACAAAAGCCATGTTTCGACACGGGTCATGGGGACCTATGGTTATGCCGCCCCTGAATATTTAGCCACCGGTATATTAACTAACGCCTTTTTCTCTCAACTTTAGTACTTTTTTCTTTTATCTAATCGTCTTATGTTTGGTCATTTATAGGTCATTTATCCACGAAAAGTGACGTGTATAGTTTTGGAGTGGTCCTCATCGAAATGTTGTCGGGCCGAAGAGCCATAGACAAAAACCGACCCACGGGTGAACAAAGTCTAGTTGCATGGGCCAAACCCTACCTACCCCACAAACGGAAGCTTTTTCGGATTCTTGACAACCGTCTCGAAGGTCAATACACTTTAAACGGGGTCCACGCCACAGCTAACCTAGCCCTACGATGCATTTCGACGGACCCAAGGTTGAGGCCGAGCATGGTAGATGTGGTTAAAGAACTAGAGTTACTTCAAGATCCAAAGAAGGCGGCAAGGTTACGAAGACATTCCGCCAACGAGGCACAAACAAGGCGGCTGGTTTCTCAAGATAGTGGTGCCGCTAGCGGTGAGCGTTCCACCGCATATCCGCGGCCTTCGGCTTCGGCTATATATAGTAAGTGAGTGCAAGAACATAAGGGAAGAAGAACAATGTTGGTTTTGGTAAAATAGTTGTATAGTTTGTTGTGGGGTTAATCTTATTTGAGTTTGTATTTAATCAAAGATCTTCATAGAAATATATAAAACTTGAATTTGTATGGCCATATCCTATTTTTTAAATGTTTAATATAAGTAATGAAGAGAGTAAAGATTTATAAAGAAAAGGACGTATGTAGCTGTTCTTTTTTTGTTTTTTTCTCACATCAACAAGATTCATTATTATTTTAAAAATACTATATGATACATGAGGTTGTTTTAAATCAAGTTTTTGAGACTTTGAAGGCATACATACGTCATGTTTACGTAGACGAAATCGTCATAAAGTGTTTACACATTTCTTTACACTAGTAGGGTGCCCGTGTGATGCGGCGTGGGCAACACTTTGCATTGCGGTACTCGTTTCTGGTAGTTTTCTTATTCGTATAATATTTATGATAGCATTATTGTGGTGGATATATGTCATAAGTATTACACATGTCTAGTAATTATTACATTTAGAATTTAAATTATCAAGTACTTAAAGAAACCATTGATGCAATAAAATAATTCACGAATAAGAAAAAATAAGTCCTAAACATAAATAAAAGTTATATAAAGTAGCACACGAATAAGGAAATATATGTAAAAACCCGCACGTTCGTGCGTTGTTACTACTCGCTATACTCGTTACGCCTAGCACCAGAGATTCGGATCATAATGTAGCTATATCGAATACATCTTCGCAGTATTTTCGCATATTACGCATACTTTATCGCTATAACACATCACATCTCACATACTAACACTCACGATGACGTTGAGTGAGGACCTATTCTACCCTCCTCGATAGCCGTGATGTGTCGCAATGCAACGCATATTTGAAACGCGCAACTCGATTATCGCAACGCAGACTTTGAAATGTGGATATTTATACGACCCTATGTGACTAATTATAATAAATATATGAATGTGTGTATGAAAATGGGTGACCAAACTATCGCAACGCTTAACGAACAAAACGAAACATCAAAACATAACTCGCCGGAGACCACCGATCGAACGACCATTCGATCGAATGGTCATCCGATCGGATGACCATCCAATCGAGTGACCAACCGATCGGATGGCCATCCGATCCCTTGCACTCCATCACCTTCTCTCGTCTTCACTTATAAATAGCCTTTGTCACATCACTGTTCAAGTGATATGACAACTCTCACTCGACCAGCACGCTTTGGGGCTATTTTCTCTCGATTTCTCGCGATTCTTGTAAGTTTCTACCTCAAATCTTGTACTTCTATGATCTACACGCATTCCTTCACCTTTTCCAACAACAAATCTCACCTTTTCACAGTAAAATCCTCTGATTTGGGGCATTTTAAGGTGATGTCATCATGGAGTTCTTAGGAACAATGAAGTGTGACCTCATCTCATCAAGAACAGTTCAGATCTAATGGATTCCACGGTATGTAAACACTAATCGCACCTAGATCTAAGCCGAATCTAAGTATTTCAAGTTGCTCTCAAGCTTTCTTAACTTTTTACTCAAGACCGATAGAATCGGAGCTCCTTCAGACTTTCTACTCATTCTATAGTGAAGTGTCGGTTTGAGAACTGGTTTCTATCGACGAGATGACCGGTTAACGGGTTGAACACGAACAACCGTCAAGGACAGTTAACTGATCGAACGGGGTGATTCCCATCCGATCTGATGACTTAGCCTTGGTGGAGTTCCATTGTTTAAGACGTTGTCACACCGTCTCGATCAAACTGCAAACTTTAAAAAATAATCAAATTCAAGACAATCAGATTCGTTGGGACGGATAGCCGTCCGATCGGATAGCCATCCGATCGAATTGCTATCCGATTGGATTGCACTTGGTTCCACACTTAAACTCTTTCTTCAAACTCGCAAGGCTCTTAACGTCGAACGGATTATCGTCCGATCGGATTGCTATCCGGTCAGCTGACATTTGGAATTTCGACAGTTAAACATTTTCATGAGTTTCAAACAACATCAGTTTCTAACGGATTGCTATCCGATCGGATTGCCATCCGATCGAGTGACCATCCTGCTGTGAACTTGTTCTCACTAGAAATGTGAAACGCTCACAATTTCATACTTTCGAAACACTACAACATGACACATATCTATTTCACATAATAAATAAAATTTGGGCATGACCCGTTCGTACCATAAATGATTCCCTGTTTTTAACCAAATTTCATTCAAAAACAAAGCGCAAAGACATATTTTGAAAAGACGAGAAATACAACCATACAAAAATTCATTACAAGTATTTTGGCGATACCGCCCAAAATAGTTTTAAGGAAAACACCCAAGTTACTACAAACATCCTAACTTAGTTTAACATTACATTACAAAACCATTTTGACCCTTTTTTAAAGTGAGCGACTTAAACCGGAAGCGCATATGTAGTTGACGTGGTGCGTGTTCGATCCGAGAGAGAGGCCAAAGCACTTAAGCTTGAGATTTACCTATTATTACAACAAAGAAAACTTATCAACAACTTTACATAATATGTAACACCTCGTAAAAATCACGCCCAATGATGTATCGACACGTGTCATGAGCTTTAAACGTGTAAAAGATTACTTATGAAGGACTAAAGTTGACAAACAAAGAAAGTATGTGAATAAAAGGATTCAAAATGTCAAAAACGGATAAATATGCCTTACAATAACCCTACACGATGTTTATACCCTTAAACGAATAAATTATGGATCATACGAAGCTAATTGTGGAAGAGAGTGAGATGTTGCAAACTACAGGGGTTAAACGTGTCAACATGTTTAAAGTATACCCCTGAGTGACCTTTTAGCAAACCCGAAGCTTTGTAACGATTAATTATGCTCACGAGAATAAGTGATAAAAATTTAACAAGGTTTCGATAAAGTATGAGAAAGTTATGATAATATTCGTGTACGGGGGGTTAAAAGCGTCAACGAGGCAAAACTTGTGTTTTCGGTTATCGTTTAACGAAACCGGACCTATTGATGATTGGTTTTATCTCATGGATCATAGAAATATAAATTTCAAGGGTTAAAAGTGCCTAAAATGGAAGAAACTACGCATTAGAAAGTCCAGGGGATGAAAGTGTCACATTTTGAAACATGTTGGCTGATATGTGGGGTGCTGGCGTAGCGCCACCACCTGGGCACCCGTCCGTGGCGCCACGCGACAGACTACCAGCGACAGCAAACATCTTCAAATGTGGCAGCTTGCATGTTTACGCGATTCAGCGAGTTTGCCACCCTCTTGCTGCATGATACACGTCCCTAGGCACTTGTCATCATCCCTGGAAGTTCCCTTAACACCTGGATCAATCTCCATGACTTCCCTTGGCTATATATAGGACCAATTGTTGCGACTTATGAACTCACTTTTGAGCATTCACTTGGAAAGCTTCCAAACTCTTGTTCTGAGGATTTCTGGAGCTCAAGGGCACTTCCCAAGCATTCTTAGTCGTGCATAGGACTTCAGTAAGTGTCCTTAACCTTCCCTAATTCAGTTTTACCTAGTTAATTAGCCTAAAGTCAAACCGTCGTAATTAAGGTTTGACTTCATGAATAGTTAATATTTGTCCAGTCAAATCATGAATTGAAAGTACCTATGAGTTGGTAATTATGTGGGCAATAAACCCTTAAAAGGGCACCCTCTGATTCCCACTCTAACTAGGTCAATTGTCGGGTCAAAGTTAATCTTAAAAAGTCAACAGAAAGCTAATTTTCAAATAAATGCATAATTAGCAATGTAGAAGCTATGCAACATGTTTTGTCATTAATATAACTTGGTAATTAATGTAAGAACATGTCTAGGCATGTTCAACCCGATAATTTTCTGTTTAAGCTCGGTTCGGAACCGAAAGTCGCAAAAGTAGACTTTTGCTTTGACTTTCAGTTCTGACCCATTAGAGCATGTTTTAGAATTGCCTTAGAGCCCTATTAGGACCAGGTTATTGATTAGTGTAACCCTCTGAGGTTATACAACTTGGTTCATTAGTTATTCGATTCATATGCAAGTTTCCGTTATATGCCTAAATGTTGACCAATATGCCCTTTTGACCTTAAAACAAGAATTTTGAAAATGTGAGAGGACAATAATCTTTATTACTGATTTATAAATATGTCCCTAAATTTTCACATCAGTTGGAGGTCTAGATTAAGAGTTATGCTCAATAGCGTAATTAGAAAGCTTTTTATTAATTAAACGGCGTAATTAGCATATAGCCTATCTAAACCTAATTTTTGATACCAAACTTTTTACCTACTGATATAAAATAATATTTTGGGATTTTTAAAGATTTTTATTTAATTTTAGGCTGAGCATAACATAGAGTTCTAAGCTTGATTCGGTAATTGTCGGTTTTGCCCTTTTGGCCTATAAAATGAGTTTTACAAATCTTTTTGATATCAAACATTTTTCTACTGATCTAATATGATAAATAAAATATTTTAAGCCTTCTGGAATAATAAAAATATCAGCTTTTCTTATAAAACCCGGAAATCGCTTAAAACTACCTTTTTTCGCGTTTTAAGCGCATAGTATGTATTAAAATCATTTTAGGTATATAAGACTTGGTACCTACTGATGTTTTAAGTAAATTTTTATACTTTAGCAGTAAACAAAAGTTTTAAACTCAGATTTTCAAATTTGACCTTTAAACCTAAGGTGAAATTACCAAAATGCCCCTTCGGTGCATAATATGGTTAGAAATGATAAATTTCACATATAGGTTATACCCTACTGATATAACTTAGAAAATTAAGTATTTTTACTGATTACATCAGACCCGAAACTCAGAATTATATTTAAACTCTTTTATAACCTTTTAAATGACCAAAATGCCCTTACGGGGCATAATTTGAGTTTAAATTCATTTGGGGCATAATAGAAGATATCTTACTGATGTCACAACATATTTAAGGCATATTAACTTAGGAAACTTGTATATGACTCATATGGTTACCCGTTACGCACTTTTCGCGTTCGGATCGGCTTATGTAACTAGTTTGCATAATTTAGCCGAAACGGGTCAAACCATATCGTTTTCATCTCAAAATCCCGAATGTGTTTAAGTTACCCATATTAAACAAGCATACAAGCTTGCCAGGTCAAAACCACATTCTAAACCGGTCTTCGCCTTATCATGCGTTTGAACCGTATCTTCCTTTTGAAAACTAACCGGTCTAAGTTTAGGCTTAATTAAGACCCGTTAGGATTCTAAGAGGTTATTAAAAACCTTCGTTCCAGATTTAGGAGCCCAGTAAAAGCTATCTGTACTTGCTGAATTGATATACGGCTGGGATTGAATTTATATTTAGCTCAGGTAAATACTTTTAACTTATTTTCCCTTATACGGGCTTGGGGTACGGTATATAAAATACCGCTTGGTCGGGAATTCGACTTTAATCGTTTGGTGGTTAAATATTATCGAGACGACCCGTTTAAAAATTTGGTTTTGTTTGCTTAACGCCTTTGGGGGGTTAATGACCATGTCCCGGATATCCTTGGCATCATTCATAGAATGGCCACAACCTTAGCACACGGGTGTAGGCGTACACCCGTCAGTGCATTTAAAATTAATAAGGTATAACCGCCGGTTACGAGAATAACTCGCCGCGGGACTATACCATGTGGTGTGTCTATTAATCTTTAACCCGGCATGAACCGGGCAACTGAACGCATAACAAACATGTAATTCTTTTACAAGTTTATATATAAATAATTATCCCAAGTTATAAGAATATTTTGTGCCACGTGCATTCAAATCAATTTTCTAAAAACATTTTCAAAATGAGTCAGTTAATTGTATTTACCCGTGTAAACTGACGTATTTTCCCAAAAAGGCTAAGTGCAGGTACTAATCGGAATAGGCTGGCTACTCCTAGCATCAATAAAGAGTCTCGCAAGCTTAGATGTTAAGATCTGTTAAACAATTATCTTTTAAATTGATCCGCCTGTGGATCCTTTACATTCCGTTGTAATACTTTGATATTATTTTGTATCGGATTGTAATATATTTATCTTTTGCTTCCGCTGTGCATTTAAATTGTGTTGTTTGACCATGATGATATCAACTACGTCACGATACTCCCCACCGGTAATACGTGGAAATATCGGGGTGTGACAGGTTGGTATCAGAGCCAACATTGAGTGAATTAAACACTAGTCATTTGTGTTTAATCTCAATGACACAGTAGCACATTCCTTGACCTTCTGAGTCTAGACTTAACATAGGAATACTCTCATATCTATTCGGAGAATTATTGCTTTCAGTTATATATATTTTTAATATGTCGCCAAGCAAAGAAGCCATAATGGAAATTCTCCCCATTTGAAGCCTAGGGAAGGCCGAGCTTCGTACTGCGACTAGGATTAACGTGCAACCAAGGAGAAAGCTTTCAGAAATAAAATGAAGAAGAAACTCCTTTTGCTGAAGATCGTTTCCTTAATAGTCCTTATAAGGACATAATTATCTTTCAGTCCCTTCATGGACAACATCATTCCTTTCAAGTCCCGTTTAGGGCAATTCTGTACTCTTTTAAAAATCATTGGAATGTTTTATCTAAATTTATTTATCATTAGATATGAATATAAAATATGAAATAACAACATTCTTTTTATAAGATCTACCATTATAATAAAATGGCAAAATCTAAAAAGAACAAGACCTAGCCCATGTGTCATTTTAAGAATAGGGCCAAGATGGTGGTTCCTCAATTAGATTCAGATCCTTATTAACATCTCAATTTAGGATTTTCTGCGTTAAATATTAAAAGAATCTTAAAGGTAAACCTAGCCTATATGTCATTTCAGACAAGGCCAAGATGGTAGAACCTATTCAAAAGATTCAAATCCCTGTTAACATCTGTAAACATGTTAACATTCCTGGCAGATGTGATTCGACAGAATCGCATAAATCATCCTTATACTGGATTCTACCGAAATCCTTTCTTATTTTGTGAATTAAGCATCCATTAAGGATATAATGCTTACGGGCAGTATTCATTGTCATATAAGACAAAAGACAGTCGTAGCCTACAACTCCCTGTCAAGAAAAGGCATGAACAACGTTTCTAGCCTAAATACCTTGATTCTACAAAATCATGGTCTATAATTTAAAGTTGCCCTTGTGACTTGGCCTTTTGTGCCATAGTTATATTTTAACTAAATCTAGGATAATTATAATGGAAATCCTGAATAAAATAAATATCATTCTTTTTCTGCCAGTATACATATTAAAAAGAATATTAAAAGGTATAACCTAGCTTGAATGTCATTAAAGACCTAGCTAAGATGGTAAAACCTGTTTAAAAAGAGATTCAGATCCTTGTTAACATCTGAAAACATGTTAACACTCCCGACAACAGTGATGCGATAAAATCACACTTGTCATCTTCATATTAGGAATTTCCAAACCCCTTATTTAGCATAAATGATCAAGAGGAATCATGGCTAATAAACGTCGAACATGATGAACACATCAAAACATCCATTGGGATGAATACCTTCGGACAAAGATGTATACATGAAAAAGATAGTTTTATTTCATAACTTCTTGTCAAGACAATGAACTATGAAATTTTCCGATCCAAAGGAATCATCGATTATGTTTTAAAATTTCCCTAGTGACAAGGCATCTATGCCATCAAAAAGTCCTTTGGAACAAGCCCTTGTGCTATATATAAAATGTCAGTACGACATTGACAGTCGTGACTTATGTCCCCTGTCTAATAAATATGAAGGATTATATTCCGTTTAAACGCCAAATATGGATTATTTAAAAACCTAGGCAAAACATAATCAAATAAATTTAATACTATCTATTCGCCTATATGGTTTATTTGTACCATGGCTATTTAATCAACAAATTCGACAATTCACCATATAATTAAACCAATTACTACTACTTGGTTTGTAGCCTTCAAAGATTCACCATGGCTGACTCATCTGAAGCTCACAATCATCCAGTTGATCAGAACGATAATGCAAGACTGAACTTAACGGGCACCGAGTTACAGGCTATGTTGGATACAGCCGTAAACAAAGCCGTGGACCGTGTATTAAAGGATCATAAGAGAAAGTGCGATAATACCCCAAATAAAGGTTACAAAAAGGGTAAGACCGGTTCAAACTATGACCAGTCCAAGCCAAAGGAGGCAAAACCCAAATGTAAAACCTGCGGGAAGAAGCATTTCGAAAAATGTTTCTATGAGCAGACCAGGGGATGTGTCATCTGTAAAGAGATGGATCACAAGACCCATGAATGCAAGGACTTGAAGGACGCCACCTATTATGGTTGTGGCGAGAAGGAGCACATAAAGACCCGCTGCCCAAACAAGGCAACTAAAGGTAAATGCACTCTGGAGTCTCAAGCTAGGCCTTGTGGGATTTGTAATAAGAAAGGGCACAAGACCTTGGAGTGCCAAGACATAAAGGATGCAACCTGCTATGGTTGCAATGAAATAGGGCACATCAAGACAAATTGCCCAAATAAAACCAAGAAGCCTGGGGAGGCTAAGAAGACCAAAGCTGGAAGCTCTCAAATGGATGCTCAAGAGGCTATTCAGGATGACAATGCCACAACAGGTACTTTCTATATCAATAACGCTCATGCTAGAGTATTATTTGATTCAGGTTCAGATAAGTCTTTCGTAGACAATGAATTTTGTAAATTATTAAATCTTCCTGTTAAAACTCTAAGCGTTAAGTATAAAGTAGAATTGGCCGATAGTACCTTAGAGACTACTTCAGCAATATTAGATGGATGTTTTATATCCATTAGGAATCATTCTTTCAGCTGTCCTTGTTTCCATTAAAATAAGAGGGACTCGATATAGTGATAGGAATGAATTAGTCATCCTAAAAATCGAGCCCATATTGTGTGTGATAAGAAGCAAGTAGTTATCAAGACTCCTTTTGGTGAGCCTTTGACAATTCAAGGAGACACTGGGTATGGATTGCCTAAGCACTTGTTGAATATGGTATTTAATACCAATGATTCGAGTATGGAAAACTCAGAAGAGACAAACAACAGTCGCGATGCTGGAGATGCGACAAATGTTAATCGTGCATCCAATGTGAACCTCAATGTTAATGGAGTTAATCTCCAAAACTGTAATTAACGCAGCTGTTAGGAAGGCTATGAGAAAAGTCATGAAAAGGTTCAAGGAGCCAAATGCTGCTCGCTCTAAAACACATGTCGCTGCTCATGAGAAGAGGTTTATTCATACTTCAAATGCGAAGAATAACCCAAACAAAATCATATATGGCAAGGAGCCCATTCCTTTTAGGATGTACTTAAAAGTACTTCGTCTCTTGGAAGTCAAGAGACTTCAATAGTAAAAAGGGGCCATCGATTGCAGGAAATTGTTGGATGAAGTAGAAACCATTAGGTATGTCAACAGTTATGATGGAAAGGACACGGTGAGGTATGCATCGCGGTCGTTCGAGGGCAATACCCTTAAATAGTAAGGACATTAATGAAGTCCACAAGAAAGATCCTCTTATACATTATGGGATGGTCCAAGTTTTAAGGACCTTATTAGAAAAACCTATTATCCGCTTCGCGAAATGGAAAAAGATGGAATAAGAAGTTTCTGACTCTCACCATAAAAATTTTAGACTGTCGACAGTATGTTGCAAATTTTAAATTCATTGGTTTAGATAGTACCCTATTCCATTTACCCAAAATCTAAGCTCAATGCAAATAATTATTGGTGGTTAGGAACGGCAATAGGAGAGCACATTAAGGATTCAAAGCCTGCTTATTATAAATCCATTATGGATCTACCTCAGCTACTCACGTTGTATAGATTCAGAAGCAACCAGTCAAGGCTGAGACTGCCCTAAATTTGTCAGAGATTTTGCAGCTAAGTTTAAAAGGATTAAGAATGGAGGCGTTTAACCCTCCTGATGAATGATTAGAGGCAATTCACATTAATGACACCAGATAAATCCCTTATTGTGATTTTATTGCTAGGAGTTACGTCTGGTCTCTGATAAGACCATAAGTTTAGCAAACTCTTAGAAATTCTCCCGTAAAAACCCCAGATATTAAGTGTAAGGAAAAAAAACTTACAGGAAAAATCATAGGAACCATTTCTTCTGTTCCTGTCAGAAGCCTTCAGTCGTAGAATTTTTGAAGTATCCTCTCTAGAGGAAGTGCGTCAGCATATATAGTTGATATCTATTTGATATCTATCGATTATGAATACCAGACGGTATGATAAAAAGCGCCATATGAGGATTGGTGTATCTTAATATGTTCCAAATATTGCTTCCATGCCTGATCAATATGGAGGTTTAATGCATGGGACCACAAAGATATTCCGATGGTCATATGGTATTAAAGTCAGCTAATGGTATTCAAAGAAGATATCAAGAATGGAATTGTCCAAGTAAATGCCTCCGATTAAGGAATTCGTGGACTCGTAACATAAATGGGTCACTCATTTGACACAAGCAAGGATGGATGAACTGGAGCCTGAGATTTGGAAAATCTCTGTAACCTCCTTGTATCTTGATTATCTTCTCCTAAGATTACCCTGTTTACCTCCTGAGAGGCAAATAGAGTTAAGATTTATATCCCATTTAGGGCTGTATTATTATGAAATCTCCAAGACGGCTAATACCATCATTAGAAGAATCGAAACCCTGATTAAGTTAGTTTTAAAATAGAGGTTCATATAGCCTAACTCAATATTCTAAGAATTTGGTATAGTTAATTAAGAAAGACGGTTCATTTTGCTTATGCATTGATTACCGCAACCCTAATAGGCAACAATTAAGAATTGCCATCAGTTGCCCAGGATCGTCGATTTGTTCGGCTAACGGCAAGGATTAGCTATTCCTTAAGATTAGTTTTAAGCAGTGGTTGGAATAACCATCTCACCTTAAAAATAAGCTTTTTTGTAATAGTTGTTAGATAAGTATCAAGGTTGCTCCTTTGGAGACCTTGTATAGATGAAATATCAAAACAACCATTTGATGGATGAGACTTTGGGAAGTCCAATTTCCAGGATCTGAAAGTTGCCTTGGAAACAACGAATAAGACCATACAAATCCATAATCATCTGTAAGTTGCCAGTATTCGGCAGAAAATCAAGGATTAATGAAAGTAGCAACCCTCCTAAGTTCTTGTTAAGGAATAAGGTTCAACAAAAGATATTACCCAGGAAGGGTGTGCCAATTTGTTAAATTATCAGGTTAGTTAAGCTCTGAATATATAGAATCATTCGAAGGAAATTGAATGTATCAAGATCACATAGCTTATAAACTAAAACCTATTTATGGAGCTTAGCGGAGCTCGTGATGCATTACACACTAATGATTTAAGGATGTGTTTCGCCAATCAGTCGAGAAGCATTATCACATAATGATATGCAGATTTATGATATGATGAGCAACCTATACCGATTAAAGATCGGCAGGTTAAGAAGCTCCAAAAGGATACATGTACCTAATATAAAGGTCACTATGGGAGCTTGGAAAGACTCCAGATAGGCTATAGAAGTTAAGTCCATTATGCGACAAAAAGAACTTCCAGCATTTTAGCAAATCTCGAGGTCGAGATTTCTTTTAAGGGGGTGAGGATGTAACACCTCGTAAAAATCACGTCCAATGATGTATCGACACGTGTCATGAGCTTTAAACGTGTAAAAGATTACTTATGAAGGACTAAAGTTGACAAACAAAGAAAGTATGTGAATAAAAGGATTCAAAATGTCAACCACGGATAAATATGGCTTACAATAACCCTACACGATGTTTATACCCTTAAACGAATAAATTATGGATCATACAAAGCTAATTGTGGAAGAGAGTGAGAGGTTGCAAACTATAGGGGTTAAACGTGTCAACATGTTTAAAGTATACCTCTGAGTGACCTTTTAGCAAACCCGAAGCTTTGTAACGATTAATTATGCTCACGAGAATAAGTGATAAAAATTTCACAAGGTTTCGATAAAGTATTAGAAAGTTATGATAATATTCGTGTACGAGGGGTTAAAAGCGTCAATGAAGCAAAACTTGTGTTTTCGGTTATCGTTTAACGAAACCAGACCTATTGATGATTGGTTTTATCTCATGGATCATAGAAATATAAATTTCAAGGGTTAAAAGTGCCTAAAATGGAAGAAACTACGCATTAGAAAGTCCAGGGGGTGAAAGTGTCACATTTTGAAACATGTTGGCTGATATGTGGGGTGCTGGCGTAGCGCCACCACCTGGGCACCCGTCCGTGGCGCCACGCGACAGACTACCAGCGACAGCAAACATCTTCAAATGTGGCAGCTTGCATGTTTACGCGATTCAGCGAGTTTGCCACCCTCTTGCTGCATGATACACGTCCCTAGGCACTTGTCATCATCCCTGGAAGTTCCCTTAACACCTGGATCAATCTCCATGACTTCCCTTGGCTATATATAGGACCAATTGTTGCGACTTATGAACTCACTTTTGAGCATTCACTTGGAAAGCTTCCAAACTCTTGTTCTGAGGATTTCTGGAGCTCAAGGGCACTTCCCAAGCATTCTTAGTCGTGCATAGGACTTCAGTAAGTGTCCTTAACCTTCCCTAATTCAGTTTTACCTAGTTAATTAGCCTAAAGTCAAACCGTCGTAATTAAGGTTTGACTTCATGAATAGTTAATATTTGTCCAGTCAAATCATGAATTGAAAGTACCTATGAGTTGGTAATTATGTGGGCAATAAACCCTTAAAAGGGCACCCTCTGATTCCCACTCTAACTAGGTCAATTGTCGGGTCAAAGTTAATCTTAAAAAGTCAACAGAAAGCTAATTTTCAAATAAATGCATAATTAGCAATGTAGAAGCTATGCAACATGTTTTGTCATTAATATAACTTGGTAATTAATGTAAGAACATGTCTAGGCATGTTCAACCCGATAATTTTCTGTTTAAGCTCGGTTCGGAACCGAAAGTCGCAAAAGTAGACTTTTGCTTTGACTTTCAGTTCTGACCCATTAGAGCATGTTTTAGAATTTCCTTAGAGCCCTATTAGGACCAGGTTATTGATTAGTGTAACCCTCTAAGGTTATACAACTTGGTTCATTAGTTATTCGATTCATATGCAAGTTTCCGTTATATGCCTAAATGTTGACCAATATGCCCTTTTGACCTTAAAACAAGAATTTTGAAAACGTGAGAGGAAAATAATCTTTATTACTGATTTATAAACATGTCCCAAAATTTGCACATCAGTTGGAGGTCTAGATTAAGAGTTATGCTCAATAGCGTAATTAGAAAGCTTTTTATTAATTAAACGGCGTAATTAGCATATAGCCTATCTAAACCTAATTTTTGATACCAAACATTTTACCTACTGATATAAAATAATATTTTGGGATTTTTGAAGATTTTTATTTAATTTTAGGCTGAGCATAACATAGAGTTCTAAGCTTGATTCGGTAATTGTCGGTTTTGCCCTTTTGGCCTATAAAATGAGTTTTACAAATCTTTTTGATATCAAACCTTTTTCTACTGATCTAATATGATAAATAAAATATTTTAAGCCTTCTGGAATAATAAAAATATCAGCTTTTCTTATAAAACCCGGAAATCGCTTAAAACTACCTTTTTTCGCGTTTTAAGCGCATAATATGTATTAAAACCATTTTAGATATATAAGACTTGGTACCTACTGATGTTTTAAGTAAATTTTTATACTTTAGCAGTAAACAAAAGTTTTAAATTCAGATTTCCAAATTTGACCTTTAAACCTAAGGTGAAATTACCAAAATGCCCATTCGGTGCATAATATGGTTAGAAATGATAAATTTCACATATAGGTTATACCCTACTGATATAACTTAGAAAATTAAGTATTTTTACTGATTACATCAGAACCGAAACTCAGAATTATATTTAAACTCTTTTATAACCTTTTAAATGACCAAAATGCCCTTACGGGGCATAATTTGAGTTTAAATTCATTTGGGGCATAATAGAAGATATCTTATTGATGTCACAACATATTTAAGGCATATTAACTTAGGAAACTTGTATATGACTCATATGGTTACCCGTTACGCACTTTTCGCGTTCGGATCAGATTATGTAACTTGTTTGCATAATTTAGCCGAAACGGGTCAAACCATATCGTTTTCATCTCAAAATCCAGAATGTGTTTAATTTACCCATATTAAACAAGCATACAAGCTTGCCGGGTCAAAACCACATTCTAAACCGATCTTCGCCTTATCATGCGTTTGAACCGTATATTCCTTTTGAAAACTAACCGGTCTAAGTTTAGGCTTAATTAAGACCCGTTAGGATTCTAATAGGTTATTAAAAACCTTCGTTCCAGATTTAGGAGCCCAGTAAAAGCTATCTGTACTTGCTGAATTGATATACGGCTGAGATTGAATTTATATTTAGCTCAGGTAAATACTTTTAACTTATTTTCACTTATACGGGCTTGGGGTACGGTATATAAAATACCGCTTGGTCGGGCATTCGACTTTAATCGTTTGGTGGTTAAATATTATCGAGATGACCCGTTTAAAAATTTGGTTTTGTTTGCTTAACGCCTTTGGGGGGTTAATGACCACGTCCCGGATATCCTTGGCATCATTCATAGAATGGCCACGACCTTAGCACACGAGTGTAGGCGTACACCCATCAGTGCATTTAAAATTAATAAGGTATAACCGCCGGTTACGAGAATAACTCGCCGCGGTACTATACCATGTGGTGTGTCTATTAATCTTTAACCCGGCATGAACCGGGCAACTGAACGCATAACAAACATGTAATTCTTTTACAAGTTTATATATAAATAATTATCCCAAGTTATAAGAATATTTCGTGCCACGTGCATTCAAATCAATTTTCTAAAAACATTTTCAAAATGAGTCAGTTAATTGTATTTACCAGTGTAAACTGACGTATTTTCCCAAAAAGGCTAAGTGCAGGTACTAATCGGAATAGGCTGGCTACTCCTAGCATCAATAAAGAGTCTCGCAAACTTAGATGTTAAGATCTGTTGAACAATTATCTTTTAAATTGATCCGCCTGTGGATCCTTTTCATTTCGTTGTAATACTTTGATATTACTTTGTATCGGATTGTAATATATTTATCTTTTGCTTCCGCTGTGCATTTAAATTGTGTTGTTTGACCATGATGATATCAACTACGTCACAATACTCCCCACCGGGCCCACCGGTAACACGTGGAAATATCGGGGTGTGACATAATACAACTTAAATTTTTACCAACATTATCATTCAATTTTTCTTACATTCATTCTTTCAAGCGGTCGACCCATTTAGATATGGTTCGACATGCTATCATCCTGTTTCATACTTATTCCATACTAATCAACCCGTTCATGACGGATCATTCTCATAAACCAAATCATGAACATTCTCATTCTATTCCAATTGACCCGTTCAATACGAATCAATATGAAATCTTATTCTTGACTACAATTTCAATTAAGAACATACCTTCTATAATTTTTAACTAGAATCTAACGGATTATAAGACCAACAATAAACATGGATTTGTAATGATAACTCTACAACTATTAACATTACATAAACTTGTAAGTAATTGAACTTACTTCGATCTTGAGATTTTTTTTGCGAACCGGAGCTTCCTCCTTCTTCTTTGATTCCTACACGTATTTCCATTCTTAATTAGATCATGTCATTTGTTCATATAGCTTTCACGTTCATATTAAATTCACATTCCATACACACACCCTTTCACAATTATCATTTCCATATTTTACACACAAGGCAAAACATCCTAATTCTTTCAAAATTACATGAATCACTATTCAAGCATTTAATCGAACACTTGGTGTGCATATAAGAATTTTAGCACTAAGTTCAAGTGTTTTATGTATAATTTCCCTAGTAAACTTCACAACTCTTTATCAATCAAAATCACATAACAAAATCATCCTACAACATGGTAATTCATCAATCATCTTTATACACATACTTTCACCTATCATATCCACACAATTATTGAATTACAAGATCACCATAACACTAGGTTAAATGGGTTTTACTTCAAACTTTCAATACAACCGAATTCAGGCATAGAACATCTTCTAAATGATAATTCTAATGTTTACACAAGCTTAATTTCATACTAGTTCACAAATTTCTCAAAACCCATGATCACTAACTAGCACCAAATCTCAAAATCTAACTTACCCTATGTAGGAAACTCTTAGATGGTGTAGAATTTGATCACATGCATTCAAATTATGTGAAATTACACATCCAATTGTGGTGATTTGATGAACTAGGGCTAGAAAGGGGTTTTCCCTTCCTGGTCGCTCCTCCTGCGTCGCACACCCACACTCCCCCTTAAGATCATTTATGTTATAATTCTAGTACATTTTACTAACTTTCTAAACTTCCTTGCTTATTATAACCTAATAAATTTTTATTTAAAACTTTTAAACATTCAACTAGCCTATTATTAGATTTTGGGGTGTTACAAAATGTCTCGGCAATCGGATTGCTATCCGATCGATCGAACGACCGTTCGATCGATCAACCTGAAGGGTAGAGATACTTCTCTATTTTCAAAATGCTACAAAGAAAACTTCAAATCCATCATACACAAACACAACCATCCCAAACGAATGTCAATCCAATCGAATGGCCATCCGATCGGATGACCATCCGAACGGATTGACATCCGATCGAATGGCTAACCGATCGGATTACCATTCGACACTTGGTTCACTAGCCACCGTTTAATGCACTGTTCAACGCTTACGCTATCAATCTGTAATCAGGCTAATCTCAGACGCGCTCCCTTCAATCCAACCAAGTTGTGTTTACTTGCTGAACACCGACTGTGAGTATACTCGAACCCTTTTTATCGCGTTTTGGGTGTAACATACGTTCCTATCAAATCAAAATTATCAAAACGAATTATTCAATCAAACTGTTTATCACTTGCGAATAACTGTTATGCATATTTACACGTGATGTTAGTTACATATGTGTTAGGACTTTTACTCGCGAGGTCCCGCCTTAACTAGTATAGTACTATGGTACCCGACGGGGTCTAGTTAGGATGAATAGCAATCGCAGCTCGAGAGACCTAGCTGGTAGCACCTGTCTAATATATGTGTTAAGGTATCTCGTTTATGTATTTGGTAATTCGCAACACTTTTAACCATTTACGCTACTCTATCAAAACTTGTATACTCGCCAATACTTTTATATTGACGTCGTTTTAACGTATGTTGCAGGTTTAGTCGCCGTCTACATCAAATCAAGATAGGAAGTATAGAAACTCACCTAAAATCTAGGTTGTCGGATTTGAATTGTTCGAGAGGACAAGAAATCTGTGATGACTTATGTGATTGTATTGTTTGTTAGTATGGGATAACAAATGTAATAAATATTGTCGCTATTTAGTCGTTATGGATTCTCTTGAGCAATCTGATTCGCCTAGTGCCGCGCCCCGATGATTCCGCCATCGGTTGGGGTGTGACAATATAAGTCTTAAATATAGAAGTTGAAAGCTAAAAGCTCAAGTGTCAAGTACTTTGCATCATGATGAGATTAATTTAGTAATCACACGGGTTAAACATCTCATCTATTTTTGTCACACCACCATTTGTTATCATCGAGATCAGCGTCCTCCGGAATTTTTTGTATCTATTCCTGTTTGATTTTTAGATCCTTTAGAGGATGAGTTTCTTCTCTGTTCTCCTCTTTAACTGATACATCAGCTGGAGCAGTTTGGGAACCGGAAAAAACTGTTAAGTATTTTAGTTACATATTTTTATCATGTTACCGTTATATAATATAGGATAAAAACGACGTTCACAGTTAAACATAATACAAAAACAATATATCTTGTTTTAGAAACATTCATACCTGTGTAAAGATTTGAAAGGATGAATATTGAAGCTCCAAAACCACTAAATAATAAATAAGATGAATGTTAAGTGTGAGCATAGAAGAATAAATCAAAGTTATACACAACAGAAATTTAAAGTACCTGTAAACCAAGAATTCTAAAGAACAAGAAATTTCTTTATGTGAAAAAAAACTAATGAATTATACTATATCTAAAGAAGAAGAAATTTCTTGAAGTGGAAAAAACTAATGAATTATACTAGAGAACCTATAAACCAACGAATTAATAACATGTAGCTTTTTTCAACTAACTAATATTATCTATAAGAGTATTTTTGAACTTATAATCCCTAAAAAATGCAACACAATCTGTATTCAGTTTTTGAAGGTTTATTATGTTTAGATTATGGAGTTTTTTCCTAAAAGTTTGTTGGTGGAAAACTTATAATATTATCTATAAGAGTATTTTTGAACTTATAATCCTTAAAAAATGCAACACAATCTGGTATTCAGTTTTTGAAGATGTATTATGTTTAGATTATGGAGTTTTTTTCCTAAAAGTTTGTTGGTGGAAAACTTATTTACCAAAGTTCTAAAAAAAGTTTTTATAAAAAAGGTTTTATGAAAACAAAAACGCTTCTAAAAACGTTTTTATAATTTTTTATGAAAACTAAAATTCTATTTTGTTGAATATGGTATTATATAAAGTTTTTTAATATAACAAATTGGATAAAACAAGTGAGCTTGTTTGATGTCAGTTTACTACTTGTTAATCCATGTAAGTGTGTACACCCAACCAAGTAAATACACAATCATACAAACAAAGCTCATATCAAACCCGTATGTTCAAGGTTTCGAGTTATCGGAACAAATTGGTGAACAATCTCAATCAAACAAAAATCGGAGTGAAAAGGGCTGGAATATTATTAAATTGATAATAACGACAATAACGTAGAGAGTCTTGAGCATTTGAAATGTGATAGGACACATTGCTTTAATCACTTATACACTAATGCATCATCTACTTGTATATTTTAATCCGCCCAACAATAATGACTAAGACAACTATCGAAACGTCGACAAAAATGAATATCATCACGGCACCTTTGGATTTTTTTAAAACATTATAGTTTATAAGATATGACAAGAATACGTAAAATAATTATAAGTTTGTTGTGGAATGGGATAAGTGTAACTAATTAGCAATAATTTTGTTAACATAAAGGGATTTAAGTGTAAAATTTTGAGGGACTAAAATATAATTAGTGTTTAAAAGACCAAGTTACCCTCATTTTAGGGGTGTTTTTATAAATAAAAAGGGAATAAGTTCTTATTTTTTGGGTATCTTAAAATACCCATCTCTCATGCATTATAATATAGTATAGATATAGATAATATCATATGATTTTGGAACAACTTTCTAGTATTATTCACTTTTATCATTTTTACTTATAACAATTGGTTATAAATAAGTTCACATAAACCTCAAACAATTGGTTAATAAATAAGTTCACATAGAAACTCAAAATTTAGAATTTAATTAATTTGACCAACTTGGTGACTTATAAGTTGCATCAAACTTTCAACCCTATGCCAGAATTAATATGTAAAAAACTATTTTTTAAAATTTTTATTTTTCATATAAAAATCTGTTTCATCTGTAATGTTTTTATCGTCAAATCTTGCTTGTATAACATTGAATACACACTTTTTGTGTCCATAATACTTTGTGATCTAAAGAAACTTTGGTATGGAGAGTAAAATTATAAAAATAAAGCTTTTAGGTATTTAACTAAAATATCGTGTTCGGATATGAATCAACTAAAACATGGTGATTTTGATATAAATGAACTAATACGAAGTAGTTTTATACACTAGCCTAATGGGCTGTTTGGCAACTAAGTGTTGAACCAGTAAGATGTCTGAACCATTAAGTGCTGAACCAGCAATACGTTTGAACTATTAAGAGCCAGTATAATGCTTAACTGTTCAGAGACAAATGTCTGACCAATTTAGATTAGAGGTCTTTACCATTCAGACTCAGTATAATGCTTAACCATTCGGAGGCAAATGTCTGAACCAATCAAACATATGTTCGCGAAACAAACAGTCTGGACCATTAAATGCTTAGACAATGAGAGGTCTGAACCATTAAGAACTCCATTAAGAGCTAAACAAACAGCCTCTAAGTGGGGTTAATGTAAGTGTAAACATCCAATATTTTCATAATATAAATTAGCAACACATTGTTACATTGTGTTGTTGTAACCCAAGTATGGGGTGTTTTTAAAAAAAAATTGTGATTTTTCTCTTTTAACCCAAAGGATTCACTTCTACAATTCTATAGATTCAAGGTTCTGTTCTAGATTAAACAGATTAATTGAAGTCTCGTTTGTATTATGGTTTGTATTTTTATTATGTATAGAATTAAAAAATACAATAAAATTAAGGATTCATTGGGATTCTGAAAATTGGAAAATACTTAATCAATACTGTAACACCCAAAAAAATATAAAACTTTATATTTTCATTATAAAGCGTTAAGCAAATGAGAATCAACTAACTAGGAATTTATAACCCAGTTAGTTACGAGTCTTTAAGTGACTTATAATAAGGTTAAAACACCTAAACTATAAGTTAAACAAAAGTTGAGGGACCAAATTAGCAAAAACTTGAAACATGAAAGTTTAATTAGTAAATAAAACACCAAACACACATATGAGTGTGTGTTTGGATCGTACAGAAGAAAGGGGCGACCAGGGGGGTTCTTTCAAACCCTAATTTTCACAAAAAACTTACAAATTGGAGGCCTAAATCAAGTCTAAATCGAAATCTGAAAACATATTAGGTATGTGAAATTTTGATATTTGCTTCCACTTCAAATTTTAGATGAATTCATGAGTTTTGAATTTGAACCTGCATGATTGTTGTATAGTTGAAATTAGAAGTGATATGATGTCTAGGGATAAACACTAGATGATTTCTTGTAAAAAACCTTGCATCATACTTGTAGGGTTTATAATCACCATTGTAGGTGATCAATGGGTTTGTAGAAATTAGATGAACACTAGGATCATAATGCTTGTTCTAGTGAAATCTGAATTTATGAAGTAATTTCCGGAATATTGATGTTAAAATTATGTGTTGATGTGCCTAATTGAAGTTGATAGCAATGGAAATAACAAGACATGAACTTAGTATTGATTATGTAAAATCTGAACCGCTAGGTGTTTGATGAAACGCCTAAATGTGGACTAAAATATTAAATATTGGACGAAAACGCAGATTCGAATATCATAATGGATTATGCGTTAACGATTGTAAAAGAGTTCTAAAATGTGTTGTGAATGGAATTCTTTAGGTAAAGAATCCGGATCGTCAAGAGGACAAGCCGGAGGTGATACACGTTTGAAGGGAGTGCTCTAAAGGTACGCGACCTATGGTTTCGTTACATTATGTTATTTATTTATTCTAGTTTGTTGTATTAGAATTTAGCAAAAGAGGAAAACCCGTTAAGTCACGGAAGTGACGAAGTGCCTTAGACAAATAAAACAGGTCAAAACATGTGTAAGATGTAGAGTTTGGTATGTCTTTGAAATGGTGGCCTCCATTCGACATCCAAACGGGTCAAAACAATGTCAAGTGGTAATTGTCGAAGCGATTGACCTATCACTCGTTGAGTGGTCATAATTTAAGCGTAAGCCGTGAAGCGGACACGCTAAACTTGTTGCAAATAAACCCTTTGTATGGGGATTTAAAAATTCAGAAGTTATGCTTGTCAAATTGTTAAGAGGAGCATGTTAAAATCCTCGAAAACAATGCATGTTGTTAAGGCGTAAGCAACTCTCGGTAAGGGAGCGAAATGCTATTGTTTGAAAACCCGGGAATGGGTAAAATCCTTGAAAACAAGAGATGATAACAAAAACAAGTTGTAGGACTTGTAAACAAACGTGTCGAATAAACAAAGAGCCGAATCATAGGCCAACTGTTCGTGAACTGAATTTTTATGTGATTTGTGTTGATAAACTGGTCCGTAATTTAATTACGGGCGCGTAGGAAAAAGAATCGGCTAAAACGGACGCTCGAGTCAAAAGTTATGATAGTTTAAAAATTTTGATATGAAAATGGTGATGCTGGGCTGATATACAACACCAGCTAACGAACTTACTGCCCAAAAAGTGATGTCGCACCACGCCACGACGAAACACCATCACGGTCGCGCGACGCGACGGCGGTGGCGGTGGCGGGCCGCGAAGGCTTGGCAAGCCTCCGTCGCGCGGCGCGACGACCTCGATAGCTGGAATTTTTGTTGTTTTTCGATATTTGAGCAATGAAATTTATATTTATTCGATTTTAAAGAGTCAAAACTAACCTTTTACGTGGTTTTGACCGTAGGTTAAGATGGACTGCAACTTTCAAGAACCGAACGCACTAAACAAAGCTTCCGCATTGATCTATTTTGTTTAGTTAATATGTAAACTTTTGAATATTTCGTTTTGAAGGTTTAACTAGTAGGATGATGACTCTAATATTTTGATCAAGTATGATCTTAAACCCAAGAAACTTTTTGTAAGCCCGCATTTTGGTGATAAATGCATGTTAATATTATAAAACTTTGTTATTTTTAAGATGGGTCTTACAAGTTGGTAATCAGAGCGTCAGGTTGTTAATAAAGTGTGTTCGGTTCAAGCTTGATCAAGCATCCGGTAAGAGTTAATTGTTTTAAGTAGACTTAGTAAATATAGAAAGGAAACATGAATTGACATGCACGGAAAGAGTGTTAACACACTCAAACACGGGAAGTGAATTAAACAAGAACGGTTAAAGCAAGTTACGAACTTGATTAAACTGAAGCAAGTAAATCATATGTTATAAATGAAATGTTTAACTGTTGATGTAAACATTTCAGTTTTAAAGATGACGGATGAAGGTAACGATGGTGCGGTGCCGACAGTCACCGAGCAAATGAGAGAAGTGATTGCCGAGGAGGTTGGAAAGGCAATCGAAAATAGTTTGTCCGGTTTCATCGATAAGATTCAAAACACGGTACTATCAGCGGTGGATGAGAGAATCAAGAAATTGGAAGATAGTGCCAATTTAGCGAAGGAAAAGTCCGGAGGACGAAAGCCTTGTTCATACAAAGAGTTCATGGCGTGCAAACCGCCAGTTTATAATCGAGAGGTTGACCCGATAGTATGCCAACGATGGCTAAGCGACAGCGAGGGAGTGTTTGAAAGGACCCATTGTGATACAGATGACTACGTAGCCAATGGTACGGGTCAGTTAAGGGGTCAAGCGAAAGACTGGTGGGATAACAAGAAGAAAGAAATTGGAAATGAAGCGGCTAAGGCTATGACATGGGATGAATTTAAGATGCCGTTTCTTAAACATCATAGTCCCAAGGCGGTCATTAACAGAATCAAAGAAGAATTCATGCAGCTTAGACAAAAGGGTGAGTCCATCGACAAAATCACGGGAACGTTCATGGATAAAATGAAGTTTTGTGATGAACTGATAACAAATGAAGAACTGAAGATATATTATTACTACAATATGTTGAGCGCCGAGTATAGGGAGTTTATGACTCCTTCAAAGTATGAGACCCTTACCGAGATCATAATTGTTGCTCGGGAACGGGAGATTGAATTGAAAAAGCAAGTTGAACGGGGAGAACGAAGGGCACATGATGTTAATCCAAGCCCTACTAAGAAAGCACGGACGAATGAAACAACGAAGAAATCGGACGCAAAAGGTGGGTCGCCAAGTTGCAAAATCTGCGGAAAGGGTCATAAGGGCGAATGTCGCTTCAAGGATAAACCCTGCCCCATATGTCGGAAAACGGGACATATGGCTTCATCATGCCCAGATAAAGTGACAGTTTGCTACAAGTGCTATCGACCGGGTCACAAAAAGTCGGAATGCCCGGAGTGTCACACCCTGACTTTTGCAGAAGCGTATGATGTGTGACTTGCTCAATATCATTGCATTCAATTATAATAAACAACTATATGATTTAAACAAGATGTTCATCCATTCATAAGATTGAAATGTTACAAACACGAGCCAATTAAGTTTCAACCAAAACCCTCAAGTTATGATACAAACAAAAGTGGATGACATCTAAACTTGAAATTTTCATCTTGAAAACAACACCAGCGCCCAAGATCCAACTTGTTTCCTGAAATACATGTAAGTTTTGGAAAATCGTCAACATAATGTTGGTGTGAGTTCATGCAGTTTTTGTATTGAATGTTTATATACTTGAATGAAAACATGGTATGTAATTTGTAATGACGTATCTGAAACTGAGTTCTGTAAATGTAAGGAAATCGAGATCGCTAATGGTTTGCAAGACCATTAACATGTGACACGACATAGGAAGCCACCAAACCTAGGCATTTTTGTTGAGATCGACTGAGACACAAAAGCACTCATTGGTAGAAGTAGGCCAAGAGTGGGGTTGCCTGAAACCCATTAGATCTAACCCTTCTGTTCCGCGGTCTAAATGTATACGTTGATTAATGGTGCTTATAGTACCCTATTCGTGACATGATCTAAAGTATCATTCCTTAGTTTTTGTATTCAACATACCATAACACATGTATTTTCCCCAAGTTTAGAAAACAAGTAAAAGTTTAAAAGTGGGGACAAGAACTCACAACTTTGCGTATCCTACGCCGTAAACTTCTATGTATGTTAGTCACTAGACTTGTATCACACAAGTACAAGTCACCATCTTTTGTTTATGTATATGTTCTTTGTATGTTCAATCTTTGTGAGGGTCGAGCCCTTGTTTGTCGGGTCTCGCCCGTTTGTCATGCCTTTGCACTTTATGTATGTAATGTATTTTTGTAAATATATATTTTACTTCTCAAATATATATTCATTCATGTAGTCCCTTTTTAAGGTAATAGATGTTAAAAATAATTTATATTTTTAACTTTGCATGTATGTTACTTATATTATTTTTCCAAAAATAAATATAAGTATTTCGTAAAATAATATCCTCAATATTATTTTGGTACAAGTATTCTTAGGAAAGTATACTTGTATTTTATGTAAATACTTGTGTATTTTATATTTTTCACCAAAAATCAATACTTTGATTTCTATTACTTTCCGGAATTAGATTTCTTAAAAATAATATATTTTTATGACTTGTAAGAAATATATATATTTTGTCATGCTATAAAATATATATAATCATTCTCGTTATTCACCCGATTTTTGTATACTTGTATACTTATGTATTCTCATGTAGTTGTATATGTATTTTTGTATTCATACTCCTTGGGAGTATTTGGTGTATTTTCAAGTCCTTAATACACTATTACATATAATACACACAATATACACTTAGCACAAAATTTGGTGATCAATAAATATATATATTTTCCTCAAAAATATACATACTTAATATTAATTTTTATCTTGAAGAAATCATCATTTTTTAACTTGTAATTTCTTACAAAAATTAGGGAAACCTTGGTAAATATTTTTAGGTGAATTTTTAGGGGATAAGTTTCACCAAAACTTATATTTTTCTAAGTGTCAAAATTTTTAAAAATTTTGACATAGTTTCCCCTAAAAATAGGGGTTTCCCCATGTTTTCAAAACATGTGTTTATTTTCATTTTAATCATCAAAACAATTTTCAACAACAATCATCAACAATATTGTTAGGATCTGAGTTTGGTTTTGATTGTGTTTTACGTTTGAATTAAGATGAAAAATGAATGTGTAGTGCATCGGAATTATAATGGAAGTAAACTTTTCACAATCAAACGAGAGAATTGCTTTTAACATACAAGTTTAACATTGAACCGAATGCTTGAATTTATTACAAGATTCAATTACAATTGCAAGTATGCAACAACCTCCCCCTCAGCCTGAGCTCACAGTGATTTGTTCGTGCAGGAAGAAGATGGTGAAGAGCTAATAGAACAGTACAGAGCACTGTTCTATTTATAGTCACGAGCAAACCACTGAAGCATCTAAGCTGACGTCACCATGAAAGTGACATCTAACCTCCTAACAAACTCTAACATCTGATCTATACAACCTCTGCTATGCTAACTACTGTTGTACATTACATTTCATAATATAAACTAAACTAATGCTGCATCCTTCCACTGATGTGAACCCCGCAGTACTTGTCATGACCAGCAGAGCTTGACCCATAGCAGTAGATTGAATCAGCAGAGCTTTAGTCTTCCATCAATCTTTGACTTGGACAACAGTTGTAGGTCAGCAGTTAGTAAAGATCAGTAGTTTGGAGGTCAGCAGATGTTGAAACCACTTTCAAGGGGAGAGACTTGTATACATAACATCTGCTTATTCTGGATCCACTGCTCTGATCCAGTTTTGGCTTTAATTATCTGTTCCTCTGATAGGGTTCGATCCCAACAATCTCCCCCTGGAACAGATAATGCCAAAACTCTTCATTATTGGTAGATCTTTATTGCCTCATCAATAGTTCCCTTATTTTCCCTTTGAGTTGTAACTCAAAGGCTAAGGCATCTGTGTCATCATCATCCCTACACAGTGGAAGATCAAGGAGATCCTGCAAATCTTCAAGACTTAGGCCAAGTTCTTGTTCCCTTGTTATTTTCTTCACTTCTCCACTAGACTTGAACACTGTCAGTACATGGGTCTGTTTGTCAGTTTTCCATTTTAGTACTTTTGAGTCTGGTGGGTTTCTTGGGAGATTTTTATTAGATGAGGTGTTTGGTGATGCTGGCCTGTTGATGACTGACTGAGCAGTACTTGCAGGTTGATTCAATCCAAGAGTTTCTTCAATCATTTTCTTAATGCCCTCTTTTACAAGGTCATCACCTGCCATTAACTCTTGTATTGTTTCAACATCCAACTGATTTTGATCCCTTCTTTTATAGATGGGAGCATCAGCTGGAGCAGTGGCTTTCCTGATTTGCAGCTTTGGTGGTCTTGTTGAAACCTCTGCTTCAGGGTAGTCAGGTTTTTGTGGAACTGTAGGATCTTTCTTCCTTAATTCCTCCAACCTTTTGTAGGTGGACTTGACTTTCTTTTCTTTCCATCTCAACACCTGATTCAAGGACCCATAATCAGCAGCAGCTAATTCCTCTTTCATTCTCCTCAGCTCTACCTTTTTATCAGGTACATTCTTTTTGTATTTTGCCCACTCTGGAGGAGTATGTTTCACTTTGTTCTTGATCATGTCTTGAATCCTGGCTGCTTCACTTTCCAGCTTAGGAATGGTCCAGTCTTTATACATGTATCTTTCTCCTTTGTATTTCTTGTGGGCCATGACATTTTCAACATAATCTTTTCTCAGGGATTCATCTGCTTTTTCTGATATTTGCTGACACACATTTTTTTACAAATTGTTCCAAAGATCTGACTTGTGTGAGCAAGTATTGGTAGTTCTGCTGAATTTCTCTATCAGATTTCCCTTGTGTATTTCTTTTTGAGATATTCTCTGCTTGCTGAGCCTTGATTTTCAAATATTCTTCAATATTGTTAGGCTTGGGATATCCTCCAACTGATGGCAATCTCCTTTTAGCAGGGTCATCCTCATAATAAAAGGAATTTATTTCTTCTCTGACTGCTATAAGTTCAAGAAGAAATTGAACACCTGCAGGAGCTAATGTTTTTGAATTTGAACTGATGAGAGAGGAACAGGGTTTGGTATAGTAGCAAGTTTTAGAGATTTTGAAGATGTTGGTGGTGGTGAAGTGTCATAATCTTTCAGGATTAGCCTTCTCCTTTTTGGTTGAGGAGAGGCTGATGATGTTTTGGGTGGATCAGTGGTGGTGATTTTAGTGGCAGTGGTTTGTGATTAACTAACAGTTGTTGAAACAACTGGTGTTTCAACCACTGTTGTCATTACAACAGATGTTGTAACATCTGATGTCTTCTGCTTTTTGGCAGGAGTTGATGATGGAGAGGCTGTTTTTGGAGGTGAAGTGATTTTTGGTGGTGATGATGGTAGGGCAGTGGTAGTGGTGTGTGTTGAAGTGGTGTGTGTTGTAGTGATGGTAGGTGTTTGGCTGACAGTTGTTGAAACCACTGAAGTATCAGCAGTTGTTGACACGGTAGGTGTTACAACAACTGTTTGGGTGGAAGTGTGATGTTGGGGGCTTTTGGACGGTGGTTTTGGAGTATGCTTTGTGAGTCTGGATGGTATGGATTTTGGTTCCCTCACTTTTTAGTGGGATTTCTTTTTGGCACAGGATTTTGAACATCCTCTGGCTCAGAACAACCCTACGCATTCATCTCCATGTAAGCTCTTTTCTCCTCATTCCATCTTGACATATCCTTTGCCGCTCTGTCCCTTTTTACACTTTCTACAGCTTCATCAAGTGCATTTTGGGTAACATCAACCTTTTTGCTGCCATCTGGCAAGGGAATCTTTCTAGTCATGGCATCCTTTTCTGGTTCAATGTAAAGACCATCATCTATTCCCTTCTTCTTCCACTCCTGAATTTTCTCCCCCTTTTTGGCATTATCTGGGGGTAATTGATCAATGAAGAGAACAGTTGGAAGAGCAGTGTCAGTGGTGTTCAATATGTGGGCCTTGATAGCCTTAATATCTGCTTGTGTGTTCTTGAACCTAGACTCCATTGTGTTTCTCAGCTCTTGTACATGTATTGCATGTTGCTGATCAGCCATTTGTTTTTGTTGTTGGAGAAAAGGTTGAAATAGGTTCCATATCTCATCTGTAGCAGGTGCTTGTGGTGGATCAGGTGCTTGAGGTGGAACAACAGTGGATTGCACCTTTTGTACTGTCAACAACTGTTGTAGCATTTCTTTGATTTTTGCAATAGAGGTATCCAGTTTTTCAACTCATTCCGTTAATTCCAGGTATTTTAAACCATCACCCAACTTAATGGGATCATCTGATTTCCCACTAGCAGTGGTTGTAACAGTGGTTGATGCAGGGAGTGTACTCCATACATTAACCACTGATGCCCCTTTTTCTTGGTACTGGGGTCTTCTTCCTTCAACACTTGATAGCCTTTTGATTGTACCAGAGGATGAAACAAACTCACTGGTGGATATCAGAGGTGCTATGGAAGGAATTGGCTCCAAGGAAGTCTTATTGATGTAACCACTGTCCAAATGTAAACCAGTGGGTTCAACACTTGTAGTGGCTGCTTCACTTGGACTACCACCAAGAGTTACTTGTAACTCAAGGGGTGTAACCTCCTCAGGTCTTGTTGGTGGGTTAGCTATGATTGATACATCAGACCCAGTCATTTGTTGAAGTATATTCTCATTGATAGGTGATTGAGAAGGACTGGTTTGTGCCTGGTTTAGATCAATAGCATCCAACAATAATTTTATTGGTGGGGGAATTGTGGATGTGAGGTTGGGTGTGGAAAGAGAATTGGCCCCGGGCATTGGGCTGTGGATGATGGAAGCAAGTGATTCCAGAGCATCATATTGTGGTGTCCCTATATGTACAACCTGTTCTTTTTGAGAAGAAACAAGAGGAGTTTCAGCCACGGGTTGAGATATTTGTACCAACTGCTGTGAGGAAGTAGCAGCAGTGGTTTCTTGTGACTTTTGTGCTGTCACTGGCAGTTGCTCTGGTATCTCATCCTCTAGAGTTGCCTTTTTTGATGGGTTTGGGGGGTTTTTGAGTTTTCTTTTGCTTTGGCTTTTTGGTGATTTTAGGTGTGGGTTTCAAAACAGTTGTTTTGCTGCTTTGATCACCTTGAGCAGTGGGCTCAGCAGCAGATACTTGAGGAGCAGTAGTAGCTGCTAAATTCTGCTCAGGCACCTCTGCTTGTGTTTTGCAAGGTGTTGACATTCTTGTAAAAGTTTCAGCAGTTAAGCTGGTTATTTGAAAAGAGTCACCTTGTTTTATTACATGAGCATCATCCTTACCGAATTTCTTTTCAAAATAATAACTTAGAAATCTTGGAAAGAGTAAGAATGGCTTTTTCTCAACATTTTTAACCAAATCATTAAAGATTTCCTGGGAATAATTAAAATTTTCATCTTGTAGAATAGCATATCCCAGGTTTTGAATCTTTAATGGTATCTCATTGAAAGCGGTGGTTTTGTTTGACACACACATTAGGAGGGTATGAAATAAAAATCTTGTTGCAGGAGGGAAGAAACCTTTTTGTAAGGTATCCCTCTTTATCATTGTATCTGCATACCCTCTTTCAAGAAAGTCAATTTTTAACTCGTTTTTAGGAAAGAAAGTTTTACCTAACTGAAAGACTTCCGAGATGGATTGTGGTGTGATTTTGACTGCTTTACCCTGTAAAGTAGAGTTAATGGCTATGACATCTTCGCCTTGTTTGTCAAGGGTACAATTTTTCCAAAACTCTCTTTGGGTTTGCAGATAAATTGGAGCATCTGCTGTAAGCAAAGTTTTGTACTTTGATGCAGACATGAGATCAATGATGGAATCGAAGGCATCGGTGGTGCCGGGTTTTGTAAGAAGACCCAAAATGTTGTGAGAAGGTTTGTGTGGAATTTCAGTGGGTGTTGACGATGATTTTGAGGTGGATTTAGCGGATGACTTTGATTTTGTCATTTTGGAGAAGATGATCGAAGATGGTTGTGAAGAAATTGGTGAAAATGAAATGGAAACTTCTTTGGCCTTTGAGAAAGGAATTTTTATGAATTCAATTCGACAGTAAAACCCTGTTTGGGGTTTTGAAGGGGGTTTTATGGAGAAAAAGTGAATGCTGACGTGGCAGCGGTTACAAAAGATCTGACCACTATGTACTGTCCACGTGCCAACCCCTGATGAAGAAAACGATAACTCATTTATGAAGACCACTGATGGAACAAGATCAGTGGGCATGACTGGAACAATGAGGGCAGTGGGTGATTTTTACTATCAGTGGATAGCATATCAGTGGATAAGACACTGATTTTGAACAACAGTGCTTATCAAAGAAATGAGAGTGCAGGGATTGACTTTCAGCAGTGGGCAGACTTTGAAGTAGAGCAGACTTTTGAACAAGCAGTGGTTATGGCAGACTTTTAAGGATTTTAATGAAAATTTCATTTTTAGCTATTTTTAAGGTTGGATTTTTGATTTTCTGAAAACATTTTAATGCTTTTATTCATAGAAAAACAGGATTTTGCCTGTTATTTCATGTTTAGCATGCCAATCCTAGAGATCAAGCTTTCAAAGGTGGATGTGTCTAATGCTTTGGTTAGCACATTTGCCAGCTGATCCTTAGTTGGAACATGGTGCAGAGAAATCAAACCTTTTTCATAGCAATCCCTCACAAAGTGATGTCTGATGTCAATGTGCTTGGTGGTTGAGTGAGAAACTGGATTTTTTATGATATTTTCTGCTGCCTGGCTGTCCAACATGAGTGGTGTCCTTAAGGCAGTGATACCAAAATCCAACAATTGATTTTGAAGCCAGAGCAGTTGGGCTGTACAGCTTGCAGCAGCTATATATTCTGCCTCAGCAGTGGATGTGGAAATAACTGCTTGCTTTTTGCTTTTCCAAGACACTAAGCAATTGCCTAGGAATTGGCACCCTCCTGAAGTGGACTTCCTTGTCTTGTCACATCCAGCAAAATCACTATCTGAGAAACCTGAAAGCTCAATTTTACCATCAATTGGATACCAGATACCAAGTGTGGGAGCACCTTTTAGGTATCTGAATATCCTTTTTACAGCAATAAGGTTTGAGTTTCTAGGGGCTGATTGGGATCTGGCACAAACACATGTTGCAAACATGATATCTGGCCTGGATGCAGTTAGGTACAATAAAGACCCAATCATGATTCTATACAAAGTTTGATCAACCAATTCATCCTTCTCATCAGATATGACTATTTTATTAGTTGCAATGGGTGTACTGCATGGCTTACAATCATCCATATCAAATTTCTTTAAAAGTTCTTTGGCATATTTGCCTTGATGGATGAAAGTGCCATTTTGCAGTTGCCTTACTTGGAGACCAAGAAAGCACTGGAGTTCACCCATTGCACTCATTTCAAACTCAGCTGTCATGAGTTCCCTAAACTCTTCACACATTTTATTACATGTGCTTCCAAAAATGATGCCATCCACATAAATTTGGACAATCATCAAATCCTTTCCTCTCCATTTTAAAAATAGTGTTTTATCTATTCTACCTCTTGTGAACCCAATGGATAGTAGGAAGGTGGAAAGAGTTTCATACCAGGCCCTTGGTGCTTGTTTCAAGCCATACAAAGCTTTATTTAGCTTGTAGACATGATTTGGATTAAATGGATCCTCAAAGCCTGGAGGTTGACAAACATAAACCTCCTCTTGAATCTTACCATAGAGGAATGCACATTTGATATCCATTTGGTACACCTTGATGTTGTGGTTGACAGCAAAGGCCATAAATAATCTGATAGCTTCAAGTCTTGCTACAGGGGCAAATGTTTCATCATAATCAATGCCCTCTTCTTGTCTGAAACCTTGAACCACAAGCCTGGCTTTATTCTTGACAACAATACCCCTTTCATTAGTTTTATTTTTGAAGACCCATTTTGTGCCAATAGGACTTACACCCTCTGGCAATGGTACAAGCTCCCAAACTTGTTGTCTTCTAAACTGTTGGAGCTTCTCTTGCATGGCCTCTATCCAGCTGTTGTCTTTTAGTGCCTCTTGGTACTTGACTGGCTGATGGAGAGATAGAAAACCAGCAAAAAGACAAATGTTTTGGGATTGACTTCTTGTGAGCACCCCTTCATTGATGTTGCCAATGATTTGATCTGGTGGATGAGATTTCAAGAAGATAAGATCTCCTTGGTATGGAACAATGGCATTAAGTGATGAGGGCTGCAGATGTGAATCATCTGAGCTAACCACTGCTGGTGACTTTGATGATCCAGCAGTGGCTTCAAAAGGTGGTGGAATAGGTGGTAAAGGAGTGGACACATGCTGACTTTGATCCACTGTTTGAGGACTTTTATCAACAGTGTTTGATGATGTGGAAGCAGGGGTCAAGGGGCTACTTTGCTCAACAACTGTTGAGGTAGCAGTGGTTGAGCTTTGACAGCTGTTTTGAACATCTGCTGCTCTTCCCATTTTGACAGACTTTTGTTGAGGAATGATGATCTCATACCCATAGTCTGGAGATGAATCCTCTGATGGACCTGCACTGTTAGTCTTGACAGCAGTATTTTCAAAGGTAAATTTATCAAGATCAAACAAATCAGTAGGATTTGCTGGGATTTTCATTGAAGAAAGTTCATTGAACTTTACATTTAAAGTCTCCTCCACTGCTTTGGTCCGTGTGTTAAACACTTTGTAGGCCTTGGCAGTGGTTGAGTATCCCAGATGAATTTTGGCTGCAAACTTAGAAATGGAATCTTTTAAGTTTAAAATAAAGCATGGGCAGCCAAAAACTTTGAAGTATGAGATCAATGGCTTTATTTTATACAACAGTTCATAGGCAGTCTTTTAATGCCTTGGGTTGATTAAGACTCTATTTTGGACATAGCAAGCAGTGTTTACTGCCTCTGCCCAAAAAGATAATGGCAAACCTGAATCAGCAAGCATAGTTCTGGCAGCCTCAATCAAAGTTCTGTTATTTCTTTCAACAACCCCATTTTGTTCTGGTGTTCTTGGAATACTGTATTGCCTCACAATTCCTTTTGACACATAGAAATCATCCAACTCCTTGTTCCTGAATTCTGTGCCATTGTCACTTCTGAAGATTTTCACTGGAAGGTCAAACTGCTTTTCAACCTGTTTCACAAAGTCTTGCAGAATGCCTGCAGTCTCATCTTTTGAGTGTAAAAAGTAAGTCCATGTAAACCTAGAAAAGTCATCAACAATAACCAAACAGTATCTCTTTTTCTTAAGACTCATGACTTTAACTGGGCCAAACAAATCCATATGAAGCATTTGCAAACATTTGGTTGTTTTGGACTCATCAATGGATTTGTAGGAGCTTTTATGTTGTTTTCCTTTTAAGCAGGAAACACAATGCTCGGGACAGGTGAACAGTTTTTGAGGTAAACCTCTTACTAAACCCTGTTTTGAAATGGCAGTGATTGTCTTGAGATTTGTGTGCCCCAATCTTCTGTGCCATAATTCTGTCTCTTTGTTTGATGCAGCTGAGAACAGACAGGCATCAGTTCTGGGGCTCTCTTTTGCAATATCCACCACATAAACATTGCCACTTCTTTGAGCAACAAGTTTGGTTTTTCCAGTTTTTATTATTGCTTCAATCTTTTCAACCATTTCTGGTCCAACAATCCTACAACACTCCTTTGTGAAGAATGACCCATACCCCGCATCACTCATTTGTGAAACACTCAGGAGGTTGGATTTTAGATTGTCTATCAGATTGACATTTTCAAATTTTACATTTCCAGACTGTACTGTACCAGACCCCAGAACTTTCCCTCTACTATTATTACCAAAGGATATATCACCCCCTCTATGGATTTTGAAATCTTTGAGAAGGGCTTTACATCCTGTCATGTGCCTGGAGCCTCCACTATCTACATACCAAAGGCTATCTAAGCATGCAGAAGCTCCCTGCACATGAAGTAAAAGGATTAGTTCATTAGGGTCTCCAAAGCCAATAAGGCTTTGGATGGGGTCTCAACAGTGTCTGGGATGAGTTCAGATGAATGGGCAGTGGTTAGGTCAGGGGTTTGGACAGTTTTAGGACTGTTTCTCTCTAACCACTGTTGTGGGTTTTGACCAATCACCTGCTGATAACCAAAAGGATGCATGTTCACTCTTGGTTTAGAGGGCCTTTTGTAGGTCTCATAAACGTGTGGAATCCTTTGGTAAGATGATTGTCCCTTGCCTTTTCTGAATTGGTTGGCAGGGGGTGCATCAGTCACTTGAACATCTCTTTGGACAGATGTTTGATTCGGCTGTTTTGTAACAGCTGTATGGACTGGCACAAACAGTGGTTGGTTTTTGGTGAATTTGACAGATGATGTTGATGGACTCAAGGATGTTTTAGCAGTGTACTCATTCCTTTTTACATCAAAGTTTTTGAGATACACACATGCTTGAGTTTTGTGGTTTGATTTACCACAGATGGTGCAGCTTTTAGCAGGTACAATAACACTTGTTTTGTTTAGATCATATACTTTTAGATGAAAACAGTCTTTTGTTAGATGGTTTCTCTTTTCACAAAAATCACAAAACAGGTTTTTGATCTTTGATCTTTTCTCTTTTCTTCATTTTCTCAGACTCCTTAGCAACAGAGTTTTGAACCACTGTTGGGATGTCTTTGATAGGAATGACCTTTGCTTTTGGAGCTGTGACACCATCAGTGGTTGTAAAGTCCATAGGCTTGAAATTTTCAAGAATGTCACACTCATCAGACCATGTGGGTTTAAATTGGTATTTCTCAATTTCCTCAAAAGTTGAGGACCCCACAGATCTTTCCAAAGTGATTTTGTTACCAAGTTTGTCAGTTATTTTAACTTCTTGGCCATTCTTGTTGATTGGTTTAATTTCAGATGAACCAGCTTGTTTTCCAGCAGTGTTTACAAGATCATCATATTTTCTATATCCTACACCAAACTTGACATTGCTTTCAAGCTGTTTCTCAAGCATAACCTCATACCCTTTACAAGATTCCACCCATCTTTCACAAGTGATCTGGGTGGACTCCAGCTCCTTTTTGCAAACTTGGTATTTTTCTACCATAGTTTGGAGTTGAGTCTTGGTTATGCTTTGCTCTTCTTTGAGACTGCTGATTTCTTTGTCTTTTTCGGTCAATTTGTTTCTAAGTTCTTTTAATAACTTTTCAAATTTGACTTCATCAGTTAAGACTTTATCCCTAAGGTTTTCATTTACCTCTTTGATGTTAGCAAATGCAATAATGCATTTATCTGAACACAATTTTTCAAGAACTTGAGGTGATACCTTAGCAGCAGCCATCATTGCACAATCACATTGATGATCACCTTCTTCATCAACTCTATCTTCTTTCTCACCTGCTTTCTTCTCTTCCTTTTCTTCTTCTGCTTCTTCGGACCAGGGGTCAGACAGTGGTTCAATCAGGGTTTCTGAATTTTCTCCCAGCAGTAGTTCACCAGCAACTGCAGTAACCACTGCTTCGGTCAATTCATCCACTGTTTCAGCACTTAGCTGTTCACCTTCAGTTTCTACCTCTTCTGGTTTAGACTCTAATGCCATCAAACAAAATTCATCATTAGTAGGATCATTAAAAGCATTGAGTGCAAAATTTTCATCACTAAGCTCATCAGGCATACTGCTCCAGTCAACAAAGCCTTGAGTGAAAAAGATTTGCTGATCTGGTTGTGTTACTGTTGGAGCAGCTGGTTGAGGTGCAACAGGTTGCACTTGTGCCTGAGGGACAGGGGTTTGAACATACTGAATTTGTGGAACAGTGGTTTAAACATAATGTACAGGCACAGGGGTTGCAGCATAGTGAGCAGTGTTAACATTGGCAGCAGGGGTATATTGGGTATAGTGCACAGTGCTTTGATGTTGTGGTCTAGGGTTTGAGCTGGGGTGAGTGATTATTGGACCAGTGGTTTGACTCCTGCATTCCCTAGCAAAATGACCTAGCCTATTGCACTTATAGCACTTAATTTTTGACTTATCCAACCCCACTTTTAAATTCCCATGTAACCCTGGGGATTTTCTCCCTGTTCTTTTATAGAATTTGCTTGTTCTTACACTAAGCAAAGCCAATTGATGCAAAATGTCCATCTCTTCTAAGTCAGTGGGATCAAAGTGTTGCAAATCATTGAGTTCAAAACACAAGTTATCTGACATCTGGTTTTCACAATTTGCAGTAAAAGCATAATTTGCAGAGTGAGAATCAGGGTTGTTGAAATTTCCACCAGCAGTTATATCAATAAAGTGATCATAACCCTGATCCTTACTACTGCTACCAGATTCTTCCTGACCAAAAAGAGTTGTGCTGCCAAATGAATAATCATCAGCAACTTTGCCAGACTCTTGCAACTTCTTTTTCTGGTTTAACTCCCTTTCATAGGTCAGGAGTCTACCATGAAGTTGGGTCAGGGTCAGATCTTTGAACTCATCAGAGTTTCTAGTAACAAATGCAATGGTATCCCATTTTTCTGGTAGTGATCTAAGGAACCTGCTATTTTGAGTTGAATTTGGAAATGTTACTTTAACAAGCCTTAGTTCACTAATGAGACAAATGAATCGCTCAAACTGCTGAGTCAATGATTCACCCTTGATGTGACAGAATGTTTCATACTGCTGATTCAGAATTTCCCTATTGTTTTCAATAACTTCTTCTGTTCCCCCAAACTATTCCTTTAGTGCATCCCATAGCTCTTTGGCACTGTTACAATGTAACAGTCCAACATAGATCTCAATGGGTAATGCAGATGCTATGATGCTAAATGCTTTGGCATCGAGTTCGAACTTTTGAAAATCAGTTTCAGTATAATTTTCAGATGGTTTAGGTACGAACTTCTTTGCATCCTCAGCACTTGGCACCATAAGAACATGGGGACCAAAAACAACAGACCTCCAACATCCAGTGTTCTGTTGAGCAAGGATGTGACCCATCCTTCTCTGCCAGATGTTGTATTCATTACGTTTAAGCATGGGTGGTTTGAAAAGAGAGCCAATGTTATTCTTATCATCTTGTGATTGTGATGTCATCCTGGTTGTTTTACAGGCACTGATTAATCAACTTTGATGGTGATTAAACCTTGCACTGTTTTTCAACAAAATGAACAAACTATCGATATCAACGATTATGAGCTAAACTATTTATGTCAAAATGATTGTTAAATCAAATTTGACTGTCCAAGCTCTGATACGAATTGTTAGGATCTGAGTTTGGTTTTGATTGTGTTTTACGTTTGAATTAAGATGAACAATGAATGAGTAGTGCAGCGGAATTATAATGGAAGCAAACTTTTCACAATCAAACGAGAGAATTGCTTTTAACATACAAGTTTAACATTGAACCAAATGCTTGAATTTATTACAAGATTCAATTACAATTGCAAGTATGCAACAACCTCCCCCTCAGCCTGAGCTCACAGTGATTTGTTCGTGCAGGAAGAAGATGGTGAAGAGCTAATAGAACAGTACAGAGCACTGTTCTATTTATAGTCACGAGCAAACCACTGAAGCATCTAAGCTGACGTCACCATGAAAGTGACATCTAACCTCCTAACAAACTCTAACATCTGATCTATACAACCTCTGCTATGCTAACTACTGTTGTACATTACATTTCATAATATAAACTAAACTAATGCTGCATCCTTCCACTGATGTGAACCCCGCAGTACTTGTCATGACCAGCAGAGCTTGACCCATAGCAGTAGATTGAATCAGCAGAGCTTTAGTCTTCCATCAATCTTTGACTTGGACAACAGTTGTAGGTCAGCAGTTAGTAAAGATCAGTAGTTTGGAGGTCAGCAGATGTTGAAACCACTTTCAAGGGGAGAGACTTGTATACATGACATCTGCTTATTCTGGATCCACTGCTCTGATCCAGTTTTGGCTTTAATTATCTGTTACTCTGATAGGGTTCGATCCCAACAAATATATACTAATTTCTTCATATGAAACATAATGGTGAACTTGATTCTTGTTAAACATATGTAGTTTTTTAGATCTACACTTTACATAAGGTGATCCTTCCAAAATAAGTGTTCTTGTAAAATTTTAACCAACTTTTTATAAGACTTTATTTTACTAACCAACTCATCCATGAGTTTAATGGTTTCAAAGTTTGTAAATTATGTTTCTAAAACCACTTTTATGTTTATTAGAAAGATCATTGTTTTTAATCTCATGTTTACCCATGGATCTTTCAAGATCCATGCTTAATATCTTTAGATCTTTCAAAAATAAGCTTTATGTTATGTTTTAAATAAACTTTTCATGAGTTTTAGTTTCAAAAACTAGTTCTCCACATTCTTTATCACTTCAAAATTACAAGTCTATGCACAATATTCATATTTCAAGTTCACATTTTGCTTCATATGTTCACCTTCAAGTTTAACCATGGATCCTTCAAGATCCATGCTTAAACTTGGTAGATCCGAGCTTTAACATACTTGATCTAATCATAAACACAAGATACAACATCAACAACTTAATAACATACACTAAATTTTCATGTAATCACTTATTGTCTTTATAAATATGTTAGATCTTCTTATTTTTAGCATTAGAAGTTAAGTTGTTTAGATGGTGAATCTTGTACATAACAGAAACATGAATTAAATTAGTGATCAAGAAGCTTACTACTATCTCTAATGGCTAGGGTATTCGCTCAAGAATGAAGGTGATGAACAAGGAAGAAAATTAGTGGTTAAAAGCTCCACGAAGAGGTCCTTCAAGTTCCTACACTTCAAGCCTTCTTAGATGATCTCAATACACCTTCTAGTGGCCTTGGAATGGTTGTTTGAAGCTTGAAAATGGTGAGTGTGGGTGTGTGTCTATGAGCTGAGAGTTAGAGAGTGGGGGAGGAAGAAGATGAAGTGAAATGGAAGTGTGAGTGGTGTAGAATCTTATAAAGATCTTCCAAATCTTCCTTATGGTATAATTCTTAGAATATTCCTTACACAAAATCTAACATAATCTAATAAAATCAAGTGAAATCAAATAAAATCCCCATGTGGGACCCATAGGGCCGGATTTGGTGAGAGGGGGGGGGGGGTAAAATGTAAATTTTTGGAAGTTGAAGGTTTAAAGTGCAAAGGATAAGGCTTAAGTAAGTTTAAGTGTGTTTAGGGGTTTTTATGATTTTTAAGGTGTTCTAGCATAGATACTAGTTTAATATCATAAAAACATTACTTCTAGCCAAATTTTGATGTCCCAGTTATTGTCCGGATGTTTGGTTCTTTACGGTTCGTTAAAGTGCTGAATTGCGCAGTTTCACTAGGTATAAAGCACCTTTTGTGGCAGTTTCAATTCCCGACACTTTGTAAGTTGTTTTGGACAATAAAACATAAATTCTACATGATATTAATGTGCTTAAAAGCTGATTATAGCTGAATTATGCTGAATTCTGCATTTAGAGTGCATTTCGGGTGCTTTTTAGTGCATTGTTGCTTCCGGAAAGTTTATATGTTAACCCTTGTATCCACACTTGGGTTTTATTGTATTTTAGACGTTGGACCTACTCCTAGGCCCCAATTCTATTGTCTGATTGTTTTCTGCAAAACTGCTGACACAGTGTGTCTTACCGATGAGTTTACTAGTCTTTCTGACGCAACACTAAAGTAATGCATAAAGCAATATTTGAAGTATAAAACGTGCATGAATTCACATGTATAGCATGAAATCAGACTATGTTGACATTTAAGCACATAATTGCAGATATTTAATAATAATTAGACTGTACGGAAATTACCGGTTTTGTGCCAGTTGTCACAGTCTCCCCCCGTTAAAAGAATTTCGTCCCGAAATTCAGGCTGAGTCATATCCCGCAGGAGCTTTCTCGAACAGATGGGGGTACTTGGCTTTCAACCGGTCTTCACGTTCCCACGTGTACTCGGGTCCGTGTTTTAGAGTTCCAACGTACTTTGACAATCTTAATGCGACTCCTCCTTGTTTTATGGATATTCCAATCAGTCACCTCAACAGGCTGTTCTGTAAACCGGAGTGTGTCGTCGATATGCACCTCATCCGTAGGGATGATAACTGTTTCTTGGGTTGGACTCTTTTTTTGGGGTTGGACACATGAAACGTATCATGTACACCATTAAGTTCTTTCGGTAACTCCAACTTGTACGCCATGGTGCCAATCTTTTCCAAGATCTTGAATGGAAATTTTATGCTTGTCTTGATTCTGAACGTTTGACGACGCAAATTTTGCTGGATACATTGGACCATTCACCATGGATTCGACTTTCCACGTATTCCGAGTCTTGCTACACCTTTCTAAGGTGAGACTTTCAACAGGACTTTGTCTCCCACCTTGAATTCTAAGGGTTTTCGTCTTCAATCAGCGTAGCTCTTTTGTCGATCACGAGCTGCCTTAATGCGCTCTCAGATCTGCACGATCTTGTCTGTTGTCTCTTGAACAAGTTCAGGACCAACCATACGTTTGTCTCCAGCGTTTGCCCTACATAAGCGGCACTTGCGGCCATACAGAGCTTCGAACGGTGCGACTTTTATGTTCGTATGGTAGCTGTTATTGTAGGAAAACTCAACTAAAGGCAGATGAGTATCCCAGCTACCGCCTAGAGCCATAACATATGTGCGAAGCATATCTTCCAGTGTTTGTATGGTCCGTTCGCTCTGCCCATCTATTTGCGGATGGAAGGTCGTGCTTAGATCTAGTTGAGATCCAAAGGCCTCTTGGAAGGATTGCCAGATCCTTGAGACAAAACGTCCATCTCTGTCTGAAATAATCAAAATGGGCACTCCATGACGTGCCACTATTTCATTAAGATACAACCCAGCTTTCTGGTTCTATCCTTCTCTCGGATTGGTAGGAAATGCGCAGACTTCGTCAATCGATCAACTACTACCCATATCATAACATGCCCTCTAGGGGTCCTGGGTAATTTTGTTATGAAGTCCATTGAGATTTGTTCCCTCTTCCACATGGGTATCTCTGGTTGTTGCAGTAGACCGGACGGTTCTGATATTCAGCCTTGACCTTGGCACAGGTTAGGCATTTTCCAACGTAAACAGCTACGTCGCTCTTAAGCCTTGGTCACCAGTAGTATTCTTTCAGGTCTTGATATATTTTGTCCGATCCTGGGTGGATCGAGTATCTCGACTTGTGAGCTTTATCAAAGATGACTTCTCGACTACCGCCATAGAGCGGAACCCAAATACGCCCCATAAAGTATAAGGTTCCTTCTTCATTTGGCACCAATTTCTTCTCCGTACCTCGGCGATATTCAGCTCTACGATCTTCCTTCTTAAGGGCTTCTTGTTGGGCGTTATAAATGCGTGCAGTGAGGTTCGTCCGAATAGTCATTTCCAAAGCTCGAACTCTTAGGGTCTTAACCCTTTCTTTTCGGCTTAACGCGTCTGCTACAACGTTAGCCTTTCCAGGATGGTACTTAATCTCACAGTCATAGTCGTTTAGCAACTCAACCCACCATCGCTGACGCATATTTAATTCTTTCTGATCAAATATGTGTTGTTGGCTTTTATGATCTGTGAAGATTGTATATCGAGTACCATATAAATAATGTCGCCAGATCTTCAAGGCGAATACCACCGCGCCTAGCTCTAGGTCGTGAGTGGTATAGTTCCTTTCATGCAGCTTCAACTGTCTTGAGGCGTAAGCGATGACCTTTTGGCGTTGCATGAGCACGCAACCCAAACCTTGACGCGAAGCGTCGTAGTATACCACGAAGTCCTCAGTGCCTTCGGGTAAGGATAGTATTGGTGCAGCGCATAGCTTGCTTTTGAAAAGTTGGAAGGCTTCTTCCCGCTTATCACCCCAGTCGTACTTCTTGTCCTTCTGCATAAGGGAAGTCAACGGTTGAGCTATCTTGGAGAAATTCTCGATGAATCTGCGGTAGTAGCCTGCTAATCCCAAAAATTGTCGAACTTCAGTCAGCGTTTTGGGGGCTTCCCAGTTCTTTATCGCTTCTATCTTGGCTGGGTCTACATGAATACCATTCTCGTTCAGGACAGGACCAAGGAACTGTACTTCACGAATCAAAAATTCGGATTTTGAGAACTTTGCATAAAGTTTCTCTTTCTTCAATAGTTCCAAAATGGTCCTGAGGTGTTGCTCGTGCTCTTCTTTCGTTCGCGAATAAATCAGAATATCGTCGATAAATACAATCACGAATTTATCGAGATATGGTTTGCAAACACGATTCATAAGATCCATAATTACTGCTGGTGCGTTCATCAATCCAAATGAAATCACAAGGAACTCGTAATGCCCATAACGCGTCCTGAATGCAATCTTTGGTACGCTCTCTTCTTGGATCCCTAGCTGATGATATCCAGATCGAAGGTCGATCTTGGAGTAGTAACTCGATCCTTGCAACTGATCAAATAAGTCATCAATTCTTGGTAGTGGATACCGATTCTTGACAATGAGCTCATTCAATTTTCTATAATCGAAACACATTCGCAGGGTTCCATCCTTCTTCTTTACGAACAAAACTGGAGCTCCCCAAGGCGAGAGGCTCGGCCTTATAAATCCTTTATCCAACAACTCCTGGAGTTGTGTAGATAATTATTGCATCTCGGATGGCGCAAGTCGATATGCTGCCTTGGCCACAGGAGCGACCCCTGGAACCAAGATAATATGGAATTCGAATTGTCGTTGCGGAGGTAGTCCTGGCAAATCGTCGGGAAAAACATCGGGGGATTCCTTCACCGCAGGAATGTCTTCGAGTTTTGGCTCCTCAGCCTTTTTGTCTACAACGTGCGCCAGGAATGCAACACATCCTTTCCTTAAGCACTTCTGCGCCTTCATACAATTGATGATTCGCAGAGGCGTGTCTCATTTCTCTCCATGCACGATGAGAGTTTCATCATTCGCAAGAGGGATGCGAATGATTTTATCATGGCAAACAACTTCAGCCTTATTCTTGTATATCCAATCCATGACGACTACCGCCTCAAAACTACCTAAACCAACTGGTAGAAGGTTGATAGAGAATTTTTGTTTCCCCAAGTCCAAGTATACAACCCTTAATAACTTTATCCATTTCGACTGATTTCCCATTTGCCAACTCTATAGCATGTGGGGAGTCTAGTTTACTTGTTCCTAAGTCAAGTATATCCTTAAATTCCATAGACTTAATACCAAAGTCGGCACCGATATCAAATAGAACAGATGCTATGTGTCGGTTTATAAGGAACGTACTTGTAACTACGTTCAGGTCCTAGCGTGCCTTGCGTATTCCCTTCATGAAAATGCTCCCAAGAGCTTGAACTTTTCTTCGAACAGTCCCTCCTATAGTATCCTTTGTCGCCTCATCCGTAGCAACTTTTGGCCGTTGTCATTGCTATTACTGCCCTAAATTCCATTCACATGTCTCATACCAGACCAGCATGCCTCCTTGCTATGCCCGGTCTTGCCCCAATTTCACACCTACAAGTCCTGCGCGGACCTGTGTGATAATAACCACATCTATCACACTTTGGTAGTTCTCCTTGGTAGTTTTTATCACCTATCTTAGTCGTGACAACGAATGTCTTGACTTTCCTAGTCGCAGCGGTTTCCTTATGTTTGTTGTTTGCTTTAAAGCTTTACTTGGGATGTGTATACTTCCTCTTATTTCGCCGTTGTTTTCAGTGTTGTTTGCTTCGTATTGGACGATTGCTTCAGCAACTTGTTGGTTCCACAGAGCTTCAGGCTCAGCTCTTGTTGCAGGTAAAGGTTCTGATTAAACTCGGCCAACGTTTCATTTGCTGTGGTTCCCAGGGTGGGAATGCATTACCCAAACGATGGGGTGCACCACGGAATAATGAGGGTGGAAGTACTGATGGGTGCGTCGGTGTTGTAATATGGGTAGAATTGTCAAACACGAAGTAGGCAAAGACATGTTTGATGTGTGTAAAATGCAACATATAAATTACATCAAATGAGGCATAAAACTAACCCTTTTTTAGTACTAATATTGGAAAAAGAGTGTTTTTGTCTTCCTTTTGTATTTTCAGGATTAAATGAGCTCAAAAACGCAAAAGAAGCAAAAAGACAGCTAAATCCAACATAAATACAAGAAAAGGAACATTAGTGGATTGCCCGAACCCTCAACGGCACCTTCCAAAGCAAAATAGAGAAAACAGAAGGCTGAACACGCCCCGTGCTCAGCCAGCACGGGGTCGTGCCCAAGAAGCAGCAGAAAAGACAAACCTATAGAAGCTTCTATTGCCCACCACGGGCCGTGCTCAGCGGACACGGGGGCGTGCCGAAAGTACTGCAGGCGCATTAATTGTAATTGCGAATTACAATTAATGAAGAGAGAGAGTGTCAGACGGGCACGGGGCCGTGCCCAGCGAACACGGGGCCGTGCCCAGGCCTCTGTTCAGCCTATAAATAGGAGTGCTTGGTTTCATTGCAACTCATCCCTTGGCACACCACCTCTCTCACACTTCATCCACCACCCACCACCATCACAACACCATCATCCACCACCATCATCCATTGTCCATCATAGAGTGTGTGAGTCGTCTCGGGATCCAAGATTGATCGTAAGAGTTCTTGACAATCAAGGCCATGTTTGCCTAAGTCTCTTACATCACTTGGTGAAGACAAAGTGTCTAGTATAATACTTTTTATTTCTAATCTTTTGCACTTTTTATTTGGTTTTGTATTAATGACTTTAATAACTAGTTACTTATGTTGAAGGTGATCTTTCCTTATCGTTTGTCCGTGGTGTCTTGGCATTATTTTACTGTCTATATAAAATAAAGGATTTTCACCATTCATATCTCCACGGTCTATATGGAGGTATGTTGGCTACCTGGTCGGGGGTTAAGGGAACGGTTTGGTAAAGGTCTTGCCATTGTTCAGCGTTTAGAGGTCCTGCAATGGACCTGGGTCAAATTTAGTAGGACCTCCTTCAATACTTCACGGTATTGGATGGCGGGGGTCCAAACTCTTTGATCCCCTCATAAGTTAACTACTATTAATACTATAACCCGGCTATTTAGGACTGTATCCCTGCTGACTCAGACTACTTAGTCGAGGGTAACGTCACCGCCAAAAGCGGGGCCTACCACAATACTGCATTAATAACTTAATTCATTATCTTCCAATAATCCACCCCTTTAGGATTGTATCCCTGCTGACTCAAACTACTGGGGTGAGGGTAACGTCACCTTCAAAAGAGGGGCCTACTACAATAACTAAGATAATCTCTTAATTATGTGCAAAAGTGCGGAAATAATCAAAGGTTATACTAGATACGAGTCGGAACCAAGTGATTCATCTTGTCTATCTGTTTTTATTTTATTTTTATTTTCAGCATTTTAGTTAGTTTTTATTTTTCTTAGTTTAAAACATTTTTCTAAACTTTTATTTTGGTTAGACGTTGAGGATAAACCGGTACTAAAAGCTCTTGTGTCCTTGGACGACCTCGGTATCTTACCAACGCTATACTACACTCAACGATGGGTGCACTTGCCCATATGTGTGTTTAGTGTTAGTGAAATATCGTGTTTTATAAATTTAAAACTTGGCTAAAATAAGTGTTAAAAAGGGCTTAAAATATACACCTAAAATATACAACACTTTATCGCACATCAAGTTTTTGGCGCCGCTGCCGGGGACACAAGGATTTTAAGAAAGTTAGGAATCAACGGCCTAATCATCTTTTATTTTTCTTTTTATTTTTTTTTAGATTTTCTTAGTTTTTCAGCTTCTGCAGAGCTCAGCACGGGCCGTGCCCGCTGAACACGCCCACGTGCTCAATCATTGGAACTGGCAATCCTGTTTTACATCAGACAGTAAGCTGAACACGGGGCCGTGTCCACTCAACACGCCCCCGTGCCCAAGTTTCAGTTACTGAAAACAGAACCGTTAGATCCCGACGGTTGGTAATTTCTGACATAAACATGAGTGATAGTAATTATTTTTACTTTCGGCACTCTTATGGTACGTGGTGTCAATTATGTGGTGGCGAACATGAAGAAGTAAAATGCTACTTCCTAAATTATAGGCCCCACTACATGGACCCACGATCTTTTCACAACCTTAAGAGGGGCGAAAGTAAAAATAAGCACTATTTCTCCCTCGAATGCGCCCAGCCAGATATTCTAGGGGAAATGTTCCTTAGCGAATTATTTCAACTAGAAGAGCTAATTCTGAAATGGATAGAAGAGCTTAGGAAGGATTTTATTAATCCGCCCCAAGACGATACCCATGAAGAAATGTTGGAACCGCATTCCGACAACCTCGTTGCTCCCGAAAATACCTTCGTACCTAGCAAAGACTTGGACGATAGTCGTCCCTGTGTCGATTGTGCCGTGAAGGACTCTCCATCGACTTCGTTCGGTGCATACATAGACCTGAGCGATTCGGCATATACCTTCTTTAACAAGAGCCCGGAAAAGGGTTGGACTTGTCCACCTAGAATGAAAATAGGAATTACCCTCACCGACAACCTCTTGCGTTCTCGCCTTAGTCTAGGACAATTAAGGTATATTAGGCACTTTGGGGTTGTTCCAACCAGTAAGGAACCACCCGATATCGGGGAGATCCTTGAATTAGCAAAACTCCATAAAACAGCCTCCAGACACGGGGCCGTGTCCAGGTCAGCACGCCCCCGTGCTCACTAAAAAGATTCTCTGCTGATTTGGTCAGAATACGGACAAAATGTGTCAGGATTTTCTCTGAACACGGGGCCGTGTCCAGTCAACACGGGGCCGTGCCCAGGGCGCTGTCGTTTTCTTTAAATGCAGCCTGATTCCTGCTCATTTTGACCACTTCAATTGACAGAGATCTCTGGAATTTTCACTCATACCATCCTAGGTAAGTGTCAAAAGAAGGTTCCAAGGGACCCTCTTGTCCTTTCCACTTTTATTCATTTCCTCCTCTTTCAAAATTTTTCAAAAGTTCCTCCATGGAAGCTTGGAAATCCTTTGATTCCAATCCTCTATGTGAAGTTTGTAAGATTATTTGCTAAAGATTCTGGGCTAAAGTTAGTTGAATAACTTTACTTTAAATTATCCGAGCTTAAAACCCAGATAACAATCATAAAAATAATTTAAAACTCCAAGAGTCTTTAGCCAAAAATCCTGCAGACAAATGGACACGGGGCCGTGCTCAACGAGCACGGGGCCGTGTCCAAGGGCTCTGTTTTGTAAAAATTTAGTCTCCTTCGGTTTTCTTCACAGAAAATGGCAAGCAGAACAAGCGGATCATCTTCAAGAAATAACCGACAAGGGAGGAGATCTTCAACAGCAGAAGATTCTCTTGTAAACTATGTTTACGCTCTAAGGGAGGCTATTGATGAAATGACGGGAGTGGAAGAAGCATTGGTCGACCGTATCAACCATCTTACCGTGGGGCTGGAGGGCTGTCTCCATGAAGTAAACCTCTTGCACCAGAGGTTGAACCTTCTCGCTTCCCCGCCTTTGGTACCCATAATAACCCAAAGGGCGTGGAACGTGGTGCCCGAAGTTGTCATTCCAGCTGAATGGTACGCCATGCACCAAGAGGTTCCTCGAAGAGTGGTGCAAGGAGTCCCGGTGAATGTTCCCCCTCAACCACCAACAGCAGAAGAAAACGAAGCCGCATTCTTCCTCCCTAGGGAGATCGAAGAATGGCTTTAAACAAAGTTTAGGAAGGAACTCGTTCGGCTAAAAGTCCTACTCTATCGGGAAATCATTCTCGAAATTTTCCTATATTGGTAGAACTCCTTATGATAACCTCGTGTACTCGCTGACCTATCTAGTTAAGTTTTAATTTTAGTTTAATTTAGGATTATGTAAGTTCTCTCTATGATGAAATGAAATGATGGTTTTAATGTTTGGATGGTTTGTAATAAATAAAACACACTCATGGTGGTAAAGGATGAAAAGGGGAACGAGAAAAATGATCCCATGCACAAGAACGAGGCAACCCGACAGTTTTCTCCCTTTCAGAAGGTTCAACACGGGCCGTGCCCAACCAACACGGCCCCGTGTCGGACCACCTGCAGAAAACGCCCAGTACAGGTAACTGGACACGGGCCGTGTTCACCCAACACGCCCCCGTGTCCAGACTTCTGTTCCTCTTATTTCAATTTTGTTACTGGCACTTAAACACGGGGCCGTGCCCGGATAACACGGGGCCGTGTTCAGTGCCCAGTAACACAATTTTTTGCTTTTTAAACACTATTTTACACATCTAATCAACCTAAAAATTTAATTTTGGGACACATTGAGGACAATGTGTAATTTAAGTGTGGGGGGGATGCTAAAACCTTGAATTTTGCAAGTCCTAAATACAAGCCTTACACAAAACTCTATTGGAACCGCTAATCACCCCAATTTTTTTCAAAAATTTCATTTTTTTTACTTGTCTAGGTTTAACTCGGGAAATTCAAGCTCTCAAAAAGGTTATATTTTTACAAATTTACAACCGATAGCGTAGTGATAAAAAGAACCAACATAAGAAAATTATGAAAAGGCATGACAAACTTATTTAAAATTTGATTATATATACTTGATCACATAAAAACCCATTCCCACAAAAGTGAGTTTTGAGCCTTTATTGAGCACTCAATTTCATACCATTTGACTAAATGCTCATTTTTCGTTTCTTGTGTGAATAGCCGCTTGGTTCTTACGACTCTAGAACTTGCCATGACAATACATTCCCGGTCCTTATCAACTTAAACCCGAGTAAGTAAATGATAGAGGCATTAGGACTAACCCTTTTTCATTTCTACACTATTATTTTTCTTTTTTTTTCACCACCTACCCAAAAAAATCCCCCTAGTTAGCCCCTTTGAGCCTAAACCTTTTCGTTTCATCACCCAAAACAAAAACCCTTTCACCCACCAAAACCTTTTTCATTTTTAACCCTTTATTTTAGTAACAAGTTCGGTTCTTCGAAAAAAAAAAAAAAAAAAAAGGAGAAAAATGAAGCAAAAAGAAAATAAACAAACAAAGTAATAAAAAATAACTTTGTTTGAATAAAAGCTTCATCAAAAATAAAAAGTTGCAAAAATACGAAAACCGACACTTGTTACGCTTTTTAGCCCTTTTTCTACTAACCACTAACCCAACCACCTACCTTTAACCCTAGCCAACCCTTAACCCACAAAGTCCTCTTGATATCTACAAAGGTATAAAAGTTAAAAAGGAGGAGGATTGATTTCTTGGCAAGCCTATGGTAGGAATAAGTTCCATGCCGCTCTCGAGTGATTCACTAAAAATACACCTTCGGCCGAGTGTGAGTGATTTCCCCGCGAGGTATGTGAACTTGTATATAAATAGAATTTTAAAAAAGGCATGTTATGCCCAAATAAGTAATTTCTTTTATGAACAGTTCTAAATAAATCATTACGAATAGGAGTGTAAATAAATAAAAATAAAACCCTAAAAAGATCTTGGAAATCCCGACACTCTATGACAAGCCCAAAACCTTCTCTTCTACCTATTCCATTTGGGAGTGTAAGCCAAATATTAAAGAGTTTTGCTTGAGGACAAGCAAAAGTTCAAGTGTGGGGGTATTTGATGTGTGTAAAATGCAACATATAAATTACATCAAATGAGGCATAAAACTAACCCTTTTTTAGTACTAATATTGGAAAAAGAGTGTTTTTGTCTTCCTTTTGTATTTTCAGGATTAAATGAGCTCAAAAACGCAAAAGAAGCAAAAAGACAGCTAAATCCAACATAAATACAAGAAAAAGAACATTAGTGGATTGCCCGAACCCTCAACGGCACCTTCCAAAGCAAAATAGAGAAAACAGAAGGCTGAACACGCCCCGTGCTCAGCCAGCACGGGGTCGTGCCCAAGAAGCAGCAGAAAAGACAAACCTATAGAAGCTTCTATTGCCCACCACGGGCCGTGCTCAGCGGACACGGGGGCGTGCCGAAAGTACTGCAGGCGCATTAATTGTAATTGCGAATTACAATTAATGAAGAGAGAGAGTGTCAGACGGGCACGGGGCCGTGCCCAGCGAACACGGGGCCGTGCCCATACCTCTGTTCAGCCTATAAATAGGAGTGCTTGGTTTCATTGCAACTCATCCCTTGGCACACCACCTCTCTCACACTTCATCCACCACCCACCACCATCACAACACCATCATCCACCACCATCATCCATTGTCCATCATAGAGTGTGTGAGTCGTCTCGGGATCCAAGATTGATCGTAAGAGTTCTTGACAATCAAGGCCATGTTTGCCTAAGTCTCTTACATCACTTGGTGAAGACAAAGTGTCTAGTATAATACTTTTTATTTCTAATCTTTTGCACTTTTTATTTGGTTTTGTATTAATGACTTTAATAACTAGTTACTTATGTTGAAGGTGATCTTTCCTTATCGTTTGTCCGTGGTGTCTTGGCATTATTTTACTGTCTATATAAAATAAAGGATTTTCACCATTCATATCTCCACGGTCTATATGGAGGTATGTTGGCTACCTGGTCGGGGGTTAAGGGAACGGTTTGGTAAAGGTCTTGCCATTGTTCAGCGTTTAGAGGTCCTGCAATGGACCTGGGTCAAATTTAGTAGGACCTCCTTCAATACTTCACGGTATTGGATGGCGGGGGTCCAAACTCTTTGATCCCCTCATAAGTTAACTACTATTAATACTATAACCCGGCTATTTAGGACTGTATCCCTGCTGACTCAGACTACTTAGTCGAGGGTAACGTCACCGCCAAAAGCGGGGCCTACCACAATACTGCATTAATAACTTAATTCATTATCTTCCAATAATCCACCCCTTTAGGATTGTATCCCTGCTGACTCAAACTACTGGGGTGAGGGTAACGTCACCTTCAAAAGAGGGGCCTACTACAATAACTAAGATAATCTCTTAATTATGTGCAAAAGTGCGGAAATAATCAAAGGTTATACTAGATACGAGTCGGAACCAAGTGATTCATCTTGTCTATCTGTTTTTATTTTATTTTTATTTTCAGCATTTTAGTTAGTTTTTATTTTTCTTAGTTTAAAACATTTTTCTAAACTTTTATTTTGGTTAGACGTTGAGGATAAACCGGTACTAAAAGCTCTTGTGTCATTGGACGACCTCGGTATCTTACCAACGCTATACTACACTCAACGATGGGTGCACTTGCCCATATGTGTGTTTAGTGTTAGTGAAATATCGTGTTTTATAAATTTAAAACTTGGCTAAAATAAGTGTTAAAAAGGGCTTAAAATATACACCTAAAATATACAACACTTTATCGCACATCAATGTTTCCTACTTGTAAGGTGCTATAGCAATTATCTAGGTATTGCCCTACTATATGAAGGTGTGAACACTTAGAAAGTTTTAGATGGGTGGTGATAATTAGCTTGACCCGCAGAGTCCACTAGGATTTCCATGCACTACAAGTCGTTATTACGTGGGCCCCCGTAATAATAAATTGTCTTGCACGGTCACCCCAACTTTCTCTCGTTCAAAGTAGATGATCAACCACAGAGGGGACACAACTGTCCTTATACCTCCGACATGGAAAGGACCATTATGGTGGTCCACGCGCCATCATTTGTTATCGCTACGCGCGTATAGGCACAATGCTTTAGATGTAATAGGAACAAAGGGAATTCCTGGAAGTTGGAGGGGCACCTTCAAGATGAGTAATTCATCTTCCTTGATTGGACGGGAGTGTCGTCAATCTCGCTTCGTAAAAGCCGTCGGGGTCTCGTCTCACTAATAAGGTCGCTGTCCAAGGTTACCTCCTCCGCCTCGCCGTCACTGCCGTAGTCAGGCACATTCGCATTCAAGGGGGAAGAACAGCCATTTTCTACAGAATCAAGCTCGGGGCCTCATTTGGTAATCAACCATAAGCTCCGCAGTGTACGCGAGGTCGATAATCTCATTGCGCAAGTCAAGAACAATAATAGGATTCGAAGTCGAAGGTATCTCGTCAATAATCATTTCGTACACATATATGCATATATAATAACGTTACTTAGTATACACAAGCAAATAATTGCTACATGTCTCATATAACTCTCGTTTGTTCTTTCCTTTGAAAAACGTTGGATTCATGGATCTTGGCGCTTTTTGTAAATGCAATGAAAAACCTTTTGTAAAAATGTTTTCGTGAGAGAGTCCAAATGATTGTAGTCTAGACTCGAGAAGGAATCATAGTTCACTACAATCGAAGCTCTGATACCAAACTGTCACACCCTGACTTTTGCGGAAGCGTATGATGTGTGACTTGCTCAATATCATTGCATTCAATTATAATAAACAACTATATGATTTAAACAAAATGTTCATCCATTCATAAGATTGAAATGTTACAAACACGAGCCAATTAACTTTCAACCAAAACCCTCAAGTTATGATGCAAACAAAAGTGGATGACATCTAAACTTGAAATTTTCATCTTGAAAACAACACCAGCGCCCCAGATCCAACTTGTTTCCTGAAATACATGTAAGTTTTGGAAAATCGTCAACATAATGTTGGTGTGAGTTCATGCAGTTTTTGTATTGAATGTTTATATACTTGAATGAAAACATGGTATGTAATTTGTAATGACATATCTGAAACTGAGTTCTGTAAATGTAAGGAAATCGAGATCGCTAATGGTTTGCAAGGCCATTAAGATGTGACACGACATAGGAAGCCACCAAACCTAGGCATTTTTGTCGAGATCAACTGAGACACAAAAGCACTCATTGGTAGAAGTAGGCCAAGAGTGGGGTTGCCTGAAACCCATTAGATCTAACCCTTCTGTTTCGCGGTCTAAATGTATACGTTGATTAATGGTGCTTATAGTACCCTATTCGTGACATGATCTAAAGTATCATTCCTTAGTTTTTGTATTCAACATACCATAACACATGTATTTTCCCCATGTTTAGAAAACAAGTAAAATTTTAAAAGTGGGGACATGAACTCACAACTTTGCGTATCCTGCGTCGTAAACTTCACCGGTTGGTTTTGTAACGTCGTGACCTATACGTATTCTATGTATGTTAGTCACTAGACTTGTATCACACAAGTACAAGTCACCATCTTTTGTTTATGTATATGTTCTTTGTATATTCAATCTTTGTGAGGGTCGTGCCCTTGTTTGTCGGGTCTCGCCCGTTTGTCATACCTTTGCACTTTATGTATGTAATGTATTTTTGTAAATATATATTTTACTTCTCAAATATATATTCATTCATGTAGTCTCTTTTTAAGGTAATAGATGTTAAAAATAATTTATATTTTTAACTTTTCATATATGTTACTTATATTATTTTCCCAAAAATAAATATAAGTATTTCGTAAAATAATATCCTCAATATTATTTTGGTACAAGTATTCTTAGGAAAGTATACTTGTATTTTATGTAAATACTTGTGTATTTTGTATTTTTCACCAAAAATCAATACTTTGATTTCTATTACTTTCCGGAATTAGATTTCTTAAAAATAATATATTTTTAAGACTTGTAAGAAATATATATATTTTATCATGCTATAAAATATATATAATCATTCTCGTTATTCACCCGATTTTTGTATACTTGTATACTTATGTATTCTCATGTAGTTGTATGTGTATTTTTTTATTCATACTCCTTGGGATATTTAGTGTATTTTCAAGTCCTTAATACACTATTACATATAATACACACAATATACACTTAGCACAAAATTTGGTGATCAATAAATATATATATTTTCCTCAAAAATATACATACTTAATATTAATTTTTATCTTGAAGAAATCATCATTTCTTAACTTGTAATTTCTTACAAAAATTAGGGAAACCTTGGTAAATATTTTTAGGTGAATTTTTAGGGGATAAGTTTCACCAAAACTTGTATTTTTCTAAGTGTCAAAATTTTATAAAAATTTTGACATAGTTTCCCCTAAAAATAGGGGTTTCCCCATGTTTTCAAAACATGTGTTTATTTTCTTTTCAATCATCAAAACAATTTTAAACAACAATCATCAACAATATATACTAATTTCTTCATATGAAACATAATGATGAACTTGATTCTTGTTAAACATGTGTAGCCTTTTAGATCTACACTTTACATAAGGTGATCCTTCCAAAATAAGTGTTCTTGAAATTTTTTAACCAACTTTTTATAAGACTTTATTTTACTAACCAACTCATCCATGAGTTTAATGGTTTCAAAGTTTGTAAATTATGTTTCTAAAACCACTTTTATGTTTATTAGAAAGATCATTGTTTTTAATCTCATGTTTACCCATGGATCTTTCAAGATCCATGCTTAATATCTTTAGATCTTTCAAAAATAAGCTTTATGTTATGTTTTTAAATAAACTTTTCATGAGTTTTAGTTTCAAAAATTAGTTCTCCACATACTTTATCACTTCAAAATTACAAGTCTATGCACAAAATTCATATTTCAAGTTCACATTTTGCTTCATGTGTTCACCTTCAAGTTTAACCATGGATCCTTCAAGATCCACACTTAAACTTGGTAGATCCGAGCTTTAACGTACTTGATCTAATCATAAACACAAGATACAACATCAACAACTTCATAACATACACTAAAGTTTCATGTAATCACTTATTTTCTTTATAAATATGTTAGATCTTCTTATTTTTAGCATTAGAAGTTAAGTTGTTTAGATGGTGAATCTTGTACATAACATAAACATGAATTAAATTAGTGATCAAGAAGCTTACTACTAGCTCTAATGGCTAGGGAAGTGGCTCAAGAATGAAGGTGATGAACAAGGAAGAACATTAGTGGTTAAAAGCTCCACGAAGAGGTCCTTCAAGTTCCTACACTTCAAGCCTTCTTAGATGATCTCCATACACCTTCTAGTGGCCTTGGAATGGTTGTTTGAAGCTTGAAAATGGTGAGTGTGGGTGTGTGTGTATATGAGCCGAGAGTTAGAGAGTGGGGGAGGAAGAAGATGAAGTGAAATGGAGGTGTGAGTGGTGTAGAATCTTATAAAGATCTTCCAAATCTTCCTTATGGTATAATTCTTAGAATATTCCCTACACAAAATCTAACATAATCTAATAAAATCAAGTGAAATCAAATAAAATCAAATAAAATCCCCATGTGGGACCCATAGGGCCGGATTTGGTGAAGGGGGGGGGGGGGGGTAAAATGTAAAATTTTGGAAGTTGAAGGTTTAAAGTGCAAATGATAAGGCTAAAGTAAGTTTAAGTGTGTTTAGGGGTTTTTATGATTTTTAAGGTGTTCTAGCATCAATACTAGTTTAATATCATAAAAACATTACTTTTAGCCAAATTTTGATGTCCCAGTTATTGTTCGGTTGCTTGGTTCGTTACGGTTCGTTAAAGTGTTGAATTGCGCAGTTTCACTAGGTATAAAGCACCTTTTGTGGCAGTTTCAATTCCCGACACTTTGTAAGTTGTTTTGGACAATAAAACATAAATTCTACATGATATTAATGTGCTTAAAATCTGATTATAGCTGAATTGTTGCTGAATTCTGCATTTAGAGTGCATTTCGGGTGCTTTTTAGTGCATAGTTTAGCTTCCGGAAAGTTTATGTAACGCCCCAAAACTCGAATTACTAAATTTGTTAGTGTGACCCCATGTTTAATAAAATGGAGTGTAATAACTAGGTTATTACACCTAGTCAAATGTTTAGCAAAACAAACAAGGGAACAAACTAGAGGGACCAAAGATGCACAAGGGGAAATCTATGTTTTAATTAACAAACCACACACACACAAACACACACATTTCATGTGTTCTGGAACGATCAGAAGGGCTCCAAAGGAGCCAAACCCTAGTTCTTCAAAAAAGCTTCAAATTGAAGGATGTATCAAGGCTTAAATTCATGAATGAACATGGATTAATGATCACTTTCACAAGGGGATCGTAAGGTATGTCTTAAAAGTTAGATTGGTGATCTTTCACGAAGTGGGTTATGATGTAAATTGCGAATTAGTATGAAATTGAGGACGGGTGCATGTTAGAATCATCATATAGAACATGGATTATGCATGGTTTAGGTTAATTTGATGTTTAATGGTGAAACCCGTTTGTTATGGTGAAGATGATGACATGGGTAAATCATCTATGTCTAAATTCTTGCTTAATATTGATGTATTTTGATATGTATGGTAGATTCTTGTTAGAGGAATTGAAAGATATGTGATACTAGTATGTTTGATGTTATGCATGAATGATCCATGTTGATTTAGAAGGATAATTTGATGATTTATGTATGAGTTTAAAAGAATACGCATGAATTGGTTGTACACTATGCTTAGGAGGTAGTATACACGCCAAGTGTATGATGAAATGTATATAGGGTTTGACCGTATAGGCTACTATGATGTTACGAGTATATAATGATAAATTGAAAGTTAAATTAAATGAGCGTTGACTTCTAAAAGTCAACTGTGCATAAGAAGAATGGTTAGACGTGTTGTCATAATTGTAAGATTAAAGTAAGTTATACGGTGCGTGCTAGACGTATGTGTGTTTAATGCGATGACATGATGGATTACACGAGTTGGAAATGATATGAATTTGGTTACATGTATTATGCTTGTTAGAAGTGACTATAAACGTCAAATGTGAATTATGCGATCGATATGATCGTTAACATGTACAATTGTGTATGCTAATTAGAATGTGATTTCGATGACATGGAAGTATAGGAATCATGTCGAGACGGAATCAAGCACGAAAGGCTAACGGGTCAAGAAGTGGCGAGGAAACGAATATGAACACGAGTGCATGAGGTAAGTGATTTCCGTAATCACTTCTTAGTTGTTTATGTAAAATTATATGCGACTTATTAGGTATGATAATTGAGGTCAAATAGGAATGAGTTGTATGAAATCGATGAAGTATTAAACGGATCTTAGCTTTGATCCGAGTAAGGTATGTGCGTTAGAATTGTCGTCAAGTGGTAAGGTTGGTTAAATATGCAATGAAGTCCTTGGTTGTTAAGGATGGAGCAATGTTGACAAAAACGCCCTTGATAGGTATAACGGGCAAACGACCTTAAATGTATATTGGAAACAAGCTATTCGATTAGTATAATGTTTTGGTCAAGTATGAAAGTGGGGAGTATGGTTTTGTATGTCATAGACCGCTTAATGCGTAATACCCATGACGGGTCAAAATAAGCTTTTGAGCGAAAATGTGTTAAAAGGAGGCAAGACATCCAAGAATTTTGTCCTTTATGATAAATAACGTTGAAATTATAAGGTATATGAGGAGTCGGGGTCAAATAGTCAGATTATTTGAGATAAATGCAGGAACGGGTCAAAACTTGTAAAAAGGTAATAAGTCGATAGTGCATAAGTTAAGAATTTTCTTAATCCGGACATGGGATTTGAAGTTCACATGATAGAATATCAATTTACGATCATGTGGGAAGAAACGGGAGGTTAAACGGGTAAACGGTTTAAAAGTTACGCAAGTTTTAGCGTTTTCGGACGACGAAACGGATCTGCAGCAAAATGGTAATTCTAGGGGCCGTCGCCGACGCCCCGTGCATTTTCCAATTTTGCCCGACGCCCTATTCCACTGTCTACGCGAACTTGGCCGACACAAGGAAACGCACGGTCGTGCGCTTGGCCGCATGTTCGTGCGATTCCGAGTAAATCATTGCACTAGCTTGTGCACTGCCAGTGCCCCCAACGTCGTAGGAACCGCACGGTCGTGCAGTTGGGACGCATGGCCGTGCATCAGCTGCCAATTCAGTAAAATGTGCAGAATTCGTCCAAAACAGTCCCGTAACCCACAAGGAGTCCCGAATCGTATTCTAAACTTATTATAGAATGTTTATGGGATGCGATGAGCATGTATGCATTTATATATGGAGTGAAATAAGTAGAAAGGCATAGGTAAATATAAGTATGGATTTACCTACATGATTAGTAAAAGGGAATCCTTGGGCAAACGCGTCAAACGCGTTTAGAAACGTATGTATGCGAGTAGGTATGTATGTAGGTATGTATGTATACGAGTAGGTATGTATGTATGTAGTTATGTATGTATGTATGTATGTATGTAAGTACGTATGTGAAGACGTAATCCTGTATGTATGTAAATAGATGCGTAGGTGTGCAAGTAAAGGCATGTATGTATGTACGTAGTTATGTATGTATTGTATATGTGGTTTCAATACATTTATGTATTGACGATTATTCACAATGTGCCTCGAGAATGAAATGTAATGCAGGTACATTATTGAAGTTTCGCCAAGGATTAGACACCCAGAAGGAATGCTTAAAACTAGAAAGTTAACAGGATGAGAAGTATATGTGGATAGAACATAGCAAGGCTACATTATTATGAATCTTGTTTGTACATAAGTATGCTAATGATGTGTATGTTTGTGGTGGGTGCAGGTTGTACGAATCACGGATTATCCTCACGAGGAGTAGCGATCGAAGACCGAGTCACAAGATAGATTGTAAGGGAATGTTCAAATATGTAATTTAGTGATGATAAGTTATGTTTTTATATTATAAAATGAATTTTAAGAATGTCAAGACGTATATAATGAAAGAAATTTTAAGGTACGAATTTCCGCTGCGACTTTTGTCAAATACGTATTAGGGTCTTACAAGTTGGTATCAGAGCCCTGGTTTGAGGGAAGTCAAGTATGAGGAGATGAATACTTGAACTCAAACCTGTGTGCTCTCGTGACAAGGAACCCGTACAATCCGAGACTCGATCAAGATCTAAAGGTAGAAGTAAGGGTAAGTATGTGCTAAAGTATGTGTTTGAAGAAAACTAACAGTAGGTTATGTGTAAGGTGAACTTAATTGCTTGAAAGGGGTGATCCGTGAATGCGGTCTAGAACCGACATCAAGGCATGTAGTAAGACAAATTGGCCCAGGTACGTAAATTTAATACGTGGGTGCATGTAATGGTATAATCTGGTAAGTGAAATAAAACTTTAAATGAAATATAATGATGAAATGGTAAGGAAGTTTTGAAAATGTTACACGTGCCGAAACTAAATTCTTCAGACATAAGGTGGCGATTACACGAAGACACGAAACTAGTATGTGGATTGGGTACCTGGCCAGTACACAAGAAGCATATGACGTTCGTGAAACCGTGATAATTGTTACAGGTATGTCCGTTAGAATTTGGTAGTAGGTGGACGTGAGGGTGAAAAGAAATGTAAGACTTTCAGGAATGAAAGTATGAATGATATGTTAGAATCCGCGAGACGGATTCGAAACATGAAAGAAATGAAAGTACGTATGATATGTAGAATCCGCGAGATGGATTCGAGACATGGAAGAATTGAAAGCATGAATGATATGTTAGAATCCGCGAGACGGATTCGAAAAATGAAAGAAATGAAAGTACGTATGATATGTAGAATCCGCGAGATGGATTCGAGACATGAAAGAATTGAAAGCATGAATGATATGTTAGAATCCACGAGATGGATTTGAAACATGAAAGGAATGAAAGTATGAAACATAGGTTAGGAACCGCGTGGCGGGTTCGAAACATAATGAATGATAAGAATGAAAAGATTCGAATGTGTAGATAATTACAGATTAAGCAATTAAACATTCCTTAAAAAGCGAATATTATCCAAGTTATGTCTTAAACTTATCTATATTTATATACACAAATATGTTAGAGTGCAAGAATGGTTAAAGAGACAAATGAGTCATGCGGGTCAAATGGTAACTGCCATTTAGACTCGATATATTTAATATTTTGATTTGTAAGTTTTATGCTTGTAGGCGAGCATAATGTTTGGCACGCAAACTTAAATTTTGACGAAAGAAAGAAGTTTTGAACATGTTACGTGTTGGATGCGTCTTAGGAGTCGTAATGGATAACGGGCTACAACCCGGACAATAATTTAAGTATGATTGGGAAAGGTAAGTTTTGGCAAGAATACTGAATTGATGTAATGAAAGTCCTTGCAAGTAAGCATGAATGGAAAGAAGTACAAACGTGTGCCTCAATAGATGTATGATAAATAAGAAATGTCAGTTTGGCCTTGAAAAGTCAAACTGCGAAGGTTGATGAAATAAGTAACTGGAATGAAAGATTGCGTGTGAGGGATGAAATGTGTGACATGTTATGGCGTGTATGTAAGAAATGGTATAAGAATTATAGGTGAGTAATCACCTAATAAAACGAATGTTTGAATGAAATGTGCTAATTGCTAATTTTGTTGATGATAATGTTAGAACCCTTGATGTGATGAAACCAATCGAATTGGTGGAAGGATGTGTACGAGCAAAGGCACATTACATGGGTAAATGGAATCTAGCCCAGTACGGCTAGTACTTGTGAAGAGTGCGGATTGATCTGGGTTACGGATCGTCGATTGCTGATATGAGATGAGGTTAGTAAAAGGTCTAACTTATGTTGGATAAGCACGAATTGGTAGATTGAAAATGACCTATGAAGGGAATGTTTGATTTCTAATAGTTAACTTAAGAAGGAAATCTTAGGGGTTTAAAGGAAGGTTTATTGGTTAAACTCTCGTATAATGAATTTGCATGACATGTATACTTATGCGAATTAATTAATGCATGAAATGAGAGTAATAGTGATGTAGAATGAATGATGTGAGTTGAAGGTAAAGTAAGGATATGTATGGTACAGACAACTATGGAAAATGTAGAGTGATGTTAACCTGGGAGTTAAGTAAATATGTATGACCATGAAATAGTAACTTCGTTACAATAACAAAACAATAATTAAATGTCATGTAATATATGTATAGAATGTAATCTAAAAGGATAATACAAAGGTATTTGATCTTTTATGTATGGATCAAATTAAAGTGAGAAAGGTTTCGGGGACGAAACCTATTTTAAGGGGGGTAGACTTGTAACGCCCCAAAACTCGAATTACTAAATTTGTTAGTGTGACCCCATGTTTAATAAAATGGAGTGTAATAACTAGGTTATTACACCTAGTCAAATGTTTAGCAAAACAAACAAGGGAACAAACTAGAGGGACCAAAGATGAACAAGGGGAAATCTATGTTTTAATTAACAAACCACACACACACAAACACACACATTTCGTGTGTTCTGGAACGATCAGGAGGGCTCCAAAGGAGCCAAACCCTAGTTCTTCAAAAAAGCTTCAAATTGAAGGATGAATCAAGGCTTAAATTCATGAATGAACATGGATTAATGATCACTTTCACAAGGGGATCGTAAGGTATGTCTTAAAAGTTAGATTGGTGATCTTTCACGAAGTGGGTTATGATGTAAATTGCGAATTAGTATGAAATTGAGGACGGGTGCATGTTAGAATCATCATATAGAACATGGATTATGCATGGTTTAGGTTAATTTGATGTTTAATGGTGAAACCCGTTTGTTATGGTGAAGATGATGACATGGGTAAATCATCTATGTCTAAATTCTTGCTTAATATTGATGTATTTTGATATGTATGGTAGATTCTTGTTAGAGGAATTGAAAGATATGTGATACTAGTATGTTTGATGTTATGCATGAATGATCCATGTTGATTTAGAAGGATAATTTGATGATTTATGTATGAGTTTAAAAGAATACGCATGAATTGGTTGTACACTATGCTTAGGAGGTAGTATACACGCCAAGTGTATGATGAAATGTATATAGTGTTGTCCGTATAGGCTACTATGATGTTACGAGTATATAATGATAAATTGAAAGTTAAATTAAATGAGCGTTGACTTCTAAAAGTCAACTATGCATAAGAAGAATGGTTAGACGTGTTGTCATAATTGTAAGATTAAAGTAAGTTATACGGTGCGTGCTAGACGTATGTGTGTTTAATGCGATGACATGATGGATTACACGAGTTGGAAATGATATGAATTTGGTTACATGTATTATGCTTGTTAGAAGTGACTATAAACGTCAAATGTGAATTATGCGATCGATATGATCGTTAACATGTACAATTGTGTATGCTAATTAGAATGTGATTTCGATGACATGGAAGTATAGGAATCATGTCGAGACGGAATCAAGCACGAAAGGCTAACGGGTCAAGAAGTGGCGAGGAAACGAATATGAACACGAGTGCATGAGGTAAGTGATTTCCGTAATCACTTCTTAGTTGTTTATGTAAAATTATATGCGACTTATTAGGTATGATAATTGAGGTCAAATAGGAATGAGTTGTATGAAATCGATGAAGTATTAAACGGATCTTAGCTTTGATCCGAGTAAGGTATGTGCGTTAGAATTGTCGTCAAGTGGTAAGGTTGGTTAAATATGCAATGAAGTCCTTGGTTGTTAAGGATGGAGCAATGTTGACAAAAACGCCCTTGATAGGTATAACGGGCAAACGACCTTAAATGTATATTGGAAACAAGCTATTCGATTAGTATAATGTTTTGGTCAAGTATGAAAGTGGGGAGTATGGTTTTGTATGTCATAGACCGCTTAATGCGTAATACCCATGACGGGTCAAAATAAGCTTTTGAGCGAAAATGTGTTAAAAGGAGGCAAGACATCCAAGAATTTTGTCCTTTATGATAAATAACGTTGAAATTATAAGGTATATGAGGAGTCGGGGTCAAATAGTCAGATTATTTGAGATAAATGCAGGAACGGGTCAAAACTTGTAAAAAGGTAATAAGTCGATAGTGCATAAGTTAAGAATTTTCTTAATCCGGACATGGGATTTGAAGTTCACATGATAGAATATCAATTTACGGTCATGTGGGAAGAAACGGGAGGTTAAACGGGTAAACGGTTTAAAAGTTACGCAAGTTTTAGCGTTTTCGGACGACGAAACGGATCTGCAGCAAAATGGTAATTCTAGGGGCCGTCGCCGACGCCCCGTGCATTTTCCAATTTTGCCCGACGCCCTATTCCACTGTCTACGCGAACTTGGCCGACACAAGGAAACGCACGGTCGTGCGCTTGGCCGCATGTTCGTGCGATTCCGAGTAAATCATTGCACTAGCTTGTGCACTGCCAGTGCCCCCAACGTCGTAGGAACCGCACGGTCGTGCAGTTGGGACGCATGGCCGTGCATCAGCTGCCAATTCAGTAAAATGTGCAGAATTCGTCCAAAACAGTCCCGTAACCCACAAGGAGTCCCGAATCGTATTCTAAACTTATTATAGAATGTTTATGGGATGCGATGAGCATGTATGCATTTATATATGGAGTGAAATAAGTAGAAAGGCATAGGTAAATATAAGTATGGATTTACCTACATGATTAGTAAAAGGGAATCCTTGGGCAAACGCGTCAAACGCGTTTAGAAACGTATGTATGCGAGTAGGTATGTATGTAGGTATGTATGTATACGAGTAGGTATGTATGTATGTAGTTATGTATGTATGTATGTATGTATGTAAGTACGTATGTGAAGACGTAATCCTGTATGTATGTAAATAGATGCGTAGGTGTGCAAGTAAAGGCATGTATGTATGTACGTAGTTATGTATGTATTGTATATGTGGTTTCAATACATTTATGTATTGACGATTATTCACAATGTGCCTCGAGAATGAAATGTAATGCAGGTACATTATTGAAGTTTCGCCAAGGATTAGACACCCAGAAGGAATGCTTAAAACTAGAAAGTTAACAGGATGAGAAGTATATGTGGATAGAACATAGCAAGGCTACATTATTATGAATCTTGTTTGTACATAAGTATGCTAATGATGTGTATGTTTGTGGTGGGTGCAGGTTGTACGAATCACGGATTATCCTCACGAGGAGTAGCGATCGAAGACCGAGTCACAAGATAGATTGTAAGGGAATGTTCAAATATGTAATTTAGTGATGATAAGTTATGTTTTTATATTATAAAATGAATTTTAAGAATGTCAAGACGTATATAATGAAAGAAATTTTAAGGTACGAATTTCCGCTGCGACTTTTGTCAAATACGTATTAGGGTCTTACAAGTTGGTATCAGAGCCCTGGTTTGAGGGAAGTCAAGTATGAGGAGATGAATACTTGAACTCAAACCTGTGTGCTCTCGTGACAAGGAACCCGTACAATCCGAGACTCGATCAAGATCTAAAGGTAGAAGTAAGGGTAAGTATGTGCTAAAGTATGTGTTTGAAGAAAACTAACAGTAGGTTATGTGTAAGGTGAACTTAATTGCTTGAAAGGGGTGATCCGTGAATGCGGTCTAGAACCGACATCAAGGCATGTAGTAAGACAAATTGGCCCAGGTACGTAAATTTAATACGTGGGTGCATGTAATGGTATAATCTGGTAAGTGAAATAAAACTTTAAATGAAATATAATGATGAAATGGTAAGGAAGTTTTGAAAATGTTACACGTGCCGAAACTAAATTCTTCAGACATAAGGTGGCGATTACACGAAGACACGAAACTAGTATGTGGATTGGGTACCTGGCCAGTACACAAGAAGCATATGACGTTCGTGAAACCGTGATAATTGTTACAGGTATGTCCGTTAGAATTTGGTAGTAGGTGGACGTGAGGGTGAAAAGAAATGTAAGACTTTCAGGAATGAAAGTATGAATGATATGTTAGAATCCGCGAGACGGATTCGAAACATGAAAGAAATGAAAGTACGTATGATATGTAGAATCCGCGAGATGGATTCGAGACATGGAAGAATTGAAAGCATGAATGATATGTTAGAATCCGCGAGACGGATTCGAAAAATGAAAGAAATGAAAGTACGTATGATATGTAGAATCCGCGAGATGGATTCGAGACATGAAAGAATTGAAAGCATGAATGATATGTTAGAATCCACGAGATGGATTTGAAACATGAAAGGAATGAAAGTATGAAACATAGGTTAGGAACCGCGTGGCGGGTTCGAAACATAATGAATGATAAGAATGAAAAGATTCGAATGTGTAGATAATTACAGATTAATCAATTAAACATTCCTTAAAAAGCGAATATTATCCAAGTTATGTCTTAAACTTATCTATATTTATATACACAAATATGTTAGAGTGCAAGAATGGTTAAAGAGACAAATGAGTCATGCGGGTCAAATGGTAACTGCCATTTAGACTCGATATATTTAATATTTTGATTTGTAAGTTTTATGCTTGTAGGCGAGCATAATGTTTGGCACGCAAACTTAAATTTTGACGAAAGAAAGAAGTTTTGAACATGTTACGTGTTGGATGCGTCTTAGGAGTCGTAATGGATAACGGGCTACAACCCGGACAATAATTTAAGTATGATTGGGAAAGGTAAGTTTTGGCAAGAATACTGAATTGATGTAATGAAAGTCCTTGCAAGTAAGCATGAATGGAAAGAAGTACAAACGTGTGCCTCAATAGATGTATGATAAATAAGAAATGTCAGTTTGGCCTTGAAAAGTCAAACTGCGAAGGTTGATGAAATAAGTAACTGGAATGAAAGATTGCGTGTGAGGGATGAAATGTGTGACATGTTATGGCGTGTATGTAAGAAATGGTATAAGAATTATAGGTGAGTAATCACCTAATAAAACGAATGTTTGAATGAAATGTGCTAATTGCTAATTTTGTTGATGATAATGTTAGAACCCTTGATGTGATGAAACCAATCGAATTGGTGGAAGGATGTGTACGAGCAAAGGCACATTACATGGGTAAATGGAATCTAGCCCAGTACGGCTAGTACTTGTGAAGAGTGCGGATTGATCTGGGTTACGGATCGTCGATTGCTGATATGAGATGAGGTTAGTAAAAGGTCTAACTTATGTTGGATAAGCACGAATTGGTAGATTGAAAATGACCTATGAAGGGAATGTTTGATTTCTAATAGTTAACTTAAGAAGGAAATCTTAGGGGTTTAAAGGAAGGTTTATTGGTTAAACTCTCGTATAATGAATTTGCATGACATGTATACTTATGCGAATTAATTAATGCATGAAATGAGAGTAATAGTGATGTAGAATGAATGATGTGAGTTGAAGGTAAAGTAAGGATATGTATGGTACAGACAACTATGGAAAATGTAGAGTGATGTTAACCTGGGAGTTAAGTAAATATGTATGACCATGAAATAGTAACTTCGTTACAATAACAAAACAATAATTAAATGTCATGTAATATATGTATAGAATGTAATCTAAAAGGATAATACAAAGGTATTTGATCTTTTATGTATGGATCAAATTAAAGTGAGAAAGGTTTCGGGGACGAAACCTATTTTAAGGGGGGTAGACTTGTAACGCCCCAAAACTCGAATTACTAAATTTGTTAGTGTGACCCCATGTTTAATAAAATGGAGTGTAATAACTAGGTTATTACACCTAGTCAAATGTTTAGCAAAACAAACAAGGGAACAAACTAGAGGGACCAAAGATGAACAAGGGGAAATCTATGTTTTAATTAACAAACCACACACACACAAACACACACATTTCGTGTGTTCTGGAACGATCAGGAGGGCTCCAAAGGAGCCAAACCCTAGTTCTTCAAAAAAGCTTCAAATTGAAGGATGAATCAAGGCTTAAATTCATGAATGAACATGGATTAATGATCACTTTCACAAGGGGATCGTAAGGTATGTCTTAAAAGTTAGATTGGTGATCTTTCACGAAGTGGGTTATGATGTAAATTGCGAATTAGTATGAAATTGAGGACGGGTGCATGTTAGAATCATCATATAGAACATGGATTATGCATGGTTTAGGTTAATTTGATGTTTAATGGTGAAACCCGTTTGTTATGGTGAAGATGATGACATGGGTAAATCATCTATGTCTAAATTCTTGCTTAATATTGATGTATTTTGATATGTATGGTAGATTCTTGTTAGAGGAATTGAAAGATATGTGATACTAGTATGTTTGATGTTATGCATGAATGATCCATGTTGATTTAGAAGGATAATTTGATGATTTATGTATGAGTTTAAAAGAATACGCATGAATTGGTTGTACACTATGCTTAGGAGGTAGTATACACGCCAAGTGTATGATGAAATGTATATAGTGTTGTCCGTATAGGCTACTATGATGTTACGAGTATATAATGATAAATTGAAAGTTAAATTAAATGAGCGTTGACTTCTAAAAGTCAACTTTGCATAAGAAGAATGGTTAGACGTGTTGTCATAATTGTAAGATTAAAGTAAGTTATACGGTGCGTGCTAGACGTATGTGTGTTTAACGCGATGACATGACGGATTACACGAGTTGGAAATGATATGAATTTGGTTACATGTATTATGCTTGTTAGAAGTGACTATAAACGTCAAATGTGAATTATGCGATCGATATGATCGTTAACATGTACAATTGTGTATGCTAATAAGAATGTGATTTCGATGACATGGAAGTATAGGAATCATGTCGAGACGGAATCAAGCACGGAAGGCTAACGGGTCAAGAAGTGGCGAGGAAACGAATATGAACACGAGTGCATGAGGTAAGTGATTTCCGTAATCACTTCTTAGTTGTTTATGTAAAATTATATGCGACTTATTAGGTATGATAATTGAGGTCAAATAGGAATGAGTTGTATGAAATCGATGAAGTATTAAACGGATCTTAGCTTTGATCTGAGTAAGGTATGTGCGTTAGAATTGTCGTCAAGTGGTAAGGTTGGTTAAATATGCAATGAAGTCCTTGGTTGTTAAGGATGAAGCAATGTTGACAAAAACGCCCTTGATAGGTATAACGGGCAAACGACCTTAAATGTATATTGGAAACAAGCTATTCGATTAGTATAATGTTTTGGTCAAGTATGAAAGTGGGGAGTATGGTTTTGTATGTCATAGACCGCTTAATGCGTAATACCCATGACGGGTCAAAATAAGCTTTTGAGCGAAAATGTGTTAAAAGGAGGCAAGACATCCAAGAATTCTGTCCTTTATGATAAATAACGTTGAAATTATAAGGTATATGAGGAGTCGGGGTCAAATAGTCAGATTATTTGAGATAAATGCAGGAACGGGTCAAAACTTGTAAATAGGTAATAAGTCGATAGTGCATAAGTTAAGAATTTTCTTAATCCGGACATGGGATTTGAAGTTCACATGATAGAATATCAATTTACGGTCATGTGGGAAGAAACGGGAGGTTAAACGGGTAAACGGTTTAAAAGTTACGCAAGTTTTAGCGTTTTCGGACGACGAAACGGATCTGCAGCAAAATGGTAATTCTAGGGGCCGTCGCCGATGCCCCTATGGCCGTCGCCGACGCCCCGTGCATTTTCCAATTTTGCCAGACGCCCTATTCCACTGTCTACGCGAACTTGGCCGACGCAAGGAAGCGCACGGTCGTGCGCTTGGCCGCATGGTCGTGCGATTCCGAGTAAATCATTGCACTAGCTTGTGCACTGCCAGTGCCCCCAACGTCGTAGGAACCGCACGGTCGTGCGGTTGGGACGCATGGCCGTGCATCAGCTGCCAGTTCAGTAAAATGTGTAGAATTCGTCCAAAACAGTCCCGTAACCCACAAGGAGTCCCGAATCGTATTCTAAACTTATTATAGAATGTTTATGGGATGCGATGAGCATGTATGCATTTATATATGGAGTGAAATAAGTAGAAAGGCATAGGTAAATATAAGTATGGATTTACCTACATGATTAGTAAAAGGGAATCCTTGGGCAAACGCGTCAAACGCGTTTAGAAACGTATGTATGCGAGTAGGTATGTATGTATGTAGGTATGTATGTATACGAGTAGGTATGTATCTATGTATGTATGTATGTAGTTATGTATGTATGTATGTATGTATGTATGTATGTATGTATGTATGTATGTATGTATGTATGTATGTATGTATGTATGTAAGTACGTATGTGAAGACGTAATCCTGTATGTATGTAAATAGATGCGTAGGTGTGCAAGTAAAGGCATGTATGTATGTACGTAGTTATGTATGTATTGTATATGTGGTTTCAATACATTTATGTATTGACGATTATTCACAATGTGCCTCGAGAATGAAATGTAATGCAGGTACATTATTGAAGTTTCGCCAAGGATTAGACACCCAGAAGGAATGCTTAAAACTAGAAAGTTAACAGGATGAGAAGTATATGTGGATAGAACATAGCAAGGCTACATTATTATGAATCTTGTTTGTACATAAGTATGCTAATGATGTGTATGTTTGTGGTGGGTGCAGGTTGTACGAATCACGGATTATCCTCACGAGGAGTAGCGATCGAAGACCGAGTCACAAGATAGATTGTACGGGAATGTTCAAATATGTAATTTAGTGATGATAAGTTATGTTTTTATATTATAAAATGAATTTTAAGAATGTCAAGACGTATATAATGAAAGAAATTTTATGGTACGAATTTCCGCTGCGACTTTTGTCAAATACGTATTAGGGTCTTACAGTTTATATGTTAACCCTTGTATCCACTCTTGGGTTTTATTGTCTTTTAGACCTTGGACCTACTCCTAGGCCCCAATAATATTTTATGATTGTTTTCTGCAAAACTGCTGACACAGTGTGTCTTACCGGTGAGTTTACTAGTCTTTCTAACGCAACGCTAAAGTAATGCATAAAGCAATATTTGAAGTATAAAACATGCATGAATTCACATGTATAGCATGAAATCAGACTATGTTGACATTTAAGCACATAATTGCAGATATTTAATAATAATTAGACTGTACGGAGCTAGTGGGAAAGAACGATGGGCAAGACACGAGAGGTGAAGCCCCGAAGGCAAAGGCTAGATCTTTTCACCTAACAGCCGCAGAAGCAAAAGTAGAACCCGAACTGGTTTCAGGTATATTTGCTGTAAACTCGATTCCTGCACGTGTATTATTCGATACGGGTGCGAATAAATCCTTTATGGTTTATTCGACATCCTTCATTTGTTCTAACAAAATTACCTATGCCTTTAGAAGTAGAGATAGATAATAACAAAAGTTTTATTGTTAATGATGTATGTCAAAATTGCAAATTGAACATCGACGACGAAGAGTACTCAATAGACTTGATCCCGATGTAGATGGGAGAATTCCAAGTGATCGTGGGTATGGATTGGTTATCCCGATACCACGCAAAGGTGGCATGTTTTCGAAAGGAGATAAAACTGACGTCTCCTAGCGGAAGGCATGTTACCATATACGGTGAGAAAGGGGGTAACCCCGTGGTATGTACAATGCTAGAGGCCCACAGACTTATGAAACATGGATGCAAAGCATATATGGTGTACGCAAGCGAGTCGGAGAAAGAGTTCCCAAAAATCAGAGACGTACCCGTAGTACGTGATTACGAAGATGTGTTCCCGGAAGATTTACCGGGAATACCACCAGAATGAGAGGTAGAGTTCGGAATCGAATTGATTCCGGACGCAAAACCTGTGGCCAAGGGGCTGTATCGGCTCGCACCATCTGAGCTACAAGAACTGGTGTCTCAAATTCAGGATCTGCTCGACAAAGGGTTTATCCGACCGAGTGTATCTCCATGGGGCGCACCAGTAATATTCATGAAAAAGAAAGAGGGAAGTATGCGCATGTGTATCGACTACCGAGAGTTAAACAAACTCACGGTGAAAAATCGATACCCACTTCCAAGAATTGATGACTTATTTGACCAGCTACAAGGAGCGAGTTGGTTTTCAAAGATTGACCTCAGATCGGGTTATCACCAGTTAAAGGTCAAGGAGGAAGACGTACCGAAGACGGCCTTTCGTACACGGTACGGGCATTACGAGTTCCTCGTGATACCCTTTGGGTTGACCAATGCACCCGCGGCTTTCATGGACCTCATGAACCGGGTTTGCAAACCTATGCTGGATAAGTCGGTAATCGTATTTATCGATGACATTTTAGTGTATTCGAAAAATGAAGCTGAACATGCGTATCATTTGCAAGAAGTGCTAGAGACACTCAGACGAGAAAAGTTGTATGCAAAATTCTCAAAGTGCGTTTTCTGGTTACGAGAGGTGCAGTTTCTCGGGCATATCATTAGTGCTGACGGGGTACTAGTAGATCTGTAAAAAATAGAAGTCGTGTCAAAATGGATCCCTCCGAAGAATCCTTCAGAAATCTGAAGCTTTTTAGGGCTCGCAGGATATTATCGGAGATTCATACAAGATTTCTCCAAAATTGCCTTACCATTAACCAAGCTGACTCGCAATGAGGAAAGATTTGTATGGGGCATTGAACAAGAGAAAGCATTCCAAACACTCAAAGAAAAGTTAACCCACGCACTGGTATTGACGTTACCGGATGGAGTTGACGACATGGTGGTTTACTCGGATGCGTCACATTCGGGGCTCGGATGTGTTTTAATGCAACGAGGCAAGGTCATAGCCTATGCCTCGAGGCAACTGAAGATCCATGAAAAGAAATACCCGACTCATGACCTTGAGTTAGCAGCCGTGGTGTTTGCCTTAAAGATATGGAGGCATTATTTATATGGGGTAAAATGTACTATCTTTACCGACCATAAAAGTTTGAAATATTTCTTCGATCAGAAGGAATTAAACATGAGGCAGAGGCGATGGTTGGAAACAGTCGAGGACTATGATTGTGAGATACACTACCACCCCGGGAAGGCCAATGTAGTGGCGGATGCGTTGAGCCGAAAGGCAGACTATGCCCCGATACGGGTACAATCGATGCAGCTTATTGTGACCTCGGGCTTACTAGAACAAATCCAAGAAGCACAAGTTGAAGCAGTGAAGGTGGAAAACTGGAAGAAGGAAAGAATAGTCGGCCAATTTAAGGATCTTGTAGATGGCAACAACGGTTTGAAGACACGTTTTGGTAGAATCTGGGTTCCTAACTCGTGTGGAGTTAAAAAGCTTCTACTTGATGAAGCTCACAAATCCCGTTATTCCATTCATCCGGGAGCGACCAAGATGTATAACGACTTGAAACAAAACTATTGGTGGCCCGGAATTAAAAGAGATGTAGTAAAATACGTGGAGAAATGCTTGACATGTCTACAAGTCAAGGCGGAGCACCAAAAACCATACGGTAAACTCCAACCATTGGAAATTCCGGTTTGGAAATGGGAACACATTACAATGGACCTATTAACCAAACTACCAAAGACGAACCGCGGATTTGATGCAATATGGGTGGTTGTTGATAGACTAACAAAGAGTGCTCACTTTATCTCGATACATGAGACTTATACGTCAGAAAAGATGTCGGAGGTTTACACTAATGAGATAGTGGCACGCCACGGAGTACCGGTATCCATCGTGTCGATAGGGATACCCGATTCACTTCAAACTTCTGGCGCGAATTCCAAGAGCAAATGGGGACAAAATTGTTCATTAGCACCGCGTACCATCCTCAGACGGATGGACAAAGCGAAAGAACAATACAAACGTTAGAAGACATGCTACCCGCATGTATTATCGACTTCGGAGGTAGTTGGGATGTGTATCTACCATTGGTCGAATTTTCGTATAATAACAGTTACCATGCTAGTATCGGGATGGCTCCTTATGAAATGCTTTATGGTAGGAGATGTTGGACCCCAGTGTGTTGGGATGAGGTGGGTCCACGTGAACTCGCCCATAAAGACATAGTTCGAGCCACTAATGAGAAGATTGATATGGTTCGGGCACACCTGAAAGCAGCTCAAGATAGACAAAATTCGTATGCGGACAAAAGGAGAAGACCGATCGAGTTTCAGGTTGGTGACAAGGTCATGCTTAAGGTATCCCCATGGAAGGGGATTATCCGGTTCAGAAAAAGAGGAAAATTAAGCCCAAGATTTATTGGGCCGTTTAAAATTGTTGAACGAGTAGGAAGGGTAGCATATCGCCTTGAACTACCGGAGGAATTAAGCGGAATTCATAGCACATTCCATGTGTCACATCTTCGGAAATGTCTAGCGGACGAAACAGCTTATATCCACTACGATGACATCGAGGTGGATGATAGCCTTAACTATGCGGTGAAGCCGATTGCGATTCTGGATCGTAAGGTGAAAATCTTAAGGAACAAAGAAATCAACCAAGTAAAGGTCAAATGGGAACACCGGAAGGGTTCGGATACCACATGGGAATCCGAAGAGGAAATGCAACGACTCTACCCTACATTATTTGGTACGTAATCCGGTTTCGGGGACGAAACCCTTTTTAAGGGGGGTGGACTTGTAACACCCAAAAAAAATATAAAACTTTATATTTTCATTATAAAGCGTTAAGCAAACGAGAATCAACTAACCAGGAATTTATAACCCAGTTAGTTACGTGTCTTGAAGTGACTTATAATAAGGTTAAAACACCTAAACTATAAGTTAAACAAAAGTTGAGGGACCAAATTAGCAAACACTTGAAACATGAAAGTTTAATTAGTAAATAAAACACCAAACACACACATGAGTGTGTGTTTGGATCGTACAGAAGAAAGGGGCGACCAGGGGGTTTCTTTCAAACCCTAATTTTCACAAAAAAAAAACTCACAAATTAGAGGCCTAAATCAAGTCTAAATCGAAATCTGAAAACATATTAGCGATCACCTCGACGAAGGGATCGTAAGGTATGTGAAATTTTGATATTTGCTTCCACTTCAAATTTTAGATGAATTCATGAGTTTTGAATTTGAACCTGCATGATTGTTGTATAGTTGAAATTAGAAGTGATATGATGTCTAGGGATAAACCCTAGATGATTTCTTATAAAAAACCTTGCATCATACTTGTAGGGTTTATAATCACCATTGTAGGTGATCAATGGGTTTGTAGAAATTAGATGAACACTAGGATCATAATGCTTGTTCTAGTGAAATCTGAATTTATGAAGTAATTTCCGGAATATTGATGTTAAAATTATGTGTTGATGTGCCTAATTGAAGTTGATAGCAATGGAAATAACAAGACATGAACTTAGTATTGATTATGTAAAATCTGAACCGCTAGGTGTTTGATGAAACGCCTAAATGAGGATTAAAATATTAAAGATTGAACGAAAATGCAGATTCGAATATCATAATGGATTATGCGTTAACGATTGTAAAATAGTTCTAAAATGTGTTGTGAATGGAACTCTTTAGGTAAAGAATCTGGATCGTCAAGAGGACAAGCCGGAGGTGATACACGTTTGAAGGGAGTGCTCTAAAGGTACGCGACCTATGGTTTTGTTACATTATGTTATTTATTTATTCTAGTTTGTTGTATTCGAATTTAGCAAAAGAGGAAAACCCGTTAAGTCACGAAAGTGACGAAGTGCCTTAGACAAATAAAACAGGTCAAAACATGTGTAAGATGTAGAGTTTGGTATGTCTTTGAAATGGTTGCCTCCATTCGACATCCAAACGGGTCAAAACAATGTCGAGTGGTAATTGTCGAAGCGATTGACCTATCACTCGTTGAGTGGTCATAATTTAAGCGTAAGCCGTGAAGCGGACACGCTAAACTTGTTGCAAATAAACCCTTTGTATGTGGATTTAAAAATTCAGAAGTTATGCTTGTCAAATTGTTAAGAGGAGCATGTTAAAATCCTCGAAAACAATGCATGTTGTTAAGGCGTAAGCAACTCTCGGTAAGGGAGCGAAATGCTATTGTTTGAAAACCCGGGAATGGGTAAAATCCTTGAAAACAAGAGATGATAACAAAAACAAGTTGTAGGACTTGTAAACAAACGGGTCGAATAAACAAAGAGCCGAATCATAGGCCAACTGTTCGTGAACTAAATTTTTATGTGATTTGTGTTGATAAACGGGTCCGTAATTTAATTACGGGCGCGTAGGAAAAAGAATCGGCTAAAACGGAGGCTCGAGTCAAAAGTTATGATAGTTTAAAATTTTTGATATGAAAATGGTGATGCTGGGCTGATATACAGCACCAACTAACGAACTTACTGCCCAAAAAGTGGCGTCGCGCCACGCCACGACGAAACACCATCACGGTCGCGCGACGTGACGGCGGTGGCGGGCCGCGAAGGCTTGGCCAGCCTCCGTCGCGCGGCGCGACGACCTCGATAGCTGAAATTTTTGTTGTTTTTCGATATTTGAGCAATGAAATTTATATTTAACCGATTTTAAAGAGTCAAAACTAACCTTTTACGTGGTTTTGACCGTAGGTGAAGATGGACTTAATCCGGATGGCGATCAAGCGACTTTCAAGAACCGAACGCACTAAACAAAGCTTCCGCATTGATCTATTTTGTTTAGTTAATATGTAAACTTTTGAATATTTCGTTTTGAAGGTTTAACTAGTAGGATGATGACTCTAATATTTTGATCAAGTATGATCTTAACCCAATAAACTTTTTGTAAGCCCGCATTTAGGTGATAAATGCATGTTAATATTATAAAACTTTGTTATTTTTAAGATGGGTCTTACAAATACGTATTCATATCAATTAATTGGTAGAATAGAGACTCATACAAATTAATCATGTGTCAGGAACCAGATTTGAACTGGTGACACGAGGATTTTCAGTCCTCTGCTCTACCAACTGAGCTATCCCGACTATTCTCTTAATTTATTTACTTTTAACCCAAAACTTTTCATCTTTTGTAATTTAACCCAAAACATTTTTATTTACAACTTTGGTCCCCCATACTATATATCTTTCATAAGTTTTTCGTTTAACATTTCGTTCTAAAATTTGCGAGTTAATACGTCGCAACGTGCATGTGTGATTCAACGTTTTTGCTCTATTTTTTCACATTTGACAGGTATGTCGCAACGTGTCTATTTTCCCCCCTTTGGCAAGTTCGCCGCAACAGTCGGATCCTACATCAACTTAGTTATTTATTTTTACGTTATTTTGCGATTTAACACGGCGCAACGTGCGTGTGTGGTTCAACGTTTTTACGTTTATTTTTTTCCATTTAATAAGTTTGTCGCAACGCGTGGGGTTCTAAATCGACATAGTTATTTTTTATATGTTATATGTTTCAGTCTTATTTCTTCGCATTAATACGCCGCAACTTCAGTGTCGGTGGTCGTTACCAGCAGTGTGGCATTGATGTTAATTGGCATAGTTTTAGTCCCCCGCCGCAACGCGGGGTGCTTAATTCTAGTTAACCTGATTTTTCATTCAAAGGATAATATCCTGTGAGGTATACATTTTAATAAATATATTATCATTTGATTTGATTGAGCTAAAGTTTTAAATTTATGCAAAGTACAATATAGATAAGGATGTTAGAAAGTTAAAATAAAAGTGTTTTATGGGTGCTGGTAGGTTATGAATAATGGGCCAATTTTGAATGCGCCCCACTCCCACTTAAGCAAATGTGCCATTTTAGTACTGACTTTGTGATATCCCTCTCACTTTTTGAAACTTTATTTTGAATTACACCAAGGGTTGACCATTTCTTAACAACATATACCAAATGTTGCCATGAACAAACCCTATTTATTATTTAAGTGTAAAGTGTCCTTGGTGCTACCATCTAGTATAAATGTATTTATAAAAAATGTTGCCATGAAGAAACAATTTTCAACGTATGCATCGAATTCTAAATTGAGATCATTTTCCTGAATTGGTGTGTATAGGCATTATTGCCTAGTAGAGATGGATATGATCGGGTGGTTCTGTTGGTGGCACGATTATACTCCAATGATTCGTCAGTGATCCAAATTTGTCGTTCAAAAAAATATATCTCTCTAAAAGAAATTGTTGATTTAACAAATGGGAAATTCACTAGTATAATGTGGCATCCAATAATATCATAATTCCATTTAATAAAAATTTTAATTATTTTTATAATTTTCATAATACCAAATTTGATTTTGAGGTGCTACATGCACTCAACTACATCTTTGAAGATAATGTGGCGTGTTTGCGGTATAAGGTTTAACACTACAACTTAATCGACCCTCGTTCATGCTCTCATCGTTCATTTAAGGGATGGTTGCCCGTTATCTCACAAGGTATGTCGACCGCTTGGAGCCAGACTAGGGTTGTTTCGATCCAAGCAGAGTCTGTTAACTCTAGCTAAACGAGACAATTCATCTAAAAATAACTTAACCGAGCTGAAACTTGAGCGCTCCTTTACCAACTCGTGGCTTCACTAGCTGGCATTCTCTCTAGGAATCGATGGTTTGCGGGTGTGTATGTGAACAAAGAAGAACCGTTGTCACGTTGCAGGTTAAAGAAGAAGAAAACCGGATCTGAGGAATTTCTCAGTGGCCCGTTACCAGCAACGGGCCACTGAAAAATTCTGGTGAGTGAACAATTAAAGGGAAGTAATTCAAGAAAATAATGGGCTTGGAATTGGCTTGAAATTGGGTATTGGGCTTTATAACCTAGGCTAAAACTAAAGTTAAAATTAAATTATTATTCATGAACCAAAGAGCAAGCCGACCGTGACTCGAAACTTAAACAAGCCAACTCAGTTCGGTTTAAAATTTAAATGACCCAATTTCGAGCAAGATATTTGGGAGACACAAGCTATTTGGACCGCCATATAAACTAGACGTCTTAGACCTTGTTCAGAGTAAAAAAACCACCTGAACTTGCCCATCATAGTTTTATGAAGTAGAATACAAACAAATGTGATACAAAACACAAAGGCCCGAATCCGAACCGCTTATTTCAACGACTCCCGTGTGTCCAATACCGCCAATCTAATCTCCCACACGATCGGTTTCTCAAACTAACCAATTCTTTAAATTCAAAAACCCGCCTCACATAGTTAACCCCACATCCCTCTTCGCCTAGGCCGTCTTCATTTTCTTCCGCAACTTGGGTTTCCGTTTCGGTTTGGGTTTCGGGTTCCTCTTGAGGTGGCATGACATCATCAATGATGTTCCCTAGCATCTCGACCACTTCGCTCATTTTGGGCCGGGATTTAGGATTCTTCGTAAGGCATTTGTTGGCTAGATGTGCGAGTTTATGAACCGATTTAATCGGGTAATCTCCTTCGAGGCGCGGATCGATAATGAGGTGGAATTTTTTTGAATCTGAAATGTAAGGTTTGACCCATTCCAAAAGTTTTTGTTCGTTTCGAGGTAAGTTTCGTTCCACTGCTCGCCTACCCGTGATAAGCTCGTATAGGACCACCCCAAAGCTCCAAACATCACTTTTAGATGTTAATCTACCCGTCTGTACGTATTCTGGAGCTGCGTAACCTACTGTCCCAACAACCTTTGAAATATAAATAAAGTGTTAGTCCGATAAATACATCCTGAAGTTATTAATGTCGGTTCGTGTAGAGAAATGAGCTTACGACTGTGGAAACATGGGTCAGTCCGGCAGCGGGGCCCTGTCTAGCCAATCCAAAATCTGAGAGCTTCGGTGTAAAATCTTCATCCAGAAGAATGTTTGACGTTTTAAAATCTCGAAAGATTAACTGCATAAAAAGAAAAAGTTACCAAAATTAGTATATTTATTTTCTTATTACCAAATTTGACAAACTTTGAAAGTTGTTTGGCTAAATTGTCATATTAATGTGAAGGAAAATATCAACGTTTAGCAAGGAGAAATATGAATACAATACATACATACATATAGGGGCACATTCAATACATAACCAATAAGTAGAGAAGCGCAAGAACCGCATAAACACTTGTGCATACAAATGTGTTTTTAGTTAGTTTATGTATCACACTTAAAACAATGGTTCAGATTGTTTGTTTCGCGAGCAGATGTCTGAATGGTTAAGACCTCTTATCTGAATTGGTCAGACATTTGCCTCTGAATGGTTAAGCATTATACTGGCTCTTAATGGTTCAGACCACTTACAGGTTCAACACTTACCTATTCAGAAGTTGCCAAACAGCCTAGTAGTTATGTTCATGAAAGACAGTTAAACGTAGAGGTTCGATACTCAACTACTCAAGCAAGTGGATTAATATACACATATAAATAGCCATGGTCAATATAAGGGGCATAACTTTAAGTTACATGGCTCATTAGTAATGGCTGATAGGTCTCGACAAATCGGATCATGTAACAAGCCGCAATAAATGATATGCCGTTGTACCAAAATTTAATAGACTCATACTTCGAACAGCTAGAAAAAGGCAAGTAGGCGACAAAAGGGCCCGAGTTAAAAAAGGACATTACTTTTCTTACATTCAGAGTTACGGATCTCATAAATAATGAACGAAAACGACTTAGTGGGCCGGATCATGTGTATGAATTATTTGGCGATAAACCAAGTAAAATAAGCTAATAATAGAGATCAAAATACAAAACCTGAAAGTCCATTTCTTCATGTAGGTAAGCCAAACCACGAGCCGCACCTTCTGCAATTCGTAAACGTGTCATCCAAGAAAGAGGCGATTTCGCACGACCCAATAAATGATCTTCCAAACTTTTGTTGCTCATAAGTTCATAAACTAACAGCCTTTGAATCCCTCTTTCATCATCTTCCGCACAATATCCGACTAACTTTACAAGATTTGGATGGTTTACCACTCCTAGAAAGTTAACTTCGTTGATCCATTCCTTATGCCCCTGAAAACTAAAACATATGAATAAAAAGAGACCACATAAGATGAATATGAATCCAACTTATGCAATACATATCTATGATCCTACATACAAAGTCAATAAATAATCAATATTCAAATTATGTGTTCCTATGCATAGCAAATTCATACCCCTAAAAGGAAAAATGTTCATGAATTATGATCGTGGTTTTCAAATGTGCGCATAAGGAGCGCATAATGCACGATGCACATGCAACGCGACTGATGCGTGATACAGTCTTATGCGACGTATTTGCAGTGACCAATATTTTAACAAATTAGCAATCGCAATGGATCTGAGTTTTTCAAATCTGATTGAACAAATATGACCATCGTATCGTATCTAGTGAGCGATAGGTTTGAGTATTTAAACAAATTAGACCATCAATTGAACAAATTTGACCATAGACGATGAATGCCTCTCATACTTGATGCGCACGCCTCACACACTGCGCATCACGCATCGGCTTTTGAAATGAAAACACATCGAATCAAAGCGCCACACGTTTTTCAATCACTTAACCTATGTAGTTAATCCCGATATATCACCGACAATAATATAATATATCAGTTATCGGCCCCTGCCGAGATATCGATACCGATAATTTCAGCGATATTGACCGCTATATCACCGATTTTCCCGATATCAGTACCTTTCTTCTTAGTTCTACCATTTCTTTCTTCTTATAGCCGCTATTAGTGTTTTAAGTCTTAATTAGTTAATTGTTAGTTGTGACTGTTAAATGTTAATGTTTTAAGTCTCAGTCAGTTCCTAGTTGCCACAATTGTTGCAAAAGGTTAATGTGTTAACAGTAGGAGAGTATACTTAATTGTTAGTGTTAAATCGCTGTATATATAAAGAGTTAAATGTCATTTTAGTCTCTGTGGTTTGGGTCATTTTGCCAGTTTAGTCCAAAGGTTTCATTTTTCACATGTGGGTCCGAAAAGGTTTTACCGTTTCCATTTTAGTCCACTGGGTTAACTTCATTCATTTTTTCTGTTAACGAGAAGGCCAATTCGGTTATTTTATATCTAATTCTGTTAACTAGAAGGGCAATTCGGCCATATAAAATGACCGAATTGGCCTTCTCGTTAACAGAAAAAATGGATGAAGTTAACCCAGTGGATTAAAATGGCAACGGTGAAACCTTTTTGGACCCATAGGTGAAAAATGAAACCTTTGGACTAAACTGTCAAAATGACCCAAACCACAGAAACTAAAATGACATTTAACTCATATATAAATTTAACATAATATTAAAATTACCGATATATTCCCACCGCGATAACCAATATCTCAAATATCCGTCCTTGACCGATATCCAATATATTACCGCATTAACTATTTACTATTTAGCACTTAAATATTATTCTAAAAAAACAAAATCAAAAATATAAATTAAAAAAAAGGGAAAAAAACTTCATGCCTGAAAACCATTTCGATCCAATTGCTTAATAGCAACATCCAAAAACCGATCACCACCGTCGCCACCACCATCACCGTCACCGGCGACCTTAACAACTCCTCTATAAACACACCCAAACCCACCTTCACCAATCATAAGCGTCCGATTAAACCCTTTAGTAGCCGCTTTCAACTCCGAGAATTTAAAAACCCTAACATCATTCGCACGCCGCTGAGTCAGCAACTCCAGAAACCCCACCGAGTCACCCAACTCACTACACTCAGAGTCGAACTCAGAGCGGCGAGTCGTATCAACGCTGCTGGATGCTACACTCAGAGACCGGGCCCACGATACTCTCGCAGATGACCTCGAAACGACGACGTCTTCGCCGTCTGGTTTCCTCTCTCCGTTAGTAAAATGAAAACACCTCATTTCATTCTAACTAATTAAAACGGTGTCGTTTATGTTTATGTAAGTATGTATGTATGTATGTATGTATACAGTTGTGTTGTGTTAAATGGACATATGGCATTTGAAGAAAACAAGAAAGCAGGTTTTTGGTTTGGTTTCTGGTACTTGTTGTCTTGTTGTTGAGATGAGAGAGAAATCATCATCATCATACTCAGTATATCCCACCAATAGCAAAGCTAAGGTAGGGTCTGAGGAGGGTGAGATGTAGACAGCCTTACCTCTACCCCATAGGAATAGAGAGGCTGCTTCCAATGAGACCCCCGGCTCGATTGTAGTTTTGTATCAAGCCTTGGACATAAGGCACATAACACTCGGCAATTGAGACAAACACCGATTAGTGCATGTACCCCCTTGTCTTTTGGCTATCAACGCTACCACATGATGCATGATTAACCATCCCCCTCTTTTAACGTTATTTTCACGAAATTAGTAAAATAACGTTAAAATTAGTGCACTTTCACTTTTGCCCCCCGAGCGCCCACACATATATACATTATATGAGCATACCACAAGCGGGGCGTTGAGATGAGAGAGAAACTGATGGATAAAAAGTTGAACGATCACGGATTTTTTTTTTTTTGAACGGCAAATTTGGATCACTGACGGACCACTGGAGTATCATCGTGCCACCAGTGGAACCACCCGATCATATCCATCTCCACTAGGCATAATGCCTATACACCAATTCAGGAGGAAACCCAATTAATATGGGAAAACCCCCTTTGTGGGAATCGAACCCAAGACCTATTGGTCCCAAAATCTTATCCCACCACCAAGATGCCACTAGGCTATAAAGCCATGGACCGATCACGGATTTGAATGTTATGTAATTGCATTTAAAAGTTGAGCCATCACAAATTTGAATGGTGTGATATCTTTTTTTTTTTTTTTAATTGACGGATCACTGGATTATCATCGTGCCCCTAGCAAAACCTCCTGATCATATCAATCTCTAGTAGGGAATAACGCTTATATATCAATTCAGGAGAAAAACTAATAAATCTGGGAAAATCTGACCTAATGGTCGCTAAGCGTTATTCCACCCTGAATATACCACTAGGCTATAATGTCATGGCTTGAATGGTGTGTGATATTTTATTGGATGTTGCCATAAAGGTGTCATAATGAAAAGGGAAAATATGTGTGATTTTTTTGAAAATTTTGTTTTGTAAGGTGTTGGAACTAAAGAGAGACAATGATGGCTAAAGATATGAGATTCACTTGTTTCTCCTATAGTCCTAGGTGCGGATCAACATCAAGTGGTTTTAACTTTTAATTAATGTCATAGAACCGGTTATACGGTTGGTTTATGTGGTATGTTTGTATTTTGATTTTAATCCCAAGTGGGGTTCTACAACAAGAGGTTTTAGAAAAGTCTCAGAGCTAATTACACAGTTAGTTTTTTTTTTTTTTTTGAACAGCAATAACAGAACTTTATTTATCAACCCGAAAGATTGCGACACATAGCAAGTTACTATGACGACGCATCCATCTCAAGAGTACAATCAAGGATAAGAAATACATCATGTTCTTCTAATCTCTAGGAAACAAGTTCATAAGTTTGTAAACTAATTACTCTCCGAAACAAAAGTTTTTCCATTCATTCCATGTTATTCGAGACGACTTTGCTCTCAATTTTACCCAATCGAACGCTTCTTCCTTGATTTCTTCCACGATCTTGCTAGGACTCTTGAGCATGTCATTGAAGATTTTATTGTTCCTGTTCTTCCATATTGACCAAACGGTAAGAAGATGAATGGCATATATTATTTTTTCTTTTTTCTGGGGCCACTCCTTCCTCTCCTGTAATCTTGTTCTCAAGTCTTCATTATGATCCCTCATAGAGATATTCATCCATGACCATACTTGCAGCCATGTTTCTTTTGCGATCGGACAGTGAATAAGAGCATGGTTTGCCGTTTCCGGAGCTAAGTCACAGACCTTGCATACATCCGACCCAACCTGCATACCTCTCCTTGATAGTGCTACCTTTGTTGGAATTCTTTCTTCAGCAGCCCTCCAGACAAAACAAATTAACTTTGGTCGTCGCTATTTTACACCATTCAACCTTGTTTGGTTCAGCATTGATATCTATAATTCCTGCTAATTCTTTTCTGATGTCTTTCACCGAGTAGCCTTCCGCCATGTTTTCTTTCCATCTCCACCTGTCTTTATTTCGGCCCAATGTTTGCTGCATCAGTAAAGCACTTAAAGCTTCCCATTCCTCTTTTTCTTCATTACAATCAGGTAGTCTCCTCCATTCCCAGTCCCATAATACCCCGCCTTGACTCGTTTTGTAATTTTGTTGCACTATGCTCATCTTGTTTTTGGCCAAATCAAACATTAGTGGAAATTCTTCTTTTAATGAACTATTAGATGCCCACGAGTCTAACCAGAAAAACGTTTTATCCCCCGTAGTTACCTTGCTTCTAAGTGTAAGACCCTAAATCGTACATGAAAAAAGTCGCAGCGGAAACACGAACCATAAAATTCCTTTCATTATAAATACCTCAACTTATTTAAAATTGAACTTTAACATAGCTCTTTCTCATAAATCCGTCATCCTCTTATTTACTAATTAAAAACATAGCTTATGTTTACTACATTATATACATCAACGTTCCCGTACAATCTCTCTAGTGACTCGATCCTCGATCTCCAATCCTTGGATATCCTCATGACTGGTACTACCTGCGCTCACCACATAAAATTCACAACATTAGTACGCATTATAAACATACAAGGTTTGTTCACGTTTACTTCTCGTTTCGTTAACTCTTTACATCCTAGCTTTCCCATCCTGATCATACGATCCGTAGTGAGACTTCTTTGGTATTCCTGCGTTACACTTCATTCACCAAGCACGCTATTATTATCATTAGTACTCAATTTCATTGAATGCATGCGTACATACTTTCATACAAACTGATACATACGCTTACGATCACAAATAGCAACTTTCCTACATACGTACCTACATACCTACGTACGTACCTACGTACGTACCTACGTACGTACCTACGTACGTACCTACGTACGTACCTACGTACGTGCATACCTAAATACATCCATTCATACCTACATACATACATACATACATACATACATACATACATACATACATACTTATTACATGCCTTCACACAACCCTACATACGTGCATACCTTCGTACATACTCACTTGCGTACATATACGTACTACCTACATACACACCTACATACATACACTTAGACTTATAAGACCTACATACGTATATACCTACATACATACCTACATTTATATTTACAATCACCTATTGAAATATACCCGACTCATACTCTCCTACTCACATACAAACCTTCATATATCCGCGTATTCTTGCTCACATACTCATCAACATACCCACGTAGGTGCATACATGCTTTCATACGCTTCTACAAACGTGTATAGAGATACACAAACATACATATGTACCTATCTACATGTGCGCTTACCCTAATGGTCATAAAACATAAGTTAAACTAGTCATACGCAACTTAAAACGCATTTAAACGAGTTCCCAAGCCAAAACGGAGCAAACGAACAATTTTCGCTGAACAAGGGGGGCCTCGCGTGACGCCAAGGGCCTTGGCGTCACGCCTAGCCCCTGTTTTCACAGAAACTTTGCAGCTGGTTGCTGCATATTCCCAGCACATCCGCGTTTCACGGAAACGGTCATAACTTCTTCGTTATTGGTCCGTTTTACCCGATTCTTTTTCCTACGCGTCCGTAATTTAATTCTCCATCTTATGGAGTTAAGATCCGACATCCGGATTAACAAAATTCAAGACTTTTAAGTCTTCGACCTACTACCCTTTTTACCAAGAATTGACCCGTTCATAATTCTATCACATAACTTGTTTGCTTTACCATAACCTCTTATAAACCTAATAATATCAGTGACGTCTATCATAACTACTAACATCTTGGATGCCTTGCATCCTCTTAACACATTATCATTCATTTGCTTATTTTGACCCGTTAAGGGTATTCACGCATTAATTGGTCTATGACTAACAAAACCATACACCCCACTTCCATACTTGTCCAAAACATTACACTGATCAAATAAATTGTTTCTAAACTACTTTGTAAGATCGTTTGCCCAAAATACCCATCAAGGGCATTTTGGTCAACTTTAATCCCATCCTTTACGATGAAAGACTACGACCCATATTTGACATCAATCATCATGTTTAGTTAATTAAAACACCATATTACTTAATCGAACATAAGAAGTGATTACAGAAATCACTTACCTTATGCGTCCGCGCTCGTATCCGATCCTTGCCCCTTCTTGACCCGTTAACACCTCTTGCTTGAGCCCGTCTCGACATGGTCCCTACACTTCCATGTCATCGAAACCACATTCTTGTTAGCATACCCATTTGTACATGTTAACAATCATACCAATCGCATAATCCACACTTAACTTCCCTTAGTCATTTCTAACAAGCATACTACATAAAAATCAACTTCATCTCCTTTCCAACTCATGTAATTCATCATGTAATCACAAATAACGCATATTAACATAACATGTACCAAACGACTTCCTATAATCCTACCTTTACGACAACGAGTCAAATCATGTTTCTTATACTTGTTGACTTTCAAAAGTCAACTATTAACCATATGTAACCATCGACTTATCAACATATACCCGTAACATCATAATCGACTATACGGACGACACTATATACATTTCATCATACACTTGATGTGAGTACTACCTTTTAAGCATAACGTACAACTATTTCATGCACAAATCTTCTAAACTCATACATAACCCATCAAAACCTACTACTAATCATCATGTATCATCCCCAAATAGACATCAAACATATCATCATCACATTTCTCCTAATTCTTCTAACAAGTATTCATCATACCCACATAATACATCAATCTTTCAACAAGACTCGAACATGGGAGGTGATTCTAGTCATCATCTTCACCCTAACTAACGGGTTTCACCTCTAATCATCAAATTAACGCAAACCATACAAATCCCATGTTCTATACGAGGATTCTAACCCTTGTACATGATCAATTTCATATTAACTCATGGATTAGAACATAACCCACTTCACCCATGATCACCAATCTTAGATTTAAGACATACCTTATGATCCCCTCGTGTTGGTGATCATTAATCCATGCTCGGTTATGGATTTTAGCTTCATCTTGCCTTCCGATTTGATGATCTTCATGATTAGGGTTTGTGGAGCTCTCATGGAGCTCCTGGTTCTTTCTCGAACACACACGATGTGTGTGTTTATTTGTGTGTTGATTTATTTTAATTAGTAAATCAACTTTCATTTGTTCCACTTTAGCCCCTCGGGTTTACCTTTAAAACATAACTGACACTACCCTCATCATTTAATACTTTTGACCGTACCCTTAACTAGGTTAAATAGCCTAGTTATTTATTTCATGACGTGTCACATAAGAACATACGACAAATATTAACATTAAGATTTTGGGGTGTTACACTAAGACACCCATTCACATCAATGCCTATTTTTTTAAAATCTTCTTCCACCCCAACTATCGTTTTCCATACTCCAGTTAGTGCCTTTTTAATTGGTACATTTTTTATGGTTCTCCTGTTTTGGTGTATTGCTCCTATTACCTTAACCCAAAGTTGCTCCGGTTCTTCTTTGAATCTCCATCTCCATTTCATCATTAATGCCATGTTCATCTCTCTAATTCCTCACACACCGAGTCCGCCTATATTTTTTGCACCTATTATTCTCTCCCATTTCATCCATCTTATCTTATTAACATTCCTGCAACCCCCCCCCCCCATAAAAATCGTCTTCTAATACCTTCTAATATTTTTATTACCTTCTTTGGAGCTTTATACAATGATAGAAAATAATTTGGAAGAGATCCTAATACCGATTTGACCAGCGTAAGTCTTCCGGCAAAGGACAATAATCTTGCTTTCCAGTTCGACAGCCTCTTGTTAAACTTGTCAATGATTTCTTTCCAATTTCCCACCCTGTTCATATTCGCCCCAACTTTTAGGCCTAAGTACGTGAAAGGAAACCGGCCCATTTTGCACTTCTGTATACAAGCCATGTTCTCAATCTCTGTTTCATTTGGCCCGATCCCATATAGGAAACTTTTATTATGGTTTACCTTCAACCCTGACATCAAGAAAAATATCCTCAGTATTCTCCGCATTGAACTCAAATTTTCTTTATCCCACACTCCCATAAAAATTGAGTCGTCCGCAAAGAATAAGTGTGATAAACATGGCCCATTATTCGGTAATTCTAATCCTTTGAACACACCCTTCTTTACAGCTTTAACCATTAGGACATGTAAAGCTTCCATTGCGATTGTGAATAAGAAAGGAGATAGCGGGTCGCCTTGTCTTAAACCTCTCTTGTATTGGAATTCCCCCGTCGGAGACCCATTAACTAATATCGACGCCTTTCCCGAGAATAGAATCCCCATCATCCATGTTTTCCACCGTGAGGGAAAACCCATATGTGTAAGTATTGATATTAAAAACTTCCAACTAAGTGTATCATAAGCCTTTTCTATATCCGCCTTGAACAAAAAAATCTGTTTTTTCTGTTTTTTCGCCCATGACACCACTTCATTCAATATCAAGGGGCTGTCTACTATATTACGACTAGCAACGAAAGCAGACTGTTCATTTGATATGATGCTGTTAAGAATCCCTTTTAACCGATTTGCCAATACCTTTGATATAATTTTATTAATCACGCCAATAAGTGATATGGGCCTAACGTCGGATAAAGTAACTGGGTCACTTACTTTTGGGATCAAAGAGATGAAGGAGGCACTGCAAGATTTTTGAATAGATCCATGTAGGTGAAACTGCTCCATCATATCCATCACATTCCCTTCGAGTTCACTCCAAAAAAATTTGATGAAAGCAAACGTAAACCCGTCTGGAACCGGCGCCTTGTCTGAGCCACACTCCCAAACCGCTGATTTTACTTCTTCCCGGGTGAACTTTTCAACTAACTGGTTTGCTTCTATCTCCGATATCTGCGAGAACCCATCCGGCGGCATTCGGGGTCTTGATTCCACAGGTTCTTTGAATTTCTTTATCATACTCTCTTGGATATATTTCATTATTGCTGACGGGTCCACAACCCATGAACCGTCAATCCAGAAACCATTTATCTTTTTTCTTGCCATGTTAAAATTTATTATAGCATGGAAATACCTGGAGTTTTCGTCACCCTCCAATATCCACTTTGTTCTAGCTTTTTGATTATAGTCTTTTGCTTTTTTCCAAAACCATTCTCTGATTTTTCTTTTGCATTCTCTCCATAATTCAATTTCATATTCCTCTAAATCTCTTACTTCAGCATCCGCGTCTAAGTGTTTTATTCTCTCGGTGGCTTCCGTGTACTCTTTCTCTTCGATTTCTCTATTCTCTATTCTCTCTTCTCCACCTTTTGATTTCTTCCTTGACATTTTTTAATTTAGAGCCCGATACCAGATCCTTAAATCTTTCGTGAGTTTGACATTCCAGACCTTTTTTCACAATCTCAACTATAACTGGAGTTTCCAGCCAACTATTGAAGAATTTGAATGGGGTTGGACCGAAGTCCCTTCTTCCAGTCGTTAATACCAATGGACTATGGTCTGAGATTGTTCTTTCAAGTGCTCTCAGGGTTGCATCCGGCCATTTTGTCATGAATTCACTGCACACTAGGGCTCTGTCTATCTTGCTTAGTTTTTTTTCCATCGCCAGACAAAAACGTGAATCTCCTTCCTGCCATTGGATACTCCTCTAAACCTGCTGATCCAATGAAGTTGTTAAAAGGCATTGCATTGTTGCTGTCAAAGTTTGAGTTCCACCTGTCTTCCGGAACTCGAACTTCATTGAAATCACCAATTAATAACCACATTCCTTGTATAGCATTTCTGATGTTTAATAATTTCTCCCATACCCGTCTTCTTTCCGTTCCAACAGTTGGAGCATACACATTTACCACAATTAGCTCTACACCTTCTCCAACCAATTCCCCTTTCACCATTATGAAGTTTCGGTCTAACACTTCCAATTTTTTTCTCAATAAACCTGGGCTCCAAATTGATAATATACCCCCTGATCTTCCTATCGCATCGACCTTGAGAAACTCCATCGCCGTTCCATCCCAAAACTTTTTTATTGTTGCTTCCGACATGTTGCACAACTGTGTTTCTTGTAATGCTAGAAAACCCCATTGTTCTCCTTCATAATACTCTTGACCATAGACGTCTTACCTGGGCCTTTTGCACCCTTAACATTTAGCGATACCCAATTCATTTGACTTCAGCATTCACCTGTTCTTCATTAATGACCCTTTCAATTTGCTCCTTTCTGCTTGTCAAATCAATACCAAGTGCCGCTCCAATTTTTTCTATTCCCCTCACCTCCTCTTCTGTTGTATCTTCATTGTCTGTTGCATCTTTTGTTTCCGGATTTGTGTTAGGTGCTAACGTCGAGTCTGATTCAACATCCTCATCCCATTCCGATTCATACTCATCCTCCAGAGAGTGGCCCTTGTATTCCCATTCATCTCCCACTTCTCGAATCTGTTTGCCCTTCCCCCTGTTCTTCCTTATTTTAAATTTCATTCGGGTTGATTTTTTTCTAGGGTTTAATCTTGACTCGTCTGATAGATCCACATTTAAATCTATACTTCTGTGTTTCCTTACAACTATGTTGGGCTTTAGTGCATTATTTTTTAACTCAGCATTAAGGCTCCTTTTTCTTTTTTTTTTCCGGGCTTTGTCTTCTAGTGTATTGTTTAGTTCCTGGGCCGGCCCGCAAAATTCACTAGATTGTATGTTGGAATCCATCTCGTGCACACTTTCCTCTGTCTCTACATTTATTTCTTTGTTCTGTGGGTCCCCACCATTATTAATTATCTTGGTCACTGTAACTTCGTCTTCCAATTCTTCTGTCCCCTTTTTTGATGATTTTTCCACCTCCCCATGTGTCTCTTGAGCTGACTTACTCCCCACCAACTTTTCAGATTCCCCATGCGTCTTTTGGACTGGATACCCTTCCGCCGGAAAATTTTCCGGTGATCCTGTTTCATTTGGTACACTTTGTTCTTTCGTTTTTTTTGGAGCTTGATTCTCCGAAGATTCTGGTATATGACTAACACTTGCTTTTAAGATAAAATTTGGAGCCCATATTTCATCAAATTCTGATATCTAGACATCGATCTTTCTTCCCTTCCAGTTGATTGCAATTTTGTCTTCTATCTTTTCTCCGTGATTCACCAAGATTCCAACACTGTCCATTGATAGATTCAAATCCCATCTGCCGTGGATTCACTTATTACTCTCTCCCGTACTTCCCAGCTATCTCATTCATAACTTCGTTGCACCAAAGTTGCATAGGTACACCTCTGATTATCAACCAAGCAACTCTTTGATATGGTACCACTTGACCATCCCACACTTGTAGATTTTCCAGTTCGTTACCCCATACTTTCCTCACTCCTTCCAGGAATTCTAGCATAGTCCTTTCTTCATCAAATGTTGCAATAAAGCTCAATCCTCCTGTGAATCTTAAAAAACCGCCTTGATTCCTAACATGCATCTTTAGTGTCTGAGCTTTCTTTAAACCTTTAAACTTTTTAAAACTTCCCACAAAGGATTTCCGTATCCACCGTTTGCATGTATCCACATATCGATTATAATGTAACCTCATCTCGTTTTCTGTTGTCACGTTGTTCTTCTTGGTACCCATCAGAATATCCCTCCAATGACTTTGTACACCCCCATACACTGATGCACCCTGGTTATGTCTTAACTCCTCGTGTTGTCTTTTATTGTTTTGGCCCAGGCTGCCTTCCATTGCTCCGTTTCCTTTATTTTGCCAAACCTTGCTTTTACCCGTCTTCCCTTTCCTGTTATCATTGTTGTATTTAGCTATATTAGCCTTAAATCTTCCGTTGTTAATATCCACCATGTTTATCGCCTTCACCATCTTGTCAACATCCTGTACATAGGCATACCTCAAGAACCCAAACCTCCTTCCTAAGGTATCCTTCTTTTTTGCTATGTACGCATCCACCAGCCATCCCAAGTTCCTGCACGTTGTCCACAAATCCGCATCTGACATCCATGTTGGTATGTTGGTGACATAAAATGTAGTGGCGTCCTCTCTCCTGGGTTTGCCCTCTGCCCCCCCCCCCCCCCACTTGTATTTGGGTTTTGTTTCGTCGAGTGTTTCTCCCCTTCCTTCATCTCCTCAGCTTCTTTCTCCCTCGTCTTCATTTCGAATGGATTTACTGTGTCACTGAATCCGAAGGGAAAACGGAACCCGGTCGGCGAATGGAAGAATCGGGATCTCAAAATAGAGAGAGGAACGGGTTGGTACACCGGTAAGTATGTGTTGAAACAAAACACCGTCCTCGCACGCTATTCCAGGAACCTTCCCTTCGTCGAGCCTTCCGGCGATATGTTTCCCAGATGTTGGTTTATCCCTAATGGCAAGATCCCAGAAAGCGAATGGGAGAAAGAGAGATCAGGTTAGAACGAAAGGTCAAGCTAGATATCGGAGCGACCTCGTGCGCTAATCCACAAAACCCTATCTCCGTCGAGCCTCCGGCGATCGGCCGTCTAATCTTTTTTTAGAGGTATAATTACACAGTTAGTTCATGTGGTATGTCCATATTTCGATTTTAATGCATACAATATTTTCGTTGAAAAATGAAAACTACAGGGTTGATTCCAAACTTTGTAGCAAGTAACTCCTTTAATGCACTCCTTAGATGGCGTTTATTTTTATGCTAAGTGTGAATTGCCTAAAACACCCCCTAACATTGAAAAATACTTTCTCTCTCTTTTTATCTCTCTCTAAACTAACCCTTTCTCTTTTATATGGTTGTAGACAGGGGTGGACCCACATAGAGTGGGTCGGGGTCCCCGGACCCCAATGCTTTTAAAAAATGTAATAGAATCGAAATATTAGTATTCCGAAGGACCCCATAAAAAAATAAGATGGACCCCATAGAATCAAGATGAAAGATGGTGGAGTGGTATTTTCCCGTCTATTAAAAAAAATAAGATGGACCCCATAGAAACAAGATGAAAGATGGTGGAGTGGTATTTTCCTGTCTATATTACCAAGAAGACTGCTAGTTCGAGTCTTGCGAGGCCTGTTTTTCATTTTTTAGATCAAATTATTAAAGTTGAGGTTTTCAAACATATTATTAAATATTAACACAACTAGCACTCGCAGTGGCCACGCATTCAGTGATTTGTTGTGTAAGTATTTTTTAGAGTTAAATGTTTGGTTGGTCCCTGTGGTTTGCAAAAATTGCAGACTTGGTCCTAGTGGTTTACTAATTACACGCGTGGTCCCAATACTTGCAAAAAATAAACTCGCTTGGTCCTTTGCCCTAACATCAGTTAGATTTCTCAGTTAACACACCTCATGTGCATGTCACGTGAGGGTTATCTTGTGTGAATTTACTTATTTACCCTTAAAGATAAAAAATAATATAAATCATTATATTTTAAAAACCATTTGAGGCCTATTTCTCACCCCATAACCACAACCACCGTCGCCCCTTCCTCACCCTGAACCACCACCACTACGGTCCTGCCTCACCCCAGAACCACCACCACTACAGCCCCTGCCTTACCCCACAACAACCACGCCTCAGCCCATGCCTCACCCCACAACCACCACGCCGTCGTCACCCCTGCTTCATCCAACAACTACCACCATCTCCTAATTTGCAAGGTGAAAATCGCCATTTGGCACCTGCTGGCTGCTGCACATATCCCTAAGTTGGGTGTTGAAAATCCTTCTCATAATCAGGAGGATGAAATGGAGATATGAGATAACAGTACCATTTCCCAGAACCCATATTCTAGAGCTTTGATTGGTGTTATGTGTACCTCACAAAAGCCCCAAATAGCTTTGATTCTAACAAAGTCTGAGAAGCTATTGGTGAATCCCCTGCTCCTTGTTAGATATTATGTCCGGTTCGATAAGTCAACGCTGCCGACCGGGTCTTGACACGTAGGAGTTACACCGTGGGCAACAAACTAAAATCCACTTAACTAATTTAACTGGTAATCATGAACGATATGCAGGTATTAAACTGAGAGGCGGGTGAATGGACCGGGTGAGACAAGAGCACTCTTCTACGCCACATGTCGCGCATGCACTCTTGCATCGCCACTTTTCGCGCACCAACACTCTGGCCAATTGCAACACATGCACTATGCATGTGTGCCACTTGGCAAGCATGCATAAGACTCCATATCTTTTAAAATCAATTGGGTCTTGCATTTTAAAGAGTTGGATAAAACAAAAAAATGTAGAACACAAAAAATGCTCTCAACCATACCACATACACAACCGGCCACCGCCGCGGGCCACCGTCGCCGCCCCCGCCTCCGCCGCCACCTGTCGCTGCTGTTGCAGCCGGCTGCCGTCGCTGTTTGCCGCGGTTGGCCGCCGCTTGGCGCCACCTCCTTCGTCGCGTTTCGTTGGTTCGTTTACTAGCACTTGTTCGTTGAACCTCGGTGTCTCGACCGGTTAGTCATTAACCGAGGTATATCTTTCTCATCGGTAGTTATATATATTTCACTGTGCTCGTATTTGCATGTAACCGGATCCTGTCGGGTTTCGCTTTGTTGATCATTTGTTTATATTTCCGTTGCGTTTTATTAATTAACTTGCTTAATTAATTAACTATTATTTATTGAACCGGGTTTTTGATAAATAAAATTATGACCGATCACCACGGAAACCCAACAGTGGTATCAGAGCCTTGGTTACAACATACGAGTCGGTGCCGGTCATTTTAACCGAATTAGAACACAAACTTTATTTATTTAAAGTTTATGATCTAAGTATTTTTTTAAGGGCACTTTATTTTTGGTCAATATTTTATTTGTTTTGCTTGACCAAAACATTGTCCGGTTTATTTTGTGATTGTTGTGCGATGTGTAAATCCGGTCGGACCTTATTTTTGTAGTTGTATATTTTATTCGGTTTTGTAATTATTAATTTTGGCCACCGAGATGGTTCAAAGTTGTAATAGATTAGTTTATGGTTTTGGCCCGTCTTGTGGTTCAAAGTTGTAATAGATATGCCTTTTTGTCTTTGTTGTATTTACTTGTTAAATATTGTTGATACGAAGCAAAACCGAATGCCAAGAGGAGTCTTGGAGTTAGTGGGAGTTGCTCAAGACAACAAGATGCACTCAAGTCCATCCTTGTGGTTGTTTGTTTGTTGTGACCCCGTGACCCGTTTGATCTTGCTATTAGGCTCTAGCAAGATTGAACAATTTTGGCCATATGGATTTACATATTTATCTTGCTATTGTGGTTGCTTTTTTCTTATAAATTGTTATAACATAACCAACCTAAATACCAACATGATTTTAAAAAGGAGATTTAAAATATTAAAACAATCACATTAAAACAAGTTCTAAATTGTTTTTACAACTTGTTAAAGTTTTTGTTATAAAACAAATGTTGTTTTTGAAACAAATAATAACCAGTGAAGTTTTGCAAATTAAACTAGTTTTTATTTTCCAAAACTATTAACTTAATAGTTTTCTATTAACTTAAAATTGGTTATTCCAAGTCGCGACAAACTTAGTTTTATAGGTTATCTAAAACTAATTGTCCCAAGAGGTGAAAGGGTTTTTTGGTTATGTCGCAAATTTAATATGTAAATTAAAACCAACTATAACGACCCTATTTGGTAAAACTTAAAATCAATAGTCTATGCCATCCTACTACTAGTAACACTTGGGGCATAATGCGAACCATCAGTGTTGGAGCCACAGCACAACACTTGGTGTCTAGTTTATCCTTCCAAGGTGCAAGGGATTCGTCGACACATCCGACTCTTCCACATGTGACCGTTTTAGGACGACTATTACTTTTCTTCTCGTGTAACATGCCCCAGCTGTCTCGAGAACAAAAGTGGCATAGATGAGGCCAAACGTACCAATGCAAGGACAAAAGGTTGTCCTCGCAGCCTCATAAACCCCGGGAGTTGTGCTTTTCTCACAATTGACAATCGTTGTCAGTCCGCTTAAACCTCTTGCTAATGTTGCATGCCCCAGCTGCCTTTAGAAAGAGCTTCTAACCGGATTCTCATTCCTTATCGTCTCACCTCACGAAATAAGGAGATATACATCGAAAATACTAATTAAAATCACCTTGCTTATATAACAGGTTTCTAATGAAAACAACTCCATCATTTTCAAGTCTATACTTGAAAAGGAAAGGAAATAAAAATTTGAATAACACCAACCTTCTCGAATGGCACCGCAATCTGAGAATAGTTCTCAAGATGGAGGAAAAGCTGTATGTCTTAGATGGCCAGTCCCTACCGAGCCTGAAAGTAATTCTACTACTGCTCGCAAGGCACTGGAGAAACATAACGAGGATGCCGTTGAGGTAGCCTGCCTTATGGAAGCCACCATGTCTCCTGAACTTCAGAAGAACATGGAAGATAAGGATGCTTATGACATGATTTAGCAACTGAAAGGCATGTTCCAGAAAACAAGCCCGACAGGAGCGATATGACACCATGAAACAACTCATAAGCTGTAAAATGCTGGAATGATCATGTATTAGTACTCATGTGCTAAAGACGGAAGGATACATTGACCAAATAAACAAACTTGGTTATTCCACAAAACCAACCAAGTTCTAAATGGTCAAGTCTGGTGGTGTTAAGAAGCCCGATAACATGAAAAGGAAACATAAGAGCAAAGGCAAGAGAAAAGTTTTTGTTACTGCCAGAAATGCCACCAACGACAAGCATGTTGCAAAACCACACCCTCTTAGGAGCGGCAGTGCTTTGAATGCAACCAAATGGGCACTAGAAGGGAAACTGCCCACAGTATCTAGCCAAGCTGAAGATGAACAAGGCCAATAACATTGGCACTTCTTCTATTATTCTCATTTATGTTATCGAACTTTTCACTGTTTCTAGCAACACATGGGTATTTGATACCGGATGTGGTTACCACATCATTAATGTCTTGCAGGAGCATGAAAAGTGGAAGAAACTGAAACAAGGCCACCTGGAACTCATAGTTGGCAATAGAAAGTGACTTCCAGTTCTTGCAACTGGAACATTTTGTTTTTCATGTTCCCCAGGCCTTGTAGTTACTTTAAATAACTGTTTATATGCACCTGGTTTGACCAGAAACATTATTTCAGTTTATTCACTGTTTGAACAAGGATTCAAGTACGTTTTAAATGGTTCTTCTAATTTACCCTACTTTAATGATGTCTTTTATTTTGAGGTTAAACCTCAAAATGGTATTCATGAGATTGATGTTCAGACAAGTAATAAAATATATCATCTTTCTAAACGTAACAAAGCTGGCATAAATGAAACATATTTATGGCATTGCAGACTTGGCCACATAAGTAAGGCACGCATAAAATGGCTCCAGTCCAAGGGGATTCTTGAATCCACTTGACAGGACTCCTTTGATGATTGCGAATCTTGCTTAGCTGGCAAACTCACAAAGCACCCCTTCACCGACGTTGGTGAACGGATCAATGGTTTTCTAGAACTCATTCACATGATGTATATGGCCCTTTAAGAACCATGACTAGAAACCATGACTAAAACCAGCTTGATAGAAAGATAAAAGTACTTCGATCAGATCGAGGTGGTGAGTACCTCAGCTTTGAATTTCTCAATCATCTGAAAGAGTGTGGAATAGTTTCACAACCCTCTCCACCTAGCACACCCCAACTTAAGGGCATGAGTGAAAGGTGAAATCGAACTCTACTTGATATGGTTCGATCGATGATGTGTAGAACTAACTTGCCTCACTCCTTTTGGGACAAGCTCTTATGATCGCTTCCCGCATTGTCAATTTGACTCCGACTAAAAGGTAAACAAAACCGCCATATGAGATATGGCATGGGCGTAAACCCGATTGGAATACCTTAGAGTATGGGCATGTGATGCATACATCACAAGTGATTATGATGATAAGCTCGATCCTCAAGGCGAAAAGGTTGTTTTTCGTCGGATACTATAAAAGAAGCGGATATTATTTCTACCATCCTGATGCAATTGTGATTTCCATCAAACGGAAGGGACACTTTTTCAATGAAGAACTTCTTAATCAAGGAACTTGAAATAGTGTTGTTGATCTTGAAGAAATTCAAGAACCACAAATAACCGCTAATGTAGTCGGACTGTCTGATCAACAAGTAGTTGTTGCCAATGAATCAGACATAAAACACAAGCGTTTGCAGAAGTAGTAGAATTCACAAGAATCTGATAGATGTCTATGGCATCTAAAAGGTCCCGAAGTCTTATTAGTAGCTGAGTCTAATGACGAACCTGCTAACTACAAATCTGCAATCTTAGATTCGGAATCTGAGAAATGGCAAGAAGCTATGAACGTCGAGATGCAATCTATGCATGACAATCAAGTATGGTACTTGGTTGAGCTAACCCCGAATCTCGGGCAGTAGGGAACAAATGGATTTTCAAGAGAAAAACCGATATGCATAGAAATGTACACGGCTAGTTACGAAGGGTTTCACTCAAACTTAAGGTATTGACTATGATGAGACCCTCTCACCCGTTGCTATGATTAAATCAATCAGGATATTGCTTGCTATAATTGCGTACTGTGATTACGAAACATGGCAAATGGATGTCAAAACCACCCTTTCTTAATAGACATATCTCTGAAGATGTCTATATGGTTCGGCCTGAAGGTTTCGTCCATCCTAAATATCCAACTAAGGTGTGCAAACCCAATAAGTCCATTTATGGACTCAAGCAAGCATCTCGTAGCTAGAATCTTCATTTTGGCCAGAAGATCAAAAGTTTGGTTTTGTCAAGAATGAAGATGAGCCTTGTGTTTACAGAAAGGTTAGTGGGAGCACCATATCATTCCTCATCATGTATGTGGATGATATACTAATCATTGGAAATAACATCTCTACGCTTAACGAAGTTAAACACTATTTGGGATCTTGCTTCACAATGAAAGATCTTGGAGAAGCTGCTTGCACTCTAGGAATGAAAATCTATAGGGATATCTAAGCGGCTTCTAGGGCTAAGTCAAAGAACGTACATACACAAAATGATGACACGCTTCAAGATGGAAAACTCCAAGAATGGAGGTGTTCCTATGACTAAAGGAACCGTGTTGAACAAATCGGAATCTCCTTCAACGGACATTGAATTAAGCAAATGGAAGTAGTTCCATATGCTTCAGTGATTGATTCAATCATGTATGCTATGTACTAGACTTAACGCTTCGTATGCTTTAAGCATAACCAGTCGTTTTCAGCATAGTCCTGGCATTGCCCATTGGACTGCAGTAAAGAACATTCTGAGGTACTTGAGAAGAACCAAAGATATGTTCTTGGCGTTTGGAGGAGTGGAAGAGGAGCTCACTGTAAGGTGTTACACTGGTGCTCGCTTCCAAAGTGACCGAGATAATTCTCGCTCACAATTAGGATTCGTATTCACTCTCAATGGAGGAGCTGTCTATTGGAAAAGCTCCAAACAGAGTATAGTGGCGGATTCAGCCACCGAATCCGAATGTATAGTTGCATCAGATGCTGCGGAAGAATCTGCTTGGATGAAGTAGTTCATAAACGACCTCGATGTGGTTTCAAGTATTCAGAAACCTATGTAGGTATTCTGTGATAACACAGGAATCATTGCTCAAACCAAGGAGCCTGGATCACAGGGTTAAGCACATTCTAAGAAAGTTCCACTATATACGGGAAATACTGGAATGAGGACACATCTTAACAAGCAAAATAGACACAGATCAAAACCTAATAGACCCGTTCACTAAACCTATGACCCAGGACAAGCTATCGGTCTTAGATTAGATAACCATTTGTTTTGATTTAGTATTTGGATGTACGAACATTCAAACAGTTGTACCTTTTGAATTCACCTTTGATTTACTGGCTAAATGCAAAGTTTTAGTCTTACAACTATGTTCGATGTTGATACGTTTAATCCATGAATCTTGTATTCTAAATTATCCGTAGTCGGTCAGACTCGTGGGAACGACTCTGAATTAAGACTATTCTGACTTTGGACTCAAGGAGTTGACTTCCTGACTCACAAACCTTGTCACACCCCCAAAATACCACATACGGAAACCCCGTTAGGCGTGTGACGTACCAGGATCTAGCCACTAATCATGTTAAACTCATAGCAAGTTTTCAAATGGATTTGTCAATTATAAATAAAAATGTACCAAACCATAAGTTCAATAAAAATCCAACAAGTCCAGCGAAAGCAATAAGTTCGACCCATGACCACTCCAGCCATTCCAGATAGCAAGTTCCAAATCCAAGAAATCTAACAACCTGCGAGCATGCAACACGTATGTCAGACAACGCTGGTGAGTTCATAGTTTTACGAAAAAGTTAGTTACCAAGTGTTTAGATTAGTTCATTGATAATAATGTTGATAATAACTCGAGTACCGTACAAGATGGCTACCAGATTGTTTTGCTCGTCCCCCAATGCCCCCTATCTAAACATTGGTCATGAGTTAGGGTCATTAGTTCACGCCCGTCCTCTCAGGTACGGTGTAAGGTTGCCAAGCCTAAGCGCTATCAACTAATACCCCGTTACCTCTCAGGTAACTAATTCGGTATAAGATGGGACTTAAAGTGATAGGATTGTGTGTATTATCTAACATTCCAGTTTAACCCAAAAAGATGTATTCCTCTCAGGAATACCCATTTGATTGTCCCACCCACCGGGACGCATGCTCAAGAGAAATGAACTCACCTTTGATTTGCTCGGTATTTTAAGTTACCTGTCCAAGTTGGTCAACCCAAACCCTACCGTGGTTACCAATCATAGTCAGTACTGTATGCACATTATTCACTTATTTTCCATACACATTACCCACATAGCATACAAGTAACACACACATCACCAAGCCAGTAGCATACCAGAAATACACGTAACATGTAACAGTTTCCCACATAAATAAAAGTTCATTGTCATCTCATAGCATGTATTTCAAGTTATACCCAAGTCCACCTCACCAACTCATATTACACATAACTCTTTAACTGTTCATTTGTGTCACACCCCGATATTTCCACGTATTACCGGTGGGCCCGGTGGGGAGTATCGTGACGTAGTTGATATCATCATAGTCAAACAACACAATTTAAATGCACAGCGGAAGCAAAAGATAAATATATCACAATCCGATAAAGAGTAATATCAAGTATTACAAATATGGTTGTAAAAGATCCACAGGCAGATCAAAAGATAAAAAGAGACTTTGTTCAACAGACTTTAACATCTAGAGCTTGCGAGACTTGATTATTGATGCCTGGAGTAGCCAGCCTATTACGTATAGTACCTGCACTTAGCCTTTTTGGAAAGTACGTCAGTTTACACTGGTAAATACAATTAATTGACTCATTTTAAAAATGTTTTAGAAATTGATTTGAATGCACGTGGCACAAAACTTTTTATAACTTGGGATAATTATTTGTATATAATACTTGTAAAAGAATTACATGTTCCTTATACGTTCAGTAGCCCGATCTGTATACCGGGTAAAAGATTAATAGACACACCACAGGTATAATGCCCACAAGGTTGATTCCTTTAAGTGGGATACCAGTTTTTAAATATGCATCTGTCAGGTGTACGCCTACACCCCGTGCCTAGGTCGTGGCCATTTCGTAAAATGATGCCAAGGATATCCGGGACATGGTCATTAACCCCCCAAAGGTTTTAAGCAAACAAAACAATTCAAACGGGACATTTCAATGATTTAACCTTCATACGATTAAAGATTCAATGCCCGACCAAGCGGTATTTGTATATACCGTACCCCAAGCCCGTATAAGGGAAAATAAGTTAAAAGTATTTACCTGAGCAAATTTATACAATTTATCCCAGCCGTATACCACCAAGCAAGTACAGATAGCTTTTACTGGGCTCCTAAATCTGGAACGAAGGTTTTTAATAACCTATTAGATTCCTAACGGGTCTTAATTAAGCCTATGCTTAGACCAGTTAGTTTTGAAAGAGGATATGGTTCAAAACGCATGATTAAGCGAGAACTGGATTAGAATGTGGTTTAGACCCGAAAAGCTTGGATACTTGTGTAATAAGGGTAAACTAAACACATTCTGGATTTTGAGATAAAAATGATAAGGTTTGACCCGTTTCGGCTAATTGATGCAAACTAGTTACATAAGCCGATCTGAACGCGAAAAGTGCGTAACGGGTAACCAAAAGAGTCATGAACAGGTTTCCTAAGTCAATATGCCTTAAATATGTTGTGATATCAGTAGGATACCTTCCATTGTGCCCAAAACGAATTTAAAACCAATTTATGCCCCGTAGGGGTATTTTGGTCATTTAAAAGGTTATAAAAGAGTTTAAATATTAATCTGAGTTACAGGTCTGATGTAATCAGTAAAAATACTTAATTTAATAAGTTATAACAGTAGGGTAATACCCATATGTGAAATTTATCATTTAAAACCAAACTATGCACCTTAGGGGCATTTTGGTAATTTCACTTAAAAAGGTCAAAACTGGAAATCTGAGTTTAAAAATTTTACTTACTATTAATATATAAGGATTTACTGAAAATATCAGTAGGTATCAAACCTTATATGTTTAAAATAGTTTTAGTACATACTATAAGTTAAAAACGCTTAAAAAGGCGATTTGGAGCCATTTCTAGGTTTTCAAAGGAAAGTTGATATTTTTATTATTCCAGAAGGCTCAAAATATTTTATTTATCTTATTAGATCAGTATAAAAAGGTTTGGGGTCAAAAGGATATGTAAAACTCATTTTATAGCCCAAAAGGGCAAAACTGACATTAACCGAATCAAGCTTAGAACTCTATGTTATGCTCAGCCTAAAAATAAATAAAAATCTTCAAAAATCCCAAAATATTATTTTACATCAGTGGGTAAAAATTTTGGTATCAAAAATCGGGTTTAGATAGGCTATACGCTAATTACGCCATTTAATTAATAAAAAGCGTTCTAATAACGCTATTGAGCATAACTCTTAATCTAGACCTCAAACTGATGTCAAAATTTAGGGACAAGTCTATAAATCAGTAATGAAGGTTTCTACTCTTATACTTTTTCAAAAATCACGTTTTAAGGTCATATGGGCATAATAGTCAACATTTAGGCATTTAGCGGAAATATGCATATGAATCGGATAACTAATGAACCAAGTTGTATAATCACAGAGGGTTATACTTACATGAAACCTGGTCCAAATAAGGCTCTAAGGCATTTCTAAAACATGCTACATTGGGTCAGAACTGAAAGTCAAGGCAGAAGTCAAACTATGCGACTTTCGGTCCCCAACCGAGCCTACTCTGAAAATTGTCGGGTTGAACATGTTTAGACATGTTCTTACATTAATTACCAAGTTATATTAATGATAAAACAGGTTGCATAGCATCTACATTGCTAATTATGCATTAATTTGAAATTAAGCTTCTTGTTGACTTTTTAAGACCAAGTTTGACCCGACAATTGACCTACTTAGAGTGGGAATCAGAGAATACCCTTTTAGGGGTTTATTGCCCACATAATTACCAACTCAAATGTACTTTCAATTTGCAATTTGACTGGACAAATTAAGATTAAGGACGAAGTCAAACCTTAAGTATGACGGATTGACTTTAGGCTAATTAACTAAGCAAATTTTGAATTAAGGAAGGTTAAGAATACTTACAATAGTCCTAAGTACGACTAATGACTCCTAGGAAGGGTGCTTGAGCTCCAAAATACTCCAGAAGTGAAGTTGTGAAGTTGCAAGTGAATGTGATCAAATGGTGCAACATGTGGGTTCTTATATAGGAGCTTTGATTCATCAAGATCATGCCAAATAAGTCTATGGGATGATCCCTGATCATCCCAAGTGTCCCTAGGCCTTAATAAACCATCAAACAAGTCCCTAGAATCAAGAAATGGTAAATTGAGGCGGTGTAACAGGCTGGAACAGGCAGCTGCCTGTTTTTCTGTATCTGGCACATGCTTACAGACTATATAGTCCAGTGTATACGGTCCGTATGGACCTGGTCAGCAAAGCAAAATTTCAAATGTTGACATGTTTAGCCCCTGCACTTGCATAGTTGAGTTTTTGGTACTTCTAACACTCGTTAACCCCATTTCTAAGCTCTATAAGGAAGTTAAAGTATATTTAACTTCAACCATGCTCAAAAATATTACGGAGGCCAGTTCGTTCGGTCGTACAGTCGCGTTTTTCGCTTAATTACGACGAACGTTCAAACGGACACGAAAACAATCCAGATTTCACGACGGATGGTATTTTTGCATTCCCATCATTAAAATATAATATTTTAATGATTACAAAAGTTTATGGATGTACGGGTAGGGTCAGAACGCAAGATATGCGCGAATATGCATACTTTCGCACTTTTGACGCTTTTAGTCCTTTGAACGCATAAAGTTGCGCGAAATGTCGTTTACTGATATCCAAGACTTCCATGGCCCATAATGGGCATCCCCAAACATATATTTAAATATTACTACACTCTCGTTCACTTAAATGGTCACCGAAAGGTGTAGATTCAAAAGTTGATTCTTTAGGTCCCTCTATGGCGCAAACTTGCGCATCTCATCATTTAATAGCATTGAAGCCTCATCTAATCCATATTAGACATTCTTGAAAGTATTATTAAACATCACCATGCTTCAGGTTCGCTAAAAGGTCATTCAGAGGTATAATTAAACATATTGACACTTTTAGCCCCTCTAACTTGCAAAGTTGCGCGTGCTTTACTTGTAGGCATAAAAACCTTAGACGGCCAATAGTTGGCATTCCCGAGAGTATAATCAAATATCATGAAGCTCTTAGTTTTTTAAAAGGTCACTCAGAGGTAAGAATTAACATGTTGACACCTTTAACCCTTTATGGCGCAAACTTTCAATTAATTACGCAAACGGCTACACTCGATCAACAAGTGGCTCATTTGTGAATATAAAACCGTAAAAGGTTATTTAGAAACTTATTTTAAGTATGTTAATACTTCCAGTTCTTTCACAATCAATGTTTTCTGATTTTTTGAAAAATTAGTCCCTTAAATTCAAGGTTTGACTTTATTAGGGTTTATTACACGTGTCAATACATCATTGGTCGTGATTTTTCCGAGGTGTTACAATTTGTTATTCACCAAGTGTGAAATTGAAACAAGTTAATGGTTCACTCAAGAGGGTGCGATCCAAGAACCCAGTATACAATTCGTATCAACTTGTGGCACATTAACTAGTACCAAAACCAACCGAGTTCAAACCCTAGTCGGTGTGTGGCCCATTCCAGTTTGTTCGGTTCATAGTGAAACTTCGGCCCATATTCAGTATGTGGCCCAATGTATTATGTGACTAAGTGTTAGTCATGCGGCCCATGAATGTGGTTTAGTCCAACGAAGTGTGCAACCACCTTGAAGGTGTGCGGTCCGAATCGGTGGATGCGGCCCAATATAAAGTGGCCCAGTATAGATGTGCAACTAGTTTATGATTGTGCAATCCAAATGTAACAGGCCCAATATAAACAAAACTTGTGCGATTACTATAACAGTGTGTAACTACTCAAATCAACCTTTCCAATCTCTACATAACCATCCCCCTAATCTTGGTCCAAACAGTTACACAATCAAACAAATTACACATTCAAAATTCATAGCAAAACCCTAATCCTCTAACCGTTTCAACATATTTCAATACTGAAGCAAAGAAAACAATCATGGCTCCATAAATGATTAATCATTAACAACATTAAACATTTTAACTATCCTTCAAACGGATCAAACAACACATCCGGATGTTAATTTTTGCCATAGCCGTAAACACTAATCATGAACTTTCAGTTTTCGTATCACGTTGATTAGCATCATATAAACACCTTTCAACCCGTTCTAATCAGTTAATCATCACAAGAGATTTATTAACATCCTAGTAGAAACATCTATCAACAACCCTAAAGTATTCATAGACCAAAAATCATTCATACATTCAAATCAACAAATCCGCACATAGTCAAAATCGTTCAATGAAAGTTATAGCAAGTATGCATACACTAACCAAGAGATCGTAGAGATGCTAGAACTAGAGTTAGGATGCTTCGACTGAGGTGTAGGGCTTCGGTCACACAGATTGCTGCCGATACAAGAAGGAATGAGAGAAGTGTTAGGGTTTGTTATGTTTTCCCAAGTCATAATTTACGTACCCTTCCCTTACTTGTATACATAACCCATGATGGGTTGGGCTCAAGTGATTCGGGCCTGACTACAAGTGTGGGCCGATGTGGATTGGAAGTAAGGTATATGTTTAAAGTGTGTGCGTGTGGCCTAATACATGTGTCGCGTCCAAATCTCGTGTGTTGCGGCCCAATTACATGTGTGGCCCAACTACACGCTCAGACATACTCAACTACGTTTACACTCGACAATTTTTATCATAGCAGAACGTTTAACAAAATATTTAATATAGAAAAAACGTGGAATGAGAGGATTATGAAAAGTTAGAATCACAAGACTAAACGACACTAACCTTGAAAGTTCGGGTTGTCACATCATCCCCAACTTGAAAGAAATTTCGTCCCGAAATTTGATAAGTAAGCCCAGAGAAGCGAAGTGATAGATCAAGATTGCTGCAGATTTTCCTCAGGTGCCACATCATCCCCAACTTGAAGTGGAATTTCGTCCCGAAATTCACTAGTGATACCAGAATTAGCTTGGTCAACGGGGAATAGTTGAGGATATTTGAGTTTCATCTGATCCTCGCGCTCCCACGTGAACTCCGGTCCACGTCTTGAGTTCCATCGAACCCGCACGATCGGGATTCGACTATGCTTACGAACCTTGACTTCCCGATCCATGATTTCGATAGGTTCTTCGACAAACTGCAACTTGTTGTCAATCTTGAGCTCTTGAAACGGCACCACCAGTGTTTCATCAGACAAACCCTTCTTCAGTTGCGAAACATGGAATACATCATGAACATTACCCAACTCAGCAGGTAGCTCGAGCCTGTAAGCCACCTTACCGATTCGCTCCAGAATTTTGAGTGGTCCAAGATAGCGTGGATTAAGCTTGCCACGCTTCCCAAAGCGTACCACACCCTTCCACGACGAGACTTTCAACATAACATGATCGCCCACTGCGAACTCCAAACGTTTCCTACTCTTGTTAGTGTAGCTTTTCTGACAGTCGCGCACTGCCGCCATACGATTTCTGATCTGAACAATCTTTTCTGAAGTATCAAGTACAAGTTCAGGACCTGTGATCTGGCTGTCACCCACCTCAGCCCAACAAAGAGGAGATCGGCATTTCCGCCCGTACAATGCTTCAAACGGAGCTGCCTGGATGCTGGTATGGTAACCGTTGTTGTATGAGAACTCTATCAATGGTAAATGTTTCTCCCATCCCTTTTCAAAATCAATCACGCATGCCCGTAGCATTTCTTCGAGTGTCTGGATGGTTCGTTCGCTTTGACCATCCGTCTGTGGGTGATAAGCAGTGCTCATGTCGAGACGTGAGCCAAATGATTTATGCATCGACTGCCATAAGTCGGATATGAAACGCGGATCTCGATCTGAGGTAATGGAGATTGGCACCCCGTGCCTAGAAACCACTTCCCTAAGATAGACAGCTGCAAGTTGTGAGAACTTATCCGTTTCCTTGATTGCTAGAAAATGTGCTGACTTCGTGAGGCGGTCAACGATCACCCAAATGGTATCATTTTCGCTTTGAGTTCTTGGTAAACCAGTGACGAAATCCATAGCAATCTGCTCCCATTTCCACATGGGTATCTCTGGTTGTTGAAGCAGGCCTGAGGGTTTCTGGTACTTGATGTATGCAAAATGCAAGATATAAATTACATCAATTGTGGCATAAAACTAACCCTTTTTTAGTACTAATGTTGGAAAAAGTGTGTTTTTGTCTTCCTTTTGTATTTTCAGGATTAAATGAGCTCAAATGAACAAAAGAAGCAAAAAGGCAGCTAAATCTAACATAATTACAAGAAAAGGAACAAACGTGGCATGCTCGACCCCCCGACAGCATCTTCCCAAGCAAAAACAAGAGAACAGAAGGCTGAATACGCCCCGTGCTCAATGAGCACGGGGGCGTGCCCAAGTGTCTGCAGAAAAGACAAAGCTGTAGAAGCTTCTATCACCCACTACGGGGCGTGCCCAGCGGACACGGGGCCATGATCAACTATAAGATTCGTAGAATCTGGGGAAATCTTGATAGTACAGATACGCTTCTGCACACGGGGTCATGCCCAGCGGACACGGGGGCGTGGTCAACTAATGCAGACCAACTGCAATTAATGAAGAAAGAGAAGGAGGATAGACACGAGGCCGTGCCCAATGGACACGGGGCCGTGCCCGAGCTTCTATTCAGGCTATAAATAGGGGTGTCTGGCTCATTTGCAAACCATCCCTTGGCACACCACCTCTCTCACACTTCACCTACCCACCACCACCATCAGAACACCATCATCCACCACCATCATCCATCATCCATCATCCATCATCCATCATCCATCATAGAGTGTGTGAGTCGTCTCGGGATCCAAGATTGATCGTAAGAGTTCTTGGCAATCAAAGGCCATGTTTGCCTAAGTCTCTTACATCACTTGGTGAAGACAAGTGTCTAGTGTAATACTTTTTATTTTTAATCTTTTCGCACTTTTTATTTGGTTATGTATTAATGACTTTAATAACTAGTTTCTTATGTTGAAGGTGATTCTTCCTTATCATTTGTCCGTGGTGTCTTGGCATTATTTTACTGTCTATATAAAATAAAAGATTTTCACCATTCATATCTCCACGGTCTATATAGAGATATGTTGGCTACCTGGTCGGGGGTTAAGGGAATGGTTTGGTAAAAGTCTTGCCTTGTTCAGTGTATAGATCCTGCAAGGACCTGGGTCAAATTTAGTAGGACCTCCTTCAATACACGCCGGTATTGGATGGCAGGGGTCCAAACTCTTTGATCCCCTCATATGTAAGCTACTATTAAAACTTTAACCCGGCTACTTAGGACTGTATCCCTGCTGACTCAGACTACTTAGCCGAGGGTAACGTCACCTTCAAAAGAGTGTCCTACCACATTATGCATTAATAACTTAATTAATTATCTTTCAATAATTCAACCCTTTAGGATTGTATCCTTGCTGACTCAAACTATTGGGTTGAGGGTAACGTAACCTTCAAAAGAGGGGCCTACTACAATAACTAAGATAATCTCTTAAAAAGTGCAAAAGTGCGAAAATAATCAAAGGTTACACTAAACACGAGTCGGATCCAAGTGATTCATATTGTCTATCTGTTTTACTTTTATTTTTATTTTTCAGCATTTTTAGTTTTTATTTTCTAGTTTAACAATTTTTCTAAAACTTTTGATTTGATTAGACGTTGAGGATAAACCGGTATTAAAAGCTCTTGTGTCCTTGGACGACCTCGGTATCTTACCAACACTATACTACGCTCACGATGGGTGCACTTGCCCATATGTGTGTTTGGTGTTAGTAAATATCGTGTTTTATAAATTTAAAACTTGACTAACGTGTAAAAAGGGCTAAAAATATATATAAAAGTATACGACAACACACGCGCATCAAGTTTTTGGCGCCGTTTCCGGGGACACAAGGATTTTAAGAAAGTTAGGAATCAACGGCCCAATCATTTTTTCTAATTTTTTCTGTTTTTTAGGATTTTCTTAATTTTTCAGTTTCTACATAGCTCAGCACGGGCCGTGCCTGGCCGGACACGGGCCGTGCCTGGCCGGACACGGGCCGTGCCCAGCATTAATACTGACAGTTTTTATTTTCCGAGTTACAGAGAGTTGAGCACGGGGCCGTGTCGGTGCAACACGGGGCCGTGTTGAACTCCCCAGCAACAGGGATCCGGAAAACAATCACTGTATCTCCGACCACGGGCCATGTTCATCTGAACATGGGGCCGTGGTGAAGCTTCTGACCAACGTTCATCTTTGTTTTTATTGCAGGACTTGGAACCTAGGCACCACATTTGAATTTTCCACGTTGTGTATGAGCTCCAGTTCTAGTAGAGACATAAAAGAACCCCTAGACGAACCCGAACGCTTTCTAAGACGAAGACTTAAAGCTAAAAACCAAGAGAAAGTTTCGGGGGACCCACTTCCAATGGCGGACCAATGTACCATCATGGATTACCTATGACCCACCGTAGGTAATCTCGGCACCGCTATCAATGCACCGAATGTCGAAGCCAACAACTTCGAACTTCGGTCACATTTGATACAAATGCTTCAAAACTCCGCAACCTTCCATGGACTTGCAGACGAGGATCCTCGTCTACATATTACTAATTTCTTAGAAATATGTGATACCTTCCGGATCAATGGAGCATCAAACGACGCCATCCGCCTTCGAATGTTTCCATTTTCACTAAAAGACCGAGCTAAGGCTTGGCTTAATACCCTCCCAGTTGGCTCGGTAAACACCTGGGATGAACTAGCCCAAAAGTTTCTATATAAGTATTTCCCTCCGGCTAAACAGCTAAATTAATGACTAAAATTAATACATATTCACAAGAGGATGGGGAATCCTTATATGAAACTTGGGAAAGGTTCAAAAAGCTACTAAGAAAGTGTCCTCATCATGGTCTTGTGGTGTGGCAACAAGTATCCACTTTCTACAATGGATTGTTGCCACACACAAGACAAACACTTGACTCTAGCTCCGGGGGACTTTTAGGTAATCGTAGCCCAAATGAAATATATAATCAAATTGAGAAAATTGCTCAAACCAATTTTCAGTGGCACACTCCCCGAGGCAATAAATCTATTGCCCCGGGCGCCCATAAGGTTGATGAAAGCACTTCTTTACAAGCCCAAATCGAGGCCCTTTCTTCAAAAATCAAAAAGCTAGAAATGGCAAAAACAGCCTCGGTCATGGCTTGTGAGGGGTGTGGTGGGCCACATGAAAATTGGAGTTGTATGAAAGAAATAGATGATCAAACAGAATCGGTAAACTACATTGATAATAGACCTAGGTCGCCGGGTCCTCCACCGGATACCTACAACCAAGGATGGCGCAACCACCATAACCTTGGTTGGAGAGAACCCGACAATGGTAGTAACCAACAAAATCTAAACCAACGAACAAACTTTCAACAACCAAGAATCGAGTCACAAAATTTCTCTCAACAACAAGGTGGACGACAAAGGCTTGAAGATACTGTATCTCGCCTCATCTCCGACACCGAAAAGAAAAACTCGGATCGATTTCTAATAGCTCAGAATTTCTCCGAGAGACCACATGGCGCGTTACCAAGTAATACCGAAACCAACCCAAAGGCGCAAGTACATCTCATCACATTGAGAAACCGTACCGTGGGTCCCGAGGAGGCTCCATTACCGCCCACTGAAAGAAGCCAATTGAGCCAAACCACAACTCCACCCACGCCCCAACAAGAGAAGGCTTCTCCACCAATTCAAGAGCCTACTAAGACTCCTCCGGTTCCATACCCCGGTCGGTTAATTCATCAAAAGATCGATGAGCAATTCGCAAAGTTCGAAAATTTACTAAAACAATTGCATGTTAATATTCCATTTATCGAAGTCCTAACTCAATTGCCCAAATATTCAAAATTTATGAGGTACTTCCTCACTCATAAAAGGAAAATTGAATCATTGCAATTAGTTAATTTAGGCGAAGAATGCTCCGCCTTACTACTAAAAAAACTCCCGCAAAAGAAGATTGACCCTGGAAGCTTCACAATTCCTTGCTCGATTGGGGAATCCCCCATTCGCAATGCACTAGCCGATCTTGGGGCTAGCATCAACCTCATACCCGCATCAATGTTCAACCGACTCGGCCTAGGAAAAACAAGCCCTACAAAAATAAGCATACAACTCGCCGATAGGTCCGTCAAATATCCACAAGGTGTCGCTGAAAATCTATTGGTCAAAGTCGGAGAATTTGTCTTCCCGACCGACTTTGTCATACTAGATATGGAGGAAGATACCGAAGTACCACTCATCTTAGGGAGGCCATTCCTAGCTACGACCCAAGCGATGGTAGACATGAATGACGGAACACTGACATTAAGGATTCGGGATAAAGAAATGAAGTTTGGAGTTGGAAAAAGAGTAGAAGACGACGACCCGATCAACTACATGAAGGTCATAGACTCGAGTTTGGATGATGCTCTCCGACGGTGTAGCATGGGATGCAAAACATCCCACTCGGGTAACATATGACCAGGCTTTGGGTCTACCCAAGGACCCTTATAAACGTGGTGCACCACGGAGGCATTCCGCGGAACTATCCTTAGTTTAGTTTAGATTAATTTTTATGTTTTCTATTTTAGTTTTAATTTCCATGAATAAAACACACTCGGGATGGTGAAGGATACCAAGGGAAACTTGAACCAACACCCCATGCACAAAAACATGGCCACCCGACAAGTTTTCTTCATTGCAGCAAGTTCAGCACGGGGCCGTGCTCACCCAACACGGCCCGTGCCCAACCATCTGCAGAAAATGCCCAGTTCAGGTAACTGGACACGAGGTGTGCTCGCTGAACACGCCCCCGTGCCCAGGCTTCTGTTTCCTTTTACTAATTTCTGTTACTGGCGATCTGAACACGTGGCCATGCCCGGACACCACGGGGCCGTGTCCAGACGCCCAGAAACATAAATTCTTGCTTTTTCACACCTTTTTACACATTCAATCAACCTAAAAACTTATTGTTGGGACACATTGAGGACAATGTGTAATTTAAGTGTGGGGGGGGGGGGGATGCTAAAACCTTGAATCTTGCAAGTTCTAATTACAAGCCTTACACAAAACTCTATTGTAACCGCTAATCACCCCAAATTTTTTCAAAAATTTTTCATTTTTTTTACTTGTCTAGGTTTAATTTGGGAATTTCAAGTTCTAAAAAGGTTATATTTTTACAAATTTACAACCGATAGCGTCGTGATAAAAAGAACCAACATAAGAAAATTATGAAACGGCATGACAAGTTTAGTTAAAATTTGATTATATATACTTGATCACATAAAAACCCATTCCCACAAAAAGTGAGCTTTGAGCCTTTATTGAGCATACAAATACGTATCTTTAAACTAAATGCTCATTTTTTCGTTTCTTGTGTGAATAGCCGCTTGGTTCTCACGACTCTAGAACTTGCCACGACGATACATTCCCGGTCCTTACCAACTTAAACCTGAGTAAGTAAATGATGGAAGCATTAGGACTAACCCTTTTTATTTCTACACCATTATTTTTTTTACCACCTACCCAAAATCCCCCTAGTTAACCCCTTTGAGCCTAAACCTTTTCATTTCTTAACCCAAAACAAACACCCTTTCACCCACCAAAACCCTTTTTATTTTTAACCCTTTATTTTAGTAACAAAGCTCGGTTTTTCCTATGACTTCCTTATAAAAAAAATGATGATGAAGCCAAAAGAAATAAACAAACAAGTTTATCATAAAGAACTTTGTTTGAAAAAAGTGCTTCATTAAAATAAAAAGTTACAAAAAATAAAAAGTCTTACGAAAACCGATCCTTTTTACGCCTTTCGCCCTTTTACTAACCACTAACCCAACCACCTACCTTTAACCCAAGCTTAACCCTTCACCCAAAAGTCCTCTTGATATTTACAAAGGTGTATAGTTAAAAAGGATGAGGATTGATTGCTTGGCAAACTTATGGTAGGAGTAAGTTCCACGCCGCTCTCGAGTGATTCACTAAAATACATCTTCGGCCGAGTGTTGAGTGATCCCCCGTGAGGTATGTGAACTTGTATATAAATAGAATTTTAAAAAGGCGTGTTATGCCCTAATAAGTAATTTATCTAATGTAATGTTTTAAATAAATCATGACAAATAGGATTATAAATAAATAAAAATAAAACTTAATAAAGAATCTTGGAAACCCCGACACTCTATGACAAGCCCAAAAACCTTCTCTTCTACCCATTCCATTTTGGAGTGTAAAGCCACATTATAAAGAGTTTTGCTTAAGGACAAGCAAAGATTCAAGTGTGGGGGTATTTGATGTATGTAAAATGCAACATATAAATTACATCAATTGTGGCATAAAACTAACCCTTTTTTAGTACTAATGTTGGAAAAAGTGTGTTTTTGTCTTCCTTTTGTATTTTCAGGATTAAATGAGCTCAAATGAACAAAAGAAGCAAAAAGGCAGCTAAATCTAACATAAATACAAGAAAACGAACAAACGTGGCATGCCCGACCCCCCGACAGCATATTTCCAAGCAAAAACAAGAGAACAGAAGGCTGAACACGCCCCGTGCTCAATGAGCATGGGGGCGTGCCCAAGTGTCTGCAGAAAAGACAAAGCTGTAGAAGCTTCTATCACCCACCACGGGGGCGTGCCCAGCGGACACGGGGCCGTGGTCAACTCTAAGATTCGCAGAATCTGGGGAAATCTTGATAGTACAGATACGCTTCTGCACACGGGGTCGTGCCCAGCAGACACGGGGCGTGGTCAACTAATGCAGACAAACTGCAATTAATGAAGAAAGAGAAGGAGGATGGACACGAGGCCGTGCCCAATGGACATGGGGTCGTGCCTGAGCTTCTGTTCAGGCTATAAATAGGGGTGTTTGGCTCATTTGCAAACCATCCCTTGGCACACCACCTCTCTCACACTTCACCCACCCACCCACCACCGTCACAACACCATCATCCACCACCATCATCCATCATCCATCATAGAGTGTGTGAGTCATCTCGGGATCCAAGATTGATCGTAAGAGTTCTTGACAATCAAAGGCCATGTTTGCCAAAGTCTCTTACATCACTTGGTGAAGACAAGTGTCTAGTGTAATACTTTTTTATTTTTAATCTTTTCGCACTTTTTATTTGGTTATGTATTAATGACTTTAAAACTTTAACCCGGCTACTTAGGACTGTATCCCTGCTGACTCAGACTACTTAGCCGAGGGTAACGTCACCTTCAAAAGAGGGGCCTACCACATTATGCATTAATAACTTAATTAATTATCTTTCAATAATCCAACCCTTTAGGATTGTATCCTTGCTGACTCAAACTACTAGGTTGAGGGTAACGTCACCTTCAAAAGAGGGGCCTACTACAATAACTAAGATAATCTCTTAAAAAGTGCAAAAGTGCGGAAATAATCAAAGGTTACACTAAACACGAGTCGGATCCAAGTGATTCATCTTGTCTATCTGTTTTACTTTTATTTTTATTTTTCAGCATTTTTAGTTTTTATTTTCTAGTTTAACAATTTTTTCTAAAACTTTTGATTTGATTAGACGTTGAGGATAAACCGGTATTAAAAGCTCTTGTGTCCCTGGACGACCTCGGTATCTTACCAACACTATACTACGCTCACGATGGGTGCACTTGCCCATATGTGCGTTTGGTGTTAGTAAATATCGTGTTTTATAAATTTAAAACTTGACTAACGTGTAAAAAGGGCTACACCACACGCGCATCAGTACTCCACTTTGACTTTAGCACAAGTCAAACACTTACTCACAAATGTCGCTATGTGAGCTTTCATCTTCGGCCACCAATACATGACTTTGAGATCCTGATACATTTTATCTGAACCCGGATGAACAGAATATCGAGACTTGTGCGCTTCGTCTATCACAAGCTCTGTAAGATTACCATACAAAGGAACCCATATTCGCTCCATGAAGTAGAGAATACCATCATATCTCTATACAAGTCGTTTTTCCATACCCCGCAAATACTCAGCTTTATAGTTTTCTTCCTTCAACGCTTCTGTCTGAGCCGAACGGATCTGATCAGGAAGATATGAGTGAATAGTGAGCTGTAAGGCTCGTACACGCTTGAGTTTTGTTTCCTTTCGACTCAGGGCGTCAGCTACAACGTTAGCTTTACCTGGTGGTATTTGATGGCGCAATCGTAGTCGTTCAAAAGTTCTACCCAACGACGCTGTCGCATGTTCAACTCTTTCTGATCGAAAATATGCTGAAGGCTCCTGTGGTCGGTATAGATAGTGCATTTGGTACCGTACAGATAATGCCTCCAGATCTTTAGCGCGAATATCACAACACCCAACTCCAAGTCGTGAGTTGTGTAGTTCTTCTCATGAACCTTCAGCTGTCAAGAAGCGTAATGTCATACCCCAACCGATGGCGGAAACATCGGGGGGGCACTAAGCGAAACAGATTGTCCAGAAGTTTCCATAGCAACTACGATTACCAATTATTTAAAGCATCACGTCCCATACCATGACATAATAAGTAGCATAGTTATTACAGACAAAATCAAGACAAGTAGTTCTGTTCCGACAACTCAGATTTCAAATAAAGATAAATTATTTATTTGTTTCTAGACTCTTTCCTAGCCTCGATTTCATCACACAGCAAACAAGGCGTCCTAGCATCTTAAGCACCTGCCACATACGTTAAAGTAAAAGTCAATACACATAGTGTAAAGGAGAGCATACAAGTTTGATAATAGCATATAGAGTTCGAAATCGTTTAAGCATAACTAGCACGTACAACGTGTGATGTGAAGCATGTAAGTTATCGACATGATCCTATCAATACCAACGACTGCGGGTTGACTGCCCGAGGCAGTTCGTAACACATATTCACCACTGTGAACCATGTGATTAGTTGTCCTTAACAACCCCTGAGTGAACAGGTGCTGAGTCCAAACTATAGTACTATCGTTGCTAAGGCAGGTAGACAGCAATCTAAGTGTAAACATAACAAACAAGCATTCATCGAGTCACGTAGAACATGCAGTAGCGGTTAGCGTTAAAATATTGCGTAGTGTGTTCGATGTGATTTAGAATAAGTAACGTATGTAACACCCAAAAATGCGTAAAGCAAAAGGGGTTCGGGTATACTCACAGCGGTAGAGTTAATGGATTGAAGGGAGCGCTAGAGAGGAATTAGCCTGAACAGTTAATGATAGCATAAGCGAAAGTCGGTGCGTAAAACGGTGTAGGTGAGCCAAGGATCGGATGGCAATCTGATCGGATGGCCAGTCGATCGGGTGACAATCCGTTCTGATGGTCATCCGATCGGGTGACCATTCGATTGGATTGACACCTCGCTTGGTGAGGATGTGTTTGTGTATGATGGTTTGTACTTTGAAGTTTTCGTTGTAGCATTTTAAAAATAGAGAAGTATCTCTACCTTTCAGGTCGGTCGATCGAATGGTCGTTCGATCGGACAGCAATCCGATTGGCGAGGCTTCTCAGTCTGAGAACAAGTTCACAGCAGGACGGTCACTCAATCGGACGGCTATCCAATCGGGTGGCAATCCGTACATATTGAACATGTTGAAAGTTATTTAAGTACCAAGTCCCAAACGTCACACGATCGGACGGTCACTCGATCGGATGGTAATCCGATCGGGTGGTAATCCGTTTCAACGTTCAGAACCTTGAGTACTTTTAAAAATAGCTTAAGTATGGAACCAAGTGCAACCCAATCGGATGGCCAGTCGATCGGGTGGCAATCCGATCGAACGGCAATCTGTCCCGACGATCCGTTCGTCTTGACACTTGATTCGTTTGAAGTTTTGTAGTGTTGAACGAGACATTTTAATAACACGCTTGAACAACAGAACCCTTACCTCGGCCCAAGGGACCTGACCGAACAGGAATCACCCTATTCTGACCGGCTCACAGTTCGAGTCGGTAGTTCATGTTCAAACCTGAAGTCAATATCTCTTGGATGGAATTCGGATCTGGAACTAATACATCACCAAGAATGGGTAGAAGATCAAAACGAGCTCCGATTCCATCGGGTTTGAGTGCATTGAGTGTAAAAGAGTTGAAAGAAAGTTAGAAAATCATCTTTCAATCTTTTTCACCATGAATTCGTGTAGATCTAGGTGAAATCATTGATAAATGTTGTGGAAATCCTTCAGATCTGAGTTGTTCTTGGTGGAATGAGGCCGAACATTGAGGTTCATAAGAACTCCATGATGACATCACCCTAGAACACCTCAAATCCGGTGATTTCACGGTTAAAAGTTAAGATTCAAAAGATAGAAAGGTGTAGGAGTGCGTGTAGATCAAGAAAGTACAAGATTTAGGTTGAAAACTTACAAGAATTGAGAGAAATCAGGAGAAATAAGCTTGAGTGCGGCTGAGTCGAACAAGGGAGCTGTCACCATCAAAGGAGGTGACAAATGGGGGTATTTATAGGGTTTCCTAAAATGGAAAGTGGGGAAATGGCTGGTCGATCGGGTGGCAGTCCGATCGGGTGGGAACTCGGTCGGGTGGCAACCCGATCGGATGGCAATCCGATCGGATGTGGCCACTTAGTCGGTTGGCCACTCGATCCACTTGTTCGGCGCGATGAGTTTTGTCGTTTCGATTCGCGTGTTGAGCTTTGCGATGCGATTCGAGCGAGCGATGCGATAGAATTGCTTATCAAATTACTTTTAATCCCAACTACTATATCTAACATACAATCACTATAATTACTGCGTTTAGCGTTTTGATTCGATTGCGATGCGATAGAATGCGATTTTGATTGCGATTAACACCTCAACATAAACATAACATGCACAAGTAACGCATAAATAGCACACACACGTAGTACAATATCCAGAACACATAATTTCGAGTTGCGAATGCGATAGCGATCAGCGATAAATCGATTAAACATGCGATTAATATGCGATTATTAATAAGTACTCCACATAATACAACTAATGCGACAACATAAATAGATTATCTACAAGTCAAAGAAGTCAAAACAGGAGTTGACCAAGGAGAGACAGATCACAATTAGAAATCTTTTATTCCTTTGACTTAAATCTTGACTTTGACTTTCGAAACACGGGGTGTCACACGTAAGCTATTACCTTCTCGCGTTGCATTAGCACGCAACCGAGACCCTGAATAGAAGCATCACAATATACCACAAAATCCTCGGTACCTTCAGGTAGAGACAAGATCAGTGCACTGCAGAGTTTCTGTTTCAAGAGTTGGAAAGCATCTTCTTGCTTCGCTCCCCAAGAGTATACAACGCCCTTCTGTGTCAATGAGGTAAGAGGTTGAGCGATCTTTGAGAAATCCTTAATAAATCTGCGATAGTACCCAGCAAGACCAAGAAATTGTCGCACCTCCAAAGGATTCTTCGGAGTCGCCCAGTTTCTTATAGCATCAATCTTAGCAGGATCCACGTGTATCCCCATTTCGTTAACAATGTAACCAAGAAAGTGTACTTCTCGAATCCAGAAATCACACTTAGAGAACTTCGCGTAGAGTTGCTCCTTCCTCAGGAGCTCCAAGATAAGACGTAAGTGTCGCTCGTGATCTTCCTTGCTCTTGGAGTAGATCAAGATGTCGTCGATGAATACAATGACGAAATCGTCGAGATACGGTTTGCACACGCGGTTCATGAGGTCCATGAAAACCGCTGGTGCATTAGTCAACCCAAATGGCATAACCAAAAACTCATAGTGGCCATACCGCGTTTCAAAAGCCGTTCTTGGAACATCCTCCTCTCGGACTCGCACCTACTGATAGCCCGATCTCAAGTCGATCTTTGAATAAAAACTTGACCCTTGCAACTGGTCAAACAGATCGTCGATGCGTGGTAAAGGGTAATGGTTCTTGAAAGTCACCTTGTTGAGTTCACGGTAATCTATACACATCCGAAAGGACCCGTCTTTATTCTTCACAAACAGAACTGGGGCTCCCCAAGGCGAAGAGCTGGGTCGGATAAAACCTCTATCCAACAGCTCTTAGAGTTGATTTGACAGCTCTTGCAACTCTCCTGGTGCAAGACGATAAGGAGCACGGGCAATCGGGGTTGCTCCTGGTGTGACGTCAATCTGAAATTCCACCTGACAGTGTGGAGGTAAACCAGGAAGCTCTTTAGGAAACACATCAGAAAACTCACGAACAACTGGAAGGTCTTCGATCCTTCTCTCCTTAGGTTGAGAATCAGTAACAAGAGCTAGAATAGCAGGGTAGCCCTTTCGTAGACACTTTTGAGCTTTCATTGCTGAGATAATGCCGACCATTGCGCCACCACGATGACCTTGAACTGACAGAAATTCCCCACTGGAAAGAGGGATACGCACAATTTTCTCCAAACAAAGAATTTCGGCTTGGTGCTTAGACAACCAATCCATACCAACGACTACATCAAAACTTCCAAGGGTAACAGGGAGTAGGTCAATATCGAACATTTGACCCATAAGATCGAGTTTACACCCAACAAGAACATATGAAGCTTCAATTGTTTTACCGTTAGCTAGTTCTACTATATGTTTGGTTACGTGGGGTGTAGGGCTCAACTCTAACTGATGACTGAACCCCAAAGATACATAACTCCATTCGGCACCAGAGTCAAATAATACATAAGCAAATAGATTGTTTACTGAAAACGTACCGGTCACCACGTTGCCATTATTCCTAGCCTCCCCAGCACCAATAGTAAACACTCTTCCACGTGCACCGTTCCCACCATTGTTCCCATTGTTGTTATTCCCCGTGTTGTTGTTATTATTACTGGTATTATGATTCAGCTGAGGGCAATCCCGCCTGAAATGACCCTCGTCGCCACACTGAAAACAGCCCTTGCGATTACCCTGATTCTGCTGAGGCTGCTGCCTATCCTGTTGCTGTGGCTGCTGTTGCTGCGGGGGTTGCTGCTGTTGCTGTCTTGGGAGTGGAGCCCTACAATCTCTAGCCATATGACCCACCTTGTTGCACCTGTGACAGAATCGGGTGCACGGCCCACGATGATGAAAGTTACACTTGTTACACTTTGGCTGCTTCCCTGCATAAGAACCCTGATTCGAATTGTTGCACTGGTTCTGATTAACAGAAGATGATTGACTAAAGCTGCGGTTGCTACCGGTCTCTAGCTTCTTCTGTGACTGTATCGAGTTGGACCCTTTGTCCACATCATTCCATTTACGCTTACTGTCAGTAGCAGGAGTAGTAGCTGTAGCAGTAGTAGTTGAAACACGTGGTGGTAGCTAGCCACGCTCCACCTCCTGATCCGTGATCTTGTGGGCTAGACGTATGATTCGAGGCAGGTTGTCAAGATTTGCAGCAGTGACCAAACTCTTGACTGACGGTGCTAAACCCTTGATGTACAATTCGATTCTTCGGGGTGGTGGTCGTGATAAGTTAGGACACATATTGGTGAGCTCATGTGACCTTTTGGTATACGCTTCAATCTCAGACCCTTCCATCTTCAAATTGTAGTACTCGTTCTCAAGCTTCTGAATCTCGTCACGAGGACAGTACTCCTCTCACATCAACTCCTTGAAATCATCCCAAGTAGTTGCATTAGCCATTTTGATGCCCAACATTTTTACCTGGGCATTCCACCAAGTTAAGGCACCATCCTCCAATGTGCCTGTAGCTTACTTCACCCAGTCCCCCACGGGACAGTTACACATGGCAAAGACTGACTCAGCTTTTTCAAACCAACGTAGTAGCCCCACTGCTCCTTCAGTCTCACTGAATGTCTATGGTTTACAATCCATGAACGTCTTAAACTTGCAAACAGGCGGATTGTTTTGATTCGCAGGTTGACCTAAAAACGAAAGTGAGTACAACACACGGTTAAAATTTGGGTACGCAACACAGGGATAAGGAATAATTGGCACATATCGTACCAGCCTGATAATCCGCTAGGGCTTAAGCCACACGAGTGTTGATCAGATCGGTTAACTCGGCCTGATTCATAGCAATGTTGCCACGTCCACCGCCGCGGCCACCACCACGTCCACCATTACGTCCACTCATGATTCTATATAAGAAAAGGGAAAGGTTAAAATTCGAGCTTGAGTAGGAGTTAAACATTACTATGACTTCCACAGACTACCGAGTTCTACCTTTACGTCAAACAATAGGGCAGAACCCCTTTCGCACTTGTCAAGCCTCACTGAGACTCACATGCACCCCACATTATTATTATGCGTGCACCCATAATAACAATGCGATTTGCATGTTCATCTCAGCTCCTCCTAACTCGTGCTAAAAGATTCCTAAATTTTCGAGTAGCAAAACGAAAGACACCACAACATAGTTCATGAAGGTTCAGAGGAGTGTCACACTATCAAAACATATAACATGGGCAAGAAGTACATGAACTCATATTGTAGGGTCAAGTGTGCATTCACGTGCAATGTCATAAATAAGTGTACACCAAATATACTATGCAATAAGTAAACAAGAGACGAACCTTGCAATCTGGAGCTGAGTGTCATGGTCAATTTCTGAACTGTTCGGTTATCGTCTGGTTCTATAAAAACGTTTTAAAACCAAGTTCACTATAACCTGGCTCTGATACCAAACTGTCACACCCCCAAAATACCACATACGGAAACCCCGTTAGGCGTGTGACGTACTAGGATCTAGCCACTAATTATGTTGAACTCATAGCAAGTTTTCAAATGGATTTGTCAATTATAAATAAAAATGTACCAAACCATAAGTTCAATAAAAATCCAACAAGTTCAGCGGAAGCAATAAGTAAACCATTGTCTAAATGTTTCAAAACCAATGTATGAAAATCAGTAAGCCTGTCACGTGTGTCCAATCAGTTCGACCCATGACCACTCCAGCCATTCCAGACAGTAAGTTCCAAATCTAAGAAATCTAACAACCTGCGAGCTGCAACACGTATGTCAGACAACGCTGGTGAGTTCATAGTTTTACGAAAACGTTAGTTACCAAGTGTTTAGATCAGTTCATTGATAATAATGTTGATAATAACTCGAGTACCATACAAGATGGCTACCAGATTGTTTTGCCCATCCCCCAATGCCCTCTATCTAAACATTGGCCATGACTTAGGGTCATTAGTTCACGCCCGTCCTCTCAGGTACGGTGTGAGGTTGCCAAGCCTAATAGCGCTATCAACTAATACCCTGTTACCTCTCAGGTAACTAATTCGGTATAAGATGGGACTTAAAGAGATAGGATTGAGTGTATTATCTAACATTCCAGTTTAACCCAAAAAGATGTATTCCTCTCAGGAATACCCATTTGATTGTCCCACCCACCGGGACGCATGCTCAAGAGAAATGAACTCACCTTTGATTTGCTCGGTATGTTAAGTTACCCGTCCAAGTTGGTCAACCCAAACCCTACCGTGGCTACCAATCATAGTCAGTACCGTATGCACATTATTCACTTATTTTCCGTACACATTACCCACATAGCATACAAGTAACATACACATCATCAAGCCAGTAGCATACCAGAAATACACATAACATGTAACAGTTTCCCACATAAATAAAAGTTCATTGTCATCTCATAGCATGTATTTCAAGTTATACCCAAGTCCACCTCACCAACTCATATTACACATAACTCTTTAACTGTTCATTTGTTATTCACCAAGTGTGCAATTGAAACAAGTTAATGGTTCACTCAAGAGGGTGCGATCCAAGAACCCAGTAGACAATTTGTATCAACTTGTGGCACATTAACTAGTACCAAAACCAACCAAGTTTAAACCCTCGTTGGTGTGTGGCCCATTCCAGTTTGTTCGGTTCATAGTGACACTTCGGCCCATATTCAGTATGTGGCCCAATGTATTATGTGACTAAGTGTTAGTCATGCAACCCATGAATGTGGTTTAGTCCAACGAAGTGTGCAACCACCTTGAAGGTGTGCGGTCCGAGTCGGTGGATGTGGCCCAATATAAAGTGGCCCAGTATAGATGTGCAACTAGTTTATGATTGTGCAATCCAAATGTAACAGGCCCAATATAAATAAAACTTGTGCGATTACTATAACAGTGTGTAACTACTCAAATCAACCTTTCCAATCTCTACATAACCATCCCCTAATCTTGGTCCAAACAGTTACACAATCAAACAAATTACACATTCAAAATTCATAGCAAAACCCTAATCCTCTAACCGTTTCAACATATTTCAATACTGAAGCAAAGAAAACAATCATGGCTCCATAAATGATTAATCATTAACAACATTAAACATTTTAACTATCCTTCAAACGGATCAAACAACACATCCGGATGTTAATTTTTGCCATAGCCGTAAACACTAATCATGAACTTTCAGTTTTCGTATCACGTTGATTAGCATCATATAAACACCTTTCAACCCGTTTTAATCAGTTAATCATTACAAGAGATTTATTAACATCCTAGCAGAAACATCTATCAACAACCCTAGAGTATTCATAGACCAAAAATCATTCATACATTCAAATCAACAAATCCGCACATAGTCAAAATCGTTCAATGAAAGTTATAGCAAGTATGCATACACTAACCAAGAGATCGTAGAGATGCTAGAACTAGAGTTAGGATGCTTCGACTGAGGTGTAGGGCTTTGGTCACACAGATTGCCACCGATACAAGAAGGAATGAGAGAAGTGTTAGGGTTTGTTATGTTTTCCCAAGTCATAATTTACGTACCCTTCCCTTACTTGTATACGTAACCCATGATGGGTTGGGCTCAAGTGATTCGGGCCTGACTACAAGTGTGGGCCGATGTGGATTGGAAGTAAGGTATATGTTTAAAGTGTGTGCGTGTGGCCAAATACATGTGTCGCGGCCAAATCTCGTGTGTTGCGGCCCAATTACATGTGTGGCCCAACTACACACTCAGACATACTCAACTACGTTTACACTCGACAATTTTTATCATAGCAGAACGTTTAACAAAATATTTAATATAGAAAAAACATGGAATGAGAGGATTATGAAAAGTTAGAATCACGAGACTAAACGACACTAATCTTGAAAGTTCGGGTTGTCACAAACCTCATTATGAATGATGTTGGATGTAACTCGCATCAAATCATCTTCATAGATCATGGTCATAAGATGTATTTGATTTAGGTATACTCATTTAGTATCCTCTGACCTAAGATACATACGAGAACTTTCGTTTACTAAAGACTATTCTTTGATCAGTATCAAACGCTGTCACGTAACTGCCAGTCATAAAGGCATTGGTTGGGAGTGGTTCTGAAGTTCAGTGGGAGTTGTATGTAGTCAATATGGGATTCTGTACTCTTACATTATATGTAACAGTTAGACATCTGGGCACCCTCGTTGATTCAAACTGGTGAAGTGTAAGGCCTTACCCAAACTTACTGTGTGTTTGATTGGACCACTTTGATTCTGTGAATGAGAACGATAATGACTGAACGCCATATGAGATTGAATCTGATCCATATCTCATTGTTCAATTAATGTCTTTTACAGAAAGGATAGATGACAAAGATTGGCATAAGTCGAATGTCTTCATGTAGCAAGCCGTTGCTAAAGAGAAGATACCTTGGTTAACGACTTTAAAGTGTCATGACCTGTTAGGGGCAACCATGTGTAGCTAGAACACCGCTGGTTGTCTGCGTTGAGATCTTATCAGAGACCGTCCAAGTGGGAGTTGATAGATATTATGTCTGGTTCGATAAGTCAACGTTGCCGACTGGGTCTTGACCCGTAAGAGTTACACCGTGGGCAACGAACTAAAATCCACTTAACTAATTTAACTGGTAATCACGAACGATACGCGGGTATTAAACTGAGAGGCGGGTGCATGGACCGGGTGAGACAAGGGCACTCTTCTACGCCACATGTCGCGCATGCACTCTTGCATCACCACTTGTCGTGCACCAACACTCTGGCCAATTGCAACACATGCACTATGCATGTGTGCCACTTGGCAAGCATGCATAAGACTCCATATCTTTTAAAATCAATTGTGTCTTGCATTTTAAAGAGTTGGATAAAACAAAAAAATGTAGAACAAAAAAAAATGCTCACAACCATACCACATACACAACCGGCCACCGCCGCGGGCCACCGTCGCCGCCCCCGCCTCCGCCGTCCCGCCGCTGCCAGCAGCCACCTGCCGCTGCTGTTGCAGCCGGCTGCCGCCGCTGTTTGCCGCGGTTGGCCGCCGCTTGGCGCCACCTCCTTCGTCGCGTTTCGTTGGTTCGTTTACTAGCACTTGTTCGTTGAACCTCGGTGTCTCGACCGGTTAGTCATTAACCGAGGTATATCTTTCTCATCGGTAGTTATATATATTTCACTGTGCTCGTATTTGCATGTAACCGGATCCTGTCGGGTTTCGCTTTGTTGATCATTTGTTTATATTTCCGTTGCGTTTTATTAATTAACTTGCTTAATTAATTAACTATTATTTATGGAACCGGGTTTTTGATAAATAAAATATGACCGATCACCACGGAAACCCAACAGTGGTATCAGAGCCTTGGTTACAATATACGAGTCGGTGCCGGTCCTTTTAACCGAATTAGAACACAAACTTTATTTATTTAAAGTTTATGATCTAAGTATTTTTTTAAGGGCACTTTATTTTTTGTCAATATTTTATTTGTTTTGCTTGACCAAAATATTGCCCGGTTTATTTTGTGATTGTTGTGCGATGTGTAAATCCGGCCGGACCTTATTTTTGTAGTTGTATATTTTATTCGGTTTTGTAATTATTATTTTTTGCCACCGAGATGGTTCAAAGTTGTAATAGATTAGTTTATGGTTTTGGCCCGTCTTGTGGTTCAAAGTTGTAATAGATAGGCCTTTTTGTCTTTGTTGTATTTACTTGTTAAATATTGTTGATACGAAGCAAACCCGAAGCAAAACCGAATGCCAAGAGGAGTCTTGGAGTTAGTGGGAGTTGCTCAAGACAACAAGATGCACTCAAGTCCATCCTTGTGGTTGTTTGTTTGTTGTGACCCCGTGACCCGTTTGATCTTGCTATTAGGCTCTAGCAAGATCGAACAATTTTGGCCATATGGATTTACATATTTATCTTGCTATTGTGGTTGTTTTTTTTTTCTTATAAATTGTTATAACATAACCAACCTAAATACCAACATGATTTTAAAAAGGAGTTTTAAAATATTAAAACAATCACATTAAAACAAGTTCTAAATTGTTTGTTTGTTTTCATGGCGTGATATGACAGGAAACATGTATATAATAAGATCAGAAATAAAAATTGTATTTACATCAAAAGGTACATCATGTAACAAAAAGTAAAGCGGTAATATGTTAAAAAATATCGTCATGTGTTGAAGGTAGTAGAGAGTTTCAGCGACGTAAAAGTTATGACAATGAAGATAATCATAACCTTTTGAACTTTTTTTGGTTTGTAAGGTGTAGGAATTATGTTTGAAATTGGTTATTGGTTTTTCAAAGAGAGATAGAGAAGGGTAAGGAGATGGGATTCACTTGTTTCTCTTTAGATGTCAATCAACATCAAGGGGTTTGTAAAAGTCCTAACATTAGAGCTTTTAAATAAATAATTCATTACTCTAACAATTAAAATCTCAATAAAAACACATTCATAACAGTTAGCACTACTAAAATCTAAAATAAAAATCAGATATAAAAATCAAAATGACAAAATCTAGATTCTATGGTTCTCAACAAGTTAGAAAGAAATTGCATCAACATTTGACGTCAATTTTCACCTCCAATTTTGAAACCTAGCTGGTTACTTGTTGTCTAGTTGAGTGAAATGGTCTATTTAGAAGAGGTGAGTGTAATATATACAATAGTTATCATAATGGCTGACGGTAGGGGTGCCATGGTTCTGTTTCAAACGATGAAATTGTCCAATCAGTCATCGATTTGTTTTCACGGTCAGTTTTTAAATTAACTTTTGGTGAGTTTGTTTAAGTATTTGCAAACCGTAGCGAACGGTTTGGTATATAGTTTATACTGAAAACCACCCATATAACACCGGACTAGACCGTAAAAAGTTACTATTAATCTAATTTAGTTTAAGTAAATCAAGAGTAGGCTAACCCCATTTTCATATTCTCAAATCTTAAAACATGAAGCCAGTAACACTAAGGGGCTGTTTGGTAGCATCTGAATGACATTAAGAGGCTACCTCTTAATGAAATCATTTAAGAGTTTAACAAAGATAATGTAGAAGAATGTGACATGTGATGGTTTACCATTCAGATGTTACCTCTTATCCAGTCAGACATAAGGTTACCTCTTATTCATTCAGACATAAGGGCCACAAATGATTTCATTAAGAGGCAGCCTCTGAATGGATTAAGAGGCTACCAAACAGGGCCTAAGTTGGTTAGTTGGGCCCCTTGGCCCTTGGCTCCTATGGATTTTCTTAGTTTCAAATTTCCAACCCTAAAGAATTAATTAGATATTAAAAGCTAAAATGTTTCAAACCTTCTAGCTTCCATCAATTATCACGGTAAGGTATTAGTGAAACAACACCGAGTTTGTGTGGCCGCTCCCATTCTTCGTAAAGTCGAAGACTTGAAGAACACGGTAACACCCTAGTCACCAAAGGCTCAACGAGACCAAATCATGAAATCAAACCGGAACCAAACTATTACTAATGGTTTGGTTTGGTTTGGTTTGGTTTTGTTTTACAAAAGAAAACAAAAACATTACTAATGGCTTGGCACACGTTTGACATAAAAACTGCGACATCCGGACCATAAACACCACAACGATTGGTGAAAACTTGTTAAAACAAGTACAAACTAAGAGCCTAATTGTTTCCTTATATTGAATTTTAATATTAAGACTTATAATCGCACATGGATCACTTTTCATTAGGGCTGTAAACGAACTGAACGAACATGAACAAGGCCTTGTTCGTGTTCGTTCGGTCGTTAAGGAAATAAATGTGTTCACGAACGGTTCATGAACACTTACCGAACGAGATTTTATGTTCGTGTTCGTTCATTAAGGAAATAAGCGTGTTCGCGAACGGTTCACGAACACAAACGAATTTGGCGAACATGACGAAGGATAAAGATAGATGGCCCAGCAAGTAGCACTCGAAATTGAATCCCTTATTGTGGAATGGGGGTCGATCGTATTCGCTGATGTAAATAATTAGAAATCAAAAGGAAATGATGCATAAACAAGGTGAAAAAGGATTTCCTAGTTTAATTGTTAGGGTAATAAAATAAATAAAAGTTTAATAATACAAAAAGCACACATAAAATATATATAAGTACAAAGATCTTCATGTAAAACAAAAACATACGAACATAAACGAACGCAAATCAACAAATGTTCATGAACATGTTCACGAACACCTTACCGAACGTTCATGAACACAAGCAAACGAACAAGACCTTTGTTCATGTTCGTTCATTTAACTAATCAAATGAAATTTCTTGTTCATGTTCGTTCGTTTAATTCATGTTCGTTCGTTTATTAAACGAACGAACATAAACGAACTTCCAGCCGAACGGTTCACAAACTGTTCGCTAAACATTCGGTTCGTTTAACAGCCCTACTTTTCGTAACAAAAAAAATTAATAAGTGATTAAATTGAAGAAAAAGTAGTTATTTTTTTAAGAGTAAATTACGTTTTTGGCCCCTGTGGTTATATCACTTTTACTATATTAGCCCAAAATAAGAATTTTTAACATATATGCCCTCATGGTTTCTATAACTAACCATTTTGGCCCCTAAGTCTAGAGATCATGGGGGCCAAAATGGTTAGTTATGGAGACCATGAGGGCTAAAATGGTTAGACTTAGGGGCCAAAATGGTTAGTTATAGAGACCATGGGGGCATATATGTTAAAAATTCTTATTTTGGGCTAATATAGTAAAAATGATATAACTACAGGGGCCAAAAATGTAATTTACCCTTTTTTTAAAGACAAATTTTGTTTATAGGGGTTAGGATCAAATACAAAGGATAAAATAAATAAGAAGTGTAAGAAGGATTCTAGTCCATTGATCTTAGATTTGAAGGGTTGAGATTGGTTGTAGGGAAAAGAAGATAATAGAAGGGCATAAAAGGAATCCTATGTTTATGGATTTTCTCTCTCCACATGCAAGGCACATGTCAATTCCCCCATCGATTTAAAACGTCCATAACTATTTCATACGACATTTTTTTTCAAAAAAAATTTCACCATAATAACGAGCGTTTTTTTATCTTTAATATGAGTACCATATTATCATATAAAAATAAAATAAAAATTTTCATTTTTACTGGGTTTTTTGGCATTGTGTTAAAGGTTCAGGTCATTGTGTCTTTTAACTGGGTTTTGGTCAGTAGAGTTTCTATACATTGTGTTATTATCAAAACCTATAACACAATGTTAATTTGAGTTCTATCCATTGTGTTTTTATAAAAACCTATAACACAATATATGACACAATGAAGATTTTGTTATATCTGGGTTTTCTATAAATTGTGTTATTAGTTCAGGTCATTGTGTTTAATATGTTATTCATTGTGTTTTAATATATTGTCCATTGTGTTTTAATAATTTGTTCAATTTTTTAATTATCTTGTTCATTGTGTTTTAGTTTGTTATGTATTGTGTTTTTAGTTTGTTTTTCATTGTGTCTTCATCTGCTCTCCATTGTGTCTTTTATCTGCTGTCATTAATTGTGTCTTTTATCTGTTGTCATCAATTGTGTTTTTATTTAGTCTGATTCTTATTGTGTTATATGTTATCGCCATTGTGTTATACGTTATGGTCATTGTGTTTTAGTATGTTGTCCATTGTGTCTTTATCTGTTGTCATTGATTGTGTTTTTATTCTAATTTACATTGTGTTTTACATCATGTCCATTGTGTAATATGTTATTCATTGTGTTTTAATATGTTGTCCATTGTGGTTTAATAATTTGTTCAATTTTTTTATTATCTTGTTCATTGTGTTTTAGTTTGTTATGTATTGTGTTTTTAGTTTGTTTTTCATTGTGTCTTCATCTGCTCTCCATTGTGTCTTTTATTTGCTGTCATTAATTGTGTCTTTTATCTGTTGTCATCAATTGTGTTTTTATTTAGTCTGATTCTTATTGTGTTATATGTTATGTTCATTGTGTTTTAGTATGTTGTCAATTGTGTCTTTATCTGTTGTCATTGATTGTGTTTTTAATCTAATTTACATTGTGTTTTACATCATGTCCATTGTGTAATATGTTATTCATTATGTTTTAATATGTTGTCCATTGTGGTTTAATAATTTGTTCAATTTTTTTATTATCTTGTTCATTGTGTTTTAGTTTGTTAAGTATTGTGTTTTTAGTTTGTTTTTCATTGTGTCTTCATCTGCTCTCCATTGTGTCTTTTATTTGCTGTCATTAATTGTGTCTTTTATCTGTTGTCATCAATTGTGTTTTTATTTAGTCTGATTCTTATTGTGTTATATGTTATCGTCATTGTGTTATACGTTATGTTCATTGTGTTTTAGTATGTTGTCCATTGTGTCTTTATCTGTTGTCATTGATTGTGCTTTTAATCTAATTTACATTGTGTTTTACATCACGTCCATTGTGTAATATGCAACTGGGTTTTTGAATTTTTTTTGAAAAATATAACAATATGGTACTCATATTAAAGATAAAAAAATGCTCGATTTTATGGTATAATTTTTTTTAAAAACAAATGATGTATAAAAAGTTACGGACGTTTAAAAGTTAGGGGGGAAATAGCATGTGACTTGCATGTGCATATTCTCTTTCCTCTTGTAGACAAAATTACCCTTTCCATTTAATTACTCATAGGACACTTGTCACTCTCTGGTGCCTTCTTACCCTTCTTATTTTTAAATCTTTTGTATTATAACTCAACCCTTGTTTATAGTTTATTTTACACCAAAAATTTCAAATTACTCATTTGCCTGATGACTGTGTGGCATATCTTTTAGGATGCCTCTAAAAAAATAATAAAAAAATAAAGAGTAAACTGTCATTTTGGTTCATGTGGTTTGGACACTTTTGCCATTTTAGTCCAAATTTCAAACTTTTTAAATCTGGGTCCCTGTGGTTTCACTTTTGTTGCCATTTTAGTCCAAAATTCAAATTAACTCTTATTTGACTATTAAAAACTGGTTATTTTGTCTTTATCCTTAGGGGCAAAATGGTCATTTACATTTTATAAATAAATACAGACCTACCAGTAAACGATCCCCATATCTCTCTCCCAGATATGCACCATCTCAGCTCTCTCTCTCTCTCTCTCTCTCTCTCTCATATCTCTAAACCTAAGTCACACCCACCACCATCAATCTCCTCTATAATCGCCGTAACATCATCAACAACCACCATCATCACCCCCGTCAGTCACACCCACCACCATCACCGTCAACAACCACAACCGTCACTGTACCCATTAAATGCCACCACCTTCGCCACTCAAAAACCCTAAACCTACCCCCACCGATCTGAAAGAAAGGTAGAGACAAATGGTGCATATCTGAGATAGTGGCATGGGTTGTTTGTTTGTTGGATTTTGCAGCGGTGGTGGTTAATCAGAGCGTCGGTGGTGGTTGTTACCAAATCTGTGAGACCTGTAACACAGCTCAAAGAATCATTTTTTTTAATCGTCGTCGCTGCAACTTCTGTTCCGATGAGCCACTGCAGTTCCGGCGAGAGTTGTTCCGATCTGAATTGGTTCCGGCGCAAACTTCTGTTCTGATCTCACCCCTTTATACGTAGGTTCGATCTTTCACCAGGTAACAATCGACCACCCATTTGAACGCAGGTATGGTTGATTTCCACAGGTCCCTTCAATCGAGAGAGAGAGGGGGTTGAATTTAGGGTTTTGATTTTGGGTGGATTTGGTTGATAGAGGGTTGAATTTAGTTGGTGGGGATGGTGGTGGTGCGATGGGGATGGTGATGGTGCAGTGGGGGTGGAGAAGATGATGGTCTGGTGTGAAGAAGAAGTTGGTCTGAAAAGAAGATAATGGTATTTAATGTATTATGATAATTGAATAATAATTCCAAATGTCCAAAATGCCCCTGCACAAAAAGACAAAATAGGCATGTTGGAACAGTAAAAATGAGGGTTTTTGAATTTTGGACTAAAATGGCAATAAAAGTGAAACCACAGGGACCCAGATTTAAAAAGTTTGAGATTTGGACTAAAATGGCAAAACTGCCCAAACCACAGGGACCAAAATGGCAGTTTACTCAAAAATTAAAAAAAATTTATGAAAGTTAATTGTGGCTTAACTATCCGCTTTTCTAAACTTAAGGTCATCCGTAGTCATAAAGCCCCTTTGTGGGCGTTATGCGACACGTGTCGTGCCACGTCACACAGGAGCTTTATGGGGCGTTATATCACTAGAGTCCGTAGTCATAAAGTCCATACCCATCATTACCTAATTATTAATTTTCAATTTTGTTAATTAATTATAAAAACCCTTAACTATTTTTTTATTGGTCAAAGTTTTAAAACTTCCCTCTATCACGGCGCTATCACCATACCACCCTCACCATTTTCTTCCCCCATAGCGCCGCCCATCGTGGTGTTTGGGGCGCTATGGAACGCTATCCATCAAAAAAATGCACAGATCGCGTCCCACTACAGGGGTCTAATTGCACGATAACCACCCTCTTTCCTAAATTGCAGTTCAAAAAACCCATCTGCTTTTCTAAATAGTTAAACAAAATCAATAGTGTTTGCACAACAAATACACATTTGCCAATGATTAATGAAAATTATGTTTTTTTTTTTTTTTTAACATAAAAGGGGATATCATAAAAACAGCCAAAAGGCTAAAAAAGAATGTTATGTTTCGAAAAAAAAAGTAATATGATTATTGGATGGTAAATTTGTAAACATTTTATCGTTCAACTGTAATTAAATAATAATAAAAAAGACAGCTGTAAAATTACGAATTTTCAAATAATATTTTTTACCTTTGTAACAATGTCTAGTTTCCTTTTTAGTAATGAAAAAGAAAAAAATCTTGTATGATTATCATGACCCAAAAGTTCAATTGGGGGATATGTGGCACATGATCATTTTATTAACTATCATCGAAAATGACAAAAATTTAAAAGGTGCGCAACTAAAGGTGACATGCGACAAGGGTTCGCGAAGAAAATGCATGACAAAAATTTAAAAGATGCGCATCTAAACGTGATATACGACAAGGGTTCGCGAAGACAATGCATTAATGAGCATTGTAACGGGGCATAAACAAGTGATAAAGAGAGAAAAGACCGTGATAGAGAAAAAACACCACACACAACATTTATGTCATACAACATCAAACTATAATGGTGATATGTTTTCTCTTAATATTCTACCTCTATATTTTTTTAACACTATGTCTTGATACCCAACTTACATTGATACCTAGATGGATGAGGACTTCTCACCCCCAAGCAAAACTTTAGTTATATTATGTTTTCTTTCCTGAAGACAGATATAATAATAATATTTCTTTGGTATAGGTTTATTTGAGTAATATATTTTGAATGAATATAAAATATAACCATATGATATGAGATACCACATGTTTTGATAGTTCACACATGGAGAAAGAGTCAGAAAGAGGGCCATACACCCACGAGGTTCGTACCGGCTAGAAAAACGGTCAGGCGTGGTGTGTGGGGACGTACACCATTGACCCATTAATCTTTTTAATTTGTAATTTTGGATACCAACAAGTTTCAAACTAATCCAAAATTAAATAACCTTTTAATTTGTTATTTTGGATACCAACAAGTTTCAATCTAGGGTTAAGGTTAAGCCCCTTAGCATTTAGAAACTTAGAATTAGATTATTTTCCTATATATAGTAAGGTACATATTATGTATTGAGACACATAAATATACATATACTTTCAGACACTTGCGTCTTTTATTAAAGATAATATAGAGTAAGATATCATTTTCGTCCCTTAGGTTTTGCCAGTTTTGCGACTTTCGTTCAAACGATTGTTTTTCCGCATCTGGATCAAAAGGTTTGAAAACTTGTCATTTCATCCAGCTCGTTAACTCCATTCATTTTTCTCCGTTAAGTCAGGGGTATTTTTGTCTTTTGCTTACTTGTTTTGTTTTGTTTATACTTGTACATTATGCTAAATGCTTGTACATAAAGTGAAATGACTGAATTGCCTTTTGAGTTAATTAAAAAGAAATACACCTGACTTGGATGAAGTTAACGAGCCGGATAAAAATGACAAGATTTCAAACCTTTTAGATTCAGACGCATAAAAACAAATATTTGGACAAAAGTCGAAAAACTAGCTAACCGTCATGGACGAAAATGACATTTTACTAGATAATATACTATCTATAAACCTTTAGAAGGTTTATGCATATTGCATAATAGCTTTATAGGTTTGTAAAATGAAAAATAGCAATGGGTTTCCGATTAAAAAGGCCCAATACCCAGCCCAAATTTGTTGCAATTAGACACATTCACTATAGCTATGCATAGGCCACTAGACAGGTCCATACGAAACTCAGCAGGCTTTCTACAAATGAAAAATCCACTATCCAGCCCAAATTTAATAAGTTTTGATCAAATGTGAACCAGAAGATGTGCCATTAGAAAAAGTAAATACATCAATTATTAGGTGGGGTTTTTTAAATATTATATATATTAATTCTTATTTCCATTCACAAGGAGTTGAAATTTTTGGCCCATCTATCAAAAGTATTTCAGATAAGTCAATGAACATGCCAAATCTTTAATTCAATTTTTTTTTCTTTGGTGGTTTCTAAACATTGTCTCTTATGGTTGGTTTTACTTGTTTATTTGTTGTGTTTGGATTACTCATGGATGCATGTCTTATTTGTTTGATTTGAAACCGTTATGATATGTTGTTCTCCAACGACCATGAGAAATAACTGACTTTTATATTATACGATATGATACAAAAGTTGTGATACCGCATATGACGAGAGGGAAAATTCTGGTATTTAGAGACAAGAAAACATTTGTGTGTGTGAGAGGGGGGGGGGGGGGGAGTTTAATAAAGGAATTAGGAAAGTATAGGTTAAACATAGAGTCCAAGATACCCATTTTAGCCTACTTGGGAATAAAACAAAATAACAAATACCTAATGCCAAATTCTAGCCTTTTGTTTTGAGTGGTGAAAAGCAATTCCCCCTAGAGAAGTGAATTTGACCCATCCTTGATTAAAGGGCACTTGAGCATAATAAAAGGGTATCTCATGCTCACTCTTTTTATCTTTCTTCTTTTTTTTTTTTGTGTTCAAAGAATTAAAGTTTCCAATTCCACTATTGATTTGAAAGTGTAAGTTATCAATGAAAGTGTTGTAGAAATCAAAGTTATAAAGCGAATATCCGATTGTCTTCCAAAGCGGTTTACCCACTAAAGCGATAATCAACAATAAGTCTACCTGTCAAATAACTGAATAAGGCTTAGCGGATCGTATTACTACACAATTGACTTGAATAGCTAGCCTTTGACATGATTTATTTGGTCCTTTCTTTGGCTATACAACATCTTCAATCGGTTGTTTTTGTGTAAATTGCTCTTTCATCAAATCTAAATTTATAATGTATCCGTTGTATAACTATTTGCTTATTTTGATGATTGGTCAAGTAAAAAAGAATTGTATTTTTAGTGCATTAAATAGATACTTTTATGATGAAAAGTAAACAACGTTAGTAAACTCTTCTTTAACTATACATCATCAAACATCTTACGATGATTATGTTTAAAGTATATGTGAGTATGTTCACTCACCTTTTATAACATAGCCCCTCCTGTCAAAACATGATGGTTGGTTCGACATTTTAATATTAATATTCTTTTCTCATAGTTGATATAATGACCATATGGTCTTTGGTTTAGCGGTATCAAGTTGAGGTGCACATAACCGGGTTTTTTAAATATCTGGATTCCGGTATATACCCGAGTACGGGTATCACCGGGTATTAGCAATACTCAGGTCAGGTTCGGGTCCAGGTATTAGCCTGGAATACACCTTGTGTACTCGGGTTTGGGTTTTCTATACCCGGGTATTAAAATACCCTATTTGCGGGTATAAAAAACTCAGTTTGAGTATAGGTTAGGTCGGGTATTAGGAAAACCCTATACGGCTATAGAAAAAACACAGTAGATATTCAAAAAACCCGATTCCGCTGTTGTGTTGACTGATTCTTTTTTTTTCTTTTTTTTTCTTTTTGTAGTTTTATGTTTCCAGCTCCATTTTTGGTTTATAAACTTCTACATTAATAACATAAAACTTCCAATATATTAAAAACTTAGAAATTTAACAACATTACATCATAAAAGTGCATACCCGGGTATGCAAAAAAAAACCTGGGCACGGGTATGCAAAAAACCCGGGTATTGATAAAACCCGGTGTCGGGAATACAAAAAAACTCGGGTACGGGTATTGATAAAACTCAGGTACAAAACGGGTTGAAAAAAACTCAGGTTCGGGTTTTCACGGCTTATACTATACCCGGACCGTACCCTACGGGTAGGGTTGGTTTGGGTTCACAATACCCGTTTTTTTTTTTTTTTTTTTTTTAACCGGGAAAATGTATTTTTTTGGATTCGGGTTTTTTGTGCACCCCTAGTACCAAAGTGTTTCATAAGACTTTGTTGTTTCAAAGGGTGAGGGTTCAAGTTTCGTGGTTGTCAATATTTAGGTGTAGAGTTGGATAGTGTGAGTTACCATACTAAAAAAAAGTTAATATAACATCAGATGTCTAGTGGTGATGAATATGATCTCGTAATTTTGCTAATAACACGATAATATTACAGTAGTCCGTGTCCATGTTTGCCATTAAATATCATAACCAAAATCAATCCATTAATTAAAGTTAACACTTCTCAAAACAAAACAAAAAATACCAAAATGCCACTAACTTATAAAAGCAAAGCAATTATACTTATACATATATTCCCTTTAGATTTTTGCTGCGGGTAACATGTTTTTGTAGCCACCTCAGCCTAACAAACAAAACCTACGTATCCCCAAAAATTAATATTTTTTCCAAGCACATCTTTTTCCACCCTCCATCTTTCAAGACATTAGCTTTTTTAGCCCCTGATGAAACAAAAAGTAGCAACCCACTAACAAAAAGTCAAAAACAGTCAACGACAAAAAAGGGTAAAAGTGGACACCAATAGTCCAATATCAGCCGTAGATTTCGGATCCTGTTTTACACTCGGAAATTCTTTCCAGTGAATGTTTGACCAAACTGCCAATGAGCCGGAACGATGTTCCATGAGGTGGATGTGCGTCGGTCACTAGCTGTGACCCTAAACGAGAGTGACTGACCAACCAGGACCGCGTTTGATTGCCAGTTTTGACCCCAGTTACGGCTCATGCTCATCCAGTTGGTTTTTGTGCCTTTGACCCACACCTTTTGTATGTCCCCTGCACCTGCGACGTTGCTGATCAAAACCAAGTTGAAGTAACGGAAACCGTTGATTGTGAACCTGATCCCACCCTTCTTCCTGCATGGCACCCTGTAGTAATACATTACAAACACCAAGGTCATTTTTGTCTTTTCATAAATTAAAATATTTTATTGTTTAAATGACACCGTTTTAGCCAAAGTTGTGTTATTTTCACACTTTGTGCTAGACTGCTAGGGGTGTGCATAGGACAGTTCGGTTTAGTTTTGACTTTTGAGTCTTCATCAAAACCGATGTATACATTTTTTTATATCGGGTTCAGTCTTAACCAATCGGTTTTCAGTTAATTGCTTTTTTCCTCGGTTTCAATTGCTTTGTGCAAGTAGACATACCGGCGATATGAGACGGGGACAATGCCGGCACGGTACTCAGCGATTTTAAGAAACATGGGCATAGCAAGGTCGAAGTGAGTACGAGGAGGGTTACACCAGCCACCGTTGTCGTTAGGTAAGGCGTAGTTAGGCGGACAAAAGTTGGTCGCGGTTATAAAAATGGACGGGCTTCCGGGGTGGCACCACCGCGGGTCTTGTGTGCACTTAATTTCAAAGCAAGCGCCGCAACTAAACCCTTTGTTAAATAACGCCGTACTTAGCGCCGCGGTGTTCACTCCGTAACCTTGGCTGTACAAGTTTCCGTATCCACAAGCACCACCTACAAAAATAAAAGCAAAAAGTTGTTACGGGATTTTGGCCTAGCAGTATCAACGTGTTAGATAAGTTGAATAAAAGAAATAAAATAAAATAAAATAGTAGTGAGAGTTGAATTCCCATTGTGGAGGTAAAAAGAGTAGTCTAGTAGTAGAATACTAAAATGTTACCACTCTAAAACATAAAAGTAAATAGAGAAAATGGTTTATTTTATTGATTTTTAATACACTAAATAATTTTACTACAGTAAATCCTAACTAATATATTATATTTGATATATATTTTTATATATCGCTAAAGCGTTAAGTATAGTAATGTGAGTGAAATGAGGCATACCCATTGTGCCCGAGGCGTCACTTCCGCCATAGAATGTGGCATGAGCGCTTTCCCAAGAGCCACCCGCGTAGTTTCCTGGGATTCTGGCGTCAACGGCCGAGAAAACCGAAGCGATGATTAGAAGAATGCCGACGCGAATGCCCATTTTAGTCCGGCTGAGGACAATAAGGTGTTGTTGTGTTTGGTAGTTGAAGGGATGAGGAGAAATCAAGTTGTTAGGGTGGTATTTATGGAGGGGATTGTATGGAAGTTAATGACTTTACATTTTTTTATTTTTATTTTCTTGTTGATGCCTTGTCACTTATTCACACCCAAAAAAAAATGCATTGGTTATTTGGGGGGTTCCATTTATTTGAGTTATTCGGATCCGGTTTATTTGGACTAGTATGAATTGTGCAACATTCATCTAGAAGGAGATGGCTAGTAAGTCAAAAGACATTCAATCTATATTTTGATATGGTTCATAATTCAAAAAACAGGGTGTTTTTCTTGAGCTATATTTTGGGTCTACTTAACCTATACAATATGTCAAAACCAAATACTTCTATAAAACTTGCTAACTTAAAACAAGTCCAAATGAGTTAGCATCACCTGAGATTTTTGTTTGTCGCCACCACCTACTCGTTATTGGCAACACTGTCGGCATGTGCATATCGTCACCATCCATTGTAACAATTGTTGTCACAACCATGGTTGTGCCACTATCACCACCACCAACGCCATTGCCGTCATCACATTCGGCACCACCCAACGCCTCTGACACCACCTCCAATTGTGGTTGCTTGCGACCATAAGAAAGGCATACACAAAGTGAACTCATTTTGATATTCTTTTAAAATGACTTGTTTTGACCTAGACTCACTTTGCATGAGGTTCGTCTAACCTGAACCCGTTTTGATTTGTTATTCATTTTGTTTGTTTTCCCAAGCTTAATTGATCATTAACAAAAAAGGATTATCTTTGCATCTAGACTATTTATTAGAATTGGCTAAATTTAAACTTAAATAATATGTAATATAAAAAAATTAAAAGTTTGTGAATAAATTGAATATATAACTTTATTACACTTTATCATATTTTACATTTAGTCAAAAGTTTTCAACTTACTATTCATCGTAAACTTGGTTTACATTTAGTCAAAAGTTTTCAAACTTACTATTCATAGTAAAGAAAGTAGAACATAACTATCAACCCTACTAAAATAATAATGTAACTTGATGAAATGAGACATGGTGAAGTAGTCAACACATGTCATTAGGGGTTTAGAGGTCGACATGAAAACCGCGCTAGTTACATTCTCGTCGAGTTATTGATCAATGTACAAATGGTGTTACTCTAAGAACTATACGTTAAAAGTTAAAACTAATCCTTCTTCTCTAACAATATAGTCAAAGTAGATATGAAAGGGGTGATGATCGATGCCTAAACGAGAAGAAATCATCTACATACATCCAAACAAGATACGGGTCTGATTCTTGGGTAACAGAGGTAAAGATAAACTCCGGGATAAAAAGGTAATTTCCACACGATATTAAAACAATACGATATATTGGGTTATAAATTGAAAACTTGAAATTTAATACGCGAGATATTATGACAATACGATATATGGAGTTATAAATTGAAAGTTTGAAATTTAATACTCCATCATTCTAACCTAAAGACCGATCACCTCTTTTCCTTCAATGTAGTTGTTGTTTAACCTCCTAATAATCGACGTCTACATCTTATTTTTTTCATTTTTTAACCTTATTTAAATTTTATCATTGGAGTGAAATCGACCACCATGTTGCATCGTGCTATTTCCCTCCGATATTATTTGATGAATAACATTTGCCTAAAAATATATCTAATTTATTAATTATTTCACACATAATTTCAAATATATATTTATACCTTTATAATCACGTAAGACAAGTCCATTTTTTTTTTAATGGTTGGATTATATGATTATAGAATATCACCAACATATGATATAAAAACCCAACAAACAACAGTACACGGAAAAGAAAGCGAAAAACAACTTACACCCCCACAATTAGGGGTGTAAACGGACCGGACCGGACCGGACGGGACCATGTTCATGTTCGTCCGCTAAGGTTTTACCGGACAAACGGACGGTTCGCGGACAGAGGACCAAACGAGTTTTCTTGTTCGTGTTCGTTCATTAAGGATATGAATTTGTTCATGTCCGTTTGTGTTCGTTCGTTAAGATCCTTAACGGACACAAACGAACTGGTTCACGGACGTTAACAAACGAATTGTTCATGAACATAAACGAACAGTATAAACGAACGGTTCATGAACACAAAAAAACAAATATTAATGTAATTAAAACAACAGAATATATAAAAAAAAGAAAAGATAATATAATTTAAATAGAATATATAAAAAAAATTATTCTTTAATGAATAATATAAACAAACAAACATGGACGAACGTAAACGAACGAACATAAACGAACGTAATCGAACGAACGTTCGCGGACACATTATCGAACGTTCACGAACATAAATGAACGAACGAGACCTTTGTTCATGTTCGTCCGCTAAGCTTATCGGACGAAAATTTTTGTTCATGTTCGTCCGCTAAGCTAAACGAACGAACACGAACGAACTTCCCGCCGAACGGTTCATGAACTTTTCGTTGAACGTTCAGTTCGTTTACAGCCCTACCCACAATACAAACTAAATGATAGAATCTCTCACATTAAAATCCACCCATCTCCCCCAATCCAACTTATCAAACCCTGATGGACTCTTAAGCCAAATAAACGTATCGGCCTTGACACCGTCTACCATGTGTTACCCGAGGCTTGAACACCATTGAACTCTTTCTCGTTACATAGTTTATTTTACGTAAACATATAGCAAATTAGCAATAGCATAAATTATATTATTTTACGTACATAGTTTAATTTAAGCATCTACCAAAATACATATACACTAGTCCATTTTTAGTATAATTCTGTTTTTCATCCAAATGGTTTCATGCGACAAAAACAAAACATCCGTACTATTTATTTGGCTGTCGGTACAACTTTTCATCACTAATTACTGGTCGGCTTAACAGAGGAAAGTTACCGCCAAAAATCACACCTCAAAAATATATGTAATTCTTGCATTGAATATACATACCACAATGATTAATATTCAAAATATAAAAATGGAATAATTAATCGAGCCGTAACTAACGGCCGTGATTAGAGGTATGCGTAATTGGATCCCTAATCTCATGATTATTAACTTCTTTTGTTGAACAACTTTCTTTTATATAAGATTATCCAAATATTTGAATAAATGTTGACTAACATTATGTTTGATATGAATCGTTTCTTACATGTCGTTTTACCTAAAGTTCGATAGTGATTATGTTTTTATTTTAATTATAAGGGCACGAATGATTTTTTTTCTTATGAACTGAAACCATTGTAAGGTATGAGACTTGTTTCGTATCGATTGTATGATCAACAAATGTGGGATTATATACCAAATTGGTCCTCTCACTCACTACACTGGTATTTAGGTAGAGTTCTCATGTTTGGACCGTAACATTTTTCTTTACATGTTAAAAAAGACGAGCTTCAGAAATATGCTTAAATGTTTGTTTAACATTAGTTTTATAAAGTACATGTAAGGGAGGGCGGGGCATCCTAGTGGGTATGGCTTGCGGGTTCGAACATGAGCGATTACACCGCAGCCACCCCCTAGGGTTGCCTCGCGGGTTGATGTTTGCGCGTAGAGGATACTGCATAATACCTAATATTGATCGTAGAATAATAAGTTTTTTATTTATATATTTGGACATAGTTTGCTTAGATTAGTGGAATAGAATGTTATATGTAGTTCATATTACTAGGTTTATAGTACTTCTGAATAGAATGTTTATATGTAGTTCATATTACTAGGTTTATAGTACTTCTATCATGTATGAACTTTGTATCTATCATGATTTAGTCGATAAGTACTTAATATGAATTACTACAAATTTAGAAGAACTACTTATATTTTGATAAAGGTAATGTTCTTATCATTCCAATCTCATTGTAACATCTTTCTCTTAACAACATTGTCTAAAACATTCTCAATCAAAACAAAAATTAAATAAATAATTAACGTCAATAATATTTTGTTAGGCTGGAGGGCGTGGGATGGAGCCCCTAGGGGCTTTATCAGGACACGTCAGAGCCACCTAGGATCCACGTCAGCCAAAGGGCTTTATAACGCTCTCCTTTAACTTGCATGGTATGGTATAATGCCCCCTATTAAACAAAATAAAAAAAGATTGTATTGGTTGAAATGCATGTGGGCCCCACCTGAACACTTCTTCCTCCTCGTTACCATGATGGAGCCATGCCCATAGCGCCCCTAGTTAAATTCGTAGGTGTGGATCGATGGCGCCGGGTGGCGCTATAGGGGCTGAGGTGGCCTTGGTGGCGCCTCCACACCCTCCAGCCTAAGGTTGGGGTGTACTCTAACATTTGAGGTGTTAACAATGACATGACATGTTAATTGACATTGCAAAACCGCTCCCTTCTTGTGTTAAAAGGACATTAAAGGAGTTATATGTTAGCATGTCAACTGAATGTTAAGAGATTAATTATTCTTTTCTTTTTTCAAATAAAAACCACTAAGGCCGTGGGGTGTACTCTAACATTTGAGGTGTTAACGGGACATGACATGTTAACCGAAATTGCAAACCACTCCCTCCTTATGTTAAGGGGCATTAAACGGGTTGTACGTTAACATGTTAACCGGATGTTAAAAACTGAATTAATTATTCTTTTATTTTTTTAACGAAAAACCATTAAAAATAGGGTTAGATAAAGTTAATGGGGTAAACCATTTCCTTGAAGTGGTGTAAAATGAAATGGGGAAGAAAGGTTGATGGGGCACTTACAGGGCCGTTCCAGCGTTTTTGGAGACCCTAAGCGAACTATGAAGTGGGGGCCAGCCCTGGGCACTTAGGTTGAAGTGGTGTAAAATGATTTGGTGAAGAAAGGTTGATGTGGCACTTAAGTGGAGTTAAGATAAGTTAAAGCATACTCAAAGGCCTAATAGATAAGGTTAGATGAAGTTAATGGGGTTAAACTATTTCCTTGAAGTCAGGTAGAGTAAAATGGAGAAGAAATGTTGATGCGGCTCTTAAATGAAGTTAAGATAAGTTAAAGAATACCCAAAGGCCTTATAGCGACATAATATTCTGATATAGTAACTGGCAGAGAGTTAACTAATAAACTTTTTATTTTGAAACACACTTTACATTACACCAACATAGAAAGTTTAAAAAATTGAAATTACACCAATTAATCCGTCCGTCATATTCTAAGGAGAGAATTGGCACTATTTATAGCGATTAGCGGTGTTTAAAACCGGATATCCGAAAATTCGGATATCCGAAATTTTCGGATACCAGATTTCACTATCCGAATCCGTATCCGAAATTTCGAATATCCGATCGGATAGTGAATCGGATATCCGAATACCCATTTTTTATTTTTATTATTTCATATTCGGAAACGGATATTTCGGATAGTTTCAGATATCCAAATATAAAATTTCGGATATTTATCGGGTATTTCGGATATTTTTCGGATACTTTGGATATTTTCGGATATTCGGATATCCGAAAAAAATAAAAGTTAAATTTTCGAATATTTTGGATATCCGGAATTTTTTTAAAATCACTATCCAAATCCGAAAATTCGGATATCCGAAAATTTTGAATATACGAATTTTCAGATATTTCGGGTTCGGATATCGAATAATTTGGATCGGATTTTAAATACAGATAATTTTGAACATCCCTAACCCTCCATGCGGTCTAGGAATGGCAATGGGCCGGGTATTGGTAATCCCAGGCCCGTACCCGGTTGTAATTCTTTGTCCCATACCCGGCCCGTTACCCGTCGGGTATTTTTCGGGTAATTACCCGTCGGGTATCGGGCATACCCGCGGGTACTGGGTATACCCGTTAATTTCTTAAAAATACCCGTTGGGACAAATGTGCAATTTTACTTTGATGTTTATATAATTTACTATTTTAATGACTCTAATAAATGAAAATACGATTAATAACTTACATATCATATTTAGACCACATATACTAAACTAAATTAAAACGATTACTTAATTAAGTAATTGTATCAGGACAACCTAATTGCATAAAACATCCACATAATAAATGATGATAGCTTTCATATCCAATATACTTGCTCAAAAATAAGTTATATGTTCATTAAACACTTGTCAAATACATATCCACATATGACTATAGAGAAGGTAATAAGTATATGTACTAGGTTTATATATATGGAAATCTATAATATGATACTTTCGAGTATTATTCGGGTAAATGGGCCGGGTATCGGGCGGGTATCACTAAATCCCATACCCGTACCCATACCCAATTTTTTTCTATTTTTAAGCCCGTACCCGGCCCATACCCATTGGGCTTCGGGTATATCCGGCCCGTATGTTTCGGGTTTCGGGTATACCCGTCGGGCTTGGGCTTTTTTGCCATCCCTAATGCGGTCTCCAATTGTGACATAGGTATTTGCATCTCTTTTACGTGAAAGATGTTATCTTTTTGGCGAGCATTTAATTATATATACCAGTTGGTAGTTAAATTTCAGGTTTAGTTTAATTCTAAGTAAGTAAGTAGAACATCAATCATATTTTCTTATTCATTCTTTTATTTTTCAATAAAATTTCAAAATGATCCTTGCGTTTAGGACATTTTTGACATTTCAGTCAAAAAATAAACCTTTTGTATCCAGAGTGTCTAAGGTTTTATTTTTTATGCCATTTTCATCCAAATGACAAACTGAGTTAGAATTTTCTGTTAACTTCTTTTTTTGTCGTTTTTCTCATTTAAGTGAAGGGCATAATTATTATTTTATGTCATAATATATTTTAATTAAATGAGGAAAACGGAAAAAAAAATGAAGAAGTTAACAAAAAATAATAACACAATTTGTCAATTGGATAAAAATGATAACAAAAATGAAATCTCAGAGACCTAAAGGTTTCATTTTTTAAACCGAAATGACAAAAGGTCTAAACTCGGAGAACATTTTATTCTTTATTTATTTTTAATTAAAAACATATACCTACCAAATAGTCAAATAACCACAGGGTGTGGCTTAGCGCCACCCTGCCACCTAGACAACTATAGCGTCTCGGGGCGCCATCAGCCACCCCCCGACCGCCATAGAGGGGGTGCTATCCACCCTCCGCCAGCACGCTAACGCCAGAAAATGGCTTTGAAAGTGGGGCCCATTTTTTTCAACCAATCAAACCTCTCCTCTTTATTATTTGTACTAGTTTATAGCCCCGTGTGTTACACGGTTTGACAAATAAAACCAAATGATGATATAATAATATTTCCATTATAAAGGGAACGACATATTGTTTGAATATAGTAAAAAGCAGATAGTGTTTTCCAAAATCATCTTCTTGATCTTTAGGATTAAGGTATTCAACAGTCTCGAATAATATAATATAAAGGTACACGTTACATTCTACAAATCTCTAAAAACTTCTTTGTACACGACATTTGTAGTTTTGTTTGTAATTTGACCATCCTCATCAAGTATCAATAACTTGAGTCCATCTCTACTTTTTACTCTTGATAATGCCACATATAGCTGGCCATGTGTAAAAACTGGTTGTTTTAGAAACAATCCAACCTTACACAAGGACTGTCCTTGACTTTTATTAATAGTCATGGCAAAACAAACAGCGAGAGGAAACTGTCTTCTTTGAAATTTAAACGGAATCCTTTTGTCTGACGGTATTAATCGAAATCTAGGGATAAACGTTCTAGCGCCAATATTACTTCCAGATAAGATTCGTGCTTCAACAACGCGATCGCGCAATGATAAGACCTGTAGTCGAGTTCCATTGCATAAACCATTTTTTTGATCAATATTTCTTAGTAACATAACTGGAACACCGACCTTTAGTACTAATCTATGGTTTGGCAAGCCTGAAAGTTTAAGCCCATTTAGGACATCTGGTGAGTATAGACTTGCATCAAAATTATTATGAAGATACTCCGACTCCGCTAAACTATCAGAACTTAGGTATTCTTTTTCCTCACCAGGGAAAAGTGACAGCAACCGATCATTAACCTCTTGTACAACTTCATTTGTAGGGGCAAGTATGGCTCTATCTTGAAAGTATTCCGTGCCTCCGAAGTTTTGAAGAATATTAGGGTACACAAAGTCAATAAGAGAAGAAATAGGATCCGATGAGTCAGTAATGAGGAGATCCTCAGGTATCTGTATAACCGCCTCACCATCATTTGATGCACCCACATTGCCTTCTCCTAAATCCAAAAGCCATTGTGCAAAGATCTTTGTTTGCTCAAGATCAGCCGACGCACTACCTACTGTTAGCCTCATGTTTTTAGTCAGCCTTAAGACGTTGCAATTATGCCAAATGTATGAAGAACTAAGAGATGCATTTACGATATCGTGTCTAGATCCGTTTGGAACAACCGGTAGAATTTGCCTAAAGTCTCCGCCAAAGACAATAACTATACCTCCAAATGGCAATTCAGAGTTGTTAGTTGTATCAGAAGCTAGTATGTCTTTTAATGTTCTATCCAACGCTTCAAATCCATGCTTGTGAACCATTGGTGCTTCGTCCCATATAATTAATTTTGTTTTCTTAAGCAAATCAGCAACATCGCTGTCTGGGTTTATATGGCAAATAGAATCCTCATTCAAATTTAAAGGAATTAGAAATCTTGAATGCGCTGTCCTACCTCCAGTTAACAACAAAGATGCAATGCCACTTGAAGCAACATTTAAAACAATTTCCCTTCTTGATCTTATTGCGGTAGATAATGTTTTCCATAAGTAAGTTTTACCCGTTCCACCATAGCCATAAACAAAAAAGACTCCTCCTTTGTTGTCTTCCACAGCTCTCGTTATATCGTTAAAAATGAGTCGTTGTTCCTCTGTTAATGAAGTAAGGAGAGTGTTGAGCTCATTTTTTAGATCATTTTGGTCATAAGCTAGCTCCTCGTTAATCAAACGATTGTTTGAAGAAGTTATAGAATCATGATCAGGATAAGGCATTGTTGGGAAGTTACGTAAGGTTGAATTATTGCGAAGTAATATTTTTTCTATCTCAAACAACGTTAAATTCTTGATCTGATCTTCATTGAGTTGGATGCCTGCGAATGAAATTATAATGTTTATTATATGTTTATTATTATATAAATAAATGAGGAAGTATTACTAAAAACTAAAATATGCTACAATTCCATTTTATTAAGAAGCCTGAAATTGGGAAATTTATAATACCTGGATTATCACGTTGTTTTTTGTGTAAAATGCCATCTGACAACTTGTCCCATGTTTTTTCCCAAACAAATTCCGGTCTAGACAAGCTATTAGAAGTTAACATTGTCGAAAACAAATTCCGTAGGAAAAACCCGGTACCTGAATGACTTGCTTCTTCAATTGCTTCGATATATTCCATGTCATCATCTAGAAGGCCAAGAGAGTAACATGCGTCTCTAAAAGTAGGTAATATACGACCATTTACCGTGCGAATTTCTTCAAATGATCTTGGTCCCCGGACTTTGTTTAAGAGAATTCTTAAAAAATATGCTTCACCAAATGCGGGAGAAACTGAATGAATTCTACCAACCGAAAACCCTATTTGCCTTGGTTCCCAAGAACGCTCTTTAGGTTTCCACACAAATTGGGTAGGGAATTCAACATAAGTAAGTTCGCGTGCTTCTTCCTTTCTTTCGTTACACTTCATCCAAGATAAGAACATTGAAGAAGCCACAGAAGGTTTGTTCAGTACATTGTCAATATCATCGTCTGCACCATACACGACTGGTTGTTTACCCGGGAGATGGAAGGGAAGCCTAGTAACAGAAGGATTTCTATAATGAACATTATATGCGAATATACGCCATGAGGCCTCGCATGCCGATAAATATCTACAGTCATAGTATTCTTTGATTTCATTTCGTTCTGGTTCTGGTTGTTGAACATCTTCATTGTTGTTGTGAGCAATAGAGACAGTAGCTCTGTCAGGACCTTTGTTAATATACTTAAATAAATACTTTATAGATGCAGCCTGATTGCACCACTCAACATTGATATGCGCTTGATACTTTTTTAAAAGAATCTTGTTATATGGTACCACACTTCTATTATCTAACCTGACACCCGATTTCTCTACAAATGAGCCAGAATCTCGTCTTCTGTATAGTGGATAACCTTCTGAATCAATAGAAGTCTGATCACGGAACTTTTTAGGGAAGTTTTTTGAGCATTTTCCGTCAATCATGCATGGACAATTTACATTATCAGGCCCACATGGACCATGAATCATCAACTCACTCACAAGACGATACAAGTCGGGATCTTCTTTTTCGTCCGGTATTTCAGCAGAGATGAATGGGTCAACATGCTCAACAGTAGGAACCTTGTTATCACCATCCATAAATAAACATATATGAGCGTGAGGCAAGCCGCGTTTCTGAAACTCCACCGTGTAAACAACTACAGACATATATAAAGAATAGTTAAAAAAAACCACGATAATTAATTTAATTAATGAACTAAGTTTGAAACTGTAGTGTTGTGCGATACCTGCATTAACTTTACCAAAGACTTGGCCATTATCCTTTAAATCTTTAATCAAGGCATCCAGCTTGATTTTAAATAATCTGCATAATAGGTCAGGTCTGTCCACTGGATTAACATTGGTATCTTTAAGAAATCGTGTAACTTCAGGCCATTTTGGATTACATGTTATGGTTATGAAGAAGTCAGGGTATCCATACCACTTGCAGAGAGACATAGCGTCTAAATAATTCTGCATCATGTATCGAGAACCTCCAGTAAAAGAAGATGGCAATATAACACGTTTTCCAATCTTTGAGATATCTGATGATCCCTGGTTTTTTGCACTACAGAGGTTTTCATAAGATTCGCTTCTAAGATTATTTTGTTGGTTACGTATGTAATAAAGCCTTTCACTTTCAATCATGGTGTATGCATCAACTAAAAATTGTTGTAGAAGTCTTCTTGAATTTAGAATCAATGAGAATTCATTTGGTCGATCTTGAATCCGGAAAGCAAAAAATTCCCTCATTGTACAATTTGGCCTTTTGCTTTTGGATGAAGGGGTAATGTCTTTGTGAGGGATGTCAACCCTGTAACCATCGTCACCATAAGGAAAGAGGAGAGGATATTGAAGAGCAAGGTATGATGGATGAAGTTCACTTATACGTTCTATATTTCCTTGTTGAGTTTTTACAATAATATCTCGGTTGTCAATTGAATCATCAATGTCTCCTACAATTAGTGCCGCAACTTCGGAAGCAGTTGGTAGGTTATATGTCCTTCCATCTTTTATTCTTTTACCAATAAGACGTAGTTTTAGGTTAATGTGAGGATTCTGTTGGAAACAATCCCTGGCCATCCTATACGATTTAACCAATTCATTTTCTGAATCTAGCATTTCCTTTAGCTCTTGTATTATGTGACGATCAAGTACGTCAGTAGTTGATGCTGAGCGATTTATGGAATCACTGAAAATAATATGAGAATTTTTAAAAATATATACAAATTAATATATATATGCACACACATATATATGATAAATATGATATTACATTCGAAGCATATTAAAGGTTAACTTTGTATAAGAAAACATACCAAAAAATGGATTGTCTGTTTGACACTTCATTTTCGGTGTCATATATGTACAGCTGAGAGAATTTTGGTTTGGATCCATTTGCAGGTAGAAGGCTTCCAATACTATGATAATTCTGACCGCTCAACCTGAATATATATGGGGCTTTACCTTTGTTAATGGACGAATCAATTTTGCCACCCATAGACGTAAAGGAGAACATTGAGTTATAACGACGGATGTTCTTTAAGAACAATTTGCTCTTAGCATCAAAAGAACGATAAAGATTCTGGTAGTTCTGTTTCGCTTCCTTTAATTTTGGTAATTCAACCTTACCATAACCACAACAAAGGGAGTAATTGGATTTGGCACGATTTTTTTTTCCTCTGGATGCTTCATCATCCCATAATTTTGCGTGACATGTTTGACATATTACGCTTTGATCACCATTATCCAAGTAGTCTGCTAAATAAGTTGTTTAGTTAGTTTTTTTATAAAAGTGTGAAGTTACATAAGTTATGGCTATATAATGTCGTATGATGATTACCTTTAGAGATGCCTGTAAACCTGTCTTCATCTTCAACATTAGGTTGTTGTGTTAGGTCGGTTGTATGCGAATCACAAATATCAAGGGTCGTCCTTTTCTTTTTAGGCCTTCCTAATGGTCGCTTAGCTAAAGATAAATCGGGTGTACATGACGATGTACGTGTACTTAATGCTGAATTATTATTCAAGGACGATGTAGTGATGCGATTATTTAGGCCTATACCTGAAAGTAAACATGTAAATTGGTGAGAAAGAGGAAAATGATTAATGTATGCGATAATTTTTGTTGTTATAGTATATTAGTTAGTAAATATGTAGATGTTAGTCTTACCAGTGTGTTGTTTACTGAGACGAGAAGATGAAGGCCTAGATATAGAGTTAATGTCTGTTGTGCTAGAGATGTTTTTGCGCTTCCTAGTATCTAAATATAATTTCCTTAACTGGCGACTTTGTTTAGTGTGATTATCGTCTGATGTAACATCTGAATATGGTAAAAGAAAGTGTGTTATTATTAATTATGTATAAGTATATTATGGAAATATAAAAGGTGTGAAGTTATATAACCTACTGGTAAACAATGTCGAATGATTATTACCTGTAGAGATGCTTGTAAACTGGTGTTTCATAACGCCTTCATTTTCCACATTACCTTCTTCTCTTACGTCAGTGGTATGTAAATCACAAATATTAACGGTCGTCCTTTTCTTTTTAGGCCTTCCTAATGGTCGCTTAGCTAAGGATAAGTAAGACATACATAGCGATGTATGTGTACTTGATGTTGAATTATTATTCGAGGATGTTGTTGCGATGCTATTATTTACGCCTATACCTGAAATGAAACATGTAAAAATGTTGAGAAGGGAATAAATTATTGATGTATGTGATATATTTTGTTGTTATAGTATATTAGTTATTATTAGTTAGTAAACATGTAGATGTTAGTCGTAACAATGGGATGTTTACCAACACGAGAAGATGAAGCTGTACACATAGACTTAATGTTTGTTGCGTTGGAGATGTTTTTGCGCTTCCTAGTATCTAAATATAATTTCCTTAACTTGCGCCTTTGTTTAGCTTGATTATTGTCCAATATAGCATCTGAACATGGTAAGAGAAAATTTGTTATTGTTAATCATGTATAAGTAGAATTTGAAAAGATAAAAGTTTAGTACACTTGGGGAAATTGTTATTTAATGGTTGTCTGATGTGATATACAATTTCCTTACGTATATTGGATTGTGTTTGCAGCCATGCATTATTTGGGGTTTACTGGATTTATATGCAATTGTTTCAGTTGATTAGCTATTATAATAAGGAAAAAGTATATGTTCTATAAGCAATCTTAATATGTAACATCATGGAACAATAATATATGATACTATATAATATAAAATGAGAATGTGAAATAGCAAACAACTACAAAGCAAACACAATTCATTATTTAAAAAAAAAAAAAGAGTTCCATCTTGTAATTCAAATCCACAAAGACAATTCCACAAGGCCACTAACAAAACATAGTTGAATAGAGTTATGTAAAATCCAAAGAAAATAAAAGAAAAACGCTTATATAATAATAAGTTGTGATAAATTGTTTCAAACCGACATGGCACCGTTATTTTTCAACTTTGGGAGTCAAGAGAAGGTCCTTGCCATATGGTTTTTGATTGCCAATAGTGGTAAGAGTTTCTTTGCTTGCTGAACGACCCTCGTCATCATCATCATCATAGATGTGTTGAAGCTTGCGTTTCAAATCAGCCTTTGTAGATGTAGATGAGCCAGAGTTTTGATTCCCTGCTAAGCTACAGGTGGTGATTGTCTCCTGATGTGCCAAAGGTGTTGTACTATCATTGATAGAAGCAGCATCCACATCCTAAAATAACAAATTTCAAAAGACTGTTAATAGAAGATGCTAATTAATTAACTGGTATAGATAGTAAAGGAGAGTTACTAATCCAAACTTGAGGGTGTTGATTAGGTTACCTTGTCAACATTGGCTTTCATTTGAAGTTCATGCATTATCTTAGGATCTTTTGTAACTTTTGAGATTGTGTAAACTTTATATTTGGTTGTCACATTGTAGTCTGAGATGTCAATCTTGAAAGCAAATTTCTGATTCTCCAAGTTTTTGAGATCATTAGGAAATAAGTCCATATCAGCATCACCCTGAAAACAATAATAATAATAATTAGTAAAGAACATATAGGTAGGGTGTAATTAATATCCTAAAAGATAGTAAGTTTATTCAAGTATTTATGTAACATACGTTTAAAATTTCATCGTACACTGCCTTTACACTTTTCTTTAGGATTTTGTTTGCTTCCCAATCCCATAAAATCAAAGATACGACACCAGTTGAATCTTCAACATTTAGAGGAATCTTGTACCTACAACATTTTCCAAAAAGAAAAAGAATTAATAATGTTGTTAAACTAATTTACGATGAGCTATAAATGAGTCTAAAGGTATGTATTCATAAACCTCGTTGAAAATTCAGTCACTTGTTTTTTGCATTTTGGGCATTCATACACCTTCTGTCCATTCTGGCCATCTCCATCGACCGTTTCATCATCATCGGTTAATATTTCAATAACTTGTTTGTTGCAGATCTTGCAAGCATCATAGTACCACTTGGTATGACGGGAGATGGGCAAAATTGTACCCAAAACTATAACTGTATTTTCCTGCGAGAACACGTATAAAGAAATTTAGTATACTTGGATGGTGAAACATGGAAAATTAAATCTATAAAATAAGTGTACCTTTTTAATTTTATCCAGCTCTGCAATGTTTTTGAATTCAGTACCTGTAACAAAATCATCATACAAAGATTTCTTCATGGTAGGACTTGTTTTACGGCTGCTTGGTGATGCATCATTACCGATAATAGCAAGCAAGCTGCTAACAGAAATAGTGTTATAGTATCTATAAATGAAATATATTAAAAGTGTGAATTAGAGTGTTTTGGAAAGTAGTAGGTTAATGTAAATGGGACGGACTTTTTCTTAAAGGTATTGATATCAGGAATATCCTCATTGATAAGCAAGTTGGTAATGTGGAAAGAGTTTGAAACGCCAGGACGTCCTACAAACACAAATAAGTTGTTTAATTTTAGATTCAACTATAAGAAGACTTGAAAAGAATTAATATTCAAACCCTCATGAGTCTTGAACATCCCAAAATGAAGTATTATCACGACATTAGCCTCGTCTTGGTGTGTCAAAAGATAATCTGACATTTGTTCGGCATAAGAGTCCCATAAAGTTAAACTTATGGTTCTTTGCCTGTAATAAGTAAGAAATTTCATTTATTAACTGTAATAACAGTAAGTATTAAATAAAGTAGGTATAAACTGAAACGAAATAAAATATGGTTACTCTAAATCTTTAAGTTGAAGAGTAATTTTCTTTGACTCTGTGCCATCTTTTTTCTCGACATCACCAATTGGGAAGTAAAAACCAATATAGCCAATGATATCTGTAGATTAAAGAACATGTTGTCGATTAAACAAAAATAATTAAGATGTATATAATTTTATATATTTTTAACTAACATACACACAGATATATATACACACAGACTTTACTTACCAACTGGTGTGTTTTCAGAAAGTTCACATCTTGTAAGCACCTCAAAGCTGGTAAATGAAAAAGCATATAGTGCACCGCTAAAATCAGTGCAACGGGTTACTATGGTTTTAGGTGTAAAGGTTCCTTTGAGTGGGTTGTCAAGATATTTGTACTTTGAAATATCTTGAACGATACTTAGATTTTTAATAATCAAACAGTCCTTCTCCACAAGAAACTTTGCAAACCGTTTATACCATTTTTCAACTACAGTCGCTTGCATTTTGTTTCCCTGAAAATAAATATATATGTATATTATATATTATAAAATTGACAACAATAATTAAAAAATTCAGTGGGAATTTAAAGTTTTAATTTATTACCTCCTCATCAAGGAAGACCATCCCATAAAATAGTGTTGCAGTCGGGTTTTTGTAGGCTGGTTGCCTCCACAGTCTGATGATACGGACTTTTATAGTACAATCATCATTATGAACATAAAGTTCACTTAGCAAGGATATGTTTGTTGCAGCCATCAACTGTTTTAAATTTAAGGAAGAGTAAGAATCCTCAAATCATACCTATAATAACATAACTGACTATAATGTCTACATAGAGGATGGAGATTAGAAGTCTTACTTGTGTGCATAGAAGAATCGAAATCTGAGGGTTTTTTGTGAGGATTGAAAATTGAGTAAATAACTGTATATATAGATTGATGGATTAAAGATGATGGGTGTTGATTGAGACTCATCATTTTCTCAAAGGTTAATAAATTGTATAACTGATAGTCTTTATTATCTCATAAGTATAGAATAAATAGTACATAATTATTGAGGCTCTTCAACTTCATAACTGACCATTTTACTCTTGTTTTAATTAAATGAAAAATTGGATCATCATTTGAATACCAGTTTTTTAAGGACTAAATTTATTAACAGGTCAACTCGACATGGTCCGTCTTGAGCCACCTAAATATTAACCGTCTTGACCCATTACGTAATCCGCCCAATTCGCCACGTGTAAAACAATAACAAAGAGGTGGGGGCGTCCTTACAGTGGAAAAGATGTTTGGCGAGTGTGTTATTGGGCATGTATTCAGCAACAAGTAGCCTCTCATCATCTTCGTAGCAGCAAGCAAGAAGATTCGCCAGCTGAACGTTACGCAGCTGTCCCGCAGATCTTGTTTTTTCCTGATGTTTTAAACATAACATTCTCAAGTTCTAATTAATAACGGTCCATACTTGTTATGAGTACAGATTTAAATTCTATTAGAGTAAATAGTCATTTTCGTCCCTGAGGTTTGACCACTTTTGCGACTTCCATCCAAAGGTTTGATTTTTCACATCTGGGTCCTCATGGTTTCAAAATCTTGTCATTTTCATCCCTAAGGTTTGGCAATTTGTTGCGACTTTCGTCCCTCAAGGTTTGGCCCTCGGGGACGAAAATGACAAGATTTTGAAATCACGAGGACTCAGATGCTGAAATACAAACCATTGGATGAAAGTCGCAAAACTGACCAAACCTGAGGTATGAAAATAACAATTTACTCATTCTATTCAAATGCATGAAATCAGAAAACTTTTGTTTAAGGATCCAACAGAAAATATTTGATTTACCACACAATGAGCAAAACATAACACATCTAAAAACCGAGCAAGTTTGACATAGTACCAAAAATTGTCGAGCATAAGGCCAAGCAGATCCAGTAAACAGCTTTACAGCTATCCGCGTTTGATTCTCGAGCTTCCCTTTATAAACGACATTTGGAGCTTTTTCACTATTCTCAGAAACAATGTTCTCAACAGCGAAACCAAATGTCGCGTTTTTAAGTTGCTCCAGTGTGTATTCTTTAAATGCATTTGGGTGACTCGCATCTTCATCCTCATCCCCTGTGGTAATTACAAAAGCATACAACATACAATATTATAACATACGGGTCAGTTTGGGTTATAACTTATTGCTGATGGGTCAAACGGTGAAAATTAAAAAAAAAAAAAAAAACTGTTGCCAGAATCAAGTGGTTACAACCTTCATCCTAAATTTAGTTAATGAAAAAATCAGATCTTTATATTAATTATGGTTTTTATAATCATATTAAAAAACACTGATTATTCTGTAAAATTCAAAATAAAATCCCCTTTGACCACCTCCTATATATTGATTTATACATGAATTAAGAAGAGGTTAAAAAACCATTATGCTGAATACATACCAGCTTTAGGATCTTCGGTAACCGATGAATCTTGTGATGAAGCTAGACAACATGGATGGAGTTTGGTGCAAAGAGAACCCATATTGGACTCAACAAATTTTATAGTTAATTAATTAATTACTATCCTTAATGCATATCACAGTAAAAAAAAAAAAAAAGAGTGGTGTGTAGTTTAAGTGCATTGGATTGAAGAAAGTGATGTATTTTTTGGGTCACAGGTCCTACTTGTCTTGCACAAACCTGTGAATTGGGACCCACTTAGAAAAGGTCCTAAAAAGAGTGTAATCAAAATTAAGGTTAAGATGAGGTGTCATTACCCCTCGAAGGCTAAAATGTTAACTAATTGGGATTTAGTTCCCATAATAGGTGCCCGCAAAATATATAACATGTTCTTAAATAAACTTTTCATACTCCATACGATATAAATGATCACCAGCAAGAACCAAAAATTCCAACACATTTTGTTCTTCAAGCAACCATAGATAGTACCTTACGGAGCCCCCCTTTGCTCGTTAACATACCCACCAGCCTTATATTTTAGATTTGGTTAAGAAAAAGGATGCGCGAAATGAAATTTATCAAACACCTATTGTGAAATACATAAAAAATTGGTAATTCATCTGGCAAATGCAAACAATCATATTTTGATTTTAGGGCTTGAATAATATAGAAACAAAATCAAGTTCATGTGTTTGAGTTTAGATAAAAAAAAACAAAATATTATTAGGCTAAAGGCATTGTCCTAAATGAGATAAACAAAAACCGTCAGGGAAAAAGTCAAAAACAGAGGAAAATAAAGAAACAACCCATTGAATGAATATGCTAGTGCTGGAGCTTGGAGAAACTCTAAATTGAACACTCGATCAAATTGAACAACGTGAATCAATATCAGTGGTGAAATGAGGGATTAAACAAAAAAGAAATATGTTAATGATGGGATAAGCAAATTGTGAACATATGGGTACGTTGGCAGATTAAACAACAGATAGATTTGTTTGTTAGGCATAATAAACCATCGACAGATAAAGCGCATATAAAAAAGGTCGAAGAGAAACTTACCTCGACAGTCGACGGTGGCGTAAGAGGCTCCGCGGGGTGGTGTGGCTGAAGCTTGAACCCTGAACGGTGGTGGATAGAAGCGACAGTGGGAACAGAAGGTCCCGGCAGCCCCTATTATCCCGTCTGTTCTCTGTATATGTTTCGCTAGCTAACTCCATCTCCACCTCTTCTCTGTATATGTTTGACGGAAGTGGATAGAGTTGATTAGGGTTTGGGAGAGATGGAGATGGGAGTGGTGGGGAGGGAGACGATTGTGAGCGTGACTGATTAGGGTTTGGAATGAAATGCAGGGTAAAAAATATTGTCTATGGATGGGTGGGTTTAGATCCATGTGGGTCGAACGGAAAGGATGATTAGAAAAGGCCACGTGGCATTTTAAGGAAATTAAGGTAACAGAAATTTGACAGGTGGACTTTTTTGGATTGTTTTATTAGATTTTAGATTATTTTGTTTAACAGGGGGCTTTAAATCATTGTATACAAGTTAAAGAGAGAAACTTTAAAACTCACTATGTGACATGACACTGATGCTGCATGATAAAACCCCTAGAGGCTTTATACCACACCCTCCAACATAAAGAGTAGAACATTAATCATATTTTCTTGTCCCCTTTTTTTTTGACAGGTGAACTTCACAACAGACGGCTAATTCACACCCGCAAGACGCAGGCCCGCCACCACTCATTAACAGGACTATGTTGTTTTAACCGGGCCCACGCCTAGTCGAGAGGGGCGTTACGCTGTCTCCGAGAAAATTTCTAGCCTCATGCCACATGTCAGGAGTTGCACCCTTCATAAGAGCCGACCCTCTAAAATAAATGCACTATAATAGAAAACTCGGGTATGATCAATAGTCAAACCTGAGTCCTTCCATTTATGCATCAACTAGTTGGGGGTGGAATTAGAAAAGAAAAAATTAAAACATAGACCTACCAAATAGTGAAATACCACCTTGTTACTTTTTGCAAATAATAATAAAATGAAAAATATAGGTAAAGAAAGAGACGGGACGGGACCCTCTTTATGACCGTGATCACCGGCACCATCACGTATGAGGGGGGGACATCACTCGCGCCCACGCACTTCTCGAGCCTCACGCGTCACCTTTCCTTTTTTTTTTCTTCTCCATTTTATTTATGTTTTTCACATTCCAAAGTCCAAATACATACATGCCAAATGTCTAATGAAATTTTCTTAAAAAAAAAATACATGCCAAATGTATGGATTAGGATCAAATACAAAGGATCCTAATTGTAAGAAGGATTTATAAAGTGACAAGTGTCCAATAACCTAAAAAAACCCACTACAAAAAAAAAAAAAAAAAAAAAAAAACCTTGAACATCCGCCACCACCAAAAACTAAACCCCCACCCCCATCACCCACCCCATTTTTTTTTTTTCCAAGGGAGTGGGGGTTTAGGTTTTTGGGTGGTGGATGTTTAAGTTTTTTTTTTTTTTTTTTTTTTTTTTTGGGGGGGGGAGGGGGTTTAGGTTTTTGGGTGGTGGGGGGGGGGGGGGGGTAGGTTTTTGGGTAGGGGTGGGGTGTTTAGGTTTTGGGTGGTGATGTAGTGGGTTTAATTTTAGGTTATTGGACACTTGTCACTCTATAAATCATTCTTACACTTATTACAATTAGAAGTCTTTGTAGAATAACTTGACCCCCAAATGTATATATCACCCCTCCCTCGTATGTTTCTTTAAGCTCATAACTTTGTTCTTTAAAACGTTGTAAACAAGGTATAGGTGGAGGAGGATGTTATTCACTTATTCTTTTTCTGTTCGAACGTAATTCAAGGACTACAAATAATGACATGGTATGATCTAATATGTTTCTAAGTAAAAGATACAACCGTTTATTTTGTTCTCGTAATGTTCTACTTGTTTTGTACATGTGTGTACAAGTGCATTATGTAGTTCTTAATATTCGTCATAAATATACATCTCTAGCTCACTCTTGCTATCAATTGTCTCATAGAGTTTTCTCGTGTTTTCTCACGAAGGAAGAGTTTTCGCTAAAGGTATCGTGACGAACTGAATCGATACCAACCGAACCATATCGGTACCATTACCGGTATTCGTTTTTATGATTTCGATCGATGTAAAACACGTGTTGATATTCTCTTGGGTGTATCTCTTTTGGTTGCTACTTGCTACTCCAATGTGCCGATACCATATCGAATCGAACCGCTACTGAAATCGACCGAAAGCCCTTGACGAAGCACGAATAATCCCGCTAGTTAAATTAACAATTAATTTGGTAGGTCTTATCTAATATTATTTAGCAATTAGTTTGGTAGGTGTTCAAATATATAAATTAAATCAAACAAATCATAACGACTCTCTACTCAAGCTATGAGATTGGCTTGCAATGATTGTTGTTTAAACCAGGCATGAGGAACCAACTGCCCATAAATGATATGATCTTTGTTCTTAAGGCATTAATGGGAATTTACATATCTATCCCTCCTATAAATGAGGAATATTTTTATAATCCTAGAATGATGGCCTTTGCTTTCTCATGCTACAAGGGGTTAAATGTCTTTATAATTCAATATACCCCAACTAGAAAACATACTCTTGCTTCAAATTAAAGGCTGAATTAATTATTAGTATCCTACACCAATAAAAGACGATGGGAAATGTAAACATGGAATGAAGAGGGCTTTAGGCCCACCTAGAAGAAAAACATTTGCAAAATATATATATATATATTTCTTACAATAGACTTAGGGGCTGTTTGGCTAAGCTTTTCAAAATGACTTATTTGCTTATTTGCTTTCTGAAAAGCAAATAAGCAAATAAGTCATTTTGAAAAGCTCTATTTTAAAGCTTTTCAAAACTACTTATTTGCTTATTTGCTTTTCAGAAAAGCAAATAAGTAGTTTTGAAAAGCTTAGCCAAACAGCCCCTTACAGGGGCTGTTTGTTTAGCTCTTAGTGAAACTATTAATGGTTCAGACCTCTTACTGGTTCAGTATTTAATGATTTAGATTGTTTGTTTCGCGAGCAGCTGTCTGAATGGTTCAAACATTTGCCTCTGAATGGTGGAGGTTGGTTGAAGTGAGAAAGATGGCCGAGAGAAGAGATAATAGGGTTTTATGTGTAAATAAATGAGTAAAAGTACAGATCTACCCTCATGTGTCTTGCACATGACCAGACTTAACTTACATTTTTAACCCGGTTAGTGCTAAAGGACAAAAGGTGTAACGAGTTTTCCAAATAAAGAATTGTGACTGTAATTATTGAAGCTAAAGGTCATTCGTTGCAATTCGATACAGACATAAAGAACGAAAAGTGTAATTTACCCCATATATTTTACATCATTCATGCACGTCAAATTTAATTGTAATATAAACATCATAAACATCAATTTGTGAAATGAACTTCACCATCAACTTCTTGTCACAAAGTCAAGCAACTTTATACCGACATGATACTTCATCAATCATCAATACTTGTTACGATATCACGCTCACGTAGTTCATCAATACGATTCCAATAATAAATATTGGATATCAATAACTATAGTAACAAATGCTAGACATCAACAGTTAATCTTAATCATCAATAATTTAGCATTTTACGTCAATCATATAACGTCAGTTACGAATATGTAACATCCAACATAAGCGTCTAACATCTAACAGTCACAACAGATCAGGGGCGGAACCAGAGGGGGGTCAAGAGGTCAGCTGACCTTCCGATTACCATAATTTATTGAATTTTTATATAGAAAATCAGAGTTTTAAAGAAACAAACATAAAATGGACCCCTAATTTTAACATGTAAAGAAAATCAGCTTATGATGACCCTTCGACTAAAATGTTCTGGTTTCGCCACTACAACAGATGGTTCCATACATGAATGCACAGGGCAGCATGCATAACAGCTGTAAAAAAGACATCTAGAACTCACATAGGAGTTTGCTTCTTCACTGATTACAATGTATAATCTGATTTTTGAACACTAGTCAATTGTTCAAAATCCCCATAAAACTTTATCTTTACTCAACTATAACATTTCGCTAACCGATTAGTAACATTTCTTGTACTATGCATACATACAAATGTGCCACATTTCACATGATCATCATCATACATAAAAAGGGTTAGACAAAAAGAATATTCGAAACCTTAAAACGTAACAATGGCGTTTTTTCTTCATATAACATTTAATTTACTACCCAATATCTAAAATCTTTTTTTCCTAGATCTATATATAAAATTATATTCAGCCTATAAAACGACCACCATATCATTCTTATCCTTCTTACGATAATGACTTCTCCATATTATAAGTATAACAATTAAAATACTAGCATCATCCATCACAAAAGCCAAAATATATGCCAAAATCAAACCCTCATCACTTCAAAATTTAGATTATATCCGACAACTTATTTGAAGAGAGATGAACAACAATGGTATAAGCTAACACAGTGGTGGATCTATCCTACAAATTCAGGGGTATTAAAAAAATGTGGATCAGAGGTATTTTTTGTATAAGACTATATATATATATATATATATATAGAAAGTATAATGTACAAAACTGCTTATCATACATTATCGTACGCGACAGACTATATAACGTGCGTTATTATTATTTTTTGCCAGTATAACGTGCGTTATTTGTATCCCATGCGTGATTATAGGCTCCCATGCGTGATTTTGTACCTCCATGCGTGATTATCACAAAAACTAGGGTTCCATGCGTGATTTTTCCCTGATCCGACGGTTGGCGCTGTCGCGTACATGATGTACGATAAGGGGTTTTGTATGATAACATTTCCCTATATATATATATATATATATATATATATATATATATATATATATATATATATAGCGGAGGGTTCAAATGAGAAGAATTTTTTTGTAAGAAGAAAAAAGAAGAAGTTTCAACCAATAATAATGCTTCATTTTACTTCATTTAATATTTGTAGTTAATTTTAATATAAGGGTATATTGGTAAACTTACATAAATCATTAATTTGTATTCTTCCCCTTTAATAACTAGCTAAATTAAATTTGTAACTTCTTTTCAAAATATATATTTTTTCCAAATTAAAAAAAAACAACTTAATTTAAAGTGTAGAATAAATTACTAGTTGTGTAGGATAAATTACGAGTTGTGTAGGATATATTTCGAGGTGTGTAGGATAAATTTCGACTGTGTAGGATAAAATTTTATAATGTGTAGGGTATATGTAAGAAAATTTTGATATGTGTAGGTTTTGTAGATTATATGTAGGATAATTAATGATTAGTTGACTAATTAATTAAAGAGAGAAAAATTAATGATATGAGTTATAATGAAATTGCATTTTACTAATATGTCATTTCTTCTTTTTCTTCTCACATTAAATTTGTTCTCAAATGAACCTTCCCCTATATATATATATCTATATAGTGGAGAGTTCAAATGAGAAGAAATTCTTTATAAGAAGAAAAAAGAAGAAATTTCAACCAATAGTAATGCTTCATTATACTTCATTTAATATTTGTACTTAATGTAACTATAAGGGTATATTGGTAAACTTACATACATCATTAATTGGTAGTTTCATCTTTAATAACTAACTATATTAAATTTGTAACTTATTTTTAAGATATATATTTTCTCAAAAAATAAAAATTCATTTATAGTGTAGGATAAATACGATGCGTGTAGGATAAATTACGAGTTGTGTAGGATAAATTTCAATATGTGTAGGATAAATTTCGAAATGTGTAGGATAACTTTTGATGTGTGTAGGCAAATTTTTTTAGTGTGGAGGATGATAGTCTTAATGACTAATTAATTAGTCAAACATAATAATAAATGAGATGAGAAAAAAACTATTTAATGTTTTACAATTGTACCCTTTTGTTCTTTTTATTCTTAATAAAATTTTCTTCTCAAATGAACCTTCCCCTATATATATATATATATATATATATATATATATATATTACCCCAATTTTTTTTGGGTCAAGAGTATTTTTGTATAAAACAAAAAAAAATATTACACTATGTAGACGGAGTTTAGGGGTATTTTACACTACGGAGACAGAGTTGAGAGGTAACATAGGCTACCCCTGCTTGCACACTATCTCCGCCCCTTAGCTAACATAAGTTTGATATTTGATGAAAATGAACATATTCAATATTATAGTTTTATCAAATAAATATTATTGTATACGTTTTAAAAGAGAGATATAACCTAGGAATCCCTTTTTTTAAAGATCAAGTAACAATTCGAGGAGTTGTTTACCACTATAAGACCATGTGTAGTGGTAGTGGGTTATAATGCCCCCACCATGGGGCATTATCCGACACGTGGCGTCCTAGTCAGCGATGGGGCATTATAGCAAAAGTGGCGTAGTGGGACATTATGCCAATAACCCCCCATATTATTTACCACATGAAAAAAAAAACACACTTTATTAATTCTGCATGTGGTGTGTCAGAGCATGTGGGTATAAATGATTGGCTGGTCAAACAAAGTTCTTCTCCCATTGGCTACATGCAAGAACCACTATGGATGTATGCAGCGTTTTAAAAATCACGCCAAACTCAATTTTCAGAATTTTTTTTCAATTATAACGCCGGATAACGCCCTATGTAGTGGGGGAGGGGGCGTTTTGGGGCGTTTTTTTTCAATTTTTTTTAAAAATCACGCCCCACTACGGGTGGTCTAACTATAATTAAAGGTAACACTTGTTGTAATTAACTAGAATTTTAAATTTAAAGACTTGATTAACTAACTTTCTAGAGGCGTTATGGGTAACAACACCTCATGCCCGAACTGTGGCAGTAATGTGGAATCAGTAGATCTAGATCATTGTTTAGCGCAATGGCTTGAAATTCCATCGCTTGGAAGAAGCTTTACTGTGATCGAGGTTACGGAAATTGAGAGATATTTACTACGTGGCAAGGAAGAGAAAGAAGACAATCTTGGCTGTGGTTATCGGTGCACTTTGGATAATTTGGGGGGCAAGAAACAAGAAGGTGTTTGAAAATCGGCCAATTTCGGTTACGAAGGCACTGGAAGAAATTCAGGAAACGAACTTCCTTTGGCTTAAACATCGGGCGAGATGGAAGACAATGACATTGGATGAGTGGTTAAAATTTGATGTAAACCTTTTCTAGTCAATTTTGGTTATATCGGTGTAAGCATGGCCTACGCTAATACTTAGTTGGTTCTTTTTTGCTTGGTTTTGGTGTTTTATGAGATGATGGCTTTGTTAATTACAAAAATCGTCCTTTATGTATGTCACTTATTGCAAACTGCGTCCTTTGTCTTCAATAATTACAGAAAACGGACTCGATGTTTGCAAACCCTTGCAAGTTATGTCCTTTAGCCCTAACTCAGTTAATTTTTGTGGTTAAATCTGACCAAATAGACCCCACATGAGGGTATTTTTGTGGTTAAATCTAACCAAATGGACCCCGCATGAGAGTAAAATGATCAAAATACCCTCATGTGGGGTCCATTTGGTCAGATTTAACCACAAAAAATTAACTGAGTTACGGCTAAAAGACATAACTTTTGCAAACATCGAATACGTTTTCTGTAATTATTGAAGACAAATGACACAGTTTGCAATAAGTGACATACAAAAAGGACGATTTTTTTAATTTACTAAAAAAGAAAACTAACTTTCTAGATCAAACTCATCATGTTTTTGCTAGATACCACAAATGAATGAAAACATGTATAAATCAAGAAAAAAAATAGAGTAAGCTGCAATTTTAGTCCTTGAGGTTTGGTCACTTTTGCCAATTTAGTCCAAAACTCAAACCTTTTGCATCTGGGTCCCTGTGGTTTCAGTTTTATTGCCATTTTGGTCCAAGAGTGAAATCATGTCATATTTGTCTTATAAAATCCTGCTATTTTGTTCTTACATCAGGCCAAAATGGTCATTTTATTTTATTAGTTTTAAATTAACATATATTTTTAATTAAAATGACTATTTTACCCCTGAGGAAAAGAATAAAATAGCAGGATTTTATAAGACAAATATGATCTGATTTCATTTTTGGACCAAAATGGCAATAAAAATGAAACCACATGGACCTAGATGCAAAGGGTTTGAGTTTTGAACTAAAAATAGTAAAAGTGATCAAACCTTAGGAACCAAAATGGCAGTTTACTAAAAAAAATAAAAATAAAAAAGCACTTACAACCGCATAAACACATGATTTATAAATGTATATAGGATTATACTATAATAAGGATAAATTAACAAAGTAAAAAGCCTTTTACAAATGTAGCAATTGATCTTCTAGAGACTTAACAGGAACATCTATGCTTGGAACAACGGTTTCAATATTTCATCATCGACTTCTTTTCTAAGAAACGTCGTATGCACATGGAAGAGATAACTCATATATGGCCCCCCATATGGACCACCTTGTTTGGACTATTATGTCCTTATTATTGAAGATCTAGTCGAACCACTGTGTTTTGATCAGGGGGCCAGGCGTAAGATGAGAATGTATGGATTTCGTACCACGACAACCTTATAATCGCATAAACAACTATATAGATAAAAGGTACAAAATAAAAATTGATGTGACAATACTAAACGTACAACGCACTCGTTATTAGATCCCATCAATGATAGAAAGGACCCTGAAGGCAGATGAGTCGTTGACATAGGGGAGAAAAGGTTCCACTAGCGGATATAATACACACAACTTTTAAGATCTGACAAACTAATAAGATAATAAAAATAAAACAGATAACGTTAACTACTATTACACCATTAAATCGAACTTTTTATTATCTTTAATTAAAGTATAGTATTGCTAAATTAAAAACAACATTTTTTTCATTACACATTGTGCACACTTGTACTATTTTACCATATAAATGTGTTGTTTTACCATAATAGCGAAAAATGTATTGTTTTACCATTATAATGCTACCGACACAGTTATAATGGTAAACGACACAATTACAAATGGTAAACGACACAATTATAAATGGTAAACCAACATAACTTTCCGATATAATGGTAAAACAACATAATTATATGAATACCAACACAATTAAAACAAAAAACAACATTATACGGGAAAAAAATACTATACACGAATCAGAGAAGAAAAATGTTCAATTTTATGGTGTAATCTTTTTTTTTTTAAATAGAGTTAATTGCCTGGATGGTCCCTGTGGTTTCACGTTTTTTCACGTTTAGTCCCCAACTTTTGAAAATAGCAGGTATGCTCCCTATGGTTTTTTATTTTGTTACTCGGATAGTCCCTTGAGTAGATGTCAGTTAGTTTGGAAATAACATGTATCCTCCCTATGGTTTGTTACTCGGATAGTCCCCAGAGTAAATGTCAGGGGACTATCCGAGTAACAAAATGACAAACCATAGGGAACATACCTGCTATTTCCAAAAGGTGGGGACTAAACATGAGAAAAACGTGAAACCACATAGACTATCCGGGCAATTAACTCTTTTAAATGATGTCGTATGGCAAAGTAATCTACGCTTAAAAAAGTCTGAGAATTTGAAGGTCAAAGAGTACGAGATTGCTTTTCGGGTTATATCCACTTTGTATTTGATCAGTGTTAGTGCGCTCTAATAGATGGGATGAGCTAAGCCCACATTGGATACTCAAATTCATAACCCCCATCGATGTTCGATTATTCTCTTAATTATATTTATTAATTCGCTCGACTCTCAGGGGAAATTTTTCTTCTCTCCCTCATTGCTAATAGATGGGACGAACTATGTCCACACTAGCTACTCAATTCATTACCCCCATTGATGTTCGATTATTCTCTCAATTATATTTATTAATTCTCAAGCTGAAATCGAGTCACAGAGGAAAAAATTCTTCCCTCGGTGGTGAGACTTAACCGACTTTGCTTTATGCAACCCGGATTGAAGATCCCAATATTAGTAGACGATATATTTGAGAGTATTGTTTTTTTTTTTTTGAAAGTTAAACTTCAATAAACACAAACGAGGAGCCTCTCCAAGACGGAGAGACCCACACGCAATTACATCACATCAATACAACAAGAATTCCAACGTTTCCAATCTACCGTACCCCCTTTATACCGGCTCCTATACCACAAATAACCCAAAGCTTTGACATCTAACACAATCTTCGTTACCTTGACCTCCTTATTATTGAATTGTTTGTCGTTTCTAGATCTCCAAAGACACCAACAAGTCAAAATGACCACTCCATAGATAACTTGCTTCCTGTTAGCCGACCCATCCACCTGTTTAGCCAAATCAAGAATATCGCCAAAAGAAAACATGATCAAATCAAGAATATAGCCAAATTTGAGAGTATTGTTGCCAAAAGAAAAAATGATCAAAGTCATGAGTCGTATCAAATTTGTGGTATCCAAATTGACTTTCAAGGGCCCATATCATTTACTTTTAATCTATCATCATTGCCCTGATCCAATTACTGCCCAAACTGACTATTTCGGCCCAATTTATAAACATTACTATGGCCCAGTTATTCACCTAATAAATCATTATCAACCACTAGATGTGCACAAACCGGTTATTTTCCTAACCGAAACCGGTTAACCGGTTGAGGCTGTTAATGGGGCAAGAAAAAAAAACCGGTTACGGTTATTAACCCGGTTATTCAAGCTGAACATCCTAAACCGCTAATAACCGACGGGTTATAATAAACCGGTTAACATGTGAACCGGTTAATAAAAACCGGTTATTCCGGTTATTTTTAAACAAACCTTCAGAAATGCTGCAGAATTAATAAAAACTGCAGAAAGTTAAAAAAAAAATGTTGCAGAATTAAAAAAAAACTGCAGAATTAAAAAAAAACTGCAGAAATTGTTGCAGAATTATATAAAAACATACAAAACCTGCAGAATTAAAAAAAAAGCTGCAAAATTGTTGCAGAATTAAAAAAACCTGCAGAATTTAAAAAAAGCTGCAGAATTAAAAAAAAAGCTGCAAAATTTACAAAAATGTTTAAACACACAAATAAAGCAAATAAAATACGTTTTTTTTATAATTATATTAGTAGATCAAGTAACATTACATTAATAAACATGAAAATATCCAATACAATTTTCTTAACTAGTCTAGAATGAAGTTGTCGTCTTGTAGTTTTGTTTCGTCATTTCTTCGTTTCTTCGTTTAGTCGCTTCGGGGGCTAGTAGAGCGTACGGATTCATCGTACATGAGTTCGTCATCGGAAAGTGGTTGGGCCCGTCCTTGAAAAACTTCAACATCATGTAATTGTTCTTCCACCGCAAGCTCGCCCTCAAGACTTGAAATATGTTGTATACGTTCCACGCCATCCAAGTAATCCTTCAAACAAATGCACATTTCCATCGCCTCCGGTGTAAGTTTTGTTCGTCGAATAGATAGTACCCTTCCACTAAGAGAAAAAACCGACTCCGAAGCTACCGTAGAAGCTTGGGAGCTTAGTAGATCACGTGCCATGGCGGCTAAAACGGGATAATGCGGTTCTTGTATTTTCCACCAAGCCAAAATATCAAAGTTGTGAAACTCGTCGGGTGACATGGTTGCTAAAAAATCGGTATATTTATACCTCCCGAGTTCACTATTTGATGCATCACCTCGAGAACGTTTACTATTTTCATTTCTTAACGAATTATACAAATTTAACTCCGCATCTTTTCTCGACGCCTTCGAGCTCGCCGCCATTTTTTGGTGTAACGATGACACGTTACCATATCTTGTAAGATTAAATATTTATTTATTTATATTTAATCTTGTAGCCATCATTATCATTTATATAATATAGATCAAAATATATTAATAACCTATTAATAATTAGTTGGTAATTGTTGATGGACCATATTACCCTTATTAACTAATTGGGTTTCCTCTTGGGTGTATATATAAGGAGATTATTAGAGAGGTAAAAGGTGAGACACATAACCTAAAAAACATAACATCTCAATTTCGTCCCTCTCTCTCCCTAACCGAAATCAACCCTACTTTCGGTTTCATCACCATCATCACTTTACACCCTAAGGAGGAACCGGATCATCCTGACAAGTATGTCGAACTCTATGGCTGGATCTCTGATTGGATTCTCCACTGCTTTGAATGCAATCAAAGGTATGTATTCATGTTTTCCATTATGTTTAAACAGAACTGATCAACATATCTTTGAAAGTAATGATCAAAAAGATTGTTTAAAGAAACGTCAAAACGTTTTAGTGCATTTCTTGTAAAATTTGGGTCGTCATCATTTAACTCCAAATCCGAACAAATATCCGAAATCATCATCTCAACACCCGCAATATTTATAGTCGGGTTCAAGGCGGCGGCACATGTAAAAACCGGTGGCATTTCTCGAAAATATTTTTTAAACTTTTCTCTCATTGGAACAATCATATGTTCGTAAATGTCACATTGGAATTCAAAGTCGTTTACTTTTTTACACATCAAAAATAGTTGTTTAAGCACCAAAGAACTAGTGGGATAATAAACTCCCGATAAAATCTTTGTCGCGGTTCTAAAAACTTCAAGTAATTGTGTTAACGTTTCAATACACTTCCAACCATCGTCATCAAATGGTTCCACCAACCCGGACGTTGCAAGACTATCGTGGAAAGATTTTAAGGTTTCTTTTTGCATTATCGCGCTATCAAACATTTTCCACGTAGAGTTCCAACGGACGACCATGTCAAAATGTGCGCTATAGTATTTCTTATTTAAAGCTTTACAACATTTTCTATAATCCGCATATCTTTTTCGACTACCTTGAAAAACGTCACGTAACATATCTTTAAAAGTTTCTTTAACTTCTTTAACGGACTCAACATTTAGCCCGTCTTGCACAACCAAGTTAATGATGTGCGCAACACATCGGCTATGATAAAATTCTCCATCGCAAATCGGATTGTATTTTATTTTTAACATTTGCACCGCGGTTGTGTTGTTCGACGCATTATCAAAAGCAATAGAAACTATTTTATTTTCTAATTTATAAGTTTTGATAACATCGTCTAAGACATGAAATATATTTTCCCCCGTGTGTGGATAACCAAATACATCGAACGCGATTGTACGTTTCATCATGTTCCACGAATTGGGATCGATCCAATGCGCGGTAACACAAATGTAAGAATCCGGTAAACCAAATGGAGCCGACCATACGTCGGTTGTTAAATTAACACCGGTGTTTAATTTTTCAAAACCTAAAATCATTTCTTTTTTAGCTTTTGACCACATCGATCCGCGCTAACAGGTGGTTTGCTATTAAATACTTGGTTTTGTTTATACTTAATTAATAAATAAGGATCAAATAATGTTTTACAAAACCAAACTAGCTTAACTTGAATGAGCTTCTGATGTATCATTTCTGGCCAAAGCTGATTTAATACATCTATTTATTGTTCAAGTATTATAAAAGGCTATGTTGAGTATGCATTACAAACGTGAAATGTCTTAATTCTGGCCAAAGCTGATTTAATTCATTTATGTTTAGGATGCTTGACAAGTGCATAACTAAGTGATTGTCTCATTTCTGGCCAAAGCTGATTTGTCACGATTACTTTGCACACATACTTAAATGATTACACTTCTGGCCAAAGCTGATTTGTCTTTGTTTAAGTAGAATTTTACTAAGTCTATTATTTTGATGTTAGTAATAGACATATCACAATCTCTTCACTTAATGATCCTTATATTAATGATCCTTAATTAATTTTATATCATTTCGTCTATCTTATTCTTAGTACCCATATTTTACTCACTATAATTTACTTCTACACATATCTCATCCACTCTAATTCCTAAACCTAAAATGTTTGCTTTATTTAAAGTTTCTATTAGAATTAGCTCTTAAATTAAATCCTTGATTATTTCTTAAGACACGATAATCCTATTGTTCACTTCTGATAAAGATTATAAAGAAGAAAATTAGAGCATGATGATTAGGACAAATCGAACATGATGTCTCTTATGATAATCAAGAACTCTCTAACATAATGCTATCACTAAAGTTATTTCAGATTAAGTCTTTCCTAAGGCTAATCTCTTATATATTGAATAATCACTAGAACTCCTAAGATGCATGCCTTCTTTTAAAATTCTAAACTATAAAGTTAAGTGGTATATGTGAGTATATAATAATGTATAATACCATGACCCATAAAGTTAAGGGCTTACGCATGGAAATAAGTACATTTTCCAGTACATTACATATTAAGATTTTCACTTGTACAATTTGATGTCTTATAAATCAACTATAACACTCAAACATACCAAAGTATAATGAGTGTGTTGATAAGCAACATATGTACAAAGAAATAAATGTTTGAAGCTGGAAAATAAGTTGTTACTCACCTTACAACCACTTAAACCTTAAAAGAGGATTGTTCTAAGGTCCATAGACAAATTACAAGTGTTAATTCCACCTCTAAGGTTCTTCAAGGGAAAATCTCACTGCATCATTATGTCATTAGACTAGACATAAGCAACGAGACTATCCATTATTCTAAAGAACAGTTGGATGAATTCATTAGATAGTCACTTATTAAAGATATTTAAGTCTACTAATTATAATATTCCTATTAACACATGATTACTTGACTCTAGTTTTTAAACGTTTCCTTACCAGAAGTTAACAAATAACTAACATGAGAGTTAGTGACAAAATTAAATGTTAAGGCTATAAGAACAATAATAAGCAGTCTTCTAACAACGTTTTCGATACCGTACATATATTCTGAGTATTAATCAGAATATAGTATCATAATTAAGCAATGTTATGAAGGTTGTGAGGTTTGCATAGTCAACATAAAGTCACACTTATCTTAAACTCTCATTTTATTTGTTCTAAATATATGGATTGAAACATTACTAAGATGAAACTAGATGATACCTTACATTTTCACAACTTTTGTCATCATGTAAATGAGAATTTGATAAAAGGAAAATGAGACTTACAAATTTCATCCATTATAACCAAAATTCATGAGAAATCATGACATGGTCAATGAGGATGATTTTTTCATCTAATCTCATTCTAAGTGATTTTACATCATGACGTTATAGCCCTAAATATTACTTGGCTTAAGGAATAAGTATGGGTCCATCATAAGTCATTCATTGACATTCATGGAACTTATTTCAAAATGGAATATTCAGACATAATTCATTTATCATTTAAAGACTATCTACTTGTATCTAACTTTTGTCGCATATGGCCCACAGTCTTAGAAGAAATCTATTCATATATGTACTTAATAAGATTTCTATTAAATATGTCCCTAAGTTTCTTATGATATCTGGACATTAAAGAAATCAAATAAAGTCTAACGTATATGTGATAGGTTCCCACGTCACGTAGCTCATTGAAACTTCTCTTGTAGCATTCTAGAGATATCAAATATCAGTGGGAGCATTAAGTGTCTTAATAACAACTTGCAATAGTTGCAAGAGGTGGGGGAGTGAAAATTTCACATTACCTCAATTTGCACCTCTTGTACAAGACACCGCTCCATCACGACACTGTTCCATCAAAACTTGTCTCCTTAAAATCTAATGCTATTATTACAAAAGTTTCATTGTTGTTCAATTGTGGGCTCACTTAGATTTCTTATCTAAACTAACATAATCCTCAACAAGAAAAACTACAATGACTAACGTCATTAATATGTTCATTAATATGTTTTCTCTATTTAGAATTTGTTTGGTCGTTAAATATTGACCCTAAGCATGCTGAGTTCCTAAAGTTCTCTAAGGTCAGTGGGAGCAGTCAAAGTCCTTATCATGACTTGCAAGGAATACAAGAGGCGGGGGGAAGAGTGTCATTAAATTTCACTCCGAATTTAACTCCGATTACACCTCTTGTACACCATACTGCACCAACTCTTACAAACTTAGAATCCTGAAAATGATAGCAACCTAATCAAGAGCTAATCCATAAAACTGAAACTTCTAACTAACCCAAATAATCAACTCAGGAGGTCATCTAGGTTTAAGAATCTACTAACTTTGATGATTACATAACCTCCCTAATTGAAGTTGAAATGGATTTTGGAAAAGTTTACTGATCCTGTCTCTTCTAATTAAGCCATTAGTGTCAATCAATCTTCTAAATGGAATAAAACAGTTTTCTAGCAAAACTGATTTTATGTGCTCGCATAACGTTTGGGATTTGATTGAATAACCTAAGAGTGTTCATAACTAAACCAAATCCTGATATAAACGTTAAGACACAAAGAAGCATGATTGATTATCAAAGGTTGTACTCAGGAAGAGATAAATTATTAAAGAATCTTTATTAAATATCTAACAAAAGATTTCTTTTAGGATCATCACTGTTCTAGTAGCTTATAATAGTTTTGAGCTACATTAGATCAACATTAAAACATTTTTCCCTAACAACTGGCTGACACATTTACATGTTCATAAAACAACCTGAAAGTTCTAAACTTAAGGTTAAAGAACAGTTTGTCTATAAGCCAATAAAATCCATGTATGGTTTAATGCAAACATCATAATGTGATGAAATCTTAACGCAATTATTTTCATCAACAACCAAGTGGAATAATGTACCTACCTCAAGATGAGTGGGAGCAACTAAGATAAACTTGTCTATATAGATGATATTCTTTTGACAAGTAGATGTTACATAAGTCAAAGCATTGTTAACACAAACTTTGATATAATAGATCTCAGAGATATCTTTTACATAATAGATATCATAACATGTTGAGATAGACCAAATGGGACATTACTTCCGTTCCATAAGTTTAACATTAAATGGGTCCTTACATATGTAACAAACATTAATGCTCTCATTTAGAGGATAATAGGATAAACAAAATTATTTACTTATGCTTCATTAATTAGAAGCCTTATGTAAGTTCAAGTCTATACTCGTTTAGATATTACTCACATTGCAACACACTAGATATGTCTAGATTAATGTGAAGCATTTAATAGAGTATTACAATATCTTTAAAAGAAACGAGAGGCTATAGTTTAAAGAAGAAGTGAGAACTCAAACCGGTTTATTACTCTAACTTTGTAATATTCAAAGATGATAAAATGTAATTTCGGGTATATCTTTATGTCAGCAGACAAAACCTATCTTTTGGAGGAGTCATAATAGACTGATATCAACAACCTAAGTTAAAACGACATAATATAGTCACTAAGTGTTGTTGGAAATTTATCAGTGGACTCATGACTTTATTAACTCCATATAATTAGTATATTGAAGACTTGTTGTGATAAAGTCAGCTACCATGTCTCCTTGAACAGTAACAGTTCGAGAGGTGCTGCATTAAATTTCGATACGCAATTAATTATTCGTTTATGAGCGAATTGAGGAAACTAAATCTTTGTATCGAATGCATTCGTGATATGCTTAAGGATCCTATAACTAAAGGTCTATTACCCATAAGTCTTATTAAGAGAGCTCATAAAAGAGACGGGTTTTAATTGATGACCATGTACAGCTGCATATCATACTATGAATGACTAACTATTAATCAATTTTCCTCATCAGTTTGATTTTGTATGTCTCTTACATATGTTCTGCCGGTGTAATGACATATAGACAACTATAAATACAAATCAAACGTTAAAGGGCTTACTTATTTTGATCATAACTGTTAGGTTTTAAATTAAGGCTATAGTATGACTAATGGGGGTCCTGAGTCGCATAATGATTCAACGGCTGTATTTCTCTGCTATAGTACTTGTTTAAGGCTAAAATGAGTATTAACTTCTGATCAGACTAATCTAATACTCATGATAAATGATTATTCGGCTAAGTGGGAGAATGTAAGATTAAATATATATTTATTTATATTTAATCTTGTAGCCATCATTATCATTTATATAATATAGATCAAAATATATTAATAACCTATTAATAATTAGTTGGTAATTGTTGATGGACCATATTACCCTTATTAACTAATTGAGTTTCCTCTTGGGTGTATATATAAGGAGATTATTAGAGAGGTAAAAGGTGAGACACATAACCTAAAAAACATAACATCTCAATTTCGTCCCTCTCTCTCCCTAACCGAAATCAACCCTACTTTCGGTTTCATCACCATCATCACTTTACACCCTAAGGAGGAACCGGATCATCCTGACAAGTATGTCGAACTCTATGGCTGGATCTCTGATTGGATTCTCCACTGCTTTGAATGCAATCAAAGGTATGTATTCATGTTTTCCATTATGTTTAAACAGAACTGATCAACATATCTTTGAAAGTAATGATCAAAAAGATTGTTTAAAGAAACGTCAAAACGTTTTAGTGCATTTCTTGTAAAATTTGGGTCGTCATCATTTAACTCCAAATCCGAACAAATATCCGAAATCATCATCTCAACACCCGCAATATTTATAGTCGGGTTCAAGGCGGCGGCACATGTAAAAACCGGTGGCATTTCTCGAAAATATTTTTTAAACTTTTCTCTCATTGGAACAATCATATGTTCGTAAATGTCACATTGGAATTCAAAGTCGTTTACTTTTTTACACATCAAAAATAGTTGTTTAAGCACCAAAGAACTAGTGGGATAATAAACTCCCGATAAAATCTTTGTCGCGGTTCTAAAAACTTCAAGTAATTGTGTTAACGTTTCAATACACTTCCAACCATCGTCATCAAATGGTTCCACCAACCCGGACGTTGCAAGACTATCGTGGAAAGATTTTAAGGTTTCTTTTTGCATTATCGCGCTATCAAACATTTTCCACGTAGAGTTCCAACGGACGACCATGTCAAAATGTGCGCTATAGTATTTCTTATTTAAAGCTTTACAACATTTTCTATAATCCGCATATCTTTTTCGACTACCTTGAAAAACGTCACGTAACATATCTTTAAAAGTTTCTTTAACTTCTTTAACGGACTCAACATTTAGCCCGTCTTGCACAACCAAGTTAATGATGTGCGCAACACATCGGCTATGATAAAATTCTCCATCGCAAATCGGATTGTATTTTATTTTTAACATTTGCACCGCGGTTGTGTTGTTCGACGCATTATCAAAAGCAATAGAAACTATTTTATTTTCTAATTTATAAGTTTTGATAACATCGTCTAAGACATGAAATATATTTTCCCCCGTGTGTGGATAACCAAATACATCGAACGCGATTGTACGTTTCATCATGTTCCACGAATTGGGATCGATCCAATGCGCGGTAACACAAATGTAAGAATCCGGTAAACCAAATGGAGCCGACCATACGTCGGTTGTTAAATTAACACCGGTGTTTAATTTTTCAAAACCTAAAATCATTTCTTTTTTAGCTTTTGACCACATCATTAAACAATCGCGTCTAAGAGTTGAACGACTTACGTGAACATAACGTGGTTGAAGCGTCTCTTGAATCAACTTAGTCAAGCGCGGATTGTCAAAGTGATCGAACGGCAACGATTGTTGAATAACAAATTGAGCCATCCTTAAACGAACCGCCTCCGGGTCGAAATTCCAAACACCCATACCCCGTGATATTTGCGCTTGATCATTGGCGGGATTTTTTTTTAATGTCTTGCAATGCGACGTCAAATGTGCTCTCAAAGTAGAGTTCGATGACGCCGCAAGAAACGCCCCGCAATTTTTGCACCTCGCCTTTTCTTTTCCAATCGACATCTCGCATAAATCAAAATTCACCCATAGTGTCGGGTCCCTATTCGTGGTCAAGATCCTCTTCACAAACAACTCGCTAGATGAACCAACAACGGTCGAAGCATCGCCACTCGAACTCGCCATTTGAAAGTTGAAACATATTTTGTAAGTGTGTTTTTGAGCTAGAATTGAAGTGGGATTATACATATGCATTGAAATCTTATTTATACACATCCAAACAGGTCACAAAACGGTAATATTACCGTTTTTTTTCACTTCAAACGGTAACAATCAGGTCTGCAATTGTTCCTGTGCTGCTGTGCTTTTGCTGTTGAAGAAGATGAGACCGGTTAACCGGTTATTAATACTCAACAAAACCGGTTTTTAATTAACCGGTTAGAAACCGGTTGTTGATATGAAGAACAAAAACCGGTTACGAACCGGCGGTTATTAATTAACCTAAACCGGTTATTTTGGTACCGGTTAAAAACCGGTTTCGGTTACGATTAAAAAACCGGTTTATTAGCCCACATCTATCAACCACTGCACTAATTGACTACCATGCCTTTTCCCATTTAGTTTACAACTATTTCATGACATTTAAGAAGCGCTGTAAACGAACCAAACGTTCGGCGAACCGTTCGTGAACCGTTCGGCGGTAAGTTTTTTTATGTTCGTTCGTTTATTAAACAAACGAACACGAACACGAAATTTTGTTCGTTTAGTTAAATGAACAAACATGAACAGAGGTCGTGTTCGTTCGTTTATTTTCGTGAACGTTCGGTAACGTGTTCGTTTGTGCTCGATAGTTCATTAGTGTTTTTAATTTTTGTATTTATTTAAATACTTCAAAATTCCTACAAATTAAATATCTAATAAGTGTCAATGTATTATATATGTTGTTTATGAATGATTGTTTCTGTTCGTCTGTTTCTATTTGTGTTCATGAACTTTATTTTGTGCTCATTTGTGTTCGTCAACGTTAGTTTTTGTCTGTTGTCGAAAATTAACAAACAAACACAAACGAACACGAACAAGTTCATTTCCTTAACAAACGAACAAGAACATAATATCTCATTCGATAAATGTTCGTGAATAGTTCGCGAACACATATATTTCTTAACAAACGAACACGAACAAGTTCTTGTTCGTGTTCGTTTGCAGCCCTACATTCAAGCAATATATCATATCTACAAAGATTACTTTTCTATTTACATAGCGAAACACTTACCAAAAAAGACTTTGTAAGCTTTGCATAATCAAATAAAGACAAAAAGAATTGTAAATTTAATTTGTTCACGATGATTATTATGGTTTGAGATTGCGGATAACGTGAGATTCCGGTCTTCGGCTTTGAAATGAACGCATTATTCAAATCTATTTCCTTCGATGTTTTAAAAACCGGTTTTTTAATCGTACCAGATTAGGCTTAGAAACGGTTTAACTCAATAATTCCATTATACAATTTCGTCTCAATGATAATCCAATACTACATGATTCCATAATCAAAAATCATTTTTTTCAACAATGTCTTATTAAATAAAAGTCTATCATAGGTTTATGGTATTGGAGTGTTGAATCACGATCACGTGATGTTAGACTTCTATATAATTGTGGCCTTTATTGATCATCTAAATACAATCAACCATATGACATTAGTATCCTAAAGATTAATTATAAGTCGTTATTTGATGGAAATAATGACATTAGGAGAATCTGTAGGGTTACCCTTTGAGTGTCCATAACATAAAGAATAAAAGGAGAATAAACTACACCAAATTATGACTCTCCATACTTTACTTTTCTCTAAATCTTGATCCATCCTAAGAGGACACTCTAAAGTGAAACTAAGAACATCTTGACGAGAATTATGGCTTCGTCATCATCCGCAAAGATAACCATTCCCACATGTAAGTGCCTATACTTTTCTGCTCAAGTTTGTGATTAAGGTTTTATGTTTTGGCTACATGTTTAATGATATAATCAACATGTGGTATCAGAGCCATGTTGATTATATCAGTTCGATCATGTAAATAGACCGGATATTAATGGATATTATTCTTTCTAGTCGAACAATTCTTACGCTGCCTACATGAAACCATTTTGATGATCGAATGCAAATTTATCCAATATTAAAGTTAATAATGAAAAAATTGGTTTATAATAATTTTTATGCAAATCGCACATCAGGTTAATTTGAATGTATATGTTTTTTTTGGATATGAATCGTTTAACTATCTCACAATTGTGTGATTTCCTAAATTGAAATTGGCACCTAAATTTTTCAATAAATTAATACAAGCATGATTACATAATGGATTTCATTCTGGTAGTTTGTGCCATACAATATTGAATTTGATGCCATATTATTTAAAGGATATAAAACCCTTTTGTATGCATATCATATGGATATCATGTTAAAATGATGTGTTTTGGATAGCCATATAATATCCTTTTTTTTAAGTTGAAGTTTCTTACTGATAACCATCTCATATGGATATGAATTGATGTTATTGGATATTATTTACATATTCTGTGCAAATCCTTTGACGAACCAGTAAAAGAAATAATGCTTTAGTATTGTTTTGTTTTTTTAGAACAAATAATGATGCACATAATATCAGTTGATTATTTCTTTTGATTTTAGTTATAAGGAAAATAAAATCAGTTAGAATATTTTTCCTTAATGCAATTGAAATAACGATTTAATCATATGTCTTAAAATAACGATTTTGACATAAGAAAGTATTTTTTATATAATTATGTTTTTGACAATGAACCTAAAGGCAAATTGTCTAATGATATATATAAAAATTATAAGTCTAATTACATAGGGGTAAGGTTATTGTAAAAAAGACCAAAAGTGTGAGAAAAGTAAGAAAGAATCTCAGCCATTAGATCTAAATTAATTGAAAAGGGTAAACAAGTAATTTTATCATTAATTCAATTAATTAAAAAACTTCCCATAACCGCCACCTTAATTATAGGAAGTATATAACACCATTCAGCAAGTATATAACACTATTCAGTAAGTATATAACATCATTCAGCAAGTATATAACACCATTCAGCATTCAGCAAGTATATAAACCATTCAGCAAGGTGGTGTTTGTTTTTTCAGATGCAAAAGGTCTGCAGTCTGCGGACCACATCTGCAAACATCTGCACGAGAAGAGATGGACCAAATGTCTGCGGAGTGTAACAAAAAGAGTGTTTTTTTTTTCCTTTCTCAACTCCCAAACCCCTTTTCACAAACAACAAATTCAACAAACCCCTGTTGAACAAACAAACCCTTTAATCCACGATTCCTTTTGACAAACAACAAAAATTCATCCATTTTCTTCATTCTCTGTGCAATCCACATCCCTTTTTAATCAGTTTATGTTCAACACTTCACCGGCACAATGGAGATTCCACATCCCTTTTGACTTTCTACCTTCGTTTAGAACATTGACGACTTGAAGAATCACCACCGCTACACTTCCTAGAACCACCATTCTCCGACGAACCACACTTCCGTTTCAAACAAGACGCCGAACACAACGGCGGTTTACCGTCGGAGTCACCGGTCAACGATGATACAAACGAGCAGGCTCGAGAAAAACGAATCGTTTTAGTCAAAGGATCTTTCCTCTGAAACAAAGCCGGTTGATTCCCAGTGGCCAGAGCCACCGTAGGCGGTGGCGGAGGAGGATCGGAGACGAACGATGTGGGAGGAGGAGGGTGGCTCCGGTTGTAGGCTCGACGAGGTGGGTGGCGGACGGTGGGCGGGCGGACGGTGGGTGGCGGACGGACGGCGGGAGGGTGATGAGGTGGTGGAGGAGATGGGGTGAAGAAATGGGAAGAGTCTCCTAGGGTTTTGTTGTTTGAGAAAGAGGAGAAGATGAGAGAAGAGGTAAAAAGAGGTTGGTCTATGTCTGCCCCAAGAAGAGGGCGGGCAGACCTTTTTTAATGAAACATCTTCCGGAAAACAAACAGTCTGTAGGGGCCATTGTCTGCGCGTAGTCTTCGCGGCGCAGACATAAGAGGCTGCGCAGACGTTTTTGAAAAAAACAAACAGCACCCAAGTATATAACACCATTCAGCAAGTATATAACACCATTCAACATTCAGCAAGTATATAACACCATTCTGCAAGTATATAACACCATTCAGTAAGTATATAAACCATTCAGCAAGTATATAACACCATTCATTGACTAAACATCTGATCGAAACATATTTTTTTCTCTATATAAGTATAGCAATATGGTACTCATATTAAAGATAAAAAAACGCTCGTTATTATGGTGTTTTAAAAAAAAAGTTACGTATAAAAAGTTATTGACGTTTAAAAAAGACGGGGGGGAAGTTACATGTGCATTACCTAATTTCTAGTGGGTTTAAAAGACTATATTGCCCCTAGATATTTCAAATCAGTCCAAATTAATGAAAATATTTTACAATTTGGTTCCTATTGATCTCAACCATTAGATCAAAAGATCTAATGGCTGAGATTCTTTCTTACCCTTCTCACACTTTAGGTCTTTTTTACAGGATCCTCTACCAATTACATAGATATATCATTTCTTGCTCAAAGGTGTTATGGTATATTTATGTGCTTTATTTTTACGTTCATCCTATATGAATTTTGGTCAAAGCCAAAATTCATATGGGACATTAAGTTAGTCCATTTATAATATATGTTCATAATATGTGAATATTGGTCAAAGCCAAAGCGAAGCCAAATTTCACATAGAACATTAAGATAGTCTCTATCATTTACGTACATTCACAATACATGAATTTTGGTCAAAGCGAAGCCAAAATTCATGTAAGACAATAAGTCAGTCTATTATGGTATGTTTATAATACATAAATTTTAGTCAAAGCCAAAGCGAAGCCAAAGTTCATATAAAACATCAAGACAACATTTTATTTATGTATGTTCATAATGTCTGAATTTTGGTCAAAGCCAAAGCGAAGCCAAAATTCAGGTAGAATTTTAATTAATCTATTATTTTGGTGTTATAATAGATTTTATCTTCAATGTACTTATCTTTTGTCTGCCTTGCTTGATTACCCCTAAATACATTACTCCAACTCTTTTGTTTGTATTGATCTAGCATCCACTTTTAGCCCTAGCCTTGGAATTGAATTATTGACTGGGGCAAACTTTGCCACATGGAGGGATACGGTTAAACTTACTCTTGGTATGGTGGATCTTGATTATGCCCTGAGGCATGACCCTCCTGCTGCTCTGACTGCTGAAAGCACTACAGATCAGAAAATAGAGCATGAAAAGTGGGAAAGGTCTAACAGAATGTCTCTTATGGTTATCAAGAATTCCATCTCAAGTGCCATTAGGGGAGCTATACCTGATTCAGAGAATGCCAAAGAATATCTGAATTCAGTTGAGGAGCAATTCAAGGGATCTTCTAAAGCACAAGCGAGTTCTCTAATTTTGAAGATGCTTACCACAAAATATGAAGGGACTAGTGGTGTGCGTGAGCACATAATGATGATGAGCGACATGGCCCATAAGTTAAAGGGATTAGACATGGAAATAAGCGACGGTTTTCTAGTACACTTCATCATGACTTCTCTTCCTGCACGTTTTAATGCTTTTAAGATCAACTATAACACTCAGAAAGACAAATGGACAATGAGTGAGTTGATAGCAATGTGTGTGCTGGAAGAGGAACGTTTAAAACTAGAACAACCAGAAGTTGCTTATATCACTACCACTAAGTCAGTGAAAAGGAAGGGAAATTTTAAAGGGGAAAGTTCCAAAGTCCAGAAAGCTAATTCAAATACTGTTTCCAGCCCAAATGTCTCCAAAGGACAGTCTCGTTGCAAGTTCTGCCATAACAAAGGGCACTTGCAACGAGATTGTTCAAAATTCAAGGAATGGCTGGCTAAGAAAGGTACTGATGCATTTATGATAATTGAATCCTTTAATATTAATGTACCAATTAACACATGGTGGGTTGACTCTGGTTCAATGGTTCATGTCACCAATTCCACACAGGGATTCCTTACAATCCAGAGGCTGGAAAGAAACCAAAGAACACTTAGAACGGGAGGAGGGGAAGAACTTGAAGTTGAGGCCATAGGAACCATGCAACTTATTATGAAAAATGGTCATTGTATTAAACTTTATGATACATTATAAGTACCGAAAATTACTCGGAATTTAGTATCAGTATCAAAGTTAGACAATGATGGTTTTGAAGTTTTACATAGGCATGGAAAGGTCACTATTAGTTTAAACTCTCAAGTTCTTGGTTGTGGTTATCTGGATGGAAATCTCTATAAGTTAGAACTAGATGATAGCTTTTCGAAATCTTTGTTGTCATATAACGTAAATGAGAAAATCAACAAACGAAAACATGATTTGGAAACATCATCTAAATTGTGGCATCGACGTTTAGGCCACATCTCACGAGACAGAATGATAAGACTCGTGAAGGATGGTGAATTACCAGATCTTGATTTTAGCGATTTTGGAACATGTGATGAATGCATTAAAGGGAAAAAGACGAATAAAAATAAAAAGGGTGCCACAAGGAGTTCTGGATTATTAGAACTCATACACACTGATATATGTGGACCTTTTCCACCTGGCATTACTGGCCATACGTCTTTTATTACTTTCATAGATGATTATTCTCGGTACATGTACCTGTATTTGATTAAAGAAAAATCCTAATCACTTGAAATGTTTAAAACTTTTAAGGCTGAAGTTGAAAACCAACTTAGCCGTAAGATAAAGGTAGTGAGATCAGATAGATGGGGTGAGTATTATGGTCGACATACAGACATTGGTCAAGCTCCCGGTCCTTTCTTTAATTTTTGTAAAGAACACGGGATAGTGAACCAATTTACCATGCCGGGTACACCTCGGCAGAATGGTGTTGCCGAGAGAAGAAATAGAACCCTTATGGGCATGATAAGAAGTATGTTAGCAAACTCGAATTTGCCTAAATTTTTATGGACTGAGGCATTGAAGACGGCCGTTCTTATACTAAATAGGGTTCCTTCTAAATCTGTCCCAAAAACTCCTTATGAAATTTGGACAGGAAAGAAACCAAGCTTAGAGTATATGAAAGTATGGGGTTGTCCTGCCGAAGCTACACTTTATGATCCTTTGAAAAAGAAAATTGATATGAGGACAGTCAGTTGCTACTTCATATGATATCCCGAACGATCAAAGGGATATAGATTTTACTGCCCTTCACACGTTACTCGTATTGTGGAAAGTCGAATTGCTGATTTTATAGAGGACTTTAAGGTCAGTGGGAGCAGTGAAAGTGGAGTCTTTGATTTCCAAGAAGTGCAAAAGGAGGGGGGATGGGCTTTTCAAATTTATCTCCTATTACACCTCTTGTACATAACACTGCACCACCCCATGTTTCCGCTGAAATTAATGCTCCTAACGTCCCTAATAATGAAGGCACATCAAACTCACAAGAGCATAACCAAATCCCTAAACCAGTTAATGAACTTGTTGAACCTAAAAATCAGCTAAGGAGGTCCTCAAGGCCAAGAAGGCCCACTAACTTTGAATGTTATGTAACCTACCTTAATGAAGCTGATTTGGATTTAGGAAAGTATAACGATCCAACCTCTTATAATGAAGCCATTAGTAGTGATAAATCTTCTGAGTGGAATAAAGCTATGATTGATGAGCTTGATTCCATGAAAAAGAATGGCGTTTGGGAATTGGTTGAATTACCTAAGGGGGTAAAACCCGTAGGATGTAAATGGGTATTCAAAACCAAATTAGACCCAAATGGAAACGTCGAACGCTACAAAAGCACGTTTGGTTGATAAAGGCTATACTCAAAAGGAGGGAATTGATTATCAAGAAACCTTCTCACCTATCTCACGGAAGGATTCTTTGAGAATCGTTATGGCATTGGTAGCTCATTTTGATTTGGAGTTACATCAGATGGATGTCAAAACTGCTTTCCTTAATGGTGACTTACATGAAGATGTGTTTATGACTCAACCTGAAGGCTTTAAACCTAAAGGTCAGGAACACTTAGTCTGTAAGTTACAGAAATCCATATATGGGTTAAAACAGGCATCACGACAGTGGTATTTAAAATTTGATGAAATTATGAAAAAACAAGGCTTTATCAAGAATCAAGTGGATCAATGCACCTACCTCAAAATGAGTGGGAGCAACTTTGCTATACTTGTCCTTTATGTGGATGATATCCTTTTGGCGAGTAATAGTTTAGATTTGTTGCATGAGTCAAAGCGATTACTTTTGCAAAATTTTGACATGAAGGATCTCGGAGAAGCCTCTTACGTAATAGGCATCGAAATACACCGAGATCGTACTAATGGGATATTAGGTCTATCCCAGAAGGCTTATATTGATCGTGTTCTTACACGTTATAACATGCAACAATGCTCTCCATCAGTGGCTCCAGTAGTTAAGGGAGATGTTTTCGGCTCTTTTCAGTGTCCAAAAACAGAGGTTGAAAAGGAGCAAATGAGATTGATACCTTATGCTTCAGTAGTAGGAAGTTTGATGCATGCTCAAGTCTGTACTCGTCCCGATATTGCATATATTGCTGGAATGCTAGGCCGATATCAATCTAATCCCGGCCTAGATCATTGGAAAGTAGCAAAGAAAGTGTTGCGATATCTACAAGGAACGAAAGACTATAAATTGACATACAGAAGAACTGACAAATTGGAAGTAGTAGGCTATTCCGACTCTGACTTTGCTAAATGCAAAGATGATAAGAAATCGACTTCGGGGTACATCTTTATGCTTGCAGGCGGACCAATTTCATGGAAGAGTCATAAGCAACAGTTAACAACAACCTCAACGATGATGGCATAATATGTTGCAGTGTACAATGCAACGTGCCATGGGATGTTGTTAAGAAATCTCATCACTGGACTCAAAGTTGTTAACTCCATATCACGACCATTGAAGATTTACTGTGACAACTCAGCTGCTGTTAGTTTCTCGAACAGTAACAGTTCGAGCGGAGCTGGTTTATACCTCGATACAAAGTTTTTGTTCGTTCGAGAACGTGGAGAGGAAAATAATCTTTGTATCGAGCACATAAGCACTAAAGATATGCTAGCGGATCCGATGACTAAAGGTCTACCACCCAGAACTTTCCAAGATCTTATAATGAGAATGGGTTTTAGTAAAGACCTTGTATGAAAGCATACACTGTGTATGAACGATTATTATTTCCTTGAATGCTTTATTTTGTCTATACTAATATTTGTGCGCACCTTATGATTTATAGACAAACCTTATGTAAGGTAATTACTTACCCTAAGGATTTTATTTCAGCCATTTTGGTTTTATGATTAAGTGTTTTATATTGAGACTTTAGTATGACTGTTGGGGGTCTCGAATTGACTTCAATTCGAATGACTGTAACTCTCTGCTATGGTTTCAACATGAGACTTGATGAGTATTTTAAACTTGGCCAAAATTACTTAATACTCATCGTTAGTGATCACTCGGCCAAGTGGGAGAATGTTAGACTTCTATATAATTGTGGCCTTTATTGATCATCTAAATACAATCAACCATATGACATTAGTATCCTAAAGATTAATTATAAGTCATTATTTGATGGAAATAATGACATTAGGAGAATGTGTAGGGTTACCCTTTGAGTGTCCATAACATAAAGAATAAAAGGAGAATAAACTACACCAAATTATGACTCTCCATACTTTACTTTTCTCTAAATCTTGATCCATCCTAAGAGGACACTCTAAAGTGAAACTAAGAACATCTTGACGAGAATTATGGCTTCGTCATCATCCGCAAAGATAACCATTCCCACATGTAAGTGCCTATACTTTTATGCTCAAGTTTATGATTAAGGTTTTATGTTTTGGCTACATGTTTAATGATATAATCAACACGTGAAAGATGAAATTCACTATTAAACTCAAAATTTTAACATGAGATTAAACCGGCAGGCCGGTATGAACCAGTATAACCAGATATATCAGCGATTCGAAGACTATATTAGAACTTATACCGGGCTCATTCGTACCGGGATAATAAATAGTAGCTGATTCAACCGGTAAAACTTACCGGTTCGAACCGGTATTTAAAACATTGATTTCCCTCTAACACTCAAACTTCACAATCAATAACAATCAATGGATGGGTTTCTTCAAAACAATGACAGAACCACAAACCCAACAAAAGCAGCTAGCTTTATCACTCTTAAAAACCCCTCAATCAATCAAATGCCCCAAACAACTCCGGTCCATCCATGTCATCCTTCTCCGAACAGCCCTTCACCGGAGCAGTTACGCCGTCGGAAACTTCATCACCGGTTGTGCAAATTTGGGCCTTATGAATTATGCACACCAACTGTTCGATCAAATGCCTGAACCAAACTCATTCGTCTGGAACACCCTAATTAGAGGATTCCAACAAAACCATGAACCCAGAAAGGTAATGGATTTTTATGATCGTATGCGGAATGAACGCGTTGGCCCGGATTGTTTTACGTACCCGTTTGTGATTCGGGCTTGTACTGAGTTGGCTGAGAATGTTAGAGGGAAATGTGTTCATGGGTTGTTGTTTAAAGTCGGGCTCGAGTTGGATATGTTCATCGGTACGAGTTTGATTGAGTTCTACGGTGGTTTTGGTGATGCGAATGCAGCGCGCCGTGTGTTTGATGAATTGCCGGTGAAAGATAAGGTTGCTTGGACTGTTTTGTTGTCTTCGTGTGTCGATAAATGCAGTGACTTGGAGGCTGCGCGTAAAGTGTTTGATGAAATGCCTGGTAAAGATCTTGTGGTTTGGAATATTATGATATTTCAGTATGTTAAAGCCGGTGATGTTCGAAATGCGTACGAGCTTTTCACGTTAGCTCCTGTTAAGGATTTGTTGATGTACAATACGGTTTTAGGTGGATATGCTAGACATGGTGAAGTAGACATGATGATTAACTTTTTTCATGATATGCCAGCGAAAGATTTGGTATCTTGGAACACTGTCATCGGTGGGCTAGTTCGGGACAACCGAATCAAAGAAGCTATGAACTGTTTCCAACAAATGTTGAGTGAAAACATAAGCCCGAATGAGATAACGTTGGTAAGCCTTTTGTCTGCGTGTGCTCAAGTTGGTGCTTTAGATACAGGGAGATGGTTGCATTCGTATATTGATAGGAACAATCGTGGGTTAAACGTTGTGGTTGCGACGGGTTTGGTGGATATGTATTCGAAATGTGGAGACTTGGAAAGTGCTGATTATGTGTTTAATAAGTTGCAAAACCCTGATGTTGTTGCTTGGAATGCTATGATTATGGGCTTCTCGATGAACGGGCAAAGTAAGAAGACTTTAAAGTTGTTCACGCGTATGAAATCGGGATCCGTCATGCCAAATGAAGTCACCATTCTTGGTGTTCTATGTGCATGTGTTCATGCGGGATTTGTGAACGAGGGTCGGGAACTGTTTAATAGCATGGTTAAAGATCTTGGTTTAGCACCTAAAGTCGAGCATTACGGTTGTATGGTTGATCTTCTCGGGCGGGCGGGTTTACTTGACGAAGCGTATGAGTTAATTCAAAGTATGCCGATGGAGCCTCACACAGGGGTCTGGGGTGCACTTCTCGGTGCATGCAAGCTTCACAAGAACGTTGAGTTAGCCGAAACGGCTATCAAACACTTGAATGAGCTTGAGCATGAAGATGGGGGTTATCTTACTATGATGTCCAACATATATGCAAATGCGGGAAGGTGGGATGACGTGGCGAGAACACGACAATTGATGAGAACAAAAGGGGTTGATAAGTTGCGTGGGTGTAGTTCGATCGAGGTTAATGGCGAGATCCATGAGTTTGGAGCTGAGGATAAGGTTCATCCAAGATTGAAGGAGATTCATGAGATGATCGATGAGATTTTGAGTCGTTTAAGGTTAGCGGGACATGTTACAAGCCGAAACGAGGTGTTTTTTGACGTTGAAGATGAAGAGAAAGACAAGGCTTTGTTGTATCATAGCGAGAAGATGGCGGTTGCTTTTGGTCTTATCGCTACTACTAAAGGAACCGTTATACGAGTAGTGAAGAATCTAAGGATTTGTGGCGATTGTCATGCTGTGATGAAGCTAGTTTCTGAGACTTTTGAAAGGGAAATTGTGATCAGAGACAGGAGCCGGTTTCATCATTTCAAGAACGGTCGTTGTTCGTGTGGAGATTACTGGTGAATTTTAGCACCAAAACCGGATACATAACCGACCCGATTGAGTGATTTTGAACCGTCTGGTTACCGGTTGAACCAGACCGGGTGTGATTCTACCGGATTTCATAATCTTTTATTTATTTACTACTTCATACTCCATAGTTATTATATTTAAAGCTTCATATTTTACTAATTGTACATCTAAATCAAGACATAAAACAGTTTCATATTTGGTTTCAATTTAATTATATATATGTACGCATATATGTGCATGTATGGCTTGAATTTTCAAATTATTTATGAAATCATCAAGTTTTTTAATCAAATATGGAAATCCGATTAGTCGACCAGTAAGGCGACCATTTCGATGAACGGTCAGGTTACGAAAACATTGCATTAAGACACAAAATGATAAAGAAAACAAAGTCCTGCTTATAATTATCAAAAAAGGTGGTTAGTTTAAATGTTCAATCCACCAACTAATGCACAATTATGAAGATCAAATGTTAAAAGTTCAATACTGGAAATACCAAAACTTCAGATTTTTGCTTTGCGCCTCATGTAACTGAACTAGAATACATTAAAAGTGGGCCAGGCTGTAAACAAGAGTCCAAGCCAGCTGAAAAAAAAAACACAAAAATTGTAAGAAATCAATTATTTTTATAACATACGCGCTGGCAAATAATGGAATTAGTTGATGTACCAGAAAGAGCGTGACCGAAGCAAAAAGACCCTCTTGCAGAAGAGGTCCATGACCACCGAATTCTTCTTCATCAACCTTGAGTATGATTGCGTAATAACCATAGATGATGCCAGAAGAAATAACCAGAAATCTGAAACCGAATTAAACATACCGATGAGATAAATAAAACACGATGCAAAACGAGTACGCAACACAGAAACAGTTAACTTACGTGACAAGCCAGATACCCCCGACCAAAGGAATTGCACCCCACAGTAAGCCGCATACAAGGGCCACTATTTGCCTGATCCAGTGAAGTACATCTCCTAATTGGTCCTGCAGTCAAACAAACAAACAAGATGCTCGTTAACTCAATCTATCATCATATTGGAATAACAAATAACCAGCCTTGTGACATCGCATAAGCTGATAATCCACTTTAATGTTACAGTGAATTTCTCTTGGGAATTTATATGGGTAGGGTCAACAGACGAGAGCTTTGTTGACCTCCGAAGTCAACTGAATACATTCTTACAAGGCTTGTAGCTTTCAACTTGACATTTGAAATCTACCAAATAAATCATCAACCAATTAAGAACCCTACAAAGTAAACCTAGAATCCTTCAATCTTAATGTCCCACGGCAACCATTTAAGGTTACCAGCTGGCATGTTTCGAAATACTGAGAAAACTATTGAACAATGGCAACAGTTCTCTAAGAACATTACAATCTTAAAGTACCATATTGACTTTTTAAGGTTACTATGCAGACACTAAATAACTATAGGATTTATAATTTGTTACCTAACTTTCACTTGTCTGCAATCTACCACTCCAAACAAAAACAAAATCAAAATCAAAGGTAATTACTAAATCTGTATTTTATTTAAAGAAGTATGAAACGTACTGGAGAGTGAATCTTTGGTCTGACAGACTCCGGGTAATTGGTAGTGCAATACACATGAGATCTAAATATGATTCTAGGTTCACGTAAGTCAGTATCACTTGGTCAAGCTCTATTAGGCTGCTAGATGTTTCCTCAACTTTACATAAGAACTCACTTCAAATTGAGATATCCCGGTCTACTTGTTCACTTTGACTAGAGTATACATGCAAAATTATTCAACAATACAACACAAACAAAAGATCTTGCAAAAATATCCCCAAAAGCCAAGGCAAAAGGGTCCTATGGATATCTTCTTCACTCCTAAAAGAAAAGGTGGTATACAATAAACCACTAATGAAACATATCTAAGGGGAAATACTTGTAGGGAGATGGCTAGATGGTCTACTTTTCAATGCAACTGGTTAAGCGGTTGGACAACTTGGGATGGAATATAGGCCCACCTAGCATGCATGAACTAAGGGTTAAGAAGGAGGTGCAGGACACCCAAACTAAGATGAACGAGCTCAAGAAAGAATGGTTGTTTCATTTTATTCGATGGATGGTGTGATGTCGCTGCTAAAAAGGGATATTATAACTTTTTGGTTATTCTCCAAATAGCTTCGTGTTTGTTAAGTCATTCGATGTGTCCGAATTAAAAAGAACGGCAACACATTGCATAAAATGCTTGATGAAATGGTGGAAGAAGTAGAACGGAGAGTGTACCGCAAATGGTAACAGATAATGCATAGAATTACCTTCAGGTGGGTAAGCGTGATAGTACTTAGTAATTATCAATTAGTATACTTGTATATTTTTTATGTTTTAGATCTTCCCTTTTCTTTTATATCTTTGTTTTTACCAGACATCTTTATAGAGACATGTTAGAAGCTAAAATACCGCATCTATATGCACAACACCATGTTGATCTTATGTTGGGAGACATTGAACAAGATAAGAAGGTTCACAAAATCATAGAAATTCGGTTAGACTAGAAGTGACTCAGTTTGCAATTCTATGAAGTTAATGCGGTAAAATTTCGGATATCGGTCAAGGACCAATATTTGAAATATAGGTTATCTCGGTGAGATATCGGTGGGACATCGGTAATTTTAATATAATGCAGAATTTATATATATAGCAATTTAACACCAATAATTCAGTGATATATCGGTTATATCGGTCAAATATCGGTCAATATCGCCGATAATATCGGTACCGATATTTTGACCAATCTTTGACAACGATATTTTACTAAGGGACCGATATAACCGATATATATCTCTGATATTAACTGCATAAACTTTGCATAATCATTCATCACTGTTCCACAAATGTACAAGCAAAAGAATAACTTGTGTAAGATGTTCACCTCTCCTAATTGGAATACTAGCAACTTAGTGGAGGAATCAGTAGGGAAGAAAGTATCATTCATTATTCTCCACTCCATGTCGTATTTTAGACAAATATTATAAATGTGGTGAAGTTGACAAACCACTTGTAAAAGTCCTTAGAATGGTTGATACTTGATAGAGATAAAAGGCCGTCCATGCGATATATCTTCGAATCTAAGGGTATGGCTAACGATAACATCGAGGCTAGTTTCTTACATATAGAGGAGCAAATGAGCAATATAAAAAAGCATTTGAGTATCAACTTCAAAGACCTTTGCATGAAACTCTACAAGTTTGAAATGTTTATTGACAATCAAGAATTAAGAGGTTATGACCAAGTTAATTTCTTGCATTCACAGATTAAGTATTTCATTAAAATGCCAAAACAACAAGTTACAAACAAATAGCAAGTAAAAGGGCAACAACTAGATTACATAGATAGGTCATTCTGGCAAGCGGCAGTGCCATGGCTAAAAGACAAAAAATCTAGCATATCATCAACTATACAAGATCACATGTTAAAAACACAACACTTATAACGTTGGTAAGGGATTGGTGGTCCACATCCAGCTTCTGCTCTGGATTTGTGAAACTATGCAATTTGAAACTTTGAGCTCTTAGTCTCACGTGTAATGCTAGTGCTATGGGTTAACCGACTAATATTTAAGAACCCTACAAAGTAAAAACCTGAAATCCTTTAAACTGCAGTACTGGTATAAATGTTTACCACTTTCATGGTAATTCAGGGTCTAATAAATCTAACCAAACAATCAACTAAACTTTTTCCAAGTTTACATACAATAATCTTTCACGACTGTAGAACGCCTAGAAACACTTGAGCATTTAACTTTATCAGCTAGCATGTTTTTCAAATGGTAATTGATATTCACCAAATTACATATGTTTTATTCCCCCATTTTACCCCCATTTTACGCGTTTTTGGCCGTAAAACCGAGAATCGGATACTTAATCGGGTTTATTTTTGTTTACAGGCCTAAAACAGCGTGCCAAACAAGAAGATGATGAAAACGAGGATTTTCCGGGCGAAACGGCTAAGCTGCGAAGATTCTGTGAAGAAAGATGTCTTTCAGCTATCGCATGCCCGTGCGATTATTGGCACTCCCGTGCGGATCCGACAACAGGGCTCAACCCGGCACTGCACAGCCAGTGCGATCAGGAGTGCAATGGATCTTCGGCAACGCACGACCGTGCGATTTGGGGAACGACCGTTCCTGGTCTGTGATCTCGGATGCACTGGAAGTGCGGTTGGTCGTGCCAACCCCATCTCGGAAATGCACGATCGTGCGACCCATGGAACGCCCGTGTCGATCTGAAGACCGGTCAAGATTTGCTTCAAAGATCTGTATGGATGATCACAAAGCAAAGCAAAACAGCAGGCGAGACAATCTAATTGCAACACAAACCATAACTAGATAATAATACTAATACTAAGCATCCATACATAAAACTAGAAAATAACAGGTAATGTCTGAAAAATAAAATACATAACCGCGGGTGTTTACAATAAGAACCAAAATGAACACCCAAAATAAACTACTAAAATACTACCACAACCACCAGCTCAGACCTCCACCACTACTCGTCATCGGCACCTCCACCTGTGCCAGATGGGCCCGCCCCGCCATAGTCACCTGTGTTCCAGAATGTGAACTGCGGGGCCTCGCCAAAGTAGTTGGGGAAGGCATTATGAAGACCCCCAAAGATGTATGAGAACCCGGCATGCACCTCTTGGCGTATGAAATCTGGATTCGCCCGCATCGCATCCTGCTTGGCTCTCAGCGGCTCTTGATTAACTCTCAGCTGCTCTTGATTGACCGCTGCTGCTCTTGGTTAATCTGCATCTGCTGAAATTGACTATAAAACTCAGGATATGACGAGAGGCCAATGCGGTACTGCTGGGGCTCCTGGTGCGGTGGTGGCTGTTGATGCTCCTCCTCGTGATCGGGCATAACCTCATCCTCATCATCCGCTGGCTCGGGTGGCAACGGGTCCCAGACCTCGTTGTCTAATCCTTTTAACCTATCTCCGTTGTCGGTCTCCGCGATTATCCCCATAGCCTTCAATGAACGGATATCCACATACGTACCTTCAGTAACCAAAGTTAGACCTTCTACCACTTCGTCTGTCATTATTCCCATGGCGTAGGCAATGTGCGTGACATATTGACCCCCATGGATTTGGCTGCTAGCGGTCCTGCCTGAACTGTGCACGAAATAATATGCCATACGTGCGGCGAGGTTAATGTGAACCCCCTCCACAAGCGCATATAGAAAGATGACATCAGGTGTGGGACAGTTTCCCAAACTGTCCAAGCGCCCTGCAATCGTATGGCTAAAAATGTGGTGCATGACCCTAAGCAGAGGGTCTCGCAGTCGCGATGCCTTGGCCACTCGAGGATCATATGGTGGGCCAACAGCAACGCGCATAGTTGTTAATAGCGACCATAGCGGTCGCTATAGCGCGCTTTATGGCGAATCGACCAAGTGTCGCTAAGTTGGTTATGGCGACGACTAGCGAGGTTAGCGACAAAAAATGCATAAATCTGGTTAAAAAAGCAGAAGGAAAACTGGCACACGCGGGCCCGGGGTTTTCGGAGCTGCATTCGTGTCCGCAGGACGTGCGGGCATGCACGAGTTCAATTAAATTCCAGTGCGGAAACTCATTTTTTGCACCCCCCCCCCCTGCGCGCGCGGGCCCGGGGTTTTCGGAGCTGCATTCGTGTCAGCAGGACGTGCGGGCATGCACGAGTTCAATTAAATTCCAGTGCGGAAACTCATTTTTTGCACCCCCCCGTGCGCGGGTAGGACTTGTGGTAAAACATGTCATAAAGCTACAATAGAGTAGTAAAGACTTTACCTTATAAACAACCACTAACTTTGTTCACACACCGATGTGGAACAAAGTCTTTACCACCTTTTGAGACTTTCATTCACACACCCAACATATAAGTCCTTTGCTGCTAACTATTAGTTTTTGTTAAATATACATGTAAAATAGCATATATACAAGGGCATTTTGATGTAATATACATATAAAAAATTTCAAAAATCTTTTTCTAGTGTAATCGCTATTTATAAAATAGCCGTCGCTATTCGCTACGTAGCCTAGCCATGCCTTGTCGCTATTTGTCGCTATTCGCTATCGACAACTATGGCAACGCGTGCCCAAAACTCAGCCCGCTCCTGCTCGCTGGGGAAGGTGTATTGATCAGTGAAGAACTCGGAGTTCATTTCGTCATCAGTGTAAAATACCAAGTCTTCTACCTAACCACCCGACCGTCCAGTTATGCCACTTACCGCCCAACCTGAAATTGATCCGTTTCTTATGTCGGAAGTCTGGGTTCCGGCTCGCTTTGGGTTTCTTGTAAGAGTATGTAGCGAAGAATTCCAAAGTGAGCTCCAGGTAGATGGGCCGGTCAATGTTGATCAGTCGAGAGAACGGAAGTGATAACATGTTTGCTAGCCCTTCGCTTTGTTTAAGCTACACCATTACATCCCAATCCAGCCTTCTCGGGATACCAATTTGGTCCCGTCTCTGCCAAAGTTCATTGAGTTTTGTAAGGCAGGGATGGTACCGCTGGTTGTTTTGGTCAAAGTGGAGGAAGGGTGGTCCATCTGCACGAGGAAATACTGTTAAACAAAGAGGAGTAGAAAAAATTTCATCCCAAACAGCCTAACAAACTATTATGAAGCTACTGTCAAACTGATCTGGGCAAATCGCACGGGCGTGCGACCAGGCGCACGGTCGTGCGTCACCGGGATCAGGGATGGTGGTCGGAACTTATCGGGAACGCACGGACGTGCGACCTGTTGCACCACCGGGCAACTCCGACACAACAGACATCGTGAACACACCGCAATTGCACGGACCGTGCCACCATGGAACGCCCGTGCGACTCGATTTCCTGCAGTTTTTCAACCCCCGAAACAGAACAGCAAAATTTCTTTGAAAATCAACAAATTTCTAGCGAACAGGGGTTAGGAAACAGAACCCGTTCGCTAGAAATTTGTTGATTTTCAAAGAAATTTTGCTGTTCTGTTTCGGGGGTTGAAAAACTGCAGGAAATCGAGTCGCACGGGCGTTCCATGGTGGCACGGTCCGTGCAATTGCGGTGTGTTCACGATGTCTGTTGTGTCGGAGTTGCCCGGTGGTGCAACAGGTCGCACGTCCGTGCGTTCCCCACATAAGAAGCGGATCAATTTCAGGTTGGGCGGTAATTGGCATAACTGGACGGTCGGGAGGTTAGGTAGAAGACTCGGTATTTACACTGATGACGAAATGAACTTCGAGTTCTTCACTGATCAATACACCTTCCCCAGCGAGCAGGAGCGGGCTGAGTTTTGGGCACGCGTTGCTGTTGACCCACCATATGATCCTCGAGTGGCCAAGGCATCGCGACTGCGAGACCCTCTACTTAGGGTCATGCACCACATTTTTAGCCATACGATTGCAGGGCGCATGGACAGTTTGGGAAACTGTCCCACACCTGATGTCATCTTTCTATATGCGCTTGCGGAGGGGGTTCACATTAACCTCGCCGCACTTATGGCAGATTATTTCGTGCACAGTTCAGGCAGGACCGCTAGCAGCCAAATCCATGGGGGTCAATATGTCACGCACCTTGCCTACGCCATGGGAATAATGACAGATGAAGTGGTAGAAGGTCTAACTTTGGTTACTGAAGGTACGTATGTGGATATCCGTTCATTGAAGGCTATGGGGATAATCGCGGAGACCGACAACGGAGATAGGTTAAAAGGATTAGACAACGAGGTCTGGTCCCCGTTGCCACCCGAGCCAGCAGATGATGAGGATGAGGTTATGCCCGATCACGAGGAGAAGGAGGAGCATCAACAGCCACCACACACACCACCGCACCAGGAGCCCCAGCAGTACCAGCATTGGCCTCCCGGCATCCCGTCATATCCTGAGTTTTATAGTCAATTTCAGCAGATGCAGATTAACCAAGAGCAGCAGCGGGTCAATCAAGAGCAGCTGAGAGTTAATCAAGAGCAGCTGAGAGCCAACCAGGATGCGATGCGGGCGAATCAAGATTTCATGCGCCAAGAGGTGCATGCCAGGTTCTCATACATCTTTGGGGGTCTTCATAATGCCTTCCCCAACTACTTTGGCGAGCCCCCGCAGTTCCCATTCGGGAACACAGGTGACTATGGCGGGGCGGGCCTATCTGGCACAGGTGGAGGTGCCGATGACGAGTAGTGGTGGAGGTCTGAGCAGGTGGTTGTGGTAGTATTTTAGTAGTTTATTTTGGGTGTTCATTTTGGTTCTTATTGTAAACACCCGCAGTTATGTATTTTATTTTTCAGACATTACCTGTTATTTTCTAGTTTTATGTATGGATGCTTAGTATTAGTATTATTATCTAGTTATGGTTTGTGTTGCAATTAGATTGTCTCGCCTGCTATTTTGTTTTGTTTTGCTTTGTGACATCCATACAGATCTGTAATCTCAACTGAGAAATCTAATGTAACTCAGTCACATGTTCACTAAGAGCATTGAAATCTTAAACTACCACAGTGAGTGACTATTAAGTTTACCATGCAGATATTGGATTGATAATTCGGTACCTAACCATCACCTATCTGTTACTCCTAACAAAATCAAAATCAAAGGTAATTACTAGTTACTAAAGCTGAAATCTTAATTAAAGAACTATAAACCCCTAATATAGAGTGGATATTTCATCAAATAAGTCTGTAACTCTGTTTCACTTAGGCTGCTCAATTTCACATAAAAATTAACCGAGAATTTACTTCGTTTTCAGATATTCCTATCTAACTTGTTCACTTTGACCAGATTATACACGCAACAACGCAACGGTAACAAAAGATCTAACCAAAACAGATACCTAACAGAAACTGAATTATACAAAAAGCAGACCTCGTCCCAGGAAGCTTCCAGATCAAGCAATCTAGCGAACGTTGGAGGAAGTCCTTAACCTTGAACCTACGTCTGAACGAACTCCTATCCTGGACCATGTCCACAAAAAAGGTGCAGCTCTAGCAAATTTTGCCTAATCTGCTCATCGCAAGTCAATATGGACTGACTTGCCTCTACAACTCCTCCCCTCCACATTGAAGGTTTCCACCGCTCTAACCGGTGTCATCGCCTCCCTCCTTTATCTTATCTGATATACTAGTCATTCCTAACATTTCGATAAACAACTAATGGATCCTTAAATTGGTACCTAACTTTCACTTATTTGTTACTCCTAACAAAATCAAAATCAAAATCAAAGGTAATTACTAATCACTGAACCTAACAAAATCAAAATTAGTAGCTCAATTTCACACAAGAATTCACATCAATTTAACATATTCCGAGTATACATACAAAATCATTCAACAATGCAACGTAAACAAAAGATCTAAGGAAAATAAGGATACCTTATCCCAAGAAGCTTCTGGATCAAGCAATTTGGCGAACGTTGACGGAGATAAGTGGCCGTTCTGATCTTGTTTATGTTGAGGATTCAACTTTGCAGATTTCTTGTCCTTCATACTTGATAAATCGATACGATTATCGACAATGAACAAGATGAATGATTGAAGATGGTGAGAGCAAATTAGGGTTTAGATGGAAGAAGAAGAAGGAGAAAGCAGTTGAGACAGAGTGTTGGTTGTTGGTGGTATCGAAGATGGATGATTAATTATTTATTATTAATTTAAAAGTAATCTAATATGTGATCCAGATTCCATAGTGATTATTAAAGTAATGAGTAAACTTCCGTTTTCCTCTATGTGGTTTAGTTACTTTAACGGTTTTGTCTCAAACCTTTAAAAATAGTCATTTTCTCCAATAGTTTGCTATGGTTTTTCCATTTTGTTCTTCGCCTCTTAACTCAGTTAAATCGTACAATTCTAGGTAGGGGTATTTTGGAAATTATCTAATAATCATTCAACTATTTATTTTAACACTAAAACTATAAAAAAACATATATAAATTTGTATATTTATTAATCCATAAACATGAACTTTGGAACAACATTTCAGATCTTCAAAATCATCGAATTAATTCTGCACTTGTCAACAAGATGAAATTCAAATACTTCAATATAATTCTCCTCAAATAATGTCACAAATCATCCACAATTAATTCCATCACCATTCACCCAAAACAAACTATTTCGTCGTTTGATTCTCAAGAATCGATTATCTTTGCTAACCTTGAAAACCCTAGTTTACAGATCTCAAAGCAGTGGTCGCCGATGTCGATTTGACTGCCGGAAAAGTATTGGCCTGTTATTTGCCTGGTAGCACCACCATTCTACCATCACCATCCTCCACTACTTAAACCATTCCGGTGTAACAGGTTCTTCGAGTTCTAAACCGTTCTCGGTCTTACCCGTTTCAGATATGCTTTCAGATCTTGCTAAAAACAAGAAAAAGTAGAAGGAAACGAGGGGCTCATCTGAACCCTAGAACAACGTCGCGATGTTCAGATCCGGTGAAGATGCAGCGTCTGATAACCAGATCTGGAGAAAAATAGATCGGGAGAAAAACATCAGTGATGTGTGGTGGCTGCTGGAGAGGCGGTGACAGATGGAAGGTGTGGTGGCGGTTGATGGTTGTGATGTTGGGTGTTGGTGAGGCGGTGGCTTACGGTGATGATATTGGGTGGTGGGTGAGGCGGTGGCTTATGGTGATGATGTCAGGTGGTGGGTGAATCAGTGATATCGGGTGGTGGCTGATAGTGGTGGAGGTTGGTGGAGGCAACCGGTGTTGGTGGTGAGAGAGAAAGTAACTCAAGCTTGATGAATATATCTGAATACATGTATATATGACATAATAAAAAAATAATTAAACTTTTAATTTTTAATATTAAAATAAATAAATAATTAAATGCTTATGTGTAAAATTACTTAAATACCCTACTAATTACAAGTAAAATTACTGAAATACCCCTACTTCTAACTGACCATTTTAACCGAGTTAGAGCCGGGGAGCAAACTGGCGACAAAATCGAAACATCAAGTAGTAAAATGGCTATTTTTAAAGGTTTGGGGCAAAACCGTTAAAGTGACCAAATCACAGGGAGCAAAACAGAAGTTTACTCTAAAGTAATAAAGGGATTGGAATTGAATCGATACAATAGAGTATGGTAATCTTATACATGAACGGGTCATGTTGCCATATTTGAAAATGTTGATGGATCATATATCAACTCGGGAACTATCGAGACTTGGTCTAGTGATATAAGGTGTTTATCTTCGTTAAAATTGGTGTCGGTTTTAGAAGATGAGAAATAAGTGGATTGTATAACTAGGTTTTGGTGGAGTGTGTTTGTCGTTAAAAATAAGAGATGTTTGGTTTGGGAGCTTTTGCTTAGGGAGTGGTTGGGATCCGACTTTAGATATAGATAGCGTTTGTTTCACAAATTTTTAATAAAAATAAAACATATTATTATATATATTAAATATCATCATGTTAACTACAATGAACTTTTGAAGTTTTTCTTTTTCACCTCAACTTTAATGGGTTTTGAGAATTAGCAATAATAGGGGCTGTTTGTTTACCTTATAATAAGGCTCTTAATGGTTCAGACATCTTACTGGTTCAACATTTAATGGTTCAGACTGTTTGTTTCACGAGCAGGTGTCTGAATGGTTCAGACATTTGCCTCTGAATGGTTAAGATTTATACAGAGTCTGAATGATTAAGACCTCTAATCTGAATTGGTCAGACATTTGCCTCTGAACGGTTAAGCATTATATAGGCTCTTAATGGTTCAGACCTCTTACTGATTCAGCACTTAATGGTTCAGATCTCTTACTAGTTCAGCACTTAACCATTCAGATATTGCCAAACAGCCCCTAAGTTGACATTTAAACAAAAGTAATTAGTTGTGATATTTTTGGATTGTTAGTGATGAATTTACTTTTGATATGCGTTGCGTAATATACTTTGATGCAACTATTTTATAGCATTCAATTATTTTACTTATGTTTAACACTGATAATAACTATTATTCAATTATTTATGGGAATCGTTAGTGATATTATGATGGTTTTCGATTGATATAAAATACACATTAATATCATTTTGAGCATATCATGACTTTGTTTTTTGCCTTTTATCTTTCAGTTGCTACCAAGTCCTAATATCATAATGAGCCAAACTAATACCAACTGAATTTCCACCACAACACGCGAAATGATTCTGCTAGTTAAGTTTTAAAAATAACTATAAAAAAACAACATAATATTAACATAACTATTTTTAACTAGGATTTCAAATTATAACTTATAAATAAGAAACATTTACATGCATATGGTAGTTGTACCGTTGGTTTTGGAAGTTAAAAAAAAAAAAAAAATTAGAATTTTCGTTTCTAACCCTGAAGTTTCAATCTTTGACACTTTAAATCTAAAGTTTCATTCTTTGGTAATTTAAACCCTTTGATTAGTCTGATTTTTCATTTATAATTCAAAAGTTTCTATCTTTTGCAATTTAACCCCTTTGATTTTTTTAAAGCCAAAACTTTTCATCATTTACAATTTAACCCTAACACTTTTTAACTTTAAACTTTGGTCCCTTATACTTTTCATCTTTCGTAAGTTTTACGTTTAATGTTTCGTTCTAAATTTTCCGAGTTAACGCGCTGCAACGTGCGTGTGGGGTTCAACGTTTTTTCATCTATTTTTTTTTCCGTTTGACAGGCCAGTCGCAGCGCGTCTATGTCACACCCCCAAAATCCACAAGCAGAGTATCACCGCAGGGAGCGTGACTGACCAGGATCCAGCCACCAATCATATTGAACGATATAATTAAATAAATAAAAGTCCAAACCAAACAATATAATTGATGTCAAAACAAATCAACAAAGTTTAAGTTTTCAGAGGAAGCATTAAGTTCAAAACCATAATAAAGTATAAAAGTTCATAAGTTTAACATGGAACTCAACAGTCCATGTCCCACAACGACCTCTTCCTCCTGTGCAAGCTCCATCTAAGCACCTAACGACCTGCAAGGTATATAATAACGAATCAACAACAAAGTTGAGCGAGTTCACAGTTGTGTAACACCCCGTGTTTCCACAAGTCAAAGTCAAGGTCAAAGTCAACGACCGGTTATACGGATTTGACTTATAGAAATTTCTTTATTTTATTTGTATTATGTGGAGTAAGTGTTGTTCATTACAAGCCATCGACGTGTTATTCAAACGACTTACGACTGTGAACTATAGGAAGTAACAATGCGATAAAGTTAATCAACTGACAATCAAGCTATGCTAATCAAATCGACACCGAATCGCAACTCGATCTATACTTGTTGGTTATTGTTATACTTGTGTGTGCCTTACGTGTTACTTGTGCATGTTTATTTATGTTGTGTTGTGGTAATCAATCGAAACGCAATCTAACTCGAAATGCAATCGAACTCAATCGACATCGAACTCGAATCGTAAACGAACTATGATAATTAGTGGAGAAGGGATAGTGCCCGATATGAACTAGTTGGGACTGAAAGTAATTTGACTAGAAACCCTATCGTGTCGAACCGCTCGCAATCGAAACGCCAAAAATCGTCGCGTCGAACATTCAAACCATGTGCCATCCGGCCGGATAGCCATCCGACCGGATAACCTCTTGTCCGCAGATCAGATGCCATCCGACCTGGGTGTCATCCGATCGGATAGTCATCCGGGCGGTGTGTCATCCGATCGGATAGCCCTTTCCTCTTTTGGAATCCTATAAATACCCATGTCATTGTCATCATTTCCATTTCTGGAAACCCTCTGTCCGAACTGTTCATGCTCCCCACCTTTTCTTCGATTTCTCTCGATCAAGGTAATATCTCGTCCTAAATCTTGTACTTTCTTGATCTACACGCACTCCTACACGTTTCTATCTTTTAAATCTTAACTTTTAACCGTGAAATCACTAGATTTCGGGTGTTCTAGGATGATGTCACCATGTGTTCTTCAAGAACTCCATGTTTTGGCCTCAATCCACCAAGAACAACTTAGATCTAACCGATTTCCACAAAGATCTTGTAAAGATCTCGACACAAGAGTGGTGAAAGGGGATGGAAAGATGGTTCTTAACTTTCTTTCAACTCTTTTGCACTCAATGTACTCAAAACCGATAGGATCCGACCCTGATCTAGTCTTCTACTCTAACGTAGTGTTGTACTAGCTCAAGATCCGGATTCTACCCACGAGACTACCGATTTCGGGTTAGTCAAGAACAACCGTCTCGAGCCGGTAACCGGCCGGACTAGGGTGATTCCTGGTCGGGTTGGTCATCTGGGTCGAACTAGGGGTTCTGTTGGCTAACACGTTGTCAAAGTGTCTCGACATAATGACAAACCATCAAAACGACCAAGTGTAGGACGAACGGAACAACCGTAACGGATTGCTGTCCGATCGGATAGGTCATCCGAACGGATTACCATCCGAACGGATCACACTTGGGTCCCACCTATAAAACAATCTTATCTAAAGTTTGAGTATCGAACGAATTGCGATCCGATCGGACGACCATCTGACTGGATTACTCTTCGGATCATGAGATACTAAGACTTTAAAGACTTAAACAATTTTCAACATGTTCATTACCAGAGTTGCCACCCGATCGGATGGACATCCGATCGAGTGACACCTTAGCTTAGAGCTTGCCTTCACTAAGTAATCTCACCACTAAGTTACCGTCCGACAGGACCACCGTCCGACCGGATGACCATCCGAACGGATTGTCATCCGCACGACCCACCATCCGATCGAACGACTTGATGGATAGAGATACTTCAATGCTTTCAAAATGCTACAACGAAAACTTCAAAAGTCAAGCCATCATACACAAACACATACTTCTTATAGGAAGAAACAATCCACTCAAATCGTCATCCGACCGGACCACTGTCCGACCGAATGACCACCCGAACGGATTGTTATCCGCACGGATTGCTGTCCGATCGGATTACCATCCGATCGAACCACCATCCGACCCATTTGCACTTTGCACCTTTTGACGCGTAAAACGTCACTTATCGTTATGCTATCGAATCTATTCAGGCTAACCTTACTCGCTAAGCGCTCCCTTCAATCCACTACCACTGTGAGTATACTCGATCCCGTTTTGCTTTACGCACTTTTGGGTGTTACATACGTTACGAATATTAAAACTACAACAATCACACTACTCAATACTATTTGAACGCTAACCGTTAATGCATGTTATACGTGGCTTATGAACGCTTGTTTGTTATGTTTACACATGGAATGCTATCTACCTGCCTTAGCAACGATAGTACTATAGTTTGGACTCAGCACCCATTCACACGGGGGTTGTTAAGGACCATTACTTGCATGGATTACGGTGGTAATCATGTATTGCGAACTGCCTCAGGCAGTCAACCCGCAGTCATTGGTATCGATGGATCTATGTCGATAACTAACGTGCTTCATTTCACTATGTGTACGTGCTGGTTATGCGTAAACGAATTCGAACTCTATATGCTATTATCAAACTTGTATGCTCACCTTTACATTTTATGTATTGACTTTATTTTAACGTATGTGACAGGTGCTTAGGATGCACACATGATAGGAAGTTGAAGCTAGAATAAAGCTTTAGAGCCCAACAAATAGTTGTCTGTAGTGGTCAAACTAAGGGTCTCTAGAAGCAGATAAACAATTGCTGTCTATTTAAATCTGAGTTGTCGGAACAGAATATTTGCCTGGATTTATGTCTGTAATAATTATTTTACTGTTTGAGATACGGTATGGGACGTATTAATTAAATTGAATAGTATTGATAATTGTTATGGAAACTTCTGGACAATCTGTTTCGCTCAGTGCCATGCCCCGATGTTTCCGCCATCGGTTGGGGTGTGATAGATTGGTATCAGAGCCATAACTATAGGGAATTAGGCAAGACTCGACCTAGTCCGGGTCGAAGTCTTAGATACCTAGACTATAGTTAAGAACCAACAGACCGACTCGAGTACATCCAGTAGGGATTACGTACGAGCTTATTCCTCACTAATCTCACTTATACCACACTATCACTGCACTCGAATTTTCAACTATAACAGGGCGATAAAGTCGAGATTAGGTGTGAAAACCACAAACTCCCGACTAAATTGCTTAATCGTTACTGCTCAGCGGGGGAAATTATACCAAATCAGGGGTGAAACCCATATTTTGATGAATAATCTCCTCTGTTTTATCAAAAACAGGGACGAAGTTGTTAAGCCAGGGGTGAAACCCTAACCTTGACGACTTGTTCCGCACATTTTACAAAAACTCTCACCAAGGTCTCGACGGACTCCAATGACCTGAAATCTTGATATGACTAACGGGATGTGTGCCAAATGCCCCAGAATCGAGGCAAAAGCACTGTTCTGAAGGTCAGCCATGAATGACAAGTCCTTGTGAATAGTCGAACCACCTTGGTTAGTCCAAGTCTATTAGCCGCAGACAATCTATCTCTCGGTTTTTATGAGTTTCAAGGCTGAGTCGCTACTGCCGACTCTGATGATTCGTCGATTTTATGTGAATCATGTGGTTTATGTTTATTTGTTAGCGTATTGGGGTATCATTGGATTCGATCTAACGCTTTTTGTTTCTGCTAATCACACAACACACTACACGACGTTAACAAATCGTTGAATTATGGGCGACTTTATACTACGATATACGCTAATGATAGGTCCCGGTTTTCGCTCCGAAACGATTGCGAACCGAACGTGTGACGTGTGGAATCCGTACACGAACGTGACCGAACACACGAGAACGTGATATAATCAGTGATTCTATTGACAGATCTGAGATCGTACAAAGCACCTGAATCACGATGTCACTATCTCTCTCTAGCTTCTCTCTCTAGATCTAAAATACCAAAAGTGTCAAAAGTTCTAAACCTAACACCTTAGGTTCCTATTTATAGGCCAAGGGATCTAGAACTCTGTTTTCTGACTGCCTCTAGTGATTAAATGCGTATGTGTTTCCTTGCTTCTGTGCCTTACTTGCTTAGGTGTTATGAGATTATGTGCTCTACGTACTTGTGTGTAAATCCGATTTTGTGCTCTACATGTTATGTGTTTACGTGAATCTGCGTGTTCCTGAGCTTTAGTAAGTAATAAACGTGTGAGGTGAGATTCGAATGTAATGTGTTGAGTCTTGTGACGATGTCTGTTGCAGACAATGTCGTCTGGATCCCGTCACGCACTTTCTCGACAAGAAAAGAGGGACAAACGCCTTGCTGCCATCATCGCAAAAAGTGTGGCAAAGGCCGTGAGTTATGTTTACGAGAATGCCAGCAAATCATCTGAGGAGTCGAGGACCGACGCTCCTAAAGCTGCCGCAAGGCCCTTCAGTTTCAAGCAATTCAAGTCGTGTGGGCCAAAAGAATTCACTGGTGAGGGAGGTCCGACTGCACTATTCCAATGGTTTGATTCCATTGAGGTCACTCTGCGACAGAGTGGTTGCCCTGATGACCTTCGAACTCTGAATGCTACCGGCGTTTTCCAGTCCCGTGCACTAGACTGGTGGACGGCCGAGAGGAACAAGCGAGGGAACGATGCAGCCTACGGTCTGTCGTGGGACGAGCTCAAGGAAGTTATGCTAGAGGAATTATGCCCTCCTCACGAACGTCAAAAGCTTGAAGATGAATTTTGGCACATACATCAGCATGAGGGTGACAACGCTGCTCTCACTGCTCGTTTCAAACAGCTCATCATCATCTGTCCCGATCAAGTCAAGACTCCGGAGATCACAATCAAGAAGTACATCCGAGCTTTGCCCGACTGCGTCGCAGATTTCGTGCAAGCGGCTAAGACTACGACGATCGAAGAAACTTACCTACTGGCCGCCGAAATCAACGACAAAAGGGTCAAGGCTGGTGTCTGGGATAAAACTTCAAAGCACCTGCATCAAGCTACCGCCACCACACCAACTGCTGAACCCACCTCATCGAGCAACAAGAGAAAGAACAAGAGAAGGAACAGCTCCAGCAACAAGAACTGTGTGATCACTGCTGCACCGATTCAAGCTGTACCAGCCCAACAGCGTCAAGTAGCGGCGCCTGTGGCTAATGCACCCCCTGCAAAGCGTGCATACACTGGGCCACACCCGCTCTGCCCTACTTGCACCTACCACCACCCAACTGCCATTGCTTGCCGTTTTTGTGCTCATTGCAATGTATACGACCACTTTACTGCTAATTGCCGTATTCGACAAGCTCCTGCTCATCAAGCTCTACTCACTGCCCCTCAGGGTCAACAAGCTCCTCCGGCACCTGCAGTCAAAGCCAGAGCCTGCTTCGCATGTGGCGACCCGAACCATTTCGCCAACATGTGCCCAAACAGGGTCGTGAAACAAGAGCCTCAGCAGCAACAGCAGCAACAACAACAGCAGCAACAACAACAGGCCGCACGCGCCAGAACTTTCAACCTCAACGTGCATCAAGCCCAGGCCGACAACAACATGGTCAATGGTACGTTCCTTGTGAATGGTATTTATGCTTCCTGTTTGTTTGATACTGGAGCCGATAATTGCTTTGTGTCATTCGAATTCGAGAAACTCCTTAGTCGTAAACGCTCCCAACTCTCCTCGACATTCGATGTTGAAGTCGCTACCGGAAGAACCGTCGCCGTCAATTCTGTTCTTCGTGATTGTACCCTTGAGCTCAACAATCACATCTTCCCAATCGACCTTATTCCGATGCAACTCGGAAGTTTTGACGTCATAGTAGGCATGGACTTTCTTCGAGAAAACCATGCTGAAGTTGTGTGCTTCGACAAGATGATTCGATTTTCGCTCGCGAATGGTGACTTATTGTGTGTATACGGTGATACTACTTCAAAGGGTCTCAAGCTTATGTCATGCGTGCAAGCTAGCAAGTATCTCCGCAAGGAATACAGGGCTTTCTTGGCTAACATTGTAGTAGCGGAGAAGGAAAAGAAAGAGAAGAAGGAAGTGAAAGACGTTCCTGGGTTCGAGAATTTCCCAATGTTTTTCCAGAGGATCTTCCCGGGCTACCGCCAAGTCGTGATATCGACTTTCGTATCGACCTCATTCCTGGAGCCAACCCTATTGCCAAAGCTCCCTACCGACTCGCGTCGTCCAAAATGTGCGAACTCTCAAACCAACTCCAGGAACTACTTGAGAAAGGCTTCATTCGCCCGAGCACCTCTCCTTGGGGCGCGCCAGTCCTTTTCGTCAAAAAGAAGGACGGGTCGTTCAAGATGTGCATCGACTATCGGGAATTGAATAAGTTAACTATCAAGAACCGCTATCCCCTACCTCGCATCGACGATTTGTTTGATCAACTACAAGGCGCTACGTGTTTCTCAAAGATCGATCTACGTTCAGGATATCACCAGCTACGTATTCAAGAGGAGGATGTACCCAAAACCGCGTTTCGCACTCGTTACGGCCACTACGAATTCGTTGTCATGCCTTTTGGTTTAACCAACGCACTAGCGGTTTTCATGGATCTGATGAATCGCATGTGTAAACCGTATCTCGACCGTTTCGTCATCGTATTTATCGATGATGTCTTGATCTATTCCAAGTCGAAATCCGAACACGCGCAGCATCTACGTTTGGTTCTCGAGTTACTCCAGGGGAACCAACTCTATGCCAAGTTCTCCAAGTGCGAATTCTGGTTGGAGGAAGTTCAGTTTCTGGGTCACATTGTTAATAGTCAAGGCATTCACGTCGATCCTGCGAAGATTGAAGCTGTCAAGAGCTGGGTTACGCTTAAGAACCCGTCTGAGATCCGCTCTTTTCTCGGACTAGCGGGCTATTATCGACGATTTATCGAGGGATTCTCAAAGATCGCTGTGCCGCTTACCTCTCTCACGCATAAGGACAAGCCTTTTGTTTGGAAAACCGAACAAGAGTCTGCCTTTCGAACCCTTAAGCGCATGCTTTGCAACGCTCCTGTTCTCACATTGCCCTATGGAAACAATGATTTCATTGTCTATTGTGATGCTTCCAACCTTGGTCTTGGTTGTGTTCTCATGCAACGGGACAAGGTCATAGCTTACGCATCTCATCAGCTCAAAGTCCACGAGAAGAACTATACAACCCATGATCTCGAGCTAGGCGCAGTTGTTTTTGCATTAAAGATTTGGCGACACTACCTGTATGGTACCAAGTGTACGATCTTCACCGATCATAGGAGCCTGCAACATATATTTAATCAGAAGGAACTCAATATGCGTCAACGCCGATGGGTAGAACTTCTCAACGATTACGACTGTGAGATCCGTTATCACCCAGGCAAGGCGAATGTTGTTGCCGACGCACTTACCAGACGGAGCTATCTGCTTAGCACTCGTAATGTTCAAGCCCAACACGATCTCGAAACCCTCATCCGCGACGCTCAACATGCATGCTTTAACGAACGCACCCTGAAGAAAGAAAGAATCTACCACGATGGAGCCCAGCTTGTGAGCAAATCGAACGGGATATTCCACTTTCTGGACCGAATTTGGATTCCCAAACGAACCGATTTACGACAGATCTTGATGGACGAAGCCCACAAATCCCGGTATTCTGTTCATCCCGGTGCCGATAAAATGTACCAGGACCTTCGTTACAAGTACTGGTGGCCGGGTATGAAAAGGGATATCGCTCACTACGTCGGAAAATGCCTAACTTGTGCTAGAGTCAAGGCTGAACATCAAAGACCGTCTGGCTTACTCGAACAACCTCCAATTCCCATGTGGAAGTGGGAAAGTATAGCTATGGACTTTATAACCAAGCTACCGCACACGTCATCAGGTCACGACAGCATTTGGGTTGTGGTCGACCGTTTGACTAAATCAGCTCACTTTTTACCGATACGAGAAGACTACAAGGTAGAACGATTAGCCCGAATCTACACCGACGAGATCATTTGTAATCATGGGACGCCTCGTGACATCATCTCTGATCGTGATGCTCGGTTTACCTCGCGACTGTGGGAAACGTTTCAAATGGCACTCGGTACATCGCTTAATCTAAGTACCACTTTCCACCCTCAAACCGACGGTCAGACTGAAAGAACGATTCGTACTCTTGAAGACATGATCCGTTCGTGCGTCTTAGACTTCGGTGGTAATTGAGATAAATACCTGCCGTTAGTCGAATTCTCGTATAACAACAGCTATCATTCTAGCATCCAAATGGCACCATTCGAGGCATTATACGGAAGAAGATGTCAATCGCCTATTGTGTGGCACGAGATCGGTCATTCGCAATTAACCGGTCCTGAGCTATTACAAGAAACGACAGACAAAATTTTCCAAATTCGAGACAACCTGGTGAGAGCTCGGAATCGACAGAAAAGTTACGCCGATAAGAAACGCAGGCCCCTTGAATTTGACGTTGTTGACTACGTACTCCTAAAGGTATCGCCTTGGAAGGGTGTGGTCTGATTCGGCAAGAAAGGAAAGCTCACGCCTCGATATGTTGGACCTTTTAAGATTCTGGAAAGGATCGGAAAAGTCACCTACAGACTCGAACTACCGGAGGAACTTAGTAATGTCCACCCGACTTTCCATGTGTCAAACCTCCGAAAGTGCCTAGCCGACCACGACTTACACGTTTCTCTCGATGATCTGCAAGTGAACGAAACATTACACTTCGTGGAATAGCCTGTCGAAATCATGGATCGCCAAACCAAGCAACTCAGACGCTCTCACATTCCTATCGTGAAAGTCCGATGGGAAGGCAAACGAGGCGCGGAGTTCACTTCGGAACTCGAAAGCGACATGAAGGCAAAGTACCCGCAGTTGTTCAAGGAGAAAGTCTAGAAAGAGAAAGTTCTCAAACATGGATCACGGCGTTGTACAACTTCCAGCCTAATTTCGGGACAAAATTCCCTAAACAAGGGGAGGCTGTAACACCTCGTGTTTCCACAAGTCAAAGTCAAGGTCAAAGTCAACGACCGGTTATACGGATTTGACTTATAGAAATTTCTTTATTTTATTTGTATTATGTGGAGTAAGTGTTGTTAATTACAATCCATCGACGTGTTATTCAAACGACTTACAACTGTGAACTATAGGAAGTAACAATGCGATAAAGTTAATCAACTGACAATCAAGCTATGCTAATCAAATCGACACCGAATCGCAACTCGATCTATACTTGTTGGTTATTGTTATACTTGTGTGTGCCTTACGTGTTACTTGTGCATGTTTATTTATGTTGTGTTGTGGTAATCAATCGAAACGCAATCGAACTCAATCGACATCGAACTCGAATCGTAAACGAACTATGATAATTACTGGAGAAGGGATAGTGCCCGATATGAACTAGTTGGGACTGAAAGTAATTTGACTAGAAACCCTATCGTGTCGAACCGCTCGAAATCGAAACGCCAAAAATCGTCGCGTCGAACATTCAAACCATGTGCCATCCGGCCGGATAGCCATCCGACCGGATAACCTCTTGTCCGCAGATCAGATGCCATCCGACCAGGGTGTCATCCGACCGGATAGTCATCCGGGCGGTGTGTCATCCGATCGGATAGCCCTTTCCTCTTTTGGAATCCTATAAATACCCTTGTCATTGTCATCATTTCCATTTCTGGAAACCCTCTGTCCGAACTGTTCGTGCTCCCCACCTTTTCTTCGATTTCTCTCGATCAAGGTAAGATCTCGTCCTAAATCTTGTACTTTTTTTATCTACACGCACTCCCACACGTTTCTATCTTTTAAATCTTAACTTTTAACCGTGAAATCACTAGATTTCGGGTGTTCTAGGATGATGTCACCATGTGTTCTTCAAGAACTCCATGTTTTGGCCTCAATCCACCAAGAACAACTTAGATCTAACCGATTTCCACAAAGATCTTGTAAAGATCTCGACACAAGAGTGGTGAAAGGGGATGGAAAGATGGTTCTTAACTTTCTTTCAACTCTTTTGCACTCAATGTACTCAAAACCGATAGGATCCGACCCTGATCTAGTCTTCTACTCTAACGTAGTGTTGTACTAGCTCAAGATCCGGATTCGACCCACGAGACTACCGATTTCGGGTTAGTCAAGAACAACCGTCTCGAGCCGGTAACCGGCCTGACTAGGGTGATTCCTGGTCGGGTTGGTCATCTGGGTCGAACTAGGGGTTCTGTTGGCTAACACGTTGTCAAAGTGTCTCGACATAATGACAAACCATCAAAACGACCAAGTGTAGGACGAACGGAACAACCGTAACAGATTGCTATCTGACCGGATTGCTGTCCGATCGGATAGGTCATCCGAACGGATTACCATCCGAACGGATCACACTTGGGTCCCACCTATAAAACAATCTTATCTAAAGTTTGAGTATCGAACGAATTGCAATCCGATCGGACGACCATCTGACTGGATTACTCTTCGGATCATGAGATACTAAGACTTTAAAGACTTAAACAATTTTCAACATGTTCATTACCAGAGTTGCCACCCGATCGGATGGACATCCGATCGAGTGACACCTTAGCTTAGGGCTTGCCTTCACTAAGTAATCTCACCACTAAGTTACCGTCCGATCGGACCACCGTCCGACCGGATGACCATCCGAACGGATTGTCATCCGCACGACCCACCATCCGATCGAACGACTTGATGGATAGAGATACTTCAATGCTTTCAAAATGCTACAACGAAAACTTCAAAAGTCAAGCCATCATACACAAACACATACTTCTTATAGGAAGAAACAATCCACTCGAATCGTCATCCGACTGGACCACTGTCCGACCGGATGACCACCCGAACGGATTGTTATCCGCACGGATTGTTGTCCGATCGGATTACCATCCGATCGAACCACCATCCGACCCATTTGCACTTTGCACCTTTTGACGCGTAAAACGTCACTTATCGTTATGCTATCGAATCTATTCAGGCTAACCTTACTCGCTAAGCGCTCCCTTCAATCCACTACCGCTGTGAGTATACTCGATCGCCTTTTGCTTTACGCACTTTTGGGTGTTACATACGTTACGAATATTCAAACTACAACAATCACACTACTCAATACTATTTGAACGCTAACCATTAATGCATGTTATACGTGGCTTATGAACGCTTGTTTGTTATGTTTACACATGGAATGTTGTCTACCTGCCTTAGCAACGATAGTACTATAGTTTGGACTCAGCACCCGTTCACACGGGGGTTGTTAAGGACCATTACTTGCATGGATTATGGTGATAATCATGTATTGCGAACTGCCTCAGGCAGTCAACCCGCAGTCATTGGTATCGATGGATCTATGTCGATAACTAACGTGCTTCATTTCACTATGTGTACGTGCTGGTTATGCGTAAACGAATTCGAACTCTATATGTTATTATCAAACTTGTATGCTCACCTTTACATTTTATGTATTGACTTTATTTTAACGTATGTGACACGTGCATAGGATGCACACATGATAGGAAGTTGAAGCTAGAATAAAGCTTTAGAGCCCAACAAATAGTTGTCTGTAGTGGTCAAACTAAGGGTCTCTAGAAGCAGATAAACAATTGCTGTCTATTTAAATCTGAGCTGTCGGAACAGAATATTTGCCTGGATTTATGTCTGTAATAATTATTTTACTGTTTGAGATACGGTATGGGATGTATTAATTAAATTGAATAGTATTGATAATTGTTATGGAAACTTCTGGACAATCTGTTTCGCTCAGTGCCATGCCCCGATGTTTCCGCCATCGGTTGGGGTGTGACAAGTTGGTTTTCCATTTTAACGTTGTTCCAAAAACCATAGTTATGTTTCGAAAACCATGAGTTAACCTGTTCCTTGTTTCCCAAACCATACTCAGTTGGGGCTTCCCCATGTATCCCACTAGACCCGTTACCATATCGACTACTGACTGTAGTTATGTTTATGTGCCCTGCGTCAATGTCTATCATCATTGACTAGTGCCCAAGTCCATTAGTCCACCCCCGTCCTCTGCGGCACGGTGTGAGGCTTGTCAAACCTAATAGCGCTATTTAACTAATGACCCGTTCGCCATTGGCCCGGCGATTAAGTCGATATAAAATGAGGGACTTAATGATAGAGTTTTGTCTAGTGTAATTCAATGTTGTCACCATTCACATAAGAGGGTGGGAGTACGTGTCCTACCCAAGGAAAACACGCAGGTTTCAATGTTGTCACCCTTCACCTAAGAGGGTGAGAGTACGTATTCTACCCAAGGAGAATACGCATGTTTCCTTATTAAACGTTAACCCATTCCCAAACCACCGGGAATCCCATGCCTTGTAAAAAGTGTGAACTCATCTTTGGTTGCTCAGTTTGACTCTTAAAAATAGCTAACAGTCAAGGTCGGTCAATCACGTCCTAGTACGATTACCAGTTAGTCCATTAGTGGTTTCAAATAGGGCACAAAGTTCCTACACGTATCTAGCACGTAGCACATTTTATCATACAATGCTAATTATCATGCATGCAATTATCACGACATAGGTTAGCGACAACACAAGTGTCACAAAAGGTTCAAAATACCCTTCAATAAAATTCAGCAATATAGTGCATTTTCGGACAGTTTTCGGAGTGTTATCCAGAATAGTTTGTGTACAGAAAAATTCTCAAAATTTTACAGAATGTTTTAAACGATCCAAATATTATTGTGTAAAAATATCGGGATCCAATTCGTTACCAATTTATAAAAATCATTTACCGGGCTGCAATCAGATTCGTCACTTTCTGACTGCAGTCCACGGAAAAATTCATTTAAAATTCATCGTAAGTCCGATTACAACGACACCCGTGGCCATCTACTGTACGAATTTCATGACCTAACTCTATCCAGATTTCAAGTTATGACGAAAAACATAACACACATTTTCTGCAGAAAAAACGCAGATTTTGCTGCTGTACAAAACGGACTTTTAAAAATAGCAAACGACCTCAAAAAAATATGATTCCAGTGCCATTTGAAGCGTTTTTCGAAATAACACGTTATAGACTCAAGAAAATCCAGATTTCGTTAAATTATGACCCCGTTACAGCCAACTGAAGTTGGCTGTAACTTCCTGGACAGAAGTTGTTTTCGTTCCCTGAACCCGCGACCGATTAACTAATGCATCCAAAGACCCATAACTTTTATTCACAGCAGGTTACGAGTCATTTATGTCATATTTAGTGTACAATATCATCAAGGATCATCAAACATGTCAACCCTAAGCAAGGCTATACGTGTCCATACATAAATAAACCATAACACCAATCCTCATATACGTTTATCGTGATTTCTAGTCTACCAATTAATATCATAACATCAAGTTCATCAACGACAATCACCAATGCAGCCATGTATCCACAGAACTTAAAACCAAAACGTAACAATACTAACCGAAAGAAGATGCGAGAGAGAGTGTTCGAGCGAGAGGGAGAGTGCACCGAGAGGTAGAGAGGTCGCGATTGGTAGGGGATCCTTGTTGCAGCCGTGGATCACCAAGGGGAAGGAGAGGGTAGGGTTTTGTATTGGTATGCTATAATATGATCATGCATATATACGTAGCCTTTAATAGATTAGAGTTGGGGCCGGTTGGGGTTTCCTAGCTTGGGTCGAAACCAAAGGGACTTGGGCTGCAAAACAATTAATGAGGGTGTTTGGGCTGCACATGCAATTGGCTGCATGTGGCCGTGAATCTTGGAACAAGATATATGGCAATATCACGATTGTAGTTGCATTCAATTAATAGTTTTTTTTTTCACCATACATACATACATGCATATTATTATTATTATTTATTTATTTTACACATAATCCACTAATTATAAACTTAAAATTTGTCAACTCAACTAATAACAAGGGTAATAATGAAGTTATGGTTCGTGCCTTAAGAGTTTCAAGTTACGCGAGTAGGTCGATTCGACAAGCGGAACATGTGTTTCGATTCAACGGTTCGAGTCGGTCCAAAAGAATAAGGATTCGGTTTCTAATTTGTCGCTTGCATAATATAAACTTATAATACAATTTAGTTAAGTATAATTAACTTGTCAATTAAAATAAGTACAAGACTCGATTTATAAATACGAAAACGAACGGTTCTAACCTCGAAATCACGGGTTGTCACAGTCTATTCCCCCCCGTTTAATACACACACGTTCGCGGTCTTGTAAGAAAATTTGACTTTTATCTTATATAATATATAACAAACGAATCTCCGTCGCATTGCGGCGGGTGGTAATTCTAGTTAGATTTATTCCTTAAATATAATATCACCCTTTAACTAGGATTTTAAATTAGATTTCTTTCTTAAACATAATATCACCCCAAATGTTATTTTATTACTTTACTATAAATAAGCAACAAATTTAGGCATAAGTGGTTCTACCATGTGCTTTGGGAATTTTTTTTTTAAACTTGATTTTTTTACTTTTAACCCAAAAGGTTTTTGCCTTTTGCAATTTTAACCTTACATAATTTTTTTTTTAACTTTTACCCAAAATTTTTCATTATTTGCAATTTAACTTCCCAACTTTTGTCACTTATGTTTTTCATCTTTTGCAAATTTTCGTTTTACGTATAGTTCTAAATTTTGCAAGTTAACACGGCGCAACATGCATGTGTTGTTCAACGTTTTTACCTCTATTTTTTAATGTTTGACAGGTTCATCCCAACACGCAGATCCTAGGTTGAGTCAGTGTTGGTGGTCGATGACGGTTGTGTGACATTAGTACTATTTGACACCGTTTTACGCCCCGCCGCAACGCGGGGTGTGCTTTGTGGGGTTTTCAAATAAAAAATGGTTATGCATATGGTTGTTGTAACCTTGGCTTTGGGGGTTTTCAAAGAAAAAATGTTTTTTTTTTATTTTTCATCCAAAAGTGTTTCATAAATTAATTTTAACCCAAAACTATTTGTTTTTTTTTACTTTTAACCCAAAACTTTTTATCTTTTGCAATCTATCCTCACAGTTTTTTTTACTTTCAACTTTGGTCCTTTATAATTTTCATTTTCCGCATTTTTTTTTTCGCTTTATGCTTGGTTCTAATTTTTGTGACTTAACACATCGCAACGTGCGTCTTTGGTTTAACGTTTTTACGTTTCATTCTAAATTTTGCGAGTTAACACGACGCGTGGTGCGTGTATGGGTGAACGTTTTTACGTCGTCTATTTTTTTTTCCCGTTTGATAGGTTTAACATAACGTGCGGGTCCTAAATCGACTTAGTTATAACTAAAGAATCCCCGCCGCATTGCGGCGAATCGCAATTCTAGTTTTTAATAAAGTAACAAAAAAAGTGAAGAAAAAAAACAAAAACCATCACCATCGCCTTTTAAATAAATCTGTGACTATCATACAAGCGTTTTAACTCACTTCCCCTCTTTTTCCACCGTCACCACCATAAACCATCACCATAAGGCCGGAGGGTATGTAAGGCGTCACCCTTGCCATCTCATCACCGATAGCGCCCCCGGGGCGCCACCACCCGTACCGAGGCAGTTAAACCGGGGCGCCATGGATGTGTCGCTAGCATGGTAACGAGCAATAATTAGCATTTTCGAGGGGTGTTTGGTCAAATGTTACCGTTCAACGGTAACCAACATTTCAAAAAAATTAATTTCAAATTCTATAAATTACACTTATAAATACCCCTCTTTTTTCCATAATTTTCATCCCATCTACCTCAATCTTTATACAAAATCTCTACACTTTTTTTATATAATCACACAATGTTTCCCAATAACCAAAACCTGTGGGATCCGACTAATCCGTTTTGGCAAAGTGCGCCAAACAACAAGCAAGAAGACCGTCATCGAAGAGACCCGCGTACGGGTGAGCTTGGATATTATCCGATGCCACCTAGCACCCTAACTTTTCCTCATCCGACCACTCCACCGATTCCCGGTTTTTACGGATATTATTCCCAACCTCCATTTTTCCCCAAACCCAAAACACAACCCAAACCCAAACCGCATCCGTACCCGAAACCCAAGCCCAACCCACTTCCTCAAAAACGAGAAGGCATCGAAAGAAGGATGAGACCAAAAAACGTGCTCCTAAGAAGGTCGAATTGTGGTCGCCTAAGGAAGAATTTGAGTTGGCTAAAGCATGGCTCGACGTATCGGAAGATATAATTGTTGGTAAATTTTATCTGCATAAAGCTATAGTTCTAACATCAATGATATATTCTAATTAATTTTAATCAAACTAAATTAGGTATATTTCTTTAAAATCTTACCAAATATACTGAATTCACCTTATGTAAATAATGTAATATTTGGTGGAATTTTGTCATTTTACAAATATTATATCTAAAATTGTTTTCAAACATAGGTACCCATAATATCGATACTTACCTTATAAACATTCATAGAATTGATAAGATTTGGATGTTTCCTGTTAAACACACAAATTAGACTATATAAATCCTATTACACTACCCATTCCTGCATCATTTTGCATTCCCGATAATTCGGATTCCAAAGCCTACGTTTTCATATTAAATCTTCTTAATGTTTTCTTAATAACTAATTAATACATTTAATATAGTATATGCACTCTTAAAAACATTTAGAAACATGATTGTATAGTTTTATTATATATATATATAGAGTAAAAAACTAAAAAATCTTAATTCGAATCAAATGATAAAATATGTAAGTAATTTAATAATAATAATTAAATACAATAAAAACGTCATGATACTTTCAATTTAAGGTGATGATTGTTTTTTTAGTTGGTCAAAAACGAATTCGTGGTTATTGGTTACGAAACTCTGGCAAGTAGAACTATTAAAGTAATAGGCTTTCAATTTATATTTCAAACTAGAAAAATATATTTCCTTCATTTACTTATCTTTTCGGTTTTTTCCTAATAGACATGATGAAATTTAGTAAAAAAATCAAGTGTTTTAGATGTTGATTGATCGCGAGGCCCCGTCATGTTCGGATATGAATGATTTTAATCTCCCAGCTCCATAAGAAGACTAGAGTCAAACGAGTGAAACAGGTGAACCACAAAAAGTTTTGAAATATATTATTATTTTTTTTTTTTTGCATATTTCTCATGATATGAAATTTATAGAGGTTAAAGTTGTATTATTGTTAATCAAATTGTTGCTATCTTTCTTAAAACATGTTCAAACTTCAAGATCGTTGAGTTAAGTTATCAGATCTTTTCTAAATGTTTACTTAATTCAAAATCATGTGATGTTTCAACTATTTTCATGTTGTTGGTTGGGTCGATTTGACAAAATCGTTTTAATACTGTTTTATCTTTATTTAATTTAAAAATTCTATTATTCAATGTCGTGTAAAAGTTTAATGAAATAATATGTTACATTTTAATAAAAGTACATGTTTATTAACTAATAAAATTAAACTACCCGGGAAGCAGTCCCGGGTGATAACCTAGTACTTTTATAAACATATACTTTTGTAAATATATTTTTATAATTAAACTTTTTATAGGAAACGACCAAGATATAAAGGCATTTTGGGGTCGTATACGTGAGAAATTTTTCGCCGCAATGGGTCGTGGCGAATATCGATCGGCCGACTCTTTTTCGGGAAAGTGGACCGCTATGAGGACAAAGGTTAGCAATTTCAACAATATACATACTAATCTCATCAACAATCATCAAAGAAAAAGTGGTTCGAGCGACGTGGACGTCATGACCCAAGCCCACACCGACTATAGATTGTATCATGGGCATCACTTTTCGATGGTAATTCGTGGGAGCTTCTTCGCAAATCTCCCAAGTGGCATCTTGTACCGCCGTTCGACCCAACCTGCCCTAGGTCAAAACGGTCCAAATCAATCTCCACTACCAAACCATCCAAGTCTGATGCTCGTAAAACAATTAATCTAAATGACGATTTTGATGAATTTGAAGAACCGCAAGAGCTGCCACGACCAAAGGGTAGGGATAAAAGTAAGGCAGCGGCACGAGGAAAGTCTTCTTCAACGCTATCGGATGGCCCGTCAAAGTTGAACGAGTTCGAGGCAAGTCTCAACAAAATAATCTCGATGAAGGAAAAAGAGCAAGAACTAAAAATGGAGAAACAAATCCAGAAAGACATGGATTCCTCGCGAAAGACTTTTCAAATCTAGCGGAGGAGGACCGAGTCATTTTGGAGGCTCGTAAGGCACACATTCGGGCGAAATATATGTAGTTTTTATTTTCTAATACCTTATTTTTAACTTTGCATTTTTTAGGACGTTGTAATGTTTTTTTTTAATGAAATCATGTTTTTTTTTCTAGTTATTAAAATTGGCTTTTTATTTAAAAAAAATATTTAAATAAAAAAATAATTAGGTAATGATGACGGGGGCTTTATCCTACACCCTACAAGCTAAGGGAAGGGGCCTTAAAGCCACCTGTCTGACGTGGATCTGACGTTGCGCTGACATGGCGTGATAAAGTCCCTAGGAGCTTTATCCCACACCCTCCAGCCTAGCCTAAGGGGGGTAGGGGCGTCCATCATTCATCACTCACTCACAACTTCCAATCAAGTTCTGTCATGTCATCAAACATTATTCCATCACTAGTGATAGATTTTAGTGGAAATGCCCATCACTTGTGATGGAATTCTATCACTCGCAACGTATTTTTTGTGTTTTTAAATTAAATTAACAATAAAAACACTTAAATTATAAATTATAAATTTCATTTAAATAAAAAACAACATCACTAGTTTGCTTTGAATTATGTGTTTTTATTTTTATTTGATGAAGTTTACTTTTTTATTAAACATTTTTATTAGCCTAGCGCACAGTCCAATCCAGCCCATTAATATTTGTTTTAAGTGGTTAGGGTTCCATACACTTGTTTCTTTCTCCAACTGCAACTGCAACCAACCGCTGTCCTCCATCTCCCAGCCGCTGTCCTCCATCTCACAGGCTTCTTCCTTCAAACGGTAACTTACAACAACAGTCAACAAGCACAACGTTCAAAATTTTCAAAATTACAACGTGTGATAATTTTGACGCGTTATGAAATCAACGCGTGATAAAAACTAGCGACGGCGTGTTTTTTTTTCACGCGTGGTGGGGGTTCACCACGGGGTGCCCCGACCCCCCTAAGCCCACCTTCATTTCATAGAGGGAGAGAAAGACAATAAGAAGACATAGTTAGAAATTCGAGGAGCCCCAAAAACTCACAAGACAGGGGGAGGTGGCGTGGTATTCCTCGCTCCTCTGACCCTCCAACTTAATTCCCCAGATACCGTTTACAAAACCATAACACCTAAGTGGTTGAATAAAATTCTAGTAACATTGTGTGATTCAATAAAATGTGAATTTAGTATAATGCAAAGAGATTTTTTTTTTCTTCTAAAGAAAAAAGCTTATTTTCAAAAGTGTATAATGTGTCAAATTGTTAATTAAAGCACTTTTTAAAAAGATTTTTTTGTGTTTTATTTATTTATTCTACTTTTATTATTTTGCTAGTTATGGTGGAATAACTTAAAATAGTAAAAGAAAATAATTACATAGATAGTCATATTTAAAAAAGAAAAATATAAAAAAATATGGAAGAAGAGATATATGATAAAAAGAAAAAAAGTTGGAGTAAGAGAAATATTATTAATATAAGTGCAAAACTGGGCCGAGAGAATATAATTAATAAAATAAGTTTATTAAAAAAACTTTTTGTGCTTTGTTTATTTATTATTTTAACTAGGTTAGAACCCCGTGTAATACACGGGTTGAATAAATGTAATTTTATATGCCAAATAATAAAAAAATATATCTTTAAAAACCTTGTTTATTACACTGGTTGAATAAATGTAATTTTATATACCAAATAATAAAACAATATATCTTTAAAAATCTCGTTTATTACATGGGTTAAATAAATGTAATTTTATATATTAAATAATAAAAAAATTATATCTTTAAAAACCTCGTGTATTGTGTATTGTATGGGTTGAGTAAATTTAATTTTATATATTAAATAATGACAAAGTTACATTTTTAAGAACCTCATGTATTATATGAGTTGAGCACATATAATTTTTTATATCAATCAATAAAAAGTTATATCTTTAAAAACCATGTGTATTATAAAGCCTTTGGACTAAACTGACAAAATGACCCAAACAACAGGGACTAAAATAACATTTAACTCTTTACATTATATTTATTTATATTTAGTGTACACCCATTAGTTTTTTTTATTATATAGTATAGATATAGATTATTAAGTTAGTTACATAGTTAGTCCCTGTGGTTTGCACAAAGTAACATATTTAGATACTAATAGTTTAAAATCACATTCTAGGGTATTAACTTTTCATTTTGTAACATTTGGAGGTATTAATGTTATTTGTAGTTTTAAAATCACATTCTATTAGTACCTTAACTCTAGATTATTTATATTATAAAATTAAATTATATTTATGAAATAGTTTACAAAATTATATTAAAAGTTAACAAATATATCGTATATCACTAATCTAATATGCATATTAATATGATAAGTGTACTATATTAATTAATAAAGTGATAACGTAAAGAGATGCTATAAATATTATAAAAGGGAAAAAATAAAAGAAAAGCAAAAAGATTATAAGATTAAATTTTATATCTAGCGAAAAGTATATAAAAAATTAATATATTAATGTAATAGCAACCAAAACATTTATAGTTATCTTTTAATTAATATTAATTATAATTAAGTAGGAGATAGAGATGAGAAAACTAAAAAATATTTTTTTAAAAGATAACTAAAAAATAGATGGCTCCAATGAATGCCATGTGTCCATTCATTGGTTTCTTTTATTATATAGTATAGATAGACTAGGTTATAACCCCGTGTATTACACGGGTCGAATAAATAAATTTTATATACTAAATAACAAAACAATATATCTTTATAAACCTCTTTTATTGCACGGGTTGAATAAATATAATTTTATATATTAAATAATAAAAATTTATATCTATAAGAACCATATTTTACGGGTTGAATAAATATAATTTTACATACCAAATAAAAAAGTTATATCTTTAAACCCGCTTGTTTTACACGAGTTGAATGAATGTAATATTGTTTACCAAATAATAAAATAATACATCTTTAAGAAACCTCATTTATTACACGGGTTGAATAAATGTAATTTAATATACCAAATAATAAAAAAGTTATATCTTTAAAAATATGTGTATTACACGGGTTGAATAAATGTAATTTCCTTTACTAAATAATAAAAATTTAGAAAAAAAAAGACGTTGTGGGCTCAGATATTAAAAGATTCGTTTTTTTGGCTAAAAGGGTAAAAGTGATATAACCACAGGGGCCAAATCGTAATTTACTCTAATATCAAATTAGATAACTAAGTTTGAATTTGAAGTAAATAGATAAATATAAAAGTAATAATTAAACTAAATAAATATTTAGTATGATGATTATCTATAATTAATTAGAAGAGATTAAACTAAAATTATAATTATCCATAAGACATGGCCTAATATGATGACAAGTGTCCTCAAAGTGGTTTCTTTTATTATATGTATAGATTATGGTGGAATAACTTAAGATAGTAAAGGAAAATAATTACATAGAAACACGTATGAAATATAAACAACTAGTTGATTTTCCGTCTGCGCGTTGCGGCGGAGACCCAATGACTACAAAAGGCGTGTCAGCAACGGCAAGCTGATACCGAATATCAAAACATAAATAAAAATGACGTTATAAAGATAATCACTCCGTCCTAAAAAAGCGATTTTAAATAACCTAATATATAATAATAGGACCCACACGTCCTACACGTTGGAAATTCAGTTGTTTTCAGTTCAATTATTACGGTGCTAACACGTTAAAATACAGATGAGCTCGGTACCGGTAACGGCACCGAAAGTACCGATCCGGAAAATCATCGAAATTAGGTACCGGCACCGAAAATGCTCAGTACAATACGGTATGGTATTTGAAGGTAAAAATCAATAAATACAGGTATGGTGTTAGACCGATGTCGAACCAAAAGTAACGATTCTGAAAACGTCAAAAGGTGGGTACCAAATTGGTATAGAAAATGATTTGGTATAGTAAATTTGGTACCGACACGATACCGGTTTGATTATAGGATTTGATACGATTTGCTCATCAATATTCTAAATATCCAAGTTAATTTAAATGCTACAATTAATTAATTACAGAAAAAGACAAAAAAGAAAGCAAAATAAGTTGTGTATATGAAACCTCATTCAAACGAAATACAGTTTACTTACTGTGTGTATAAAAAGTAATCTAAACGGTGCAATTACTTGCATTGCTGCGTTGCTATAGGATTTGATGAGCTCGGTATCAATCGGTACCTAAAATACCGTTAGGGAAATCCCCAAAAGTGGGTACTGGTACGGAATATACCTGGTACGGTACGGTTCGGTACCGGTCGGTACTGGTACAACACCGGTATTAGAGGGTAAAAACCAGTAAATACCGAAACCGAACCGGTAACGAAAATACACCGGTTTAATAAATCGAGTACTGATACCGGTACACGATACCGTTTGCTCGTCAATTGACAATGTTATTGTTTATTCCATTGTAATGTAATTTTAATTAATTAATATATAGGTCATATGGAAGAAGAGAAATATAATAAAAAGAAAAAAGTAAAGTTGGATTAAGAGAAATATTAAAAAGTGCAAACATGGACCAAGAGAAATATATAAAACTAGCAGCTGAATAAAGAGAAATAAAAATAATAAAAAGAAAAAAGTAAAGTTGGATTAGACCATCCGTAATGGGTGTGGTTTTTTAAAAAAAAAAGCCACCAAAACGCCCGATCAAGCCCCCATGCTGTCCCCTGGGCGTGATTGGTCATTTTTTTTTGTTTTCGCGTGATTTAAATCACGCCTTGCCCCCCATTTGTTTGTCCAATCATCCTCCATCTTTCTATTCTTTATCCAATAAGATTTTTTGATGGTTTTTGTTTTATTTAATTATATTACATCTCATTTAACATAATGCCCCACATTCCAACTACACCCCTTTTGTAAAAACGCCCAATAATGTCTCATTGTTGACTGGGCTGCCACATGGCGCAAAACGCCCTAGGGTGGGACATTATTCACCCCAACGACTACGCATGGTCTAAGAGAAATATTTAAAAGTGCAAACATGGACCAAGAGAAATATATAAAACTGAGCAGCTAGATAAAGAGAAATAAAAAAAAGGTGGATGGCGAAAGATGTAAAAATATAATATAATGAAAGAAAATAAATAAATAAGTAAAAAAAAACATTATAGGCACTTATGAATAGTCTAGTGGTGTTGATGAAGTAGATAAGATTTAGGATAGCAGGAGGTCATAGGTTCAATCTCAATGTGCAAGTTTATTCATTTACAAAAGAATAAACTGTCATTTTGGTCCCTGTGGTTTGGTCAGTTTTGTCATTTTAGTTCAAATCTCAAACTTTTTAAATCTGGGTCCCTGTGGTTTGCATTTTGTTGCCATTTTAGTCCAAATCTCAAAAAGTCTCATTTTTTACTGTTCCAACATGCATTTTTTGTCTTTTTGTGCAGGGGTACTTTTGTCCAATTACTTTTCATTAAAACATTTTCTTAATTAAAAACCCAAATAAATACCCTCTTTATTAATACTGTGTTCCCTATTTTTCTCTCTCTCTCCACCTCTTTCTCTCTTTCTACACCATTTCCTAAACAAGTGTCTTAAACAACTACCATTAATTAGGTCTGGCAGAATTAGGGGATAATACACCACCATAACTCCACTCAAGCACACAATCACCACAAATCCTTTCAAATCCACACGATTCATTCACAAATCAAACCGTTAAATCTCAAATTCACACCTCACAAAACCTAGATCTACAACCAAATCACTGTAATTTCACTATTTCATGAACCGATGACGTCATCAGGTAGATAATACGACGTCGTTACAGGCGGTGGTGTAAAATTAACGTCAGTCATCCCGTCGGTGCATCCGGTTGAAGCGGCGCCGTTGCCTCCGGCCGACGGACGCCCCGTTCTGCCGCCGCGAGTGAGGATGAAGGTTATTCAAGGTATGCCGGGGACGATCGGCGGTTTAAGCTTGCGGTTTTGTCAGTTTGCTTACGCCGTCGTTTCGCTTGCGGTTATGGCGTCAACTAGTGATTTTCCGTCAGTTACTGCCTTCTGGTAATTTTGTTCAACAGGTTTTGAAGATCTTATTGTTTTAATTTGTTTTTTTTTGTATATATTTATTTATAAGTTTGTTAGTTGATGATGTAAATATGTAATAGGTGTTGAAGTAGAATTATGTTGCCGACTGTTTAAGTTAGTGAGTTTTGTTAATTGTATTGATCTGTTTTGAGATTTGTTAGTTGGAGATGTGATTGATGTTGAAGTAGGATTGTGTTGTTAATTGTTTTCGGAAGAGATGAAGTTGATTTATTTGGGTTTTTTAATTAAGAAAATGTTTTAATGAAAAGTAATTGGACAAAACTACCCCTGCACAAAAAGACAAAAAAGACACGTTGGAACAGTAAAAAATGAGACTTTTTGAGATTTGGACTAAAATGGCAACAAAATACAAACCACAGGGACCCAGATTTAAAAAGTTTGAGATTTGGACTAAAATGGCAAAACTGGCCAAACCACAGGGACCAAAATGGCAGTTTACTCTTTACAAAAAGAAAATTTTAAATTGAAAAGAATGTTGACATTAATATGTGTTAGTTAGAGAAGTGAATGAACAGTAGTCTGGGTTATCATGGTCATTTGCTTAGAGCATTCACATCCAACTCACTAAAATCTGTGAGTGGAGTTTTTATAATATAAAGAGTATAAAAAGTGATTGTGAGTGGAGGAGAGAGAAAATGTTACTGTTAATCTGTATATTTGAGGGGACATTGTTCACCTACCCCCCTATAATTTTTTAATATATTTTGAAAGTGATTATGAGTTGATGAGAGAGAAAAGGTAGTGATAAATGTATAAAATAATATTATTTAATTGAAAAGGAGAGAGAAGATGTAGTGTTTTTTAGTGTAATTTAGGGTGAAAATTTGATGGAATGGATGTGAATGCTCTTAGTGTTCTGAGGTATTTTGATAATATCAAGCCACATGAATAGGGGTAGATGCGTGGCTTGCTGCTTTCCACGTGTTTTGTCATCGTAGTTTCATCTACACCTGTCGTTCTAACAAAAAGAGACAGAGAGTGATGTAGGAGAGCAAGAGATAAAGAGAGGGATCCGGCATCCGGGGCCGGCCAGTCACCGCCCCCGCGCCTCCCAGCGTGTGCTCGCCTCCCACCCGCATACCCGAAGGTGTAGAAACTGTTGGTGGTGTCGGTTTAGTCAACTAAATGTCTGAGTGATGGAGGCTCTTAGTTTATGTGAAGAATCGAGGGTTCAGAGGTAGTAGTAGGGTACCGCCATGAACCATGGTGACAACGGTGATGGTGTGGAGGCTGGAAGTCGAAATAGAGACGGCAGGGGTTTCACAAGGATGCCAACGGCGAATCGGGTTGCCATACGTTTATTGTTGTTGGTTATCGCTACAGGTTTGCTTCTTCGATCTCTGATTTTTAAGGAAGAAAACTGGCTTAGGGTTTATTGATTGATGTGCTTAGTTGACAGATAAAAGTTGCGATGATGAACCTGTAGATGAAAAGGGTGATAATGGAAGAAGAAATAAGTGGGTGGCCATATGCAATCACTGATCCCCTTCTCGGCTTCTTATTTAGCCAGGTGTTTGGTTTGATGAATATTGTTTGATAAATGTTGGATTTTTGTATTTGATTTGATGCCTTCTATGTGTTTGATGATAAGCAATATGTATGTTTTTTTCTGATTTCGAGTCCATGGTTGTTACCTAAATATCTTTAATTATCATATTTGTGGGATCCCTATTTTGGCCAAGAGAAGAAGTCGAGGAATAAATCGACAAGGAATTGATTATATTCAAGATTGTGTTGAATTGATTATGCTACTGTTGTTTGGGTTTGATCAAGGCTCAATCTAGTTACTGAGTATAAGTTATACAGTGGTTGAGTATAAGTTAATATATTAATTTGAATACCATGGTAACAGGGTTGTTCCTATGGGGATATCCTGTTAAGTGGTATGTTATACAACTTAAAGGATGGATGATTACATACGTGGAATCTGAATCGTTTAGGTTTTTCGTAGTGGATGATGGAAATTGGAGTGCGTAGATGGAGCGTATTGACTATTGAGATCTGTTTAGGTGATGCTGATGAACTGTGTGTTGGTGTTAGTGTTTGCTTCTGCTAAGTGAAATGGTTGAAGATGTGTCGGTAGTTGCAGGTTAAGGCGATGAAGATGAATCGAAAACACCAACGTATTTTATGAAACTGGTGAAGAGTTTGTTTCAAACAGATGGATCTGGTTCATCAAATTGTGATTTAGTATTCTAATTTAGTTATTTAGTGACATTTTGTTTAGATTTATGGAGTATTAGGTGTGTGGATTGATATATAAGAAAAGATAGATTAAAATAAAATGTATAATCTCTAGTATATTTTAAAAAAGTTCAGTTGTAAATTGTAATATATATAAAATCGCAATATTTCATATTTTTATTAATACTTAATTTTTCTGATTGGCATTCTGTGATTATGTGAAAATTTAAATTACAAACTTTTAACCTAGAATTGTATGTTTCTTCATATCTGCTAAACAGCATGAATGAGTTGTCTGAAGCTCTTCAGAATCTCAATCTCTATCCTGTTAATGTGGAAGTTTCTAGAGACTTTACCGGGTATTGTGCTGACATAGAGGAACCTATGGAATTTCAAACCCAACCTCCAGAGAAACCTAAGCCAAAGAAGAGAAGAAGAACTGTGGGTTGGAGGCGTGTGCGCAGGAGGAAACCAGCAACACGGAAAGTAATAAAGACGGAGGATCTAAAAGGTAAAGGCAAGGAAATAGAGATTGGGGAAAGTTCCAGGCAGGACCAGGAAATGCCACCTTGGGAAGAGTTGGATCATAACCTAGCACTTAGTGACCTCATCGGACCTGCCGGTGAAAATCTTTTTAATTACCCAGCGGAAGCACAACTTCCAGTTGACCTAGAGCCTGAAATCCTAGATCCTATTATCCACTCCCAACCGCTACCAGCAGAATTAGAAGAATGATGGACCACCGACTGGCAGTTTCAAAATCTCCTAAACAACCCTAATACCTTTTTCCCTCAATTTGACCCTGAACCTCCACTGAACCCACCTATGAGCGCAGAAAACTTGGCGGAACTCCGTCATTATGGCGAAGAGCTGATTGATGCAGGGAACCGAATTAGGGAAGTAGGGGAAAGGATATCTTGGAAATACGACGAAAGGGAACTTCATTTCTAAGACGCCAGCTGACGGGGATCGGGTGACCGTGGTTATGTGGTTATAGGAATGTGTGTTTAATAATAATAATATAATCATAAAAATATAAGTATGTGTAATAACTTAAAAATAAAAAAAAATTGTAAGATAACCAGTTTGTACGGATGCCTATTATATATATAAAATATCGAAAGTCGAAAAATCGACAATTTTGGCTATATTTGTTAACATGATTATGTGCAATTATTTTGTTATGTTTGGTTATTAATTATTTTATACTAATTACTTATATAAATTAATTACCAGATGGCACACGCTGGTAATGAACCCCATAATGAAGTTAATCAATCTGAGCATAACAATGAGGATCAATTTCTGAATAGGCAAGATATCGAGAATATCGTTGCTCAGGGAATAGCCAATGCTATTCCAGCAATACTTGCTACTGCTCTAAATCCAGTTGAACCTCAACAAATTATTCCTAGCAAACGCACACAAGGTGACAATTTCAGTAATAGTGTAAACGGAGGCGGTAACCATACTAATAACAACAACGATGGAATGCAAGCCCCGCTCCTTAAGAAAATGAAAGCTGCAATGCCTGGTTGCACTTATAAGGAATTTCTTGCCTGTAAACCAGTTGAATTTGCAGGAAACGAAGGGACGACTGTTGCACTGCGTTGGTTAGAGAAAACCGAGGCAGTAATTAAAATAAGTAAATGTGCTGAGGAAGACAAGGTCATGTACGCATCGCATCTTTTTAAAGAAGGGGCGCTAGAATGGTGGAATACTGTACTTCAAGCGAAGGGAAGTGATGTGGCCTATGCCATGAGCTGGGAAGAATTTAAGCGGCTGATGGAAAGAAAATTCTGCCCTGAATATAAGAAAGAACAAATGGCGAATAAATTTCTGAACCACCGGGTGGTGGATGTAGACTGTCGAGGGTATACTTCGACATTCTTCGAATATGCTAGAGTGGTACCAACCCTGGCTTCGCCAGAACCGGTACTTATTTCCCGCTATATTTGGGGATTTATTGGCGAAATCCGTGATATCGTTAAAGCTGCGAGACCACGCACTATTGACGATGCGATGGAATTAGCCAATACTTTGACTGACGGACTAGTGCGTACAAGAGAAGAAAACCGGAAGAAAGAAGTGGCCCAAAAGATTACCCAGGGATTCCGTATGGGTAACCGTAGTAATTTCAAGAGAAAGGGAACCGGGCAATCTTCCACTGTTCCATTTTGCAATGCCTGCAAAAGAAAGCATTTTGGAAGATGCAAAGGATATTGCAATTTCTGCAAAATCCCGGGGCACCAAGAAGAAGATTGCAGGAAGAAGAAAGCAACAATCTGCTACAACTGCGGAGAAGCTGGACATTTTAGGCCAGACTGCCCTAAATTGGCCAAACCAGCTAATAACAAAGCCAAACCTGCAGAAGGAGCTATCAAGAAGAACGTAAGAGCCTTCCAGTTGACTACTCAGGAAGCAGAACTAATTCCTGACGTAATAGCTGGTACATTCCTAGTTCACAACGTTTATGCAAAAGTATTATTTGACTCTGGTGCAAACCAAAGTTTTATAAATACTTCATTCTGCCAAGCTCTTAACCTACCCTTAAGCAACCCTAGACAATTTTTTACGGTAGAAACGGCAGACGGTAATTCTGTTCATATAGATAAGGTTTTGCGAGAAGGAAATATAGAACTTTTAGGTCATAAATTCTCTGCAAACCTGTTACCTATGAAGTTAGCCGAATTCGATGTGGTATTAGGAATGGATTGGTTAGTAGCCAACCATGCTCAAACTCTTTGTGATAAGAATTCCATAGAAATCCATACACCCACAGGAGAATTAGTGGTGATTACAGGAAATAAGCCACGTAAGCCAATAAAATTCATTTCAGTAATGAAATTGGCCAGTTATTCAAGAAAACAAGAAATAGTGTATATGATTTCGGTAATCAGTAACACTAAGGGTAAGGAACTTAAGGAAATTCCAGTAGTATCAGAATACCCAGAGGTATTCCCAGAAGAACTACCTGGATTACCACCTGATAGGGAAGTAGAATTTAGAATTCATCTAATTCCTGGAACTACACCGATAGCTAAGACACCTTATCGGTTAGCACCCACTGAAATGCTAGAATTGAAAAAGCAGTTAGATGAATTGCTAAGCAAAGGATTTATACAACCTAGTTCATCCCCGTGGGGTGCACCGGTGTTGTTTGTGAAAAAGAAAGATGGTTCGATGCGAATGTGTATCGATTACAGGGAATTAAATAAGGTTACAATTAAGAATCGATACCCATTACCTAAGATTGATGATCTTTTTGATCAATTACAAGGAGCTAGATACTTTTCTAAGATAGACTTACGCTCCGGATATCATCAATTGAAGATACCAGAAGAAGACATACCTAAAACTGCTTTTAGAACTAGGTATGGTCATTACGAGTTTACAGTCATGCCCTTTGGGTTAACAAATGCTCCAGCAGCATTTATGGACATGATGAATAGGATCTGTAAACCGTACTTGGATAAATTCATAATTGTCTTCATTGACGATATACTTATTTATTCCAAAAGCCAGGAGTAGCATTGTGAGCACCTGCATGTACTCTTAACTTTGTTAAGAAAGGAAAAACTTTACGCCAAATTCTCGAAGTGTGAATTTTGGCTGCAAGAAGTGCAATTTGTAGGTCACATGGTGAATCACGAAGGTATTCATGTAGATCCTGCTAAGATAGAAGCGATCACCAAATGGAAGGTTCCGCAATCAGCCATGGAAATTAGAAGTTTTATAGGGTTAGCTGGATATTATAGACGATTCATTAAGGATTTTTCCAAGATAGCCGTACCATTAACTAAGCTAACCTGTAAGGCAGTTAAGTTTGAATGGGGACCTAGGCAAGAAGAAGCCTTTAGGATTTTGAAGCAAAAGTTAACAAACGCTCCAATTCTTGCCTTACCAGAAGGAACAGAAGATTTTGAAGTTTATTGTGATGCTTCTAAGCTAGGATTAGGATGTGTGCTAATGCAACGCAAGAAGGTAATTGCGTATGCATCAAAGCAATTGAAAAAGCAAGAGGAAAACTATACTACTCATGATTTAGAATTAGGAGCCATAATTTTTGCCCTTAAAATTTGGAGACACTATTTGTATGGAAGTAAGTTTACTGTCTATACAGACCATAAAAGCTTAAGATACATATTTGGGCAAAAAGAATTGAACATGAGGCAAAGGAGATGGATGGAAATCCTAAGTGACTACGACTGTGATATTCAATATCACGAAGGAAAAGCAAACGTAGTTGCTGATGCTTTAAGTCGTAAGTATCATGAGAAACAACGACGAGTTCGTGCTCTAAGATTAAATCTACAGTTAGATTTAATGGAACAACTGAAAAACCTTCAAGAAACAGCTATCAAGGATGAGGCTGAAGGAATGAAAGGAAAAATAAAGGAATTAGAACAAGGAAGTGATGGAATTTGGAGATTCCACAAGAAAAGGATTTGGGTACCTAAGCAAGGAGAATTAAGAAATAAGATTTTAGAGGAAGCCCATAAATCTAGATATACCATGCATCCTGGTAACAATAAGATGTACCAAGATTTAAGAAATAATTTCTGGTGGATAGGAATGAAAAAGGACATAGCTAGATATGTTTCTAAATGTCTTACTTGTTCACAAGTTAAGGCAGAACACCAGAAACCCTCGGGTCTACTACAACAATTAGAAATGCCGGTATGGAAATGGGAACTTATAACAATGGACTTTGTTACTAAGTTACCCAAAACCAGAAAAGGTAATGATGCGATTTTGGTAATTGTGGATCGATTAACCAAATCAGCTCATTTTCTACCCATGAAGGAAACCTTCAGCATGGAAAGGTTAGCCAAGTTGTATATAGATGAAGTAGTATCCTTACATGGAGTTCCACTCTCCATTGTATCGGATAGGGATAGTCGTTTCACTTCCCATTTCTGGACAAGTTTCCAAGAAGCTATGGGAACCCGACTAAATCTAAGTACTGCATATCACCCTCAAACAGACGGACAAAGTGAAAGGACAATCCAGACTCTAGAAGACATGCTCAGAGCATGTGTGATAGATTTTGGTGGAAACTGGGATGACCACCTACCCTTAATTGAATTCTCCTATAACAATAGTTATCATTCAAGCATTGAAGTTGCCCCATTCGAAGCACTGTATGGACGCAAGTGTAGAACTCCAGTTTGTTGGGAAGAAATAGGAGAAAGCCAATTATCAGGTCCTGAAATAGTGCAAGAAACTACCGACAAGATCACTCAAATCAAGGAAAGATTAAAGACGGCTCGCGATTGCCAGAAAAGTTATGCAGACAATAGGCGTAAACCGTTGGAATTTGAAGTTGGAGACAAGGTTCTCTTGAAAGTTTCTCCTTGGAAAGGAGTAGTTCGGTTCGGTAAGAAAGGAAAGCTAAGTCCAAGGTACGTAGGACCATTCTCAGTAATACAGCGAATAGGACCAGTTGCTTATCGCTTACAACTACCAGAAAAGTTAGCTGGGGTACATGACGTATTTCATGTATCCAACCTCAAGAAATGTCTATCAGACGAATCATTAGTAGTCCATCTTCAAGACATCCAAGTAAATGAAAAGTTGAAATTTGTAGAGAAACCACTTCAGATAGAAGACAGAAAGATCAAGTTTCTCAAGCACAAAAGACTAGTACTGGTCAAAGTCAAATGGGATTCAAAGAAAGGACCCGAGTACACTTGGGAGCTGGAATCGGAGATGAAGTGAAAGTATCCTCACTTATTTCAATAAATCTCGAGGACGAGATTTTAAATAAGGTGGGGAGAATGTAAGGACCTTCAAAAATGTCCCTAAACGACCCGTAAGTAAAAACCCGAACCCCTGAAACCCTAATCCATATAAAAAATCAATAAAATCAGATTTTTATCTTCAGGCGGGCCGCGTAAGGGTTAAGCATGGCCTTACGCGGGCCGCGTCAAAACCCTGTTGACTGGATAAGCGTTCTGGGTCCACGTGTCAACCACGTGGCATGCCTACCAGTGACACGGATGCCCTAATCTACGACTTGGTACCCACGCGGGCCGCGTAAAGGTTAAGGGTGGGCTTACGCGGGCCACGTAAGACCCAAATTTCTGCTATAAATAGGACAGGCTACGAGCAGTTTAGTGGTGTCGAAACCAATTCACAAAAACGAAGTTCTACTGTCCGAAATCATATTTTCAATTAGGGAGGCGCTGCTACGATACAGGGTATTAACTCGATCGCTGCTACGATTCAATGTCCGATTAATTGAAACTATCCGATGGATGTTTAAGTGCTGCCCACATTAGGGCCATACTTTGTCATTCGTCGTGAATTCGATGGATGTTTAAGTGTTGCACTTTGCCATTCGTTGTGAGGGTTTTTAATCTCGTGAGTTATCGTAAATGCTGTATTAGTTACTGACCTAGTTCGTGTGCATTGTTATTTAAATTAGGTTACAAGGCTAATCAGTAGGTTAAACTCTGCCCGTTTAAATCTGCAATGTGAGTCATTCTCTTTTATCAAAAGTATTTTACAATACTCCGTTTATTTTCAAAAGTTATAATTACAGGGATTAAGTCGTGGTTATCTTGAATCACTGGCTAGTGGGGTATTGTGCACATTACTAATTTCTCACGGTTAGGCTAATAAATCCTAACAGTGATAATCATCACTACTTGGGGAATTAGACCCAATAGTGGTATGACCATCGTCACCAGGAGGTGACACGGTGCCAGATAAAAATAAGATAGAAGCCATTGTAATCGCTCTTATGCTGTAATGTATAACTAATGTCTCGTTTTAATTAACCTGAATGACTCGCCAGCATTTCCCCGCTGATAAAATATTTTTAAAACATGTTTCAGGCGACCTGCTGTGAAGCAAAGGAAAACGTGCTACGGAGCACTAACAAGCTTGAAAAGGTGGCTCAGTTAAAATAAATAAACATGTTTTACAAATCAGGGAATTTTGATGTGAAATTCTTCTATTGTAAATTACGGGGTTTATCCCGAATTATGAAATAAAATAATCGGGCATTTCAAGTTTTTAAAAGATCCTGTAAAATCTTCCGCTGTCAAGATCAATTAATAAATACCACGGGATTTCTGTCCCGCGGCTCCTGGACCGGGTCAAACCGGGACGGGGGCCGTGACAACACACGAAGCAACTTTTATTTTTTTCCAAAGCAAATAACGTTGGCCACCTGATCATTAAAGGGTAATCGCCAAACCAATGATCTATCCAGAAACGAATGCTTCTCCTATGTAACACCCCGAAAACGGGTTTGGTAATCAAACCACATTAATATTTAAAAGACGGGTAAAGTACAGTTTGTGGTAAAATTTACCCGGAAAATATTAGGATTTATATAAATAAATCTAATATTTAATACAAATGGAAAAGAATGCTTTTGAGAAAATAAATTTTATAGAAGCCCAAGTTAATGGGACTTAAAATAAACTTAGTCATGAATTCCCGAGTCCACTAATTTAACTAGGAATGTTTAACCTAGTTAATAAGTGAGAATAATTGTTAGAAATCAAGTGGGTTGTGGCCTACTTAATAAACTAATCAAACAAGAGGGGCCAAAGTGGATAAACTTGAAATTCTAATTATAAAAGAATTTTAAAAACCTAAAACGCACATTCAGTGTGTGTTCTAGGAGTTCTGTTCGACCAGAAGCTTCCCAGGAGCTTCAAAACCCTAAATTTCAACAATATCATCAAATTAAAGGCTCAATTGAAGCTCAAATTCACAATTGAACGTGAATTAATGATCACCCAAGCTAGGGGATCATAAGATATGTCAAATTTTGATGATCTGTGAAGTTGTGAAATTTGGATAATCATCATAATCGTGAATTATGAATGAATTAGTGAAGCTATGATTGAATTAGTTATATACTTTCTTAGGAACTAAACCCTAAGTGAAAATTATACATATGATGCTATAATTTGAATGATTTGATGATATGCCACACTAGGATAAGTGGGTATTAATCATATGATGAATTTGATGATATAATTATGATTAGAATCATCATATCTGATAGTACTCAGGAAATACTTGAACAAATGGGGTGTTTGAGTACATGATCATACTTGCTAGGAAATTGGGTTAGTATGATAAAATGAAAATGATGATATATTATGATTAAAATGATGTTTGATATCATCATGTGTTAATTGAATGAAATTCGATTACAATAACTTGAACTCATAAGTAGTTAAAATGGTAGCCTAATAAGGATGCTTACCGTATAATGGAAAAGTAATAAAATGAGTCGTTAAACTACATCGTGTAATTACTTTTGTTAATAGGCAGTTTGACTTTTTAAAGTCAAAATGACCTTTTATATGATCGAATGAAAATTTTGACATAAAGATCGTAGGATGAAATAGTCGTGAATGATTATGACTAGTCTAACCATCTTACAACTTACGATGATAGTTTGACGCTTGACAAGCTAGGTGAAAGTTTGGGAAGGAAGCGGGTCAAACGAACCAAGAATGAAGGAAACGCATAATCTCGATGCTAGGTAAGTACAGCTTACACTCTTTGTATTAAATACCTATTGATTTTATAGGTTATGAATAATATAAAGTCTTGTTTGAATTATGATGTTCCGACACGACATGTGCGGTTCGGAACAAAGACAATGATGATAAACCATGTTAAATGGTTAAAAAGGACTATTACGATTATTTAGTCATGAAGTGACTAATAGATAATGATTTTAGAATGGTTACCTTATAGGGTAAACCGACATAAATAAAAAGGGTAAAACGGTAATTCGGTCACTCGTTGATAACAACCGTTAGTTGTTGAAAGACAATTTATGGCGTAAGCCATAATGGGTCAAAAGAGTTAAGAATTTTGTTATAAGTAAAATGACCGTACGGTGTAAACCGGAACGAGTCATGAAGATGAGATGGTAATAAATATCATCTCGTAATGATAAACGGTCACTTAGACCAAACGGGTCAAATGGTGAAGATATCACCATTTGAAAATATCGACTAATGAATATTGTCGAGTCTTATGTTCACAGGAGTGAATAGAGAAAGGATAATTGCATCGCTATTAATTAGCGATTATTAAAGCAAGGTATTAAAACGGGTCAATATAATGATCCGAGTCAGGTATGTATAATGGTTCAACTCATCATGTAGAACTTGAGGTTCTATTAGAGTTAGACAAGGTCAAAAATGGATATTCGGTTATCTTTTAGGTAAACCGAATAATTTAAGTTATAATCATGGTGTTTTAGAAACATAATGGTTTCTAAACAAGATTATAGTTAAAAGGTCGGATTTTTGGGTCAAACAAGTATTTAAAAGTCCTTCGTCGTAAAAGAAGGACTAAAATTGACCAAAACGCCCTTGTAAGCTAAATTGAGCAAACGACCCTTAAAGGTTGTTTGGAAATGATTTTTATAAGCAAATAGATACTTAGAATAAGTATAAAAACTAAAATGTGTGAATCCTTGGGTAAATTGACCTTATATGAGTCTTTGCCGTAAAATGCATATCCGAGGGGTAAAACTCGGAATATTTAGATCACCACATTAAATCCATCTCAAATATAGTTGTGGTGGAAGATCACTTGATAAGAAATGTGGAAATATAACGCTAGAAACGAATGAAAGCAGTTCGTGCCTAAAATATGCTTAAATACCCTTAATGTAACATCCCGAAAATACAAAACTTTATATTAGAATTATAAAGTGTAAAATAAACAAGAATAAGCTAACTAGGATAAATAACCCAGTTAGTTAGGAGTCTTGTAGTAACACAAGAATGAGTTAAAAAGCCAAAGATATAAACTAAATAAGAGTGGGGGGGCCTAGGTTGTCAAAATTGAAACTTGTATTACTAATATTTGATAAAAACAAAACCAAATACCCCATTAGAGGGCTCTGGTCGATCAAGAACAACAGGGGGCGACACCCTCACTCTCTAAAACCCTAACTTCCACTAAAACTCTCAATTGAAGGCCTAAATCAAGCTAAAATCGAAATCTGAACATGGAATCGTGATCACCTCGTCAAGGGGAATCATAAGGTATGTTGAATTAGGTCATTTTCATTCGATTCAAAGTTCATGCATGTGATTGAAATCGAATGTGGAGCTTGATTATGTGTTGTAAACATGAAATTGGAAGTAATATAAGGTTTAGGGACAAACCCTAGACGATTTCTTGTCAAATTCTTGCATGATAATTGTATAGATCAAAATCACCATAGTGGGTGATTAGTATGTTAGTAGAACTTGATGAACACTAGGATTAAAACTCTTGTTCTAGTGTAAACTGAAATTATGAGGAAAACTCTAAGTTGTTGATATTAACATAAAGACATGTAGTCTAATTGAAGTTAATTAGGGTGATAAACTCAAGTCATGAACTTGGTTTAGATCATGTAAAAATCTGACCCGCTAGGTGTTTGATAAAATGCCTAAAAGAGGGTTAAAATGTTAAAAGTTGGGCAAAACGCAGATTTGATCATTGTAGAGAATTATGCGTTAAAGCTTGTGAAAGAGTTCTAAACTTATTGTGAATTGAACTCTTTAGGCGAAGAATCCGGAACGTCAAGCGCACAAGCCGGAAGTGATACACGCTTGAAAGGTGTGCTTTAAAGGTACGTGACTTCGGTTTCGTTACAATATACTTAAACAATAGTCTTAGAAATGTTGATGGGATTGTAGTGTCAAATGTGAGTTTGGTATGTCATAGAAGTGACGAAGTTCACTCGACAAATCAAGCGGGTCAAAATGTTAGTTAGCTATGTTGGTTGACAATATGAATAATTGGTCATTTTGGAATGTAAATAAAGTGATGTAGCTCACTAGATAAAGAAACGGGTTAGAATATTTGTGGCAAGAAGTTTGGTATGTTGATGAAATGGTGAATTTCATTAGACAACCAAACGGGTTAAATAACGGTCGAAATGTTATTGCTTGAAGTGACTTAAACGTCACTAATTAAATTGGAATTATTAGGGCGTAAATCATGGAATGATGTGATATGCATAAGGTTGACAAGCCCGGGAATCGGTAATTATGGTTAGAAACAAATTTTGATAAATTATACAAGTATGCAACTTGATTCGTAGATTGAGTAATTTGATAACTAGAGCATATTTAGTTGCGTTGTAGAATAAGGTAGCGTTGATTGAATGACAATGTTCGTTAATTGAAATAATAGGTTAAGAATTGGTTAGAAATCGTTTGGTAGTCATCATAATGGAGGATTCCGTAGATGAGCCAAACGGGTCGAATAATGGTGAAATGGTATTGTTATAGATATTAATAGTTAGCATAGGCAGTTACAATCTTACGAGCATGAAACCATGAGTTTGGTAATAAAATGCCGGTGATAATAAGCCCCGGAAGTTGGGTAAAAAGTGCCTATGTTTACTATTAAAAAGTGTAGTAAAATGAGTGTAATTTAAATGGGTCGAATAAATGCATAGTGATTTTAGTCATTCGGTCTGTAAACTAAAATCTTTGTATGGAAATTGAAATAGGCACGTTGGTATTGAATTTACAGATGCATAGGAAAAAGAATCACCAAAAACGGACTTACGAGTCAAAAGTTATGGTCATTTTAAGATAAAAATGACAATTTCTGGAACTGGCAGCAAGTGCAGGATTCAGCAATGAACCTGCTGGAAAATGTAATCCCCCGCGCCACGCGGGGGAGACACCTTGAACTGGCGCGATACGCGGGGTCGCCCGCGCCACGCGACAAAGAGAGTAGATCCTGGCGCGACACGCGACAGGATCAGAATTTAAATTTTATTTTAATTCTTATGAATTGATGTCGGAACTTGTTTATATGTAACATATAAATGTCAAAACTAATATTTTTAGTGGTTTTGACCATAGGTGGCAATGGGGATCTTACGGATGGCGGTCAAGCATAATTTTGAAGAACCGAATACACACTTTTGAAGCTTCCACAATTATCTTGTTTTGTTTTGTAAAAAGACAAAGTGGAATATGTAGATATTTTGAACTATGTTTTAGAATGTTGTAAACACGTTTAAACACTCAAGATGCAAAAGTTTTTGATAAGTGGCATTTTCTCTTAAAATGCTTACTTTAATTATATATATTAACGTTAAATTAGTATGGGTGTTACAAGTTGGTAATCAGAGCTCAAGGTTGTTAACAAAGTGTGTTCGGTTCAAGCTTGATCGATCGTCCGGTAAGAATTAATTGCTTTAGTAGACCTACTAGAATACTAGAAAAAGAAAATTTGTTTTGATATGCACGGGAAGTGCGTGTTTACACACTCAAACCCGGAAAAGTGCATTAAGCATAAATGGTTTAAGCAAGAGGTGAACTTGGCTAGATCAAAATGAATGACGCATATGTCATAAATGAAATGTTTAACAATTAGTGTAAACATTTCAAATTCAAGATGACGGAAAGATGGGGGGAGTGTATAAATACGCTCGAACCCAGGAAAATACAATAAGTAAGAAAGGTAAGGCAAGATATATACTTGACCAAACCGAAAAAGAATAACACATTACTTATGATTAAGTAAGAGTGATATAAATTTCCGTATAATAAGATGGAAATGAATTAAATAAGTATTGATAAATTGTGATGGATGTTTCAGTTAAAGAAACGTCTAGTGTAACCGGAGATGATTCGACATCTCAATTGACTGAACAGATGAAAGCTAAGATTTCCGAGGCGGTCGGAAAAGCTCTAGAAAATAGTCTATCACAGTATATTGATAGATTACAAACCACAATCGTGCCGGTGGTGAACAATATGATGACTGAATTGAAATACAGCATACTACAAGAAATAGAAGAAAGGAGGGTGTTGAATATGAATCTAAGATCCGTAAAGAAGTCTAAGTATAATAAAGCTTCCAAGAAGGGGGTTACAAAAAGTGTGTTACATCAGTGCGGAGTTTGTGGAAAAATTCACAAGGGCACATGTGGTAAGCCAAGACATAAAAAGTCTAATTGTCCAGAGAGGCTCAGAACCAAGGATACAGCTGACACAAGGTCTGATGCCCAGAAATCAAGGACATAGTTGTTTTATATAACAGCCACGGAAGCTAAAGCTGAACCTGATGTCGTTTCAGGTATACTCTTATAGATTAAATTTCAGTATGAATTTTTAATTATTACGAGTGCAAATAAATCGTTCGTTTTATACCGATTTATTTAACATCCTACATTAGTGTTAACGAAATTACCAAGGCCTTGAAAAATAGAAATAGATAATAATAAAAGTTCTATTGTTTATAAGAGGTGCTGAAACTGTACATTGAGCATCGAGGTAAAAGTAATCTCGATAGATATTGCAATGGGAAAGAGTGCGTGTACACTCGAACCTGGGAAATTAATGAAGTGAATAAACCTTGTGTTGGGAAGGAGTGTAATTACACTCGAACCCGGAAATTGCAATAATAATAAATGACGAAGACAAGGTTATAGACTTGGTTGAACTAAATAAAACGCGTAGGAGTGTCATTTACATCAACAAATGATGTGGATAAATTTCATGCAACGATAAACAATAATAAAATCAAATGAATTAATTTTGTTATTGTTGCAATAGGATTAAGGTTAAAGATAAGAAATTAAGACTCGGACCGAGAATATCCGCGAAAAAGAAGTTAAATGAATAATACGTATTATTCGCTATTATGAATAATAAAGTATCAATTAATGCAAATTTAGAAACTTGGGTAGGGGTAACCATCCAAGTAATACATTATTAATCGAACCCTCGTGAGGAAGAACAGTGATCGCAGTAATGGATGTGATTATATAAAAGCCTAGTAAAATAAACTTTATGAAAGTGTTAGAATAAGAACGGGTAAACCCCAAAAACCGTATAACCATGACAGTGGTTTTACCAAATAAGACGTGAGAAATGGGCCTTCGGAACATTAGCAAAAGAAATAGACCTAAGGGTTGCTAACAACAGAAAGGTGGTGTTCGAATCAAATAAGCAAAATGCTTGATAATTAAGGTAAACGGAAGCCGGATAATGGGAGCATATTACATTAAGGTAATAAGCCCAAGGGAAGGGATAAGAATCAAGGTAATTAAAATTATAAACTAACAAACAAGAATGTTAAGGCACAAGGATAAATGTTTGACTATTATAAGTAATAAAGTTCATCAGAACAAGTCAAACAAAATAAATGGAAGAATTAAGGAATCGGTGGAATAAAAGCGACAGGTTACGCTAATACCACCGAATAAATCAAAACGAAATCTTAATGCATGTCAGAATGATGACTCTAATAATGACTTCGGTAAAATAACCGATAGATGGGTAGGACTACGGATATATGCGTAAACCAAGAGACGGTGACCCAGATTAAAAGTCAAAAGACTCGGATTAAGAGGTATAACTAAGAGACGATGAAATTTCGCAAAACAGAAATTTCGATAGTTAGGTCCAACTATTTTAATATTGGACGGGCCGAATAAAGTATAATACTTGATATTCCAAGTAAGAGCAACCCGAATAATGAAAGTGCGAATTATTACTGAACCTATGTGATAGGTCGTAAAAGAATACGGAAAGGAAAACGCAAACCAATAAAACCGGGGTGTTAAAAACATTACGATAACGAACCCAGTAATGGGTTGAAAGGAAATAGGGCCATAAACCAAATAACGGTATGAGTAAAATAAACCAACGCGAACGTGACATAAGAAGTCATAGAGTCGGAAAGATAATCCGGAAGAAAATGAGTATAGCTTTAGACTACGGTCAAGGTCAAATGAATTTTTGAAAGCAAAAATTTATTTATTCCAAAAATAAAAAGGGGGTGCCTTAACGCCATATGTATACTTATACCATTAAATAAAGATATGAAAAGAAGACGATCCATGGGATCACCATAACCTTCAGGTTGTAAACGATGTAAAGGTCTACGAGACCAAAATGACCATCGGATCACAAATACAACGGAACAAACTATTGGGTCTCACCCTAAAAAGGTGAAGACCAAATAAAATAGCCTACGAAGCTAAGTAAAGGAATCTGCGGGTCGATAATGTATAGCATGGGAACCAGTCATGAGTTCTCGCGTAAAATGATAATGGAGAAGAATAATTCTTGTCGTCAAATTCTGATATGATTAATCGACATGGTTAAAGGGAAAAGCATTAAACTAAAATTCAGTTTTAGTAAAGAAACCATATTCTAACACCTATGAATACCGAGAAAGAAATAAGAAAATGGTTAGTACTAAAGAATATGAGTCTAACGCCGAAAGCTGTAAGATGATGCATTCGGAGGAAAGATTCTTAAGAAGGAAAAGTCGATGTAAAACTAAACATGGCGTGATGTGATCACGGACACGAAGGTAATATAGAATGTAATCACGTTATAGTGTGAATGACTAGATATGAAATTATAAACACGCAAAGGGCCGATGACGGCAATATTGCATACCCGAATGACGAGGTATGAGGTAAAATGGTGACTAATTAGTTTAGGCAATAAAACAAGTTGTAGCCTAATTAACACTGTGACCTATGTAGAGCGCTTGTTAATATAAAAATAGCGTCAGGTAAGTATGCTGACGAGCTCAGTGACTAAATGGTCAAAGGACAACCCGATCAAAAGGGCGACAAAGGATAGGAAATAGGTAATATAGTTATGTTAAAAGTTTTTCCTCAAGGAAGGGTGTTATCCGATTCAGGAAAAGAGAGAAACTAAGCCCGAGGTAACGTTACCCTCAACCCAGTAGTTTGAGTCAGCAAGGATACAATCCTAAAGGGTAGGATTATTGAAAGATAATTAATTAAGTTATTAATGCATAATGTGGTAGGCCCCTCTTTTGGAGGTGACGTTACCCTCGGCTAAGTAGTCTGAGTCAGTAGGGATACAGTCCTAAGTAGCCGGGTTAAAGTATTAATAGTAGCTTACATATGAGGGGATCAAAGAGTTTGGACCCCCGCCATCCAATACCGGTGGGTATTGAAGGAGGTCCTACTAAATTTGACGGAGGTCCTACTAAATTTGACCCAGGTCCTTGCAGGATCTATACACTGAACAAGGCAAGACTTTTACCAAACCGTTCCCTTAACCCCCGACCAGGTAGCCAACATATCTCCATATAGACCGTGGAGATATGAATGGTGAAAATATTTTATTTTATATAGACAGTAAAATAATGCCAAGACACCACGGACAAACGATAAGGAAGAATCACCTTCAACACAAGAAACTAGTTATTAAAGTCATTAATACATAACCAAATAAAAAGTGCGAAAAGATTAAAAATAAAAAGTATTACACTAGACACTTGTCTTCACCAAATGATGTAAGAGACTTAGGAAAACATGGCCTTTGATTGTCAAGAACTCTTACGATCAATATTGGATCCCGAGACTACTACACACACTCTATGATGGATGATGGTGGTGGATGTGGGTTGTGATGGTGGTGGAGGGTGGGTGTAGTGTGAGAGAGGTGGTTTGCCAAGGGATGGTTTGCAAATGAGCCAAGCACCCCTATTTATAGCCTGAACAGCAGCTCGGGCACGGCCCCGTGTCCATTGGGCACGGCCCCGTGTCCATCTTCCTTCTTTTTCTTCATTAATTGCAGTTTGTCTGCATTAGTTGACCATGCCCCCGTGTCCGATGGGCACGACCCCGTGTGCAGAAGCGTATCTGTACTATCAAGATTTCCTCAGATTCTGCGAATCTTAGAGTTGACCATGGCCCCGTGTCCGCTGGGCACGCCCCCGTGGTGGGTGATAGAAGCTTCTACAGCTTTGTCTTTTCTGCAGACACTTGGGCACGCCCCCTTGCTCACTGAGCACAGGGCGTGTTCAGCCTTCTGTTTTCTTATTTTTGCTTGGGAAGATGCTGTCAGGGGGTCGGGCATGCCACGTTTATCCCTTTTCTTGTATTTTTGTTAGATTTAGCTGCCTTTTTGCTTCTTTTGTTCATTTGAGCTCATTTAATCCTGAAAATACAAAAGGGAGACAAAAACACACTTTTTCCAACATTAGTACTAAAAAAGGGTTAGTTTTATTCCTTATTTGATGTAATTTATATGTTACATTTTGCACACATCACGTGTGTTAACACATGTCGTAGAAAGCCTTGTAGTAGAGTACGGGCGCTTATTAATAATAAACGTTACTAATCTTTGTATACGTTTTAGTTAAAGGATCCTCGCATCCGAAGATGACGAGAGTCTAAAGAATTATCGATATGATAAAGAAATGGGCTGAAGTATGACAAGTAAGTCATACACGCTAAAGACTGGAATTTGGAAACGATCTCGAATGAGAGAACGAATAACACGGAAAGTTTATCTGGGCAAGTAGCTACAAGGTACATGTCTTAAACTTATAGTACAAACAGAAATATGCAACGAATACATAGTGGATGACAGTTGCATATAGAATATGAAACTTGGAAAATCTGGATAGGTTACCTATCTAGGATGACATTTTCAAGAGAAAGTCAGTAGAGATACGTATTATTCACAGTCGTGAATAATGAGACAATAACTGAATTTAGTTTAAATATAAACTTGGACGAAAGTAATCATCCAAGTAAGTATTCTCAATAAAGATTCAAATTGAGAAAAGTAATGATCACATCGAAGAATGTGATTGTATAAATGGTTATAAAAAAAGGAACATTGTAAATGTTTAAGGATAAACGGGTAAAACTGGTAATTGTTAATTGGCAATTAAATAAAGTTTTACCAAATAAAATAAATCGAGAGATTACTTACATGGGACGGGATGTGGTAATTATAATAAGGTCATGCGTACCATGTGTTGATCGCTTACTCTGGCCAAGTAAGTAGTGAACACATGATACCATGAGCTTCTTATAATGAGCACAGTTATGTCCGATGTGGTAAGGTCGAAACGAATGAAAAAGTTAAAAGAACCTTGGGGTCAAGAAATTTTATGGGCATACTAGTATAAATGGTTTTCGAGAGAACCATAAAAACGATGTATGGCACACATAGAAATAAATGACCCAAGGGAATTCGTGAAATATGTCATTTTGGACGAAAGAGCCATGGTTGACAAAAAGGGCATGTAAAACCAAAGGATAAATGACCCGCGAGGTCATAGAAACAAAGGTATTGCCCATATAAAAAGACGATCGAAGTCATTGACTTTAGTCATAGTAAAGAAAGGATGATGATGATAATCATCATTCAAAATTTATAAGACCATCAAGGATGGTCAAATAAAGAATAAAGGTTTGGTTAAATAAAGCGATGGATTTCGCTAAGAAAACCAAACAAGTTAAAACGAAGTCTTAATGCATATCTAAAGGGTTGCATTAATAATAACTTCGGTAAAATCACCCGGTTGATGGGTAGGAAACTAAACACATGCGTAAACTGAGAGACGGGAACGCGGATTTAAAGTCAAAGGACTCGGATTCTGAGTTATGACTAAAAGACTATAAAATTTCGTAAATAGAAATTTTAAATAAATATGTTCAACTATTTTGAGGTTGAACGGGTTGAATAAAGAATATAGTTTGATTGTTTATAAGTGATTGATTTCACATTAACAAGTCAAACGGATTGAATACAATACAATGCCGTAGGGCATAATTAAGCGCAACCCGGATAACGGTGAGCATGATACAAACCAACGCATAAATGACATGAGAAGTCATAGAGTAGGAGAAAGGTCCGAAATAAAATGATTGTAGTCACGAACTACAGTCAAAGTAAACGGATCTTAAAATTTGAAATCAAATGATTTCCAAACATAAACAAGGTGCCTTGACATCAAATATATAATTTAAGAATGACATGAGTAAGAAATGATCTACGGGATCATCATAACCTTCGAGTTATAAATAGTGAAAAGGTCTACAGGACCAGAATGACCCTAGGGGTCATAAATCAAAAGAAATAAATTGTAAAAAAGGCCTCGCCTTGACAAGGTAAAAGCCTAAAGAAATAGCCCACGAGGCTAAGTGATATAACCTACGGGTTATTTAGACAAAGCGAGGGAACCAGTTGAGAATCCCCGCGTAAAAATAAAGACTATACAAGAATAAATTCTTAACTGTCAATATCCTGGTATGGAACATTGACAAAAGTTAAAGAAAGGATGCTAAACTAAAACTTCAGTTTAAGTAAGAAATAACGTTTTTATAAACATGAATTCTGATATGAATTTAAATGGTAAATATTAAAGATACAGGTCTTGACACTGACTGGTGCAAGACGATATCTTCGAAAAGAAATAATTTCGATAAAGAAAGGTTGAAATAAACCTAAACATGACGTGACGCGATCACGGTCAAGAGAAGTAATGTGAAATGCAATCACATTGTAACCCGAGTAACGAGTATAAAGTAACTGGACTGATAAGTCTAGTTAGTGAGACCGGTTAAGGTCAAGATTCAAATTAAGCAAATGGGTTAATACGCTATTTATTTTGAGAATAGTGTGGAATAAACCAAATCAATAGATTTATATGATCAAGTGGCCAAATTGGTGACTCGGTCAAGTAAGCAACAAAGGTATATAGATACAAGATAAAAGTGCCATGAGACCTCACTAATGGAAATTACTGATCACCTGTATTGAGGGATCATGAGACAACCCAAGCAAAATGTTGGGAAGTAAAATTGAGCAAAAGCACGATTGAAAGATAAAGCTATAAATATGTGGTTATATACTTTATAGAATTACGCTAATATCATTTATTGAAATATCTTAAATATTAAGAGGGAAGTCAAGAAATTCGGTTTGCTCGTAAGCGGTGGATTCCGTATAACTGAACTGAATGAATAAATTTGAAAACAAAAGAGTTTGTTTGCTAAAAGTGAGATTTCACTAGAGACCTTTAAACGGGTCAAAATAACGGATTCATAAAGAATTCGATAGTATGAAAGCGATGGATTTCGCTAAGATTAATCAAACTAGTGAAAATAACGAGATTACGTTATTTCAAGTTGCATTGGTTCGTATGAAATACGTATATGCATAGTAACCAAAAAGATATTACCAATTGGTTAAGATATGAGTAATGCTTAAAGGATTACTTGGGTTAAATTGCATTGAGTTTAAACTCGATGAACTATGTAATAAAGGTTTCGAGGACGAAACCTCTTTAAGAGGGATAGACTTGTAACACCCCGAAAACGGGTTTGGTAATCAAACCACGTTAATATTTAAAAGACGGGTAAAGTACCGTTAGTGGTAAAATTTACCCGGAAAATATTAGGATTTATATAACTAAATCTAATATTTAATACAAATGGAAAAGAATGCTTTTGAGAAAATAAAGTTTATAGAAGCCCGAGTTAACGGGACTTAAAATAAACTTAGTCATGAATTCCCCGAGCCCACTAATTTAACTAGGAATGTTTAACCTAGTTAATAAGTGGGAATAATTGTTAGAAATCAAGTGGGTTGTGGCCTACTTAATAAACTAACCAAACAAGAGGGGCCAAAGTGGATAAACTTGAAATTCTAATTATAAAAGAATTTTAAAAACCTAAAACACACATTCAGTGTGTGTTCTAGGAGTTCTGTTCGACCAGAAGCTTCCCAGGAGCTTCAAAACCCTAACTTTCAACAATATCATCAAATTAAAGGCTCAATCGAAGCTCAAATTCACAATTGAACGTGAATTAATGATCACCCAAGCTAGGGGATCATAAGGTATGTCAAATTTTGATGATTTGTGAAGTTATGAAATTTGGATAATCATCATAATCGTGAATTATGAATGAATTGGTGAATCTATGATTGAATTAGTGATATATACTTGCTTAGGAACTAAACCCTAAGTGAAAATTATACATATGATGCTATAATTTGAATGATTTGATGATATACCACACTAGGATAAGTGGGTATTAATCATATGATGAATTTGATGATATAATTATGATTAGAATCATCATATCTGATAGTACTCAGGAAATACTTGAATAAATGGGGTGTTTGAGTACATGATCATACTTGCTAGGAAATTGGGTTAGTATGATAAAATGAAAATGATGATATATTATGATTAAAATGATGTTTGATATCATCATGTGTTAATTGAATGAAATTCGATTACAATAACTTGAATTCATAAGTAGTTAAAACGGTAGCCTAATAAGGATGCTTACCGTATAAAGGAAAAGTAATAAAACAAGTAGTTAAGCTACATCGTGTGATTACTTTTATTAATAGGCAGTTTGACTTTTTAAAGTCAAAATGACCTTTTATATGATCGAATGATAATTTCGACATAAAGATCGTAGGATGGAATAGTCGTGAATGATTATGACTAGTCTAACCATCTTACAACTTACGATGATAGTTTGACGCTTGACAAGCTAGGTGAAAGCTTGGGAAGGAAGCGGGTCAAACGAACCAAGAATGAAGGAAAAGCATAATCTCGATGCTAGGTAAGTACAACCTACACTCTTTGTATTAAATACCTATTGATTTTATAGGTTATGAATAATATAAAGTCTTGTTTGAATTATGATGTTCCGACACGACATGTGCGGTTCGGAACAAAGACAATGATGATAAACCATGTTAAATGGTTAAAAAGGACTATTACGATTATTTAGTCATGAAGTGACTAATAGATAATGATTTTAGAATGGTTACCTTATAGGGTAAACCGACATAAATAAAAAGGGTAAAACGGTAATTCGGTCACTCGTTGATAACAACCGTTAGTTGTTGAAAGACACTTTATGGCGTAAGCCATAATGGGTCAAAAGAGTTAAGAATTTTGTTATAAGTAAAATGACCGTACGGTGTAAACCGGAACGAGTCATGAAGATGAGATGGTAATAAATATCATCTCGTAAAGATAAACGGTCACTTAGACCAAACGGGTCAAATGGTGAATATATCGCCATTTGAAAATATCGACTAATGAATATTGTCGAGTCTTATGTTCACATGAGTGAATAGAGAAAGGATAATTGCATCGCTATTAATTAGCGATTATTAAAGCAAGGTATTAAAACGGGTCAATATATTGATCCGAGTCAGGTATGTATAAAGGTTCAACTCATCATGTAGAACTTGAGGTTCTATAAGAGTTAGACAAGGTCAAAAATGGATATTCGGTTATCTTTTAGGTAAACCGAATAATTTAAGTTATAATCATGGTGTTTTAGAAACATAATGGTTTCTAAACAAGATTTTAGTTAAAAGGTCGGATTTTTGGGTCAAACAAGTATTTAAAAGTCCTTCGTCGTAAAAGAAGGACTAAAATTGACCAAAACGCCCTTGTAAGCTAAATTGAGCAAACGACCCTTAAAGGTTGTTTGGAAATGAGTTTTATAAGCAAATAGATACTTAGAATAAGTATAAAAACTGAAAGGTGTGAATCCTTGGGTAAATTGGCCTTATATAAGTCTTTGCCGTAAAATGCATATCCGAGGGGTAAAACTCGGAATATTTAGATCACCACATTAAATCCATCTCAAATATAGTTGTGGTGGAAGACCACTTGATAAGAAATGTGGAAATATAACGCTAGAAACGAATTAAAGCAGTTCGTGCCTAAAATATAACGGGTCAAAATAAGCATATGAACGAAAATGGGTTTAAATAGGTATTCAAACCTGTGAAATGAACTTAATATGATAGACAATATGGAAATTATAAGGTTCATGAGAAATTAGGATCAAATAAACATGTTTGTTTGATAAAATCACGAACGGGTCGAATAATTTGGAAAACCCCTACTGTTTAGTGAACACTCCTACTGTACAGTGAAAACTCCTACTATTCAGTGAAAACCCCTACTATTCAGTAAACACTCCTACTATTTAATGAACATTCTACGGATGGGTGAACATTCTTTAGAAAAGGGGTTAAACCAGAGCCGTCGCGGCATGCGACAAGTTAGTGAAATCCCGTCGCGGCACGCGAAGGGTATAAAAATCAGCCAAAGCTGCTGGTTTGCTGTTTATGCATTGCGAACTCGTTTAAACTCGTTTTAAACACCATATGACAAAATTATTTCATGTTTTATGAAATATAGGTTTGAATTGGTTTACCGGAGGACGATCAAACTCATCGAGGAACCGAACACGCTCAAGAATTAAGCTTCCGTGAATAGTTTCGTCGTCACGTTTAAACGGCGAATGAAATTACGAAATGTTGAAATATTTTATTTAGTAAAATGTTTTAACAAGATCGAATTTTTTAGTGTATGTTTAATCTTAAATACACTATTATAATCGAAATTTATATGATAATTGTATAAAATGGACTAAGGGTCTTACATCCCATCCCCTACCACCCCTTTGATATAGCTGAGAATCTTTTTACCATTAAAACGGGTTTTAGCTTCCATTCTGACAATATTTTTCCAAATACTCGAACTCCCCGTACTGGAAGGTAAAACCGACCACATTCTCTTATTACCATGACATGCCGCGACGACTTTTCTCCATAGACTATTATCTTCGGCCCGAAATCTCCAAATCCACTTTGCAAGAAAGGCATCGTTGATAATCTTTAGGCTGCAAAGACCAAGCCCCCCAAGTTTTTTTGGACGAGCGACATTGTCCCACGCAACCCAATGCATTTTCTTAACGTTCTCCGAACCACCCCACAAGAAATTCCTCATAATGGATTCCAATTTGTCAATAACTTTCACCGGCACTTTAAAAATGGAAAGATAGTATATAGGGATACTCTCAAGAACCACTTTGACGAGAACCAACCTACCCCCAATAGAAAGACAATGAGCTTTCCACGAAGCAAGTCTCTTTTTAAAGATCGACACAACAGGCTCCCAATTAAACACCCTGTTCATGTTAGCACCTAACGGAATACCCAAGTACTTAAAAGGAAAGTCACCTTTTCTACAGCCCACAACCGAAGCCAAGCTATCTATCTATCTCGTTCTCCCCAACACCCACACCAAAGATGTCACACCCCCAAAATACCACCTACGGAATCTGTAACAACTCTCAACAAAACTATTATTTCTTATTATATTTTGTCCAATAGGAAACCTTAATTAAGACCCCCAAGTGATCCTGCATAAACCCTAAAATTTTCAGAACAATCGGAATCAGGATCAGGGCCCCTAAAACTCAGGGGGGGGGGGTATTTCCTAGTCAGTATTATCCAAACAGTTTTTGATAGGAATCGAATTTTAACGAACGGTCGACTCACCCAAGCTACTGAGACACGTGGCTACCCTATGCTAAAAGTGACCTCTCGCACCACGCGCCGTTTTTCCAGTATAAGTAGAAGAGTTTGGCACTTGAATTTCGGCGTTGGATCGACGTTAAAATTCATTTTGTACGTTGAGATATTGTTTGATTACTCCAAAAACACACACAATCACGAAATTCTGCCACGATAACAGGGTAATAACTCGATCACTGCTACGATTTAATGTCCGATCGATAGAAACCAACCCGATGGATGTTTAAGTGCTGCCCAAACTCGGGTTATGCTTTGTCATTCGTCGTGAATTCGATGGATGTTTAAGTATCGCACTTTGTCATTCATTGTGAAGGTTTTTGATCTCGTGAGTTGTCGTAAAAGTTGGATTAAAGTTACTAACCTAGTTTCGTGTGCATTGCTATTTGAATTAGGTTACAAGGCTAATCAGTAGGCTAGACTCTGCCCGTTTAAATCTGCAATGTGAGTTATTCTCTTTTTACCAAATTGCTTTCAAAAAATCATATTTGTTTTCAAAGTTATAATTACAGGGATTAAGTCTTTGTAATCTTCAATTATTGCCGGTATGTGGGGTTTTGTATACAATACTTGATAACCGTCACCGTTGGACAACGAGTTAGCCAATGGGTGATATGACCATAGTCACAGAAACGAGTCGAGTGACAAATACCGTTGGGTAATTGGTTGATATATAAACATTGTAATCGCTCTTAATACTGTATATTATGACAATGTGTTGTTTTGTGCAAATGAGTAACTCGCCAGTATTTCCCTGCTGATAAAACCTTTTTAAAACATGTTTCAGGTGATCTGCTGTGATCCAGGAAAAAGTGCCGTGTAGCACTAACAAGCTTGAAGACGTGGCTCAATAAAAATAAAGAAACATGTTTTTGTAAAATAGGGGTTTCCCAGTGAAATTCTCGTCTAGTAAATTACGGGGTTTATCCCGAATTATAAAATGAAATAAACGGGTATTTTCAAGTTTTAAACGATCCTGTTAATAATTCCGCTGCCAAATTAAGTAAATACCACGGGATTTCTGTCCCGCGGCTTCGGGACCGGGTCAAACCGGGCCGGGGGCCGTGACAGAAAAAGGTGGTATCAGAGCCACTGATTTAAGCCAATTAAGTATTTAGAAATACTTAATTTTTTCTGATTGCCATTCTATGATTATGTGTTTTTGTGTTATTTAACTATTTGTTAGTTTACAGTATGGGTAAGCAAAGAATTTCGGACATCTATCGTCAATTAGACAGTTCATCAAAAGATAAGGAAACTCAGGAAATAGGCACTAACCCACCATGGGAAGGAATTAGATGAACAATGGGAAAATCTCTATATGTTAGCCACTACAGCAGTAAATGTTAACTTTTAATTAAGTTAAAATGCCAAACCCGGACCAACCAATGAAAAATCTTGTAAGATAACAAGTGTGTACGGAAGCATATAAAAAATGGAAGTCAAGAAATTGACAATTTTGGCTATACGTGTTAATATGATTATGTGCGATTGTTTTGTTATGTTTAGTTATTAATTATTTTATACTAATCACTTATATAAATTAATTACCAGATGGCAAACGCTGGTAATGAACAAGTTAACGAGGGTAACCAATCCGCGCAAAACCATGAAGATCAATTTCTGAATAGGCAAGATATAGAGAATATCGTTGCCCAAGGAATAGCTAATGCTATTCCAGCAATCCTTGCTGCTGCCCGAAATCCAGTGGAACCTCAACAAATTATTCCCAGCAAACGCACTCATGGCGATAATTTCAGTAATAGCATAAATGGAGGCGGCAACATTAATAATAACGATAACGATGATGTGATGCAGGCCCCAATTCCTAAGAAAATGAAAGCTGCAACGCCTGGTTGCACTTACAAGGAATTTCTTGCCTGTAAACCTGTTGAATTTGCAGGCAATGAAGGGGCGACTGCGGCACTGCGTTGGTTGGAGAAAACCGAGGCAGTAATTAAAATAAGTAAATGTGCCGAGGGAGATAAAGTCATGTATGTTTCACACCTTTTCAAGGAAGAAGCATTAGAATGGTGGAATACGGTGTTGCAAGCCAAAGGAAGCGACATGGCCTATGCCATGAGTTGGGAGGAGTTTAAGCGTCTGGTGGAAAGGAAATTCTGCCCTGAATATGAGAATGAACAAATAGTGAATAAATTCCTGAGCCACCGAATGGTGGATGTTGATTGCCGAGGGTATACTTCGAAGTTTTTCGAGTATGCCAGAATTGTGCCTACTCTGGCTTTGCCAGAGCCGGTACTTATTTCTCGCTACATCTGGGGTTTAATTAGCGAGATCCGTGATATTGTCAAAGTTGTGAGACCCCGCACGATCGATGATGCGGTGGAATTAGCCAACACTTTGACAAACGGACTGGTGCGTGCGCGAGAAGAAAATAGGAAGAAGGAATTGGCTCAGAAAATTACCCAAGGATTTCGTGTGGGTAATAATAGCAATTTCAAGAAGAGAGGAACTGGGCAATCTTCCACTCCGCCGTTCTGCAGGAACTGCAGAAAGAAACATTTCGGAAAGTATAATGAAACCTGCAACTTCTGCAAAGTTGTAGGACATCGTGAAGAAGATTGCAGAAAGAAAATAAGGGTCTGCTATAACTGTGGAGAAGCTGGGCATTTCAGACCAGAAAATGCCCCAAATTGGTCAAACCAGCAGACAACAAAGCCAAACCGGCAGACGAAGCCACCAAGAAGAATGCAAGAGCATTCCAACAGACCACGCAGGAAGCCGAACTGATTCCTGACGTCATAGCTGGTACATTCCTAGTTCACAACGTTTATGCGAAAGTATTATTTGACTCTGGTGCAAACCAAAGTTTTATAAATACTTCATTCTGCGAAGCTCTTAAGCTACCTCTAATGAAACTTAGGCAAGTTTTTACAGTAGAAACGGCAGACGGGAATTCCGTTAACATAAATACGGTTTTTCAGAAAGCAAATATAGAACTTTCAGGTCATAAATTTTCTGCAAACCTATTACCCATAAATTTAGCTGGATTCGATGTCGTGTTAGGAATGGATTGGTTAGTAGCCAACCATGCACGAATCCTTTGGGATAAGAACTCCATAGGAATTCGTGCACCCACTGGAGAAGTAATTATGGTTACCGGAGATAAGCCGCGAAAACCCATGAAGTTCATTTCAGAAATGAAAGTTGCTAGTTATGAACGAAAGCAAGGAATAGTGTATATGATTTCGGTAATCATTAGCACTAAGGGTAAGGAACTTAAGGAAATTCCTGTAGTCTCAGAATACTCGGATGTATTCCCAGAAGAGTTACCAGGATTACCACCAGAAAGGGAGGTAGAATTTAGAATTCATTTGATTCCTGGAACTACACCGGTAGCTAAAGCACCCTACCGGTTAGCACCCACTGAAATGTTAGAACTGAAAAAGCAGTTAGATGAATTGCTCAGTAAAGGATTCATACAACCTAGTTCATCCCCTTGGGGAGCACCAGTGTTGTTCGTAAAGAAGAAAGATGGGTCGATGCGAATGTGTATCGATTATCGAGAACTGAATAAGGTTACAATTAAGAATCGATACCCATTACCTAGGATTGATGATCTTTTCGATCAACTTCAAGGAGCTAGATACTTTTCTAAGATAGATTTACGCTCCGGATATCATCAATTTAAGGTACAGGAAGAAGACATACCTAAAACTGCTTTCAGAACTAGGTATGGTCATTACGAGTTTACAGTCATGCCCTTTGGGTTAACAAATGCTCCTGCAGCATTTATGGACATGATGAATAGAATCTGTAAACCATACTTGGATAAATTTGTAATTGTCTTTATTGATGATATACTTATTTATTCCAAAAGTCAGGATGAACACTGTCAGCACCTGCATGCACTCTTAACTCTGTTAAGAAAAGAGAAGCTTTATGCCAAATTCTCGAAGTGTGAATTTTGGCTACAAGAAGTGCAATTTTTAGGTCACATGGTGAATCATGAAGGTATTCACGTAGATCCTGCTAAGATCGAAGCGATCACCAAATGGAAGGTTCCGCAGTCAGCTATGGAAATTAGAAGTTTTATAGGTTTAGCCGGATATTATAGACGGTTTATTAAAGATTTTTCCAAGATAGTTGTACCATTAACTAAGCTAACCTGTAAAGCAGTTAAGTTTGAATGGGGACCTAAACAAGAAGAAGCTTTTAAGATTTTAAAGCAGAAATTAACCAATGCTCCAATTTTAGCTTTACCAGAAGGAACAGAAGATTTTGAAGTATATTGTGATGCTTCAAAGCTAGGATTAGGATGTGTGTTAATGCAACGCAAGAAAGTAATTGCGTACGCATCAAGGCAATTGAAAAAGCATGAAGAAAACTATACGACTCATGACTTAGAATTAGGAGCCATAATTTTTGCCCTTAAGATTTGGAGACATTATCTGTATGGTAGTAAGTTTACTATCTATACAGATCATAAGAGCTTAAGATATATATTTGAGCAAAAAGAATTAAACATGAGACAAAGAAGGTGGATGGAAATCCTAAGTGACTACGACTGCGATATTCAATATCACGAAGGAAAGGCAAACGTAGTTGCAGATGCCTTAAGTCGTAAGTATCATGAAAAGCAAAAGCGAGTTCGTGCTCTTAGATTAAATCTACAGTTAGATTTAATGGAACAATTAAAGGATGTTCAGGAAACCGCAATCCAGGATGTTGCTGAAGGAATGAAAGGACGGATAAAAGAATTAGAGCAAGGAGCGGATGGAATTTGGAGATTCCATAAAAGAAGGATTTGGGTACCTAAGCAAGGAGACTTAAGAAATAAGATTTTAGAGGAAGCCCATAAATCTAGATATACCATGCATCCTGGTAACAATAAGATGTACCAAGATTTAAGGAATAACTTCTGGTGGATAGGAATGAAAAAGGACATAGCTAGATATGTTTCTAAATGTCTAACTTGTTCACAAGTTAAGGCAGAACACCAGAAACCTTCAGGTCTACTACAACAATTAGAAATGCCTGTATGGAAATGGGAACTCATAACAATGGATTTTGTTACTAAGTTACCCAAAACCAGAAAGGGTAATGACGCGATTTGGGTAATTGTGGATCGATTAACCAAATCAGCTCATTTTCTACCTATGAAAGAAACCTTTAGCATGGAAATGTTAGCCAAGTTGTATGTAGATGAAGTTGTATCCTTACATGGAGTTCCACTCTCTATTGTATCGGACAGGGATAGTCGTTTTACTTCCCATTTTTGGAAAAGTTTCCAAGAAGCAATGGGAACCCGACTAAATTTAAGTACTGCATACCATCCTCAAACAGATGGACAAAGTGAAAGGACAATCCAAACTCTGGAAGACATGCTTAGGGCATGTGTGATCGATTTTGGTGGGAATTGGGACAACCACTTACCCTTAATTGAATTCTCCTATAACAATAGTTATCATTCAAGTATTGAAGCTGCCCCATTCGAAGCACTATACGGACAAAAGTGTAGAACTCCAGTCTGTTGGGCAGAGATAGGAGAAAGTCAATTATCAGGACCTGAAATTGTGCAAGAAACTACCGACAAGATCACTCAAATCAAGGAAAGGCTAAAGACGGCTCGAGATCGCCAGAAGAGCTATGCAGACAAAAGGCGTAAGCCATTAGAATTTCAAGTTGGAGACAAGGTTCTCTTAAAAGTTTCTCCTTGGAAAGGAGTTGTTCGGTTCGGAAAGAAAGGAAAGCTAAGTCCAAGGTACGTAGGACCATTCCCTGTAGTCCAACGTATAGGACCAGTTGCTTATCGTTTACAACTACCAGAAGAGTTAGCTGGGGTACATGATGTATTTCATATATCAAACCTCAAGAAATGTCTATCTGATGAATCTTTGGTAGTACCTCTTCAAGATGTGGAGGTAAACGAAAAGTTAAAATTTGTTGAGAAGCCATTACAGATAGAAGACAGAAAGGTCAAGTTTCTCAAGCAGAAACGACTAGTGCTGGTCAAAGTCAAGTGGGACTCAAAGAGAGGACCTGAGTACACTTGGGAGCTGGAATCAGAGATGAAGCGAAAGTATCCCTACTTGTTCCAGTAAATCTCGAGGACGAGATTTTTATTAAGGCGGGGAGGATGTAACAACTCTCACCAAAACTATTATTTCTTATTATATTTTGTCCAATAGGAAACCTTAATTAAGACCCCCAAGTGATCCAGCATAAACCCTAAAATTTTCAGAACAATCGGAATCAGGATCAGGGCCCCGAAAACTCAGGGGGGGTATTTCCTAGTCAGTATTATCCAAACAGTTTTTGATAGGAATCGAATTTTAACGAACGGTCGACTCACCCAAGCTACTGAGACACGTGGCTACTCTATGCTAAAAGTGACCTCTCGCGCCACGCGAGAGCCTCTCGTGACACGCGGGCGCGCCGTTTTTCCAGTATAAGTAGAAGAGTTTGGCACTTGAATTTCGGCGTTGGATCGACGTTAAAATTCATTTTGTACGTTGAGATATTGTCTGATTACTCCAAAAACACACACAATCACGAAATTCTGCCACGATAACAGGGTAATAACTCGATCACTGCTACGATTTAATGTCCGATCGATAGAAACCAATCCGATGGATGTTTAAGTGCTGCCCAAACTCGGGTTATGCTTTGTCATTCGTCGTGAATTCGATGGATGTTTAAGTATCGCACTTTGTCATTCATTGTGAAGGTTTTGATCTCGTGAGTTGTCGTAAAAGTTGGATTAAAGTTACTAACCTAGTTTCGTGTGCATTGTTATTTGAATTAGGTTACAAGGCTAATCAGTAGGCTAGACTCTGCCCGTTTAAATCTGCAATGTGAGTCATTCTCTTTTTACCAAATTGCTTTCAAAAAATCATATTTGTTTTCAAAGTTATAATTACAGGGATTAAGTCTTTGTAATCTTCAATTATTGCCGGTATGTGGGGTTTTGTATACAATACTTGATAACCGTCACCGTTGGACAACGAGTTAGCCAATGGGTGATATGACCATAGTCACAGAAACGAGTCGAGTGACAAATACCGTTGGGTAATTGGTTGATATATAAACATTGTAATCGCTCTTAATACTGTATATTATGACAATGTGTTGTTTTGTGCAAATGAGTGACTCGCCAGTATTTCCCTGCTGATAAAACCTTTTTAAAACATGTTTCAGGTGATCTGCTGTGATCCAGGAAAAAGTGCCGTGTAGCACTAACAAGCTTGAAGACGTGGCTCAATAAAAATAAAGAAACATGTTTTTTGTAAAATAGGGGTTTCCCAGTGAAATTCTCTTATTGTAAATTACGGGGTTTATCCCGAATTATAAAATGAAATAAACGGGTATTTTCAAGATTTAAACGATCCTGTTAATAATTCCGCTGCCAAATTAAGTAAATACCACGGGATTTCTGTCCCGCGGCTTCGGGACCGGGTCAAACCGGGCCGGGGGCCGTGACAGAATCCCCGCTAGGCGTGTGACGTACCAATAACGAGCCACTAATCATGTTGAACTCATAACAAGTTTTCAAAGTAAATTGCTAATTATTAATGAAATGTACCACAATAAGTTTTATAAAAAAAATCCAACAAGTTCAACGGAAGCAATAAGTAAACCATAGTTTAAATGTTTCAAAGCAAATGTACGAAATCAATAACCCATCATGTGTATCTAATCAGAATAACCCATGACCACTCCAGCTACTCCAGACAGCAAGTTCCAAATCCAAGAAATCTAACGACCTGCGAGCATGCAACAAGTGTATCAGACAACGCTGGTGAGTTCATAGTTTTACGAAAACGTTAGTTACCAAGTGTTTAGTTCAGTTCATTTATAATAATGTTGATAATAACTCAAGTACCGTACAAGATGGCTACCAGATTGTTTTGCCCGTCCCCAATGCTCCTATCCAAACATTGGTCATGATTTAAGGTCATTAGTTCACGCCCGTCCTCTCAGGTACGGTGTGAGGTTGCCAAGCCTAATAGCGCTATCAACTAATACCCCGTTACCTCTCAGGTAACTATTCGGTATAAGATAGGACTTAAAATGATAGGAATGAGTGTATTATCTAACATTCCAGTTTTTACCCACAAGACGTATTCCTCTCAGGAATACCCAATTGATTTACCCAAAACCCTATCCCTCTCAGGGATACCCAATGACTGTCCTAACCACCGGGACGCATGCTCAAGAGGAATGAACTCACCTTAGGTTACTCGATGGTTACGTACTTTTACGCGTTAAATGTTAAGTCCGTTACCCGCAACCTAATGTATATGAAACGTAAGTACACGTATGTAGGATTATGCAATACTCTAGTGTTTCCACACCACCCAAGATTTACGTGAACCAAGTTAACAAGTTATCACACAATAGTACCCACGCAATGATATATGTATATATATGCATCCACATTTACTCAAACAGTATTGCCATCAAATACAATTACAACAAAGGTTTTTACTCGCATTCGCAAACTTCATATCTTTATGTTCATGGATTACTAAAACACACAACACAATATGCATCTAACATATATGTATTTCTTAAACACATGTTGCTTGTACATGGCCCCCATATCCCATCGGCCCACGTTACAAGAACACCCCCGCCCACTATACTAATTATATTGGGTTAGTTGCGAAGTCCCGGTTCCTCGAGACCCGTCACGGAACATGCGAGCCCAAGTACAACAGGCCTCTAACCAGCCGATTGCGTGCGTGTGGCCCATTGAGCCCAGCCCACCTTGGCTGTGCTGCTGTCCCCTAAACAATGTGTGGCCTAGCCACACTTGTGCTCGTTTGGTCTAGTTTATGCAGCCCAAATAATATATACAATCCACTAATTAACATATATTCCACTCAAGGATTCATGACATAAACGTGAAATCTTACAGTCGTGATTAACGTAACTAATGTGTAGTTTGATTATATGTGATAGGCATCGAAAACATGTATGATATGGTTATGTATACACAGCCCAATTCAAGTCTACGTATGACTTAGTTGCTAACGTAACCCGGTTAACATGTAAGGCCCAAACTAGTTCCCTAATTACTACTAACTCATTGGGTTCTTGAACATACTTCATTATACAGGTTATCATATATTAACATTCTCATCAAATCATCACATCAATTATCCAAATAGAATCACAACAAATTGCTATTGTTACGGACCTATCAGAATGTAACCGAGCCCGTGGTTTACCTATCTTGATTTATTTGTTGTTTGTAATCATAGCAACCAATCACCAAGTCCTCATTAATTGTTCGTGTCTACTGTTAAGTATATATTCATGTTCTAATCTTAATCGCACTCATGCAACACAACATGTATTCACATATTATAACACAACTAAAGTTATGAACATACATACCAGTTATTAGAGCGAGAAAGATGAAATATTTCGCAGGAGGTAGGGCTTCGTCGAGGTGTATTGACGTCGATTTCAAGGGAAGGCACTAGGGTTATTATGGTTTCCAAACTACACATACGTATTCCTAGTTCTACATATATGCGAAATCCACAAAGATTGGGCCAAGTGATTCGGGCCTTGTAGCATGTGTGTGGGCCGATGTGGGTTGGGGATTAAGGTGTATGCTTAGTGTGTGTGCGGGTGGTCTAATACATGTGTCGCGGCCCAAATACATACTCAACCTACCCCGATACGATTTACATTAAACACGTTTATTATGGCTAAGAGTGTTCAAAATTAATCAAAGTAAGGAACGTAGAATAGGAATAATGAGAAATCAGATTTACGAGACTACAAAACACTAACCTTAAAAGTTCGAGTTGTCACAAAAGAGATACGATTTGTGAATGTTGATCTTTAGACCCGAACACGCATGAAACACTCTTAGAATTCTAGCCACCATAATAATATTCTCCTCCTCTCATTCCCCCATAATCAAGGCATCATCAGCATAGAAAAGATGTGAAAACCGTCGCCCCCCCCATTAGGGAGCTTAACTCCTTTAAGTCTTCCCGAATCACAAGCTTTGTGTATAATACACGATAGAGCTTCCATAACTATAAGAAATAAAAAGGGAGAGAGGGGGTCACCTTGACGTAAACATTTCTGACACTGAAATTCGAAGGTAGGAGAACCATTAACCAAGACAGACGATCTAGCGGATACGAGAACCCCTTTCACCCATTTACACCAACAAGGAGGGAAACCCATTTGATGTAACATATTTAACAAAAAACCCCAATTGACATTGTCGTACGCCTTCTCGAAATCAATTTTGAAACTATTTATGATATATAATTTCAAACATTTATCCAGGATTTTTAATTTTTGTAAAGAAATAGTAATTAAATGGGGTTATACCTAGATAATCATCTGTATGTTTATTATTATTTTCTCAATAGTAAGTAGACTCTATTGAAAACATTAGAGTGCTCATAAATTTGATATATGTATCTTAAAACATCAATTTATTATCTGTGGTTGTAACGTGATATTTTGATTGAAAATATGTGGTTGTTGTATACAGTCTGAGATGAATATATGATGTATAATGTGATGGTAATTTCAGTAAGTTGTTTGATTCTAAGCTAGGTTAAAGAATAGGAAAATAGTTTCAGCGAATGAATTTGAGTTATTGCTTGCAGTTGGAGCCAGATAGCTTTCAACTTAAGCTATTATTGTTGACGTTTGAGATTATTCATTTTTTTTCCTTTTCAAAAAGACAATAAGTTTGTCATTTTACTAAACCATATTGTTAAATGCAGGCCCTAAAACTACCGCGCTGAAGAAAGGATGGGGGTGACACAACCAACTAAAGCACCACCGCGCTTTCAGAAAAAAAAAAGGAACCGCATCCAACATTTTTTTTGTTTAATGTAAAGAACTTAGTATGTAAACAATATGTAAGGAACTTGGTATGAAAACACTTGAACTCAACTGAACCACGGGCACCAACGATTTTCATAACAGGTTGCTAACATTTGACTATTTAATCAAAACACAAACGCCTAACGCGCAACGCGCGAGAGCGAAAGCACTAGTTTAGATTGAAACGGTTAAAAAACGAGACCGGATAAGGATTTGATTTGATTTATTTAAAAGACAACTTTTCTTTTTTATAAAAACATCTGAAAGTGTTGGTGAACCTTATTTAGACCTAACGTAGTGGGCGTTTTATAACGGGGAAGAGGGCCATGGCGTCCCATAGCGCCGCTCAACACCGAAACATGGGGGCGTTATGGGGGTGTTTTTTGAAGCCAACGCGATACATATAGCGGCGTGAAGGATCTGCACATTGTTTCCCCCACTCACACACACATATATATACATACATATGTATGTATAATTGAAGGGTTATATAACCCCCTTACCACTACACCCTCTTGTGATATAAAGCCTCATAAAGCTCATCTCTTACGCATTTCGTCACTTGTCGCATAACGCCCCCAAAAGGGTCTTATGACTACGCATGACCTTAGAAAAAGAAAAAAAAAAGAGTTTTCAGGAGAAAACAAATACTATCTGATTTTTAATTGCTCCTAAATCTACACCGTAGTAGTATTTAGGGCATGTTTGGCTAAACTTTTTGAAAACAACTTATTGACTTATTGGCTTTTTGTAAAAGTCAGTATAGAGTGACTTTTTGGAAAAGTCAGTATGGAGTGACTTTTTGGAAAAGTCACTTTTCCCCTCACATACAACCTGGTTGCCAAACATCATTTTGGAGCTTATGACTTTTCAAAAAGCCAATAAGTCAATAAGTTGTTTCAAAAAGCTTAGCCAAACATGCCCTTAGTGAATTAGAAAAGATGTAGTGTAGTAAAATGTGTGAGGTTCGATCCCCGGTAAGCATAGCCATAAAAAAAATAAACCGTGAGCTTTCGGACTTGAAAGTTTTTGGTTTTTGATGTGATTTCTACTAAATAATAATCGTACTGTTTTATATATTTACTAGTATTAAGCCCTTGCGTTGCAGCGGTTGTCACAAAACTGTGTTAAGTAGTAGCAATATTATACCATTGTCATCGACCACCAACACAGAAAAAACTTGTAAAAACAAAATAAATAAAAACGGGGAAAAAATAACACCGAGCGAAAAACATATGTAAAATCTTTGAATTACGCACGCTTGTACCTGAGAAATTAAACCGAGACGTAAAATATAGAAAAAAATAACTAAGTCCATCTAGGACTCGCGTGTTGGACGAACTTGTCAAACGTAGGAAAATAGATGTGACACGACGGGCCAGTCAAACGAGAAAAAAAAATATACGAAAAAATGTTGAACTCCACACGCACGTTGCGGTGCATTAACTCACAAAATTTAGAACGAAACGAAAAACTTGGGAAAGATGAAAAGTATGGTGGGCCAAAATTGAAAATAAAAAAGAGTTGGGATTAAATTGCAAAAGATGAAAATTTTTGTGTTCAAAGTAAAAAAAAAACAAAAGGGTCTAAATAGCAAACTTGAAGTTATTTATTAATTTGAAATAAAGATAAGAATAAAAATAAGTGATATCTATATATTGGTTATTAATTAATATTAATATTAAAAGAAATTTATTAAACAAATATAAATAAAATTTATGAGGTTGAAGGAGAGAATGCCATGTGCCATTATTTAGAGTCTTTTATTATAAGTTAGATTAGATGTGTAACATGTTTATGCTGTAATACACTAGTCTACAAGCAAATATTCGTATTAAAATATTGTCTAGAGAAACATTGACTGTCATTTAAGTATGTACTAGGTTAGAATCATGTGTATTACACGGGTTGAATAAATGTAATTTTATATATTAAATAATAAAAAGTTATATCTTTATGAACCCTGTATATTGTACGGGTTATATAAATGTAATTTTATATATCAAATAGTAAAAAGGTTATATCTTTAAAAACCATGTGTATTACACAGATTAAATAAATGTAATTTTGTATACTAAATACTAAAAACATCATATCTTTAAAAAATCCGTTTATAATCGGTTGAATAAATCTACCAAATAATAAAAAATTACATTCTTAAAAACCCGTATATTACACGTGTTGAATAAATCTAAAAAAGAGTTATATCTTTAAAAACCATGTGTATTACACATACTAAATAAATGTAATTTTGTATATTAAATACTAAAAACGTCGTATCTTTAAAAAACCCGTATATAGTCGGGTTGAAAAATCTACCAAATAATAAAAAAATTATATTTTAAATAAATGTAATTTTGTATATTAAATACTAAAAATGCCGTATCCTTAAAAAAACCCGTGTATAGTCGGGTTGAAAAATCTACCAAATAATAAAAAAAAATTATATTCTTGAAAACCCCGCGTTTTACATGAGTTGAATAAATATAATTTTGTTTACCAAATAATAAAAAAAGTTATATCTTTAATAAATTAGGATAACATTTAATATTGGTTTATTATTTATATATTTAATATAAGATAAGTAGATAAGAGAGGTATTTGTTTTAAAAATATATTTTAACACGTGTTGAATAAATCTAAAAAAGAGTTATATCTTTAAAAACCATGTGTATTACACATACTAAATAAATGTAATTTTGTATATTAAATACTAAAAACGTCGTATCTTTAAAAAACCCGTATATAGTCGGGTTGAAAAATCTACCAAATAATAAAAAAATATATTTTAAATAAATGTAATTTTGTATATTAAATACTAAAAATGCCGTATCCTTAAAAAAACCCGTGTATAGTCGGGTTGAAAAATCTACCAAATAATAAAAAAAATTATATTCTTGAAAACCCCGCGTTTTACATGAGTTGAATAAATATAATTTTGTTTACCAAATAATAAAAAAAGTTATATCTTTAATAAATTAGGATAACATTTAATATTAGTTTATTATTTATATATTTAATATAAGATAAGTAGATAAGAGAGGTATTTGTTTTAAAAATATATTAAATTAAAATTTAGATTTGAGGATAATATTTTATTAAAGTATGATAAGATTTAATATTAATTTATTATTTATTTAGTTAATATAAAATAAATATAGATTTGAGGATACCTTCAATGAATGACACGTGTTCAAACGTTGGTTTCTTTTATTATAGTAGTTAGATTAGATTAGATTAGATTAGATTAGATATGATTAAATTTGTTTATATAGTTGAAAAATATGTTAAGTTATATAAGTTATACGGTGAACACTTACATACCGTTGGTTGATTTTTAATATGTTACATGTCCTTAAATAATTTTAACAAAGATAGTTAAAGTAAATATATATATATATATAGGGGGCCGCTAGAATGAGAACCACCACGAGTTATGAGAACCGCGAGAACCGCGCCCCGCGGGTGGCCGTTGACCACGAAATTTTTTTTACGACTAGATGTGTATATTTTAACACCATACGTAAAGTTTGGGTTCAAACGGCGCGCCCGAGGGGGTAGTTTTTTACGCCCAAAGTTTGGGTTTTTTTATTTTTTTTAATTTTTCTTTTTTTTAACCAAACTTTGGGCGTAAAAAACTACCCCCTCGGGCGCGCCGTTTGAACCCAAACTTTACGTATGGTGTTAAAATATACACATCTAGTCGTAAAAAAAATTTCGTGGTCAACGGCCACCCGCGGGGCGCGGTTCTCATAACTCGTGGTAGTTCTCATTCTAGCGGCTCCCTATATTATATATATATATATATATATATAAATGAATAATAAATAGAAATTACGTTAAAAGTAATTACTTTATATTTCTTGTTATCTGATAAATACGACGCTCACGATGAGCATGATACAATTAGGCTTAGTCTAAATGTACCACATTCTCTATCAGCGTCACCTAGGATCCACGTCAGCTATGAGACTTTATCACGCTCCCTTTTAACTTGCATGGTGTGGGATAGAACCCCCTATTAAACAAAATAAAAAAAAAATTATTGGCTGAAATGATGTGGGCCCCACTTGATAAAGTCCTTCTTCCTCGTTACCATGATCGAGCCCCCACCTATGGCGACCCCTCTTGAATTCCTCGGTGTGGATGTATAGCGCCTTGGGGCGCTATAGACGATAAGCTGGCCTGGGTAGCGCCCCCACACCCTCCGGTCTAACCCATAAGTATGTGAGAGAATGAGAGAGATGATACATTTAGTAGCACCCTAAAATTATTGTTGTGGATGTGATTTTCTTATAATTTAAAATAGAGTAAATTACGTTTTTGGCCCCTGTGGTTATATCACTTTTACTATATTAGCCCAAAATAAGAATTTTTAACATATCTGCCCCCATGGTCTCTATAACTAATCATTTTGGCCCCTAAGTCTAGAGATCATGGGGGCCAAAATGGTTAGTTATAGAGACCATGAGGGCTAAAATGGTTAGACTTAGGGGCCAAAATGGTTAGTTATAGAGACCATGGGGGTAGATATGTTAAAAATTCTTATTTTGGACTAATATAGTAAAAATGATATAACCACAGGGGGCCAAAAACGTAATTTACTCTTTAAAATAATAATTTGGTAACCACTCGATGAGGGGTCCATAAATTTTTTACATGTTATTCTATGAAGAAATTTCGTGTGTCGGTTTTATTTAATCAAATAATAATACGAGTGTCAAATACTACATACCATGTAATTTTATTTATCAGCATGACATTGGTTCGTCTCTGTATACAACTAGTTGATGCCCCGCCCGAGTTGCGGGGCGATTGCCGAATAATTCTCAATCAATTAAAAAAACACTACTATAATTTTGCTAGAAAAAAAAAACAAAAATGATGATAAGACCGTAATTTTGGGCTCAGAGCAAAACTGTAATTTTTCAGGACTAATGAGCCAGTGTTAGGCAGCTCCTTGACACAAAAAAAAATTAAATCTTGTAAACAACTTAAAACAAAAAACCTTTATAGTTTTGCTAAAAAAAACTAAAACGATGGGAAAAACGTAAATTTTAACTGAGGGGAAAATCATAATTTTAATTCCGGGATAAAATCTTAAATTAAATGGACCAATGGGAGAGTGACAGGAAGCTGTCGGCATGACTGTAATTTTACACTGGGACAAAATTGTAATTTTACCAGGAAAACAAACAAAAACGGTAGACAAAATGTAAATTTAAGTTGAGGGCAAAATCGTAACTTGGCTGTGAGAAAAAAACTAATGGCAAAACTATAAATTTATACGGGGCAAAATTGTAATTTTGAACTGAGGGCGAAATTGGAATTTTTAGCTGGGAGCAAAAGCGTAAATTTATTTTTAAGTGGGGGTAAAAACATAATTTTGAACTGATGGCAAAATCGTATTTTTAAGGGAAAAAAACTAATGGCAAAACTGTAAATTGAAACGGGGCAAAATCGTAATTTTGAACCGGGGGCAAAATTGAAATATTTAGCTGGGAGCAAAAGCGTAAATTTATTTTTAACTGGGGGTAAATACATAATTTTGAACTGATGGCAAAATCGTAATTTTAAAGCGGGATAAAATCGTAATTTTTTTGGGCCAATATGGGAGTGCCAGGCAGGTGCCTAACACTATTCCCCTTGCCGCCACTTTTCTCAGATCAATGAGAATGTCTATTCCCGCTGACATTGTATTTTGTTGTAGTTTTTTTTTGAACGGCCGACATAAATTTTTTTATTAAAATTTAGCAGGATGCTTGGCACCATAGTTACAGTAAAACAAAACAGAACTCACCAACTATATAGTTTCCAGATTGATCAGACGGTAACAAGACACACAGCATGCATTGCCTTTTTTTTCTTTTTCGACCCAGGACTAAACCCATGTAACTCCATAATATCCATGAAATCGAAAGCAAAAATCGGTGGAATTCGAAGCCACAATGCAATATTCTGCCAAACAGCCTGTGCAAAGTGGCACGAAACAAAAATATATTCCGCCGATTCCTCGCATTCTCCACAAAGGAGGCATAGTGTATTCGGAACATTTATACCCCTCCTCGCTAAAGCTCTTCGCGTAGGGAGACGGTCCTTTTCTGCCCTCCAAGACACGATTCCCACTTTCTTGGGGACCCAGTTATTCCAGACGAAAACACGGGCAGGTCTCGCTCTATTGAATCTGCTCAGAAGTCTTTTTATGCTCGAAACATGAAACAAACCTGAATCCTCCAGCTTCCAGACCAATTTATCCCGGCCCGCCACCAAATTGACTGCATTCAGCAGCGCCGTCAATGCCTGCAATTCCTGTATTTCCGCGTTTTCAAGCTCTGGTTTAGCGAATTTTTTTAGAAGTGGTGTATTTTGAAAATATTTTTAGGATAATGGGGAAGTCAAACAAAAAAAAAAGGTTTTTGGTGCGTATTACGAAGGGAAGTAAATTGTGTTGCAGCCTTGCTCAGGTAGGTGTCAGATGTTTTTCTAATCCTCTATTGAGAATAGAGGATTAGGAGGAAACACTTAACCATGGTTCTAATCCTCTATTGAGAATAGAGGATTAGGAGGAAACATTTTAACCGGGTTATGTTTGGTCTCGGGTGAGTTTGGAACCATGGTTAAGGGTTTCCTCCTAATCCTCTATTGAGAATAGAGGATTAGTAAAAACCTTCTAAGAAAGCTGACACCTCCTGAGCATGGCTGCAGAACGGGCTACTTTTCCTTCCTAATCCGCTATTAGCAACAGCGGATACACCAAAAACCTTTCTTTTGTTTGACTTCCCCATTATCCTAAAAATCTATTCAAAATACACAATTTCTAAAAAAAATTCCTGGTTTAGCCCATTCCCATTCAAAATTCGTTACACCGTTCCGGTCAATGCCTGCAATTCCTGTATTTTGTTGTAGTTAGAAATAGAAATAATACACTAATATTTATTCATAATAATTTTCAGCCAATGATTGATTTTAAGTATTTACTAAATATATATGAATAATTATATAATAGAAAAAATCGCTTGTATTTTTAGGTGTTACTATATTGGTCAATAACCGAAAAGATATTATAATCAATCATATAATTATTGTGCAAGTAATCAAAATTCGAAACAACTTTGGAAAGCATTTTGATTAGTAGCTCAAGTGTCAACTAATCATATTCAACATGTTCCTTTCTATATGCTGATACATTTACTATTTAATTATATTAAATTATGATTAATCTATGTATTTAATTTAATCCTTGACCAACTCATTATAATACCTTTTGTTGGTACTTTTATTGTTTAATTAGATTTATTAATTATTATTAATATGAAATGTTAAGGTCATGTCTGTTTTCGTTACTTTTATTGTTTAATTAGATTTATTAATATGAAATGTTAAGGTCATGTCTGGTTTCGTAAAAGAAATTGTATTTAGCCTCTGACTATGTTTACTTTTTTATGGCTTTTAAAATTTGAAAGATAAGATATAAGCGTTTAAGAAACATTTATGGCTTTTAAAAAAAACATTAATTTTAAATTCAACCTTGAAATGTTTCATTTTTTCACAACTTATAATAAAGTTTTAATATTCAATTACCGACACTCAGTAAATATATCTCTTGATAATATAATATAATAATAGGTAGAGGATCCTGTACAAAGTCCATCTTTTGTAAGAAGTGTAAGAAATAATTTGGGAATGACAAGTGTCCCTCATCTTAATTAATTCAAAAGGGTATATTAGTAATTGTACATTCCCTACCCTTAATATATTATCAATTAATTAAAACAAAAAGATAACTGTCTCTTCTTCCTCGTTCGAAACAAAAATCAAACCAAAACCCTAATATACGTTTCAGCCGACAACCCTCTTCTTCTCTGTTACACACACACACCGAACCAAAACCTTAAATAACTTTCAGCCGCCAAACACTGTCTTTCCCGAGACAATACACCGATGACGATAAAGATTCAACATGATGAACTCATGAACGGAGAATATGAAGGCTGTACGATGAGTGGTGGAGGAAACCGGAATATGTGGTTTGTCGGAGATTCTGAACCGAAGGTCACGTGTTGTCGGAGATGGTGACTCACGACGGCGACGGCGACGGTGATGGTGGTTAATGTGAGTGATGGTGTACGACGGTTAGATAAAACACCATGACTTGAATCATAGTCATGGTGTTTTAAAATCTGGGAATGTTTTTGTATTGATAAAACACCACGCCATGAACAATGTCTCCAGATAAAACACCATGACTTGAATCATAGATGTTTAAAACACCACACCATGAACAATGTCTCCAGATAAAACACCATGACTTGAACCATAGTCATGGTGTTTTAAAATCTGGGAATGTTTTTTTATTGATAAAACACCACGCCATGAACAATGTCTCCAGATAAAACACCATGACTTGAATAATATATGTTTAAAACACCACGCCATGAACAATGTCTCCGGATAAAACACCATGACTTGAATCATAGTCAATTTATCCAGTTGTTTTAAAACACCACGCCATGAATCTGATTATAGATCTCTTTATGATAACGTATGAAGAATATGCAACCAAAGACCTACAATTAAGGTGAATCATTAATTCCTATATTTAAGGAAAAATGAGTGAATGTAGGAGTTTTTGGTTGTGTAGGTTACGGTTACCATATGTCAAACATTTAAAAAGACACTATTGCCCTTCAATTTTACATAAGGTCTCTCTAATTAAAACACAATTTACATTTTTATACCCTATTAATCTCAACCATTAGATCAAATATCCAATGGTTTAAAACACTTCTTACCCTTCTTACATTTTAGACACTTTTTACCATATCCCTACCCTATAATAATATATGGTTATCATAAATGTTACTTTCTAAAACTATTAACCAGTCTCGTTTTTACCTTCATTGTTTGTTTTCACATATCATCTCTCATATGACTGAAGATCATGTGTAGTGGTAATACCACTGTCTTTGGGCGTTTTGCGTCATGTGGCAGCTCAGTCAGCAATGAGACATTATGAGGCGTTTTCTAAAATGGGTGTAGTAGGGATGTGAGCCATTATGTTAAAAGAGATGCAATAGAATTAAATTAACAAAAACCATCAAAAAATCTTACTGGACAAACAAAAGGAAGATCAAGGGTGATTGAACAAACAAATGGAAGCAAGGCGTGGAAAAAAGCACGCCAAAACCAATTTTTGTGAAAAAAACGCCCAGGGGGGGCCATATGTGGGCGTGATTTTATAAAAAAAAGCCCCAAAAATTGGACGACTACGCATGGTCTAACAATCAAAACGTTAGATTCAGTAACATGATTATTTTACACATTAAAAAAAAAATTACACTATTAGCAAAACTGAAAAAACAAAAGCAATATAAAAAGTACAGTACGATGATGTTTTATGTAACACGTAAATATTGTATTTCAACTATATGATGAAAGAAAAAACCAAACTGAATTTTATTATCCGAATAATTCAGTGATTGAATATTCTACTCACTATTTAAAATTATCGATGCAACCATCAGTTTATTGACTTTTGTATGTGTTCAAAAGTTTCGTGTTCAACAAGTTTCATAGTCAAATAAAATTTTAGTACTAATAAATAAAATCAGTATATAAAATGACATCGTAATCGAATAGGCGTGGTGTCGTTATTGCAGGGGATGGTTATCCATAATTTCATCCTCATAACAGTCTATTTTTAGGCACAAACTATTTTTAGAAGATTAATTTCAATATTAAAATTATTTTGTATAAATATTTATCTTTTTGTATTTATATAAATATTTATCTTTTTTGTATTTATATATTTGTAATGATCAAGCAGGTTTTAACTTTGTAAACATCAAAGAAAAGTAGAATGAAAATATATTATTTATCTATGTATATGCACATCAAATGTTTGTGTTTTTTACCTTTGAGAAAAGTAACACCAATTTGCATATGATGTAGTGGTTGTTTATTTAATTGTAGTGCGTAGAGCTTGTTTATTTACTTTTCGAGAGTTAAATAAGGATTTTACAAAAGTGATTGAATCATTAACAAGGATTTTACAAAAGTGATTGAATCTTAAAATTGATAATTTTGACACATCATAGATTTGATAGATCCTTATATATAAAATATGTGATTTAAAACTCATTACAACAAGTAATTAAATATTTGAGATTTGAGTCATGAGATGTTGGTTCAGTGGTCAAATGACATGTCCTTCCTAGTGGAGACGCGAGTTCAATTCCCGTTTGGACCATTTTCGAGGGAGATTTAGGTGACGGGACGAATAGAGGCTTTAATCCCGGGTTCGAACATGACGGGGGTGAGGGTTTACGGATACCATCTGGTTCCCACGCATCAGGGGCCACGGTCGAGAAGTCGACCTTGGACATAGCCCCAAGCAGAGTGAATTTACATGTAATATTCTTTGCCATTCCAAAAACAAAAAAAAATGAGGTTTGACGCACCGTTATAATTATTGACATATCTATGTTCATCAAAAGTAATAAAACCAATTACAACAATAAATTAATTTAACAAAAACTTGGACATGTATTTCTTATGGGTTAGACACACAAGCAATTGGCCTACTATTGATCAGGGTATGTAGACTTTTAACGCGTCAATATAATGAATTTGACATATTGGTATATAACACATGCATGCCAGGAGCCTAACAACACATCAAACCTGCAAAGTTTGGGTACACTATCATTTTGATGTATCATTATATATAAACTTGTGTTGCAAATTGTTTAGGATTTAGTACATACCCTTTAACCCTTGTTTTCTTTTTAGATCATCTTTGTGAAACTTAAACGCATCGTTGTATTCTTTTAAATTGATTTTTTTTCTAGCCCACCTATAGTTGTTCTAGTTGGTCAATGAGTCTTCTAGGTTTTAGATCGGTTTCATAACACTAGTTTACAATTTTTATCATTAGTTCTTAATCAGGGCACCTATGCCACGTCAACATCTTGCTCATTTGAACACCGCCCTCTCTTCCATGAGAGGGGTGTGAGGAGGGTTTCCATGGCCATACTCATAGGCGTGAGAGGTACCAACTTGTTTCATTTTCTTTAACTATTAGAGGGTATCCGTCAATCATATGCTTCCACTCATCAAACCATTACACACCTTTAAGTGTGACGAGAAACCATTCGTACTAAAAAAACGCCAAACCAAACAAATAGTTTAGACTAGGTTTGAAAGGTTCTAAACGGCTGATCATCGTGAGCTCTTGATGATGATTCAATCTGCAAAACTAAAACACCGTTAGGCTCGTCACGAGAATGGAAGGTTGGGGGTTCTTCTCATAACCACTCTCTAGCGTGAGAATACGTAATATTTTTAGCGAGTATAAGTGGGAGTGAGAGTAGTGATAATAGCATAGAATTCACCTGAATGAGAAGTGTGTTATTTATAGACGGGATGATGAGAAGGCATTGGGTGAGACGTCACTTTCAAAATATCCTTTTTGTCCCCTCCACGCTAAGCATTAGTGGTAGCAGAGGTGAGTATGTATTTGCGGAGCGTCATTGGCTAGACATCGCTATCAGGATGTCATTTTGGTATTTCCTATGATACCTTCTAATGGTGGTCAAGAGGGACATGAATTTGCGGTTCGTGATTGGCTAGACGTCGCTCCTCTGTTCTTGTGGTCTTTCTTGCGATAACCACTAGTGGAGATCAAGGAAGCAGTGATCTACGGAACGCTATTTTTCAGTTACTTAGGTCTCGGGTTAATCCAAGTCTATAAAACATCCTACTTACGTGACGTAGACATGACGTGATAAAACCTTTAACAGACGTTCATACCGCACCATGTAGCCTTACAATTGACGATAAGACCAAGGGGTATGTGTCACAACCCACGCCCCCTTATCTGTCCCGGGAACGGGCGGCTGCGAACATTCATTTGTGGTGGTATCAGTTATTAATTTGGCAGCGGAAGTTACATCAGGATCGTAGTTAGGAAATGTTTATCAGAGTAAAACCACCATATTTGATATTAATAATCACATGGGAAAAACCCAAGTTTCTTATTACAATATGTTTATAGGGATAAACCCTATTTTATTGAATTTAAAACATCGTATTTTAGATAATTTTTATAGCCACAGTTTTCCAAGCCGTCAGTGCTCTCGAGCTGGCTTTTTACTACTTGGCTTTCACATTGTGTTACCTGAAACACGTGTTTAAAAACATTTGTCAGTGGGAAATACTGGTGAGTGAATCCCAGTTTAATCAAGAAACATTTTATCAATTAAAACAGTATTGAGAGCGATCACATTGTTTATTTCTACACAATTACTCATTCAGTATTGTCAATCCTGACTTGCGGGTCATACTACACATTGGCTAACTCGTTGTCCAATGGTAACGTACTGCCATCCCGACTTACTACTTGCAGTAGTAAATTTTGTATACAAAACCCTAATATACCGGCAGTAATTGAAGAACTACAAAGACCCAATCACCGCTTAATCATATTGTAAAGCATTAAGGTTTTGTAAAATATTACAAAAATGTTAACAAAAATTGGATAAACTAACATTGCTATCTTAGACTCCGCGTAAGGGTTTCCTGTGAATAATCTATAATTTACACCAATGTACATAGGTTAGTATCATAACCCTTTGAAAATATCAATGATACCCTCCCCGAGACGGTATTCCAACAACTACGTCGGGCAGAATCACGACAGTTATTACGGAAATCAATCGGGCAGCGTATCTATTACGAAACTGGGGTTATAATACTTACAACGGAGCAGAACCTTGCTAATTAGGGGGTATACTACTCGAATATTATGCCTTCTATTCAGAAATTTGCTTAAGAAAGAAAGAAATGAACGAATTCAACTGAGATCCGATGTGTTCTATTTATAGGTGCTGAGTTTGGATTTGTCGCGGCCCGCGTAACATAGAGGCAGGGCTTACACGGCCCGCGTTGACCTCCAGTCAACGTATAGCTGGGTTGGGTCAGCTTATAGACTTGCCGGGTGTTGGGCCACGTGGCCGCACCGGGTTGCGCCACCTTTTTAGCCTCTCGCGGCCCGCGTAAGGGTTATGGGGTACCTTACGCGGCCCGCCTCAACTTAACTTTTCTTGTTTTTCATTTATTTTTAATGTTATATTGTATTTCGGGCTCGGTTTTCACATACGGGGTGTATTTAAAAACATATAGGGGTATTCTAAATATATTAGGGGTGTCAGAAATATTTTGGAGGGTTGATATATCTTGGTACAACTCCTGGGTTATTTAATAGAATATATATAGTGCACTCACACTTAAGTATAGTAACCCAATTCCACTTTATCCCTATGTCACAAGACAGAACCCCAACGAATTTAGGCAGAGCCTTGACATACGTTACGGGGCCCTACGTCACTTGGACAGGGTATCGGTGACCAGGGGTTACAACACTTAAAACAGGGCAGGGCTTTGTAGTAATATGGGTGAATTACTAAACCAAAAAGAATGAAATATATAGAGTGTGAGAGAGAGCGACATAGAGGAAGGGGTTTAAGCAGTTTGAAGCTGAACCTATGAACTTCTATTTATACTAAAGTTTGAAATTCTTTACTTGGAGGCTACTGCTCCTGGCCACGTATCAACATGGAATGTTAGTTTATGTTTCAAAGTTATATTATTATTTTATTTATATTATTTAATGTACACGTAACATGCAAATGTTTAAACATTCATTTTACAATTTCTTTATTATATTTATATTATTATTATATATATTATAAATAAATTTAACTGCTTCACTCATTTGGCGTGTATAACTTATAAAATATGACGTTTTATAAAATAATGAATATGCCATTAGGACGAGCATATTTTTATCTACATTTTGAACCGAGTTTCATTAAAAACGGAGTAGGTTCAAATATAATGTATTTTTATAATTTAATTATTAAATGGTTCCTACGCTTGCCCAAAATACCTCATATTTCCATTGGTCAACTTACCCATGATGCATCCTTTTAATCATGGTTGCAGAAGTCGCTAGGCGCCCCCTAGTCGGTCGACCGGGGAGTTGAGAGTACTCGGCCTTGGCGAAGAGTACTCGGGGAGTACTCGGACATGTTAATTATGAAGAAATTAGTTTTCAAAAATTAAATATATGTCATATAACATAAATTTACTAATATTTATAACAAAATACGTGAGAATAATATTCATTCATTAATATGATCGACATAGATATTATGTTTTATTGTTTCTTAAACTCAAACTCAGCCCTAGTTGACCTACTAGATCTGATTCTGACCAAGGTTGACCACGTTGATCGATTTCGAGTAATTAGGCGGAGTTGAAGAAAGTCGCCTCGGCAGGCTACCTTGTAGCGCTTACTCGGGGAGTACTCGGCCTTGGAGACCTTGTTTTACAACCATGCTTTTAATAACATAAATTTTTATATATTTTATATAAAAAATTTTTGGGAATGTTACATCCTCCCCACCTTGTTTTAAATCTCGTCCTTGAGGTTCCCTGAAATATAGATGAATATTTAGTTAGTTTAGTTTCTAGGTATATTCTGGTCCTTGCTTGTAATTTTACTTTACTTTGACCAGAACTATTCTCTATGTTGTGAGATTCTTTTCTTCTCAAGATTTCTTAATGAAAGTAAAATTATTAGCGTAAGTGTTTAGATGTGTTGTGTCTTCGCACAACTTTTAGTTACAGGTTTCCTAATGCGTCAATAATCGCAATGGAATTCTTATACTTTCGATGGCGTCCCAACTTATAGAGTTCCTGTTGTTTATCTTGTCGCACGAACTACGAGACGGATGATCAAACGAAATAGTGTTTGATATCGGAATTATAGACGTATACGAGAGATTCCTGATAAATCTAAAATTATCAGTGACACACATGTTCGTGGTTTATTCCTAATTGTCAATCATTATGGTCTTTGGATTTCCTCATAGACATACATATCTATATAATCATATATTTCACATACTGGTAGTATACATACCATTTATAAGGTCAATGTATTTACTAGATTCATATTTCCAAGAATATGTCAGACATCAGGTCATGGTATTATTTAGGGAATTTCATAACACATACCCCATCTTATTCGGTCTTGCCGGAGAGGTAACCCCATCTCACCCAGACAAGCTGGAGAGTCTACCGCACCATACCCAGTTTTGCCGGAGAGGTAACCACATCTTACCCGGACAAGCTGGAGAGTCTACCGCACCATGCCCAATTTTACCGGAGAGGTATTATCATAATATTTCCCATAAATAGACTTCTCTCAAATCAGGATTTTGAAAGTACCTCGTTTATTATGGTTTGCATCAAGAAACAAGGAAATCAGTATTCTTATGATGGATCATATTCTAGAACCGAGTAGTATTAATAAACAAGAAATAACAGTGGCCAAGTGTTATTGCTTAGTTATCATACTTGCACTGTTCTAGTCATCATCCTCATGGGATACCAATAACCATCACACTTTATCTGCGCAAGTAATTGGCTTATTTCAAAGCTTTATACTAAAGCATTTTCCTTAGGTTCAAGTCTAAATACTATTCTATGTGTTACCAGTAATTATCAATATCCTAATCTTTTTGTTTAAGCATAGATATTATTATGGTTGTGGTTTTTCTTTTGTTTGGGAAATGAAGTTTTGACAAAAATATAATTGTCTCCATTGACACTATAGTTAGAGTTGATGTGATAAGTATACTTACAGCTAACTCTATTTATGCATATATAACCTTAGATTCCGTTACAAGGAATATTTCATTGAGACAGATGGTATTTTAAAACATAGTAGGTTTCATGGTTTATAATGACTTCATGTTTTCATATAAATCACCAATGATATTTTCTCTTATGTTTATCTCACAGAAGATATTATATTGGGTATACCATCAAGAAATTCTATTGGGTATATGCATATATGTGTATAAAATTTCAAATCTCTAGTTAATATTAAACTTACGGAATATATACACACATACATAAAATAATAACTATACATCCGATAGTACCAATCATCAAGCTTATTTCCATGACTTTACTTTATCCTTTTATAAAAGTAGTATATTGAAATAAACTTCATAATATTTAAGAATTTAAGGATGGATAAATAAAAGTTTAAAGAATTAAATTAATTAAATATAAACTTTCTGGACTGTATAGGAATAAATTTATTTTCAACTAGTGGGTTGAACCATATGGGTTCAAAATATCAAAACTTAACTCTCAATTTATTGTATATTATATTATTTATTCAAAGAAGTACTTATGGTAAGTAATACAAAGTTTGACGTTTCTAAAATTTATTCTAAATATATTCGAGTAATATACATGTATTGGAATATGTATATATATCCCATACGATAGTAATAGTAATTTATTTAAAGATATTACAATATTAAGATTGTAATCTGATTTTTAAATAAAGTTATATAAAGGACAAACGTACTAAACACACATTTGATTCAACTATTTTTATGTGGGGCATTCCTTTTAAATTCTAGTTTGAAAAACGAATGTTTAGGAACATTTTAACGTACCAGGTAAAATAATTAGATACTAAATTATTGATTTTAGTAGGATAAGAAAAGATGTTTTCATTGTTGCACTATTTTTACTTTTAAAAAAAAATTAATTATTCAATCTCTTTTATATGTATTGATTGTTCAAACCATCATACCCACATTTTCTCTCCTTTTAGTATACATCATAAAAATTTTATTACTTCTTTTTAAATATAAGATTCTAAATGATAGAGAATGAAAACCTGATTATTTATATATAATTATCATGATATATACAATGACCCTTTTTTATCATACCCTCTCTTTATAATTTTAAATGTATAAATTTTACATGTATCCTAATATATATATATTTTTATATTATAGGGAGGGGCTCATGCGAGAACTCCATTTATTGCGAGAACCAATGTGAACACAACCTAAAATAACTAAAAAAACCTAACCCCTCCCCCCCCCCCAAAAAAAAAAAAACCTAACCCCCCCCCCCAAGCTAAATGCTAAAAACTAAAACCCCCCAAAAAACCTAAAAAAAACCTAACCCCCCCCCCCAAGCTAAAATGCTAAAAACTAAACCCCCAAAAAACCTAAAAAAATCTAAAAAAAATTTTTAATATTTTTTATGCTCAAATCGCTACTTTTAGTGGCAAATTTTTTTTTTTTTTTTTTTTTTGCTTCGAAAAGTAGCGATTTTTATATAAAAAATATTAAAAAAAAAATTTGTGTAATTTTTGGCTATTTTTAGGCATTTTTGGCTGTGTTCACATTGGTTCTCGCGGTTCTCGCAATAAGAGGTGGTTTTCGCATGATCTTCTCCCTTATATTATATACACGTATATATTTTATTTAAATGTATTATAGTGTATATACATTTCAAAAATAGAATTGTATTATTTAATTATTATACATTAGCCAGCTGACTTGAATATTTTTCTTTATAATTTAGGATACAAAATCCTATAACTAATATGACTAGTTAATCTTATAATCTTATATTAGCTATCTCCATGCATAAGACCTATTCTGTATATACCTTAATATTAAAGATCTGTAGAAATGCTTTCAACGTTTAGTTAGGCCTTTCTACATAGTCCAACTAACCCAAATCTCTTAAAAACTTTAAATGATTTTATTTAATCATGAATAACCATCATATTCATTTAACCATCTATTTTATTACTAAGTATTTTAATAGAAACCTTTACAAGTAATCCCAACATAAGTTATTTCATAAAACTATGAAAGTATGAAGTATTATGGTCAACTAGTTATAAACCAGAAAGGATAAAATAAAGTGAGAAATTGGTACACCTGGGTTTCAAAACTTGCTTTGGCTCGATCTACTAAAACAATCTTTTTAAATTTTATTAATTCTTAAAATTCTTTCAGTTAATTTAATAGCTTTGGTTTTATTTATTTAAATATAAATTATTTTGAAACAATATTATTAAAACCACAAAGTTTTAAAGTTTTATACCATATATTTCCATATGTAGTTTAAATCAAAGTAAATGATTGGTTCTAAAAGAGAGTCATAAACATGACTGCTTTGTTAATAACTAACTTAGTTTGATGTATATTATGATTTTATTTGAGTGGGTGGTATTAATTATCACAGACAAATTTCTAGTACAAGCATTTGGGTACAATCATAAAATAGTTTGATTAAAAATGGTGAACATTGCGACTTATATATATATGTATTTATTACAAACTACAACTGGAATTCAAAATATACTAGTGATTATGCATTAGGCTCAACATGCTTTTATGTAAGGTTTATTCTATCTCTACTAGGTTGTTATCTAATGGGCAAAGTTCCTTTAAAGTTTCTAGCTCATAGGTGGCATGGGTGCTGGTACTGGTTTGGCGGTTCAACTATTTAATATAAGTTAACATTTACTGCTGTAGTGGCTAACATATGGAGATTTACCCATTGTCCATCCAATTCATCTTTCCATGGTAGGTTATTGCCTGTTTCCTGAGTTTGTGTATTTATTTCCTCAGAGATTATCACTTCCTTTGGTTGTGACTTCTTTATTTTCTCTTGACTTTTTCTAATAATCCTACTTCTCTTCTTAGTGGTAAATGGTTTCTTAGACTGTGCTTTACGAATAAATATTCCTTCCTCAGTATCTGCTGAGTATCCTGAGGGATTTGGTTGAAATGAGGTTCCCTTATCTTTTGGTGAACTATCTAGTTGACGATAGATGTCCGAAATTCTTTGTGTAACACCCCGTGTTTTCACAAGTCAAAGTCAAGGTCAAAGTCAACGACCGATTTTCGCGCAACTTGATTCGTAGAAATGTTCTTATTTTATTTATATTATGTGGAGTAAGTGTTGTTCATTACAATAATCGATGAGTATTAATCGTATTTCAATCGACCTACGACTGTGAACTATAGGAAGTAACAATGCGATAAAGTTAATCAACTAATAATCAAGCTATGTTAATCGAATCCACGTCAAATCGCAACTCGAACTGTGTATTTTACTTATTGTATATACGTGTGTGTGTGTGCCTTATGTGTTACCTGTGCATGTTTATTTATGTTATGTTGTGATAATCAAGCGAACTCAATCGAACTCGAACTCGAATCACGATCGAACTAGGTTAGATAGTGGAGAAATGATTTCGCTAGATACGAAGTAGTTGGGACTGAAAGTAATTTGACTAGGAAACCCTATCGTATCGAACCGCTCGCAATCGAAACCGAAATACCAGAAATCGCCGCGCAAAACACTCGAAAGGGGCAACCGATCGATCAGGCTTCCCAGCTGATCGAACAGCCAGCCGAACGGACTGCTGTCCGATTGGACAGGCTGTCCGATTGAGGTGCCAGCCGATCGGCTAGCCCTTTCCTCTTTTGTCTTCCTATAAATACCCCTGTCATTGTCACTCTTTCCACTTTTGGAAACCCTTGTTCGACCAGCACGCTCAACTTGCCTTTTCTCAGATTTCTCTCGATTCCGGTAAGTTTTTCGTCCTAAATCTTGTACTTTCTTGATCTATACACACTCCTACACCTTTCTATCTTTCGAATCTAAACTTTTAACCGTGAAATCATCAAGAATCAAGTGTTCTAGGATGATGTCATCATGGGTTCTTGAAGAACTTCATGTTTTGGCCTCAATCCACCAAGAATGACTTGGATCTAGCCGATTTCCACATAAACAAACAAGGATCTCTTGTAGATCTAAACATATACGTGGTGAAAAGGATTGGAGGATGGATTTTCCCAACTTCCTTCAACTCTTTTCACTCGAACCAGTAGAAACAGAACCCGAGCCGGTTTACTGACCACTTCGGTGGTTATACAACTCCAGATCTGGGTTCTATCCACGAGGTTAACCGACTTCGGGTTAAATGTTAAACTTCGTTCCGAACAGACCACCGACTGGATTTGGGTGATTCCTGTCCGACCCGGGAGACCAAGTAAGAACGAGGCAACTATGGTTTTACCCGCTGTCAAAATACCTCGATAAAACGATAAACAAACGGAACGACCAAGGTGTTAGACACAAGGATGATCAGGTCAGGATGCTGACCGATCGGACTGCTGTCCGAACGGACAGCCAACCGATCGGATAAACCAGCCGATCGACTTGCCAGCCGATCGGCTAGCACATGGTCCCACACAAACAACTTGTTTTGAAGAATGGTATTGAACGAACTGTTGTTCGATCGAACTATTGTCCGATCGGACTACTCTTCGGATCATGAGATACTATGCTTCAACACTTAATCAATTTTCAACATGTTCAATGCACTAGAAGTGCCACCCGATCGAACTGCCGTCCGATCAGGTGACACCTCGTGTCCGATCGAACACCTGTCCGATCGAACGCCTGTCCGATCGAACACCTGTCCACTGAACAACACCTTGCAATTCATTAAGGTCTTTGACTTGTTGACTTGCCAACCGATCGAACACCTGTCCGATCGAACGCCTGTCCGATCGAACACCTGTCCGATCCAAAGGCTAAAACTTGAAATTCTGTTGAATGCCTAACCGATCGGGCTGCCGGCCGATCGAACAGCCGTCCGATCGACCGACCTGAAAGGCAAAGGTACTTCAATGTTTTCAAAATGCTACAACGAAAACTTCAAAGGTCAAGCCATCATACACAAACACATCGTTCCCAAAGGAAGAAACAATCCACTCGAACAGCCATCCGATCGGCTTACCAACCGACCGGATAGCCGTCCGACTCCCCCCCCAGCACTTGTTTCTTGTTTTACGTTTCTCATATCGTTATACTATCGAATCTATTCAGGCTAACCGTATTCGCTAAGCGCTCCCTTCAATCCATAAATCACTGTGAGTATACTCGATCCCTTTTTGCTTTAAGCACTTTTGGGTGTTACATACGTTACGATTATTCAACTACAATTATCACACTACTCAAACCCTTGAACGCTAACCGTTAATGCATGTTATACGTGGCTCATGAATGCTTGTTTGTTATGTTTACACATGGAAATGCTGTCTACCTGCCTTAGCAACGATAGTACTATAGTTTGGACTCAGCACCCGGTTACACGGGGGTTGTTAAGGACCTTTTACTTGCATGGATTACAGTGGTAATCATGTATTGCGAACTGCCTCGGGCAGTCAACCCGCAGTCATTGGTATCGATGGATCTATGTCGATAACTAACGTGCTTCATTTCACTATGTGTACGTGCTGGTTATGCGTAAACGAATTCGAACTCTATATGCTATTATCAAACTTGTATGCTCACCTTTACATTTTATGTATTGACTTTATTTTAACGTATGTGACAGGTGCTTAGGTTGCTTGTATGCTCTCTTTGCTGTGATGAAATCGAAGCTAGGAATTGGAGTCCTAGAAACCCATTTAATAAACTATTTTACTTGAATCTGAGTTGTCGAAACATGAATATTTGCCTAGATGTTATCTGTAATAATTTGTTTACTATTTGAGACATGGTATGGGACATGTTAATTTAAATTGAATGGTAATGATAGTTGTTATGGAAACTTCTGGACAATCTGTTTCGCTCAGTGCCATGCCCCGATGATTCCGCCATCGGTTGGGGTGTGACAGATTGGTATCAGAGCCATAACTATAGGGAATTAGGCAAGACTCGACCTAGTCCGGGTCGAAGTCTTAGAGACCTAGACTATAGTTAAGAACCAGCAGACCGACTTGTGCGTATCCGTTGGGGATTTCGTATGAGCTACTATCACTCGCTCTTTTCGCTCATTCTACACCATCATTGCACTCGAATTTTCAACTATGAATGGACAATGAGGTCGGGAATAGGTGTGAAAACCACAAACTCTCGACTAAAGTTGTCTAATCAACCTGCATTTTAACTACAATCAAGGAGAATTATGCCAAACTAGGAGTGAAATCCATATTTTGATGAATAATCTCCTCTATTTTATCAAAACAGGGACGAAGTTGTTAAGTCAGGGGTGAAACCCTAACCTTGACGACTTGTTCCGCGCATTTTACAAAACTCTCACCAAGGTCTCAACAGACGATCTGTAGTCACAATAAAACTAACGAGATTCACGCCAAACGCCCAAGAATCGAGGCCAAGGCACGATCCTGAAGGCTGAAAGTGCATAACAGACCCCCTGTGAATAATTGAACCACCTTGGTTAGTCGAAGTCTACTAGCCGCAGACAATCTATTTCTCGATTTCTATGTGGTTCGATATTGAGTCCGCAACAGCTGACTCTGATGTTTCGTGGATTTTATGTGCTTATTTATATGCTTTCCCTGCTTGTGTGTTTAAACATTGGGAATTACTCGATTTTACTTTCATTTCGATCGACACGCACGACTCGCACTGCATTTTTTTTATCTCAAATCGCTAACAAATCGCTCGCACTATACTATATTCGAACACTCGCGAGCTTTGAATGATAGGTTTCTGTATTCTGACTGCCTCTTGTGTGAAAACGCTTCTTTGCTCTACGTACCTAGGAATTTTGTGATTATGTGCCCTATGTGCTATATGATTATGCGTTTTTGTGATAAGTACCCACATTAGTATACGTGTTCCTGAGCTTTAGTAGGTAGTAAACGTGTGAGGTGAGAATCGAATACAATGTGATGAGTCCTGTGACAATGTTTGTTGCAGACTATGTCGTCTGGATACCGTCATGCACTCTCTCGCCAGGAAAAGAGGGACAAACGCCTTGCTTCCATCATCGCCAAGATTGTGGCAAAGGCCGTGAGTGATGCTTACGAGAATGCCAGCAAGTCATCTGAGGAATCGAGGACCGAAGGTCCTAAAGCTGCCGCAAGACCTTTCAGTTTCAAGCAATTCAAGTCGTGTGGGCCAAAAGAATTCACCGGCGAGGGAGGTCCTACTGCACTATTTCATTGGTTTGACTCCATTGAGGTTACTCTGTGACAAAGTGGTTGCCCTGATGAACTTCGAACTCTGAATGCTACCGGCGTTTTCCAGTCCCGAGCACTAGACTGGTGGACGGCCGAGAGGAACAAGCGAGGGAACGATGCAGCCTACGGTCTGTCGTGGGACGAGCTCAAGGAAGTCATGCTGTATGAATTATGCCCTCCTCACGAACGTCAAAAGCTTGAAGATGAATTTTGGCACATACACCAGCACGAGGGTGACAACGCCGCTCTCACTGCTCGATTCAAACAGCTCATCATTATCTATCCCGATCAGGTCAAGACTCCTGAGATCACCATCAAGAAGTACATCCGAGCTTTGCCCGACTGCGTTGCTGATTTCGTGCAAGCGGCTAAGACTACAACGATCGAGGAAACCTATCTGCTAGCCGCTGAGATCAATGACAAAAGGGTTAAAGCTGGTGTCTAGGATAAGACCTCGAAGCCTCTGCATCAAGCTACCACTACCGCACCGACTGCTGAACCCACCTCATCGAGCAACAAGAGGAAGAACAAGAGAAAGAACAGCTCCACCAACAAGAACTGTGCGATTACTGCTGCACCGATTCAAACCGTACCTGCCCAGCAACGTCAAGTAGCGGCGCCTGTGGCCAATGCACCACCTGCAAAGCGTGCATACACTGGACCACATCCGCTCTGCCCTACTTGCACCTACCACCACCTGACTGCTATTCAATGCCGCTTTTGTGCTCACTGCAATGTTTACGGCCACTTTACAGCCAACTGCCGTATCCGTCAAGCTCCTGCCAATCAAGCTCTACTCACCGCCCCGCAGGGTCAGCAAGCTCCTTCAGCACCCGCAGTCAAAGCCAGGGCCTGCTTCTCATGTGGCGACCCGAACCATTTCGCCAACGTGTGCCCAAACAGGGTCGTGAAACAAGAGCCCCAACAACCGCCAGCACAGCAGCAGCAACAACAGCAACAGCAACAACAGGCCGCACGCGCCAGAACTTTCAACCTCAACGTGCGTCAAGCCCAGGCCGACAACAACGTGGTCAATGGTACGTTCCTTGTGAATGGTATTTATGCTTCATGTTTGTTTGATACTGGAGCCGATAATTGCTTTGTCTTGCTCGAATTTGAGAAACTCCTTAGTCGTAAACGTTCCCAACTCTCCTCGAAGTTCGATGTAGAAGTCGCTACCGGAAGAACCGTCGCTGTTAATTCTGTTATCCGTGATTGTACTCTCAAGCTCAACAATCACATCTTCCCAATCGACCTTATTCCAATGCGACTCGGAAGCTTTGACGTCATAATAGGCATGGACTTTCTTCGAGAAAACCACGCTGAAGTTGTGTGCTTCGACAAGATGATTCGTTTTTCGCTCGCGAATGGTGATTTATTGTGTGTTTATGGTGATACTACTTCGAAAGGTCTCAAACTTATGTCATGCCTCCAAGCTAGCAAGTATCTCCGCAAGGAATACAGAGCTTTCTTGGCTAACGTCGTAGCAGCGGAGAAGGAAAAGAAAGAGAAGAAGGAAGTGAAAGACGTTCCCGTGGTTCGAGAATTTCCTAATGTTTTTCCAGAGGATCTTCCCGGACTACCGCCAAGTCGTGATATCGACTTTCATATTGACCTCATTCCTGGAGCAAATCCTATTGCCAAAGCTCCTTACCGACTCGCACCGTCGGAAATGGGCGAACTCTCGACCCAACTCCAGGAACTACTTGATAAAGGCTTTATTTGCCCGAGCACCTCTCCTTGGGGCGCGCCAGTCCTTTTCGTCAAAAAGAAGGATGGGTCGTTCAGGATGTGCATCGACTATCGGGAATTGAATAAGTTAACTATCAAGAACCGCTACCCTCTGCCTCGTATCGACGATTTGTTTGATCAACTACAAGGCACTACGTGTTTCTCGAAGATCGATCTACGTTCAGGTTACCATCAGCTACGCATTCAAGAGGAGGATATACCCAAAACCGCATTTTGAACTCGTTACGGCCACTACGAATTCGCTGTCATGCCTTTTGGTCTAACAAATGCACCAGCGGTTTTCATGGATCTGATGAATCGCGTGTGCAAACCATATCTTGACCGTTTCGTCATCGTATTCATCGACGATGTCTTGATCTATTCCAAATCGAAAACCGAACACGCGCAACATCTACGATTGGTTCTCGAGTTACTCCAGGGGAACCAACTCTACGCCAAATTCTCCAAGTGTGAATTTTGGCTGGAGGAGGTTCAGTTTCTGGGTCACATCGTGAATAGTCAAGGCATTCACGTCGACCCTGCAAAGATTGAAGCTGTCAAGAGCTGGGTTACACCTAAGAACCCGTCTGAAGTCCGCTCCTTTCTCGGGCTAGCGGGCTATTATCGACGATTTATTGAAGGATTCTCAAAGATTGCTGTACCACTTACCTCCCTTACGCATAAGGATCAGCCTTTTGTCTGGGGAACCAAACAAGAGTCTGCCTTTCGAACCCTCAAACACATGCTTTGCAATGCTCCTGTTCTCACGTTGCCAGACGGAAACGATGATTTCATTGTCTACTGTGATGCTTCCAACCTTGGTCTTGGTTGTGTTCTCATGCAACGGGACAAGGTCATAGCTTACGCTTCTCGTCAGCTCAAAATCCACGAGAAGAACTATACAACCCATGATCTCGAGCTAGGCGCGGTTGTTTTTGCATTAAAGATTTGGCGACACTACCTGTATGGTACCAAGTGTACGATCTTCACCGATCATAGGAGCCTACAACACATCTTTAATCAGAAGGAACTTAATATGCGTCAACGCCGATGGGTAGAACTTCTCAACGATTACGACTGTGAGATTCGTTATCACCCAGGCAAAGCAAATGTTGTTGCCGACGCACTTAGCAGACGGAGTTACCTGCTTAGCACTCGTAATATTCAAGCCCAACACAACCTCGAAACCCTCATCCGCGACGCTCAACATGCATGTTTCAACGAACGCACCTTGAAGAAAGAAAGAATCTACCACGATGGAGCCCAGCTTGTGAGCAAATCAAATGGGATATTTCACTTTTTAGACCGAATTTGGATTCCCAAGCGAACCAATTTGCGATAGATTATCATGGACGAAGCCCATAAATCCCGCTACTCTGTTCATCCCGGTGCTGACAAAATGTACCAGGATCTTCGTTACACGTACTGGTGGCCGGGTATGAAAAGGGATATCGCTCTCTACGTCGGGAGATGCCTAACTTGCGCTAGAGTCAAGGCTGAACATCAAAGACCCTCTGTCTGGCTTGCTCGAACAACCACCAATTCCCATGTGGAAGTGGGAGAGCATAGCTATGGATTTCGTAACCAAGCTTCCAACCACGTCATCAGGTCACGACAACATTTGGGTTGTCGTTGACCGTTTGACTAAATCAGCTTACTTTCTGCCAATACGAGAAGACTATAAGGTAGAACGATTAGCCCGAATCTACACCGAAGAGATCATTTGTAATCATGGAACGCCTCGTGACATCATCTCTGATCGTGATGCTCGGTTTACTTCACGATTGTGGGAAACGTTTCAAACGGCACTCGGTACAACGCTTAATCTAAGTACCGCTTTCCACCCACAAACCGACGGTCAGACTGAAAGAACGATTCGTACTCTTGAAGACATGCTCTGTTCGTGTGTTCTAGACTTCGGTGGTAATTGGGATAAACACCTGCCGTTGGTCGAATTCTCGTATAACAACAGCTACCAGGCTAGCATCCAGATGGCACCTTTCGAGGCCTTATACGGAAGAAGATGTCGATCGCCTATTGTGTGGCACGAGATCGGTCACTCGCAACTAACCGGTCCGGAGCTGCTACAAGAAACGACAGACAAGATTTTCCAAATTCGAGACAATCTAGCGAAAGCTCGGGATCGACAAAAAGTTTACGCCGATAAAAAGCGCAAGCCCCGTGAATTTGGCGTTGGTGACCACGTACTCCTAAAGGTATCCCCTTGGAAGGGTGTGGTCCGATTCGGCAAGAAAGGGAAACTCGCGCCTCGATATGTTGGACCTTTTAAGATTCTGGAAAGGATCGGAAAAGTCGCCTACAGACTCGAATTACCGGAGGAACTTAGCAACGTCCACCCGACTTTCCACGTGTCAAACCTCCGAAAGTGCATCGCCGATCTCGATTTACATGTCTCTCTAGACGATCTACAAGTGAACGAAACATTACACTTCGTGGAAAAGCCTATCGAAATCATGGATCGCCAAACCAAGCAGCTCAGGCGCTCGCGCATTCCTATTGTGAAGGTCCGATGGGAAGGCAAACGAGGCACGGAGTTCACTTGGGAACTCGAAAGCGATATGAAGGCTAAGTACCCGCAGTTGTTTAAAGAGTGAGGCTAGAGAGAGAAAGTAGTATTGTGATTCTAGTATTTTGTACGATTTCATACCAATCAATAGAATCACGATTATTGTACGAATCTGTGCGTTTGATCTTCGCAACCGAGGACCTGCTCAAATACCACTTGTAGGTCCCGGTTTTCAACTCCGTCACGATTGCATATGACACGTTACACGTTCGGTTCGCAATCGTTTCAGAGTCAAAATCGGTCCAAACAAAAGTTCTCACATGTGATTCACGGCCTTGTTACAGCTTTCAGCTTAATTTCGGGACGAAATTCCCTAAACAAGGGGAGGCTGTAACACCCCGTGTTTTCACAAGTCAAAGTCAAAGTCAAGGTCAAAGTCAACGACCGATTTTCGCGCAACTTGATTCGTAGAAATGTTCTTATTTTATTTATATTATGTGGAGTAAGTGTTGTTCATTACAATAATCGATGAGTATTAATCGTATTTCAATCGACCTACGACTGTGAACTATAGGAAGTAACAATGCGATAAAGTTAATCAACTAATAATCAAGCTATGTTAATCGAATCCACGTCAAATCGCAACTCGAACTGTGTATTTTACTTATTGTATATACGTGTGTGTGTGCCGTATGTGTTACCTGTGCATGTTTATTTATGTTATGTTGTGATAATCAAGCGCACTCAATCGAACTCGAACTACGATCGAACTAGGTTAGATAGTGGAGAAATGATTTCGCTAGATACGAAGTAGTTGGGACTGAAAGTAATTTGACTAGGAAACCCTATCGTATCGAACCGCTCGCAATCGAAACCGAAATACCAGAAATCGCCGCGCAAAACACTCGAAAGGGGCAACCGATCGATCAGGCTTCCCAGCCGATCGAACAGCCAGCCGAACGGACTGCTGTCCGATTGGACAGGCTGTCCGATCGAGGTGCCAGCCGATCGGCTAGCCCTTTCCTCTTTTGTCTTCCTATAAATACCCCTGTCATTGTCACTCTTTCTACTTTTGGAAACCCTTGTTCGACCAGCACGCTCAACTTGCCTTTTCTCAGATTTCTCTCGATTCCGGTAAGTTTTTTGTCCTAAATCTTGTACTTTCTTGATCTATACACACTCCTACACCTTTCTATCTTTCGAATCTAAACTTTTAACCGTGAAATCATCAAGAATCAAGTGTTCTAGGATGATGTCATCATGGGTTCTTGAAGAACTTCATGTTTTGGCCTCAATCCACCAAGAATGACTTGGATCTAGCCGATTTCCACATAAACAAACAAGGATCTCTTGTAGATCTAAACATATACGTGGTGAAAAGGATTGGAGGATGGATTTTCCCAACTTCCTTCAACTCTTTTCACTCGAACCAGTAGAAACAGAACCCGAGCCGGTTTACTGACCACTTCGGTGGTTATACGACTCCAGATCTGGGTTCTCTCCACGAGGTTAACCGACTTCGGGTTAAATGTTAAACTTCGTTCCGAACAGACCACCGACCGGATTTGGGTGATTCCTGTCCGACCCGGGAGGCCAAGTAAGAACGAGGCAACTATGGTTTTACCCGCTGTCAAAATACCTCGATAAAACGATAAACAAACGGAACGACCAAGGTGTTAGACACAAGGATGATCAGGTCAGGATGCTGACCGATCGGACTGCTGTCCGATTGGACAGCCAGCCGATCGGATAAACCAGCCGATCGACTTGCCAGCCGATCGGCTAGCACATGGTCCCACACAAACAACTTGTTTTGAAGAATGGTATTGAACGAACTGTTGTTCGATCGAACTATTGTCCAATCGGACTACTCTTCGGATCATGAGATACTATGCTTCAACACTTAATCAATTTTCAACATGTTCAATGCACTAGAAGTGCCACCCGATCGAACTGCCGTCCGATCAGGTGACACCTCGTGTCCGATCGAACACCTGTCCACTGAACAACACCTTGCAATTCATTAAGGTCTTTGACTTGTTGACTTGCCAACCGATCGAACACCTGTCCGATCGAACGCCTGTCCGATCGAACACATGTCCGATCCAAAGGCTAAAACTTGAAATTCTGTTGAATGCCTAACCGATCGGGCTGCCGGCCGATCGAACAGCCGTCCGATCGACCGACCTGAAAGGCAAAGGTACTTCAATGTTTTCAAAATGCTACAACGAAAACTTCAAAGGTCAAGCCATCATACACAAACACATCTTTCCCAAAGGAAGAAACAATCCACTCGAACAGCCATCCGATCGGCTTACCAACCGACCGGACAGCCGTCCGAGCAGACTGTCAACCGAACGGTCAGCCGTCCGATCGAACTGCCGTCCGACTCCCCCCCCAGCACTTGTTTCTTGTTTTACGTTTCTCATATCGTTATACTATCGAATCTATTCAGGCTAACCGTAATCGCTAAGCTCTCCCTTCAATCCATAAATCACTGTGAGTATACTCGATCCCTTTTTGCTTTAAGCACTTTTGGGTGTTACATACGTTACGATTATTCAACTACAATTATCACACTACTCAAACCCTTGAACGCTAACCGTTAATGCATGTTATACGTGGCTCATGAATGCTTGTTTGTTATGTTTACACATGGAAATGTTGTCTACCTGCCTTAGCAACGATAGTACTATAGTTTGGACTCAGCACCCGGTTACACGGGGGTTGTTAAGGACCTTTTACTTGCATGGATTACAGTGGTAATCATGTATTGCGAACTGCCTCGGGCAGTCAACCCACAGTCATTGGTATCGATGGATCTATGTCGATAACTAACGTGCTTCATTTCACTATGTGTACGTGCTGGTTATGCGTAAACGAATTCGAACTCTATATGCTATTATCAAACTTGTATGCTCACCTTTACATTTTATGTATTGACTTTATTTTAACGTATGTGACAGGTGCTTAGGTTGCTTGTATGCTCTCTTTGCTGTGATGAAATCGAAGCTAGGAATTGGAGTCCTAGAAACCCATTTAATAAACTATTTTACTTGAATCTGAGTTGTCGAAACATGAATATTTGCCTAGATGTTATCTGTAATAATTTGTTTACTATTTGAGACATGGTATGGGACATGTTAATTTAAATTGAATGGTAATGATAGTTGTTATGGAAACTTCTGGACAATCTGTTTCGCTCAGTGCCATGCCCCGATGATTCCGCCATCGGTTGGGGTGTGACAGATTGGTATCAGAGCCATAACTATAGGGAATTAGGCAAGACTCGACCTAGTCCGGGTCGAAGTCTTAGAGACCTAGACTATAGTTAAGAACCAGCAGACCGACTTGTGCGTATCCGTTGGGGATTTCGTATGAGCTACTATCACTCGCTCTTTTCGCTCATTCTACACCATCATTGCACTCGAATTTTCAACTATGAATGGACAATGAGGTCGGGAATAGGTGTGAAAACCACAAACTCTCGACTAAAGTTGTCTAATCAACCTGCATTTTAACTACAATCAAGGAGAATTATGCCAAACTAGGAGTGAAATCCATATTTTGATGAATAATCTCCTCTATTTTATCAAAACAGGGACGAAGTTGTTAAGTCAGGGGTGAAACCCTAACCTTGACGACTTGTTCCGCGCATTTTACAAAACTCTCACCAAGGGAAAAACCCTAACATTTGATATTAATAATCACATGGGAAAAACCCAAGTTTCTTATTACAATATGTTTATAGGGATAAACCCTATTTTATTGAATTTAAAACATCGTATTTTAGATAATTTTTATAGCCACAATTTTCGAAGCCGTCAGTGCTCTCGAGCTGGCTTTTTACTACTTGGCTTTCACATTGTGTTACCTGAAACACGTGTTTAAAAACATTTGTCAGTGGGAAATACTGGTGAGTGAATCCCAGTTTAATCAAGAAACATTTTATCAATTAAAACAGTATTGAGAGCGATCACATTGTTTATTTCTACACAATTACTCATTCAGTACTGTCAATCCTGACTTGCGGGTCATACTATGTCACACCCGGATATTTCCACGTATTACCGGTGGGCCCGGTGGGGAGTATCGTGACGTGGTTGGTAACATTACAGTCAAACAACACAATATTTAAATGCACAGCGGAAACAAAAGATAGATATACTTCAACCGAATATAATTGTAATATCAAGTATCACAACAGTTGAAAAATAATCCACAGGTGGATCAAAATAAATATGAAACATTGTTCAACAGTTTTGACATCCAAGCTTGCGAGACTTATTGTGGACGTTAGGAGAAAGCTAGCCTAGTTCGCGTAGTACCTGCACTTAACCTTTTTGGGAAAACACGTCAGTTTACACTGGTAAATACATTCAACCGACTCATTTTGAAAAGTTTAATAAAATTGATTTGAATGCACGTGGCACAAACTTTTTATAACTTGGGATAATTATTTGAATATAATACTTGTAAACGAATTACATGTTCCTTACGCGTTTAGTAGCCCGATCCGTAGACCGGGTTAAAGATCAATAGACACGCCACTTTATTTATTTATGCACTGACGGGTGTACGCCTACACCCCGTGCTCAGGTCGTGGCCATCTCGTAAGATGATGCCAAGGATATCCGGGACATGGTCATTAACCCCCCAAAGGCTTTAAGCAAACAAAACATTTCAAAACGGAGCATATCAATGATTTAACCTCTATTCGATTAAAGATTCAATGCTGGACCAAGCGGTATTTTATATACCGTACCCCAAGCCCGTATAAGGGAAAATAAGTTAAAAGTATTTACCTTTGCAAGTATCAATTCCAAATAGCAAGTGCGTGTAGCTTTTACCGGGTCTCCTATTCTGGAAAGAAGGTTTATAATAACCTATTAGAATCCTAACGGGTCTTTAATTAAGCCTAAACTTAGACCGGTTAGTTTAAAGGAAGTTACGGTTCAACGCACGATTAAGCGAAGACCGGAATAGGATGTGATTTAGACCTGACAAGTTTGAAGACTTGTATAATACGGGTAATCTAACCACATTCTGGATTTTGAGATAACAACGATAAGGTTTGACCCGTTTCGGCTAATTTATGCAAACTAGTTACATAAACCGAACGGGAAATAAGCGTAACGGGTAACCATGAGAGTCATTTACAGGTTTCCTAAGTTAATATTCCTTAAATATGTTGTGATATCAGTAGGATACCTTCCATTATGCCCAAAACGAGTTTAATCTTAATTTAAGCCCCGTAGGGGTATTTTGGTCATTTTAAAGATTATAAAAGAGATTAAGTGAATTTCTGAGATTCGGGTCTGAATAAATCAGCAAAATAACTTAACTTATCAGGTTATATCAGTTGGTGATAAGTCTTATTTGACAAAATGGTTTTAAATCTATACTAGGTGTTTAATACGCGTAAAAAGGCGTTTTAAGTGATTTCCAGGTTATACAGGAAATCTGAGTTTTCTGATCAGGTTATAAAGTTCAAAATACTACATTTATTATATAAAATCAGTAGCAATTGGATTGGTGTCAAAATACTATGTAGAACTCATTTTATACACAAAAAGGGTATAATCGGTATTTACCGAATCAAGGCCATAACCTTAGGTTATGGGCAGGTTAAAAATAATTAAAAATCTTTAAAATCCCAAAATATTATATTACATCAGTGGGTAAAAGTTTTGGTGTCAAAAATTGGGTTTAGGTAGGCTTTATGCTAATGACGCCGTTTAATTACTAAAAAGCGTTCTAATTACATCATTGAGCATAACTCCTAATCTAGACCTTAAACTGATGTGAAAATTTAGGGACATGTTTATAAATCAGTTATAAAGATTACTGTCCTTTCACATTTCTTAAATTCTCGTTTTATGGTCAAAAGGGCATTATGGTCAACATTTGGCATTTAACGGAAATATGTAAACGAAATGGATAATCAACGAACCAACCACAGAGGGTTATGCTAACATGTAGCCTGGTCCTAAGGAAGCTCTAAGGCATATCCAAATCATACTAAATCAGGTCAGAACTGAAGTCAAAGCAAAAATCAAAGTTTTGCGACTTTCGGTTCCGAACCGGGTCTAAACAGAAAATTGTTGGGTCGAACATGTTTAGACATGTTCTTACATTTATTACTAAGTTATATGAGTGGTAAAATAGGTTACATGCCTTCTACATTTCTAGTTACATGTTAATTCGCAAATTAAGTTTATGTTGACTTTTTATAAACAACTTTGACCCGACATTTGATCTAGTTAGAGCGGGAATCAGAGGGTGCCATTTTAAGGGTTTATTGCCCACATAATTACCAACTTATAAATACTTTCAATTCGACTAATCACTGGACCATTAATGATTAATTGCTAAGTCAAACGTTAATTACGACGGTTTGACTTTTAAGCTAATAACTAAGCAAAACTTGATTAAGGAAGGTCAAGGGTACTTACCGAAGTCCTATGCACGACCAGGGATGCTTAGAGAAGGCCCTTGAGCTCCAGAGATGATCAGAAGATGAGTATGGGGTGAATGATCAAAGTTGCAACATGAGGGACCTTTATATAGTGCTTTTATCTCATTAGATTGTTGACAAATCATTCTACCATTGATCCCTGATCATCAACATGTGTCCCTAAGGTCTAAAAGCATGTAGGAGTCGCCCATGGAGTGGAAAATATCTTCCTAAGTTGGTTAAAATGGAAATGGCAGACACTAGCCCAAAGATTTCGGATCAGAGGGCCCCTCGCACCACGCGTAGACCCCCCCTAGGGTCCCTCGCGTCGCGCGATGCCCCTTCTGATCCAAATCAATTTTCAGATGTTTTACATTTTGGTCCTTGGTCCAAATAAAGTTGTTTCGACATTATTTCTTGCATTATGAGCCCTCCAATTTGACTTATAAGGGCTTCAAGACTTATACCCACTTTGTTAAATCCTTGGTTAACTTTGTTATCACCCGAAAAGTCATAAACTTCATCGTTAACGCTTTTAACTCCTCGTATACGAATTTTATTATAACTTTCTCATACGATAACGAAACTTGGTGAAATTTTTATCATGTATTCTAGTGAGCATAATTAATCGTTACAAAGCTTCGAGTTTGCTAAAAGGACACTCAGAGGTATATCTTAAACATGTTGACACATTTAACCCCTGTAGGTTGAAATCTCTCACTTTCTTTCACAATTAGCTTCGTATGATCCATGATTCATTCGTTTAAGGGTATGAGCATCATGTAGGGTTATTGTAAAGTATATTTGTCTGTTGTTGACATTTTGAACCCTTATATTCACATACTTTCCATGTTTGTCAACTTTAGTTCCTCTAGAACCTTCTTTCACACGTTCACAGATTATGACACGTGTCAACACATTATGGGACGTGAATTTTCGAGGTGTTACATACTACACATTGGCTAACTCGTTGTCCAATGGTAACGTATTGTCATTCCGACTTACTACTCGCAGTAGTAAATTTTGTATACAAAACCCCAACATACCGGCAGTAATTGAAGAACTACAAAGACTCAATCACCGCTTAATCATATTGTAAAGCATTAAGGTTTTGTAAAGTATTACACAAATGTTAACAAAAATTGGATAAACTCACATTGCTATCTTAGACTCCGCGTAAGGGTTTCCTGGGAATAATCTATAATTTACACCAATGTACATAGGTTAGTATCATAACCCTTTGAAAATATCAATGATACCCTCCCCGAGATGGTATTCCAACAACTACGTCGGGCAGAATCACGACAGTTATTACGGAACCCTGAATCAATCGGGCAGCGTATCAATTACGAAACTGGGGTTATAATACTTACAACAGAGCAGAACCTTGCTAATTAGGGGGTATACTACTCGAATATTATGCCTTCTATTCAGAAATTTGCTTAAGAAAGAAATGAACGAATTCAACTGAGATCCGATGCGTTCTATTTATAGGTGCTGAGTTTGGATTTGTCGCGGCCCGTGTAACATAGAGGCAGGGCTTACGCGGCCCGCGTTGACCTCCAGTCAACGTATAGCTGGGTTGGGTCAGCTTATAGACTTGCCGGGTGTTGGGCCACATGGCCGCACCGGGTTGCGCCACCTTTTTAGCCTCTCGCGGCCCACGTAAGGGTTATGGGGTACCTTACGCGGCCCGCCTCAACTTAACTTTTCTTGTTTTTCATTTATTTTTAATGTTATATTGTATTTGGGGCTCGGTTTTCACATACGGGGTGTATTTAAAAACATATAGGGGTATTCTAAATATATTAGGGGTGTCAGAAATATTTTGGAGGGTTGATATATCTTGGTACAACTCCTGGATTATTTAATAGAATATATATAGTGCACTCACACTTAAGTATAGTAACCCAATTCCACTTTATCCCTACGTCATAAGACAGAACCCCAACGAATTTAGGCAGAGCCTTGACATACGTTACGGGGCCCTACGTCACTTGGACAGGGTATCGGTGACCAGGGGTTACAACACTTAAAACAGGGCAGGGCTTTGTAGTAATATGGGTGAATTACTAAACCAAAAAGAATGAAATATATAGAGTGTGAGAGAGAGCGACATAGAGGAATGGGTTTAAGCAGTTTGAAGCTGAACCTATGAACTTCTATTTATACTAAAGTTTGAAATTCTTTACTTGGAGGCTACTTTTCCTGGCCACGTATCAACATGGAATGTTAGTTTATGTTTCAAAGTTATATTATTATTTTATTTATATTATTTAATGTACACGTAACATGCAAATGTTTAAACATTCATTTTACAATTTCTTTATTATATTTATATTATTATTATTATATATATTATAAATAAATTTAACTGCTTCACTCATTTGGCGTGCATAACTTATAAAATATGACGTTTTATAAAATATGACGTTTTATAAAATAATGAATATGCCATTAGGACGAGCTTATTTTTATCTACATTTTGAACCGAGTTTTATTAAAAACGGAGTAGGTTCAAATATAATGTATTTTTATAATTTAATTATTAAATGGTTACTACGCTTGCCCAAAATACCTCATATATCCATTGGTCAACTTACCCATGATGCATCCTTTTAATAACATAAATTTTTATATATTTTATATAAATTTTTTTTTGGGAATGTTACAGTATTGGGGCCGGCTTAGGCCGGCGCCGGTCCCCCACACCGCCCCCCTTGGCTTGTTATGTTAAAACCGCCATGGTGAAGACGGGCCATTAATTTGAATATATAGCCGTTGAACGGCTATATGTAATTAATAAAAAATATAATTTCCTTTTTTCTATAAAACCTTTCCATTTTTTACCATTTTTCATCACTTTCTCCCCACTTTCAACCCAAAACACTCTCATTTTTATACCACTATTTTATAAAAAAATATCCTTTCATCCACAAATGGCATCTAATTCTTGGTGGTCATCGGGTTCTTCGGACGAAGAGGAGATGATTTTAACAAACACTGTGGTAAAGGCGGCGCAGATTCTTATGGAGGAGGAAGAGGAAGACGACTCGTCTGAAAGCGTTATTACCCGACGAATACGGGTTAACAGAGACCGCGAAGGTTTGTCATTAATAAATTTTATTATCCTTATTCCTTATTTACTCGTATTTATATATTTTTTACGACAGGAGAGCACGAGAAATTGGTGAACGATTATTTTTCGGATGCACCCCTTTACAACGCCGACATTTTCAGACGAAGGTTTCGAATGAGTCGCCGGTTATTCACACGGATTGCTGATGATTTGGCGGGGGTAGACCCGTTTTTCATGCAACGACCCGATGCTCGGAATTATGAAGGGTTCACCACGTTACAAAAGTGTACTGCGGCCATTCGCCAACTGGCGTACGGGACTGTGGCCGACGCTTTGGACGAGTACTTACAGATGTCGGCAAGAACAACGCGGGAATGTTTGTATCGGTTTTGCCATAATGTGGTGAAACTGTATAGCAAAAAATATTTGCGGAAACCAAACGCGTATGATGTTCAACAGTTGTACCAAGCTCATGAAGCACGGCACGGGTTTCCGGGAATGCTTGGTAGCATTGATTGTATGCATTGGGCGTGGCATAACTGCCCGACTGCGTGGCGCGGCCAATACACGCGAGGTGATCACGGCCATCCAACCTTAATACTTGAGGCCGTGGCGTCACAAGATTTGTGGATCTGGCATTCTTTCTTTGGTCTCCCAGGTTCACTTAACGACCTCAACGTGCTATACCAATTGGCGATCTTTAGCGATGTCGTTAATGGAACCGGTCCGGACACCCGTTTTACAGTTTCTGGGGTTGAGTATAGACCCGGGTATTATCTTGCTGACGGAATGTATCCGTCTTGGTCTACAATTGTCAAGACTATTCCATTTCCCGAGGAAGAAAAAAGGAAAAAATTCGCCAAGCGTCAAGAAGCTGCAAGAAAAGACATCGAACGTTGTTTTGGTGTTTTTAAAAAAAAATGGGCCATCATTCAACAACCGGCAATTGCGTTCACACCGAAGAGGTTGCGCCTTTGTATGTACGCTTGCCTTTTGCTCCATAACATGATTATTGAAGACGAAGGTCGGGCGATTTGTGAGTATGATGAGAATGCATCTTACGGGAATACTGTCCCGGTAGAGCCGACGCAACATGATTTAAACTCGTTCGCACTAACCAACGACTACGCACATTCAAACCTTCAACAGGATTTGGTAGAACATATATGGAACAACGCAAACGACGCGGACGGTGACGAAGACGAAGACGGGTAGTGTAGTTTTTTTAAATTTTTAAATGTTGTCTTTTTTTATAAACTTTAGGTGGTGTAATTTTTTTAGGTTATGTAATTTTTATTTATGTTATGTAATGGATTTTATGTCTTATTTTTAAATATTGAATTGTTTTTATAAAGTAAAACAAATAAAAAAGTTAAATAATAAAAATTAAATATTAAAAAATTAGGTGGGGTAGCCCCATCCTCCACCCCCCTCAAAAATGAAGGAGACCCATCCTCCATAAGACGTTGATGTGACGCCTACGTGACGGCCCATCCTCATGGGGACGGGCCTCCCCATACCATCTAGCTTTCAACTTTTATGTGGTTTTATCACTTAACAATTAACATCAATCAATATTTAGAAAAAAAAAACAAATAGAAAAAAGTAAAGTATATTTGAATATTCCTACCCATATAACTCCAACCCACAAATGTCAAATGTCAGGAGCCTTCTAACTCCATTGGTTACTACAACACACGCATTAACTGTGTGTGTTCACACTTGCCACCACCTGTCACCGCTTCACTCACGGCGGCCGGAGTCTACTCGGCCCCACCGCCACTTCCTGGACCCTTCCAGATCCCTATGCTGTCTTCTATAAATACTCACATCTCACTTCATTCTTCAACTTTTCTCCTCCTCACGCCGCCTCTATCTCTGGTAAACTACTGTTTGACTTCATCAATTTCATGATTCTGTTGACCTCTTCTTCTTTAATTACTGTTTCATCCGGTTCATCTGCTTGATTTCGTCTTATTTGTGTAAATTTTGAGCGTGTGTATGTGTTTTTGTAAATTAGGGTTTATATGATCTTATCTGTTGGATGTTACAATATTTGGTTTATTTTTACATGATTCAACAGTTTTAGTGATTTTTTAGGTGTGTGATGTATGTAGAAGTGACCTAGATGTGTGTAGAAGCTAGATCTGTGAGGTTTTTAGTACTGTTTTGTATTGTTTGAGGTGTTAATTGATTGATTTTGTGAATATGAAGAGTTAGATTGAGCCTGTAGAAGCTAATTCATTGCAAAATGAATTTTCTGTTTAGGTTTTGTTCTGTGAATTTATTAGTTTTAGCGATTTCTAGATCTGTTGGGTTTTATTTATTTTTTTTGTTTTATTTGAGCTGTTTTTTGATTAATTTTGTGGATATTTAAAGTTAGATTGAGCCTGTAGAGGCTTATTCTTTGCAAAAAAATGTTAATGAATGTGATTTGCTTCTAATTTGGAAGCTTTGTTCTATGAATTTAACAGTTTCAGTGATTTTTAGTTGTGTGATGTATGCAGAACCTATCTATATCTGTTAGGTTTTTTTTCCCTTTACTCTTTGAGATGTTAATTGATTGTTTTTGTAAATATTCAACGTTAGATTGAGCCTGTGAAAGCTTATTCTTCGCTGAAAAAGAAGTTTTGTTTGTTAATGAATGGGCTTATGCTCATAAATTTGAGGCCTTAGCAATGGCGGACCCAGGAATTATTTGTTGGGGGTGCGAATGAAGTGTTCAACCATATTTTCAAGTGGTGCGGTCGGGTTTTTTGCCCAAAATATGTACTAAATTTCTTTTTTCAAGGGGTGCGACCGCCCACCTTGGCCAAAGGGTGGGTCCGCCCCTCCTTAGCCCTTATTCTGTGAGTTTAACAGTTTCAGTGATTTCTAAGTGTGTGATGTATGCAGAACCTAGAACAATTAGGTTTTTGTTCTTCTTTACTCTTTGAGCTTTTAATTGATTGTGTTCTACTTTTCGTAAATATTTAAAGCTAGCTTTAAAGTTATTCTTTGCATTTTCTTAATTTTGTTGATGAATGGGCTTATGGTTCTAATTTTGAGGCCTTGTTATGCAACAAAACATGACTGTACTTCAATTTTTTGCAGGTTGTGTATAACATTTCAAAGTTATTTGATACCCTGTAGCTTGTATGAATAGTTGGTGCCTTTCATGCTTGTTGAAGCTCAGTTCGGACTAAATCTATTTCGAGATTAAATCTTATATGTTCATGGAGCCAAATCAAAATGAGTTCTATAATCACATCAATGGTTTCACACCGTATGATGATGATATCCTACCCATATTCGATCAAAATTCAGTCCTTACCAACAGATACCGATTTAAAGACGAACATCCCGATCTAAGCTTCTTAGATCTTCCTCACAGCGCACTCTATCCTAACACTAACCCTATCCCTGGTTCTGTAAGCGTGTCCCCTGATCTTCCGCCACAAGCAGACTCTCCTGACGACTTCAATGATTGTGTTTTCAACTTCATAAACCAGATTGTCGTTGAAGAAAATGTAGAGGGCATCCAAAGTTTGTTTTGTGACCCGTTGGAATTACAAGCCACTGAGAGATCATTGTATGAAGCCCTCGGTCAGGAATATCCGTCTCCGTCTAAACCACCTCCTATATTGGGCCTGGGCGCAGGCCCAAACTCAAGCCCAAATCTTGAAAACTCGGAAGACAATCTCTTTGGTAGTTCTGGTGATACAAACAGCAGCTCAAGTTATAGCAATAACACTTACCCTGATTGGCCCGGTGGTTATACTTTTGATTCGTTTTCACCAGTCGCGCAAACCGGTTTTGTTGACCCCGGCCCGTTATGGCCATATGACTCGACCGCTAGTGTGACGAATGATGAAATGCTGAATACGCACGTAGCCCAGAATATATTCACCGATAGTGAGTCGATCAAGCAGTTTAATAAAGGGATGGAGGAAGCGAGTAAGTTTTTACCGTCTACTAAACCGCTAGTTATCGATTTGGATAAATACGATTTGCCTCGAGATTCGAAATATGACCCCCCGATGGTTGCAGTCAAAGTCGAGAAAGATAGTCCATCGAACGGGCTTAAACCATCATATGGGCTTACACCATCAAACGGGCTTAAACGATCAAACGGGCTTACACCATCAAACGGGCCTAAGGGAAGAAAACATTATCAACTGGAGCACAACGGTTACGAGGAAGAAAGAAGTAGCAAACAATCTGCGGTTTTCGTAGAAGAAGACGACGACTTATCTGAAATGTTTGATAGAGTTCTTCTCTGTTCACATACTGAATCTTGTAACGAACCATCCATTCAAATAGAGCACAGGTTACAGCAAAACGGAACACACGGCTCTAACAACAACCGGATTGCTCGAAAAAAGACCGATGATAAAACGGTTGATCTTAGTACTCTGTTAGTCAACTGTGCACAGGCGGTTGCTGCTGGTGACCAGAGGACCGCAACCGAACAACTAAACCAGATAAAACTACACGCTTCTAGTTCCGGTGATGCTTCACAGAGGTTAGCCCATGTTTTCGCATCAGGTATCGAGGCCCGCTTAGCTGGCACAGGTTCTCAGCTCTACGCAGCCAAATGTGCTATAAGGATCTCAGCTGCTGAAAAGTTACAAGCGTATCAAGTGTATCTTTCTGCTTGCCCGTTTAAAAAAGTCGGCATGACGTTTGCCAACAAAACGATATTCGACTCCGCATTAGCCTCGTCGAATCCGACTATCCATATAGTTGATTTCGGTATTGCATATGGGTTTCAATGGCCCATTTTCATCCAGCATCTTTCAGAAGTACCTGACGGGCCACGTAAGTTAAGGATCACCGGAATCGAGTACCCGCAACCCGGTTTTCGCCCAGCCGAGAGGTTACAAGAAACTGGCCGACGTTTAGCCAATTATTGTGAACGGTTCAATGTTCAATTCGAGTACAACTCCATAGCAAGTCAAAACTGGGAGACGGTTAAAATCGAAGACCTAAAGCTTCAAAGAAACGAGTTTTTAGCGGTCAACTGTTTAGTCCGTTTCCAAAACCTGCTTGATGAAACAGTTTGTGAAGAAAACCCACGAGATAAGGTTTTAAAATTAATCCGTGATATGAGGCCTGATGTTTTCATTCACTCAATTGTTAACGGAGCTTACAGTGCTCCATTTTTTGTGACCCGTTTTAGGGAGACGCTGTTTCATTACTCTGCTTTGTTCGACATTTTCGATTCCACTTTAGAGCGTGAGAATGAGCAAAGATTGAATTTCGAGAAGGAGTTCTTTGGGCATGAAGCTCTGAATGTGATCGCGTGTGAAGGTGCTGAACGGGTCGAGAGGCCCGAATCGTATAAGCAATGGCAGGTGAGAACATCGCGGGCTGGGTTCAAGCTGAAACCGTTGGACCGGGACCTTGTTTCGAAGTTGAGATGTAAACGGGTCGGGTATCATAAAGATTTCGTGTTTGATGAAGACGGGAAATGGATATATTACAAGGATGGAAAGGACGGATACTGTATGCGAGCTCATGTTGGGTACCGGCCTAGACGTTGAAACTGTATGTTTATTACTAGTAATGTTGGTGTTGTTATCTTAAGATGTTAATTTTTAAAAAAAATCGAGATGTATAAATATGTGGTTACTGGTTCTTTTAATGATCTAGTTTAACTTGTATTCACATGGTAGCTAGTTTAATATCCATGACCTGTTTTGGAGAGTAATTTTCAGAAGTTGACAAGACTATGGTCTTATAATTATGAAGTTTGACTTGTGAAAGTCAAAATTGTAGAATAGTCGAGAGATGTCAAAGGTCATGTACACATGTCTAGACTCTAGATTTCAAGTGTTTGTACTTTTAAGATGGAGATTTGATTCCAATCCAGATCCACTTGTTTTCATACCAATCCACATGTTTTGACCCTTGTGTAAATTACTTTTTTTTAGAAAGATAAACTTTATACACAACACTGACAGCTGCAGCCCAAAAAAAAAGCAATAGTAACAAAACAAAACATTACATCAAATTAAACATTTTTCTTTTTTTTAGAAAGATAAACTTTATACACAACACCGACAGCTGCAGCCCACAAGAAAAACTGGCAATAGTAACAAAACAAAACAACAAGAGAAAAATGTCCGGATAGTTCCTGTGAATAGTTCCTGTGATTTGCTTCATTTTTACCTTTAAGTCTCTAACTTTCTAAAATTACAGCTATAGTCCCCAACTTTTGCAATTTCGTTCCTGGATAGTCCCTAGCATGGATGGAGGTTAGTTTTTGGTGTTAAGTGGATGTGAAATGACAAAAATACCCTTACTAAAATTTAGATTTACCGCCGAAAAAAGAGGGGTACGGGGTTTCAGAGATGCAATGACGGAAAAACGAGGGGGGAAGGTAGTTGTGTTGGATCAGTTCTGTTTTAAACATAATGGAAAACATGAAAACATACCTGTTACAGCAGACAATGCAGAGGAGAATCCAGTGAGAGAAGAAGCCATAGAGTTCGACATCTTTGTCAAGGTGATCTGGCTCCTCCTTAGGATGCAAACTGATGATGAGAACCGAAAAGGGTATCGGTTATGGAGAAGAGGGTCGATTATGATGTTATGATAATTAGGTTATGTAACTAACCTTAGAACCTCTACATAAGTCTCCTTATATATGCACCAAAGAGGAAACCTAATTAGTTAATAAGGGTAATATGGTCCATCAATAATTACCAACTAATTATTTAATAGGTTATTATATATTTTGATCTATAATATGTAAATGATTATAATGACTACTAGATTAAATATTAAAACATAATATATTTAATCTTACAAGTTGCTTATCGAATCGAAAGAAGGAAGTTGCTTATCAAAGCTTTCATCCGAGTTTGTTCAGTTCTCCGGCCGGATTCTTTTGCATAAAGACTTCCTTTCAAGTCAACCGTTGCTTTGCTGTAAATTGATTACAGAGAAGAAGCCGTAGAGTTCGACATCTTTGTCAAGGTGATCTGGTTCCTCCTTAGGATGCAAACTGATGATGAGAACCGAAAATGGTATCGGTTATGATGTTATGATAATTAGGTTATGTAACTAACCTTAGAACCTCTACATAAGTCTCCTTATATATGCACCCAAGAGGAAACCTAATTAATTAATAAGAGTAATATGGTCCATCAACAATTATCAACTAATTATTTAATAGGTTATTATATATTTTGATCAATAATATGTAAATGATTATAATGGCTACTAGATTAAATATTAAAACATAATATATTTAATCTTACAAGTTGCTTATCGAATCGAAAGAAGGAAGTTGCTTATCAAAGCTTTCATCCGAGTTTGTTCGGTTCTCTGGCCGGATTCTTTTGCACAAAGACTTCCTTTCAAGTCAACCGTTGCTTTGCTGTAAATTGATTACGAATTATGACCATGAAAGTATAGACGGTGGTTTGATTTTCACGTGACTCAGGAGATGGTGATTTGATTTTGCCGGAGACGGTGGTTTGATTCAGGTGTGACGCCTAAGATGGTTTCGGTGAGAGTACAGACGGTGGTGAGGGTGGGGTGTGGTTGGGACCAGTGGCGGAGCTTGACTAACACTGTGTTCCCGAGTTAAGTTAAGGAGAGAAAAGAAAAGATTCTCTCATTTTCTTTTCTTTTCTCTCCGTTTCTTTCCAAATTGGAAAGATTAATTTTAGACAAAAAATCTCTCATTTTCTCTTCTTTTCTCTCCTTTAATGAAACTTTGGAACACAACTAAAAATTATTTCCTTCCAAATCTTTTCTTTTCTCTCATTTAATGAAACTCGGGAACATAACGTAAAAGTTCCCGGGGGGGGGGGGGGGGAGTCATGGGACCCAATTTATGTATTGTATAAGGGTGGAGGGAGTCGTTCAATCACTTTAGGGTGTTTATCACTTTAGGGTGTTTGAGTTATTCTCTAGCCAATAATATCATGCCATGTCAAGTCCCCATTCCATTCCCCATTTTGCACTCAATCACTAGCAATGGTTCAAACACCTGGAGAGTGGTAAAGAATTAAAAAAAATTGTGATTGGTTGAAAGGGGTTGGGACCCACCATTAAACCCCCCTCTTTCCTCCTTCCCTCATCTTCCCGCAGCGGTGAGTAGTCACCGATTTAACCATTCCCCGCTCACCGATTGAAGGCCGGCATCCCTTCCCCGCTCGGCAACCCCCCTCCCCGATCAAACTCACCGCAACGATTAGGGATGGCAATCGAACCCGAACCTGATGGATAAACCCGAAACCCAACACACCTGGGACGAGTTTGGGGTCGGTTAATCGGGTTTGGGACTAGTTTTTATTTTTTTTCGTGGGTTTGGTGATATACCCGTTTACCCGACCCAATTACCCGATAAAGTAAACCCGTTTACCCGATTGTGTACCCGATATAATTTCTTTTATATTTTTAAATATGTAACTATATATAACATCCTTTTTTCTATACACATAGGTATTTTATCTCGTATACATTATAGGTATTTGGTATATTTCTTTAGTGATAATACTAAATTTAACTGATTTGTAGTTACTCGATGGGTTTTGGGTCGGGTATACCCAACGGGTAAACTTTTTAAAATTCATGGGTTACCCGAAACCCGCGGGTATACCCGATACCCGATGGGTATTTACCCGCTAGAAACCCGATGGGTTTTGGGACGGGTTTGGGACAAGCTTATCTAATCGGGTTTAGGGTTGGGATTACCTAAACCCTTCCCAAACCCGACCCATTGCCATCCCTAGCAAAGATACCCTCCACCCTAAATATTTAGGCAAAATAATTGGGGGGAAGGATCCTTTATAATTTTAAAATTTTCGGACGAAAAATCGGAAATTTTACACTTCTAACCGAAACATACCCGCCTCCCCGGGTTTCCACTAACCTCTGTCCCTGGTTGGGACATGGATTAAGTTTTTTATATTTAAATATTAATATAATATAATAGTTTGTGTATTTTTGTCATTTCACACCCACTTAATACAAAAAACTAACCCCATCCATGCTAGGGACTATTTGGGAACGAAATTGCAAAAGTTGGGGACTATAGCTGTAATTTTACAAAGTTAGGGACTAAAGGTGAAAATGGAGCAAACCACATTGATTATCAGGGCATTTTTCTCAAATAACAAATTACATCAAATTAAACACAAATTAGTCCAACTGGACTTACCATTTATATATACTCTAATTTACAACAATTTAGTGCAATAGAGTTGGTACATTCTGCTTAGAATGTTGTACTAGCTTTTCCAACATTTTGTTGTTATCCACACGCGTCCTTTTCTACCTGCAACATAATCAAGAAAAACAGGGAAGAGAGACTTGAAGAGGGAGATACCATAAAGGAGATGGAGCCCGGCAACGGTGGTTCTAGGGCGGCGTCGCGGCAGCAATATTGCCGCGATGGTGAAGATAACAGGGGACATAACCCTGATTCCAGCAAACCTAGGGTTCTTCCATCATCATCGTGAGTCACTACACCATTCCCACACACAATTCCATCAAACAAAGTTCACCACCAGTCACCACCATCATCATCATGAGTTACTACGCTGATGAAACAGTGGTTAACCAAAAGAGGTTAATTCACTTGTCTCGTCAAGTAGGGTTAATCCCTTCTTTCCGAGGATCGGTGGCTGGATCGTCC